>OU611777.1:10000000-12500000 GCA_914767645.1 Hydraecia micacea
AAATTGCCGCACAAAATCGGTCAGATCCCTATCGAATCGGTCCAAGCGGTCGGCAAGGTCGGCATTTAGCAAATGCGGCACCCATCTTGCACAGAGCTTTCGCATCCCTAATTCTGTGTGCAAGATGTTTCGCACCCTTTCTTCTGATATCCCCACAGCTTCAGCTGAGGTTGCTTTCAGGTGTTGGCGTCTTCCAGGGATATGAGATCACGCTTTAATTCAGCTGCCCAATTTTTGTCAGTTGACATAGAAGGAGCAGAGTCCCTATAAACTTTTGTCAACTTCGGATGAATTTCCTTAAGTCAAGTAGCCTGCTGTGTTTCGTCGATGCGTGGGAGTTCTAGTGCCTTAGGCTTCTTCTGGGCAAGCTCGTTCCATCATAGACCTCATCCATCGCTTGCCATCAGGCGTGATCGAGGTCAAGAGAGGGCCCATTCAGCAACAAAAAAAAAAACGAGGAACTTTATGACCGCACGATATTCAAGTTTATCAATTGTAACCAAAAAACACGCAAGACATGTGCTGCAAAAATTCGTGTAAGCTAACTAGTACGTGCCAAGATAGATGATATTGGCGCCCAACACGAGTCAGTGAAAACTAAACGTGCATAAATACGGTCACGAACATAGTTTTTTAGAAAACGTACTATTATGAAATAGGATTTTTCTTAAATTTGCAATCGTTATTTCACGAGAAAATCATTTTTGAATTAAGCGTAAACTTTAAGGCATTTAAATGCTCGTGACCGTACTTAGATAAATAAAAAATAAAAAAAAATAACTAAAGCCCAGTTTAGTATGGTATCTCATGGAGGTTATTCTAATATAGAACCATTTTCTAATTTGGTGAAAAGTTTTAATTTAATTCCTGTTAGGGTGTATTTCCATGTTTTTTTATGGTTACGAAATATCATTTATCAAAATATATAACAAAAAACCTTATGCAATTCACAGTGTTTGTCGGTTTCATTTTACGACGTTGAAATCTATTTTCATAATGCAATCTTTAATTCCATTGCAAAGTTCAATAATTAATATTGCGTAAACCACAAGTAACAACAAAGTTTCAGAAATAAAGATAGCCGTAACACATGAGCAATAAGTTGCTCGCTCATTAAAGCTGTCTACTTGTAAACATCTAAGTGATATATTCGCTTCACTTAAATTGCGTGGGAAGGTAAGCACCTAGTAATTATATCTTTTGGTTCCCATTTTAGTTTTGAGACAGATATTGTTTGTTTTATTAACAATCTCACACCACTACTATCTCAGTGTTGTAATGCAACCAAAATTGTGTTAGAAGTACTTTGATGAATGGATCAATTCATTCAACAGGTAACAAAAACAAATGGTTTTATGCAACACATCGTCTGCCTAGCCTTTTCCCAACTACGTTGGGGTCGGCTTCCAGCCTAACCAGATGCAGCTGAATACCAGTATTTTACATGGATTGACTGCCTATCTTACCTCCACAACCCAGTTACTGGGTAATACGACACGCCTTGGTAAGTTGTAAGACTTGGGCTTCTGACGGCCCGTATCGACTGTCAAAGATACACGAATGACAGCCGGGACCAACGTTGGTATGTAAAGATGGTCAACCATCCACGGATCAACCGCAGAAAACATGGCTTAACCTGATCGATCAACCCGTGCGGCTGTTATTACTTGTTAGCCACAACCCCTGTTTTTCTGCTGCATATTTGGTCAATCATTTTCATCAAGATTAAAAGAAGTTATTTCACTAATAAGAATAGAAGACAGTCTTAAACTTCATTTTAGTTGGTAAATATAGTAGAGTCGATAGGCCGGCTTTTTTTTTAAACATTTACCTAGAGTAGATTATCTCCACTGTGGTAACTAGCGGTGCGGTGCAATATACCTTCATTGCTAATTTCAGGATAAAATGCTCTTTTTCTAACGTCTGTCTCAAACTTATTGTAATTAATATTTGCAGGTGATTTTAAGAACAAAATAAAGTATATTCTCTGTGTATTCATTTAAGCTGAATATAGAGCTTCTTGGTTCATTTGCTACATGCTTGGCAATATTAAATATTATTGATGTCGTACCTAAAAGTTCAGACCAAGTTATTATATTTTGAACTTTTACCACCATGCCCAAGTAAGATTCTAATTAAAATTAAGTATTGAAATACCTTATAAGACGACAAAATATCTTTAAAATTATCTTAACATATTTTAACAAAGAATGCGCAATTCATCTAATGTGACAATGACGAATACTTGAAAGGAAATACCGAAGTTTAAAGTGTTAGTAAGCTAAACTTAATTGGTCATAAAATTAATAAGTTAATAAAAAAACCTTTAAATGTTCTGGTTTTGCAAGTTGAAATGATTCAACATGATAGGTGAACATTTATTTCGGTATGAGTGTAGTATATATAATAGGTATAACAATAAAAATGTTACACGTACTCGTACATAGGTATCATTATATTGTAAACGTTTACCCAAGTATGTCGTCTGTCAGATTGCGGGAAGCAACAAATTGCACATCATCTCTAAACTTTAAATCAGTAGACTATCAGACCCTTTTTTTTTTTTTTTTTTGTTGCGCGGTGGAAATCCTCATGGACTTCCTCCGTCGTGGGGGGGACAGAGGGGCATGCCGGACTCTTACCGGCTAAAACCACCGCGGTGTTCCACCTCTACCTATGGCCGGGGGTGCGGGATTCGCATAAGCATTCACCGCTCCCCCGACAGGCCTCGACCCGCTGTGCTTCAGCGGGTCCCACCTCCCCGTGCGCCCATTCTTATAATGGCCACACCCACTCTCGAGTGGCGCGCGTGGAACACTGCAACGCCAACTCGGGCCTGTCTGGTCAGACGACGGACGCCCCTAGTCCGCCGCCCGCAGGCCACCTCTCATGGAGGTCGCAGATCGTTTTGCGCCCTTCTCGGGCGCGCGGTGCGTCTCCTGCGGGAGGGGAGAGAGGATGCGGCTTCTCTCTCCCGCTCAGCTGCCTCCTTTGCAGACATGACATCCTCGCAAAAGGAGGCAACTCCGTCCCATGCGCTCCCGTTCTCGACCATCGATTGAACGACGGCCGGGAGCGAGAGATCGCTCCCGCCTATTGCCGCGATGAGGTCACGGCGCAGCCCTGCCCAAGCTGGGCACTCCTCCAACGTGTGCTGCGCCGTATCCTCAGGGCAAGCCGCACAGTGGTGACACACCGGCGTCTGCTCCCGACCTATACGACACAGGTACTTCCCGAAGCAGCCGTGACCAGAGAGTACCTGCGTCAGCCGGAAGCTGAGGGCGCCATGCCGCCTCTCGATCCACGCCTCCATGTTGGGTGTTCGTGCACCGCACTAATTGAGATGCCTTGAAGCGATTCAAGCAAGCAAACCCGCAACGCGACCATTCATTCATCCATACGTTCTTCATAGACCACTCATTCGTTCATACGTTCTTCATAGACTAATTCACTCTTGTTATTCTATGGTAGCTTGTAGCTTGCGAAACCATGTTTTTTTGTAAGAGAATAATTAATAAACGCATTTTAAAGTTGGAGTCAGATTTATCATTCATCGAACCCTGGGTCGAAACATGGTGACCCCGACGTGATTAAGCCAAAATCAAGAAGATTCTGCGCAGCTATCGGCATATTTCAAATTGCATCGACGGATTTTGTACTCGACGCACACTGATTGGAAATACGTTGCCCAGCCGTTGAATTTCATCTTCAATTTGAACGTCGTTGAAGAAACAAAAGAGATCGGTTTCTGTAACCTGAGGAGAAACCGCTAGATAATCTCGATATTGTGGACAGTCAATCTAATAGTGCCAAGGAAATACGATTGCGATCGGAGCTAAAACTCATCGCCAGGAGATCATTCCAGAGACAGCTTGTAGCCCAGCCGGTCAGCCATATTGTGAATTGGGAGCGCCGCAGCCAGGGAAGCCAGACAGGGAAGTGATCCATCCTTTATTTCCTCTATTATTTTCCCATATTTCCTGTCCTCTATTTGGTTGAAAATTGTGCTAATTTTCTTCATTATTCAACTTTTATACGAATGTCAAGCTAAACAGCTCATACTTACATCATTTATATACCTAAAATCATTTATAAATCGCAACTCGCAAGCCGTGCAGCTCATTGTTTTCACAGCCACGTGCGCATGCGCAAATTGCCAGTTCAAAGCTTAATCGCACATAATTTTAAAGATCTAAACCGCTATATTTCTTATAAATAACTAATGCTTGTGTAATTACACATTCCAGTGCATTCTGCATGTGTTTTAGAATGCGTATCACGTGCACTTGTATGCGACATAGTTAGACTTCAGCAATACACAATTGAACGTACCAATATAATAATGAAATAATGAATACTTAATCGCACTCCAGCGTATGCGTCGAGGATTGGAAGTCACAATCACAGGTAACGGAACAAATCAGCTGATGGTGCGGCTGGCGTCTGGCGGTAGATAACGCGCCGAGTAAAACAATGGGCGTCGAGCGTCAGTCGCTCCGTTTATCAAGGACACACTTCACTCACACACAGAATGTATGTAGTGACCCTGAAATAAGGGCCATAATACAAAATGATTTTCTTGTCGATGATTTGTTGACAGGTTGCGATAGTGAAGCTGAATTGATTAAAATTAGGGACGCAATAGAAAATGCTTTGTCAGCTGGTTGTTTTGCATTGCGTAAATACAGGTCGAATTCACGTACCTTAATTTCAGAATCACAAAGTGTACAACGCAATCTGATAATCAGCTCATCATCACACACGTTAGGAGTGGGGTGGAACCCTAATGAGGACTACATTCATTTTCCCACAAATTATGAAAGTAGAAGTGACAGCCCCACTAAAAGATCCATATTACCTGATTCATGTAAAGTTTTCGATCCTCTCGGTCTATTAAGTTTGTTCACTATCAAACCTAAAATATTAATACAACAGTTATGGGTGCAAAAAATAAACTGGGATGAACCAGTTCCTAACAATATGCTTAAATCATGGCAATCTTTCATAAATAATATGTCTAATATTCGCAATCTATTCATTCCCCGTCATGTGTTATGTAACAATCCTGTTTTAATAGAAATGCATTGTTTTTGTGATGCGTCTACGACCGCCTATGCCGCATGTGTTTACTTGAGATCAACAGATAGCCAAGGTGACGTCACAGTGCGATTGTTGTGTGCTAAGGCTCGTGTTGCGTCGGTGAAGCCGACTACGGTGCCCAGGCTTGAGTTGTGTGCGTGCTTGCTGGGAGCTCAGCTCGCCGCGGCCGCATGTCGCGCACTGCGATGTGTTATCTCTCGAAAGATATTTTGGACTGACTCATCCATCGCGCTAGCATGGTTAGGGGCCAGGTACGATAAGTTAAAAACCTTTGTTGCTAACAGAGTGTGCAGTATCTTAGAGCTTACCGAAGGCTCGGAATGGCGTCATGTGCCTACCACGCTCAACCCGGCAGACTTGGCATCAAGGGGAGTAGATGCAAATAAAACTAATAACTTAGGCTTATGGTGGAACGGTCCTTCGTATTTACTTATGTCGGATACGGTTTGGCCTGCAAATAACAAAATGATAAGCAATATTAGTGACTTACCTGAGATAAAATCAAATGTATGTACAAATAATGATAATGAAACAAATAAAGTAATCATTTTCGATAAATACTCTAAGTTTTCTAGATTACAACGTTCTTTTGCTTATGTACTTCGATTTATACATAATTGCAAACAATTTAATAATAAAATTAAGGGTGTTTTGCAGCCTGATGAACTTAAGGCTTCGTTAGAAGGGCTAGTGCGTCTTGTTCAAGAGGAACTTTATAGTTCAGAACTGAAAATGCTTCGTTCTCAACAGACACTAAGTCCTAAAAATCCATTGTTAGCTTTAAGTCCGTTCTTAGATAGTAAAAATATTATGAGAGTTGGAGGCCGTCTGAAATATTCTTCTTACTCATTTGAGAAGCGTCATCCAATGTTGGTGCATGCTAAGCATAAACTAGTGAAATTATTGTTTCAGCATGAGCATTTACGTCTTCTCCATGCTGGTCCACAGCTACTTCTTGCATCCATTCGTGAATTCATCTGGCCCCTTGCTGGCAGAGATCTCGCGCGGACCACTGCGAGGCAGTGCATTGTTTGTAGGAAGGCTTGCGGGAAAACGTTAACTCCTATAATGGGTTCCTTACCTGAACAGCGTGTGAATCCCGACTTCCCATTTGCTAGCACTGGTGTCGACTTCGCAGGCCCGTTTTTGATAACAGATAGGAAGGGGAGAGGATGTAAAATTACAAAATGTTATCTTTGCATTTTTGTCTGTCTACGACTTAAATGCTTACATCTCGAAGCTGTAAGTGAGCTTTCGAAAGATGCTTTTGTGCTTTCGTTGCGACGCTTTATCGCTCGCAGAGGAAAACCTACAGAAATATTCTGCGACAATGGCCGCAATTTCGTTGCTGCGGACAAGGAACTTAAGGACTTGATCTCAAGGCATGCTGATGATATTGCAGGCTTTGCTTCGGGTGAGGGTATCAAGTTTAAATTTCAACCAGCGTATGCACCCCATTTCGGAGGCTTATGGGAGGCTGGCGTGAAATCTGCCAAGTTTCACTTGAAAAGGGTTTTAGGTAATGCACATTTGACATTTGAGGAATTAGCCACTTTGTTCAGCCAAATCGAGGCTATCCTTAACAGCTGCCCTTTATATCCTTTATCCTCCTGTCCTGATGACCCTCAGTCCTTATCTCCGGGTCACTTCCTGATCGGACGACCGCTGACTTCAATGCCGTCCCGTAATCTGGACAACTTAAATTTCAACAGATTGGATCGTTTTCAGCGACTGGAACAGCTGCGCCAAGGTTTTTGGAGACGCTGGCAGCTAGAGTATTTAGCTGAGCTGCAACAGAGGCAAAAGTGGAGAGTTCCCACTCGACCGCTACAAGCTGGCGATTTGGTATTGCTGAAGGAAGAAAATGCTCCACCCATGTCTTGGAAATTAGGTCGTATTCAGTCTCTGTTCCCAGGAAAGGACGGAGTCGCTCGAGTTGCCGAAATCAAGACAACTTCTGGCACTTACCGAAGAGGTGTGAAGTACCTATGTCCCCTGCTGGATGCTACAGAGGATGCTTCATTGGAGTCAGGAGCTTCCAAGGCCCCGGAGGATGTTCGTGCACCGCACTAATTGAGATGCCTTGAAGCGATTCAAGCAAGCGAACTCGCAACGCGACCATTCATTCATCCATACGTTCTTCATAGACCACTCATTCGTTCATACGTTCTTCATAGACTAATTCACTCTTGTTATTCTATGGTAGCTTGTAGCTTGCGAAACCATGTTTTTTTGTAAGAGAATAATTAATAAACGCATTTTAAAGTTGGAGTCAGATTTATCATTCATCGAACCCTGGGTCGAAACATTGGGTCTTACTGCCGCTATAACGGCGTGCCCTGCAGTGGGTTGCGCAAGTCGCGTCTCCCATTCCGTCCTCAGGGCCCGGTGGAGCTCAGACCGCCGTGCTTTGATAACACGAGGCAGGGGTCTTTCGCCCCGCTCCAGCGCCTCCCCGCGCCACTGATATAGTGACGCGAGTGCTCTCGCCTCCAGGTCCCAAGGCGGGGATCCGGCCAAGAGGGTCGCCGCCTCGAATGAGATCGTGCGGTAACCGCGAACAATCCTGACGGCCATCGCCCTCTGCGGCCTTCGCAAGTTTGCGATGTTGCGAGCCGTGAGGTTGTTCGCCCAAACGGGCGCCCCGTAGAGCGCCATCGACCGCACGACCCCCATGTACAGCTTCCGGCAGGACGTGTCGGGCCCCCTCAGATTAGGTAGCAGCCGCGATAACGCACCCGCGGCGCCCATCAATTTGGGGGCCAGCTGCCGGAAGTGCGGCGCAAAGTTCCACCGACTGTCGAGGACGAGCCCGAGGTACTTCATCGTCGACCCGACAGCGATAGTAACGCCTCCCACGATTAAGTGGGATCCCGAAGGTGGCGCGCGCCGGGCCCTATGGAAACACAGGGCCTCAGATTTGTTCAAGGCTACCTCGAGACCCAACCGCCGGATCCTCGTAACGACCTGCGCAACTCCTGCTGTCACCAGTTGTGCTGCGTCTTGGTACGTACTCCCTCGCGCTGTCACCAGCGTGTCGTCGGCATAGCAGGTGATGCTAATGCCATGGAGGAGCGTACCACGCAGCACCCAGTCGTATCCGATGTTCCACAGGAGCGGCCCCAGTACCGAACCCTGCGGAACACCGCACGACACCTCTCGCCGACCCCATCCTTCTCGCCCAGGGTAGATGACACACCTGTCCGCCAAGTAGGCCCCGACTGTGCGGCGAAGGTAGTTCGGCACCCCGTGATACCGAAGTGCCTCCCTAATGGAACTCCAGGGCAAGGTGTTGAAGGCATTGGCGATGTCGAGAGACACCGCCAAGACGACCTCACCCTGGGACACTGCTTCCTCCGCCAAGGTCCTTACGCGCATGATCGCGTCCACCGTGGAGCGCCCACGTCGGAAACCGAACTGGTTATCCGATAGATCTGGACCCACCCCCGATAAATGTTGGACGAGGCGGTCTGCAACTACTCTCTCAAAGAGCTTGCCCACCTCGTCCAACAACACAATAGGGCGGTATGCGGATGGTGAGTCAACGGGGCGTCCCTCCTTCTTCAGCAGGACCAGCTTGCCCATCTTCCAACGCCTTGGAAACTGGCCCCGCTCCAAACATGCGCTAAAGAGCCCTCCCAGTCGAGGCCCTAGAGCCTGTGAAGCCAGGACCCAAGCGCGGCCTGGAATGCCATCGGGCCCTGGGGCGGTGTTTTTGGCTTGAAGCCTCATCACCGCCACTCTCAACTCTAGTGGGGTCACTTCGGGCACGTCATCGTCTTCGTCCGCGCTAGGCGCCAGGGTAGGCGGAACCATCGGTGGGGGCAAGTGCTCCTCTCTTGACGGGAAGAGAGCACTTACCACGTTCTCTAGCAGGTCAGGCCGGAGACTCTGGGACAGTGGCGGAGCGAACGGGCGAAGCTTGCCCCGCACGGCCCGGTAGGGCCGCCCCCATGGATCGCGGTCCAGAGTCTCAAGTTGCTCCTCACGGGACCTGACTTTCGCCTGCGCGATGGCCTGCTGGAGTGCCTTCTTCGCTTCCGTGTACCTCTGGTACAGTTCCGCCTCCTCGTCTGCCGCACTCTGATCGCGGCGACGCCTCCTGCGCAGCCTGGCATACTGGCGCCGAGCGGCCACACACGCAGCGCGCAGCTGCCCGATGTCTGGCGACCACCAGTATACCTGGCGCCTGGCCGGAGTGGACCGAACCCTAGGCATCGCCACATCGCAAATGTGCGTCATTGCCTCCAGGAGCCATTTTGCCTCTTCCTCGATGTCAGCAGGCCTGTCCGGTGCTGTCACCCATGTCTGGACGATTGCGGCTTCCAGGAATGACTCCCAGTCCAACTGCTTCAGAGCCCAACGCGGGCCAACTTCACCGGGGGGCGCTGGGACTGGGCTAGCGGAGGTCTGGGAGGAGACGTCGAATCGAATGTAGCGATGATCCGACAACGTCTCTACCTCCTCCATAACACGCCAGCCCTGAACACGGCGCGCAATAGCAGGGCTAGCGAACGTAAGGTCCACTATGGAGCCGCCCCGCTGACGCACGCACGTTTGGACGGAACCCCGGTTCAGGATGAGCAGGCCGTTTTCCACAGCCCACTCCTCGAGCACTCTGCCCCGCGCGTCAGTCCTCGGGGAACCCCAGGCCGTGGATTTGGAGTTGAAGTCTCCAAGAACGACCACGGGGCGAGGGTGGCTGCGGCCGACGACGGTGCCCAACTCTACCAAAAAGTCTTTAAATTCGGCGAGAGGCCTGTTCGGGGAGAAGTAAACCCCAACAACGACTACCTCCCCGAACAGCGCTGCGACGCATCCCCGTCCCCTGGCGACATCCTCAAAAGACGGGGAGCCAACTGCGGCCTGTGAAATTAAGGCCACTGAGGCGTGGGTGTCACTCACCCAGTCGTCCCTGGGTGGTACAAACCACGGCTCAGAGACCACCGCTACGTTTATCAACCACTGAGCCATACTCTGGAGCAAGAGATCCTGAGCGCGGGCACAGTGGTTGATGTTCGCCTGAAGGAAGCGCAAATATGGGGCCATCAATGACAGTCCATACTGCGCTCCCCTTCTGGCTGCGTCTCACTAGACGCCGAAGTTTGGGTCGGCTGCGAAGGAGGCAAAACTCCCTGGGCAGCGGGCCCACTCTTCCCCTTCTTTTCCTTGTCCTTCTTTTGGGAGGCGGCGCAGGGTTTGATTCCCGCCTGATGTCCCGCCGGCTTGCCTGCCGCTGCACATAGAACACAGTGCGGCGTGGCATCACACGAGCCGGCAATGTGACCGGGCTGACCGCAACGATGGCAGACATCATCGCAGTTAACCACGGAGGTGCACTGCGCTACAATATGACCGTTGGCTAAGCAACGGAAGCACCTCCGAGGCCTAGGAAGCAAGAGCTTCACCTGTGCCGATACCCAACCCACCAGCAGCCTGTGGCCGTTAGTTAAGGTCTTTGCTGCCGCAACGGGACAGCTGACCACAATGGTCCTGGTCCCTCGGAAGCCCGATCGCATAGTGCCGGGCTTCACCTGTTCGGGAGAACAACCCCCGAAGCTCGCGACAGCGGCCACGACCTCCTTGACTGTCACGGAGTCGTCTAGGCCCGCAATGCGCAAATCAGCGCATAGCGTAGGCCTGGACACTCGGATCTCTTCTTCAGAAAAAGATGCCCTCAACTTTTCAGCGAGGGCGTCCGCTTTCGACCCGCTAGTGTTGCCAGGGATCTCGAGCAGACGAGCACCTGCTGCAGTCTGCTTACATTGGATGCTCTTGATCCCTAGCTCTGCCAAGCTTATTTTAGCCTTGGCTGTGGCCAAAACCTCGCCATAGGTCAAGCCCCTGCTCACCGCTTCGGGTTGCAGCGTGATGACCACTGCCGTAGAACCGGGAGGGCGAAGTATAGCTGCTTTCCTCCTCCTGTCAGCTTCGGCTTTTTTGGCCGCCTTCTTTTTCTTTTTGTTTTCGGCCTTTTTGGCCCCAGCCGTCTGCCAGACCTCCCTTCCTTGACCGCGCTGGGAGTCCGCAGGAGGCTCCCGCGACTCTGCAGCCGTGGATTTAAGCACCGCCTTTGTCTTCTTCTTTTTTTGGTTTCCTCCCGAAACCTGGGCCGAGGAAGAGGCCTGAGTCGAGGGAGTGGCTTGGACTGAAGAAGAGGCCTGGACTGAAGTTGCAGCCGTTGAGGAGCGCGGTGCTGCTGCTTTTTCTGCGTAAGTTGGTGCCGGCGCTTGTGCTGAGCTTTTTCCTGCGCCCAGAGGAGGCCGCAGAACTATGCCTTCCAGTGCCGAAAAGCGAGATGAAAGGCTCGCAATCTCCGATTGGAAAAGGCGAAGCAACACCGACTCTTCGGGCTGGATCGGCCGCGCCTGTTGTGGCCCATTACTGGCTGTGGTCTCGCCATTACAGCGCTCCTGGCGAAGGGCAGCCAGTTCAGCACGCATCACCTCGTGCTCCTTTCGGAGCTCCACCATCTGTGCTAGCAGGCACGTGTTGGCTGCCTGAAGCCGGGCTGTCTCCTCCGAGGCTGACCGTGATAAGAGCGCCTCCGTAGCCTCCAGAATAGAGGCCGAGGCCTCCTTTAGGGCCTTCTGGCACGTGCCCTTCAGGCCCTTGGATGCCTTTGCGACAGATGTGATAGCCGCAACGGCATCGTGAAGCCTCGACCTCAGCTTCATCGCGGTCATTTCTTCTGCCTCCCTTTTCGTGGCAGACGGAGCAAGTGACCTCTCCACTGCCATCCCCGCCTCTCTCATGGCAGCCGTTTCAGCTGCCGTAATGTCCCTCTTGGTAGCCTGGTCGCTGGGCTCGGCAGCCTTGGTGGCTTGCCCCGACACAAGAGAATCGAAGGACATGTGGGACCCATCGGAGCCTCCACCGTTGCTCTCGCCACTAGGTATGGGCGTGGCCGTAACGGGAGGCTTAATAGAGCGCCCTTTGGTGTCCCGTATCACCCCCGCCGCAGCAGTCTGAGCTGAGGACGATCGACCACGTCCTCGCCTAGCCGTCGGCACTTTTGGAGCTGGCATGTTGTCCTCGCTGGTCGAACACTCCGACACTCTCGATACGGCTGAGCGCTTCCTCCTCCGGAGTTTGGAGTTGTACCTTGCCTCCTCGCCTACTTGAGCAGAGTCGCTGCCTACTGCAGCTGTCCACTCCTCACTGTGCACCGTGGGCGTGGAAAGGGCAGGATTGCCCGTCGCCACGTCCGCAGCACTTCCTTCCGCTTCACATATCAGTGTCCGTAATTCATGCCTTAAGTCATCATTATTTTGTTTTTCGCCGTTTTTTATTATATAATTATTTTCCATTTTTGTTCCCACGAGTAGTAAGGAAATAAAAGTCCACCCAGACAGAGCCTTATATCGTGGGTAAGCCTAATACTGCAAAGGGCGGCAGGTACTTTGCAGGGGAAGCGCTAGGAACTGGAAACCCTCCAGCCATTCATCCTCTCGCCGCGCTTCAAAACTTAGGATTAGGTGGTTTTTTATCTAAGAGGTAGCCGTCCTCTGGGCCAGGCAATTAAGCCAAGCCCCCAACGGCGGCATTAAACATGCCTCCGTTCGCTGTCCGGCCGACCCGACTCAGCGAACCCGCCGAAAGTTCACTCCTATAAAAGGAGAGAACAAACGCCGCATTGGTGCGCCTGCACCGCAGTGGCGTCGGACCGATCGGTGGTCTGCATCAGACCATATCCGTCGCTCCTATGAGCTTGCAGAGCCAAAAAAGGCCCTGCGGACTCACTCCTAGTAATTTTTTATGGAGGTTGTCTTCCTCGCGACTGTCAGCCGAAGCCGATGTCCGCCCCCTTTCTTGTATCTCTCTTAGTCTGGTCTCTCCCTTTGGACCTGCCCGGCATGAGTGGCTCTACCGGCATAGCCCCAAAGATCATCGAGACACGCAAGCCCCACCACGACGACAACGTGGAGACACACTCGGTGGGGAGACTATCAGACCCTAAGGCAACGTTTAGTAAAGTCAACGAAATTAATTGTTAAGCAAATTGACAACCAACTTAAATTGTCCGTATACTCAAATCTCAACTGTCATTTGACATTAATTCTATTAAATAGCTATAACACAGCAAATTGACGTATATGCCAATTTGCTTAAAGGTCACAGCTCATTAGAGCCACCCGGCACCCACTCCGCACCGCCTCGCCTCCTGCGGCTAGTATTCTTTATATGGAGTTGTATGGGTATGCGCTCACTATATCAACTCCGTAGCGTCACCTGATCGCCTCGGTCGTAAGCCCTCCACGCGCGGACGGCGGGTGGACCACTCGGTGACAACTCGCTGCTCGCATGCTTATCTTGCGTTGACTGCGCATTGCCAACGCGCGGGTCCCGAGTGGACCGCGCGCTGCCCGCGAATGATTCACGCGAGGACGACACTTGGCGATGCGCCGCTCCCCACCCTCCCTTCATTCCCAGCCTTTCTTTCGAACGAGTCGGACGTATCGTTTTTGCTTTCAAAATGAATAAAGAATTGTTAACAGACTACTCGAAAATTCGTGGACCAAGCGACGTCCACTCGTTGACCACTCGGCGTTCACTCATTGACCACTCGGCGTTCACTCGTTGACCGTGCGGGGTTCACTGGTTGACCGCGCGACGTTTATTAGTGATAACGCGGCGTCCACCCGTGGACCACCCGTCGACAACGAGTGGACGCCGTGCGACGAGGCGGTGCGGGGTGGGTGCTGGGTGGCTCTAATGAGCTGTGACCTTAACAATCAATTTCTCTGGCTGTACTGAAGCCTTACTGCTGCCACAATAGAATCCAATTACAATGCAATTTGTTATTATTGCTTGTTAATGTGTAAGCTTGGAATGTTCCTGTCATAATATTAACAGAATAATTCATTCAGCATCGAGGTATTAAATTAACTAATAATGCAAATATATGCAGATAATAAACGAATTGATTTTAATCAGACTTTTATAAGACAGTGATTGCATTGTAAATTAATGATCTTGTTCAGATATTTATATGCCTGAAGAAGAACGACATGCTACCTTCCTTTGGAATAAAGATAGCGGATTAAGTGATTAGTATTTCGACGATGAAATGACAAGAACTTCTAACTGAATTTTTTTTCAATTTTACTTTTTTTACGTAGATACTTTAAATAATCGTCTGTAAAGTCTCGGACACCACGACCTGTCTTGCAGCCGAACCGCGGGTCGCTTAACGCGGCACGCGAACATTTTTGACATCCGACAAGCTCTCGTCACCGTCGGCGTTCCAGCTGTATTAGAACCCAATGGCTTGGCACGCGACGATGGCAAGAGACCGGACGGCATGTCTTTATTTCCATGGAAGGTGGGTATGCCTTTAGTGTGGGACGCAACGTGTGTCGATACTTTTGCGCCATCCCAACTTCCTGGCTCAGCGTGAAAATCTCAAGCAGTGAAAGTATATAATAAATAACCTTATCGGTAATTATATTTTCGAACCGTTTGGGGTTGGAACCCTCGGGCCTTGGAGTCCAAGTGCTCTTGGTTTGTTCAACAAAATCTCCTAACAGCTGGTTGACACTTTCTGTGACCCAAGGGCTAGCTCTTAACTTGACTAGAGGGTAAGCATTGCCATACAACGTGGCAATGCCGCCAGTCTCTTGGTTACATTACTAGTTACGATGCGGAGATTTTTTCGATGCCATATTTTAGTTAGGTAATAGTTTTAGTTAGGCTAGGTTATTATATTTTTATTTTTATAGTTTTTAGTTAAGAAGTATAAGAAGTTTATTCACTGTATATATTTATAACCTCTTTAATAAATTATTCTTATTAAAACATCCGTTAAATTAAGGGATCAGTATGTTTTCGGAAAAAAAATGTTATTAAGTTAAAAGTTACTGTTGCATTGATGTCGCACTGCTTTGTAAGATTTCGCTCAATAATTTCCATCGGTCATAATTCTGCGCTATACTTCTTGTCAATTCCTAAGGAAGAGATAAAAGTCATGCCACATCTCCTTCGTGGTCTACTGGTGCTGCGTGTCACTGTTTCAGGGCTGAAATGTATTTTGACTGAAGAAATTTCAGTAAAGGTTCCCCGAAATGATCAATTGCAATTGTCAATATTTAAATGATTGATATACATTGATCGTCTATCAAATGCAATTGAAGTGATTGACAATATTACAACAATAGCAATTGATCAATTGCAAGTGATCTCAGACCCTTTACAAAATCATTGTTACGTTAGTAATATTACATAACTAAAGGCTTATCATACATAAATACAGAAACTCCAAATACGAATTTGCACTTCGATACTTGAGAATAATAAAGCTTTAATTCTTCCCCGGTTTGGGCATAACGGTTTAGTCTCCCCATGCGTAGATAAATTGTTTGAGGAAATCTGCTCATTATAATGCTCGTTTAGAATAGGTTAACTTTATCAATTGTATTTTAAGTATCGCAATATTAAAACTTGGAGCACAAAGTTATGCAAGTGCCTATTCTAAGCTTTCTTCAAGTTAAAACTTTTACCTAGAGCTCTTTAAAGAGCTCTCTGCCGGAAAGTACTAATACTATACCTTCATATTTTTGCTGCCAAGAAGCGATGATGTGTTCTCGATTGAGGGGGGGCAGGGACATCGACGCGCAACCTGTTGCTATGGATTCAGCACATAATTGTGAGACCTGAATTTTTAGTCGGCAATAAAAAAAAAAACCTGTTTCATACATTTTGACCGCGTTGGTATTGTATTTTTCTATGAAACAGCAGGTTTTTTTTTTATAACTAACAAAAAATTTCAATGCTAGGAGGTCTAGAATCATGTGCTGATTTCATGGTTACAGTTTGAGCGTCCATGTCCCAGCCACCCAGCATAATGTGCGTCTTATTTGTGCAGAATAAACCATTTTTCTTAAAAAAAAAAATCTTACTAGCTTATGCGGAATTAATATTCTCTATGCGGAATAGCAACCTAGGTAATTAATGATTCTCTTATTCAGCTGATAAATATCGCATATCAAAGTATCATGAGATTCCTATGACTAAAATTTAAAAAAATAACTACAAGGCGTGTCACGAAATCTGCACCTTTAATCATATCGAGTATTAATCATTACTGATATCAATCGCAAATAACCACATTAATTATCAAGAATACAATTTGTTTATAATAATCATTCCCTTTATCTTTATCAAACCACATTCTAATGTGTGAAAAACAACGGTTTATTACATAAATACATGTATTGTGTTAGACATTTGCATAATTTTGTTACAAGGCTTGACATAACAGCCATGTAAACCGTCACGCTACATAACAAAACAGGTAAGCACATCACTTTATCATAGAGTTCTTGTTTACATCAGAGAACTCATATTCAGGAGATTTGTACATGTTTGAGTAAGATTCTAAGGCTGAATGAAACTTTTTGTTAGTAAACTCGTGTTAAGGCCTAGTTTCAAAATCCATTGTGTTCTGGATTCCGGATCTACTAGAACCAGTGCAATGTATGGCGAATGACGTTAAGATTTTGGTATTTTTTAGACGAACAGACCAGTATTCCTACTCTGTAGCCGATGGTTATCATCCAAAATGCCAAGATGTTCCGCATTGTTGCCGCCCGTCCTTCAGATAAGTTGATAAATTGACCGTCTGCAATTGTTTCTTTTATTTTCGTTATTTATTTTGGTCATGGCCTTTTTATTGTTTTTGCTAACTCTGCAGTAGATACGTGACTATTTATGAGATGATATTTCTATTTATATTATCGTTTTAACATTGCTCGTTATTTTTAATGTGAATTATTTTATAGTTGTAATCTTGTAACTCCAAATTGCGAAGTTTCGACTACAATACATAATATGATATGCTGTTGAATGGGCGACTATAAGCTCCGATCATTTTCGCTACCAAGCGTGTCTAATTCAATCAATAAAACAAACTAAAATGCTGCATTCTAGTAGTTTACTAGTTGAAAATTATAGCAATTTGTTTCGCAACACATCGGGACTTGTTCTAGCTGATGACCAACTAATTTACCAGACATTTTATCCCCATTATTGGATATTGATGTTTATGGACGGATGTAACCTTTGGCTCTGAGTTGATAATGGTTTTCGAAGTAAACAACATTAAAGTAATTTTCACTGACTGCTATGCTCTTAAATTGTACGCAGAAAGATTACTAAGTAGTAAAGTGAGTTGCGCAAAGCATATTTCCATTCATTGCTTTATTTAATCCTCGTTACTTAAGAGACAAAAGAATTGCTAGAACGTTAATGTTTTCTGTGCATCAGGAGGAATTGACCTCACGATCTCGTCACCATTTAACGCCTTGGTCGGTGGGCTATTGCAATATTATTACAGAACGCTGAACACCATGGTTTGTATACATTGTTTTAACGCTAGGATTTCAGGGTGACAACCAGTCTTACCAAGGGGTATCGTGTTACCCAGAGTGTGTTGTGGAGGTCAGATAGGCAGTTTGTCCGTGTAAAACAATGGTACCTATTCAGCTGCATCCGGTTAGACTGGTAGCCGACCCCAACATTGTTGGGAAAAAGACTAGGCAGATTGATTATGCTATGGTAGAACATATCTTACCGAGAATAATAATTTTATGTATTATGCGTAATGGAAGTAGGTAAGTACCGGCGTCGTTTAAAAATACAAATAAATTAACATACTCCATCTTGGAAGCTTTACCGCCTGTCATAAATTATTTATTCACGACACTTGAGATGTCACTTGCCAAGCTTCTTATGTACGTATGATACGACCATCTGTTACACGATGAGAATTTCTATCAAAACAAGCGAATCTACATTTAGCACCTTTTAGATGACGTAGGTACTTGTAAACTGTAGAAATAAAAAACGGCTAAGAACCTTATAAGAATTTTACATACTTAACCTTAGACCTCATGTGAACCCTTTAAAGGAAAACGTGTTAAGAGTGGTACAAGGAACCGTTGGTAGAATCTTTAATAAAAGCCTATACCGTCTAAATCTTTGACTCTATGTTAGGAAACTTGGATCACAATAACACCTTGATAGACCAGAAAGTACCAATTTTTAAAAATTAAAGTAACCTATACGTTTGCCGCAGTTGCACATTATCAGAATGTTACAGGTTAGATAATATTTATCGATCAATAAACTACTCTTACCTACATAAAAGACATCTTGAGTTAGTCTGTCTATTCCTAACGTTTTACGAATAATTGAATAAAGTAGGATCAAACGCAAAAGCTTACATGAACAAGTGTAATTTTCCACAGTGAAAAACGTTACACATATGCGGAGTCGTTGCTACTTGTAAATAATAAAGGTACTTATTTTAGAAACATTAGGACGTTTTTATTAAATAACTGGTCCAGAACAGAGAAAAAAAGCGCAAGTCAATTAGGGTGATAAAGGATGAGATGACTAAGAAGCTAGAAATGCAAAACAGTCAATCTTCTTCTTAGCGTGACGATAGCAATTGTTTGGCGCCATTACCAGTAACATGCAGCTGACAGGATACGCAGGACACGATATTATGTATCCCATTGTTTGTGGAACAGCATTACATTTACACTCCAAGGCGGAGTCGTCTATGAATCTGCACCTGAACAGTCAATGATTCCTTGGTTTCTTCAGACAATAGTAGATAATGGAAGCGCGTTCTCACGGTATTTTTGTGTGTAAATCAGCAATAAAGGCTGTTTATTTGTACGAATTCTAATCATCATAATCCTTTTACGTTTTTTTCTATAATAAAAAATTTGTAGAAAGTAATTCTTAAAGATAAATATTATTGTGATTAAAGGTTTAATGAATGGTATATTATCACCTAAGGCATTTTGTGTAATAGTTTATAGTCAATTACATCAATAAATATTGTCATTACTAACCGATTAATGGTTTATTTCATCACGTTGTCAGTAATTTTCACTTTTCTTGTCATTCGGGTATTAAGACAAATAAAAGTAGCCATTAGCCTCCATAACGTATAGCTATTCGTTAAGAAATTTTATTAAAAACAAGGTCAGCAAGATAGGGACAAATGTGTCAATAAGATTAATTCTTATGCTATAATGTTGAAACTAAATGTCATACCCAACTCATCACCCAGTGATAGGAACAAAAATATTCATAACTTTGATTAATACGTATAGGTAATTTCTGAATAAAAAATGGTTGTTTATTTAAATATATAAAAGAATATTTAAATTAGTTATAACCTTAAGTACATACAACCTTTTAACATTTTGCTGTGATGTCAAACTTTCAATGGAAGTCCTTTATTATATAACTCTAGCTGTGCCCGCGACTTCGTTTGCATGCATGTCGGAAAACAAATAAGATTTCATGGGTTTTAATTTTTTTGCGCAGAACCCAAATTATTTTTCTAAAATAAAAGAAGCCTTAGCTACTTCTTATAACATCAGCTATCTGCCAGTGAAAGTCCGGTTAAAATCGGTCCATCTGTTTCGGAGATTAGCCGGAACAGACAGACAAACTTTTAAAAAAATGTTTTTTTTTTGTTTTAGGTACCTACCGTAATACTTTCATATGCATTTAGTAAAAACTGTTATTTTGAAATTACAAATAGATACTTTTATTTATTTGTATAGATTAGATCGGAACGTAAGGTAGGACAGTTTTTGCAAGGTGGATGACAATGATGATTCCATTGCTGGATAAAATTACGTCATTTAAGTATTTGGCTTTTTCCCAGTTTACACTTCCCTTCAATAGATGGCCTTTCCATCGACCGCGTCTTTCTGAATCACGTGACCGTTTTGCTATCATCATCATCACCCTATAGCAGTCCACTGCTGGGCATAGACCTCTCCAATTGCACGCCATTCAGTTCGATTCTCGGCAACTCTCAACCAGCTGCTACCAGCCACCCTGCGAAGATCGTAGCTCTACTTAGTCTGAGGGCGTCCTACCTTACGTTTGCCGATTCGCGGTCTCCACTCAAGAACACGTCTACCTTAACGGTCATCGGTTCTACGGCTAATTTGGCCGGCCGTTTTGCTGTGTAGCATAACATTTTGCCGTAACTTTTTTTCGAAACATTGATCACTCCAAAATGTTTATTACTTACTTGAATTTGTTGGAATTTTAGCGTTTTTACTGTATCCTTTTATTAAAAACAGTAAAGGGTTAACTTGGAAAAACAGGACGTAGCAATTATTCCTTGCGCATGCATACAACTGGTCTAGGGAAATTCGATGGTCAACCAAGAACCTATTAATTTGAAAGGCTGCTTTGGATGCTTGTAAGCTTTCGAGGTGACACACACTTGATGTGAAGTGGACGTGGTGGCACTCCATCAAAAACCAAAGAATAAAATCGTCCTCTTTTTAAAACGGATAACAAGTTTCGAAATATGCCACTAGGATGGGAAACTTCCAACACATGGGAACTGCTATCACAATCAGAGATGCTGTGAGTCTGTCTCAAAAAGATGTATACGACAAGAATTCATTTGATGGTCTACAAATTGTGTTCCATATTACTTTATCAATGTGTAGCCAACAGCAACAGCAAAACATATAACCAATTGGGTATTTAATTGTAGCTGCAACTAGAGACAGTACCCCAAGCTACAGGCATGTTTTTCCCGCGGCGATTTTTTTTTGCGCACTGGATTTTCAACGCACTGCTTAGCGCCAAGAGTTGAAAATCCAACAGTGTGTTTAGACGCGCTGGGATGCGCACTTTTGGATTTTGAATACCGAGGCCTGAAAATACGGTGCGCGAAAAAAATCACCGCGTGCGAACGTGGCCGCCCAGTCCAAAGATTGTAGAGAATTAAATGAATTCTTGTCGATGAGGCTGACTGTGTCTATTAGAATAGTGATGAATTCATTTATTATTTCTTTATTGTTCATACAAGTCACAAGGCCGTTCGGTTTATAATGAAATCAATGTTACTGCATAGCTTAGCTTCAAAAGAGTTTATTGATTTCTTTCAATTTAACTTTATGATTTGAAACACTAATATTGACAGCTATCAAGCCATAAAAGTAACCACAAATACAACAAGTATAATAGTTCTAATATAAGTGTCTTAATTGAAATACTGGAGATAGGTACATTCAATAGCTTTATTGAAATTAATTACATTGCATTAACTCTTAAAATTATAAATGACTTTTAAGTATTGGCTAAGAAAATTTACTTAAATTTACGTGAAATCTAACCTAAAAAAGGTATTAATAAAAATTGCATTTAGGTATTTTTTAACAAAATCAATTCTTACTGAGATTCTAACACTAACGTAGTCTGTTTTGAGTATAATATCTTGAGCAACAATCGAAAGTGGTTATGTATGAATCCAAAACATTTGAACAGTTTTAAAAAACTTGTAGCTTAAAAATTTAAAAACCAAATCCTAACCTTTTAGTTAGACAAATTAAAAGAACAGAATAATCTATTTAACTTATTAATCATGATTTAATGCTTCAGATCTCGTATCTATAATATATTACACTTTCTATATTTACACAATAATTATGATAATGTGCAAAAATCGCTCATTTTAAATGTTATGCTGTTTCGTATACATAACTAGATTAGATGCATGGTGATAAGGTATTAGAATCTGGGTCTTGGCTTAAAGGGTGCGGCTTGATACTGTGGCTTGATGTTCGATGAAGCACCTTCATTGGTGCCAGGAGGAAGAGTCTTCAAGTATTCAAGAGCTTTAGCGATTGCTGGTGGGATTGGTGGCGGAGTTGGTAAATGATCGCCCTGGAAAAGAAAATAACAATTTTAAGGTAGTTTTTGGTGGTCTGTATTAAGTTTGTTGTGGTGGGTGCCTGAAGACGGGCTTCGTTACCGAGGCTAAGAAATGGTGGCGCGATGACCTAAACTCGTTCCTGACTGATTGGCTGACAAATATAAATGAAAACGTACGGAGAAGACCTTTGCCCAGCAATGGGACAATATAGATTTCAAAAAAGTTAGTTTTTATGATATAAATAGCAAGACATTATCTTAATAATGGCAAGTTTGAATAGCTTCACAAGAAGCTAAGGAGGGATGGTCGTTATATAAATACATTCATTAATTGTTAATAATCTCATTAATATTTAAAAGCTACAAATAAATTTATAAGGATATTTTATCATAATAAAGTTCATGTATTTTAATATACTTGATGCCTCTTCAAACACTTTCATGTCCTTCATGTAAGTCGTAGAATATTTAATTTTTTAAACATGAGTCATATGATTGCTCTAGTTTCAAAATATATCTCATTAAAAAACAAATAAAATGATTAAACCATAGCAGCGCGTTTATTGCAAAATATTGATTTCCTGTGAATAGTTATCACAAGAACGTACAATGTGTAAGACGCCGCTAGCTGGTTTAATTAGCCATTAATTTAACTGCCTAACCTTTTAACTAAACGGCGCCGTTCAACTAGCGGCCTGAATGATATTCAGCCAATGCGTCTAATACAACATTTAATGAACTGGCTGGCTGATGCTTAAGCCATTTATATAATAGGGTGAATCATAATTTTAACAACTGTTATTTTAACATTAGGGAGGTTATTATAATCAGTTGAAAAAAATAACGGGCAGTCATTTTATTTCTCGGTCGTTGTTGTATTATAACATGAACAGAAATAAAAATACTGTTTCCATTAGCTTATATTGCCAAAAGAATATATATTCTCGCGAACAAACCCGTAGGCAGCTAGTACAGACCTTATAGATCATAAACCAGTAACAGTTAACTTAGAAAATGGCAAAAATATTTTATCTACCATAGTACGGAACCCTCGATGGACGAGTCCAACTCGTTCTTAGCTGTTTTTTATCTGCAGTCTTGGTTCATGGTTTAAATAAGTTAGTTGCATCTACGCATGCTAGCAACTAACTCTACAAAAATAGTAAAGACTTTGTCATGACAAAATTCCGTAGTAGCATCACCACATAATACAACATATCAAACACTTTGATATTATCCATTCGTTGTGAACGAAACCATTGTGCGATCTAATTTGACGCCAACGCCATCTAGAGAAGGGAGGTGTAAACTTTGCTTTTACAATTTTTCATTATTTTGTATCTTTTTATATTGGTCATGGGAAGATTATCATATATGGTTATTGTGGAAAAAATAAAGATTGTATTATTAAAAGCTTTTTCCCACGTTTAGAAAAAGAATGAGTAGGTATTAATGCCACATTTATTAACCGATATTTGACAGTGAAGAGTAATAATGGTGGTGTATGTGTTTATTTTCGAATAAAAAATACTTTTAATAATCCCAAAAGTTAAAAGAAAGTTCAAGTTTCGTTTTGTTTAATATTAAAGAGTTGAGTCTGTTTTGTGTAGCTAAAAATGCAATTAATAGTTAGTGCATGATGATAATAATAATGGATATACGTAATTACCCACGTTGACGCTTTTTTTTTTCGTCCACGATAACGTTATAACGTGCAAATTCAAACTCAAAGTATTTATTTCAATTAAACCATTTACAGACACTCTTAAATTGTCAAATAGTCGGTCAGAAAGTCAGAAAGTTGAAGGTAGTTAGTTGCCCATTCCAAAACGTAGATCTGTATGGAGAAAAATGGGCAAGAACAGTCTGTTAAATCAAGATATTAGTGTGTAAAAAAGTCAATTATATAAACGATTCAAAATATAATATTAAAAATAAGCCCTGGCGCCCGTTGACGAACATGACGCGTATAAGCACCAACAAGCTCAACCATATAATAGGAAACTGAATGACATGCGCACCACAACCAGTGAGACATTTAAGTGAGCATGCACGTATTTCCGTACATTTTACGAACGTGGACGTCCACGATAAAATCGGCGTCACGTTAGAAATTATAAAAACGCACTATGACTCTTTGATATGGGGACCCAAATATTATAGTATGTACCAACCCCGATTACAGTTTAAAATAGCCAGAGGTCATAAGGTCACTAACGTGTAGAAGTTTACAAAGTGCTTGTCAAATACTACATCGACGACCATTTGTCCAGTCGTGTTTGTCAAAGAAATTATCAACTAAATGCGAAGAGTTTGTGAAAAATAGAGGCAATTAATAATTTGTCAAACATTTTTTTAATATAATATTGATATTGACGACTATGGATTAATTTATAAACGATTTTATTTGTACGTTAAACACGACGAGAAAAAAATATTCGTATTTGTCAACGATTGTGCGTGAACCTGTACAAGGCTATTATATATTGCTACAAAATTAAACAACTTTGCAGCTATTAATTTTAATTAAGATCTCTAGAAATGAATGAATGAATGAACGTATCGGTCAAATCTGTATCATGTTAAGCACCATCAATACGCGTGATACCATTAACATTGACATAGTTTAACTTCATTTACTTTTAATAATTCACTGACTAGTTTTGACGTAACTTTTGAATTAGATTACTTTCAACATCAAATTCAAGTCCATAAATTTAATGCATCGTTGAGTAAGTTCCGCTAATATAGTAACTTATTATTTTATTAGAATTGGAACATCGGGAGACAAAATGTTGATCAATAGTTGTTCTTGTAAAATACTAACAGAATAGTTTAATCATATAATTCAATAAAATCGTTTGAATTATTGACCGATACAATCACTTCTTGTTTACTTTAACATCAAGCTGCTAATTTTGTACGCAAACCATCAAATCAAATTATGCGTAGGCAGTGGTCATTCAAAATTATTAAGTTGCACCATTTCAGCAAATGTCCATACGTGTTGTAGGTATTAGTTGTATAACCGTCACTATTAGTTTGTCAAACGTTGCGCAGGCGACGATAGTGGATCACTAATGAGTCACCTTATCTGTCAGGTAGGCGAGACAGAAGCGATATTCAATGTCGACACCAGAGTCTTCCCATTTCCCAAGAGCGGGTCACGGGTCGATGTTTGATATTTTACGGCGACATTTGCACATACGTTGGCTAACTAAGACCCACATCCACACCACTGTAGCGCGCGCGCAGCGCAGACATCTTCCTAAAGCTTTACGCAATGATGATTCAGGCTCGAGACGTTTTACGAGTATTTACTACCTATGCCTTCACACGGACCACTCCTTGCTTTATCTCGGCATTACCCTTTATATTAATGCAGATTTTTGCCTACTTTTAGTTCTGATGGCAACCGCATCGTTGACCTGTACACTTTAAAGTTTTCCTTACCAGGATTCGCATAGCCTCCAAGCTAAAAAACTGTACAAGGACGCCCAGCTAATAAAATTACAACAGGATAGAATATTTGTGGTTCAAGTAACTCTGACTAGGTATTCCATCATCGCAAGCGTAAAGTAATGAAGACCTTAATCGTAAGGCTGGCATTTTGAATACAGAAATATAATCAACATGCACGTTACAGAAACAAAGATGTATTACAGTCTTTGGTCACCTATGTAGGCGTTTGTTACATAACGCCAAATGGACAATTACTGTCTCCTTCTTACGAAACGATGTCTTTTAGTATTGAATGATATATAGTGTAAATGAAAAGCTGTTGGAATCTCTTTTGTAGGTCACTGCTGATTTCGCTGGTATTGTCTAGATTTTAGAGTGATGTGTCATTCATGGTTAGTTAAAACAAAGACCTAACTATGACACGACCATGTCATTTGTTTTACGTTAGAATCCTTTATAAATATGAATTAATTAATCACGCTTATGAACATTATGTCATATTACCGAAAATAAAACGCATAATCTACTTCAACCCGGTTCGTTTAACTGCGTATCGATGCTATTGTAAATTATTTAATTTAATTGTAAGTACTTGGACTTGCCTTAACTTGTTCATTATAAGTACCGGATTCCGTGAACCGTATGCTGAGGATTATACAACTTATTGTGATTCCCGATGGAAAGATGTCAAGGTTTCTATTCGCCGCCGGTATCGGTGGTATCAATATAATTGCAATTTAGCAGGTGTTCAGTCGTCATTTTATTTTATGCATTATTACACAATTGTTGACACGATGCTTCAGTCTCGTCGCATCCTTTTATGGTTAAAGGCGTAACCAGCAGAGTATAATTTGTTAAATTGTTGAGAGCCTTTGAGTTATAAGTACATTTTTCGCAAGATTTTTATATCCCTTAAGTTTTGTTGCGAAACTTTACAATTTTACTGAGTGCATTATACCGTTATTCTGTCCATTCGTTATTCTGTTATTCCAACTTTATCAGATTGAAAAGGAGGAAAATTTAACTACCTGCGCCTATTTCTTGGAAGTTGTACATTAGCATAAATATTGAGTTACCTGTGGTTGGAATCCGTTTTCGTCTGCGATGTACGTGAGTGCGATGAGCGTGCCGTCCGGAGCTTTGTAGCTGAACTTGCCTTCCGCGGTCTGTATCTCTTTGCCTTCGCCTTGCCCGAAGTTCTTTACATAGCCCGACTCTTCAGCGTTGATCTCGTTGCCTGTCTCGTAACTGGAAACGTTGAAAAAAGATTTTTTAGTCGATTTTTTTTTTTGTTAGAAAATTTCAGTTTTGTCCAAAAATATTGTTTGTAAAAATTATTTCAGTTCTGCACCAGGTAACAAAGTGGACCAATCGAGGGGTGTCAGACCCATCCATGAGGGTTTTCCCACAGCAAAATAGCTATAACAGTGGTAAAAATAATGTTTGTGTCACTGACATTCTTTTACGTTCTTCCTACTCATAAAATGCACGCGTTACCAAAAATAATATCATCACCAACTTGTACAGTCAGTGTTAAATATTATCTTACCTTGCAATCACTAAAGGAGTGATCCTTATCTCTTAAGATTTCATATTTTATTCAAAAGATGACGTGCTGACGTACATTATGTTATGAATGGCTTATGTACTTCACCGACATGTGTTTACCTTACAATTTTGCATGCAATCGCAGACAATGTAGTGAGTGGCAGACTTAAAATGGATATTAAACAAATGTTATTTTTATAGCATTTTTATCTTCATTCGTCTAAACGTCTACACATATAAACATAGATAGAATACTCTTTATTGCACACCAAATCATGGAAAAGAACACACAAACATCACAAATGAAGATCCTTTTTTATTTATTAGTTCCTGTTGATTACCCTATGTTTTCCATGTTCCATGAATGTACCTTGTAAAATAATATAATAATTGTCCTCCAAGGACATCGCAAACAGTCAGAACAAAAAAAAAATGTCCAACCGCCTAGATTAGAGCAAATATCGGTGGATCATATTTATCTTCCAATATAAGATTCATTTGGTAATCGAACGCAAAAGTTACAAGCGTAAAATTGTGTTATTTAAAAAATGGATAGCAACCAAAATTAGTAGAAGTCAAAGACATAGTTTTTGAATTTCATTATTTTATTTCAAATAACTTATTAAATACCTACTTCAATTCTGTTTGATTTAAAATTCCAAGTATTATAATTGAATAACTAAAGCAATTTCAAACTGAATTTCAGTTAGGTGCTATATGAAATGGAAATGAAATGATTTAATAGCTGTAAGTAAATCAATACAGTAGTTTTGAACGCCACTTAGTAGAGACACGTAAAAAGGAAAAATAAAATAAAGTCAAAGAGTCTTACAGCCACTTATATGAGCCATCAACGTTAGGTCCTTCTGATTCGTAGCGGATGATCGGTATCGGAGCAGTCGACTGCCCCTGCACCGATGAATACGTCACAGCTACAAGGAGTACGAAGAATAAAGAGATCTGCAAAACACAAAAACGATGAATTAATAAATTACATGATGAATGATCTGATGTCTACTAAACCTTATTATGAAAGAATTTCAAAAATTAAACAGTTGCGTTGAAGTTTTCAACATTAGTTTTCATAAACGTGGGATGAATACAATTAGTTATGAATTTTTATACGTTAATACTACGATAAGTTAGGATTACGATAAGTTAGAAGTACAATACCTTAGACGGGACCTACAAAATGTTGAAATTGTGATACGTTATGTTCCACTACGCAACGGTGTGACTACGATACCAAGAAACGAATGAAATAAATCAGTTTCATTGTTATTGTCCTTTGTTTTTTTTTTTTGTTAGCCTATTTTGTGCCCCACTACTGGGCAAAGGTCTCCCCTTTTTTCTTTCAAACCTTCCTGTCTTGTGCGATCTCTAGCCATGTTGGTCCTGCAAATATTAGATCGTCACCTTGGTCGCCTAGGTCTACCTCGACGGCGTTGTCCTGCCTCAGGCGTCCAGTGCGTGACGAACTGATTAAATTAACAGAAACGTATTGGAATAAAATAACATGGTGATCAGATTTTAGTATCCAAAGTGTCACAACGCATACATAAGCTTTATTTGTCCATCTTGAATTCGACCCTAAGGACCAAAACATGAAGGATAAGAACGTGTCTCGTTTAAAGTAAGAAATGCACAATCTGTCAATATTTGTACTGAGTACTCAACAGAAGGTGCGTAAACGAAATAAGTGCAAATATCAACAAAGGCGACACAGGATGCTGGTTTGTTAAGAGAGATCTCGTAACTAATGCCGTAATAAATAGTTGTTTCAACTCCCTCTGACAAACAATGAAATGAAATAAATGTACTGAAATTAAACAATGACTAGGCGAAGGAATAATCTATTATTTGGTCCTTCAATCTTTCAAATCTCTTTTAGGGAAACTTAATGAATGTGTGAAATGAAAGTTAGTTGGTTACTGAAACAAGTGCCGAACTAAAAGGCAAACGCCTGACAGGAAAGAGTAGATTTTTTTCACAAACATGTTTATTTGTTCGGTTCCATAAATTCGTAGGCGTCTTATTTTTACAATGTAACACAGGAAAGCTGAACAAAGTTATTGAAGTTTCCATGTAATAAGATGAACATGAAAAAAAGTAATAAAATAATGCTCGTTTGAGGTGATAGAAAATTTTACAAAAATCAACAAACGAAATTAAACTTAACTATAGATTTCAAATTATTATAAAAGAATTACGAGTTTACCTAACGCCCTGAAACTTATCGTAATTGTTAACAGTATACGTAAACACAACTCATTATGGTTTCAGTGATTCAAAGCAAGAATCTACAAATAATTGTTTAAGTTGTTGATCACTTTATCTTTCCGATTATTAAAACTGAATTAGGAAAGCATACCTAAACATAGAGGTTAAGCATTCACACAGACTTGCAAATTGTCTACAACGTATATCCATCTCGTGCCGGAAGGCACAAAGGTTGAAAGTGCTTTCTTCGATTCTTCGTGAACAATGAAAATAAGTTTATAGAAATCGTGTTGAAACCGCTAACCACACTCAGTGATTTATATGCACCGTCAGTTTCATATCGTGCACATGCATCGGAGTTACACCACAATACATAACAGCCAGATCTTCTGTCTACTGTAAGAAAAATTTAATACAGCATTTTGAGGGATCTACCAACGACCTAAAATATAGGTAGACAAAAAATATATTTTATTATCACAGAAAAAATGCATATTAAAAAACCGGTCAAGTGCGAGTTGGACTCGCGCACCGAGGGTTCCGTAGAAATCTGTATATATGTAAATATTTTATCACGGGAATCATGTCTTGAATATTTTATCCGTTTTTTTTTTGTAATATCCCTACTACGGTTATCGGATTTTTTCCTTTCCTTGTGCTACCTATATGAAATTGTTTCTTGCCAAACTTCATGAATCTAGGTCAACGGGAAGTACCCCATAGGTTTTGATTCCCTTGCGAGTATCAAAGTATGCGGCATAAACGGAACCTAAACGCCCGTATATTTTGATTGCGTTGACATAGAAGGTTGATTTTTTTACTGCTTCAAAGGATGGCTGTCTTGAGTATTTGATATTAATTTCAACTTGATAACACCACGCATTCCTGCAAAAAGGATCTTGGCAGACGGACAACGAAGTGATCTTATAAGAGTTCCGTTTTTCCTTGTGAGGTACGGAACCCCAAAAAACAAGTTAGCGCACATACCATACCTACTTAGTTAAACAAAACAAATATACAGGTTCAAATTAAATTAGCTAGCGGAACTCTGCAGACGTGATGGACATATGTAAACTCGACCGAATTAATATAAATATTCGATGAACTTTTTTTGGGGGTCGACGACTGCTGGTAGTACACATACACATACAAATACCAAACAAATTGGTATTTGTATGTGTTTTTTAATTATAGTGTTTATATATCGATATCCATCATGTCTGTGAAGATTGCATAAAAATATTTTTTTTAACTGTTATTTCATGTGACTACACACACCTGCGAATGAAACTCCAAAAAAAAACTCATCAAATTAATTAATTTTTGTTTTATCATGTTAAGATGTCAATACCCGTCACGTCTGCGGAGTTTCGCTGGCTAATTTAACTTGACCCCGTATAATTAAATGCTCGGAAACAAAATAGTCTAGACAAGAAAGCTTCCACTCAGCATGATGCTGTGCTCTCCATAGCACAGCGCTTATAGCTGTCACTCAAAACTGACGTACGGAAATCAAGTCAGGTATTTTAAATTAATCAGATTAAATAAATTAACAGTAATTACTTAAAATTTAATCTATATATATAAAAGGAGAACTGACTGACTGACATATCAACGCACAGCCCAAACCGCTGGGTCTAGAGATTCCAAATTTGGCACGTACGTTCCTTATGAGGTCTAGGGGTGCACTAAGAAAGGATTTTTCAAAATTCATCCCCTAAGGGGGTGAAAGGGGGGGGGGGGTGAAATTTCACGCGGACGAAGTCGCGGGAAGAAGCTAGTGTGATTATATAACAACCAATAGAATGAATACTGCCTTTGTTAATATTTTGCAAAAGTAACTGCACATTATAAAAGGCGTAATGGGGGTGCATATCACAGCAAGATTAGGTTCCATTCGGAAGTGAGTGTGTTAAAAACACCTGAAACCCTTGATGATCTTGATGCAAAGTTAGCATAATTAGCCTAGAATGTTCGAACTGCTAGGACACAGGCCTCTTCTCGATGAGAGGGAGTGGGCTATAATCCACAACGCGGGCCCAGAATTGAATTTGAATGTCTGATATAAAATCTTTTCAACGTAATAATAGTCATCCAGACCGTATTTCAAACACGGTGCCAATGTCATCGGAGACTAGCCTTTGGCGCGGGAGATATTATAGTGCACAAGTGTTTGCGCAAACACAGGTGCACTCTCTCTTCCTTCATTCTCAGAGTCCGATGGGATGGCACGAAATCCGACATGACCGGAGAGAGCTCAGGTGCAGGACCAACGGCTTAACGTGCTTTCTGAGGCATGGCGTTATCGCACAGTTAACTTCCAAGCTAAAGGCTTTATTAAGAAATTCCTATAACACTTTGCCCGACTTGAAAATCGATCCCAGGACCCCTTGCGACCCCTTGCAGTCGCACTTGCGACCACGTGACCAACGGGGCAGTTAACATAACTTTAACGTGGCCTTTCATCGTAATAGCATACTATATCTTTTTTTTCGAAGTCACTATTAACGGGTTTTTTCTTAATTTTTCAGACTAGGAACTAAAGATAAGAACGAACATTTTGCTTAAATTGAAGTTTAACGTAATTTGCAAGAGTAGTAGTTATTTCAAACAAACCTATCACACAATCAGTTTCGCGCGGTCATTGCAATTTCAATATGACCGTTGCTGTAGGTCACAATTGTCTGTAGGAAACCTATACGAATGAGCTTTGCAATAGGCACTGTAGAAATGGCTATCACAAAGCTGATATATGTTGCATTAAATTGATCTCTTTAGTATCAAGATGAATGGTCTAATCATTCCTGACATTTCCTCGTGTTGCAAGGGTACCCATCTATTCGAATTTTCTCGGATAGATTCGAGTTGTAAATAGGCGCAATACATGTATACATGAATGGACATTAGCGCATGTTGTAATCATTTGTACTTAGCGTTTTACGACAAAATCAATTGATGATAAATCACATTTTATGTCAAACAGTTAATTGTTAATTTGCTAATGAGCTGTGAACATGTTAAGTCCTTGGTGTGGAAAATCAAGCCTACTTCGTTTTTGTTTATTTATATTGTGTAATTAATATCTATTTAATCGACTCAATATTTTTCTGAACACTGTTGGACATAAACCATCAGTGGCGTTTCTTTAATCTTGAAATATGAGTAACGCAATTAACAGAGTCACGGTTTGAAAACTATGAAAGATAATGTCCCGGAACGCCTTACCGTACGTTGGTTTCACTACTAGCACATATTGCACGCACTACTCTAGGCAATACATACGTTTCGTTTGTCAGTTACAAAAGTCCTTTGTTAGAAAACGACTACATTATATTTTACGATTGATATTGTGCAAACTTTACTCATAGAGGAAGTTACTCATCTCAAAAACGTGAGTAAGGTGGGTAGAAATTGTCGGTTTGAGGAAAGAAAGGATTCCGTGATTTGACAACGATCTAAAACTGCATTGTGAACTCCTGTTCATGAAACACGTGTTGACTTCTGACCCGTGACAACGTAACGGTAATAAATTTGCATACTAAAATTCTTTATGAACTGGTAAACGTTATGTGTAGCAAGAGAAAGCTGAAGCTTTCATAACTTTCAAAGCACAGTGTAACCTATTGCTTATCTCCTGCTAACGTAAACATAAAACCAGGTACTGTGGCTAGTGACTTTTTATTGAATTAGTGATTTAATTATTATCTATTTTTCTCACATGTATTCAAAAAGAGCTCTTCTTCGGAAACAGGGACTAAAATAGTTCTCCAATCCCTAGGGACTAAAAGTGATTTGAATTTGGATTGTGAATATTGTTAGTAAAAGTTCCGACTACCAAAGCGATCAATCACGAACATTGTATGAACAAGTAACAGGCTGTATGATAATATACAACGCGCGAGATAGATTAAAAAAATGTTTGTGAAAAAATTAAAAACGCGCGAAAAGCAAAACCTTCGTTCGTAATTGTTTCCTCAAAAATTTGGATTTTACTTAGTTTTATAAAAAATGAGTATGTCTTCCTCAAGTAATTGCATGTAAATAAATAAACGTACTATTCTTATTCATAAGTTGCACTTACTTATTTTATCATAGAGGGTGATAAAAAATAGAGTGTCCACCTCGTGAGCAACACTATTTTTTTAAGCTCGAGTGACGTACTTTGAATCCGTCGCTGCGTTCAGGATTGTACTCTAGAATCCAGAGCGGAGCGACTGGATTTAAAGAAACACTCTCACCTTCAAAATACCTAGTTGTTTGCTCCCTTGGCAAACAATCTACTATTTCAAATAGAAATAAAGATAAAACAAGAATCGGTAAATGCAAATATCAATATCATACAATTCCTAACAATCGTAAATGCCTGCTTTCGTAATTTTTACCACATTTTATTATTAAAGTATGTTTCGTCTACAAGCAGTCAACCTATTAATAATTTCGCCAACTCTATGTAACTAATAATTTTATGAGCTTGCAATAGCAGTAGCCATTATGTCACTACAACCGTTTTCGGGATAACTTTTGTACCTAGTCTTGTATAACACACAAAAAGTAATTACAATTAGTTCCCTTTTTGCAAATAATGAATTATTCCACTTTGCCCCACCGGCCGCCCCACTGGTGGGGCAATGTGTAAGGCATTTAGTTCTAGCCTTCCAGAAAACGCAAGACTTTCAGTTATTTACATTTTTTATTCGTTTCACTGATAAGCTTAGAGAGCAAAAACTATTGATTTGTTTACGGATTTGATAAAACAAATAAATTATGAAAAGACGTTTTTTTTTCAATAGTTTTATAAGCAAATTCCTTTTATTTTATTAACAAAAGTTCAGCATCGCGAATGCTGAAAGTACGTAAAAAAATTTGAATGCGACGATAGTGATAATTTTATTTTACAATTATTTAAATCGATCTCATCTCAACAACATTTTATCAAATGCTATGATTAATTGGATACTCATTTAAACACACAGGTATCTAATAGATCAATACTTTATACATTCAATACTATATGTCAAACAGGAAGTAAAACATGGAGGAAGAAGTTGAGCTTCCAGTCTAATGCGCTTAGGAAAATCTAGATAGTTACATGTAATAAGCATTCGTATTCTAATGCCAACACAAAAAGGTGAAATTGTAAGCCCATGTGCAGGGTGGCAAGGACGTCGACGCGCAACCTGTTACCATTGTTTCAGTAGGTACTTACATGATTCTGAACCGCTGCGTTGAAATTTTTTCACAAATATTGCAGAAACAACACATTTTCTTTTTTGTTAACTGACGAAATAATTCTACGCTAGGGGTTCTAGACTCATATGCGGAATTCATGGTTATAGTTTGTGCGTCGATGTCCCTGCCACCCTGTGAAAGCTTTTATTATTAAAGCTTTTAACTGACACTTGATGAAAAAGGAACATAGTCGAGTCGTATAAGTCATTTTAATACGCTTAACTGTAAAGGATAAAAGTGTTACGAAAAGCTTTCTATGTGCGACTCGGCTAGTCATGATAGAAATCACGAATGAATGATTGACAATCTGTCAATTACGATTTGAAAAAAAAAGGTCTGGAAGTTTTTTGGCGTTTCAAAATAACAAATTAATGTTTCCTCACCATTGTGTTAGGACGTAGGGCAGGGGACGTCAGTACAAAGGGACTGGATGCAATCACAGGCACAAATGTGTGCTCGTTGACACTGCATGGGGTTTATATACCGGCGTGTTTACCTATGAACTTCGTGCGACCCGACGCCGGTGCGGGCGCATCCCGGCGATACATCTCCGCGACGCTCACTTACAAACGTGCCCGTACGCATGCTAAACAATCAGATACTAATGGAAATCGAATTATCTTAACAATTTTGAAGATCGGAATGCTTATAAAATTATTTTATTCAATTAGATTTCACAATTTTGGACCCCGTTGTACGATTGAACTTTATAAAATTTTCATATCTAAACGTCCATTAGGCCTCATAAGGTAGATAGTGTAATTGCCATGTAAAATAGGCAGTTATTGCCCTTAAGGACTAACGAAATTTAATAACAGAGTTCAGTAGGTTTATAGGTTCATAATTATACCTATTTAATAAAGTTTTTTAAATGTTTCTCAACTGATACTCGTTAGCTGTAATAAAATGACTAAGTATCGACTGTTTGGAAGCCATTAAAGTATGATGTATGTTTTTTGATTTACCTAGTTAATCAGCAGGTTTAATGCAGCCTATGCAATACTACTCATGTGACAAAAATAGAAGATGAGTTCGTCTTTTATTTTCGACTTATACTGAAGAACTTGGGAACAAACACCCCGGGGCATCATTCTTTAGCAAAAAAATGCTACTGTCGCTTATCCTAATTAACGTTTTCTGCAATAACATTATTCGTATTTCCAAAAACTTAAATTGCAATTGCGCGGAGCAGTTTTTTAATAACTGTTATTACCACTGTTATCTAAGCCGAGTTGCCACGCTTTATTAGGTACTATTGTGATAAGGTAGGTACAGTGCACCCTTTTTTAATAACGAATTCTTACGATTATGATGACAACCCGAGGTAACGTTAAGTTCTGTGTTACCCTAGCAATGGGACTGTCTTGTCATAGGTAGGCTCTGGGGCTCATGGGACTGGAGATATTAAAGTGTACTGGCTATTAGATATAACCAGTAAATACAGGTGTGCAGATGCACACCTGTATTTACCCCTTCAGTGACAACTGGTGGGATGTGAAACAAAATATGGTTTGGCTTACCAATGATAGCTTTTTATTGGCCACATTTTATAAGGGACCTGCGAGTTTGTTTTTTCTATGAATACTAGTCTATCAAATCGGTTTTCTTAACAATTGAGCTTTTGTACTTCGAGTCTTGTTCAAATTCAAACAGCAGCAACAAAAAGTATCAGCGTAAGCTTCAAGGAAGAAATAATTTAACATGAATTCAAGAGTTTATCTGAACTTGGCACTCGTTCAGTGGCTTTAAAAACGGTGAAGGAAAATATTGTGAGGAAACAGGCATGTCCTAGAACCAAAAATTCGAAGATATGTGACATCCGCTAATCCGCACTTGGCCCGCGTGGACTATGAGTTGGAGGTGACCTGTGTCCCAGCAGTGGGACCATTATGTGCCGATTATAATTGTTCAGCGTAGGCGAAGGTGTAACGTAGACCTTTTCGTAGGCGTTTCGTAGATACTGCGTCACCGCTAGCAAGACTGCATTTGATCGGGTCCACCCTTTATAGCAGAACTTTTTATGTCATAATATTATTTTAAGAAGATTATGCCAAGTGTGTTATGCCAAATAAACGGAGCATCAATATTCTGCCAGATAGAGGAAACCCATTTGATCAATATTGCTGGACTCCAAAATGCTCCACAATACACTTGTTTAGAAGTAATCTTTTTACCCGAGACTCAGACATGAAAACTTTAGGAACTTAGGAACTCAAGCTCCGACAGGGAGTTCTACTAGACTGGCTCAAAATGAACGAATATGGACGATTAATTTCTTAAACATTTCCATCCCGGTTTCGGTTGGAGATGAGGCAGCTGCGCGATCCAACGCGATCTCCACTCCAATGTAAATTCGAAGGCACCGAAAGAGATCATGCCATGAATGGGTTATGTTTAAGTTACAAGTACCTAATGTGGGCGAGCCTATAGCATAGTATTGTTGACCGACTCTTTAAAAACATTATTTCAGAACAAGGTGCTTATACAAGCCCTATTAACACTTTTTGACTTAAAGAATATAATATGTAGAAATGCCATAAAAACATTTTACGAGATGCATTTTTGACGGCACACCCCTGACGGCGCTTGAGCAATCAAGTTATTTTTTTATACAAAAGAGAAAATAAAGGATGCTTTTACATAATGAAACAAAGACGTTGTAACAATGTACTTTAGCAAATGTATGAATTAACTTGCCATGGCTTCAACAATGTTCTTATGGAGGCATGAAGAATCTGCCTGTTCAACTAGTTATCGAACCATGGTAAGGTTATATTGTTTAACTTCCTTCTTTCTTTACGGGTTAACAAGACAAGAGACGACAATGCCTAAGTTTTCACAGTTTAGAATCCGTGTCAAAGAGATGATACAAATTCATTTTTCCTTTTCTTTCAATAGGTTTTCATGTTCTAGCAGGTAGCATTGTTATTTGCAGTTAGGAAGTCACGCCGCAGAGTCTGAGCTATACCTGCCTAATCTGCTTGTTCCCAGATCTAAAATCATTATATGTTGCACAATTTTGTTTGCTATGGCGGTATCAGCACCTTTATCCAGCCTTGGAAGATGATTTATTTTGTTGTAATATTTCTATAAAATATATGCTTATTAAAAAAAATTGCATTGTCATTGATTTATCTTGTTTGTCAATCCTATAAAAGTTATTTAAGTATTTAAAATGTTAGTTAGCTATAAGGACACAGACAACCTTGGGGATCGCCCTATGACTTATGACTTCAACTAAGGTGGTTTATGAATAATGTCCGGGTCGTATTCTAATGTAATATTTTACTCATCGGGAATTGCAACACATAATGTACGAGTAGCGTAGCGTTGAGTAGTAGTTACTGAGAAAACCAGTCAACGATCTATCCAAACCTTGTCTACGGTAACGTAAGTGAGGATAACTTGGTATATGTATAAGCAATAAGCGTTACACTGCAGAACATTTTCAAGTATTATTGAAACCTTAAAAATATAAAATAAAATATAGTATGTTATATATAATATCTGGAAGTATTAGCATCGATGAATAAATAATTTCATGCACTGGGTTATCCTGCACAAATTATTTTCGATCTGCACCAGGATATTATAAATTGAAGTCTAGGATCAAGTTAAACGTCAGCAAGAAACTAGTTTGGTAATTAAAGTGGACATCGCATAACGTTATTTTAAGAACTATTTTAAAGAACATTAGGCAAACGAAAAGGTGAATTAATATAAGTTCACAGACAAACTTTCTCCAGTATCCTTTGCATAAATTTCTTATCAACAGTCATCACATAAAACTTCACCCTGATGTAGCAAACTCGTTTGGTTATTATAGTAGATATCGCTTAACGTAAATCTAATAGAATGAGTTTAAAGAACATTAAACGTAAAGGTGAGTTGATCATAAGTTCATAAGATTATACCCATTGCCTATTAAAGTTACGTTACCTGCACGGGTGGGCTTATATTTAGGACCCGATCATATGTACCACAACCTCACCACAACGTCAACACGTGAACAGGCGCTAATTTATATGAAAATAAATAGTTTATACACAGGGACCACATTTGAATGTGAAAATCAACGGCGTGGGCAATACCGACCACATCAAGGCCACGCGGCAACCACAACCCAACCACCGGTGACACCGTGCACAACCGGCCGGCCACATCGCGAAACACAATGATCTGTCTGTCTGCAAACACTAGCCACAACGTAATCACATTGAAATTGTGTAGTTACCACAACGCAATTGCAGGAAGCAAGCCCTTACATTATTTGAAAGAGTCCCATCCCCAGGAAAGGATCTTCTATATTCTTTCGTTACGACAGAGCTTAAAGGATGTTGAATTATTAATCGTATTTTAAGCCTGTGATTTATTAGTTAGTCCTATGCACAAATACTACGATTGAGGAAAATATTGACTGTAATATAACATGATTGTAATACAAACATGGACGTCTTAGCTTATAATTAGAAAATTCAATATGGAAAGCCCGGTTTTCCGATAACAAAAAAATACGAGTATATATAATATAAAATATAAAAATATCTAGCTATTATGTACAGCAACTACACAATAGCTAGATATTTTTAAATCAAAGTAAATGATACCTGGGCAATTAGGGTTTTAGAACCTTTATTCTCATTAAAAAGTATAGTAGGTACTAAGCCAAAAACAAGCAGGGTGCCACCGCAGTGATCAATAGGTAGATACACGATTCTTCTCTGTATGACAAGGTGCCTTTACCCTGCTGTGGGAAATTTACAAAATTGTTCCTACATAACTCCAAGTTATCATGATTTAATCCGTCACGATTGTGAGTTTACTACCTCACATCTTTGCCAACCTGCATTTCGCTTAAATTTTCTCTGCAACAAACTGTAATATCATTAATATCATCTTCCGTGAATAAAACCTCGTCTTCACAGGTTTAATTAAGTGTTTGCGCAAATTGATCAAGTTTCATTTGAGTGTTGGTGGGTTCACGCTAAGGTTGCACAAAGCCGTCATACACTAGACGAGCTAATGTCCGATAAAGACCGAGGGTCCGTTGTGAAATATGTACATGTAGGTACCCATGTAGATGCGACGCGTCGACACGCACTGACCCCACCGAAGCCAGTTCTACGTATGGCATTTGATGGAACCAATAAAATATATAAAGTAATCAACTTAAAGCTTCTGCATTTATTTAATGTCCAAGTAATGCACACTTACTGATGCTCATTTAGTAAGGTCTATGATGGACTAAAAGGTTCAGGCGAAGTGATTAAGTACATTCTGGATTTAGAAGCAACTAGTTTTGCCCGCGGCTTCGCCCGCGTGCTGGTCGGAAATTATCCCACGGAAACGTACAATCAGTATATTTTATTTATTGTAAATAATATTTCAAAAAATCTCAACCGTTTATGCAAAGGTGTGTCAGCTAATTGCTATACCTGATTGTACTATCGGGATAAAAAGTATCGTATGTCCTAACCTAGATCATGGTCTACCCATGTGCCAAATTTAATTCAAACCCGAATAGCCGCTTTAGCGTGAAAGCATCACAAACAAATAAACTCACTTTCGCATTTATAAATTATTAAGTTAGGATTTACTGATTACTGATAAGAATTAACTCTCTTTTATGTTTTGCTTGTGCATTATTGACAGTCATATTTATTGACAAATCTCGACCAAGACGAGCCAAAAACAAAAAGCAGGGGGCACCACCTACCTTTTCTCGAAGCGTTTCGTCATATTTTCAAACCCTCATAGCTTCGGCCTGGATAATGCTAGCGAGCTCAAATTATCTGGATAAAATGCGGTAAGATATAAAATATAAAATAAAAGAGAAGAGAAGAAGAAGAAAGATTTATAAAACACGCGTGTTAAGTTTTGTTTGGATTTTATGAATACCTAACATACGTCGCTTGACACTGATTTACTGACTCATTTACTCACTCATCAAAACCTCTGCGGCACTTCCCGATTTCCTAGAAAGATGAAATTTGTTATGCAGGCTAGGATGTGCACACACACAGCAACAAAAATTAAGAAATCTGCAACTTTCCACTACAACCCCTTTATAGGAGCTTGGCTCTACATTAGATCTGATAACTTTTTAATAGTGAAAGCGTTATGTGAGTCTTGCCAACCTACTTTCCATGAAATTATTTTGGTGGGTCATAATTACGAATTTGCAAAATAACGAGGATCATATGAAAAAATAGGAACTCCAGCTTAAACGTTTTTGAACTACCCCATAACCTAAGTTTTATTTATATTATTTATTTATTTATATATACTTTATTGTACACCATAAAAATACACAAGAAAAAGAATTGTCGTTTGTCGTTTTCTTATAATTAAAAAGATATTAAATTTTTTTTTTCTGGTTTAAGTAGACAAAATATGATAGATATAACAATATAATAGTTGAATGATAAAAAGCAAGAAGCAAGCATATTAGAATAAAATGAGTCCGCTATTTTGGCCCAATATTATAGAAATTCAGCGTAATAGAAGACATGTTTATTTTAAAACGAGAAGCATATAAGTAGAATTAAAGTTTACCTGATGACTATTAACCACCAATTAAAGAAGGAGTCAGCTAGCTGAAGGTAGACATCAAAAATATTTATTACAAGAAATGACGCGGAACAAATAATATACATTAAAAAAAAACTGGTGAGTACCTATGGAACAAATCTAGAACTGTCCTAGGAACCAAACCCTTTGGCAAAAGCTTTTAAGCCGGATCATAACAGGCGGCTGAAAATGTTAGCTGTATGTGGCTGTAATGGACCTTGGGCAACTAGGACATGTTGCCATGATTTAATATACAGAGGAAAATATAAAAATAACCACCCGAGCTCTCCCCGACTTGGGTGCATAGCTGTGGGAACACATTAGTACCTACTCCCCTTGTTTAGAAATCATAACCAGTTCTCTCTTCTTCGATCGGTCCCTCATTACTGAGGATCGTGGTCACTGGACCCCTTTAAGCGGACAATCTGCCTACGGTTCAAAGTTGCCTTCACCACATGCTGAAATTTGCTTGAGGACGTAGCTTCTCTTAATCGGTCAGACCATCGTGTCGGCGACCAGCCTCGGCTCGTATTGCGTATAGCATTTCCAGGTTGCTATCTCCTCTTCGAATTATGTGGCCGAAATACGCTGTAGGCAAACTCATAACCAGTAAAACCGTGCTTTAAAAAAAAAACATAACTAGTAAATCTAATCATTTTCCCTTATTCTCCTCAAATACTCACATAAATATAAGGTACAAACAAGATTATATATGTGCTTCATAAAAGAAATGTGGAAATTAACAGACGTAACCGAAGCTGTTATTACAAACATAGTAATGTAATGAACATTTCAGGTTCGTTTAAAATAACTAATTAGCTAATTAAGAACGTTTAACGAAGCGTAAGTAGTAGCAAATTGTGACTACCTGTATACTATACTATCCATGTACACATTATAGCTACCACTACACCTAATTGTTGTGCTAGACTAAAATCTGGTTCATTCCACTGGCTCGGGCTGAGTGACAGCTAAATAGCGAGCACTAGCGCGTACCCAGACGCATGTGACGTAACTCTCTAATATAATTTTGTATCCTGCGATTGTATAATTATTTTTAGTTTACTTTCTATCTAGAATTAGTTGCGCCCAAAAATTGTCAGGCAAATGACAAATCGTGATATGACCTGACTATCTCGATTTGTCATTTGCCTGGCAATTTCATAACTGTAGAGTGATGACATCACATAACTCTAAGTTACAGCATAAAGTCGACTGTCTGCTGAATATCGTAATCTACTGGAATGCTTCGTTTTCTAAAGTTATTTACTGTATTTTTTTTCTTTTTCTTGAGCGCATATTCTCGAAGATCATATCGCTAGGGTCTAACAAAATAGGCGCATTTGTTTGTTTGACTGCCTGCAATCCCACGAAAACCTGTATCATGTAAATCGCAAAATTCAGCAGCATCAACTTACAATGTGCACCTGATGTCTTGTTATTTGTTGCCAAGAGCTGTTGTGGAAGAAAATCTATGATCTAAGATAATATTGTATGACTGGATTTCAAAAAGGAAGATGGCCTGTTTGGTCTATCGGCGGCCAGGTCTTATATATTTTTGCCTTTCTGTGGAAAGGATTTTATGTAAAAGAGGAAAGTGACTTCAAAAATATATTTTACAACATTTTTATTTAAAATCAAACATACAAAGATAAGTTAATTACAATGGTAAGGTATTTACAAAAGTATAAAAATAAAATTGAACACTTTTCTTGTTGGTGTTGTATCACAAAAAGAAAATCAGATCTAGAGTAATATCCATAATTTTATGAAACCTATTTGTTAGTAATCACAAGTCTATAATATTGAGTTCCATAAAATGTTGAATACTATCCTAAGGAGGTTTATTTCACATCCCCACCCAGTAGAGCAGAAATAAAGTACTGGCAACATTGTGAGAATCAAACGCTTCCTTCATTTCACAAGATACCTGTTTCTAAAGAAAAGTTTGATTCTCATAACTGCATCGTGAGTTTATTAGCTTCAAGATCAAGTCTTTTAAAATGATATGTTACTGAACAAAAATATCGACCAGGGAACTAATAGCATACCTAGTAATTATCTGACATATTGAGTATTACATTATCTTGTAAAATAACAATTCATCTTTACTCTATACTTACAAGCCTATGACCACAATATGTGAATACTGCATACGGCTATGAATACATTTTGTTATCATCCAATCACGAGTCACGCTTGGACTATATTGAAGTCGTTTATTATATGATTGGATAACAAGTCTTAAAAATTTTTTATGTGACATAATGCAGGTGATAGGCGATATCTAGTCTTAAAGTATATGGCATTTGGAGGTCCTGCCATCAGAACGTTCACGGTATCAACACTTGAGAGTCACTATGAGGCACTTTACTGCTGGTAGTAAGTACCTTTGTAGTCGAGGGCTGCTCTGTCTTCCTGTTGTCTGGCAGCGCCTTCTGGGTTGTTCTTGGCCTCAATAGCATCGCGCTCCTGGAAAATTACATTTTAATTTTATTAGAACGTACTCATAACAAGTTTGATTTTTGACCTCGCTGATGTTTATAATTTTATATCTTTTTTTAGTTGTTTTCTCTTAGTAACTATGCCTAAAAGAAAAATCTAACCAAATATTTAAAACTTGAATGGCTGATCGAGCGTGGGACTAAAATATAAAAAGATCCAAAAATCGTTTTAATCGTCGCTGGATGTGTAATAGTACAGGTACTGCGTAGGTAGGACCTTTCTCTTTTGTAAAGCAGTTATTAATTGCACGCAGTCCTACCATTCGCCTTCAACACGATAAAGTGCTATAGCTGAATGGTCAGAATATTCTCATTACTATTATGCATTCGAACGTGATAGACCAGAAAGATCTAGATATTTTGTATGTCTTTTAGAAGGCAAGACATCAGCCAAACTTCGCAGTATCAAAGAAGTGTATTAAAAATGACGATAACGAAAATTAAAGCTTGACTTAAAATGTTCTACAAGATCGTTCCGGAGTAAGTTTTCTGTGAGATATTACTTTAAATATTGCTGACGCTGAAAACCACCACCAGCAGCCTGTAAGATCCTGGCTGTATTTAGTTTAATGTAATATAATAACCCTACTTCTAACATACCTACAGCTAAGTAGTTATGGCACCGATATAACTACCGAGCCATGTGTAAAGTTTCATCTTTACTACAAATAATGGCGAATTACTGTTATATTATTCTACGGAAATACATGAGGCATGCCTATGCCTACCATTCCAGTATTTTCAAAGAGCCATTAGTAGTACTTTATAAGAGAAGTTCGATTTAAGCAATATTTTTTGTAGCTATTGTTATATAAAAAAAACATAATACTTACAGCGTTAGCCTTGATTCCAGCGTAGATCAGGTCAAGACCTTTCTGGATTTCAGGGGATACGGGGGGAGGAGTGGGGATGTGGTCGCCCTTGACCCTGAATCCTAACTCGTCAGCGGTGTACTCAACGGTGATGACCTGACCGTCAGGAGCGGTGTAAGAGTAGGAGCCTTGCTGGACCAACGCGTTATGGTCTTCACCGAAGGGCCTCAGGAATCCTTCCTCGGAAGCGTGGATGTTGTTGCCGGTTTCGTATCTGAAAGGTTTTAAGATGAAAAATTAATTCTGCTGTCTAGATAAAACATTGGAAAATAAACAAATTATTGACTATGTATCATGAAAGTTTTGAACGTCAAATGAAAAATCTAACCTATTCAATAAATTTATTCATGTTTACTTAAGTGTATATGAGTATGCGTAATCCCCAAGATAGGTCAAAGTTAATAGTCATTTGAAGAGTAAAGAAAATAAAATATAACACCTACTACAAAGCTAAGTGCACAGTAGTGATGATTCAACAACTTATATAGGAAAAAAAATATGGATCTTAAATAAAAGATGAATGAGAGAACGAAAATTTTGGTAGGTACAAGTATTGCAGGCTAATGTTGATACTATTATAAGTGTTTAGAAGGCTTAGCACGGGAACATGGGAGGTTATTATTGTTTTTTTACTGCAATTTGATCGGTGCTGTTATTACTTGACATAAATACTCACGATGTCTTGTAGCTTCCATCGGTACCCTGCTCCTTGTCAAAACTGATGATGGGAATGTAGGTGGTGGTTTCCAACGAGACCTTGGGCCTGAAGTCATCGATCTGCTTAGCCGGTCTGTACTCCTGCTGCTGTTGCTGGGGTGGCTGTCTGTACTCCTGTTGTTGCTGGTAGTTGTTGTAGTTCTGCTCCGCTGGCTGCTGGTCCTCCACTTCATGCTGCTCAGGCTTGAGAGACACTCTCCTCTGCGGCAGAGCCGTCGCCAGGGACAGCAGCGCACAAGAAATGACCTGAAACCACAAATTCCCATTTTGTTAAACGATGCAACACACTTGAACTTTAAAGGTACCAGTTAAATAACGAAATGATGTCAGAGAGAAGAGCTTAATCATATTCGGAATGTCGTAAGATAAGATGGAACAGATACAATAGGCAGCATCTTGTGAAACCGGCTCATTCGACACGCAGGTTGGGCGAAAGTGGGCTCCAGCCTCCAGCATGTATTGGCACTTACATGTCTACAAGCATGGCATTGTTTTCATTGAGAGCAACTAACTTTTAGTTATGCTAGGTTAACGAAGAGCATCTTTTGTTTTAGGTAATATAATGTATGCTTTGTTACAAAAGGTAGGTAAATAGAGAGTGGTTAACATAGATGTCTCATTCATCAATGTTTAAAGAACGTATCTCGGTGGAAAAATGTGCTAATATATACATAATAATATGTGTTATTATAATATATATTATGGAAGATTTCGTAATAAAGGTGACTAGAGCAGTTGGACTAACTAAATCCGCATCGAAATAAACTATCAAAGCATAACCTCGACAATCTTCATGTAAGTAGTTACGATCACTAATTACAAGTTTATCCATTGTGTCGGGCCACTTTATCATGCAAGCGTTAGACAGACTAGTTTTATAGGTGATCGGTTTATTACCAATGTTTTGTTGTGTTACGTTGACTCGATGTTCACGATACACATAATTTACTAAAGAGTTTTTCTAAAGTGCCACTTTGATTGAATTTTGCTGTTAAAAATAATATTTGCGAGCATTGAACCGATAAAGTAGGTATTTGTCAAGCTAGACAGCATTTCGTTTAATTTGAAACCTAACTTACGCATAACTTTTCAAATAATTCGACCTAGAAAACTGTTATATAATGAACTTACGAAGAACAAGATCATTTGTGTAACCGAAAGTTCATTAGAACGAGTTTGAACTGTGAATTGAAATGTAATAGTTTCTTGTTTATATGCTAATGACTCTTTCTTCGATCATATCTGGTTTATATCGTAAATGCGTTCGATTGCGTGATGTTACATTACCGCACGCAGATGAAAACATAAGCAATTACGAACTAAACCGATTTTAATTTCACTCCAATTTGAGATGTTATGATCTAGAAATTACGATTGATATTAGCGAAAGCTAAAATTAAATGTTATCTTGATCGATTGTTTTTATTTTTTATTCTCGTAAGCCGGTTTCTTCTATTTAGCTCTTAGATAATAATATCGTAACTGAATTAAATATTTTCGAACTGCACATGCATTTGATCGTGATGTAATTATGTTACATCTTAGGTATTTATTTGTAGGTGGACCAATAAGTTTAAAAACAACTTGGTAGATTCAGAGGAAAAAATATATAGGTAGGTATAAACTAAGAAAAATTAATTTCCATATGCGAACACCTTATAATTTCAGTCAATAGATACTTTCTGAGGAATTTGTTCTTGAAGATATACAAGTATATGTACCTTTGACGGATATAAAACTGTAAGAATATAACTGTTTCTATATCGTACGGGTAAAAAACCAAAAGAGCACGAGTCTACATAAGGAAAGTTCTTGATTTAAGAGGCCAGACAAGAGGCCATTCTCTCCAAAGATGGGTAAACGAAATAAGAAGATATATTGCCTTTTGGTCACAAATAATTGAGGGCTTTGACGAAGAATAAAGCATCAATACTTAGGTAGGTATATACCAACAGAGGAAATATTGTCCATCTAGAAGAACACAACACAATTGAACTACATTCATTTTGACTGAAAATGATTGTTAATGTCAAACATCACATGAGTACTTCAGATATCCTGGTTAGGTACATACTAAAACAAACAAAAACCTATGCTTAAGGTCGCTGTAGTTGTTCCGATTGCACTCGCGATAAACGATAAATAGTATAATTAAATGTAGGAATTTAAAGATGAAGACATTTAAATGCCAAAGTTGAATCGTCGACATATCTGCCGACCCTATTCTGTGCCGCCGCTCACAACACACGATTGCAGCCAATCCTTCACAGAACTTGGAAATTAACGTAATGCTAATATATTCCAATCATTATAATAACCACAATCTTCTATGATTGCTTCACTTTTAGGGAAAGGGGATCCTTTAAATTATTGGGGAATGATATAAAGAGATAATGAAAGGGGTAAAGAAAGAAGAAATGAGGGATAGGTGAATATATGAATGTCCACTTACCAGCAGTTTCATTGTTGTTTATGTGTGGTATCGTGCAGCAGCGAAGTGGCACGTGGAGTGTCGTGAACTATGTCAGAGAGGTAGTAGTGCGCTCACTTTTATACCGCACCCCTGCCACTTATCCGAACTGTGAGCCATCTCACTTTCATAGCCGACTTGCCGCTGCAATACGGTGCAGCCACGATCGACGCTGACGTATCGCGATTTTTCGATTTCAATTTCGATATAAAAAATCATGACATTGTTCATTTGTGTCTTTATGCGTATGATTGTCATGGTTCGTTAGATGTGATCTGAAAGCTTTTCAATGATCAGGCTATTGTGTAGCGTTTGATAGCGGCCACAATGCGAACATACGCGTAGGGTCTGATTTAGTATTATGTAAATAAATCAACATTATAGATCATAATTGACAACTGGTCGCGTCATTCTTTTATTGGAAAAAAAACTGGATCGATCAATAAAAACTTCATAAGAAAACTCTAAGCTATTTTTTTGCAACTCTTCTTTATACAACTAAATCTAATTAATAGCTAACCGCAAGAACATTACCACCGTCTTTAGCATTGTTTATCAAATCATTACTGCTTTATTGGATACGTTATGTATGAACGTTATGATTTAAATTGTAATTTAGTCAATTTATGATTCGTTTCACATAAACTCACCTACCTATTTTCTTATGCACAACAGTTTCAGCGCACGATTGGAATTAGGTACCTTTAAAAATTGGTTTTATAACGCGCACCTGATTATTTTAGTACTGTATTATATTTATAAGAATAAATTTAAATCGAGCTGTCATAGCATGATATTCCATTTCTTTCCTAATTTTCTATCCTTCATGATGATGTTGCCAACTTCGTCCTTAACACACGAGTCTCTTAAAATCACCTTTAGTTAATTAGGATGATTGCAAAGAAGTTACCTGAATTGATTATGTAGTGAATATAACTAGGTAGCTTGTCCATTTTTGCAAATTATTTAACCCATGTATTTTATCGATATAAATCGATGTCTCAGTACCTACCTATATCAACACCTACCTGCATATTGGTACCGACTAGGTCTTTTTTCTTTAAGAATATCGTCACTCTGGCAAGCAGGATGTGAATATCAGAATAGGTATTCACAGGTTACGTGGCCTACCATTCTTGTGCAATCTTTTTCTTCTTATTTTCGATTGTATGTCAAGAGTATGTCCTTGAGGGACGATGTAATAAAAAACTACATCAATTTGAATTAGGTACGGGCTGTTTAGAGTAAGATTCCTTTACAACTGGCCAGTGTTTACATAGCGGTTTGGTACTTCGGTACTTAGTCTTACTTGATCATTAACACATAAACATACGACTGCATCTATGCATACGTTTCATCCGAGTGTTGTGAGATGCTCATTTGCTCAGTTTGTAGCAAACTCGCATTGCTTCCTTGTGACATTTGTTTATACATGTCCTAGTTACATACTTCTTTTTTGACGAACATTAATATTATTTAAAAGATGAAGTTGTAAACCCGACCGAGCCTCACTTTTGCTTCATGCATCGAATTTGTTCAAAGGGAGATGAGTTTCATCTTAGCGGCACTATCAAAAGAGACATGGTGTAAGGGGCATCGCTTGTGTTGCCAGTAGTAGCTGTTACATAAATTGTAGGCGTTGTTTTCGCTTGTCAGTGTAGCAACACGTTACTATCAGTTATCAAGGCAACTTGCGCAATGGGCACGAGAGGGAGTGTGCGTGGACGCAGGCACGCCTGCGATGCGCTTCATTTCCGATCATTTTTACACCCGATGCACATAAATTGATTTTAATTATGTGCTTTATAAGAAATATTCCGTATCAGTCAGTTTCCTGCATCTTTGTATAATAATGCCAGATATGTATCAGTTATTAATATGATTCACGGAGATCAATTTTACGTATGTAAATATTTATGATTTTGTTTTCTAACTATTAAAACTTTCTCATCATAAAGAGTAACACCAACCCCTTCTAGTTAGTTCGTTTAAATTAAATAGTAGAAACATTTGATTAAATAGATATTTCATATAATATAACTCCTTCGTCTGTCATTAGATCGTGGTTCCTCTTATGCTGTAGCAATGATATTTATCAAAACGTGATCTTACATACAATCAGTATTAAAATCTGAACAAAAACTTTCTTGACGCTTAGTTTTAACCATGAACTTTATAATAACTCTACCGAGAAAGTGGCTCTTTGTCAGTGTCACTTACTTCATATGTTTTACAATATGGCTTATTATATATCGTAACATATCGTTAGCGTGTTCGTAGTTAGGATTTTGTCATATAGTTTCAATTGCACGTCTTTGGCGGGCGCGAGATGAGTCTGTTACGTAAGCAGAGCCTGCGATTTTGAGGTTACTGACTCTGCTGCGTGCCACATGGGGCACCCAATTCTAAATGTTTTGCACTCATTAGTCATTACTCGGTGTTTTACTGTAAGACGAAACTAAGCGTGCGTGAGGTCCCCCTCTTATTTGATTCATCTAACCTTGGAATAGTGTATTAGTTGAGTAGAGCGGTCTAATGCACTTGCTTCATAATCGTGTTAGTAGGAGAAAGATGAGCACAGCTTTAGAATGAGATAATAATATTTACATAGTTATTACAATATTAGTAATGCGCTCTTGTAATAAACTTGAAGTTGTTGGCTATTAACATAATAATGATGAAGAGCACCCACATCGAAGGGTATGCGAGATTGAATAGATTTTAATCGACGTAGGCGAAACAAAAGAGGTATGCAAGGTCGATAAAATGATGAGCCATTCTCTGCCTACCCTATACTATGGTTTAACCTAAGATTAGCACAAACTAAGTAATGAAAAGGCATCTAAGATAGCGACGTATTGTCATCATCATACTATCAGCTTATTGAATGCAAGTCTCAAGGAATGCGGTCAAAAAAGGGAAACACTGAAATATTATCCATAACCATCACGTTTGGCATGTATCGCACTCCCATTTTAACAGATTGGAGAACATTGCTACCATCTTCGTAACTTAACTTCTTAGGCTGTTTCACGATATTTGCAAGTGCTGTGACTTACCTGCTCAGCTGGAAACAAAACACGAAACTGTCCATACATATTTTTATAACATATTATAGAGCAAGATTAGACTCAAGTAACATTGGAATTGTTTAGTATTTTCACTACTAGTGTAATTTACATTAGTTACGTCTGGTAACGTCACTATTTGTAAGTAATGACATATTTAGAATTTCTTTTTGTTCACAGTATTTTGTGTGTCAAGGCACTTTGTCTACGTTGCCTCATTGTACAGGCATCTTATTGAGTACCTATAATGTTAGTATTTGTCTAGGAACACTACAATAGCCATTCATCGCTCTGTTAAGTAGGTAGCCTGTTAATTAAGCATTCATCAAAGTCAGTTGAAGCAAAATACATGTGTCTTCGCCTTGTTAACTTTGGCAGTGACACTGAATTCAATGCTAAAGAAAATTAATTTATTAATATTTGTCACGGTAAGTCTACCTGATAAAGCTAATTTGGAATTTATACATAATAATTTATTAATGCGATGCGTTTGAGGAAATGTATTGCATCACAAATAGTGTGGCAGAGGTGCCACACTATTTGTGATTGGAATGTAATATTTAATTGAAAAGCTTTTATGAATAAAGTTCGCATTTTTCTTGATGATAAGACGGTACCAAAGTATTCACAGATTGCTCAACCCATAGTGTACGGCGACTATTAAGTGAAACGTTTTTATCAATACACCATTATTTGCGTGAGACGATGACCAAAACTGATAGTTAGAGTTTTTTAGGTATGGACTTAACCTATTCTTGAAGTCAGCAACTAGCATTCTTTATTTTTACTTGTAATAATATGAATTTTAAATAAAAGCTATAGCATAATCAGCCTATAATGTTCCCATTGCTGGGACATAGGCCTCTGTGAGAGGGAGTGGGCCATAATACACCACGCGGTCCCAGTGCGGGTTGGGGGATGTCATATATCTTCGAATGTTTGGTTCTAGGACATGCCGGTTTCCTCACGATGTTTTGTTTCATCGTTTCGAATAATTTACATAAAGTGCTTGCTTGGGTTCAAACCCACGACCTGCACCTCGTAAGTCGCGACCGATACCACCACTCTGCTCTTAACCACCACCACTGGTCAACAACTATAATCCTATGTTAATAAGTTGACATCTTTGAATATTTGTCTGATTTTATAACTTTTCTATCCTTTCGCAGTGATGGTCCAATCTTAAAACATCACACAACATAACATCATGATTTGCATTATTATGTCAATCTTTAAGAATGTTACGATTTTATTAACAGACGGGGTTAGAGGTTAGGGTTATGACATGAAGAGACTTTCAACATAACCTACATTATAATTTTGTAGTTCCTGTCTGTCTTGCAAATAGGTATCGAATGCAACAAAAAATATAAACACCTGGATACACGCTGTTAAGTGAATAAAGAAACAACGATATTGTATCAGCTGCTTCATAAAAAAAACATATAACCTATAAAAACATTTTATTATTTTCAGTCTCATTGCAAATAGCCGCCTCTGAGACCGGAGACAGAATAAGTCATTCACTTGTGCCCTTATCGATACAAAACTGTTACTGCTTTATTTGTTATAAATAAAACATGGCCTATTTAAACCAGATCAGTTGGTAACGACTTGCTTTTAAAATAAGGTTTAACCACTACACATCCTGTCAACGAACATGACATTCTCTTTTTTACTTGATCATGAATTCGCACATCCTATATCAAAAATATAAGTGTTCCCACGGGATCTTTATATGAAATAGGTGATAGTGATTAATAACTATCTGTATATCAACCTACTTTTACTGTAAACTAGCTTCTGCCCGCGGTTTCGCCAGCGTGGATGACGGATATTATCCCACGGGAAAGTAACTTATGTCCTTCCCCAGGATGCCTTCTATCTCCTTGTAAAATTTTATCAAAATCCTTTAGTGGTTTCCTTTATCATACAGATAGTTATTTTCGAATGTATAATATAGACTAGCGACCAGGCCCCGCTTCGCATGGGTTTTACGACCTTGCACAACATAGAGATTTCTTTATTATTTGTAAGTTTTTTATTAATGTATTATACACATAAACCTTCCATAATAAATTCTTTAAATTATGGAGCACACCGCATAAAAATCCGTCGCGTTTATAATTTGTATAGATGCGTGTGCAGGGTACATGTTGAAAATTAGCGGTTTTTTAATGTTAATTTTCACTACAGGAAAATCCACTAATACTGATGATTTGGAGATAATCCCTATACAAATTCTAAAGTTTCGTTGATTGGGTACCTAGAAAAAAGAAGTAAGACAACAAATTTATTTAGCATAGACTAAAAGACACACAATACACCAGATACATACATCAGATAACAACAAATAAAAAGTGTAAAGTCCGATGTAAGAAATTAGCAGGAAAGTGTGCCTCACGGCTACGCCAAAAAGGTCCAGTTCAGCAAAAACCTACAGAGCTATAATGGGAGGATTCATTTTAAAGGCACCGAAACTCGGATGTCAATGTGAAATACGATCAAGATAATACCTTAGAGAACAATATGCGGAGACATAGAGACTAAACGGAGAAAGTAAAACTGTAACGTAGGATGTCTCGCGGCGTTTAACTTATGTAAGAAGTACTAGATACAGTTTAAAAGTTGTAATATAGAAGATTGTAGGTAGTGTTTGTACCATTTCGTTTAGTGCAATTATTTAGAACCAGCGAGAAAACAAAGAAAGAAAGAAAATACGTTTATTTGCGGTATACATGACGCAAAAAAAAACAGAACAAGTTGGGGGAAAATATGCGTCACATCAACGCAAACCGGCCATCACTCAGCATAATACTACGAACCTATGCGAGACAGAGCCTCAACCCTGGTTTTCAGCGACAGCCGGCAGTCGATGCATGAACCCACATCAGTAGGTACACGGAGAAAACAATGGCAGTAATATACTCGTATAAGAAGGAACCATCTCTATTGTATCGCTCGTGCAATGTACTACACCTGCATTGAGTTCCCATTATGGATGATAAGTCCTAGGAAAATATGGTAGGTTCTGGTAACAGGACAAATCAATGAATCGAATATACATAGATAGTTTGGCTCTCAATAAACACAAAACCTGTTAGATTGATTTTGACAAAACGTAATCGTGGAACATCTACATATAAATATAGCCACCTACGTATGAAACACAAGGTCAATTTCATAACCCTTCATTTTGCCTTCGCCATAGTCGGACATGATTCGATCGATTAATCGTTTAGTGGGAAATTCAGTCTAGTTTTGCTTTAAAGCAATAAAAAACTAGTAGCATACCTACCTACTTACCTAATGTGAGACCGGCAGAGCAACTAAACTTGAATCGTATACATTTGGTTCATGCCTATCTTGTACCTATGTAATTATATTCCAATAAATCGACATCTTGAAACAATTTGCTGATTCATTTCAGTGTCTGGGTATTTTTGTAAGTACACGTAGTCTAAGCCGTGCTATGTACAATTAATTCACTCAACACTTTTGATAAAAAAAAGTTTTTACACAGTAAACCAATTACGACGGATAAAACTTCATAAATGTACACATTACCATGTGTGAGATTGCGACTAGATTTTGAACGTTTATAATTACGAAAATTGGCCTTCAGACTGTGAACGTTCTTAAAATTATGAGAATTGCCCCTCTGATCTCAATCTGGACTCAATCAGTCTCAATCTGGGACTTATTTGCAGTAAAATGACATTACTTACTGTCATTTCGTAAAAAATGATATCACACTATGTCTACTAGTACTGCGATTAAAACGTTATGAAGCATCGTTTTAGGCCATGCAGGATATTCAAAATTTACCCATTTTGATTTACCTAACTGCAAACAATCAGCTAGCAGAAGGATTCAGCTGGGCTGGGCAGCGTTTGGGAAGCTTCGTCGAGTCTTCTCGTCGCGTATTCCACAGAGCCTAAAGACTAAGGTCTTCAATCAGTGCGTCCTGCCAGTTATGACTTACGGAGCCGAAACGTGGACACTCACGGTACGGCTGGTCCATAAATTCAAGGTCGCTCAGCGAGCTATGGAACGGGCTATGCTTGGGGTCTCTCTGAGGGATCGAATCCGCAACGAGGTGATCCGGCAGAGAACCAAAGTTGTCGACATAGCTCACAGAATAAGCAAGCTGAAGTGGCAATGGGCCGGCCATATTAGCCGTAGAACCGATGACCGCTGGGGTAGACGTGTTCTTGAGTGGAAAATCGGTAAACGTAGCGTGGGACGCCCTCAGGCTAGGTGGAGCGACGATCTTCGCAGGCTGGCTGGTAGCGGCTGGATGAGAGTTGCCGAAAATCGAGTTTAATGGCGTGCAATAGGAGAGGCCTATGTCCAGCAGTGGACTGCTATAGGCTGATGATGATGATGAAACAATCAAAATATGTGTTCTCGAGTAGAGACCTCTTATCGGTAAACGTAAGGTAGGACGCCTTCAGGCTTGGCGAAGCGGCGATCTTCGCAGAATGGCTGGTGACAGCTGGAAGAGAGTTGCCGCAAATCGAATTGAATGGCGTGCAATAGGCTCTCCTATTGCACGCCATTCAACTCAATTTCCAGCAGCTATGTCCAGCAGTGGACTGCTATAGGATGATGATGAATCAAAATATTCTTCGTATTGATCGGGTAAAAACATATGTTGTCGTTTAATTCACAGTCTCATTTCTCAAAAAGAATGTTGATGATGATGATGCGATCCGACCGATTTCGGCCAGGGCACAAAAATAATACAATTCACTTATCATAAGAAGTACAAGTCAGTTAGTTAAGTTACTTGATTCACGAACTTTAACTGTAGGCACTCAAAAAGCAGGATGAAAGTTACTCGTAAATAAACTAGTTGTTTATTTATGAGTTAATTTCATCGCGAAAGTTCTGTAACGTTTGTTCTGCATCACAACTCTAGAATCAACACCTTCAACGAACTTACAGGCTCCCTTGACTTTTCTAGAGCATTCCGAAACAAAATTATATCAGTGCACCTAATACCTAAGATAAACGTCATTGGTTTCACAACAAAAGTGAGAGGAGGAACGCTTCTCGACGCTATTGCTTCGAACACTTGAACTGATCTTGACATTTCATTGAACTGATATTTCAATTTGCATCGCTCGGTACTACACGCAAGGTGTTTTAGAGTTACTGGTGTACTTTCTTTATTATTTTCTATAATCGGTTATCTATAACTATGCCGTATATTTCTATATTATGTGAGAAAATTACTTATTTCTTGCTTTTCATGAACAACTAAAGTTTCTTTTTGCTTTCCTAACTTTAGTCCTTTTTTCCTCTTCTTCTCTCTCCGGTTGGTCCTGTTCTTTGTCTTAGAAAACTTCACAATCTATGAGATCTGTGCTATTTAAAAATATTCACGTTTAATTATAGTTTAGTTTATGAACTATAAATATCATATTTATCAAAACAATTTCTTTCCAAATTATCTGTCTGTATACTCTCTATTGCACTAAACTTGTTACAGTTTTTTTGTGTTGCAAAAAATGCGGTAGTAAATGAAAGCCTGTACCTTCACATATTCCAAGCAATTTAAATTATACGATACAACACTTTGACTACTTAATCAAAGTGTAAAATGCAAGTGCATTTGGACACACTTACAACCTCTCACGTATAGGCGTAGGGTAATGACCGCATAAACCATTGAATCGCATAATATGGATGCCACGTAATAGCTATTATATGTGCAAGTACTACTACACAGCCATGATTAGTAACAGAGGTAGACCTACCCCATAGTATTAGTGGAGTCCTTTGTAAAGGAGCTTCTCTGAGGAAGAATTACCTTCATGCCACCAAGCAGGGTTGCTGTGTTCTAGTATGAATGGTTCAGTATTGTTTGATTCAGTGTTACAGACCCAAGACATATTTTAGTTTTGGCTCTGAGATAGCCATGCATCTAAAATGCTTCTAGTTTTGCAGATTTCGTTAGGCGGCGTGGTGACTACCTACTGTATTAATTTGATATGGGAGGTAATGCATGCTGGTAAGGTTGAAGCGCCTGATGGTCGTTAAATTTGTTAGTTTGATTCATATGTACCTATAGCTAAACATATCGTCGCAGGCGTTTGTGAAAATGCGTTGGAATTAGGTGATTCTTTTAATTTTTCTACTGTTAAATACTGTGCACATGAATGCACCATTCAGTAAAAGGATATATATAAAGGATGTATACGGTTCGGGATATTATATAACAACAGTTTCAGGAAACCAGTATGAATATTAGAAATATTGCTGCGTGTTGTCTAGTTCAATGTGCAGAAAACTGGGATGGAAGGTTTTTTAATTAATAAAAAAAAAGAGGTCAGCAACAACTTACATGTATTTCTTACAAAATAAGCATCAACAACAAAATTAAATAATTGTTGACTTAGAAAACGTTTTATCACACTTTTTTATTATATTTTATACAACAACTCATTAACAGTTTATTCGTAGCGGTAGGATAGAAATTCGTTCATGACCATGTATCATTGTTTCTTCAATGTTTAAGGCGTTTTAGTTTTATCTGCTTCCTTTGGAAATCTTCCCTCTTTTTTTTCAGTCTCTGTTTCTTTGGCACCATTTTCAGATTTCTTGGCGGGCTTTTCATTATCTGTAGAAGGTTTTTCTGCTTCTTTTAATGACGGATCGGATTTCTTCAGTGAGCTCACTAGTGGTTTTTCGCTGGATTTGTCACTCTGTATAGGACTAGGAGGTGGGGTTGGCAGTGACTGAGCTAAAAAGACGGCCTCGTTTGCGGCTTTCTCTGCTGCTTCAGCGGCGTTTCCGACTACTTGAGCCGCCTGAAGCGCTTCTTTTGCAGCGTTTTTAGCTATCTGTGCATGGGCTACTGTGTCATTATCAAGCATTTGATCTCCAATCATACGCTGTTCTTTGATTGTTTGTATAACCTTTTCAACAGTTTTCAAAGCTTCCGTAGCGGACTGCACCGCTCCACTAGCTGCTTTTTTTGCATCTTGGGCGACGTTAACAGCCTGTTTCGATATGTTTTCTGCTTCTTTGCTAGGTTTATTATCGTCTTTGGCAGAAGGCTTCATTCCTTCCTTAGCAGCGTGCTTCTCTTCTTCCTTAGTCGCGGGCTTCTCACCTTCCTCAGCCGTGGGTTTCTCACCTTCCTTAGCCACGGGTTTTACACCTTCCTTAGTAGTAGTTTTCTCTCCTTTTTTACCAGCGGGCGTCTCCCTTTCCTTATCCACAGGTTGCTCACCTTCCTTAGACACAGGGTTCTGTCCTTTTTTAGTCTTATCTCCTTCATTAGCAGTGGACTTTTCTCCTGCTTTAGGTGCAAGTTTCTCTCCTTCCGTAAGTACAGGTTTCTCACCCTTTTTGGCGGGATTCTTACTATCTTTTAGAGGTTTCTCACCTTCTTTGAAAGATTTCTCACCTTCTTTGGTGGGCTTTTCACTTTTTATGGACGTGGACTTTTCACCTTCTTTCACAGGTTTATCACCATCTTTGACGGGCTTCTCACCTTCTTCCAAAGGTTTCTCACCCTTGTTGGTGGGTTTCTCACCTTCCTTAGATGTGGGCCTCTCACCTTCTTTTGCAGGTTCCTCACCTTCTTTCAAAGGTTTCTCACCTTCTTTCAAAGGTTTCTCACTTTCTTTGGCGGGCTTCCCACCTTCTTTAGAGGCGGACTTCTCATCTTCATTCACAGATTTCTCACTATCTTTGACGGGCTTTTCACCTTCTTTCAAAGGTTTCTCACTCTCGTCGGCGGGCTTCTCACCTCCTTTCACAGGTTTCTTACCATCATTGACGGGCTTTTCACCATCTTTCAAAGGTTTCTCTCCTTCGTTGGCGGCCTTTTCACCATCCTTAAACACCGGCTTCTTACTTTCTTTCGTAGGTTTCTCACCTTGTTTTGCAGGTTTCTCACTCTTGCTGGCGGGCTTCTCATCTTCCTTAGATGCGAGCTTCTCGCCTTCCTTTAAAGATTTTTCTTTCTCGTTAGTGGGCTTTTCTTCCTTAGACGCTGACTTCTTACCTTCTTTCACAGGTTTATCACCCTCTTTGATGGGCTTCTCACCTTCTCCCAAAGGTTTCTCACCCTCATAGACAGGTTTCTCAACTTCTTTAGACGCGGATTTCTCACCTTCTTGCACAGGTTTATCACCATCTTTGACGAGCTTCTCACCTACTCCCAAAGGTTTTTCACTCTCGTTGGCGGGTTTCTCACCTTCCTTAGATGTGGGCTTCTCACCTTTTTTTGCAGGTTCCTTACCCTCTTTCAAAGGTTCTTCACCTTTGGCGGGTTTCTCACCTTCTTTAGACGTGGACTTCTCATCTTCTTTCACAGATTTCTCATTATCTTTGACGGGCTTCTCCCCTTCTTTCAAAGGTTTCTCACTCACGTTGGCGGGTTTCTTACCTTCTTTTGTAGGTTTCTCACCTTGTTTTGCAGGTTTCTCACCCTCGTTGGCGGGCTTCTCATCTTCTTTAGACGCGGGCTTCTCACTTTCTTTTAAAGATTTCTCATTCTCGTTAGCGGGTTTTTCACCTTCCTTAAACGCTGACTTCTTACCTTCTTTTGCAGCGGGCTTCTCCCCCGCTTCGTTGGGCTTCTCACCTTCTTTCAAATGTTTTTCACCCTCGTTAATTGGCTTCTCACTTTTTTTTACAGGTTTCTCAGCCTCTTTAGTGGTCTTCTCACCTTCCTTCAAAGGTTTCTCACCCTCGATAGTAGGTTTCTCATCTTCAGTCATTGGTTTTTCACCCTCTTTAACGGGCTTCTCAACTTTCTTAGACGTGAATTTTTCCCCTTCTTTTACAGGTTTCTCTCCCTCTTTGGTGGGATTTTCACCTTCCTTAGATGTGGACTTCTCACCTTCTTTCACAGGTTTCTTACCTTCTTTGGTGGGTGTTTCATCTTCTCCCAAAGTTTTTTCACCCTCTTTGGTGGGCTTTCCAACTTCCATTACAGGTTTTTCGCCTTCATTGGCGAGCTTCTCACCTTTCTCAGAAGCGGGTTTCTCACTTTTTTTTAAAGACGTTTCACCCTCTATGATGGGTTTTTCTCCTTCTTTAGTTACGGGCTTCTCGTTTTTTTTTGTAGGTTTTTCACCCACTTTCGCAGTATTTTCTGCATCTTTAGCCATAGGCTTCTCACCTGCGGTAGTGGACTTTTCTCCTTTCTTGGCGGTCTTATTTTCTTTATTATCAGGCTTTCTTCCGTCTTTTGAAGTTTTTTCTCCTTCACTAACAGATTTTTCACCTTCCTTGGCAGAATCTTCACTATCTTTGGCAGACTTTGAGTCTCTTTTAGCTGGTTGTTTCCCTTCTTTAGTAGGCATTTCTCCTTCCTGGGCAGGCTTTTTTCCTTCCTGGGCAGGCTTTTCTCCTTTCATGGGCTTTTTACTTTCCTCAGTAGGCTTCTCACCTTCCTTGGCAGACTTTTTATCTACCTTGGCAGATTTTTCTGCTTCTATTGTGGGCTTTTCTCCTTCACCAGCAGAATGTTCGCCTTCTTTGGCAGATTTCTCACTTTTTGTGTAAGATTTTTCACCTTCATTAGTGGGTTTTTCATCTTTTAATGCGGCTAGTGACCCTTTTTTTGGAATCTTTTTTGCAAATTCTCCATTGGGTGGAGATATGTCTTCAAGTGACTCAGATTCAGAAATTTCTGATGAAGGTGTATCTTTGGGGGCAGCACTAGAATTGTCTTCTTCACTGGCTTTAAATTTTCTTGAAGCTTTCTGCTTGTGGCTTGTGTGGTTGCTTGGAGTACTTGGTGGTTGTGGTCCAAGGTTGATATGATTACCAACTGGCCGGAAACCATTTTCGTCTGCTATATATCTGTAACATTGGGGAAACAAAATCTTAGTTTTACACAAAATTCATTTTCAGAGTTCTAACAAAGTGAGAATACTAACTATGAAAGGTTAAGACAATAAGTTTTTTAATACTAGTTATTCATCAAGCAATTATCGGTCTTTTTCTGGCAAAAACCCAAAAAATAATATTGTAAAACTGATATGTCAGCTAGAATGGTACCAGGCGAAAATTTTCCAGATAAAACCAGAATAATATTCTAGGTCATAGTCCCGACTCGATTCGACAAGTACTTTATAAAATATTTTCATCATTTTTATGCATCGACCACTTCAAAATATTATTGACGCATCAAATCATAGAGCTTTGTGTTTTTTTGTTTCAAGGGTTATCCATCGGTATTGGTAACCTTTTACTATGACTATACAGCCTGTTTCAATTTAGATATCGAACGTAGAATCGAATTAATTAATTCATAGGACTTAGAACTATCTTACATTGGGTTAGTATACCTACAAGGTAATTTTGACATCACAGAGTTATATGATTATTAGTATTTATAGTTTCAGCTTCGGTAAGAAGATTATATTGTTCATAACAGGTAGTAACTAGTTACTGGCAGGAGCTTTTCATACTCCTGTCACTGTAGTTATTAATTTCTCCAGACCAAAAGATTACACTGACGCATATATTTATAATTACACTGAAATCTGTTTCATCAACCATTGAAGTACCTACTGTGGCAACGACCATAATAACAATAATCAGTCCTTACTTCACACTGATGAGGGTGCCGTCGGGTGCCGTGTACGAGTAGGACCCCTGCTGTACGTGTATTTCACCACTGTCATCATCTTCACCACCTTCGTTGCTGCAGTCGCTGTGCTTGTGCGCTGTCTTTCCATCTATCACTTTGTCAAAGGATGTCTCCTCGCGCTTGATACCATTCCCGGTTTCGTAGCTGTAATCATGTGTCAAAGTTTAATTAGTAGATAGTTAAGTAAATGTAATGCATTTTGTTTTCATTGATGATTGGTACTGTTAAATAATAAAATACAATTTGATTGGTAGCAATATACGGTATCATTAATATTTTATTTATTAGATTAATAAATAGAACATAACAATTTGTTTAACTCAATTTCCATTTAGGCAATGAAAATTTTCAATCAGAGAAATGTGATAATAAATTATCTTATTACCTAAATTTATATTTTCCGTCAGCCTCAAATTCCTCGGACTGTGAAACAATCGGTATCACTGTAGGCTGCCTTTCCGGTGGCACCTTATCGATGGGTGGTGCGGAAAGCACGCACGCCGCTGCCCAGCACAAACAAACTAATTTTAATAACATTTCTATTCTAACCACACTTGATTTACACTTATGAGTGATACTCCAGACTTGTTGTCCACTTATATGTAAGATTCATTTATTTACTCTATCCTCCCCCCGCGTTCCGGAGGATCGTGCCTCACCGTACGCTAAATACTTCAACCTTAACGCTTGACTGATGTGTTCTTTGGAAAATTGCACAATAACCTAGGTGTCAACAATAAGACATGATCGGTGACGATTGAACGCGATTAATCAATTGACCACTCTAAACATGGTTTGAACAAACTTGCTGAAACATTTTGGTGCTCTAATTTTTAGTAGAACATGGCTTAAGCACATGTGCTCAGCACACAAAACAATACAAAACGTGGTAGGAATAACAAACACTGTATTAAATTATAACAGTGATATATTGGCTCGCGACCAGATTTTTGCACCATAATTAAGTCCTACTTTATAACAATTAATTAAAACATTCGTTTATACGAATGTTTTAATTAATGAAGTTCCTAATCAATATTGAGGATCATGCTGTAGGTACAATTATCGTATTTAGATATTACGACATGCATGTTGACATTCGTATCTGCTTGGGTACGTAGAGTTTACTGTCGTGCGCATATTTTATAAAAACAAGAAAATTAAATGATTCTTGTCAAACCAGTGAATAGATTACGATTACGTACAACCCATTATGAGTTAAGTCATCTTCATTTGCTGTTTTAATCGCGTGTGAGAAGGATTACATTCCTTAGTAAATTAAATTGGAAAAAATGATAATATCTATATCAATATTACCTGTTTGCTTATTATTACTTCACGGTGTGACTAGTGCTGATTTTAGTAACAATAAAAGAGTGCCTCGAAGGAATACTCGGGTTATAAGGACATATCATGCTAATCACCCACCAATATTAGAAACTTACGATGAAATTCCAGTTGCTGTCGTATACGACGATGAAGAAGTGATTAAAGTGAAAAATAAAAATGAAAAGAAAGCAGACGTTGAGGATGAGAAAAAATACTTGAAATATGAAACTAGTGGTGGTGAAGCAATCAATCTTGAAATTCCATCGGTGAATCATCCACCTTCCCGCGGTCTACGCCCATTTGCTGGAGTTGATGATTACGAAGAACAATTAAATATTAAACCAAGGGCCCGATCTATTAAAATACTAGAGACTGAATCTGATGAAACAAAAGCACATGAACAACCTACCAATAAATCTGAAACTAAAACAGAAATCAGATCCCGAAAGAGGGTACAAACTGTAAGAAAATTGAAAGTGAATAAAAGCCAACGTAATGCATATGTTAGAGAATCGGAAATTACTGAAAACAAAGAAGTACAAAAAGAAGCAACAACAACGACTGATAAAATCCGTAGTGATCAGCCATCGGTACCTACTCCTCAAACTTTTAAACGAAGAAAAGGATTGCCTGTTCCAGTGGTTCCTATAATCGAGTCAGAAAGTTATGTTTTCTCGCATTCAGGAAACTTTCATTACAGGTGACATATTCATACCTAAGATTATTATTTTAACTGAAGGTCTAATGATGAGGGGCTCGTGGCTATGTAATAACAACCGCACGGGTCGGTCATCAGGTTTACCCACAGGTTTATCCACAGACCAACCGGGCTAGCGTAGTTTACGCTAGCCCGGTTGGTCTGTGGATAGGTGACCATCTTTACATACCGAGACCCCTTCATACCTCGGAAAGCATGTTAAACCGTTGGTCCCGGCTGTCATTCGTGGATCTTTGACAGTCGTTACGGGGCGACAGAAGCCCGAAATTCTAACAACCAATCTTACCAATGGGGTATTCCGGTATTACCCAGTCACTGGGTCGTGGAGGTCAGATAGGCAGTCTCTCCTTCTAAAATACTGGTATTCAGCTGCATCTGGTTAGACTGAGTAAAGACTAGGCAGATAATGATGAATAGCGTATAATGATGTTATGTTGACAACGAAATTAATTTTTTTCAGTTATGAAGGCGGTGACGGTACAAAAGCTTATGAGAGAGGTGTACAGAAAAATTATAATGGCAGTTCTGGCAGTTCTGTAGAAGGAAACTATTCATATAAAGTAAGTACTTTTGGGAAAATATCATATTAAACCATTGTTGCTATTATGAGTTCCCGTCTAATTCCCGTTATCCATCTTTCAATCGTGTGCAAACAACATCTCGACGTAATCCAAACCAAGACTTAAATAGATTAAAGCTCTTTATTCGGTTTTAGTCAAACATCAGCATTTTAGATGAGGCCTAACAACAGACTAAAAGGCCAATTCCAGTATTTAAAAAAGTTCAAAATCTAGCGCAATCTCATATCAGCGACAATCAATGTCAAAAACTTTTAAAAAATGTAGGGATTTTAGAGGTATTTTTGACAGGTTGAGATCAGACTGTGGACATTCTTAAAATTACGAGAATTGCCCCTCAGATTCAAATTGATTTGTCTTTTAGAAAACCCACAGGCTAGAAAGAAATATGATGAACTATTCATGTTTTCTTAGACTGTCTGATAGTCCCCTTTTGATTTTATCATATTCTTTTATTTCTTTTAAAAAATATTCCTATACTTGTACTATTTTCAGGACAAAGACGGCAATGACGTCAGTCTGACTTACACAGCTGACGAGAATGGCTACCGACCAGTGGGTGCACATCTGCCCACACCCCCGCCTATTCCTCCGGCAATACAGCGTGCTCTGGCTTATCTCGCCACGAAGACCACACCAGAGCCGATCACTGAAAGAATAAAAACACTATAAACAGTTTAATGAAACAAGTAAGTATTTGACAACTTGATGGCTTCGTTCGCTGGTAAGAGTAATCGAGAGTATTTATCTGATGGTCTATGTGTTAACATAGCTGATTAAGACAATTAAACGAGGTAGGCAATCATATCATTATTGTTTACGTTAACTGTACGTTGCGCAGACATACTTCCTTACAGTTGGATCTCAATCTCTTAAAAAACGCAGGTCCACAGACGTGTGTCCCATAGAGAGACACAGAACGAAACTAGCAGAATGACATTTTAGAATCCTTGGTAGTCGCCTATATGACTTTGTTAACAAACAGTGTAACATCTACACGTTAAATAAATTTTATTGCAAGGCAAAGGTCTGTGAATGGATCAAAACCCTGAGTTACGATGAGGTTGAAAAAATCCTCAATACGTAGCTTTGCCGCACTTCTCCTTTTTCCTAAAGTACCCCGTCCGACATATCATCAAATATACACCCACCTTTCAAACACATCACAACATTACACTACTCAACTCAACACAACACTATACAACACATAAAATAACACTATACAGATGGTTTTTTCTTTGATTAGTCTATTTTTATTTTTGTATAAATTAATATAAAATGTATTTTTATTTTTCGGTCTATAGATCCTACACTATCAAATTCCGAACTTATATTTGTCTACCTGGTAGCAACTTGAGATCCCTGACACCCATAACACAAGTTCAATCTTAGCTTGGGTGTCAGAGGTATATTATAACTCTATATAAACCTAGAATTTATAAGTCAGTATAATGGTTGATAAATAAAGTGTAAAATGTAAATTGTTAAACTGGAAAATAAAGATTTATTATTATTATTATGTTCCTTTATTCGTCTAAATACATATAAATTATATTTTTAAATATTAGAATATAAAAAAAATACATAAAAACATTTAAAAATATAAAAAATAGTAGCCCACCGGTATCGGGAACAGGTTATTATTATTTTTGTTTTTAAAATTTATTTTCTCAGGTTCCAAGAACCTGGTATTTATTAAAATCTCACGGGTGTAAACCAAGGTGAGATTTTAAGCTTGAGTAGATTAGGTGGTTTGTACTGCATTGAAATTATTGTCTAAATCTAATTGTAAGAATTTCCGAACTATGCGACATGTGTTTAATATAGCAGCTTTCTGTAGTGTGAGGTATGTGTATTTGGAAAGACTGATTGCATTTAAACTGATAAATAGTTGTTTAGGGATGATACCAGTCGTTGATACCACTATTGGGACTATTGTTACTCTATTCATTTTCCAAACTCTGGTAATTTCTTCTTGTAGTTCTGTATATTTCCTGATTTTTTCAGTGATAGTTTTTTGTATATTATTGGTGTTTGGGACTGCTATGTCTATTATGTATGTGTGTTTGTTTTCTTTATCAACAAGTGTTATATCGGGTCTGTTGTTATATATTGTATGATCTGTAATTATTGTGCGGTCATAATATAATTTGTATGATTGGTTTTCTAATACAGCCCTAGGTGAGTATTTGTAGTATGGTGTGTATGGATCATTCATGAGATTGTGTTTTGTTGCGAGTTTCTGGTGTATAATATTAACAAGTTGATTGTGTCTATGGGTGTAATCATTTTGGGTTAGTGTGCTACAAGCTCCTGTGATGTGCTGTATAGTTTCGGGTTTGCTGTGGCACTTTCTGCATAAATCGCTTCTTATTGTGTTATCTTTAATTATATATTTTCTATAATTCTTGGTATTTATGATTTGGTCTTGAATGGCCAGCATGAATCCTTCTGTTTCTGGAAATAGTCTACTTAATTCCAGCCATTTGTTTGAAGCTTCCTTATCAATGTGTGTTTGGTATAAATCATTTGGATGTCTTCCGTGTAGTTCTTTCTGCCTCCATTGTTTATGTATCTCTTCTATATGTCTCGCTTTATCTATTGTTTCAGTATTGTTTTCACTAAGGTTCAGTGGTGTATATTTTTTATCTATCTCTACTATTGTTTTGTGCAATTGGCTGGTATTCTTTTTCCTATTGAAAAATTGTTTTAGGTTTATTATTTGTCTTTTGTGAGGTGTGATATTTCAATAAGCCCTCTGCCTCCCTCTTTTCTGGACATAATTACCCTTTCTATTGCTGATTTAGGGTGGTGATATCTATGTTGTGTGAGAATTGTTCTAGTTTTAATTTCGAGTGCATGTAGTTCTGTGTTGGACCATTTTATCACGCCGAATGAATAAGTAAGTATAGGTATAGCATAAGTATTTATGGATTTGAATAAATTTTTACTGGCTAGATACATTTTACATAGTAAATGAATTCTTTTATAATATTCTTGTTTGAGTTTATCTTTAATAGCTTTGTGTTCTAAAAGTCGTGCTTGGTTGTATCCTAAATTATTATTATTATGCTTATGATACAATCCTTACGTGTTTCTAGAAAAATGCAAGGTGCAAATCGTATTGGGTTGCAACGCCTGCAACGCCTTTAGTCTAGCTGGTCGGTAAAAATTAACACAATCTATCGATGTTTTTGAATAAGATTTGCAATCATGTTTCGTATCCAAGGATTTATACAATAAAATGAGATTCCATGGTTTACCGTTTTTCTTGTTTTCATCTGACAAGAATGCATACATTTTGGAATGTTTGTTTCAAATTTTTGGGAAACGATCAAATGTCACGGAACAAACTACTTAGAATATCAAAACGATAGAACAGAATTACCTATTGTTGGCTCGATAACTTAATATTCCTTTATGCACCTAAATACATATAAATTATATTTTTAAATATTAGAATATAAAAAAATATATAAAAACGTTTAAAAATATAAAAAATAGTAGCCCACCGGTATCGGAAACAGGGTCCAAGCTACCGGCGGTCAGGGCTCCAGAGAGAGGAACCTCCTGACAATGCGAGCCGTGTCCAGAAGTACTGCTTTCTGAATCAAGCCCTTGATCCAACTGCCCAACGAGAGCCTCCTCAGGTGTTGGTCGAGGCTCTTGGCTATCAATCCATTGGCTGTAACGACTATCGGCACAATGATTCCCGAGTCAACATCCCACATGTCGACAACCTCGCGAGCCAAGTCAAGATACTTGATTTCTTACTTATTTAATTATTACTAGTACTGAAAATATAAACAATTTGCCATTTTATAACAGAGAGGTAAAGTAATTAGACTGAATATAACTCGAAACTACAACTTTATTATTGTAACCTAAAGTCACTTGCTCACATTTGCTAGCAAAAAGTAATTATGTTGTTACAATTTCCGTAAACAAAACCCCTGTACACTATTTAAATAAATAAAAAACAATTATATATATGTCCTATACTGCCTATAATGCATAACAATAAAATTAATATGTGAGCTCGGCTGTCATTGTGCCGATTGTCGTATCGGCCAATGGCCTTATGGCCGAAGGCCTCGATGAACATCTATCGAGGCTTTCGTTAGGCGGTTGGATCAAGAGCCTGATTCAGAGGGCAGTACTCCTCGATACGGCTCGCATTGTGAGGAGGTTCCTGTCTCTGGAGCCCTAACCACCGGTAGCTTGGACCCTGTTCCCGACACCGGCGGACTACTATTTTTTTATATTTTTAAATGTTTTTTTTACTTATTTTTTATACTTTAAGAAATATTTAAAAATGTAACTGAATATGTAAATAGATAAATTAATATTATATCAGTTGATCAATAACTATAACTGCATAAATAGGTACCTGCTAATACTCGTACATTAATTAATACCAATTGTTTGTGATTTAGTATGACGTTTCATCATCGTCGATATGCTCGCACTCATAGCCTATCCAGTAAGTAAACCGTGTTCGATCTATAGATATAACACATTGTTCTATGTTCTCATCATTGACCTTGGGATAGACGCTCACTTTTGTAAACAGGTTGGAGGAATGCAGCACACCAAGTATTGTTGGGACTACTCTTGCTTTCTATTGAAATGAACATTTTCACTGACATTTCCTTATGTAATAATTTTGCTGTAGCTGTAGGTTAGGCACGAGTTGTACCTATGCAGTGATTGCGTTTATTTGATAATATATATCTTGACATGTTTTCTAAGAGAATTTTAGTTTACGTATAGAATTATTTGTAATGCACAATTTTCGTCACATTCTCGTCTTTCAATTCTCAATTAAGATGCAGATACATATATTTTATGGTAACATAAACGGCCAATCAATACTAATATTTACGATTTACATATAGGTATGATTTTTAAGTAGACTATAATGGGACTAAATCGAGTGTTCTCAAGCCTTTTGGGGAGGTAATTGTATAAAAATTAACTTGCATGTCTTACTTCGAAGAATGTGCCCATGGAATTGGGTTTCTTTCGTATAAAAAACATCCGGCATATACACGTTCCAACTACCACTTTAGTCATTGATACTGTTTATAGGAAATGACATCAACGTTTATCACCTGTGTGGCGGTGTGTATCTGTAAGTTTCATGCTAATGAAAAATCATTGTATTTGGCTATTGTCTCGTATGTAAAACCTTGATATAATTATCCCATATAGATGTCAAACCAGTAGAAGGATGTACAGCTGTATACATAACGCATTCCTCTGTTGTAAAGGCAAGTTAATGTATGCTTAGATCATCTTTTCAATCATCTGTTAATCTTATTCGAGAAATAATTTTGACATTTTGACAGTTATTTCATACTATCAAACGTCATTTTTATTCCTCAAATAAAAGTTATCTGGCGATGGAAAAATCAGCCCTTAATGAAAATAAAGTAAGACTTTTATGTGGCTATCCTAGTCAATATTGATGGCAACCACTTGATTGTTAAAGGTAGTGTATGTTCTAATTAAAAAACTAAGGAAGGACGAAGGTTACGAAAATTTAAAAACTACATTACATTTTGCAATGCATCTTTGGCACTGATTTTGCTTTTATTTAAATAAATATACAAACATTTTACGTAAATTCAATCATTGTCTATCACAGTTCAGTCATTGTACATTCTTTTTTATATGTTTTTTACTGCTTACTATATTATATTCTTTTAATGCAAGTGCAGTTTTGTAAACAGAATTTAAATAAGCTTATTAAGTTCAAGTAGTTTTAATTGTTTTTTTATAAAAAGTTTGCTTATCTGAAAAAGACTGGTAATGCATACAACGCACAACGAGATCTTTTTAACTATAAAACAAATGAGATTAGTCACAAAGTAAAAAAAAAGGAATTACTAATTATAACGTTAAGTTTTTTTTTTAAACAAAAGCTTACAATTCTGTTTTCAAAACTGTACGAGTATTCGTGGGGTAACAGGTACGTAGGATAATCAGGTCATCAGGGCATTGGGCAGTCAGTTCGTGGAAGGTTTAGTTTCTGCCCGGTGGTGGTGGGGGGAGGGTCGCAAGGTAGTCAAGAGCCTTCTGGATTGCTGGCGGGATTGGCGGAGGAGTCGGCAGATGGGCGCCCTGGAACAGAAACCACGAAGGTCACAAAACAATTGGTCATATGAATTATGCAAGATTAACATCCTAAAAGAAGAAGCTAATGCTCGCTTTCACTAACACTAATAAACTCCTTAATGAACAAACATCTAAATATTATGTTTGCACTGTAGGATTTTCAACGCTTGGCTCAGCGCCGAGTGTTGAAAATCCAACAACGGTGTCACCTAGTGTCAGTGAAATCGAGCATAATACCTATCCCAAATAGTATAAATTATTCGTGAAAATCGATAGTTATTCATTAATTGCCGATAAAACCACAGAAGGTAACTCTAAATTAATTAATAAGTCTTTTAGCATCAATCGATGCTAAAAGACTCATCAACGATTTTAATCTAACAAAATACCTCGAAAACAGAAGAAAAAATAACAGGTGACAGTTGAATGTAAAGAATAGTAAAGTCAAAATATTCCAATTCCATAACATTTAAATAATTACGTAATCATGCGTGTCTTAATAGTCTATTTTTACTAGGATGACCGAATCACATAGAAAAACCTTTATTCTAAAGGTTAAGAGTATTCCTCTTCATTCTAAAATATATTGTAATAACCTTGATTTTTTTTTTTTGTTATTTTGCCTATCTCATTTGCTACGCAATAAAAATATTCGGCGCGAAAAATTAAATCAAGAAATGGATTATTATTGTTTATTCTTGCAATTTAGAGAACAAACTTTGGTTCATTAGTATTGTGTCTTGCATGGATTATGATAATATAAAATATTGTTGTGCTGGGTTTATGGTATATGAAAAAATCCCTCTACGACCGATAGTAGATGAGAGGCTCTTATTCTGCCCAAAAATATAAATAAGTGCAATTTGATCGAGCATCCGTAGGTATAAGTGACATAATATTAGATATATGGGGCAAATACAACTCCATTTTAAATCTACATAATGTAAAACAAAGTCGGGTTAGTTACACCATTTATAACTCAAGAACGGCTGAACCGATTTTTATGATCTTTGCTTTTTTGGATTTGTCTCCGCCCCGAATAGCAGAATAACTATTAAAACATGGGAAATATTCACGAAAAAAAAAAGATAATTCATTTTCTCATACATTTTGTATGGAATGGCTTTTTTGATGATATCTTGAGAACGGATTATCTGATTTCGATAGATGGCGGTACGAAGTTCACCTGGTAAGTTAGTATTACCTATATACCTAAGACAATTATTGAAAGAAAAAAAAAATTGTAAAAACAGCTCTATATACTTGGAAATCTCAAAAACGAAGGCAACAGTGGCCAAAATATACTAATGCAGAAGAAATGGACTTCATTGGTTGTCAAAAATTGACCATCTTGACATCCCAATTGATTTATTTAGTACAGGAGTAGATATCTCCCTCCAATCGATAAATAATACATAAGTTAGTATTGAAATGAAACGTACCTCTGGTTGGAAACCGCCCTCGTCATCAGCAACGTAATTCAGGTTGATGACAGTGCCATCTGGTGCGGTGTAGCTAAAGGCTCCCTGCGCGACGATGACGTCACTGGCATCGGGTCCAGCGGCCTTCTTCAACGTGCCGGCCTCTTCAGCTTTGATGCCGTTCTCAGCCTCGTAGCTGGGAAGGAAAGAGTATTGATATTTATATTTTTGTCTCTTGTGATACAGGAACTCCTAGTAGGTACAAGAGCCAGAGCTACACGGATGTTTGTGTCTTAATTATAAAAAAAAATATTATATTATACTCCTGTTACTTATAAGTGTGTATTGAAAGGGTGCATTACAGCGTGGTGTTTGAGTGACGAAAAAGAAGCCACACATATACAATTATCGTGATCGTGAGTATAAGGATTTCTCCCAAAATAGGTACTAGCTACTATTAACTTAATTCCATTTAAAAATATTGAAATATCTGAAAAAATCCCTCTACGACCGTTAGTAGACGACAGGCTCTTATTCTGCCCAACAATGTAAATAAGTGCAATTTGATCGAGCATAATTGTGCTCCACCGCCGTAGGTATAAGTGACATAATAATAGGTATATGGGGCAAATCGTGATAAGCAGTGATTGATCAAGTTAGAACTTATTAGGTACTATTTCCTTTGTTATTTGGAGCAAATTCTATTTACGTAGATCCTGAAAACCCTTTGACGTAACACATTGTAGGTAAACTTGATATTACCTATTTTATCTTCTTAGCGTGTCGATCGCAATCCAAATGGACTAGGGCTATATTTGGCTAAGTATTTGGCGCCATCACTAGCGTCCATAAATTCCAGTAATGTGCAGCTAACATGACACGCAGGACATGATATTAAGTGTCCCATTGTTTGTGGAACAGCACCACATTTACCCTCCAAGGACGAGTCATCATCATTCATCATCTATGAATCTCCATCTGAACAGGTTTTCCTTGCTTCGGCCAACCTGGGTCCGGAGTCTGTTTAAAGACTTCCAGGTTACCCAAGACAAGCCGGCCACACATGCCTGGACCATCTGGATCTGTTACGCAAAGCACGATAACGCTTCCGGCGTAAGAATATTATTCATAAAGTACCAGGAAGAATATTAATGTAGAAAAATGTCCTAAAAATAGTCCTATAATTCCTTGCAAGGGTATTATTGTCTTCAATAAGGTACCTATTTGCTAATAATGTTCATTGACAGCAAACAACGGTTAGTAGGTCGCCATTGATGTGTCCTCTCTAAAGCGCGTTATCAAAATTAGGTGCGAATCGAATGGTAAGAATTTTTATTGTTCGATCAAGGTTTTTACGTTTCGCGATACATATCAAAATACGACGTGATTTTAACTTGAAAGAAACAAGGGCTATGCTGCAATAAAAGATTGTATGTGGAATTTCACGTAGATATAATAATAGGGGAATTATTTCGACCAATGAAACAATATTTCGGGAAGATATTATAATACCCTCATTAATAGCCTAGTAAATACAATATATGTCTGTTCATACTTATTTCCCAGTGTCTTTACATTTGTCACTTAATTTTGTACTTGACCTTTAAAGCTGACCCTCTGGCGGTCAGAGCCGGCGCGGCGGTCAAATCAATGATAGTGAAGTCGCTAATGTAACATAACAATATGAGAGCCGTTATGTAATGCTAAAGCCGAACTGCCTGTGGGCAACACGTAACAACAGTAAATTGGAAGCATGAATTTACACTTTATACCGAGCAATGACAAATCGATGAGTAAAACATTTTTGAGTACCATCTGAAAACAGAACCAGACCATACCATAGCACACCTGGAGATGTGTTGTACATCAAATTATGTAAAATTCTAACCAATCAAATGATTTTCCTACTCTAGATTAAGTATATTTTCCACAAACATCTAACAAAAATGCTGGTTTTAGCCGCTATCGGAAACCACCCATAGCATCGCCGCCATCGTCTCTTGCCAATCACTCACAGCTAAACATACGCTAGACGCCATTGCATCAACAATTCCGCAATTTAGATTAATATTGTTCCAAAACCTTATAAATAAGTTAATTATTTAAGTAATGCAAGAGTTTATTTGTACATTGCTTCTGCTTAATGAATCGCTACGAAGATGAAAGAAGTTACATACACGAAGTTCGTGTTATAGGTACTTATATAGATTAACACATAGGACAAAGGGTTATGTATGAATGCATGTTGTAGTAGCCAGTACCAAATATTTGCTTCCCAATATAGAATGTAAATATTTAGGTGTTTGGGGTTTAAATTTTTATTATTAGATCGATTATCACCGAACTTCCAGAGGGCTTTGTGGGTGGCGCTTGAAAGCCCCGAAACTGTAGAATTTGATTCCCAGGTCAATAAAACTGGCATGGTGCAGGTGATCACGAATTACACCATTTACAAGCGTCAAAGCTGTAGATATATTTCAAGCAATTCCAATAGCCAGCGCCTTATAGAAATATTACTATTTTGCTTGTTTCTCAATTACTTTAAAACCGTAGGTTCACGATAAAATACTTATTTGAACGATACAATAGGCTATATCTACGGATCCACTGCATACTCCAGAACAAACAGGAGTAAACAACAAAAAGTATATTCTCTAAAATCATACCTGTATTTATAAGATCCATCTGGTTGCTGGTCGAACTCTTGTGAGAGAATTGCTACGACTTTGTCTGCAGGCCCCTGCGGCGCTGATAGTGATACTGCCAGCACTCCCAACAGAATTAACACCCTCTGGAAGGAAGAGAAAGAAGAATATTTAAATAAAGACTCAGTTTAAAATACCTAACACTAAAATTAAAGATTCTGTAAACCGCGTTTAGTCATATCTATTAATTGAATTGCCAAGTACCTATTGCTACTATATTTTATACCTATAATATTCGGTGAATTTCATTTAAAATCGATACCTATTCATGATTGACATAAAAATATCGTCGTATCCCTATTTATTTTACAGTGTGTAGATAAATAAATAAAAACATCGAACTACCGCCATTCCTAAGGGCTAGCTACTAAATTGATTTTGCTGTCGCTGCCGTTCCAAACGCCTGCCATAATGAGCGAAGCAAGCAGTGTAACATTTGAGTCGAACTTTAATAAATACACCAGGCATTAGGCTGAGATTCGCGGACGATCTCATAATCATAACAGACAACCCAAATCACTTGCAAGTAATGTTAGAACAACTAGTGACGGAAAGTGGCAAAGTGGGGCTACAGATGAATATCTCGAAAACTAAACTGATAACTAACTACATAGAAACGCTTATTCCAAACGCCTGCCATAATGAGCGAAGCAAGCAGTGTAACATTTCAGTCGAACTTACGCCAGGCATTAACCCAATAGACAAGACGAGAACAATAAATTCGCATATAATATTAGACTTTTGCTTGCTTAAATCAATAAGTCACTAACTAAGAAACGCCACAAGGTTACAGAAGAGACATCGTGACCTACAATTACAAGGACATAGTAACTAAAGATCTTTAGTTCATAGTATTTAGTCGATGCTCATGTCGTTGAAAGATTTATAGCCCATTTGGTACCAATATCAATTTCAACATTATTCACAATAAACCAATCAATTTCTGTAAAATCAATTTAATTCAATAATTTATTGCTGATGAGTTTTGGTGTACTTAACTACTGAGATTTATAAGCTCTTTAGGCGGTCTATGCAACCATCATTATGACACTGGGCTTATAAACTATGTACCTACTACAAGAGTAAGGCCAACATGATAATTATGTTCGTTTTTAAATGACTATCTTTCAATTCAAATACAATGCCTCTTTTTTAACCCTTTACTTTTTGATGTGAAACATCTATAGCCGCACGTAAAACCGATTTCTGGCGTGGCGACGCATGCCGTGGCGACGCATCGCCACGCTATATGATGGTATATAAATGTCGATGTTTCACATCTGCCAGGCGTCCCGTGACGGCTCACAATTTTTCCTATATCTTTTATGGTTGCTTGTGTTATGAGCTTTATCTTATACCCGCGTAAACTCATAAAACTGAAGTGCATTTGTAAGTAACATGTATGCACTAAGTTAAACAAAATGACATCATATTGTCACTGTCCTATTGGGGACTCATTTTAGGTCAGGCAAGCATCTGTAAATAAACAAACTTATTATATTCACTTACTAATAGTATCCACAACATCAGACAAATACAATTAACTGGCAGCCTAGTGGCTGTTTGTGGCACACGGCCTTCACGCAACAATCACGCGAGTGACGCACGCAGGTTAGGGAACAATTCGAGACAATACATATTTATAACATGTCAACATTCTAATTATTTGAAAATTAAATATTTTTTATAACCTAAGTCTACCTAACTCTACCTACCTAACCCAAAAAAATTGTTTAATTACACGTTCTTTTGAACTGTCAAGGAGTCGGTCAATCAGATCGATAAAGTTAGTTGCCCAGTCCAAAGTGTAGTAGTGTCCTATGCAGATGACAATTCATCTACACCAAGAAACTCCATGGACGCTTTTTTAATCAAAACATTGTTATCAAATATTGGATACAGCAGCCAGTAATGGCGTCTGCTCATAATTAGCCTCATAATAGCCCGCTATAATGAACTGCGTACAGGCAGGTATTATTATTTCCTTATTCAACACGCTTGTCAAATAACGTGATGATTAGATTATTTTCTTATATATATATTTTTTTTTTGTTATTGCATCTACTGTGTATTGTCTCTGCATCACCCTAAGGTAGACTGGTAGAAAATGCCCAAGGCATTAAGCCCGCCTTTGTACAGTTTTTACTTGTGCATAAAGTTTTAATAAATAATAAATAAATAAATTAGACAGGAGAAGACTGTTGTAGCTTTATTCATCTGTTGCCTTTTACGATAGGAAAATACATGAAACCATAGATAGATTTTACTATTGCCCCCGGCCATCCGTAGAGTATCCAAATTGATGTTTAAGTTTACCATTTAAAAACCTGTTTTAATTAACCTTTACATGGAAGGGATAATTAGCTATAAATACATCTTGAATAATTCAGGTTTGTGGAGAGAATAAAATGAGTAAATCAATTGCTCACTGTGTAAGCCGCTTGCGTCGACTTCTTTCATGCCGCTGGATTTTCAACGCACTGCTTACGCTGTTGGATTTTCAATTTTCGGAGCTAAGGCCGAAAGTTCAAAATCCAACAGTGTGTATTTTTGACGCGCCGGGATGCTCTGTGTTGGATTCTCAATGCTCGACACCGAGAGTTGAAATCCAGTGCGCAATAAAATCCACAATATTACTACAATAGTCTAAAACCAAAGGTTCTGGTATTTTTATCACTTCTCCTTTGTTGAGGCTGTGGCCCTACGATATTCAATTGCAGGGCAGATCAAGGTGACGGTTTACTGTCGGTGCGCATATGACGCAAAATCGCATGATAGTTTACTTTCATCTTATATTGATCAGTTATAGGAGTCCCTGGAGTTACCATTATCGCCTAAGGGCTCATCGTATAATGGGCATTTACCCTTTAGCCCTTATGCGGCATTTCGTCGATCGATGACAATGTGACAAAATATTTTTGACATGACTAATGCTTTGAAATGTTTTGATTCAACCATAGAAATGTAAAAAACTTCTTTCATATATCTATGGATTCAACGGTCCACAGTCTGGTTCCACCCTTACGCTTCTTTGCTAGCCATGCAATAATTTTCTGATCATTGCATACATAATCAGCCTATAACGTTCCCACTGCCTCCTATCTGTGAGAGAGAGTGGGCCGTAATCCACCACTTACGAGTTGTAAGTGGTAGGTTCGAACTCAGACAGGTGCTTTACTCTCTCGCTCTCAAAACGGCGAAGGAAAACATCGTGAGGAAACCGGCATGTCCTAGAGCCAAAAATTCGAAGACATGTGACATCTACCAACCCGCACTGGGCCCGTGTGTTGGATTATGGCCCACTGCCTCTCACCGAAAGGAGGCCTGTATCTCAGCTGGTTGTGTGTGTGTAAGTATCTAGATAAAAAGAGTATTGACAGAATGCACTCATCATATTGACCTATTATGCAAGGATCGCGTGTGGATTACCAGCAGGGGCTAGTGTTACGAAGGTTGATACGCTTCACGGACCATTAGCAGAGTCTAGTTAGTAACTGATATCGTCACTTGAAACCTAGGTCTGCTCGATTAGTGCAACATGTTAACTTTAAACGGTGTTGACCGAAAATATCGTAATATAATCTGATTTGCTGATCATCATCAGCATGATGATGATCTAACAATCAAAATGGGAAGCAACCGCGAGACCACTTTTTAAAGCGTTAAAAATATTGACTGTTCCCGCTATGGTGATATTACAGGTGGCAGTATACGTTAGACAGAATTTAAATGAATATAATAAACGCGGAGATAGGCATAACTACTGTACTCGTGGTAAAGACAAGTTAACTAGCTACCGACACACCCTGTCTAAATCTGGAAAGTTGATTCATATCATGGGTCCATCGGTATACAATCGGCTGCCAGATGAAGTTGTAAGTGCAACGTCTGACAGTGCTTTCAATGCAAAACTTAAAGGCTGGTTAACCGACCAGGTATTATATGACCTAAAAGAATGGTTTATATAATTGATTTAAGTATTCTCCTTGTTGTTTTTTGGTTCGACGAATGATTAATCTATTAAAGTATAGTATGGTATTGTAATATTTTCTCAATTAGTGTTATAATGTATGATAAATGTTCCACACTCTATTTGTGTAAATTCTATGACTAAAGTGTATTGACATGTAATTTTAATAATTATTAATAAATGAACTGAACTGAACTGAACTAACAAGAAAATAATATTTTATTTATTAATATAATACTTTATTGTACACCAAAAAATAAGACAAGAAAGAATATTTCCTTCCTAAGGAAAACCTTAATGGGTTTGAAACAAAAGTAAATGCTTTTCCATTTTCAACTCCAATTTGGCATTAAAAAAAAGAAAATTAGTGTGAAATCCGAAAAGGAACTGCAGTTGGATAGATTCCATAGTGGAATTTATGAAAGAAACAATTGAAATATAGTGTACTAGCTTCTGCCCACGACTTCGTCCGCGTGAAATTTCACCCTCTCCCATTCACCCTCTTAGGGGTGGAATTTCAAAAAACCCTTTCTTAGTGGATACCTAATTTTCACTAAGAACACACCCTCCAAATTTCATGTCTTTAGGACCAGCGGTTTAGGCTTTGCGTTGATATATCAGTCAGTCAGGACTTTGAATTTTATATATTTAGATTTAAATAAGAAACCTATCAAGTAAAGATCCAAACCGACATATATTATAGTCATCTTGAATTTAAATTGATATTTTGTAGACATGTAAATGCTGGTAGATGTTGATTGCATCATGGACAAGTTAACGTAAGCCATCTATCTATGTGTAAACTCCATTTATAGGCCCGTTTACTAGCGAATCATTGCTCATTATTAGGGACATTATTATTGCGAGGTTTATATGCAAATTAAGACATGAATGCAACTGGTTACAGACGCATCGGTACAGCAACATTAAAAGGTACGTAATTATAATCATACCTACCACGAAGAAACTTATCATATTAGAACTGATAAATAAACGCCAGAATAAATTGAAAAGGCGAAAACGAAATACAGTTCCTGCCTAAGGAAATTTTCGTAATGTACCTTAGTTATATAATCATTTCCACCGGCTTGTCCACACAATGTGTTCATAAGAAAATGGGCTAACCATTTAGATACGCTTCAGTACGTTACCGTAACACAAAAGGTTCTCAAGTCACCGTGTGTCACCCACAAACTATTCTTAGCACCGCCTAAATACCTGTGGATGCTGCGGTATGCAGATGTCGGCACACTAGCTATTTTGCAAGTGTATGGAGTTGTGGGAACATGTCATAGAATTCGAGAGTTGTCTCGAAAACAATATACTACGTGCAAAAACAAAAGGTGTGCACCTAATTAACCGCTCGCACGCCTCCGCAGGAATCCAGGTACGGACTTGACAAGCTAAAGATTTGACCGTATTTTTAACCGACTTCTAAAAAAGGAGGAGGTTCTCAATTCGAATGTTTGTATTTTTTTTTTTTTTTTTTTTTAGGTTTGTTCGCGCATAACTCCGTCGCTTGCCAACCGATTTGAAAATTTCTTTTTTTGTTGGAAAGGGTATACTTCCCAAATGGTCCCATAGTCAACAAGTCGGGATCTGATGATGGGATCTTAGAGAAATCGAGGGCAACCCTCAAATTTTATAGGCTCACTTATTGTTTTTCGCATATTTTATTAAGTATCTTGTGTATTTGCGTATGGATGTCACCATCTCAGGTAGCTGAGCTGATGATGGAAGGTACAACTTCTTAACAGTAAGAAGTTACTCGAACAGGCAAGGGTCCCGTTTTAGTAAATTATTTTGATGTTTGGTATGGATAGGGCATTTGCCACATTTGGTGTCATGATCATCATGTCATGACCTGATGCTGCATCAGGATAGTCTGCAGAGTGCCTAACTCCTCGACAACTAACAGCAGATATATCGTGTTTAGGCTCATTGAAAAGGGCTCGATGTGTGGATAAATGTACTGTTAATGAGGAACACGAGAGAGACCTGATGCTGAAGCCAGGAGCATCAGAAAAAGTACAAACCTTGAAATTACAGCACCATAGTCGTGTTTGGGCTCATTTTAACCAGGACTAAATTATAAGTTCAATGCAATGTTGACATAAGTCTGGCCTGATGCTGCAGCCAGGATTATCAGCATCTAGTCTAATTAATGAATAAGGTATGCTTCACAGGTGGTCCCATATAAATTTTATGAACTTTGCTTGGGTAGTTTTGGAATTAGATTCAACAATACGTTTGTTTTCCACTTAGTTTATATTGATGATGTTTATCTTCCTGTCACTAATATTCACATAGCAATTAGTGTTATATGAATTTGTATTATGGGGTAGGTACAACTAAAAAGCGAAAAATAAAAACTTTTTTACAAAAAAAAACAACCGACTTCCAAAAAAAACACTACAAAGTGAAAAATAACTTTAATTTCGGAAGTCGGTGTCAAAAAAAAGTCGGTTGTTTTTTTTTGTAAAAAAGTTTTTTTTCCGGCCGAATGAGATTTTTGTTATCTAATATGTTTTTCAGAAAATTAAGTTATAACATAAACAATTTTTTTATATACTCGTAGTTCAGTACTGTTGTGTATTGCTGAGTCAAGTAGGTAAATCACTTGACTTATATATTCTTTTTTATAACATGCAAGCTTCTATAAGTAGGTACCTACCTACTTAATTTTCATATTACACATAATTCAAATAAAATCTCACAAACGGCTTTGTTCGCTAATATTCAGCCAAAAATAAAATAAATCTAGTTTTAGCCACCCAAATAAAGATATCTGTACTTATAATGTGACCCGCATGAATGACCTTGCCTAGGCGTATCCTTTTCTTTGTACAATATATTTTTAATACAAATTCTTCAAATTAATTTATTTTTAGATACAAAAACTCGTGTCATATAATTATTCAAATGACTCATTGAATTAATGATATGTATTGTTTTTAATGGTAGTATTTTCAAAATGATTAAGTGTGTATGCCAACATTGGTCTTAGTTTTATCGATAATCTTGTTGAAATCTAATAACTTACCTATCTACCTACCTTATTATTTATTTGTAAGTATGACTAAACCGTTTAAAACATGTATTTGAAACAAAGTTCCATAACACGGCTTGCGATAGGAGTTGACTGGTAGAAATCATCATGTAAGGAAAAACCGTTATGCCCCCCCTATACGACTATCTCTGTATCGCGTAAGAAACTTCGTTCCGACCGCACACGTTATTTTTGTTTCTTACGTGTTCTCTTAATCAGCCTATAATGTTCCCACTGCTGAGACAGAGGCCTCCTCTTTTCAAGAGAGCGTGGGCTATCTACTACGCGGGACGAGTGCGGGTTGGTAGATGTCACATGTCTTCGAATTTTTGGTTCTAAGACATGCTGGTTTCCTCACGATGTTTTCCTTCACCGTTTTGAGAGCAGTTTTCGTGATGAAATTATTTACACAAAGACTAGCGCAGTCTTATGTGTTAATGAGTACCTATTAAAAATGTGGTCAAGCTATGTCCATATACATTAAATTATATTTTAGTAGTGAACATTTGTAAACTCTACTTATTGTAAACCCCTTTTAAAACAAAAATACAGGCGTGATGCGAGACGGCGGAAATATTGCGCGTGCGGTTCTGTAGCGTCTGGAAAATTAAACCTCAAGCCAAGCTCGGCGGCGTTAAGGAGTAACTTAGCCGTAACCGGCGACCGCTACTTTACTATTCATCATCATCTGCCTAGCCTTTTCCCAACTATGTTGGGGTCGACTTCTAGTCTAACCGGATGCAGCTGAATACCAGTATTTTACATGGAGCGACTGCCTATCTGACCTCCACAACCCAGTTACTGGGTAATACGATACCCCTTGGTAAGACTGTTTGTCAGACTTTCGGGCTTCTGACTACCCGTAACGACTGTCAAAGATCCACGAATGACAGCCGGAACCAACGGCTTAACGTGCTTTCCGAGGCACGGAGGGGTCTCAGTATGTCAGCTACTTTACTATTATAGTTGTGAAACCTATTAATTATGTGTAAAAAAAAATATTAAATGAACCTATATAAATGTTTGCTGGTTTTATTTAAGAAATATGTTTGTAAGTTTTTTTTCTCTAAATGCACTGAACTTAATTAGGGACCAGACTATTTTTTTTTAATATATTTTGGATTTGTATGGCTTACTAAAAGGTACTACCAGGAATTCCAATAAAAATAAAACTTGCAATGTTGGCGCCACATACATTATGATATTTATATCTTCTTTTTCTAATTAGTTGCCAATAATACGTCGAAATAATGTTTAGGAAAAAAAACAGGTATTTCATTTTTTACCTATCATCCGAATAACATTTAGATTTCGCGAAGTATTACATTAATTCATTGAACTAATCTTAAAGAAAGAAATGTCTCAGGTCAATCAATCAATCAGCTAGCCTTTTCCCAAAAGTTGGGGTCGGCTTCCAATCTAACTGAATGCAGCTGAATACTAGTATTTTACATGGAACAACTGCCTATCTGACCTCCACAACCCTGTTACTAGGTAATATGATAGTCCTTGATAAGACGGGTTGTCAGGCTTTCGGGCTTCTGACGTCCAGTAACGACTTTCAAAGACTCAAGAAAGACAGCCAGGACCAACGGCTTATCGTGCTTCCAAGGCTCGAAGGGGTCTCGGTATATAAACATGGTCACCCATCTACGGACTGACCACAACAAGCGTAGCTTAACCCGATCGATTGACCCCTGCGCCTGTTTTTGCTTAGCCACGAGCCCCTTAAAAAAGATCTAACATGAAAAAACAATTCAAAAACCTAACAACCCATTTTCTGGGCAGTAAGAAAAAGAATATTTATGAACATTGAACATGAACTTTATCGTTATAAAATCCATAAATCACATCAATACTAGCAATTGATAAATAAACGTGGCAAACGTACCTAACTATAAATCTACATAAAACGATGGCACGCTTGTCACTGAGGTAAACAGCACAGTTGTTGGCAAAGGTTACCTATGTATTGTGGGTGCAATGAATGCACGATGCGTTGCATAACAAGCCGGTGACCCTATGCCCTATGCACCCACTTTGGCCACGACCATAAAAACGAGATTAATGTATGAAGATGACTCGATACTGATTAAGAGGTTAAATTAGATAGGAGCGGGATTTATGGTGCGTAATTATGATCAATTAACATGCGATTTTAAGTATTTGGGGTCTTGTCTGTTATTAGTTGCCTTTTCATGTTTAAAGACATTCAATTGATCAACTTTGTGCTGGCTTCAACATACTGTTAAAGCTATTATTTATGAAAACCAAAAATTTTACAACTGAGTTTTGGTATGATCGACTTAGGGCTGATTTTACCAAAGTCAAATATCTTATCCGTGGAATAAAATTGACATCTGACAGTTTTAGTATGGAAAAAGAATCTCTCAGGATAAGACTTATTCTAGGTATAAAAGTTTGATGAAATTCGCCCTTAGAAACGATTTTAAGTGTTTGGGTTCCCTTTTTGCGATGAATTCCAGTCTCTTATATACGAGATTTTCCTTTTCAAGTTTAAGTGTCATTCAATTGATAACGTATATGGTTGCTTAAGAATACTACTAAAGCTACTTTAAAAAATAAATGTGACTATTGGGTATCGGTATGATTAATTTAGAAGTGATTTTAAGTGTTTGGGTTCCCTTTTTGCGATTGATTCCAGTCTCTTATAAAGTTTCCTTTTCCTATTAAAGCTATTTTAAAAAGAAATGTGACAATAGAGTTTTGGTATGATTCACACCAAAACCAGTTAATACCAATCACAGTAGGTATGAAACTTTCACAAAAAATTTGCAGGTAGTTCTAATTTTCCTCCGCCAAACTAGCCAGAGCAATGGGTTTTCCATTCTATTAATAACTAACTTCTTCCCGCGAATTCGTCCGCGTGAAATTTCACCCTCCCCCCATTCACTCTCTAATGGTGGAATTTCGAAAAACCCTTTCTTAGTGGATACCTACTCTTCACAAAGAACATACCCTCCAAATTGCATGTCTCTAGGACCAGCGGTTTAGGCTGTGCGTTGATATATCGGTCAGTCAGGACTTTGAATTTTATATATTTTTCACATATTCACATTAATGTGAAAGATTTCGCAGATGATAGATAGCTCAACTGTCACTAATGAGACTCAATTACTTTTTCTATTGTTATCGATCTTTAGAAGATTTCGCGACATCATAATAATATGTAAATGATTAGTACCAAAACTTACCCAACTATTAAGCAAATGGGTAGCAATAAGAATCGTTTTTTCTTTCTAATGATCTTTTTCGATACTTGATTTGAACTATTCGTAAGGGTTTTAAACATTAGCAGGAATATCTCTAGGCCTTTCCACATCGCTGCGATTATTCCTATAATAATGAAACTAAAATTATTACACGTATGTGTGAATATTTCAATCTTTTTGGGCAACAATATACAAAACAATATTAAATTTACATAAAATACTAATGTAAACAACAATACTTTACGGAAACGGAATAAACATACCCAATTTATTGACATGTTATTCATAAATATTAACAAATAACTTTATTTGTGTCATCATAACAGGGACTCGATAAATTCCTAACTTCCTAATAATATGACCTACCTGTGACGGTAAAGATGCCCTTCTGCACCTAAATGCTAAAGATGCAACATCCCGCACAGGAGGTCAGGAGTTCACATCCCAGCATGGGCTATAATTTACAGAATCATTTAAGTCCGTTTAAGGCTTGGTTAAATTGTTTCTAGCACTTTTAGCGTCTCTGTAAAAAGTTGAATTTATTAAGGAGCGTCATATTACTTCTGTGTCCCATTTCCAGCTGATAAATAAGGGAGTGTCAAAGAATATACGAGTAATACTAAAACACTTCTGATATTTTAACTCAAATGCTTATTTACCTAATACGCCTTATAGTTTATTTTTATAAGTAATGGTTTAGTTTTATTCGTATAGTGCAGGAAACACTACTGCTATTATTTTCCAGAACCATGCTAATGCTATCTTAACAGATTGCAACAGTAAGGATATAAATTAAATAATTTAAATTAAAAGGTACTCATTAATTACTCGTGCCAAAGGACCAAAATAATAATATTATACACATTAGATTACAAAAATATTAACCGATGCTAATTCCCAACACGTTAAATATATCTATTCCCTATCTCTATTAATCTAAAATTACGTTTAAAAACAACTAAAACTTACCATTGTCATATTGAACGGAGCACTTGATAATAATTATTCAGGATGAGCAAATGTGATTATATCCCATGTGGTTTGGTCGGCGGCGTGTGCGCCCGATTGTACTTACTCGTCTAATCACCTGTCCCTTTTATAGAGACGCGGATTTGTCTAGCCATTGCATGTGGCCGGGGGAGCCTGCACTGACTGCACAACGCAGGGATGGATTTAGGCCTACAGTTTGTAAGAAAAAATAATATTTTCACGAAAGTGAAGAATAGTGACAATTGAGTGTAGGTTTTTGTGGCTTGTCAATTTTATAAGGAAGTTATCGTGATGAAAAGCTGATTATTTTTCTCTGAAACTACGTAGACAACTTCTAACATTTTCTGAACATAAATCTCCAGGCATCTGTTAATACTAGCTAGCATAGATGACAGATGGAGTAAGTTACATGAGTTTACCCCGCCTTACGCGTATTCTGGTTACTGTAAAGCCCGCGTTGGTTCCTCACATACCTACAAGATATATACTATCAAGATGTATACTGTCAAGATGTATACTGTCAAGATGTATAATGTCAAGATGTATACTGTCAATATGAAACCCTGTCTGAGTTTTCAGATATATGTGAAATTCATTTCAGGAGAATTTCTAAGCCATGCAAGCTGCCTTAGAAATTCTCCTGAAATAAATTCTAGAATAAATAAAACGTCTATTCCTGTTGAAGAATGTAAGAAAATAAGATGAATCTTGAATTAATGTCACAATCTATGCGAAGAAGCTAGTATGAGATCTCACCAGATAAACAATGTGTCATCAAAAAATACAGTTTTTAATAAATTAACATAAAACATACCAACAAATTTTAAAGTGATCTTTATTGAAGTTTCGTCTATAAATGTGATTTTTTACGACTTGATTATATGTCTATTATTAACTATAGTATATTATTAAGATGATGTCAGAGCATATTGATGGATTCACGGGTCACAATGGAAACAAAAGTGCATTTATAGTGATGCCCCGCTCAGTTTATCATAATCTGCCTATAATGTTCCCACTGCTGGGACATAGGCCTCCTCTCGGTGAGAGGGTTAACTGGCATATTTTCTATTATTGTTTTCTCAGATTTGTGTTTTTTAAGTCAACTTAGTGGGTATCATTTTATTGTAATATTATTAGGTAGTGTCCTACATTACATAGTCAGTATAAATTACAATTTTATGTCTTGAGTGTCTATTTTTAACCGACTTCAAAAAAAGGAGGAGGTTATCAATTCGGTTGTATTTTTTTTTTATGTTTGTGTTTAAATAAGTTATAAATTCTTCATCGGCATTGATTTTATTGTGTATAACATAATCAAACGGACGTTATATTTAAATATTCATTACGTGTCGATTTTGCCGATGATTAAGGGCCCTAGTTTACGAATTCTATTTTATTGACTGTTTATACAGGTGGGTGCTATTAATACACAGGATTGTATTTTAATGACAATAAAAGATGTAACACACAACTATTTGATTGGTCATAAAACTGATAAGGAGTTTATTAATTGATAACCTTTATGAACGAATAAAATATTAATGCATTTCGTCACATAACAGCACTCGAATCACTGAATGATTTTGGATCTTCACAAACCTATGTTTTATTAATAAAATCTCATATTACACCTAATTCGCTTCTGTAATAGTGTCGCAAGAAATGGCTAGGAATTTTATCCGAAAAGTTACCTCAACTTTTTGTGATAATCTTAGCTTTGATTTCAATATGAAGTACAGTCCGACATCACACCGTAGCTGAAATGAATTCCTCTGGCTTCTGCAAAAAAAAAAACTTATTCGATCATACAAATCATTATGGAGTTGTCATGCGTATCCTATAGTTCGTCCCCTTGTCGTAACATTATCTCGTTCAACATACAATAGAATAACTATCAAGAGTCTCGTAAAACGATGGCCAACCCAACACTTAAATGGTACGCACGCTTTATGTCAAATGCATTGCAAATTGCGCCCGCGCCGCCTCGAAGATGCCACTGCGCTTGGCATTTTACAATTTTATTTAAACTTGGAACTTATTAACTGCTTTGACACGCCAACACACTTACATACGAAACATGCAGAGTCAATATTCGCTCGTTAGCTGGAAACATTTACACATTTATATGCAACTTTGCTCATAAGTTAAAGTTAGAGAATTTTAAGAAATAGCAAACTGAGAACACTTACATATTATCCATTTTATTAGTTTTCCATTAACTTTTTGCTAGCAAAGCGCACTTGACACATAAATGCAGTTGTCGTAAGATGTATGTGTAGGTCGTCATCTTGGAAATTAGTATGTACAGTCAACAAAAGAGATAAGTATGCAGGATCATCGGATATAGTTGAAGTTTAGTAAGAAACCGATGGATGTTGTCAACTGAAATTTAATTTGATAAAATAATTAACTGTTTGATTTCTAATAATTAAATACTGGTACTCAGCTGCATCCGGTTAGACTGGAAGCCGACCCCAACATAGTTGGGAAAAGGCTAGGCAGATGATGATGATTTCTAATAATTAAATCAAATTTTCTTCGAGAACATCCATCGGTTTCTTACTAAACTTCAACTACATCCGACGATCCTGCATACTTATCTCTTTTGGTGACTGTACCTAGGTACTCAGAAACTTTATGCAAGCCTAACTTAATTCCGATACGCCACGATCGTTAAAGTTATTGTTCGTCCGTTCGACCACACATTCAGATTACGTAATACATATTATTACTCTTTAACATGTCTATTTCCGTATAATAAGCATAGAGTTCAAATTTCATGAGCGTTTTATGGTCATTTTATGGCTACATTAACCAGGTAAGTAATGGGTCACTTTATCGAAACTACATAGTTACAAAGAGATTTAATGGAATCGATTTGTTGCTGTGTCTTCATTTATTTCGTTTTTTGTTCAAAATGAAAACAATTAAAATTATTGATTATTTTCACCAAATCAATCGAAAAAACCCCAAGAAGACTTTTTCTGTCACCAAGAACTTTTAATTTATTTCAAAGTAGAACAGTTGGACTTAATTGTTTTACTTTTTAATGATTTTTCTTTGGTATTTAACTATTTATTGATATTTTTGACCTTATGTTTCAATTCTCCACACCTAAGCTAAATTAATATTTACACCTTGACTAGCAAAAGAAAAAAACAAGGCAATGACAGTAACTCGTATCATACTTATAGAATTAGGAAACGATAAAAATATACAAAAATAGCTGTGCTATATTAAAACTCGGAAAACACAAATACCTTTTAGCCATACATCGTATCTCTACGACATATAATCTTCTATAGATTTTTGTAGTACTTAATAGGTATTATACAAAAATAATAACGATTGATCTTTTAGTTTGTACCTAATTCATTTTTTACACTTTATTAATTTCAGATTTTTGTTTACGAGACTTGGCGTCATCATCATCATCATCAATCATCGACAATATACCTCTACCAAATTATTTCGAGGTCAAAATCATTATTGTCCATTAGGCTTTTCCAATATCAAATAACTACTTAAAATTCTTCCCAAATATCGATTAATACTATGGCAAAGAACTAGGTCACTGCGTTCCAATGTGTATGTAATATAATATTTTATTATCCAATAAATTATAAGCATTATTGCTTCTGTATGCATCTCTGGATAAACTTTAATACGTACAACATATCAATGACAATGTACATACGTTTATGATTGATCATTTATACCTGGGTAGTAAAAATAATAACTTATAGAGCTATATAATGTTGTGTTGCATAATAACAGGTACTAATTAGGATCGATTTTGAAACAGCAATAGCAATGAGACTACGGGTTAAAGGGTAGGAAGTTCAAATCATAGCCAGCTAATTTATTGTGTGATTCCTTACTACAAGCTTTACTTTAGTTTGATTACTTCAATTTCAAGGAAAAAGAAGAGTACGGATATGAATTTCATTACTATTTTACTCTGGATCATTTACCAGTTAGTTTTAAATACTCAGTTTGTAGATTATTACACACAGTACAGTGTAAGTTGAGAAGTTAACAGACATGTCATTAATTTGTCTCATAATGCCTGGAATAAGTCATAGCAATTTGCCACTTAATTAAAAACACAATGCGACAGATAAAAGTTCTCATTTAAAAACGTACAATTGTGTAAACTTTAGTTTAATAGGTCATCGGACCAAATTTTAAAACAATATAACTATTATAGTATTGTTTTCGCGCACAAAAGCTCATTATAGTAAGCGTCTGCGAATTCCAGCGGAGGTTAATCTCATTACTTTAGTAGATGGGCGATTAGAAGGATCATTTGTGTGGGACAATTTCTCACACCTTACGTTTTGGTGGTAGTGTCGCACGCTCCCACCAGTCTATTACCAACCTATTAAAAAGAACTTAAATGTGGAAACGAACAGTACTCAAGGAGTTGCACATTGAGTGAGATGTTGTAGAACCAAAAACTGCGAATAAAAGAATCTGTTCAGGAATGTAGGTGCACAAGGTTAGGCAAACCGTTTTTGTTAAGATTGCTGATATTTTTATAAGGCTCCTTCTTCGATTAACTTGAACAGAATATGCTAATTCTCATTTTAAAATAATAATATCCCCTATCAAAATCTACACTAATAATGTAAAGAGGTAAGTGGTTTATAATAAATATGCAATGTTTCCAAACACTTGTTACGCTGGAAGGAAATGGAGTGTTACATGAAAATGGTTACCATACAACAGTCAATCATAAAAGCGTGCTGTCACAACCTTTAAACCAAACCACAACCAAATTAGTCTTTGCCGGATAAGCCCACAGTTTTATTCCTGCCAAAAAGGACCAGCGTTTAATCCAAAGAAGGACCAACTGCAATAAAGTAATTATAAAAGGCGGTAGAACTCAACATCAATTGAAATAATAAAGACAACGATAAAGGTGTGGACAGTCCTATAGTAGCAACAGTAATTAAATTTTGCTAAAGAAAGTCACATACGGAATTGATAATCCATTGACAAATTCAACAAAAACAATAACAATGGTATATTTGTAACAAAATTCTCGTTTCTTTGGGAGATTGGAAGTAATAACATTGCTAACTCGCTCTTTGCTTTCATTGATCTTGACATAATTGGCACACTGTTATTACAACGAAACATACACAAATCATTCGACGTTGAAAGAAAAACTGCTACTTATAACCGTTCATTGGTAGTTTATTAAGTAAGTTAGAAAATCAATGATATTTTTTCTCTCAACAAGTAGATTGATGCCCATAGCTACCTACTCTATTGAAACTAATGTAAACTGCAAATTGTAAATCACAGACATGAAGACTCTGCGCCTAGTCTTATTCAATCAAACCATCATTAAGTACAAGGGTGACATCAAAGAGACATTCGATTAACATACCTACAACAAAAAATACCTACTGGATAAATGAACTTTACGATGTTCAACAAGCATTTGCCGCTCACTACGTCAGGATTGCTTGAGCACAGTGTGAATTACAACCAGTAAACATATTTCTATACAACACTAATCCCTTTAAATCCCCTAGAAATATGTATTTGCCACTTAAATCAAAATCTCGAATTTATATTCGGAGTTTAGAGAACCAGTCCTAAACGGATGTCTCGTCCAGTAGGTAATATTACACGTTTATGACATTTCTTTAGTACGTTCTGATAAAAATGACATCATTCCGTGAAAAATGTAGATCTAAACATAGCCAGATTTAGAAATACGAGGCGCACCTTAAACACTTAGTGTGTGTGATTCTAGAACCCGCAGGAGGCATCAGATGTGTTTAATGTTTAAAATCGACTAATTAACATTATACTATGGTAAATAGCTTATTTAAGGATAGGGGTTTTCAGGTAAGTTGATTGAATTCGTGCTGTAAACGCACTTACGGACAAACAGATAAAAAGACGTTGCGTTTTATAATATGCACCTGAAGATTTTTAGGTTAATAAGTGGTGTTGCCATGAAAATATATATATAATAGATAAATAATATATATATTATTTACATATTTTTTAAATAAGTGAATTAGCAAAAGATTTTATACACATTTTAAGGATATGACAACCCCGTTTCTCCAGCACCACTTATTCCAAGAAAGTACATCCAAAATTTGTCATAATGATAGTAATGAGCACCCAGTGACCGCCGCACAAACAAAATGCTAAAACAATTACTATGGCATACTGATGTAAAACGATGATTTAATGATATTTTATTTGTAATGCAGTGCAGCTTAAAAATCAGACATTTTGTCAAGATTGTTAAAAGTAAAACAGATTTGGACAATATCGATTCATATTATGGACTTTTATTTAATATCTTTAATACCTATTCTAAAAACGTTTGAGGTTTAACCCCTCAAGCGTCCACTGTACATCAAGTGTACATACGAGAAAGTGCTCGAAACGTCAACGGTACACCAAGTGTACACAACTTTTGCATTGTGAAAAAAATGACTTCACTGCGTCCATTCAACTACTTCGACACGTGGGGTGTGTCGACAAGTACGCGGGCAAACGTGTGAGAGGTTCTGTAACTACAGTAGGTAAGAATATAGTATTACGCTTTGTCGAAATACACAATTACACAGTGTTTGCTGTCGGGCACCGATTGAATCGAAACATAAAGAAGACTATAAGGGTTATTCGTGAACTCGTGAGTTATCTCAATACTGATGTAAAAAATGTAATAGCAGTTTAATCTGACATTAAGACCCATTTAATCTTAAGAAACATCTCAGACCACAGTATTTTGTTCTACAAATCGTTTTATCGAAGCTATTACGACGTTCAAGTATTAACCTATTCAATGCAACAACATAATTAAAAAATCAGCTAAAACATTATTTCGATTATATACCCAATTATTATGTCAGACTAATTTTAATAGTAGATAAATAGTCTGTCAAAAAATTAAGGATCAATTTTCATTTTGATCAATCGCAGTTATGTAGGCAGCTTTTTTAGGTTGCATTCCGACAGGCACTTAGGTCAGGCAGGCAGTCGCTCCACGTAAAATACTGGTATTCAGCTGCATCCGGTTAGACTGGAAGCTGACCCCAACATAGTTGGGAAAAGGCTAGGCAGATGATGATGATTCCGACAGGCACTTAGTCCTTTGATATTTAGGTACAATGACTTCAACAACAACATTTTATGGCATTAACTATAGCCTACATTGAGCTTCAGAGGACATTATATATTCGCATAAAACCGCGACCTCTAAGATATTGTAATTGAAAATTATTTTAGCATCACTTTATAACAGTTATGAATAAAGTTTATCGCAATATTGCTTCATAAATACGGACATTACCAGAATATGAATTGCAACTCGGTCTACCCTTCGTGAGCCCTACGGGGATTATAGGTGGAATGATGACTATATTTATAAGTAAGCTCATGCTGAGTTTTAAGTAAAATCAAATAAATTATGATGCAAGTGAACTGCGACCTCTGACTCGCGCCTACAAACCTATTTGTTTAATGTTAGTGGTGTGCGGCGCCGAGGATGCAACGCCAACGTGTCGCCGAGCGGGTTCCACGGTTATTATTGCTCATTTTCCAGCTGGATTGAACCTCTGTAACCTAGAATAACATTTCAAATAAAGTATTGAGTTACGAAACGTAATGTAAATGATAGTCTTTGCTTTTGTCTAATTGTATTGGACAGCTCGAGGGCTGCTAATCAACGCCGACCCAGAAACAGGATTTACATGTCCATGCTAATTGAACGCACAAAACGTACACCATTTGTTTAGCCACGTTATGTGACAGAAAACATTGTATTGGCCAGACTAACGTCAATTATAGAACCTTGATAGAAGAAAAAAAGCTGGTGAAAAGAAGCACAAATGTGAAGCAAAATCTGTAAAATTTACAGTGGCCTCCAAAAGTTAGCTAACATTTTTACACTTTAGCAGCTGTGATACCACATTACGAGTTAAAATAAAAAGAAATAACCAGAGGGGTAATTCTCGTAATTTTCAGAACGTTCACAGTCTGACCTCAGTTTCATTCCGTCAAAAGAACCACAATTTTTTTTTTTTGGGTCGGAAATCATCTAATGACTCCTCCCGCATTGGGTGGAGCGGAAGGGAGTGTCAGACTCTTACTGACTAAAACCCACCCGTGTTCCTTCCTTAGCCCCTTATGTTCCCGGGCAGCGGTAACCCTTTCGGACGATCCCGTCAAAAGTATCTCTAAAATCCCTATATTTTTGTCAAGTTTTTGACATTGATTGTCGCTGAGATAAGATTGCGACTAGATTCTGAAAGTTTTTAATTACGAGAATCGGCCTACAGGTTATCCTGAGGGATTAGTTGATTATTTTTTATGATAAGTCATAAGTTGAATATTAGTCAAGAAAACGGTATAGTGTAGAGTGCAATCATTTGGAAGTACCTATAAAATGTTAAATCATAATGCGGTGTGTCACAGCTGTAGTGGAAAAATGTCAACTAACTTTTGGAGGCCACTGCATATTGAAACCTGGGCAAACCTATTCAAATTTCTATATATTTTCAACATTATCGTTACTAGGGGCCCGTGGCTAAATAATAACAGCCGCACAGGTCAATCGATCAGGTTAAGCTACGCTTGCCGCGGTTGGTCTGTGGATGGGTGACCATCTTTACATACTCAGACCCCTCCGTGCTTCGGAAAGCACGTTAAGCCGTTGATCCCGGCTGTCATTCGTGTATCTTTGACAGTCGTTACAGTAAGAAGAAGCCCGAAAGTCTGACAACCAGTCTTGCCAAGGGGTATTGTAATACCCAGTAACTGGGTTGTGGAGGACAGATAGGCAGTCGCTCCATGTAAAAATACTTATATTCATCTGCATCCGGTTAGGTTATAGTTGAGAAAAGGCTAGGCAGGTGATTGTTACTAAATTCTTAAAATAGCAATAAAATGCATTGATGTCTTTTATGAGCAGATTTTATTAAATGTGATTTACAACTCTTTGTCCTAACAATGGACTGTTCTGATAATAATTTTTTCGACGCTATATTTTAGTTTCTGTATAGTTTTAGTTAAGTTAGGATTTAATTTTGTTATTTTTAGTATTAGATATACATAGATATTATATTTGTAAATGGTTAAATTGAAATTAAATAAATAAATCTTTCTCTATGGTCCATAAATTATTGGAAGACACCGGCTGATCCCAACTTATAGACTAATGTTAGATATACACACATCAAAAGTGTCTAGGGATCAACATATATTTTTGCAATAACTTTTCTCCTGATTGATATTAATTAAAATTTTCTTTAAGGATTCATCAAATAAAGTGTTTTCGTTTGTCACAGTAACGATAAACCAAGTCACCTTTGCATTAATAAAGAAATTTGCCATTTTCCTAATAAAGGGATTTTTGACATTTGAACCACTAACACAAAAATTCGAAAAAAAGACTGAAATAACAGTTTTCTTTAAAATTTTATTGGGTAACTTAAACAATTAATAATCCGTGTTTCTACCGCGAACACTAACAACACAAGAACATCGGTTTGGCATACTCAAAATGAGTTCATCCAAATCACGCTGTGGAATGGCAGCCCATGTTCGTTGCAACAACAAAAAAAGGTCTTCTTGCGACTGGATACCCTCCATATTCGGCAGAGCTCTTCTCTGTAGCATATCCCATGCATGCTCAATCGGGTTCAAGTCTGGCGACTGAGCAGGCCAGGGCAGGACATTGATGTTAGCTGCGGCGAGAGTCTGTCTTACAACTCTTGCGGTGTGCGGTCGTGCATTATCATGCATTAACTGAAATAAGGGACCGATTTGCACTTGTAGAGGAACGATGACGTCTGATACAATCGTCTCAGCATAAATTTGAGCGTTGAGGTTGCCTCTGATCCAAATCAACTCAGTTCTTCCGCCGATCCAAATACCCGCCCATACCATGATGGTTCCACCACTATAAGGATGGACTTCCTGGCAGGATTTTAATCGCTGTTGGCGTCCAGGGGTTCTCCAGTGTCGGTATGAGACCGGATACAAGACGTATAGTCTTGTATCCGGTCTCATACCAAAACGAGACTCATCAGAAAAGCACACGAAACGCCATTGTTCTTCTGCCCAATTTCTGTGTTCAAGAGCCCATTGATATCGAATCCTACGATTGTGCATTGCTATAGGTGGTACCCGTAGTGGTCTTCGGGAATGAAGGTTCACTTCATGCAAGCGGTTTCTGACTGTTTGGTCGCTAATTAAGTTCCCTGAAGAGTGATGAAGCCTCACGGCTAACATCATGGCGGTTATTGTTGGAGCTCTTCGAGTTAAGATTTGAATGTATCGGTCTTGTCTCCGTGTGGTGCAGCGATACCGTCCTCCATGGCGCTCAGCCACGGTACCAGTGCTTCGGTAACGTGTCCAAAGTCGACTGATAACACTCTGACTTGTATTCAGAGCTAAAGCCACAGTACGTTGCCGGGAACCAGCTTCTATCATTCCCACGGCTCTGAGCATTTCTTCCCTGCTTAAATGACGTCGCCGCTCCATAATAACGTTGGTTTTAATCAGTAGTAGGGAAACAGTAGCACTAATAATGTCTTCAATGCGTTGTATGTTTTTATAGGGAAAATATTGACAGCTGATTTTCATCTTTTACTCGAATTTGATTCACAGTTCCTGATTCAAATTATGAAATGCACCAAAAAGGATCCATATAAATTTATAAAATCATATTACAAAGCCACATCTCAATCTCAAGAAATCCGCATAAAAATGCTTGATCCCTAGACACTTTTGATGTGTGTAGTTAGATATACGAGTATAAGTGCAGTGACCGCAGGGATCTGTGTTTATTGCTGGATTTACTCTCCGCCCGGATGACTAGTGTACAGACGCCAGCACATCAAGCTACCCCAATCTGTCAAATTTTCCCAATCAACTTTGAACCTTAAGCTTTAGTGATAAAGTTGAAAATCTATTAAAGAAATTTGACAGATTGTAGTAACTTGATGTGCGCCGTCTGTACCTTAATATTATCGTTTTATTGAATAGGTAGGAAAAAATATTGTAGTGCTGTACAGTTACAGCACTACAATATTTTTTGTTCCATCGACGAAGTTAAATAAAGTTATGGAGAAAAAAGTATTATGCCTTCTTTGCTTTTGTTGTTTCAGGACTAGTTGATTTAAATTAAATGCAAAAGTTTGCCAAGAATTTTAATGCACACTAGCTTCCACTCTCGGCTTCGTCCACGTATTTTATCGATAAAACGTAGCTTATGTCCTTCTCTAGAGTTCAAAGTTTCCCCACACCAAATTTCATCAAATTCGGTGCAGCCATTTCGGAGAAGGGAGAAGAAATTACAAAGAACTTTCATATGCGTTTACTAAAAAGCTGTCATTTTGACATCCCAAACAGACACTCCAATTTTATTTATTTGATTATTATGGTTATTATTATTATTTATTATTATTATTATTTGATTATTATTATAGTTTATATGTTATCTTAAATTATAGATATAAATAGATGTATATATTAAACTGAATGAAATTATTATGGTTATTTTGACATTACAAACAGACACTTCAATTTTATTTATTTGTCTAGATTTGAATTATTCTAGCATTTCATTATTATTCGGTCAATATGACGATTGAAACAGAAATAGTCTTCATCTTTTTATTAATATGCATTATGGTAATACTTATTATTGCACATAATCAAATAACATATATTATTTTTTTATCATTTCAGTAAATATTAGTTAAAATTATATCCGTTATAGGAGTGTGACGTGATTTAAAAACGATTTCAGAACTTTATCATCTAAAATTATGATTTACGATTTTCAATATAGCAAGTCTTAAGTTAATTTACGTGCAACAAAGAAGCACGAAATCAAGCTAACAAAATTACTGTTGAAGTAGACACTTTAGAGCTAGCACATGGAGGATTCTATTAACAAAACCTTTCTTAATTATCTACAGAAGATTATGTAATTAATAGGCTATAAAATAAAGAGGAATCAAAACAAAATTGACATTCAATCTAAAAAAGAACTTGATAGATTGCAAATTTCTTGGAATAATCCTATTTTCTATAAATGGCAGTAACTGGCGTGTGAAGATTGGAAAACCTCAGACACTGCTTTTATATGGTGCCTCACAATAAGTACCTACATAATTATATCATTGTTTTTTGGACTTTGTGTTACATCACTATTATTATAATAAATATAATTGCTATACTCGTACTTCACTAGCCCATAGGAAAGACCGCAACACAATTACATTTTTCCAAAACTAATTTTAGAAAAATAAACTAGCTTAGAAAATAAATAAATAAAATAATTGTGTGGAAAACGGAGAGGGAGGCCTTTGCCCTGCAGTGGCACAATACAGGTTAGTTAGTTTAGAAATAGAGACATGCTCTTTAATTATTCCTTAAAAGTTCTCTTTTTCCAAATTATTAATGGGGAGAAAATTCCAAACCACATAACACTAACTTGTTTTTTTTTGTTCGTCATCTTTTTCTGCGTCATATTTACCGCAAATAAACGTTCCTTCTTTTTTTAACATTTTTTTCTTCGCTTATAACTGCTTTTTGCTATTTTTATTTTTTAAAGTATTTATTTGCTCGTGGATTATGGAGTATAAAAGGTACTACAACGCTATGAGAAGTTGAAAACTAAAGAGAGTACTGGAGTAACTGAGTTCTGGAGGTCAAGTAGACTGTCACTAACTTTTTCAGTTTTAAATGCTCCTTTTTTACTATTTGTATTTCCTGTGTTTGTCCCAATTTTTTTTTCTTTCTATTCTTTCTTCTGTCTTTTCACTCCATATCACATATTGATTCAGCTGCATCCGGTTAGACTAAAAGCTGACCCTAACATAGTTGGAAAAAGACTAAACATTTGATGATGATGTACGAATCACCACCTCAGTGTTAATTTATCATTCTTTGTAATATCGGTCTAAAGATTTCCCTTATGTAGTGACTTGAATAAGACATCTAAGATAAAGGTTTAGTACTAGTAAGAAGTATCTGGTTTCTAGATAATTACTCGTAAATGCAAATAAAGGTAAAGTTAACGACACATTTTTCTGCAGTCAGTCGTCATGCACGAGGTAAGTAAAATACCTATTTATGCGAGGAAAAGTTTAGTTACAGGAGTGAAAATACTTTGGTAAATAATTTAACATAAATTAGCATCAACAAATCGCGATACAGTTTTTTTTTTCAGAAACACGATGATGTCACGTGGTGCCATCAATTATTGTCATCAACTCATCACTAAATTCATATTCATAATCATAACGTTTTTTTTTTCCGATATTCTTTTAAGATCTAAAATATACGAATAAATCACCTCCATGCCATAATGTTCATGCCAGACGTCCTCGAACAACAATAAATGCCAAAAATGTTAATCGTTGACATTTGATCGTCTCAGCGCAATTTTGCTATTTTTTAAATTAATATAGGCTTAACTAAAGAATATTTCAAATGGCTGTATAATCATGAATGATTAAATTTGGTAATGGTCACGTGAATGAATCGTGTGATACGATTCTGCAAGGAGAACTTTATTTGACATTTTTACATAAGTTAAACGAACTTTAGCCGGACTTAGACTTAACCAATACGGAATGTCTTACGATATAAATAACCACATCAACCCAAGTATGTTGTTGTTCTTTCGGTGGGTAATATTGGCGCCGCATTGAACCCATAAATTCGGAATTCATTGGGACGTCAATATGGCCGAAATCAGTTATTACTGTAAAAAAGGATGGCTGCAAGTTTTTTATTCCCTCGCGGGGTTAACAGAGTTCAAGTAGCCAAGATTGAAGACTCTTAACAAAGTTGTATTTAGATATTACACCACACTGGTGACACGACGCAAGCCCAGCGCCTATAAATACCATTAAGGTAGGCACGAGATTTCCCTACACATAATGTTTTAAAGAACGTATGACTAGCCTCAAATGTGTTAGGCAAAAGCACTGCAAATAGCCTCCCTGGATATACACAACGGAGCAAAATAATGTTCTGACAACTATTTATTTTTATATTGTAAACTCACAAATCTGGGTGAGTTGTGACACTTCGAGCAGCCATAATTATCAGTTCAATCAATCAGCTCAAAAATTCATTATATTTTTGAATAGTTCAAGACGAATTTATCACGAATTAGTTACAATAACGATGTATGTCTATTGTCTTTCAAATAATAAATCCATAATACCGATTTTACAACATCAGGCAACTAAAGGTAAGAAACATAAAGATTATTCAATGAATAAAAAACCGGACAAGTGCGAGTAAACTCGCGTGGAGAGGGTTCCGTACGAAGAATATGTTACACACAATATACAATGATACAATGTTAATAATATTTAGATTAAATCCAAAAGTTCAAATTTATTATCAAATTGACGACTACTGAACAATAAAAATACCAGATTTTAGCTAAAGATCACACGGCTCGTCATGATAAAAAAATGCCACCGTTATAAATCTGCTCGCTATTCCCCGCTGCGACGTCTATGAATTTAAGTGTACATAAATATTACCACAACTATTATGAACCCAAACGCAATTGCCTACGAACTCATTAATGCTTTACTAATAGGTTTATTTCAATAGGTCTGCATAATAAATAAACACATTGACGTCGAGCATCTTCTCGACCTCCAAGTTGTCAAGCATTATCGACAGTTTCGTTCAGTACAATGTCACTACTAGAAACAGAGCAATAGGCCATATCAGCTATTAACCTTTTGAGTGATCGTATTGCGAAATCCATACTTTGACGAATATTTGGAGTAAAATTGGCATATAGAGCCATTTATATGATGATAAGATCACGAGTTACGACATTAGCTGAGAGCCATCTTTAGCCGCGCCCATGTGCTTGCTTAAACGTATAAATAGGTAGGTAGGTATCTAGTGTATTTTGCCATGAACTTTTCAAATTAAGATATACTATACCTATCTATAATAGGTATAGGTAAAAAATGATTGGAGTATCAGCTGCATAGCTTATACGGTTTGTGTGGCAGACTTTAAATTGAACTGTAAAACATTTTCTATTCGTGTGATAAAATTGTTGATGACTTGCATATGATTATAGATGTGAGTGTCAAGATTGTCAAATTTTTCCATCACTCCGATGTTTTGATGATTGAATTAAATAGAGATAATATGTTAAAATTAATCGATTATTAAGGCGCGGTATGAAGCAATTTTTAGGTAATTGATAATAGCGTTTCGCAGCAACAAATTAGCTTCAAAACAGCAGCGATGATTTTGATGTTAGTTGAATTGAATGGACTACCAAAATAAAAGTAATTTTGCAGTTTTAATTAAATTAAAAACTAAATGCACGGTCAGTGGAATATTTTTTAGGTATTTCTGTACTTGATTAAATTCCCTTTATCATTACATAAAATATTATAGTTTATGCTCAAAGTTTTGAGAATTATATTTAATACGTTTGTTTTATCATGATACTATTTCATTTTTATGAAACATTTTTGAATGAGTATTTTCTTTGGAAATTCGAAATATGTACCAATACGGCTAACTATGCAACAAAAAACCGAGCGTTGTACGTTTGGGCAGCGCCTTAACTCATCAAAAACAAAAAAATCGAGACATGATGATCAGATTAAAATAACAACAAGAAAATCTTGAATCGAGATAAAAGAACATCCATATTAAATCAATTATTATAATTTGAACGCGTCAGTTCATACATTATCATAATTATAATATCTGGCACAGTAAGTAAAACATGTGACAATCAGCAAAGCAACAATAGCAACACCAAGTGCCGGAAATAGGAACTAACATAATATTTAAAACATAGGCACAGGTCAACATCCATACAGTCAAAATATGTAATTGAATCCAATATCAATTAATCATAATATTATGACGACGCAAATCATTATCATCATCAGTTGGCAATCCACTGCTGGATATACGCCTCTCCGACCACACGTCGTTTTATTCTCGGCTTCTCTCGTAAAGCTGCTACCGGTTCCCTTGACAAGATCGGATCGGATACGGTTAGAATTTGAACACGTGCAGGAACCCAATGGTCATCAGTGCGCCCATGACCGATGGATAACTTAATGGTACCCATTTGAAAGTACAAAAGAAAACATCAAACTTGCAGTTGGATCGTTCTTAGTATAATAGCATGGCACAGTCAGCCTATAATGTTCCCACTACGTGAACACAGGCCTCCTCTCTGTGAGATCCGGCATGTGTCCCAGAGGGAGGGGGGCCGAAATCCACCACGCAGGTTCGTAGATGTCACATGTTTTCGAGTTTTTGGTTCTAGGACATGCCGGTTTCCTCACGATGTTTTTCTTCACCGCTTTGAGAGCAATGGTGATGAAATAATTTACAAAGTAAAGCGCCTGTCAGGGTTCAAACCTGTGACCTACAACTTGTAAGTTGGCCATTAGCCGTCGGCCACCACTGGTCATCGTTCTTAATTACTCTAATTCATTTTGCTCCACTATATCTATTAAGAAAACGTAATAATCGCAATGAAGCAAAAGGCAAGAATAATATACGACAATTAAGTGTGCCCTGGGCGAAGGTACTCGTATAGGCCACGCTAGTCCGCATTTATCATGAAGCGACTGTGCACTATTAAATCCATACACGCTATAAAGAGTAGTTCGCTTGTTTGTCCGTCTATCTTCTTCTTCTATTTAATAAATAAATAAAAATGAAATGCTGTTCGTTGGTAAGTGCATCACTTGAACGGCAAGACCGATTTAGCTACTTTTTGTTTTAAAATGTTTGTGATATACAGACGCTATACAACGTTTATTAGTAAGGGGGATAGATTGTTAGGTTTGTGTTTAGTTCGTACGTCTACTGATCGAATAATAAAACGAATAACATACATAACATAATCAGCCTGATATATATAATGTATATATATAATATATCATAATGTTCCCACTGCTGGGACACAGGCCTCCGGTCAGTGAGAGGAAGTGGGCCGTAAACCACCACGCGGGCCCAGTGCGGGTTGGCAGATGTCATATGTCTTCGATTTTTTAGTTCTAGGACATGCCGGTTACCTCACGATGTTTTCCTTCACCGTTTTGAGAGCAGTGGTGATGAAATAATTTACACAAAGTAAAGCGCCTGTCTGGATTCAAACCTACGACCTGTAGGTCGTAGGTTCGAATCCAGACAGGCGCGAGTTGTAACTCGTAAGTCGCGGCCGTTACCACTTGGCCACCACTGCTCACGAAAAAAAACTGCAAAACGAATAATTAACGAATAATATTTAGTATCTACCACATAACATAACATCACGCCTGTTATCCTCATAGGGTTAGGCACAGGTGTATCTATAGTACACCCACATTTCGCGCGACTAAATTGTTACCCGTTAATTAAAAAGAAATACACAAGCAAGATTGTAGGGAATCACTTGTATCGTGTATAAAGGGGTCCATATTGGCTCACCTAAAGTTCTTTACCCGAAATTGTTCTTCCTAATCATTTGTAATCCGAATGATCACTCTTCATAAAATTTTTCATGCTAAAGTTTTCATTCATACTATTTGTAGTGCTACCGGCGATGTTCATAACACTCATGTTTCCGAAAATTGTAATTAATAATATCATTAATGCAAATATATTTAAACTCCTACTGTTTTTTATCATAACTCTTTTATCCCTAAACATAATTACCATAATATTTTCACTCATACTCAGAAAGAAACATTTACCAAGTGTAATAAAAAATATATGTGGATAGAAAGGTCATTTTATTTTTGGTTATTGTTGTTACATACTTATTACTATAACTATATCTGAGATAATTATGTCTAAAAAACCAACTGTTTAGAATGATAAAGGTCGTTTCACTGATTTTTGTCTTAAATGAATGAAATTCATAAAACACGACTCATTTACGGTTATGTTTATGGCCTGGGAATTTATACCGCAGTTTTAACCGTACCTAAACCAATAACTATAGGACCGATTCGGTTCTGGCACTTCGCCGGCCGCTGCCGCGGCACGCTCGCTTCGCTCGCTCGGCTCGTGCGTTGTGGTCACAGTTCTAACCTAACCTAAACCAATAATTATAAATAGGACAGATTCGTTTCTGGAACTTGACTGAGTGACTGGAGCGGGACTGGCTTCGCTCGCTCGGCTCGTGCGTTATGGTCGCAGTTCTAACTTAACTTAAACCAATGATTATAAATAGTACCGTGATATAAGGGTAAAGTGTTATTGTTTAAAAATATATTCCTAAATATATAATACTGATTATTATGAATAAAAAGAAATCTAAACAAAAAAGATATGACTTTGAATAATAGTGTAAAAGATGGTTATGTTGAGAAAATGTAGGAAAACAAATAAAAGTATAATAGATGTTTATTGCTACTGACATTATGAAGTTGAATGCTTCGGAATTATGAACATTAGAGACAGAGTAGTTAGGAATTGTGATTGTTAGGATGAAAAATGTTAGGAAGAACATTTTCGGATTTCCAATTATCGGAGTTGAAAATTTAGGTGAACTTTGGCGCACCCTGTATAAAGCGGTATCGGTAAGTGCGTTACGCCAAATGTTAAGGTCGAGTCAGAATGGACCGCATAGCATAGCATCACGATAGAGCTTCATCGAGAGGTGAAGATCACCTGCCGCATCCACACGCCAAGCCTTTGTCTAACTAACGATTATTATTCACATTAACGGGTTTATTCAAACCTTTATTTTGTTACGAAATCACACAAAAGAGATATATCATTCGGCTTTGAAGTGTCAAATTAACATTATATTTATAATATTAATTTAATCCGCCAACACGTTTTGCTGTTATTGTCATTGTAGTCCATTAGGTCTATTAATCTATGAAGAAGAGCATTTGACATTGATACTTTAATCCGATCAATGTACATCAAATTTGGACCAGTTTACGTACATATACCACATATTTTTTCTTAATTTATTCATTAATCTATTTAAACGGAAGCGAAACTTGTTTTTCAATTTTGCTATTCATATGATAAATTGCGTTTGTTCACTACGAAAAAGGTAAAAATAAACGTCTGTTACGTCCTTAACACTATCGTCATCAGTAAAAAATCTCCTTCAAAAACCATAAATTTCACTAATCGAAGCGGGCTATCATTTGAGTTATGCAGAATGTTAATGATCGCATAATAAACATCGATTCGTGGTGAGTCAATGAACAAAAGCAGTGATTTTTTTAAAAGCTGTCAAATATCTGTTTAACGAATCCTCTGAGGTCGCAACAGAAATATATTTTTAGAACCAGTTCACTGTAAAGATTCTAAGATTGTGTAATGGTTAGATGGATGGGCTCCCCGCAATCGTGTGGGTTTAGCTGCCATCTGAGGTCAACTGACGTTACATCAATAAAAACGAAGGACACTCAGCCAAAAGGCACAATGCGATCGATTTCTTATCAATTTATAGCTTCATTAGCAGCCAAATGGCCGTTTTTAAACCATAAATGTATCGTATTCAAATGAAACCGTTTAGGGTTTAATCTTATTTTAATTAACTCCAAACTAAGAGCTTTGTAGGCGATGTTAATTGATAAAATAATTATTTTCGGATACACAACTAGCATTTAAGTAAATGCAGCGATGTTCTAACTTCGTAGTTAGAAAATCTTAACAATACTGTAAACATGCGGTCTCTATCTCTTATTTACAATCACTTTAGAACGTGTTAACTAGAGTTAATTGGCACTTAACAATATTATTTCGCAGAAATAGGCAATGAAAATGCTACAGTATTATACCTAGGCATAGTTTGAGGTTATGTTTAGATTATAAAACACTTAAATAGTTTAATTTAATTCCTGTCGTTAGGTCATACAAGTTGGCGAGAGCAGACTAGTTGTGTCGTCGTGTTACGATGAACTAGGACTACTGGACAAAGGCCTCTAGCCTTTGTCCAGTAGCAGTTGGCTATGGCATTTTAAAACAAAGGGAGTCCAGCATTTTCTAAGTAAAGAGGAACAATTACCGCAACGCAATTAATGGCAATTTATCTAACGCCCTTTAGAAATTTCGTTACTGTTATCCAGCACTTATTGGAGTTCAATGCATGTACGATCATTCAGGAAATAAAGTTTAATGAATACCTATCGATTTTTAAGTATAACGATCGTAAGTCTAGACTGGCATTGAATATTAATATGATGAATAGTTTTTGCAATAAATAACCCAAAATTATATTGAATGTTAATTTCTGAATAATCGATTTCCAAGTCAGTGGACTTGGAAATCGATTATTATTAGGTAGTTTCTTAAGACGGAATTAGGAGTGCCTAATTCCGTCTTAAGAAACTACCTATCTCATATTATCTGTCCAAAAGGTTACAGGTGTGTGGTGTTTGTTTATTCTGATGAGAATAGCTAATAATAAGTCCATAATTCTTACTCATAACAATTCCTTTGTATAAAAATGCTTTGAAAATCTTATGATTCCTTTAATCATTACTGGTATCTATTATGGTGTATGTATAAGGCCTTATCGCAACTCCGCCCATATCAAGTCACTGAGAACTTGAATTTAAAAATATGTAATTGTAAGTCCCTTTTCAATAATCATAAAGCTCTTACGTAAAGTTTGAACTACGTAAACTACATCATTCATTCGTTGATAAAATCAATTGGTTGGTAATGAAAAAACATATTTGAAAATGGTAACAATATTTTATTTACATTTTCACGTACATACATACAATAGTAAGTAATTATCATACGTATAAATAGCAAATAAAAGTTGTCGTTAAAATATATCACATTTTGTTTTATTTTACTTCGAAATAAATCTAGGTTGTACTATTCATTCTGTATTGTACAGACGCCAGCACATCAAGCTACCCGAAACTGTCAAATGTTCCCAATCAACTTTGAACCTTATGCTTTAGCGATAAAGTTGAAAATCTATTAAATAAATTTAACAGATTGTAGTAGCTTGATGTGCAGCTAGCGTCTGTACTTATACCGATATGTAAGTTTCAGTGGTTGTTCAGCTTCTTACTGCCTCAGAGGTGCGCTTCTGGCGATGTATTCAAGGGCGCGGGCGATCTGGGCGGGCACGGGGGGAGGAGTGGGGAGGGCGTTACCCTGGAAAAATATAACAAATATTAGCGATCTACAATAAACCATATAGTCCCGGTACGACTGAATTAAAAATTAACAATTAAGTTACTCACAGAAGGCTGGTATCCATTCTCGTCAGCGACGTATGAGATGGCGATGGGCTGACCCTCGGGGGAGGTCCAGGAGAAGGATCCCTGGGCGACACTTGGGGCTACAGGGGGATTTCCACCGAAGTTACGGGGAGTGCCCTGTTCCTGAGCCGCGATACCGTTGTCGGTTTCATAGCTGAAAAATATTAAATTGGTTATGTATTGTATTCCATATTTCTTTCGTGAAATAATAAAATTTTGGGAAGAGATGTGTACTCACAAGTAAGCGTAGCTGCCGTCAGGGTTGACTTCATTGCCGTACTTCAGGGTTTGAGCGTTGCGGGCATCACCCTGGTACCTGGGCACGGGCACGGGGGCAGGGGCGTACACGCGCACGGGGGCGGCGGTGGACGAGGGGTAGGCGAGGGGGCGGTACGGCGCGGGGGTGGGCTTGTACTTGTACTGGTTACGGTTGAACTGGTTCGGGAAGGGGTTCCTGTTGTATGCTCCAGAATTGAACTGCGCGCTCGCGGCAGCCACACACGCCAAAATCACCACCTGTATCCACAAAAAACCAATTACAGTATCACTGGAGATACTCGTACACACCTTATTTTTCACATAATTTGACACTGTTGGTATAATTTATTTTTTAAATATTTTATTAATTCGTGTTCGATTTACTTACTGCGAATTTCATTTTGGATATCTGAGATTGTCTAGCTACGTTGAACTAGTTTGTGTGCGGGTAAAAAATCCGCGCAGGCTTATATATCGCTCAAGGAACCACCCACTTTAGGCGGCGAACTGCAATAACATTTAAATAATTTGACGCGAGACTAGAAATTTAATTAAAATAACACTTGGGCTATCCATCCTGATCGCTATTAAGATTTTTAAGGTCAAGATCTAAAATTCATAAAAATGTGTAGTTCGGTAAAAATAATATATTTCCTTACCTACATGTTTGAGACAGGAATAATGTCACTAATTGAACTTCTGTGATAATTGGTAAGTCATCATCACTTTGAGTCCATTGTTTCAAGTTACTGAATCTAATTATAATTATAATTTATTATAATTTTATTAAGTAGTGGTCTAATAATTTCAGCATTTTTCATGCCTTTTTATTTTATTTAACATTTAAAAATTACTTTACATTAAAAACAAAAATCTGCAATGAACGAACGACGAACGTTTTAATTTTTGTTACCGTTCAAAGTGGTTTAAAAATCTGTAGTTGGCTGCAGTATTGATCAAATGAGAAAATAGCAAACGTACTATTATTTAACACAGACTGTGGACAGTGTTTTTCTCCATTGTTATGTGTGTACGGTCTATAGTTTATTTTAAGGGTTCGCAAATACACTTTTTTGTATTTAAAAAAATACAGATTTTTTTTAAGCACCTACATCTACTATATTATTATCTACTATTCTCATTTTGTTAGATCGTCTAGTAAGTGCTAAAAAAGAGAACTTTATCAGTGTAAGAAAGGCAAATAGAAAAGAATAATGTCGTACGCATACATTACAATGAGTAGTTAATTTACATAAACTTAATTAGAATATTTTTGCGGAATATGCAATATTATTTCTTCATTTCATTATTTTACATTTATTGCAAGTAGGAAAACATTTTCCTTAGCGTCTAATTTAATCTAGGTTAACTAATTTTGTACTTATACTTTCTGTACTATTTTGTTTTTGATAACCAAGGTAACTGACATAGCCCGAAGAATTGCCAAACTGAAGTGACAGTGGGCAGGGGCAGGGCACATCGCTCGCAGAACAGGTGGCCGATGAGGCCAAAAGGTTCTGGAGTGGCGACCGCGTACCGGAAGACGTATCGTTGGAAGACCTCCCACAACGTGGACCGACCTTGTGAAGGCCGCAGGAACCCGTTGGATGCGAGAAGCACAGAACCGGTCGAAGTGGAGGTCTATGTCCAGCAGTGGACGTCTTTCGGCTGAAATGATGAACTAATTTTGTGACAATTTTTTCGTAGTTTTTAGTAGGTATATTACAGGTAAGTAACAGAGCTTTATATGGGGTGTTCGTCTGAGGAAGTACGACATTTCAGCTTTGTTTTTGGGGCGGCGACGCAAAAAGAACACCTTGGGAAGGTCTTCTTTTTTTATGGATGGGAAATCATCTAATGACTCCTCCCGCTCTGGGTGGAGCGGAAGGGAGTGTCAGACTCTTACTGACTAAAACCCACCCGTGTTCCATCCTTAGCCCTTTATGTTCCGGGGCAGCGGTAACCCTTTCGGACGATCCCGCTACCCCGGCAGGCTTCGGCCGTGGCGGGCCCCTTCCTTAATGCTGACATCTCTTTGAGGCGCGCGTGGAACACATACGCGCCGTCCGGCACGGGCCTGGTCCTGATCGAACGGAGAGCTACGCATTACTCTCCGTCCGCAGGCCACTACACACATACACTACTTGCTATGTGAATATCAGTGACAGGATGATATTAAAACATCAACAATATAAACTAAGTGGAAAAATTCGTATTATTGAAGCTAATTCCAAAACTACCCAAGCAATATTCATAAAATTTCTATGGGACCACCTTTGAAGCATACCTTATCCAATAAAAAATTAGAGAATTTTTAGATTAGAGGTACCCCAATAACAACTTTGACAGAAATGAGGGTGTACCGTGGTATACTTAACAAATCTGCGTACCCCTTTAGAGGATGCAGGCGTGATGTTATGTTGTGAATGCACACATAAGCGATAGCAGCAATCGCGGTTGATTTGCTGGCATTTATTGAAGAGTTCCGTTGTCTGTCTCCGAAACTCATCATCAGATTTTTACGAAAAAATGGAACCATTTCGGAATAAACTTCTTTCGAACAAAAAAAGAATTTTGCAAATCCGTCTATATACGACGGAGTTATGGCCGAACATACGCAAAAAAAAATATAAACATCCGAATTGAGAACCTCCTCCTTTTTAGAAGTCGGTTAAAAATCCATTGTTAACGTGCTGTGTTTTTTTTTTGGCTGTGTTAGGGCAATTCAGTAGCGAACCTAATTTTAGCTACTGAATTAATAAACCTATCCAAAAGACAAAAACTTTTTATGACTAAGTGCAAAATGATACTGCCCACAACTTTCGCTAATCATTCAAGCCACGATCTATGAGTGGGACAGATTCCACTGCAAAATTTTAGGCATTCCACTTAGCCCCACCAGTGGAGCGGCCGGAGGGGCAAAGTGGAATAATTCATTTATTTTACAACGTGTCCTAAACACCATTGCGTGATGACTTATGAATATTACCGAATCAAACGATAGAAGCTTTATTGAATAAACATGAGTATTTAAAATCCGCTCTATATTCAGTTTCTTTTGTAATCATCTATACATGCAAATAAATAAAACCCACCAAAAACATTTTCATGTAAATGTTGCCAAGACGAGACCACATATGGCTCGCACTGTCAAAAAGTTATCAGATCTCATGTAGAGCCAAGCTTCTAACTTTACACGCCCTAACTCTACAAGCCCTAACTTCACAAACTCTACACCTTAGTCAAAAAATATGGGGCTTGGCCGTTTCGTTACTACAAGAACTATTCTATAACAGAAAATTAAGTAATGAACAGTAAATACATTTTTCACATTACGCCCATGTGATGGAAATTTTTTTTTTCTTTTTTTTTGTGGGGTGATTTACTAAAAATCCTGAAATACATATTTTATTCCCTATATCAATTTTCAGACCTAGCATCAAAATTTGCGGAAGTCTCATACAAACTTCCATCCCCTAGTTTAAGGCGTTGGGGGGTAAAAGTTCCAAGTTTTAGATTTTTTTTGTTGTTTTTGTACTAATACTAGCTTAAATACCAAATTTCAGCTTTCTAAGACTTCAGGAAGTACCCTAAAGTTTTGATGACCATCAGTCAGTGACGAAATCGGGTTTTTTTTAGATATCAATAAAATCTAAAGTAAACTATGCAATTTGTATGTTTAATAAGTTCACTATTAACATCATGTCCCGAGAATTTTGTTTATCTGGTATAATCCAAACCAAAGTTTTGAGGCTTCGAGAAAAGGTTGGTAGTAACCTTGCGCTTCGCTTGGCTCGTCTTGTCGGGGGCACTCCCGTACCCCCAAAAAGTGTCCATTTGTAATGCCAAAATAACAGCTTTTTACTAAATGCTTTTAAAGGTATATACTATATTACATAATTATCAGGAGGCCAATTCTCGCGCTTACACTCGTTCATGACGCATTCATCATTGTCGCTCGTCTCTTATGTCGCTTATAAAATGGTGAGATTATCCAGAATCATGTATTCTCACTACAAGTCAACCGTAAATCACGAGTCTAGAGACAAAACTGTTGCCATTATACGTCGCTCGAACTAATCCATTCCACATAACATTGCTATTTTTTTGTACTTTTGACTATCTTTTAAAATTATTTCTAAGTCAAACACATGTTTTGACCAGCATTTTATACGTATTTCATAATCATTTATCAATATAATCAACATTATTGAATCTGTTACTCCATTTTTATTGTATTATTAACATTAAAATAAGTTCTCCTTATATTGTTTCTTGTATATGCTACAACAACGGAATGCATGGCCTTTGCCGATTTGTCAATGTCAATGATATTTGTCACGTCATTCGCGGTATAAGAACCAGATGAACGTATCTACAAAAAAATCAAAAAAAGTTTTTTTTCATAAAACGGTTCACAATATAGTCCTTTATGAATTGCCAAAACGATACATAGAAAAAATAAAAAAATTCCATACTAGTATTTTATCTGTATTAAAAAACTGGTAAAGTTTAAAGAGCCGAATTTTCACAGTATCTTTGCTTTCCTGTAAAATTGAGAAAATGTAGATACGTTCATCTGACTCTTACACCGCGAAATGCTGTTCCAACGACGCTGCTGAACCTATGAGTCCCGACTACATTATTTTACAAAGGCCCTAAAGATTGTTGAGAAATCCTTGCAAAAACAAATTTCGCCCTGAGGGTTGCGTTAGGAGTCTTGTCACAACACGAATTCAAATTTCTTTGTGTTAAAGTGCCGCACAAAGATCTGTTGAAGTTCATGAAGACTTTGGGCGAGAGGTGAAATGGTCCGCCGATTCCTAAGCTCGCGGACAGCGCGCGACTCACCCATGACGCCGACCATTCGTGTAAACTAGTGATTATTGTAATGTATTGTGCACAGTATTTTTGTTAGTTATTATCAAGTGCATATTGAAAAAAATTAAAACATATTTGATTTTTTTATTGTTTGGAATGCTTTAGAAAATCTCCATCATGTTGATGTCCCTGTTGTAATACAATAATAATAGGTATATCATAATTCAGGTGACAAAAGACCCTTTCCATAAATACATCACAGACTAACATACATAAATTAAGTATAAACCACAAAAACATAATTATTATCACACCACACTTGGGTTTAGTCATGCTTCCCTGTAACATCTACACGCAAATCCCAAATTTATGATTTTATGACCCAAACATAAAGAGTATCATTGATGATATCAGATTACGGTTTAATTAACAACTGCCTCTCGTAGTTCTGATTGTATATTAAGAAAAAGATAGAAATGAGGTTTATTCATATTTAAGTTTTATATATATTTATTCAGTTTTCCTGACAAAGTAACTTGAGTTTTGGAAGATATTACTATGTTCCTTGGAGAGCGTAGAAGCTACTGTTTTTGCTATTCACAAGTAGAACCTCTCGTAGAACCCTCTTGGCTTGAGGGCAGATCCCTTATATACCTTCTCGTAGCCCCTCTTAGATCTCTTATGTAGACCCCTCGTATGCGCCTCATTGACTTGTCGCAGATGAACACGCAAACGCCAAACTCCTCGTTGATGCCTCATAGACAAATCGTAAACCTCTCGTCAGCCAATCGTAGACCCCTCGTAAACGACTCGTAGAATCCTCGCTGACGGCATACTCCGCACAAACGCCAGGTATACGCCAGATACGCGCAGACGCCGCAAGAACGAAAATAGGACGAAAAATCACTACTCCTGTTTTTGGGTACCATATACAAAGGGGGAAAATGGGACCCAATTACTAAAGTTTAGCCCGTCTGTCTATCCATCCGTTTGTTTGCCAGTCATGGGGCTTTACCTTTTTAATAAAATTGAAATAGGTAGCCAGTTGAAATAAGCGTGTTAAGTTAAATTTATCTAAGCTTTCTATTCTATTTCATTGTTCCGGTTCCGTTTATGATACAACTGCCATACGAGTGTTATCATGGATAAACCATGGTTTGTATTGAACTTATATACTCGTAGATACAATTTATGAAAAAGTTGAATACTGTCGTTTTCATTTTCTTTTTTTTATCAAAATTTAGTATTCCACTTATCCGTAGAAAACTGAATTATTGCAATGATTGCATTTTTAGCTTATTATGACTGAGGCGTACAAATTGAATAAAAATGGTTTTGTCATATTGTACTTTATTATCTCTTTGTCATTTTGGGAAATTAATAATTGACAGCAAGGTATATTCAAATATGTCGAACATCTTCGATTTCTGTCGATACTGTATTTATAATAACACGAGACTAATAACCATGACCACAGAATAACTAATTGACTAAATTCATCGATATTATGAATTCTTTAAATATCGTAATCTGGCGCAATTTTTCGTGTAGGTATTTTGAATTTGATTTTTGGTGAGAATGCTATGGCCTCTGGCTTCTTTGGACTTTATGAATACATTTTGCTAAATGTGGCTCAAATCAAGTTCTATTAGGATTTATTGAATTTTATCACAACACGGCAAAAAGTGATCTAATTTAAACAATAAATCATAATACATTTTTTGATTTTTGATTTATGGAAACCATTGGAAGTATAATAAAAGATCAAATTAGTTCGTTCTTATTTAATCACGCAAATCAATAACTTGTTTTTTTACATCTTACAAGACAGTGTTTTAGGTAATAGGTAACAACGTCATCGCTTGAGCGTCGGTATAAAAAATAATTATGTACAAAATTAAATACAAAAGTTTAAGACACTAATAAAGTCTAGAGGTTTATTTACATTGGCTTAGGTTTTTCGTTTACCCACTTAGGCTCTGGGACTTGGATCTGGGAAGATTTTGATCGATGGATGCAGCTAAGCCCGAAGGTGTGGGAGGAGTGGGGATGGCGTCACCCTGGAAGCAAATAACAACGATTAGTCTAGCTAGTGAATGTAAGAGCAAGTATTCAAGTCTAAATTTGTATCAGCATAATTATTTCACCTAAAATAGTATGTGAACCAACAAACTACACTTTATAAAACTGACATTTCTATTTCTAGCAACCGGTCTTCTTCTGCCATGAATCTGTTTGATAATCTCTTTAGATCACTGACCCGTTCCTTGAAACGTTATCGAGTGAGCACTTAATGTGAGGACATGTTTTAGATTGATTTTGTTGAGCTAATTGCGGAAGGTCTGACATTTGGAGTTTTTGCAAATTATCAAAAACTCATATTCGTTTTTATAATGATGATTGACCTTAATTTTCATTAATTGATGTTAAATCTATTTTATGTTATAGTGAACCATCTTTCTTCATTTGCTGTATAAATTGATTTGTTAACTTACAGAAGGCTGGTATCCGTTCTCGTCAGCGACATATGTGATGACGATGAGCTGACCCTCGGGGGAGGTCCAGGAGAAGGATCCCTGGGAAACGACGGGCACTACAGGGGGGTTTCCACCAAAGTCACGAGGAGTACCCTGGGCCTCGGCGGAGATGCCGTTGTCGATCTGGACACTGTAAAGTTAACAGTATTCATTATTTGTGTAGATGGGTTTATTTATAAAATTTTTAATTACTTTTAAGAAATATGAGTTTCACAGTTCATTTGTGTATACTAACTTGTATTTGTAGCTGCCGTCAGGGTTGGCCTCGTTCTCGTAGTGGAGGACGTTGGCGGCCTGGTCGCTGCTGGCAACGCGGTTGCTAGCAACCGGCTTGGGAGGCGGCGGCGGACGAGACAAGCGGGACTGGCTGCCGAAACCAGGGAACTGGGCGGCGGCGGAGACGGCCAATACGGCGGCGAAGACAAGCTAAAAGAAACAACAGGTAGGTACAGGTCACCAGAAACAATTCACTTACACTAGAAAACAAAGCAAAGGTAATGTCACTTACAGCGAATTTCATTTTTAATAGTTTTTAAGTGTTGATAGATAGAAGAGTAGATATGAAGATCTGTTAATTAACTGATGTCTATTGATGAGATTTTTTTTACTTTTATACCAATCCAATCCTTATTTTTATGCAAGATGGCATTGATATTGTCGTAATGTTTGCATATGTATTAATTACCAAGATGCAACATTTACTGTCAAGGCATTATAATGCTGGGTAAGCGACTGCATAGCTTGCCGGAATAAGTTCAAGCATAGTTTCTTGGGGTGATGCCTTAACTCCCCAAGTTCCAAGTTCCCTAAAGCTTTTATTATTACCTAACTAAAAGTTGTACGATTATGTCTTGACCGAAATCGTGAATAGTACAGTCGCCGAATCAATGTTTACGTACGTATTGTTTAATGTTATTTGTTATTACTTGAGAGGACCTATGGGGTAAAAAAACGTAATCTTTTCATTGCAATTTAAGCTTGATTCGCAAAACACCCTGGATATAGCTCGAAAACATCTAAAAACACATATAACACATTATACACAGGTACATAGAGAAAACATATCTTTCAAAATAAGGTTATTTTTAATTAGGTACTGATTTGATTTTATTTTAATACTTTGGATACATCAGTACGAGAATTGGTCAAGTGTGGACTTTACAAATAATTTAATTATATATTTTGGGGAGGTTGGAAATGAATGTACGAAATTGAAATATCATTTTGGGGAACTTGGGGAGATTGGGCATCACCCGTTTCTTGTACGTTGTCAGTAAAACGGACAGGACAGGTAACTACAAAATATTTTTTATTTTTATGCAACAACAAACCTCAGTTCACTCTACATTGCATAGCGCCATCCGAAGTAGCTAAAGCTGCGCCCAGCTTTGAAGTAAAGCTTTCCTAATGGGTTGACTTCTTTTTGTCACATTTTTAGCATTCCACTCGTTTTTATTTATTTATTTTTGTGTAAATGGATCCATAAAAATAAGTTATTCATAAAATAAATGACACATAATTAACTGTTATTCGATTCCTAAATAATCACATTCCATCTAGAAAATAATTTAGTTTATTAAATGGGCTCACATTTATTAATTAACCTATGACTTTAGAATTGAGTATTTCATTAATATACCAAATGGCGCCAACAACCTCTAAGACTTCTAGTTATAACCACATTTAATCGAAGCAACATTTTCTAAAGCTTTAACATTTATTATTTTTTATTGTTTTAGCTCTCTTTATTTCTAGCTTCATGAACGGACACAATTAATCATTCAATGTTCTCTAGTTTTTCATTAGTCATTTTATCAGGAAAGTTCAATCTACTCAATAGTTAATAGATATGAATAATTTGTTTTGCGATTTTTTGCACTCTTTAAAACTCCTCGATACAAAAAAGTGACAGGCTGGTATATTGAACTTTAGCCCGATGTAATTAATATTTTTAAAGCGCAGGTAACAGATAACTAATCGATATTTGACGTTGTAAACTTGTCGAATAATCATGATTTATGCGAAGAAGCACAAAGAGTGACACTAGACAGGTCTCTGTTGGTATTTGTTACTTGATAACCAGAGAGAAGTACAAAAGTTCCATTATCTGCCCATACTATAAATTGATAAGTACCTAAAAACTTAAAGCCGTAGTATTCTAATTTTCGTACACTAGGTTTTAGCTAAAAGATTTTAAAACGAAGTACCTACCCAAAACCAAAAAAAAACACAATGCTGTCATTATGCATTCGTTACAATTCGTAAAAGAATCACTTAGTCTTCCATTACAATAATATTAGATACTGTAGATAAATCAACCAACACAGACTCGTAAACTACCAGTAAGAAGCAAACAGGCAGACAAAGCTTGTGACTCAGACAACAAGAATGCCACAAAAATTAAGTTTCAATTTATAGTGTCACTGTCAAACGGTCAAAATTCAGAAATAACGATTTATAAAAGATGTTCATCAATCCAATCCTGTCACCTTTCATATAGAATTCAAATCTAAAAGTTTAATTCTAAGAATACGTGTAATATTTTTCGATAAAATGTTACGTCAGGATTACCCAATAAACTGAGACGAGTCTTGCTTCGTAAGGTAAAGGATGTGACCCCGCCCACAGACCCATAAAATCTCAGGTAGGGATATAAAACTTAAAATATCTCAGTTGTTGAGAGTAATAAAATAACAAGATGCTTTACATTTTTTAATTTGTGATCTCGAAATATTTTACATCGATTTTATTTAAATATAAATAATTTGATTAGGGAGCTTTGGGCAGATGTGCCCCACTTGCTCTGAAACCGTTTTCGTCGGCGATATAGTCAACCCTGTATTTAAGACCATCATTGCCTATGTATTCGTAGAATCCCTTGACCCTGGTTCCGCCACCGACTCCGTTGTGGGATGCGTCAACAATGCCGGACTCTTCAGCAGCAATTCCATTGTTGGTTTCATATGCGTAGTGGTAATTGTTTTCATCGAAGGTTCTGTCTTCCCTGACGATACTTGCAGCGGCGTCAGAAACAGACTTCTGATAAATTGCTGCAGGAGACCTGGTGCTCAACGCGAAAGGCTTAGGTGTAGAGTACACGAACGGCCGGTAAGTTGACACAACAGGAGTCACTGGAGTGCGGTACGTCACTGTTGCAGGTAAGGTGGTGGCTTGTTCGACACTGTAACGAATAAATAAATGTAAATAAAATACGTTTAAGCATGATGAACACTGAAGAGTTTATAATATACTTAAAATCTCTACCACACTGCTTCTGTATTCTAACAATGGTAAAGCTGACACATTAACTCAGTTTTATTTCTTGTTTTTTTTTTGTAAGTTTGTTGTGGAACTAAATAAACTGGATTTGTCATGTAAATTAAATTAATCATCAGGTTAATTTTGTATAGCACCGTGAAGAACGCCTTAATTAAGAATTCGTAACACATGTCCTTGAACTGTCATGGGAAATATCATCTGTCACATTGGCACGAGCTGGCAACGTGGATGTACGGAAAACCTCGTATCCATCAAGACCATATCAGAAAACACATATCATCATAACACGATCTGCTGAGATATTATAAGAAATGGAAATTTCTGATGTCTTTCTTTGTATTCCAAGTTTTTAACAGACATTTTATGGGCAAAAATGATTTTGAGAAATATCTACGTAATACGATCTGGTGTGATTTTAATTAAAAAGTATAATGTTTTGAAGTCATCCACGTCATTTCAGTTTTTATTTAGATACATTTAAAAAATATTGACACATATATTTGGCTCTGGAGTACTTATTAGTGACTTGCATAGCTAAATAAACCACTGAAAAATCGCTGTGCTTTGCTTGATTGTCTGAATAAATAAATATGTTATTATTATTAAACAATACAATCTCATTCAGCCCCCAGACTAAAATCGACAAATAACATAGAATGGCCAGTAATTTGGTTCCAAAACGTATTTATCACACCTATAAATAACAATATCGTAATTGATACACCTGCCTATATAATACATATATTTGCCATCTGACTAATTTATTAACAAATGGCAGATATCTAAGTATTGGAACATAGGCTCCTAAAGGCCATGAGTTCAATCCTAATCCCACTGAACTATGCAAATGTAGGTGCTTCCTGCATGACATTTAAATGCTGGGCTCAATGATAAGATTTCTGTTTTTATACATAGTGATGAGGTCGAGATAGCTGTGTTTATTTCTAAAATACAACCATCAGACTGAAGAAATTAAAATGTAATTTATATTTTATTCTTCATGTCTTTATCTAATGAACATTTCTCTGCTCATCCATAGCCTAAGTTAGAGTCTTAATCAATTGGTGATTTTATAAAAGATGAAAAAGCCAAAAATGTTCGTACACCACCAAATCCACACTCAACAACAGAGCTACAAACGACGCTTTATCAAGCACGTAATTATACCCAGAATAATTATAATTTCATGCAGATCAACCAATGACTGCCTTTCCTAATCAATACGTGTTTCGATAATCTTAACACTACCTAGCGTAAATGATAGGTAGGTAAGTAAGCACTTGAGTAGCATATTTGTCTAAATAAAATAATTAGGTACTATCGGATTCTGCGTTTAAAGTTTATAAAAAGCGGTAATACTTTCGTCCAAATAGCAATAAATGACAAGGTTTTCTCACCTGTCGCCATAGCTGACCGCTGGGGTCAAAAGTTCTCGATTGAGCGCCTGATAGTACAACGGCTGCTGGTACGCATTGTAGATCGAACCGTATTTGCCATTCCTTTGCGCCAGGCTCTTGTAGCTTCCTCCGTGGAGTTCAGGGTGGTACCGACCGTCATCATTAGCTTGAGATAAGCTGACAGCAACCAGGGCCAGAAGTGTGAACTAAATTAAATAGAAAAATCGGATAAATGGACAGAAAATAAGATAAAAGGTACGTGAAACTAAATTGTGGCATTTTGGGACTGCCTATAGATGATTAGTACACAAATCGTTTTGTGTTGTCGTTCGACACAGAGTGGAGAAAAAAGCTTCAGGAGGTGTTAAGTTATTACCTTAAAAACTACGGGCGAAAGGTATTGGAAATACGTAGGTTACCTTAGTTACCTTAGGTTTGGTATGTTACCTATGCTTTTTAAAGCAACAAAGTGTAAAAATTCAAAAGGAGTACCTTTTGAATTGACTTGACTGAGGGCTGGCCTATTTTTATAGCCCAAATAATCAGCATTGCCATCCAACGTGGTACCTAATGTTGCCAGCCTTTTGGGCAAAAAATTCGTCCGCATCGCTGTCAATAGGGTAAGAGTCTTTAGGTAAATCCCATTTACAGCGATACGGACGAATTATTCGATGCCCAATGGGCTCCTTCTTTTTTCTTTATTTTTTTATTATATACTTTACTTTGAAGTTAATTCTTTATATGACATTGTTGTATAATCTATATATCTATATCTATATATATAAAAGAAAGTCGTGTTAGTTACACCACTTATAACTCAAGAACGGCAGAACAGATTTGGGTGAAAATTGGTAGGGAGGTAGCTTAGAGCCAGGAGACGGACATAAGATACTTTTTATCCCGTTCGACAGCGTTCCCGTGTGACTTGACATGAAACGTCAGTCACTATAAAACGTGGTATAACAAAAAAGAATCAGACTTGGAATAACAAAACGCAAATGACAGCTATGTAATTGACGTATATAGTATAAAATATAATTAAATAAATAATAAATAAATAGATAGACCTGCATATAAAATATAAATAGAATAAATGAATGAATGGAAATACACAACAAGGAAAGTTAATAAAGCGCTCTTCCTCTCTCTACATATTCAAAAATTTGCTGTGCCCGACAGGGTCCATAATTGTTTCTATTATTTTTTATTTACCACCTGTAATTGTACATTATGGATTGCAATAAACGATTTGAGATTTGAAAACACTTATAAAGAGGTACAATTTGTTTGTTTGTATGTCGGGGGTAATCTTCGGAACTGTCAGTAGGATTTGAAATTTTTTTTTTGCATTTTCCTAAATTTTGAGGAAGGTTATAGGCTATTTAACATCAAGCTACGACCCTTAGGACTCGAAACAAAAAGAAAAAAGTCAGAAAGAACGATAAGCGAAAACGAAGTAATAGCATGGGCAAGTGATGCGATGCGACCCGATGGGTCAGGTGCCGAAATTTTACACGGACGAAGTCGCGGGCGGAAGCTAGTAACTAATATAATATCTATGTATATCTAATACTAAAAATATATTATACTTGTATATATATATATATAAGTGTTAGTTTGTAAATTTTAACTGAGGGTCTTTTAAATTTAAATTTATTTTGAACATGCCGAGAATAAAATTACTTCCCTATGACCAACGAAAAGGAATTCTCTGTTAAAAAAATTATAAAACTTAGTCTTCGCCCAAACTCTACTGTTTTGATATATATAAATGTAACTGGAAATAAAGCACTTACAGATCATGTGTGGCGCCCAAGAGCAGGCTTAATATTAAAACGAATGTACTGGGTATGATAAAACTGTTCTCCCATAAAATAAAGGTGTGAACATTAAACCTCGTTTTCCCGAAACGAGCTGAAAACTAGAACGTTTGACCAACACAGTGACAAATGTAGTACATTAGCGGGGGAATAACGAGGGTAGTCACAAAATAGTTCCTATGTGGACAATGATAAAGAGGTCACTGAAAATTTCACGCTCCATGTACCAGGAGAGGAGGAAAAGACCTATAAGGTCCTTTAATCTTGTCAAAGGACCGCTTAGGCATTTAAAAAATTCTCAGTCTTATAACGTCGAGTATTTATGGGATTGCTAGTAATAACAAGGTATAGTTTTTACTGAAGCCAATTATTTTATATAGGTACTTAACGTAACTGGATTAGAAGGTGTTATTAATTATTGTTAATTGGTCAAATTCAATTTTATCTTAATATCATTGCATTATTTTTCTATCCTATCGGTTATCGATTAATAATTACCTAGGTATCTAGAGATCATAAAATCATCAAAATAATTTGATTTGATTTACGAGTTCTTGTTATTCTACTTAAATAGTGAAAATGTGTTGATTTTTATCAAATATTAATTTAAACCTTTCTGCCTACTCACAGTAATCGTTTTCATTGTTTCTCGTAGCTTCTTTACAATGGAATAAAGCCGAAACACCCATCGTTTCTTTATATACGATCGCCAAAATCGAAAATGGAGTATTTATTGCAACAATACCTCCGTTTAAATAGCAAAAATGTAAATTTTATTTGTGAAGGCGTCGTTTACTGGGCTTATTTGGGCCGCTATGTGATATAATATACAACTGACCGCGCCCAAAACTAGAATAGATCAGTCGAAAACCGCCCACTGTACAAATACTTTTGCCGGAACACGACAACAGTAGGTATCTTCTTACTAAAATTAGAACTACATTAACATAAATAACGAGGGCATGTTGTTACAGCTTGTTATCTCTATTCATTTAAGACTACTATGTACAAACTGTCCTTCCAAATTATCGTAGTTCATACGCCCAAATTTGGGTTATATTTATGTCCAGAAAACCATTATTTTCAGATCAAGGTGGCTATATCGATGTTTTTGTATTCCATGCCAATACGGTACTGAAGGATGACTTCAAGAGCTCGTTATAAAGCAAAATAAAAAATACCATTTCTTAAATACATAAATGCTATTGCTTTAATTGATCCTTGTGAGTCACATCTACTGATTTAGGTACACGACCAAGTTAAACTCCTGCTTTATTTTTCAGAATTGGAGATAAAGATTAAGTCAATCATACAAAATATATTATAATAATCATTAATTTAAGCTTTTTTAGTGCCAAATCCTAACTTTATTATTATTTTATTTATTTTTTATCCTTTATTTCATTATTTACATATAAATTATACTTTTAAATATTAGCATATAAAATATAGAAAAACATTTAAAAATAGTAGCCCATCGGTATCGGGAACAGGGTCCAAGCTACCGGCGGTCAGGGCTCCAGAGAGAGGAACCTCCGGACAATGCGGGCCGTGTCCAGAAGTACCGCTTTCTGAATCAAGCCCTTGATCCAGCTGCCCAACGACAGCCTCCTTAGGTGTTATTTTTTTATTATTATGTCGTTTATTTATTCTCTTCTCTTATTTTATTACATTTTTAAATATTTCTTAAAATATAAAAAATAAGTATAAAAACATTTAAAAATATTAAAAAAATAGTGGTCCGCCGGTGTCGGGAGCAGGGTCCAAGTATAAATGCGAAAGTAAGTTTGAAAGTTTGTTTGTTTGTCTGTTACCTTTTCACGCCTACACCACTGAACCAGTCATCCTGAAAATTTGCATATACGTTGTCAGGAGTACAGGAACGGACATGGGGTACCTTTCATCCCGAAAAAAAGTGCTGTTCCCGAGGAAAACCACAATAACGTTATTATGATAATAGATGGCGCCACGTGTATTGTTGTTTTCCTCGGGAACAGCACATTTTTCGAGATGAAAGATGCGGGCTATGTCCGTTTCTATACACCTGAAAACGTATATGCAAAATTTCAGTATGATCGGTTCAGTGGTTTAGAAGTGAAAAGGTAACAAACAAACTTACTTTTAATTAGGATAGGATTTCACGCGGACGAAGTCGCGGGCAGCAGCTAGTTCTCAGTAAATGCGAAATTTTGAATGGTTGCCGGAGTTGACCTTACGATTCTAATTCGCACCAGCACAACGAAACTTAACTAAGTCTGTTTCTTCATCATTTATACAACTAGAAACTGGCTATGGTCATTGCTTAGAAACATACACATACTCTCACTCATACTGCGAAACTGGATTGGGCCTTGATTTTTACTTTAAGATCGGTCAACACAGGATCTAGAGAAACGAGTTGTGAAACTGAAGAAAAAGGTTATGCAACCAATACTTTTAACACCGATGGTCAATGTTCGTTGCAAGCTTCACTAAGGCTTAATAGCTTCACTTAGTATTTCATTAACCATTTTCGTAACAGGATTTTGTACAGGATCTTTACTAAAAATCAGCCTACCGCAATTACTTAATTACTTAACACTAATACTAACTTTAACTGTCAAGTTTTTTAACAGAATGCCACGAACTACGATACTCGCATACTTTTTATTTTATCCTGAAAATGAACTGATCCAATCCGTATTCAACCAACGAGTACTATTAGTTATTCTGTGCTAACACCTAATATTTGAAATGGGTCGTCATTACCGTTATTTTAAGCTTAGATACACCTTATAAGAAGCTCGATATCTAGGATGCTCTTTACGTACGTTAAATTGGTTAACAACGAGTCTAACCTACTGAAAGTGTCTGTGAGGTTTGGGCACCTTTAGGGCGAAAGCGCCAGGATAGCCCGCGAAATTCAATTTTTTTAATGTTTTTTGCAAATTGCAACTCGAGGTGTATGTCGCGACTGTAACTAATATGTGTTACAGAATTATAATCATGAGACTCGTCAATATATCTCTCAAAGTTAGAATTGGCCTCAAATGTCATGATTTCAATACCAGACACTGACCTGCAAATTGCAAGAAACGTAAGAAAACATGAATTTCTTAACAAAATATAATTGTCTTTTCAAAATATTTTTTGTTTAAGCCTCCGGTCCATGCGGATCGTTTGGCTAACATTGCCATAATTGCCGCTGTCAATTATGATTTTTATTTAGTAAAAAACTGATCGACAGACTACAAGTATGATTAGAAACGATAAAGCTTCTGATTGTCCTTGTGACCTCTTTATTCCTCTTGCTACAAAACATTTCAATTGATCGTAAAACAAAATCCTAAAAGTAGACATTAGAACCATGCAAAACGTCTTCATTTGCTATACCTAGTGAAAGCAGGTATAAAGCCGGAATAAAAACTTTTCCCAGTAATTCACATTATTGTTTAAAAGCCGTTATGAAATCGACATAACAGCAACACAATACAATTTTTAACTAAATATTTTTTTTTGCTTAATTTTCAACCAACCGAAATTCTCGATGTATGTAGAACTAGCTAGGCATCTAGGTAACCCAACACATGCTGCATATTTCATTCTCAGTATTTGCACCAACGATAGCCTAATTTTATGTCCAGGCAAATCGCTGTCCTGTCCAATGAGATCGTAGAAAACGATAAGGACACCCATTGTATATTTTGTAGTATTTGTTTTTTTTTTCGTTATGTATTTTTGTGGTGTACAAAGTATATATAAATAATTAAAATGCTGAAGGAAAAAGAAAAGGTTTACACATTCTACCCAAAAACAGAGCCGAAAGCTTCATAAATATTTATGAAATAAGTAATATACAATCTTTTGTGTTTTTTGCTCGTTATGTAAAATTGATCTCATACTGTATTCAAAATCATCTAGGATTGCTTCTTTTAATCATATGTATCTGTAACGATTTAGTCTAAACTTGTTATAAGGAATGTGTTATTTCTGTTTATTGCATTATTATTAATTTGAAGGTCGAAGACTGTATCCTGTTCGGTACAAAGTGAATCACTTATTATTTGAAAACATTATCCTAACCTTTTGCAAAATTATGTTATTTATGTGGTTTTCTTTTTTTATTATTTTTATTGTGTGTATTTCCAAGCATCTCATGCAGTGATCTGTTCATAGAAAGGACGTCCATACAATTAATTAAACTTGCACTGATAAAAGGTTCATTCATTTTCCTAACACCTAATTATTGCAAATTATTTCAGGCATTTTATTAAAAAGATTCCATAAATTAGAGAAATGATTCTGTTTAGTCGACCTCGTAATTGTTTTGCCTCTTTTAACAACAACTCCTAGAAAATTTAAATTTCACTAAAGTTGAAACTATTTAACTGTCACATAGACGGTTAGACTCTGTTGTTTTATGACGTGAAATGACATTGGTGATAAAGCTATAACGAAGTTGACTATTGACCGAACCCAATAACTTATTTTCAGTTAAATACAGATCGCTACTGATGGTAGCCAGTATAATCATAACTGCCAGTATAATATAATCATACAGATCGCTATTGATATAGATTATTGGGATGTTAAAACTAGAGATAGATAGGTTTTTCTACCTCCAGTATGCCAAAACTGGTAACAGATAGGTAATAAAATTGGGTTCGGCCGTTAATCTACTACCTAAATTCGTACAGTAGAAAAAAAAATGGAAACGGAAGGTCCTTAGAATTTTCCATACGAGAAAAAACCCAAAAACTTTTGGAATTACCATTTTTTGGAACAGAATCTCAAAATAGGTCACATTCTAACATTATTGACAGCAACAAAAAAATGTAGGCAACTATTTAATTAAGTAATTTTTGGTTTGTTTTGTAATTTAATCAACTTTATGTACAAAAAATTTATTTAACTTTATTATTTGTTTAATCTATTTTTTTAAGTGTTTTTTTCACATACGATGGTACACATCGTGTCCTGCGAGTCCTATCAGCTGCACGTTCAGGAACTGATGGGGCGCTGGAGATGGCGCCAAACAAGTAGCCGCATTCTGGACCGAGTCCATTTAGATTGCTATCGACACGCTAAGAAGAAGAAGGAGTGATTTTTTTAATTTTCAAACAGGATAACATTTACTTAATATATAAGCTAAGAGACTTGATCAACTTATTAATGTTTTGATAGTTCATATCTTAAGAAGTATTAATGTTTCGGTAATGGTCACTTATTTTAACTGATTTTATGCAAATATTATCTCTAAATTGGACCGATTATTCCTTCATTAGTGCAATTGAATTTGCCTTTTCTGATTCTTGCATTTAGTTAAATTAAAATCCGTGAAATGTGTAGGTAGGTACATATCTGCATGGTTGTATTTTTTTACAGTTGTGTGATTAATGCAATTCTTTACCGGCCCTAATAAATGGGCTATTAGGGTGGGCATGGACATATCACAATAATTATAGTTATTGAGGGACAGCTCATTCACAAATTGCATGGTTGACTGACTGAGTTAATGACTGTGCGGTCACCAACCCGGTCAAGTTGCTACGGGCAATTCAACCTTTGTGGGATAGTGCATGACATCTACGGTACCTACAATAACATCGGTTAACAAAAGACCATCAATAAAATAAAATAAATTTTCATTGCATAGAACCTGAGCACGAAACTTCAAGGAGTAATAAAACAATAAAGATTTTCAATTTTTACAGCTTAGGTAGGTATATTAAATTACAGCATTGCCAAATATATCATAAATATCACGGTTATAATACATTAAATAGGGAGAGCGTAGTTATTCACTCCGTAGTCGTATCAACCACTCGAACAAATACTTCATATTCTAACTTTATCTTACTCGTTAGAGCGTTTTCCACGGTATTTAGAACCTTACTGCCTCTAAAACTGTAGTAGGAGCCGAATTTTTCGTCTTGAGGAAGCTTCAGCGTTGGAGGATACCTGAAAAAGCAAAAAAGTAACATATTAATCAAATGCATTTATTAAAATGCATAGTGGATATTAAAGTCAAATATTACAATATTTATTAAACAAGAAAAATCAGTATCGTTTTAACTTCTGCATCATCATAGTACGTTATCATGGTTTGTTCTCATATTGATGCATTTGTCAGTAAAACCATCGAAATCGTTGCGCAAAGGTGTGGTAGGTATGAGCATTGCATTTCTACAGAAACACATATAGCATGAATCATGTAAAACTGGAATTAAATGATTCAAACTTCCAATAACAAAGTTATAATGACTTGGCCACTCTCTAATACACAAACAAAACCCAATATTTTAGTGTATGACCAGGAATGTGCATTGTTCTTAATTATGTCAATGTTTGCACAGGATCAGATGCGCTCCTTGTAGGTAGGTATATGTTTAGTTAGGTTAAATTAAATACACACAGATACCTTAGACTAAACAAAGAAGTTGCCATTAAAGTGTAAATTGTATGTTTATTTTTTAATTCTTACCAAGTCGTGCCATTTAAATGTATTCAATGGTTTGTTTTTAAACCAAATGACGTGTATAAATTGTCTTGTCATCGAATCGCTTAAGAAACGATATCCAAGTCATACAGTAAAATAGGTACAACATAATATAGATCCTTAACCCACAAACATCTTAAAGGCTTCTAGTAAAAGGAATTAAAAAGACATTACAGCTGGTAAAACATTTTGGCGCCTATTAATCAGAGAATCCAAAAGAGGAATGAGTATAAAATTATTTCAGAAATGCAAGCAGTTTTGGATCATAACAAAAACACCTACTTCACGTCTTAAATGAATACTACACTAGAATCATTGCAGGGTTAATCCATTAACAAAACCTATCAGTTTATTGTAAACAAATGTAAGAAAGAGTTTTACTTACTGAGTGACAAACTCAGAGTGGTTTGACGTTGGCGCCAAATATTTGCATTTCACAGCTATTTCCTTATCAGCATACACCTTCCTGTAGTGATTTGCGCTTCCTTCGTATTCGTTCCCAAAGATAATGGACTCATCTGAGACATATCTGTCTATTAAAGACTTGATCACTTTGTGAATGTAGGGATACCTATTGGCATAAGTCCTTGCGCCGATGTAATCGATTTTGTTTGGTTTAGGTCTTGGACCACCAGGGCCTGGCGGTCCGGGAGGGCCAGGTGGTCCAGGTGGGCCGTTAGGTCCGTTTGGTCCAAACCCTCCGTTTCCTCCGTAACCACCATTTCCCCCGTTCCCACCATAACCTCCATTGCCTCCAAATCCGCCGTTGCCTCCAAATCCTCCATTAGGTCCAACCTGATGAACATATCTGTAGTCGCCATCATCATCTGGATATAAACCTTGTTGGTATATGTACGTGTACTTTCCTTCGTCGCTCGGAATATATTTCCCTTCATCTAACGGCCTGTAGTATCCTCCATCATCGTATACTCTATATTTCTTAGGATTGTACTTCCCATCGTCATAAGGTGAACAATGTATGACTGCCCACAACGTAATCACAAATACCTGGAAATAATGTATATTGATTCGATTAGGTTAGAACTTAACGCATATGCACTGTTTTAAAGAGTTATTCCGGTCTGAATATGAATTATTTTCTAATGACAAATCATTATAAAGATCTACAAGTGTGTAATGTTTATCAATTATTTATAAAGTAAAACCCTGAATGATATTTACGTGACTCGTATTAAACAAAAATATTTTTATTAGATAAATTAAGATATTTAAGGTATCAGAAAAAACCCTTCAAAAAGCTAAAGAGAGGTTCAAGACCCGATAAAGAGGCCCTTGACCATACAATTCACAAACGTCTTTGTATTTTTCATGTAACAGCATTCCAAACTTGTATTGTAACCTTGTTTCTAATCGATGGCAAAAGTAGTTCTAATAATTAATACTTGAATATTTCACACGTTCTAAAAGAAAAAGTCACTGCGAATATTAATTCCGATGCATATTAATTTAATTAACTGTTACTTACAAATTTCAGAGCAGTCGCCATTTTCACTAAAGAATTCACTCGCAACAGCTATCAGATCCTCGTCCAGACCGCCTGCTATCTCCACAAATTATGTTATTGATCTGAAACTAGATCAAATAATGTGTCATAGGTTAACACCTCGGAGGCCATACATTTATATTGTCAAAATGATCTCCTTCATCATTGACATTTAATTATCTAACATTTAAATGCATAATAAATTTTATTTAAAACGTACCAAAAGTGGAACAGAATCCTTAAATCAAGGTGTGACGAGGTCAGACAAAATCATTAGCATAGCTTATAAATTACAAATAGTTCCGATGCGACTGAGATGAGCGATATTAATCATTCACTTAGCACTTCAACTTTGCATTTTTATATTAAATATATTTAGTCACTAACTGAGCAATACCCGAGCAGTTTCGAGACGACCGACTTGCAAGAGATTCGTAATTCTCTTATGGAATGTTTGAAGATCCACTTCACACATCGATTTGCATAAAACAAAAATGATTAAAATGCAACAATATAGTGTCCACTGCGTTCACAAGACCTCATTCCATTTACAACTAGGTTCTTGACTTGGTTGACTTAGTTGACATACAAAATCTAGTCCGTTTGGCTTTAAGTTGGTGTTGGGATACCTACGTGCTGTGAAATGCGTCGCATCCTTCTATAAAGATAAATATGCTGTCAATAACAACTTGACTGTGCCATTTGCACTTTTATTTGTTAATCTACTGTTTACGTCACTTGTTTTTTACTCTAAGGTTGTAAAAGATCTAGAAAATGAACATGCACATTCATAGCTCTATCAATTTGTACCTAAATTGGAAAATCGCAGTTGTGGCACGTCACACGTATAGTTTTATCTTACAATTAAGGAAAAATAACAATGTAATTAATAGACCAAAATTATGATTTTTTCTATATTTTTCACGCATGAATAACTGATCCCGACTAATAGAATACTTTAGGGTTCATAGAAGCTACTAAAAGAACCCTTTATCTAAAGGTAGATCGTTATATTTGTCTGTTTATTACCTGTCTACGAGTATCTTTTTGTGGTTCTTTTTTAGTAATTTTCCATAAAAACTGGCTGAGGCTCAATACTAATAATTTCAATCCAATCAATTTCTAATGGTCTATAGAAAATCTTGGACTGCTCGATACCCTCAATCCAAATGAGTTTAGGAGGTTAAGCCCAGACCTAAATAACTATAAAAATCCGAGATTGGAATAAACCACGTATTTTCGGGCTATAAGGACTGATGTTACTGCTAATATAGGAAATCAAACCCCTCTGTCAAATTCTACCTAGCATTTATCTTAAGATTTCCCCTACCTGCTAGCTTGTGGTTTGCTTTATACAGATAGGTAAGTGTCCCCACTCAGATAAGGCAAACCAGAATAGATAAACTGATTTATTGATTGATGCGAAGGACGTGATATTTTGGCATTCATGTTTTTTTATTTCCTGTCACACCGTTTATGTAAAAGCTAATTTGCTCCACAATTTAAAGCTTTTAATATTTACATATTATTTTAATTCGTTACAATATAAATATGTGTTTTATCAATACTGCCTTGAAGATTAAACTCTAATAGATAATATAATGCACCAAATTACATAATTTCACATTTTAATAACATTAAAAACTTATTTGATAATGTCTAGAGCATTACATTTTTGTGGACTAACTATGGCTTGTACTTTATATGGGGTAAGTATTATACCTACGTAAATAATTAGGCAAATGTATTAGAATTATCAATAAACAATTTAGTTTAAGTCCCAGTTATATACAGTATAATAATATGTATATTTATATACCCAGTTTATATACAGGGTCAAATTAAATTAGCTAGCGAAACTCCGCAGACGTGATGAGAATCGATAACTAAACATGATAAAATAAAAACAAAAAAGATTTGATGATTTTTTTTGGGGGATCAACGAATGCTTCTAGTTTTTTTACTTGAAGTATGAGTTGAGAAAATCTATCCATATCCATCACGTCAATAAAGTTTACACAAAAAGAACAGATTTTGAAACTGATATTTCAAGTGACTACTCTAACTGCGGTCGATGAACCCACAAAAAATATCATCGTTTTTTTTTGTTTTATCATATTTAGATATCGATACCCATCGCGTCTGCGGGGTTTCGCTAGCTACTTTGTTTTGACCCTATATTTTTATCGTAATAAACCATAATAAAAAGTAGGTAAGTACTAAAATAGTATGTATGACATAAATAAGAAAACTTAATGTAAAGAACTATCAACTAGAAATACCGACTCGCTCTTGCCAAATTGTATTGTATTCTTTTGTTGATAAAACCAGTTCTTGCACTTTCGTCACGATTATAATAGCGACGGGATTCTCCAAAGCTTAGTCAGGGTACAAAGTGGTGACACCTCCCAACCTTAGGCGGCCGGGTCAAGGGCCTGGCATATTGGGAGCAGTTGTCCTCGACACAGCTTGGAAGATCCGAATTCCTATATTATGGGTTTTATGTAACTTAAAATACATTTTAAAAAAATGGGAAAATCCAAAAGTGCACGACTCATAATGCTCATTTTAATCGTATAAAAAACCATAGATATAGATAATATACACACATCAAAAGTGTCTAGGGATCAACATATATTTTTGCAATAACTTTTCTCCTGATTGATATTAATTAAAATTTTCTTTAAGGATTCATCAAATAAAGTGTTTTCGTTTGTCACAGTAACGATAAACCAAGTCACCTTTGCATTAATAAAGAAATTTGCCATTCTCCTAATAAAGGGATTTTTGACATTTGAACCACTAACACAAAATTTCGAAAAAAAGACTGAAATAACAGTTTTCTTTAAAATTTTATTGGGTAACTTAAACAATTAATAATCCGTGTTTCTACCGCGAACACTAACAACACAAGAACATCGGTTTGGCATACTCAAAATGAGTTCATCCAAATCACGCTGTGGAATGGCAGCCCATGTTCGTTGCAACAACAAAAAAAGGTCTTCTTGCGACTGGATACCCTCCATATTCGGCAGAGCTCTTCTCTGTAGCATATCCCATGCATGCTCAATCGGGTTCAAGTCTGGCGACTGAGCAGGCCAGGACAGGACATTGATGTTAGCTGCGGCGAGAGTCTGTCTTACAACTCTTGCGGTGTGCGGTCGTGCATTATCATGCATTAACTGAAATAAGGGACCGATTTGCACTTGTAGAGGAACGATGACGTCTGATACAATCGTCTCAGCATAAATTTGAGCGTTGAGGTTGCCTCTGATCCAAATCAACTCAGTTCTTCCGCCGATCCAAATACCCGCCCATACCATGATGGTTCCACCACTATAAGGATGGACTTCCTGGCAGGATTTTAATCGTTGTTGGCGTCCAGGGGTTCTCCAGTGTCGTATACGTCTTGTATCCGGTCTCATACCAAAACGAGACTCATCAGAAAAGCACACGAAACGCCATTGTTCTTCTGCCCAATTTCTGTGTTCAAGAGCCCATTGATATCGAATCCTACGATTGTGCATTGCTATAGGTGGTACCCGTAGCGGTCTTCGGGAATGAAGGTTCACTTCATGCAAGCGGTTTCTGACTGTTTGGTCGCTAATTAAGTTCCCTGAAGAGTGATGAAGCCTCACGGCTAACATCATGGCGGTTATTGTTGGAGCTCTTCGAGTTAAGATTTGAATGTATCGGTCTTGTCTCCGTGTGGTGCAGCGATACCGTCCTCCATGGCGCTCAGCCACGGTACCAGTGCTTCGGTAACGTGTCCAAAGTCGACTGATAACACTCTGACTTGTATTCAGAGCTAAAGCCACAGTACGTTGCCGGGAACCAGCTTCTATCATTCCCACGGCTCTGAGCATTTCTTCCCTGCTTAAATGACGTCGCCGCTCCATAATAACGTTGGTTTTAATCAGTAGTAGGGAAACAGTAGCACTAATAATGTCTTCAATGCGTTGTATGTTTTTATAGGGAAAATATTGACAGCTGATTTTCATCTTTTACTCGAATTTGATTCACAGTTCCTGATTCAAATTATGAAATGCACCAAAAAGGATCCATATAAATTTATAAAATCATAAATTTATTACAAAGCCACATCTCAATCTCAAGAAATCCGCATAAAAATGCTTGATCCCTAGACACTTTTGATGTGTGTATTAACTAGTTAGTTTTTTATTAATTATAATTAAACTACTTTGAATAAAAGAGCAATTTTCAATAGGGTTCCTCCTACGGGTAAAACGAAAAAAGAAAAGAAAAAAATTACTCATTTAATTGTTTTTTTCGCAAGCTAAAATGTTTTCAGGTTTCACGCTTGACTGACGGGATTTTTTTTTTTTAATATCTTGATGTTTTTTTCGTTTCTACTGCATTAAATCAAATTTTGAAAAGTACAGATTTAATCTCCATTAAATTATCTATACAATGGTATATAAATTATGTACCTAGGTTCTGTGTACTAGCAGGAGTATAACAATAGAAACGATTGCAAACAGGAGGCAAAAAAATGTTTCGATCGTAAAGCACTCTCTAATGCTTCGCATTATGAGTCGTGTAATATTGTATAGGGATGAAATTATGTAATAAGTACCTACATGCATGTTTTTTTCTAACTATATAAACTGTAATAACTTTTTTCTCTTTTTAGTATTAACTAAATAAATATAAAAAAAAACTTAATTAACGAGGGGTTAACCCCAAAAAATAAAATTCAATATATTACTCGTATTAAAATAAAATAAATAAAATTCTATGACCGATCGATACTATACGAACGACCTTGCAAGAAAAACAAATAAAATTCTATACACACACCGAATTGTGCTACTGTTTTTTTTATTTTTTTGTAGGTATATGAAACTAAATGTAGCCTGTTTAGTATCTTATACCTACAAAAAAAATCAAACTAACAAAGATTCATGCAATATACTTAGCTACATATTATACATATGTATATTATGATACCTGAGATACAGGTTTATCCTAGTTCAGGTCGATCCCATTATTATATACCTACCACTTTATTGTAAGGCTTAATATTGTAAATATGCATTATTTAATTAAATAAATAATGTTGCTAGGTACATTCTGGGTAATCTTTCGAAAAAATAATGAGAAAAGTTGCTTACCAATTCCAAATTACCAAAATAATGTAGGCACGTGGACTTTGTTTTACAGACACTTATAAGACTACAAATATCTGTTAAAGATTTTGGTATTTATAAGTGTCAAAATACATTATCACCATACTGTCATTCTTTTCTTTGAAGTGAAGTAAATAAAGATTTAGGTAATTCCTTGAACCTGAACGAGATGTAAATTCTATTGGCGAATTCATGTCGTTTTCCTCAAATAAATGAATCACATTTCCCAGGAGATATTAGGTATTCTAATACCCAGACGGTGTCATCGATTCATTGAATTTAATCTTGATAAAAATACCTGTACGTAAGAGTCCACATTTTCTTCTTTATGCTTTTTGCGAGAATCATAATGCGAAGATTATAGTGCTTTACGGTCGAAAACTTTATTTGCCTCCTTTCTGCAATTGTGTCTATTGTTATAATCCTGCTAGTACACAGAACCTACTTAATTTTTATACCATTGTATAGAAAATTTAATAGAGATTAATTATGTACTTTTCAAAAATTGATTTAATGCAGTAGAAAGGAAAAAGTATCAAAATATTTCTTAATTTTTTCCCCTCAAACAAGTGAATTAAATTATAAACCTGAAAACATTGTAGCTTGCGAAATAATTAATTAATTGAGTAAATTTGTTTAATACATTCTATTCACCCATAAGAGGAACCCTATTGAAAATGGCTATTTTATTCAAAGTAGTTTAATTATAATTAATAAAAAACTAACTTATATAATATCTATATCTATAGTTTTTTATACCATCAAAATAATGAGCATTGTGAGTCGTGCACTTTTGGATTTCCAATTTTTTTTTTAACTATTTTCATAACGTTTTTAAAAGCAAAATAAGTATTTTTACGGTTCTATTAAACAAACTCAAACTCAAAGCATTTATATCAATTAAACCATTTACAGGCACTTTTGAATTGTCAAGAAGTCGGTCAGTCAAAAATAAAATGAAGCTAGTTGCCCATTCCAAAGCGTAGGTACCTATGGAGAAGAACGGGCAAGAAACTCCATGGACACTCTTTTAAATTATATTTTTACAAAAATATTAGTTACATCATTAATAATAATTTCCATATAATCCTATTATACTTAATATTGCGTTACTATAATTTTATAGGGGGATTAACGTAAAATTATAATTCTTGGACACTAATAATATTACCATAAAGTAGTTTTGCTTACTCACCTTGCCCCATAAGAATTTATTGGCTGGTAATAACATGATGCCTTATATCCCTCGAAGCTCAGCTTACATATGCAAAGTATACATTAATGTACATACATGGTATAAAAACCCGTTTAGTTTAGGTCGGTAACCTCTAATTACAAAATTAAGAAACTACTCATACTAGTCAAAGATCCGAGGTGACTACAAAGAGGAAGTCATATCGGATCATACGTCAATGACCGATCAACCAAACGGTTCATCGACAAAAAATATTTATTTGTGTACCAACAAGTTGGCAATTATGTTGTGGTGTTCTATAATTACCTGTGTATTAATTATATATTTCTATCTCTAATTCATAAAAAGTGGGCAGGTTATTATTAAAAATATACAGTTTATTGTTCTTAGTCACCTAATCATCATCATCGTGCCACCTACATGCCATTCACTTCTACATAATTTTAGGTAAGTATGTAAGGTAAGCTAGAGCACCTCAAAATATTTAACTGATGATTTGCTGCATTTATTATAAAAGGTCACTCCGAAAATGCGATATTTTTAAGCTTTCAGTTCACTGCGCTGTAACATACCCAACTTTATGGTTTTTTATAGCATCTACGTTTATTTCCATAATACCCGGCGTGTATTGTCACATCCACGCCTACTCCTTAGGGTAACAGCAGACCAGCATTTCGCCATTGATTTCTAAGAATCATGTAATAATTCGATGGACCAGCTTATTGCCAGTAACCGGGCCTATAAATCCAACCACGTGTATCTACAAAAAAAAAACAATGCATTGAAGTATAAATCCTGAACCACTATTTAATTATTATGATTTTTAAACGCCATTTTTATTTAAATTAATTTTACCGGACATATTGCAAATGGCGATTAGGGATAAAATAATATCTCATCTACGACCATTAATGAAACCAAATCTATTCTAAAGGATACGGACACGTTGATCAAAACGAGAAAACCTCAAGAAAACCTACCCGCTAGGCCGTTAGTATACATAGCTCAACCCGCTGGTCTACAAAAACACAAAATAGTCTCCGGCCCACAGCATCCTCAATGAAGCACAAACAAAAGCCGAAAAGTTTTTATTAGTAGGTACAAACCTAGGTACAATATGCCAGGCTCAGGTAAACTTAAAAGTCGAAAAAGCTTTGTTTATACAGCGCAATGATATGCCACTTGGGTTACGGCGTAAACATAACCCTTCTACCACCAAGAAATCACGTGGTTTAATCACGTGCTTTTATATACAGTAGATTGTATTCAAATAATATTTCCCGGTTTGATTTAACAATTTATATAAATAAAACACAATTTTTTGCGATTAAGCTGCGAGTGAGTAGGCAAGTTCTTAGTAAAGTGGTTTTCATTATTTTTACTTTCTTCCAATAAGTGCTTGAATTAAGCGAGTATAATCTAATGCATGAAAGCACGAAATAATTATTTTTTAATGATAGTTATTGTTGGCACATGGCGACTTTACCTCCAAATATATCGACAACGTGACACTATAGGGCACCATTTTGCTAACATTTTTTGTTTATTTAAGTATCCTCTACCTACCCATAAATACCCTTTTAATCGCACGCCGCGACATTGTAAAAAACCAAAATGGCGGCCAGGTAGCTATGCCACAAAAGTTCTATCCCCTTTGTTTTTGATATGTCCACTCATATTTTTTTAGAAGAATAGATGTTCTATGTGCAAAATCAAGTTTATGTAGCTTTGTCAAAAGCACGTTGAAACTATCAGAAGATAGTTTTTGCGGATAGAAATCCGCAAAAAAATCAAATATAACTCTAGTGAACACAGATACCTTTATATTGTGTATTTGTCACACCCAAGTGACACGTGTTGTCTTTAAACACGAGAGTGAATAACATTATGAATTTAAAACTCTTGCTACTGAAAGAAATAACTATATTCTTTCCTTTTTTAGCCTGCAGCTGGCGTCATTATGCTGCGACTGCATAAAATATTCGAGGTCAGGTCAGCATTTTTTAAGGTTTTAACATAAATCCTTCTGAAGCAGATTGCAGATTACCTTACTTGTATTATAATGATATTGTGGCCCATCTTACAATAATAATAAATATGTGATGTGTTACGAGTATAAGATGTTAATCCAATGCAAAAATGTTATATTTACCACATTTATGGACCGTACCTACCACCTAAAGGTCTTCAACCATTTAATCTATATATTATACATTATCGCTTGAGTGACATACCTCCTGACATATTAAACCGTATCCGGTTCTGTTGAAAATCGGCCCCAAAATATTTGCGAAAATGTAATCATGATTTTATGATAAGAAAATCACTAACTTGTAAATAATCATAAATTACGCTGAATAAAAATTTTGTCAATTTTAAAATCGGTTTAGATAGACACATCAATCAACATCCAGCATATTCATCCTACAATGTTCCTACTGCTGGACTCAAGCCGCTTCTCTTCTAGAGGAAGTGGGCTGCAAACGCGGGCCCAGTTCGGGTTGTTAGATGTGCCATGACTTCGATTTTTTGGTTTTAGAACATGCCCCCATGCCCCATGTCCCTCTCACAGAGAGGAGGCCTGTGTCCCAGCAGTGGGAACATTATAGGCTGATTATGTTATGTTATGTTAGGACATGCCGGTTTCACGATGCCTCACCGTTTTGAGAGCAGTGGTGATGAAATTATTTACACAAAGTAAAGCGCCTGCCTGGATTTGAAACCACGACCTACAACGCGTCAGGGATCGTTAAATCTACATCTAAACGGTTTTAATCACAAACTTCTCAAATAAATGAAACAAACCCAGTAACAAATAGCATCTTTATTAGACTTATTCAGGTCAGGTACAGCGTAGTGTATTGCTTGTAAACTTATTTACCCCAAAAACGTATGAGGAACCTTTGGACTAGATTTACTGGGGAATATGAGCGCCCACGGGGACGAAACCGTTCTCATCAGCGGTGTAGTCCACCCTGTAGGTGACACCGTCGGGGCCGACGTACTCGTAGAATCCCTTGGCCCTAATTCCATCACTTTCGCTGTCGATCTGCTCCAGTTTACCGGCTTCCTCAGCGAGGATCTTGTTCTCGGTTTCATAGAGGTAGTGGTAACCGTCGGGGTTGACATCGGCTTCTTGGCGGATGATACCGTATTTATAGTCGTAACCTGAACCAGAAGCAGAGCCAGATCCTCTGCCGTATGCGCCAGAGCCTGAGGAGCCAGAGCCTGAGGAGCCAGAGCCGGAGGAGCCAGAGCCGGAGGCAAGGCCGCTTGAGAGACTGCCGGAACCGAATTTGCCGAATCCGCTGGCTAGACCGCTACCCACTCCGCTGGCCAATCCGCTACCAGAACCGCTAGACTTGTCACCGGTGTAGAAGCCTCCCGCTGAGCCACGGTCTCCACGGTCACCGCTGTAGAATATTCATTTAAGTAAGGCCAACATCGTAAAAATAATCAAGTATCATCATTAACTTTTAAATATTTAAACAAATCTAATTAGCACCTGTTAATTTATGATCGGATTATCCAATCATTGGAAAATTTAATAGATCACGGATACTAAAATATACTGCTAACATGTATGATAAAAGATAAAATCTTTTTCCTGATTTGTATTATGTATGGGCTTCTCCTACACAGTAAAGGTACATAATTATCTTGAAAAGCTTTTTCAGGACAGTAAGCATTTTTTACAATTACTTGAACCGACTATTTTGAACACAGTACAACTTGCTGGTATGGGTTTGACGCATTTATGTAATTACAATTTATGGTTAAAATACCATGAAAATTTTATGTACTCACTTGTAAGCACCGCTACCATCAGGCCTGTAGCGGCCAGCATCGTCACCACCGCTGTAGAATCCACCAGCACCGCCAGCATTGCCAGATCCCTTGTAAGCACCACCAGGGCCGCCAGCAGATCCAGATCCGGAATAAGCTCCACCGGGACCGCCCGCTGATCCAGATCCAGTGTATTGACCACCGGAACCACCGCGGTCACCACGGTCACCACTAAACAATACAACATGTCATGGTAAGAAAATGTCCCAGATTGATAGGTAAGTAACTTTTTGAACTCAGATTCCACAGTTACATTCAAAAACACAGTAATTTTTACGAATGCACGTTTGGCAGACAAATCGAACCGATTTCAGGAAATTGTTGCCAATCCTGGATGAATTCTATTTTTGTTTTTTATTCCTGTGTAAATAAATTCACGGATTAACAATAAAAAAACCACCATCGTACAATATTTAACACTACATATATAAAAAAATCACGTTTGTTGTATGGGAGCCCCCCTTAATTTATTTTATTTTAGTTTAATTATTTATTTTTAAAGTCAATATACAACTAAGTACCTATCCTGTAAATATTTCAAGCGTCTACCTGTTGCCGTTATTAATATCGAGCAAATAACGGCAAAAAAATCACGTTTGTTGTATGGGAGCCCCCCTTAAATATTTATTTTATTCTGTTTTTAGTATTTGTTGTTATAGCGGCAACAGAAATACATAATTTGTGAAAATTTCAACTGTCTAGCTATCGCGGTTCTTGAGATACAGAGCCTGGTGACAGACAGACGGACGGACAGACAGCGAAGTCTTAGTAATAGGGTCCCGTTTTTACCCTTAGGGTACGGAACCCTAATAAAAAATTAATAGCTTGTTACCGTCAAGGTAAAAATGGCAAAAAAAGTTAATTTAATCCCACTTGGATTAAAAAATGTCCCGTATTAGGGAAACCTGACGTACGACGAAGCAGCAATATTCTCCAGCATCTGTTGCTTATAGCAATCTAGAAGCAGCTTACGAACCGAAGTTATTTCGCCGATACAGCCCAACTGCAACCAAATATGCAGAATTAATATTCACTTACTTGTAAGCCCCAGAGTTGTCGGGTACGTATCTGCCAGAGTTGTCGTAGCTGCCGGGGTCGTAGCGTCCCGCGCTGTCGCGACCCGAGGCGTCGTACCGCGAAGCGGCTGTAGCGTAGTACCTCAAAGGCGTAGCCTTGACCACTAGGGGTGTCCGCCGGGTCGTCGCACTAAACGAAAATGGATTGAAGGCAGCCCTAGATAATAAAACAGATTCATGTTAAACATGTATTGCATACAAAAATTGTTCGCGTTGCATGCGTTGAGGTGGCATGGTTACAATGCAGTTGCTCTTTCAATGCATTGAAAGTGTGAAAGATGTCTGCTACATAAACTGTTATAAAGGTTGTGGTTTCGCCATAAAATATAATGTGAGGATTCCGATACTCGGTCAATACAAAAACTGTCAACAAGGTACGTAAAAATGTTGTGTAGGATGTAATTCGCTCCTTTTCATAATACGTATTCTCTAATGAGTTAATATCTATTGAATTGATACACTTTTGCAAAACTTGCGAAGAAATACTATATTTTTCAGTACTAGCAAGTTTGTTGTATATTATTTTTAGTTCACTCTAGTATTGTGAAACTTCATATAATAATCCTTAAATATTTTTGAAACTTCTGCTAAAAAATCAAAAGGGAAGGTTTTGAAAATAAATAGTATAAAAATCCAGTAACTACCTCCCAGTTTCAGCCGCAAGGGCCACTGTCATAGACAGACAAATCACCTGAAACAAATAAACAAAACATAATACACAGTAGTTGCAACAAATTAAGTTATTTATTAAAATATTAGTACTAAAAATCAAAGATCTGACACTAATAACTCATAAATTAAATTAATACTTTATAATATCTGTAAAACTTTATTAACACTGAGTGTCTGTCATAAGCTGCATACTAATGGCGAATCAAAGTCATGCACCGACGAGATAACACATCACTTGACACTTACCAAAAAGCCACGCATTTTCGTTGTTATCAAGCGAACTTAACTACTTGAATGTGCTCTTCTATAGATCAATGCCTATTTATACCTTTTTTATCTTATTTAATAATGTTCCTCTGTCCAGTTCGTCTTATTTATAATGTGTTGTCTGACGCTAATTCATTAGCCAGCGTTTCTCAATCTTTGGGTATCATCTTCGTTGATTAATTTAGTAGCTGCGACAATTTGTGATACGAATCCTTGAAATATGGTCGTTTGTTGGTAAACTTTTATGCTATGGCTACCTGTGTACTCTTCGACGAGCCTTGACTTTATACAGATCCCGTGCTATCTTCAATTTGTATTGTACATAATATACGATAGTTTTAATAATTTATTGAAACGTGTGTGTCTTAATAGAGTGTCATCAAAGCAACTAATAATAACTCTAAATAGCCTTATTGTTTTTTTTTTCAGGATAAATAAATATTTTATTTATTTAGTGAAAATTTACAGTTTTAGAAATGTTAAAAGGCAATTAATTAAACCCAATATCCTAAAGAAAGCCTGTTATAAACTTAATAACTTCACAGAGCTTGGGCAAACCCACTTCACAAGTGTCAATTCTTGGCGTGGTGCGTAACGAAGAAGCTTCTTCTGGCATTTAGAGCTTACGTATTTCATTGTTCATAACAAAATATTTCTCAGGCAAAATGCTTGGAATTGATTTCATAATAAAGTACATTGGGGATCTTTTATTTTTATTGAGAATACTTACTTATTTTTAAGTTTGGTATTGTCTGTATATACGCTGGCTGGATTTACCTAATGGCTTTGCCATCAAGACAAGTAGTAGCAATCTCTCAAAATCTTTGTGATAATTTTCTTCAACCAAGGGTTCCTCCACGGGTTCCAACCAGCGTATGGTAGATATTGACGAAAACATTCGTACAAATCAATTTCATGTTTCAAGTATGCTTAAACTCACAAAAAACTACACATAAAGTACCCAGATGCAAATACGTTTATTTCAGGAGCACTATTCAAGACGATGTCGATACTTAAAAAAGAATGGAAGAAGAAAACGTGTTGCACCGACCCCAAGTAACATGGGATAAGGGCAGGAAGATGATGATGATGATGAGGTCGATACTTAAAAAGTTCGGCTTCAGATTTGGGGGTAAAATAACAGCAGAAACAGCCTATTATTTAAATTAACCCAAAACATAAAACGAAAAAATGCGATTTGGTAGTTAGGTTAGGTTAGTAACTTTTGTGAGTTTTTAAATTATGTTTATGTCGTCTCGTCATTTCTTTTTCTGAAAATTATACATAATTTTAAAAATCTCATAACGAGGTACTTATCCATTTCAGTTTATTTTTTAATTTTTTAGTAAGCTATGCATGTTTCTGTTTGGGAGCTGGTACCTACTTATATAGGACAAATCAACATTTCCCGGGGAAAATCTCGATCCTGATTCCGAGCCTCTTTGCTAATAAAATAATATTTTGACGTTTCAACGTCTCTTAACTTTTAGCAACGTTTCTATGTAAAGGGATGGGAGTTTTAGTGTAAAAAATAAACAGAATTCTAGAATATAAGACTATAACAAATTGTTGTTTGCGAGATTTACCTTCAGGATTGTAAATGCTACTTTAAATGCTTGGTAATAATAACTTAAATAATTAGTATTTCTTGCAAAACTAAAGGCTTACCTTTCGGGTTTGAAAATGTGGTAATTATTTTTGAAAACCTTTTTATCTTCAAACTTGAGGAATATGATACCTTCAAAGCAATTTACGTAGGCAGATACCATTACAATATATCAAATTCAGCCGCTTCTCATCAAACTGGAAGCTAAACCTAACATCGTCTGACATGAGGCCATGCCATTTCCCAAGTGTGTCATACTACTCAATAGGTAGCCAGTATAACCAGATGTATTTTAACATCAGCATTATACGACAGAACAGCAGTAATTAATGGTGATGATTTTAAAATCTATGACCTCTTGTTTTCTAGCAAACTTGTTGTAATTATATTAATAGGAATCAATAATTGCAGGTAATGTATTGTCTTATTTCAGCGGGTGAAGGTGCATCCGTGCAAGTAAGTAGATTGTGGTTGATAGATTGACTGTCTGAAAATAATAGATGAACATGGTCGATTAGCAAACTGCATGATGCATGGTGGATTAATATCACAACGGTAATTGAAGTTCAATGAAAAAAAACCAGATTGGTTTACACGTTTATAGTGTCAGGGTGTGATTCAGGTGACGGCTGCGACAATGACGTACAAAAGCCATTATAAAAGGTTTAGACAACGCAGAGAAGAAAGACTCTCTCCTTACATTCATGAAAGATTTGTGACTAGACAACAGATATAGAACGATATAACTAAAAAAAAATTAGATAAAGTTCAAAAAGCAAACTTTTGTAGGTTCAAGAGAAGGAGCAACGCGGAGTAACAGTCAGCATCTAGATGCTGACAGATGCATGATGCCATATTGGTCAACAGTTTTCATTTTTAAATTATAATTGTGAAACGTATTCTCGAAATTCTTCAAATATCGGACAGCAAACTTCATAGAAAAGTGAGCTATCCAATTTTTACTGACTACAGTTCACACTGACTTTCTTTATTTTTAAATAAGAAAATAACAAAAAACAAATCAGTTACTGGACAGTTCCAGTTTGAGAAACGTTTTTGTATACTAATTAATGATATGCACTAATAAGATCCAAATCCCAATATTGTAATATAGATGAGCATACGTTGATATACTGCATGATCATTGTCACCGAGGCCAATTAATTCAATGCCGGTAGTTAAAATCGATCTAATTACAATATAAACTAGTTTTTTTTTTTTAATTTCCTAAAAATCGTCTTTGTTAATATATTGGTTTTTATTGTTAAAATATTACTATTTCCGTATTCAATAAAATAATAAAACTAATTATAAACTGGCAATAAAATGCACTTCCTGAATTTTATAAAAGCTTGCAGTCAAAATAGATCATAGTGCCTATTTTTACCCCGAAATAGCTATGTGAGTAGATTGAAAACTCGAAACTAAATTGAAAAAGTTGCAAAAAAGCACAAACTACCCGTATTCTTTCTAATAAAAATAAATAATTGACATGCTTAGAAACTATTCTTCTATTAAGAGTGCTATCACAATTTTTCTTGTTTGACTCGAGTTTTGATGTCGGATTATGGTTTGACTAAAGGCACAATAGTAAAAAAAATACATGCCCGAGAAAGTTTCATTCGTTCTTTTGGGAGTGTATTAAATAAATATTTCAGTTTGTTTAAATAAATCAGTAAAAACCTTGTTTCTGCAAAGGATGTTTCATAAAATTTTACTTTCGGGCATCTTCCGATGCTTTGTTACATCGAAGATATAATAGTTTATTCATTTAAAAAAATGCCCATGGTACAATTGTATCTTCTACTTTCGTATGCATAAATCAATTTTTATGTTTCATAAAGTAATACACCAAAATTAATTCCGTAAAACAGGGAGTTAATGATAATCTTTCGTCCGAAATTATATTTTTTATCTATGAATATTTAATAGAAATTCAAACAAAAAGTATTTAATAACTAAGGTAACTTTGTCACCTTGCTTGAAAAAAAAAATTACTCTATTTTAAAGTAAAATAATATTTTTAAACAATTGTTGTATGCAATACTATAAATCAATATAAATCTCGGGACGCGCGGTCTTAGCTTCAATCCGCGCCGAGCGCTTCCAGAGGGAGGACGTATCGCTCGTTCGCTGTTGCAGTCACGTGGTCTCGCTCGCCAATTCGTCAAGAATAAAGCGCGACTAACAGTTCTTGATTCAAGTAATTTTTTTTTTTTTAGTTAGTTTCTGATTGTAATGTATATTATAAGTATTTTCCTGTGATATTTCAATGCAAATATTAAGTATATCTTGTATTATAGGAAAAAAAAAACATACGTAAATATAGTTGTTGTTTTTCTTTTTCTGATTTATTTATTTATTGTAATCTCCAACTTTAATTTAATTAATTAATTTCAGACATAAGTAGTTCACAATAATGGGGAAAATAGAAGTATATGATTCTCAGCCTAATTTGAATAAATGACTTTTGATTTGTCTTTTTTACTTTCTTTTTATCCAAACTGAAGAAACAACTCACATTGCATTTATATCTATAAATAAGTACTAAAATGTATACCTACCTGCCGAATAAAAACATATACTTAAAGAAACTTCGTAAAAAAAATAGATACAAAAAGTATTTATATAAGTAGCAAAAAAAGTGTTGGAAGCTGGCAACGCGCAAGTAATGCTTCTGGCATTGCAAGCGTCTATAGGCTGCGATAACTACACACGGACACACCATCAAGCACGCCGCATGCTATTTTGTCACTTTAGTGATATAAAACAAAAATTAAAAAATGAAGTAAATTTTTATGACCCTGTTGTAACTCAAACCGTTCTTGGTAACATTCATCGGTACAAATAATATTTCATGAACTTAATTTATTAAAAAAAAAAAGTAGCAAAGGCTCTTGTTGGTTTGGTCCTGGCATCCGACGCATAGCGGTTTGCATGTGTGCGTAGCGTACTTCACTAGACGCACACGTGCGCATCCGCCGCCGCGCGCCGTCAAATTTACCTAAAACTGAGCACTTCGATTTTGTAATAGCGCTCTTAATTCATTTAGTTTGGTGCGTAAACAGTAGTTCTAAGCTACCATTCATCATAATTGTACGCCTAGTAATGGCCGATTACGAGCTCTTATTGGGCTATTATGTTAATATTAAGGTTTTTTACTTGAATGAGTCTCCATTCATGTTTGAAGAAACTTCTCATCGTTTCTTAATGAAGCAACTTATTTTTTTTTTATTGATTTAAGATTTTATTGAGAAAGTCAACTATGATTTAGACAATTCATGTTCTCAGAACAGATTCAGACTAACCTTGACTAAATTCCCTAAAGTACCTAAGTAGATAACTATTTTTAAATTATAATGATTCTGTTTTTTTTAAGTTAACCAGTGAATTAGTTCATTACTTTAAATAAAAGTTGCTTTACATCTTCTATCTATACTAACAAACCTAAAGAGTTTGTATTAGTTTTTGTTATTTTTTCAGTATTTTTAAAACTGAACAGTTTTGGACTCTGAACTTTCAGTCGGAATTATAAAAATCTTTTTGCATTTGATAGATTCTAGAGGAAGGCTATTGAACATCACGCTGGGAGCCTAGGAAGTCGAGCGAAGAGAAAAATAGTCAGAAATAACGCTAAGCGAAAACTAATAGTGCGGGCAGGCGATGCCATGCAACGGGTTGAGTCGGAGGAACAAGAAATTTCACGCGGACAAAGTCGCGGGCAGTATCAAGTTTAAATATAACTTGTAAATGAGATCCGTTTGAATTTAATAAAACTACTCTCATTAATTTATTGACGTCAAATATTTTTAGTTTTTTGCTGTCGGCGAAGTTGCGTAACCCGTAAAGGCTACTTAAAATTCATGTTTTGAGTTAATTTAAATAATAGGCGGTTTCTGCTGTTGTTTTAGGTTCTTGGATGATAGTTATTTATTAAAAGACAGGCTCAAAGTGCGAAAGTAGCCCTGATCGTTAATTTGCTCGGCTGAACTCGGCTCCTTATAGTCCTCTAGGTACTCGTATATACAAGTTACCTGAAGTGTATTTTTTATATCTACTATTGTACTTTATAGTATGTACCTTTGTCAAACTAATTGAAACCGTCGATAGCGCTCGCTTACTCTAAAACCTAACAATATGAACATCCACAAAATAAAAACAAACACATCCGCCATCAAACCCGCACTGGGCCTGCGCGGTGGATTACGACCTGCTCCCTCTCACAGAGTGGAGTCCTGTGTCGCAGCAGTGGGAACATTATAATAGGCTGATAAAGGGAAGAATGGTCCCCACATAATAAGCTAACGGACAGCCTGGGTTATTTTGCCTGCTGTACATAATATTAGGAGGATTATGTCATAGGTCAAACTTTGCTCTTTTTAAAAAATCGGCTATCCTTGCTTTTACCAATACTACTAAGTAGGTAATACTAGTTATTCTGTGCCAATACCAAACTTTTAAAATGTAAATTATTTTTGATACTTTTATTAATCAAGACATTTACATAATACAAGCTAACATTTAAAATAATAATATGTACATGTGTATGAAAAAGAAGCAACGCTGTCAACAGGAACAGTGCCCAAAAGGATTATTGATACTTCAATATTTATTTTTTCTACGTGTACCGGTCTGTACCATTTTGTATATGATTAGCTCATATTATCAACAAGTACGGTGTAGTATTGCAAAGTGCGAACACATTTCGAAGTTCACTGATGCGTAATTGAAGATCCTGTCATCTTCATTATGACTAAACTATTAATTGAACATAAGTTATCAATTTAATTGACACAACCTCCATTTGTAACATGCAAATTTTCAGTCGATAACATATTAATATGTTGTTTTTATCGCTTATGGTATGGACATCCTCGGATTACAGTCATAATCATAATCATATCCCTAGGTATTTACTTTGTAAACATTTTAGCATTGAATGCAGTAACTAGACATTTAGGATTTACGTAGGTTTAATAGTAGTTGCATAAACTTACCTACAAGCCATTTTTGAGCAGTTTTATTTGAAATGTCATGTGGTTATTCAAATATATTCGTACCTACATGCCCAAAAATGGCCTTGTAGGTAGGTATGTATTTTATTAAAACCATGACATTTCAAACAAAAATAACATTAAGATAAGCAGGTAAATCTGCAATAATGTATATTTAAAACTATGAATCTACTATGACCTACTTACCTGTTCTAGGACTCATAATCTAGGATGATCTATGATGGGGCTGGTCTATGGACGGGTCTAAGAAAAAGAGAGTCATGTAACTCCTATTATAATTTTAATAAAGTTAACTACTAATTTAGAATATAATAGAATACTCTTTATTATATACACCATATAAATTACAGAAATTTTGCAAAGAGTTACACAATGGGCGGTTTTATCGCTATAAGAGCGATCTTTTAAAGACAACCTTTGGATGGATTAAAAAGGGGAAGGAGAGACAATACTGTAGGTAGTCTGTGGCGTACCATTTACATAATACAATAAATACATACATACAGTATATTATACTATTCTATAATTAAATCTTAATTATATAGGTATACATAAAATAAAGTCGGGTTAGTTACACCATTTATAACTCAAGAACGGCTGGACCGATTTTTATGATCTTTGATTTGTTGGTATTTGTCTCCGTCACGAATAGCAGAATAGCTATTTAAACCTTGGAAAAATTCACGATAAAAATATAATGAAAATAATTCATTTTCTGATACATTTTGTAGGGAACGATTCTTACTGATTCTGGGGCGGTACGAAGTTCTTAACTAAAAATAATAATAAATAATTCCGTCCGTGTGGATAGCAGTACCCTACTTCCCGTGGGTGTCGTAAAAGGCGACTAAGGGACGTACCGGAGAATGGGCAGCAGCGTTCTCTGTGCATTTTATTAACATACTGCGATCGCCATTCCGCTTTACGAAACTTTATCTTCGCCCCGAACCCTATTGTTTTGATATTACATTTATGTTACTGGAAATAAAGCACTTACAGTATCTGTATATGTGTGTATATAAAAAGGTAATGTTATCTTATTTTAAACTAGCACTTTGATTTATTATAATGTATAGAATAGATATAGAGATAGATAGATAATTTTTCAGGCTTAAAAAATTCTTCGATTGTCTCTTCATGAGCTTCCCTTTTCACTTTAATTTGGGTAATAAATAACAACGCTTAACAAACCCGCACACGCACGCACACACAAGCAAACATGCACGCACGCACTCTCAGGCACGCGCACACTCGAATACATACACACACACACTTACACTCCACACATAACTATACTTGAAATCGGAATCTGAGATAACTATCAAATGTGGAACAACAAACTCAAAGCATTTGACAAGCACTTTTGAATTGTCAGAACTAAATAGTCGGTCAGTTAGTCAGAAAGTTGATGCTAGTTGCCCATTCCAAAACAGAGAAGAACGGGCAAGAAACTCCAAGGACACTCTTTTAAATCAAAATACTATGAAAAAATCCTGGGTACATTATTCTTGTTGAACAAACTCAATGACATACACAGCAGGATTCAAATTCTATTGTAATCAATTTTTTTCTGTATCGTATAGAAGTGGGGATAAAATATAAATTATCTGAGATTACGAATTCCAGTACCTTAACTAAATGTAAATTCTCTAGTTTAATTTTTCTTATTGTAGTTAACAATTATTTTTTTGTTATTGATTCTGTCATTAACAGGCTTTGTATGTGTCCACATAGACATGGAAGAGGGAGGTCTTCTGTTACAGGTATCACCATCCCTTTAGGGTATATATGTTCTGTGATCACTATGCTTAAAAAAACCTCTAAAATGTATTTGTTGATTATGAAATAAATAAACTTAAACTAAACCACAAAAAGTTTTTGATCTGAGCACTGCGCGATCAACGAAATGATTGCTAAAAAAGTAATTATAGGCATAACACCTCCACATCAGTCATAAGCCATATCACCTACTAAAACGTTCCATGTTAAGAAGTGCAGGAAGTCAAGCCCTCTATAGATCGTTACGAGTCATACTTAGTATTTTTTAAGCTAGCAATAATAGGCACAATGTCGTTAACGCACATAAGAATTAGTAAAAGAGTTAGAAACAAATAACTGACGCCTGCTATTGTCATATCGGCAATGCTATTTTAGGTGCTACAAAGCTAAAAAATTGGCAGGCATTGGGAAATAATACATACCTAGTAGGTACTGTTAAATGCGCCCAATGTTAAGCGGTTATTAATAATGGTGCGACAATCTATCCGAAGTTAATTAAAATATGTAGGTTTTAGTTGGTACATATCAAACTATATGTTTCCAGTATAAGCTGACCTTGCATTGATTGGGCTTGCCTTACAATGAGATGTCAGCTTGTACTGGAAAGTAAGCTTGATGTGTCGCCGTGTGTGGGACTGTTCAAAGATTTCATGCTGCACTTTCAACTTCAACAAACAGATATAACAGAGGGGCCATTCTCGTAAATTTAAGAAAGTTCACAGTCTGTTTTCAGTCTCAATATGTCAAAATACCTCAAATTTCCCTACATTTTTGACAAGTTTTTGACATTGATTGTCACTGAGATAAGATTGCGACTAGATTTTGAACGTTTTTAATTACGGGAATTGGCCTTCTGATATGTTCTAAGTAGTAGCTGGTCGCTAGTTAGGTAGCTACCAATTCTTCAATCATCCTTTTCAAAATATAAATCTTTAGAATGTCAAATTTGCAAAAAAAATAAGATGATCCGTAAAACAACCAAATTAATTATAATTTTGTTGTTTTAATATAATGCTAGATGTTCTGTAAAACAACAAAATTAATTATAAGTAGGTAATTTGTTATCCATATTTCAACCTGTCAAATTAGCAGATCTATCTTGTTTCGTATGTTTACGTCATTCTATTACTATAAATACGAATTATGGCTTCCGAAATAAATCAGGTTATTTTATTAGAGCTTTCTGGGTTGACGTTTATGTCTTATAATTGACCTAATATATAAAAAAAACTCTTGGAAAAAGAATATAAAAAAAATTACACATATTCTATTTTGCAACTTACCTGCTCATATTTTGTTAGAACCTTACTAGTTGTTGCCCGCCACGTTGCCTGCGTGTATTATATTGTATTTAATAATTTATCCAGGATGAAAAATAGTCTATGTCCGTCCTTTGATGTTAGTTACTGTTCTCTATACCGCCAGTCATGTAGTGTCATAATTATTACAGGTATAATGCGTGCCACGAAAGATGAGACTTGACACACCACGTGGTTTGATTTGCTCAGTACACGATTTTAGATCTCTTTAGCGGTATGAGGTCTGAGCCCGAACCAGGACCGGACGTTATAGGGGCGACGAAAAGAGCGCGGGTGGCGGGGTCAAGTCTCATCTTTCGTTGCGCTAACTATACCATGACATGTTTTTTCACGACAGTCCGGCTATAAGTGAGGTACCTATTACTTTGAATAAAAAAATTTAGTATCATTTTTGGAATATCAACTTCATTTCATTGTCCGTGAAAGTGTTAGCATGTAGGAACCAGACTAGTACTCCGGTTACATTCAGTTTGTCAGTTCAACGTGAAACAAAGTTGTTTACTGCATCCGAATCTCCGTTGAACTGTTTTTTATATATTCGAAAACATTTAACAAGTAGGTGTGGTAAATTTATTTAATAGTGTGAAAAGTTTATTTATTAATCAACCCAAAATGATTAATACATCTACATCATAAAATGACCCCGGTCGTAAGATAGTTTACTGGTTACTTTAATTAAAAATATCTAAAAGACGGGTGAACATGTGAGATTATCATTAGTAGATAATTATTAATTAGTAGATGTTAGTAAATTAGTAGGTATAAATTGGACGATTGGTCTAGTTAATTATGGACATAATTAAATATAATTAACATAGATCGTTCACCTCTTGCACTTTCCATATACGTACACGCCTTTTTTTTGTTTGTTTAATAACGAGTTTACAATTTAGCTACTTGAGTCACGAAATTGCATCAAATCTTATTAATCAGTTCCATGCCCTCTTAATTTTTAAAGTGCCTCAGCGTCCAACTAACTACCAAAGCCATGGTAATAACCGGTTATTACCATGGCTTTGGTAGTTAGTTCCGACATGCACTTGGCCGGCCAATTAAGCGAAAACGAAGTAACGAAGCAGGCGGGCGCCGGGCGATGCGTTGCGACGCGGTGAGTCGGGGGAACAAGAAATTTTACGCGAATGAATTCGCTGACAGATGCTAGTAATAGAAAACTAAGCAAAAACTAAATAATAGCACGGGCCGGAGAGGCCGTAATTTTAGTATATTATTGTGGTGTCTAGTACGACTTCCACGCGAACGAAGTCGCGGGTAGAAGCTAGTAAATGATATAGGTACCTCCTTTTTTTTTTTTGAGGTTGGGAAATCATCAAATGACTCCTCCCGCTCTGGGTGGAGCGGAAGGGAGTGTCAGACTCTTACTGACTAAAACCCACCCGTGTTCCTTCCTTAGCCCTTTATGTTCCGGGGCAGCGGTAACCCTTTCGGACAATCCCACTGAATAGGTACCTCTTTACATTCACGTTAATCGGATTAGTCAGTTCCTCTATACAGGATGTGTCTTAAATAGTAGTCCACCGTTAAGGATTCGATATACCAGATAATTTACTATAACATATTACAATTTTAACCATTTTTACCCAATGGTTCCGAAAATATTTTTTTTTAGTTTTTTATTTACGAAATTTCAACCTTTTGTTACAAATTTGGTTGTAGATTCAACAAAAACCATTATTTTTTCATTTTGATTTCTGTTAATTACTCTTGAATACTAGAGCTATCGTGTAAAATTATAGTTTTTTATGTAAATTTAGAGCTTTTGAAGAAAAAGTTAGCTCTTCTCTATTTTAACCCTAATTTTTAGCATAATCATGCAAATTCAAGAGCGATTTTGTAAAAAAAAATCGCCTACTAAAATGGTTAAAATTAAAATATGTAAATAGTAAATTATCTGGTATATCGAATCCTTAACGGTGGACCACTATTTACGACACACTCTGTATATAGAAACTCTGCACATATAGAGCATAAGTATAGGCATTTCAGTTAGCCTTGCACCGTGCACGGGTTCCATACGGGATTAATTAATTAACAATTAAGATTCACAAACTGCAACATTGTATTTACACGTGGCGGATATGCTAGTAACACTTGGACAGTATTTTATTTCTAAGTTGCTTATTGTGCCTGTACTGACGATATTTTAAAATATGTAGTTATGAATATCGGAATCACATTTCTATTAATTTCATGTAGTTTTCTCGGTGTGAGTCTAGTGAAAGTAGCTCATTCTGCCACACAGATTGGTAGCACGATCTATATATGACTACCCGGAATGCGCAGGATCGTATCTCGAGGAAGCTCTTGTAATTCATCCGATTTCTCAACCTTCATTTTGTATTTTTACAAAATGTGTAACTTGCATCTCGTTGCTTGCTAATTCATAATTTATGTTCTGATTCCACACTAATCATGGAATCGTGAAAACAAGAGCTTTAAAAAAGACTACAAAATTATTGGGATTAAAGAATCTGAATTCAATGAAAGCTTAAAATTATGGCACAGTTCCTTTATTAACACAAAAATTGCTGCAATTCAGCATCGACATCTTCATATTTATGTAGGCAGTGTCCTTAGTCTAATCGCTGGCATGTTCAGCGATCTCTGTAGTTGGGCTAGTCAAGGTTTAGTACTTCTGGGCGGCATCCTTGGTGTGGGCAGCGATGTAGGCGAGGGAGCGGGCGATCGCTTCGGGGATCGCGGGACCAACGGGGAGGGAGTCGCTCTGAAATAATACAGGTACAATTACTAATCTGCACCCTAATTGTCTAACCCACTATAAATCTAAATCTGAATCATTTTGAAGGATATTGCTAATCCAAAGCTTCATATTATGTTCGAAAAAATTGTCTACTCTACAACGTAAATAATGCAATGAATATTGTTAAACTGTAAAATGAAAACCATTGCTACTGACGGTGTGTTATGCAATTACCCCACTTTCTTCCCCTCTCACAGTTAGGAAGCCTCAGGCGCATTATGATTATACACTTTCGTAAAATAACTAAGATATTTTCAGCAGAGAAGCCATTCCCAGAAAGAGTTTAACTTAAGCTTTCTTGAATAATTAGAAGGCTTGTTTCCTTGCTGATAACCATAAATACAAATGAATTACCTGAAGGTATTTCATTTATGAATAAGAAAATACGAATCAGTGTTAATTTCTTATATTGTTATTGGCTTATTATGATGATAACACCATTTGCAAACAGATAGGTTATCAAGGAAGTTCTTGGAATGAAGCCTTGTACTATAAACGTAGAAATACCTTAGGAGATATCAGTTTCATACACATAAAGGTATGCTTAACTTTTCTCCGATCTTATCTGGTTTTAAGAGTTAAATATTGTGGTGTATTACCTGGGCCTGGTAGCCGTTCTCGTCAGCGGTGTAGGTGACAACCACTGGGGTACCGTCGGGGGCGGTGTACCTGTAGGAGCCCTGGGACACCTGTTATACAAAACAAAATATTTTTAGCACTGTGATGATGCTCACTCTAAAATGTCAAGCTCTAAATATGCATATTATCATTCATTTTCTGCGTCTGCAGCATAGATCAACAATAATGTATCAATTAAATAATGACCTTCTGGACTGGTCGGGGTGTTACCAGGCCTGCTCTTCATAATATGCATACGTGCATAGATAATTATCACATAGTTTATGATAATGAATGGTCTAGTAAAATTATTTCATAATATGGAAATGTACTCACAACACCGCCGGCTTCTCCGACCTGCTTGTAGGTACCGACAGACTCAGCGCTGATGCCGTTCGCGGTCTCGTAGCTGGTGAAAAAAGGAAATTATTATTGTAAGAGGTAGGTACCGTCCATAGATATCCGAGTCGCATTTAGAAATAAATACTGAACTGAACATTTACAAACATAAGAGCCAATTAACAGTTTAAAAAATCTCCTTCTAAAGGATCTGGTTCTGGATTTAAGTTGTCACTCTCCGGATTCATCCAAATTAGAACGAGTCAGTAAAAAGTGAATACTTACGCGTATCTGTAGCCGTCTGGGTTGACTTCAGATTCAGAGCGGAGGATGGCGGCTTGACCTTCCTCGGAGCCGTAAGCCTTGTTGACGACCTGCTTGGCAGCCTGATAGGTGGTGGATCCAGCCTGGTAAGCGGCGGCGGAGGCAACGGCGACGGGGGTGACCACGGCCTTAGCGGCCACGACGGCGGGGGCGGCTACGGTGTTCTGGAAACTCTTGTAGGGTTTGTAACCACCGGCTCCGAAGGGAGATGCGCCGTAGCTCGCCGCGCTGGCAGCGCACACACACAGAGCAAGAACCTGAGGAATGAATTAAAAATATTAGTTAATGAACGTCTTGTTTTACTTTAAATCTCATTGGAAACTTTTAAAAGAAAATGTTTATCATTAATTTATATTACGTCAATTAATTGAATGATATTATACAAATAATCTCACCAAGAATTTCATTTTAGTTGAGATCTGTACGAATGTCAGAAACAAACAGGTACCTTCCCATTGAATTTTAATCCTTTTATATTAAAATCAAAGTTAACAAAAAACAGCGCCTAGCATTCTTAGGGTATTGACACGAAAGAGTGACCTTGAATAAAACATTAATTTCTCGAGTCAAGCAGAATATCATTAAGACTGGATCTATTATATTATCAAATCGTTTAAACTTAAGAGACCATTATTTAATAACCAAACATTTCTATGTGTCAATACATGGAGTGGTTCCGTATCAACGTTTAAATTATTGTATGGTAGAAATGGATTTATTCATATCTACCCATTAGTGCATTTGCCTACGTCCATGCAATATGTAGATAAAATAAAGACCTAGGTTTTTACAATAAATTAACTTCTTTCGTTTTGTAAAAAAAACATATTTTTACAAAAAAGAACCAACTTCCCATACAATTGGAAATTAACTTTCATATCGGAAGTCGGTGTCTTTGGTTTTATATTTTAATTTTTTTGCCACAAAGTTTTTTATTTTAAAATGTTTAGTTGTACCTACCCCACACAAATTCGTATACCACTGCTTACTATGTAAATAACAGTGACAGGAAGTTATCACATCTCATATATAGGTAGGTACTTACGTGTAAATCTAAGCTAACTCAAAAACAATATTATTTACATATAAACTTGGCCCAGTATTTATGGAGAAATCTGACAAAAAACATGAAAAAAAAACCTCACCGAATGCAAAACCTCCATCTTTTTTGTCACTCGACCCGTTTGACGTTTTTAATTAAATGAGGCGCTAACCGACAACAACCCCCGGTTGGTGTAGGACTATTGCAAGATATGGAAACAAATATATTGGTTTATCGATTTGGGTGGCTAAAGTGTACTGGTTATCTAGTGCTATGGGAAGACTATGGCCCCTGCCTGACCAATGTTTTATTATTATTAAAAGCCTGTGATGTCCCACTGCAGGGTAAAGGCCTCCCTACTCTTTTTCCACTTATCTCAGTTTAAACCTGCTAAGGACCAGTTCTTGTTTAAGGGGTCCATCTTACCATTAAGAGGGACCCATTTGGTCGTAAGTTTGGTCCATTGGCCGTCTGACACGCGGAAGATGTATCCAGCCCAATTCCATTTTAGCGTGGCAGCTTTCCAAGTGACATCAGTTTTCTTTGTGATTGAACGGATAGTCGTACCTATTCCTAACCCGGTCTGTTAGTTTGATACCCAAAATACTCTGTTCCATAGCTCTCTGGCAAACCTCGAGAGTGGAGCTCTGCTGATTTGTTAATGGCTTACATAGTGAATTTAGCTTTTAAAAGTGGCTCTTCCAGAACGAAAATTATGTGTACTATTAATAATGATTATTATTATCTTGTAACGTCCTTCTTTTAGATATATTTGAAGGAAACTTTAATATGATCAGTTTTTGAAGGCCTCCGCTCATACTGACATACGTACAAAACATACAGACAAACGTTGCGTGTTTTACGTATAAAATAATCTTAATAAGAGTTTCTTTGGACGATCTTGTGTAGAATATAAACCATCTATAACTAGGAAACAGGCAGTACACATAAGGGTTTCCATTTTCATTGTTTCATGGCCGATTGGTTAATATAACTGCATTCTAATAATATGGTCTAATGGTCTCAGAATATCTAGTCTGGGATTTTTATACAGTGATAAGCATCTGATATCAAAGCCAAGTTGGTTTAATGTTACCTCATATTTATGAGTTAGAAAGAGAAAGACGATAGTGTTGAAGTAGGATCGATTTGTTTTTGCTATACTGCAACACGCCCCCTCAAAAATAAATCGAAAAGGATTTATTTTTATTTACGATATCATATCGTAAATGTATTTTTTCCCAAAAATTAGTTAAATATGACAAAACACGCTTTCTAAGAAAGCGTATTTACGTTAGGAAATCAAAGACGTAAAAAAAGTAGCAGTTACGTCGATGTTTCTCCAAATGGGCGATATATCAAACTGTGGTTAATTCGGTAACGTTAAACCAACTTATATGATGTCACGATCGTTGCATTACGACTTAAGAAGGTTAAATTATTAAAATGAAATGGGATTCTGTCTGCACGAGGTAGGTATGTACTTCGATATTTAAACTTTCGAATGTGCATAGACAAATACGATTCAGAAATAGTATCATCTGATCGCATGGAACAGGGATAGCTTGGTAGTGATTCCTGAGCGAAGTTTACGACGACTTTTTAAAAGGGTCACACTGAATATTTTCTTTTTTCTTCACTAAATAAGCATTTTCTGGCAATCAAGAACTCTACAGTCTTTCTAAAGAATCTTTATAACGAACCAAGAATTACGAACAGATACCTAATTTGTTACAGAATGTGATTTTCCGACTTCCATACAGGCAGAGTCACGGGTAGAGCTAGTACATAAATAAGCACATTATTCAAAACAAAATATCAATCTATAGATTTATTTTCTCAATTTGTTTTGTAACGAAAAGAAGAAAAACTTGAAATGATTTATTGAAGGAGTCTGCTGACAAGACTGTGTGCGTATTTGCATCAAAAATATACCTCAACATTAATCTTAAATTCCGATTACTTACGTAATGCCTAGACTAAAAATAGGTAAATAAAGCGTTGTGTTTATATGTCAACTATATGATCATCCTACGGATTTGTCCATATTCAAACAAAGTCTACCTACATATTCAATTGTCTTTCAAATTATACCTGTGGCCTTGAATTATAAAATTGTATTCATTCAGTTGCTTCATTCTCTATGTAAGCTTAGAAGAAAATTCTGATTGGAATATTTGCAAAACTTTTAATTTCGTTTAGAAAAACTGAACAGATAAGAAGTAATTTTTTTCTTGCCTCAACCGAGGCGTGGGATACAACGCCCACTCATAGTCATCTTAGATATACTATAAATTAAATATATCCTAGTTAACCTTGGTGATGATAACATGCCACACTCTGGAAACGTGACTTCCACCGAACGCACCACAAATCGAATGAGGGCCTCTACAAAACTAGTTTCCATCTTCTAAATGTCAACGACTATTATTACCTATCACCATTAAACAGGTCATCAGAGGCTGACCCATGCCATCTGCAGCTCAAAAATCATGTAACACATTTATGACAGACATAATATGTAAATATGTTTGTTCGGCATAAATTCCACCCATTAACACCTTTGTAATTGGTGTAATACGTTTTTTTTTTTGTTTTGAGATAATTAATTTAGAATTTTGTTTCTGGCTTCGAGATTGAACTTGTAGCGGTCTGAATATGAATGCCACCGTTCAACGTCTTTTAAACTTAAATACCGTGGAATAATTTCAGGATTGTCTCCTGTAATTTAATCATTTTGGCGGTTTCGCTTAAAATAAAATAAAAAATGAAATTCAACGTCAAAGGTCAATGTGAATTTAAAAGAAATCTACCTACTGCATTACCTACATTATAGTTTTAATACAAAATAAAAATAAGTGATTATTAAATATTCAAAATGTGTCAGGGGTTAATATACTCATAAAAAAAAGGCACGTTTATCCAAAGCTTCCAAAATATATATATTTAAAACATATATAACGAATTTGTATAGGTACCTAATATGAATAAATTAAACCAGTTTACTAAAAATAATATTATTTTTTATTATTTAACGATTAGAAGATTACCTCAGTCTTCATCAAAGTTTTTCTAACTCCAATCAATATGTTCAGCAGTTTCAGACCGTTCAGCAAAATAAATAGAACTGTGACTGTGAAAAAATGTCCTAAATTCTTTTTTCAGGCGCTCTTTTCCAGTCACAAGTCTTAAAAGTCGTGTTTAAAAAGACATATTCACTTGTTTCATTTCATTCTCCCTCACAACATTTAAAAAAAAATTACCATAGATGCACATTAGGCGCACCCACCTTAGTCACCATCGAGAAAGTTCGCCATACTTCCTGGAAACGCAACGGAAATGCAAGAATGCAGTAGGTACCTACTTAATCGGCACCTTGACCTAGAAGGTAGCAGACGTAGTAACACCCCCTCCTCCGCTGGTTATAAATAGACGCTTACCTAACTTAACCTTTTTACCTTTCTAGGTGAACTATGAGCGTCTGTACTTTGTAATAATGCTCCAAGCGACAGGTGGGAGTGTGATTGGTTAAAAAAACAAACTACAATTATTGTGGTAGCCTTACTGCTGCCAATTATTACAATCGCTAAAAGAAGAATCATTAAACCATTATGTTGTTTGGAGGCCTTGCAGTTTTAGTTTCGAAAGAAGCACACATGCTCGCGCTGAAATTGGTTTGATTATGGCTAGCTATCTGATTTTTGAAATTTCGGCGGTCAAAAATGTTTACTCAAATATTGTGAATGTGCTGTTATTAGGGACAACAAGAACGTGTGCTAACATTCTAGCGACTCTGTTACCTCTCACTAAGCTGAGACAGGGTTCAATGGAAGCTAGAAAAGAGGTTTCTTAGACTTTACTTAACTCTGGATGCGTAAAATGTATTTACTAACAATATGACAGTTATGTAACATTATGTGCCCACATAATGTTCGTTATGGCCTGAAGGCATAGTCTTGTAACTGTATACCTATGGATACCTAAAAGAAGATTTTATATAACAGTATTGATAATAATGCCACGCGTAGTACAGACGCCAAGCACAGCAAGCTACCCGAAACTGTAAAATTTTCCCAATCAACTTTGAACCTTATACTCTAGTGATAAAGTTGAAAATCTATAAAAGAAATTTGACAGATTGTAGTAGTTTGATGTGCTGGCGTCTGTACAAAAGATGCCTGCATGTTACAAAACAATGGCACAATATCTACTAGAAATCGTTGATTGTCACTTATCCATACATCAATCACTAAAATGATTGATGTAATTGAAATGCTAGAGTCATCCTTTTAAGCTAAAGAATGGTGTTAGTACGAAACCAAAACCAGATGGTGTTACCAACGAACCTATGGTACAACCCATCAATACCACTTTTAGCGTGAAGATAGGCGATATAAAGAACAACGCCATCTTCATATTTCCACTAGAAATAATGAAATGCCAGCTTCTAAAATGACAAAGATGAGATAACATTGATGTTTGATATTCAAATTAATTCCAATGCTAAAAAGTTAACACATGTCTCGCCAGATGGCATCGTGGTGGTGTCATTTTATACCTGTACCTACATTCATAGCAAATAAAGTTCTGATTCTGATGGAGCCGAGAAAAAATCATTAAAACCTGTTGCTACTTGTGTCACGTTCGTTAATTAATATTTCTTTTATAAAAAGAAAAATCGACATAATCTCATTTTTCTACTATAAAAGCTTGGAGCTAAAATAATTTACCACCATACTTCAAACACGCCAATAGCTCGATTAGTAAGCGCAGCTCTCCTAATTTGTGCCCTGCTATCTCCCCTTCTTCCATCAACCGATGGCAATAGGCTCACCCCCTATTACATGGGACTTTAAACATAACTGGAGAAATGTGAGTGTACTAAGAAACACTTCTGCCAACCCGGCGTTTTTTTATTTCCTTATTGTTAAATGCATGTTCTACCGTGATTGGATGCTGAAGGCAACTTGAGAAAAGACTCACATGCCGATAGTGAGTTTTTCTGCAGATCACAGGGTCATGGATGGAGTCACTATGGCATGCTTCTCAAATCACTTGAAAAAATCTAAATATTTTATTTCACATAAACCTACATGGGCACTTATGAAACGTCAGAAGCTAGGTGCACGGTTCCAATTAGTCGTTTCCTATGGAGAAGAGCCGGGAAGAACCTCCACGGTATTTCTTTTAAAAATAATAGGCTTTTATAATATTTTCAAATTGCAGTATTAATAGGTATGGGAGGGCAGCGTAGGCCTGTTAACAAGTAATAAAATATAATTATAATAAAATAAATGGTCTACAAATCCACAGTCTACATACCTACTACAAGTACCTCGAGAATCCATACACATTGCTATTGGACTTCTAGAAAGATACACCTCTGCCTAACCCTTCGGGGAATAATACAGGTGTGATGTTATGCTATGTATGAACCATCAGAAACTAAAGTTTTTTCATCGCCTTGTGTCCTTGACGAGGATGTGTTTGTCGTAGAGTCAAAGAAAGGGAAGAAGTATCAGGAACATTGACAATAGAACTTCTGTACCTAAATCATAATTGACGATGAAGGAATCTTTAAATATGATGGAATCTTCTTTGTAGTTTCAGCCCACCCATGGTCATCCATAACTTTCTGTAATCATAAATGATAAAACCATGAATAAACAAATGCCGCATCCTTGACCATTCCTCAACGCATATTTACATTTTTTATCAAGTATTTCCGATTATGAAAGCTTTGCATGCCTACCTTTTGAATTTCATCATCATCCTAATAAAAAAAATATGTGCAGTCTTCTTGCGTTAGGGTGTTTCAGTAATTTGTAAATAATCAGGCGTGAACATCTGTATTACTTAACATAGATTTTTATTGCACATCATATTTATTTGACAATGGCGCGGCGCCGCGCGCGTGCGCATCTGTTGTCACTTAGGTATTTCGTAAAAACGAGAATTAAGTACGCATATCACAGTCGCATGTTTAATATTGTAATTAGTATGTATTATCTGCTGCAATATTGCCTAAAAAGGTTTCAAAACGCGTTAGTTGCTTTTAAAACTTAATTGCAGGTTTATTGATACAACGTGATGTCAAAACTCTCAGGGTTACCTACTGGCGCATGGTAGTTAGGGCGCTTGAACTTCTTAACAAACATAATCAATGTTTTATCTCCTTTACATTTCTATAAGTTAAAGCGTTAATATTTTGATGTAAGGTAGTAAAATGTTCATTTGAATTAACATAACTGCTACCTCCAATAGAATGTCAGCAATAACAACAACAATAATTACACACTAAAGGGTGTTAGGATGATTAGCAATTAGGCATTTTATTTTTCATGATCGTTATAAAGAGTTAATAAATGTGCCTGGTGCATTGTCCTGGCCTTTTGTACATTTTCTGCTGAATTATTTTTCTTTCCAAGCTCAGTGGCTTGAAATTGGAGAGGTCTATGTAATAATAATTATGATAATTAGGACTTTTCCTTTCAATGTTACATTATTAATATAAGTCATCAATAAATGGGACTTGGATACAGTGTGTCATTTAATGATAGTGAGCCTAGACCCATCCCTGCTGGGATTAAGAAATTATAACCATTCATTATGAGTTATGCGACTGCTTAGGTGCTTAGAAAGTCGAGGTGCATAATCAGACTATAGTGTCCCCACTGTTGGGGTCTAGGCCTCAAAACCCTACTCCATAATTTATATGGCCAAAGATTATGTTGTTTTCTTTACAGGACTCCGGAGGGGTAATTCTCGTAATTTTAAGAGCGTTCACAGTCTGATCTCAGTCTCAATCTGTCAAAAACACCTCTTATTTTCCTAAAGTTTTGACATCGATTGTCGCTGAGATGAGATTGCAACTAGATTTTAAACGTGTTTAATTACGAGAATTGCCCTTCTGATAGAAGGTAAGGATTAAGGGAAAATGCAATCATTAATTTTTAGATTTTATATTTACATCATACATAACAATTTATGTACACAATAAAAAGGTATAAAATAGTGATTTCTAATAGGCGTTTTAAGTATTCCATAATAGAGCAATGGACCTTGTCTAGTGAAATATTAAGGAATACTTTATCATTTAAAATTATAATACATTGAGTAGTGCTTAACCTACAATTCAAACATGAATTTACTTTTCAGGCTGGGGAGGTGCGGTGGCGAGGTATGCCAGGGCGCGCTGGATGGCCTCCGGGATCGGGGGAGGAGTGGGGATGTGGGCACCCTGAGGCTGGAATCCATTTTCGTTGGCGATGTATGTCAGTTGGATGTTGCCACCGTCCTCACTGGGGTATGAGAACTGTCCTTCAACCTGCAGGGCAGGCTCTTCGGCGCCGATATCCTTCAGAGCTCCCTTCTCGTCAGCGTTAATACCGTTGCCGGTTTCGTAAGCCCACGAGTAGGAGCCATCGGGGTTGATCTCGCTCTCTTGCTTAACGATCGGGATGGGTTCAGTTGGGCTTTGAGGCGCGGCGAGGGCGACAGCCAAGAGACCGAGGAAGACCTGGAATAAACGAATTGTTATGAATATTTTACATTACCACTTAACTTTTACCATGGGGTTTTTTTTTATTGATCGTTTTAGTTAGTTTTCTGGAAATCCCATTTAGGTATTCCACACAACACTGTGATCACAAGGCACTTTCTTTTAAATATCCAATGAATAAATGCACTATCACAACACTTACAATGGTTTTCATGTTTGTGTTTGTTTGTCGGTGAAGGCACTAGACAATGTTGATCTAACAGTGTTATCGGTATATATACGGACGGGTCACATGCCGCCTACCACCTCTGGATGGTATTGCACCATTGGAAACGTCAGAATAAATTCGACAAAATATGTACGTGCCTACTGTAGTCAATGCGCTTGCATGATATTTGCAGCATCATGTTTTAATCGGCCCTCAGTTAATTCTTTGCCTTTGGATGCGATAGGACGTTCAGCAACGAACTTATTAAAAATTATGAAATTCTAGTCGATACCTAAGTTAAATTAGTAATATCCGGACATATAATATCCGGGATGGAAGTCCCCAAAAAAGTGGAAATATTATTTTTCCGTAGGTAAATGATTTGAATGATCAATTGTATTGTGCTTTCTTTGTAGCACATTCTTTACGTAAAGGTATACTGATTATGTACTTTCAAACAGGAAAATGTTTCATAAATACTAAGATATCACAAAAATCATGTGCCTATTTTATTTGAAATATATCTTTTTTCATGTAGTTGTATCTCAATTGAAACAAAATTGTTGTTTGTAAGTCAACCTAATAACCAAGTGGCACATTGATCGATATACCGTTTCTGAAAAACTTCCTGTTAAAGAAATATCAATATCTATACGTAACACATTACTTTCTTATAAACCCACATAAAGTTTTCTGGTCCTACAACGAATCTCGTTTGCCTATTTCTGGGTGATTAGGTAAACTGTATAACATGTTTGTACAGAGATAATTTTATGCAATAATTCGAATTAAAAGATGTCCTAAAACATTAAAACACAATAGTTTACCAGTTTTACGAAACCGGTGATACAAGGTCGTCTCATTATAAGACAGTAGGTACGCAAGTATATAAATAACTAATCAACTATGTTTTTACAATATGTTGTGACCATTTTAGGAGATGATAAAATAGTTTTTATAGAAAAAAAGACGTTAATGCTTGAATTATAAGCGATAACGATACTAATATTAAACATAGAGGTAAAGGTCCCTAAATAAATTTTAATAATTACCTACTTCAGAGTATCCTGCTAGGAATTTTAATTAAAATGTTACATTAACAAATACGAGTATTGCGCAATGTGGATAATCAAAAGGTCAATACCAGATTTTAAGTACGAATGTATGTTTGAAGTAAATTACTGTATTTGAAAGAATAGCTATACTCACTTGCGATATTATAGGTAATCGATTAGCATATCTGTACGAAGGCCATGTATGATGAGTTTTATTTTGTAAGACCAGGATGAGGTTATTACTTTAGGCCAAAATGCTTTGTTCATCACTAATACAAAAATTCGGACCCTTAACAAGCACAATTGGTACTATTATTGCAAACTTTGGACCACCACTGTCACAACAATATAATTTGACAAATAGGTAGGTATAGTGCTATTGGATAAAAGAACAATGTTCTACATCCATACTTCCATACTATCCATACTAATATTATAAATTCGAAAGTAACTCTGTCTGTCTGTATGTTACCTTTTCACGCCGAAACCGTTGAACCGATTTAGAGGTATAGAGATAGCTTGAGTCCCGGGAAAGGACACAGGATACTTTTAATCCTGATATTCCCACGGGATCGAGACTTATGCGGGTGAAACCGCGGGGCGCAGCTAGTATTACATAAAACCTGAAGTGACTGAAGCTGTGGAAGTTACAGACCCGACTCGTTTCACCATTACTATGATATTTAATTCATTTTAATGAAAATATTTTCTCTTAGCCAGTGATTGAAGGGCTTTCCTAAATTGATGTAGGTAAGACATAAGGTATATTTGGTAGTCAAGAATTTAATGAATAATAAATAATGCACCAAACACGATATTAGTATATTTATGAAATAACATCATGTAAGTCATAATTTAATTGATAGGCTTATAAAACAGTTTGCATTGATTTGAAATTATAACGACAAGTAGTTTCCGGTTTATATTTTATGTTCTAAGTAGGTTGGTATTTTTGTAGTCGTTAAATATTATGATAGTGTACCCATTTTTTATTTAAACAGGCTTTCCTAACCTTTAAGTTGGTAAGCCAAAATCACACAAATATCCTCATTTGAACTAAAAAAAATAATCACGTATATCACGTTTATGTACTACTAACTGTTGCCCGCGACTTCGTTCATGTGGCGCCGTCTATTATCATAATAACGTTATTTTTGTTTTCCTCGGGAACAGCACTTTATTTCGGGATGAAAGGTACCCTATGTCCGTTTCTGTACACCTGGCAACATTTATGCAAAATTTCAGGATGATCGGTTCAGTGGTTTAGGCGTAAAAAGGTAACAAACAAACAAACAAACTTACTTTCGCATTTATAATATTAGTTAGGATTGATACTTTTCCCAAGAGTTAAATTTTGTGTTCATTGATAGTACACGGGGCAAACTAAAAATAACACACGGCAAATATTAGCCATTTGATACTTTCTATCGAGATTTAACTGTAGCTTACGTAAGTTTTGCTCCATACGTACTCAAATAGCTTCAACCATTCATAAAAATCCAAATCACATATTGAAGACCTTGCATGGTTTTTAGGCTTAAAATTGAAATTGCTGAAAATATGTTAAATAAAAAAGGTCAGCGAAACGATTCTGCATATTCGTGAGAGATACCGCGTCAATGCTGCTGCTAAAGTTTGTTTCCCGATTTACATTGCATTACCCAACTAACGTGTTAAAATTGTGTAAAAATTATGCGTCATTTCTGAACTTATACCTACAGGTTTTTTATTTAATATCTTTTTGTTTTGCATGCTATCTATCGCCTAATATTATGCACTTGGCTTGTATGTTTGCTTGTGCTAATTTGGATAAACAGTGTAATAATGATTGTAGATAGACCAATAAATAAATAAAAGAATTAAAAACATGATCTTCATTTTATTTCTTTATATCTCAGCTTTCTTTACATTCACTTGTAAAGGATCGTACGATACGTAATCTACGTGGTAATATCCCTTCTCCTTCGTCCGTCCCTTACCTTTGAGGATCGGGACTCCTTCTCATGTTTTATTTCTGAACAGATCTCCATTTGCTTCGGTCTGTGGCTAGATGAGGGACACCCTCACAGAAAAGTGGCAACTTCATAGGCACTTCCAGTTACTCCAACACCTGACTGTAAATTTTAATTCGCTGCTATGGGATAGTGGTAACTGCTTTATTTACATAACATCTAAATTAATTCGATACATTCTATTTCATATCTATACATATATTTACATATACAATATACATACATACAAACAAATAAATAAAATTTAAGTGTGTGTTTGTAATGTCAAAATAACACAACCGTACTACCGTATATTATAATAATCTCATAATATGCATTTTTACTAAAAAATGTTTGTATGTACCGTATGGTAATACAATTTTTTTGAAGTGAAAACTTCTTTAGGCGCGTTGGGCATTTTTTGAGATGGGAAAAACCATTGAACTCGCGACACCGTTACCGACACCTCTGTTTTAAGGTTTGGCCATTATAAAGACATCAACGCGCGCTACATTTTCTTTGGGAAGTCTAACTGAATGTTTTTTTTTTTCCTGTCTATCTATTTATTCCGGCTAATATCCAAAAAGGCTAATATTGGCAGATAGCTGATGTTACAAGGCGTAACTTAGGCTTTTATTTTAGAAAATGAATTAGGATTAAAAAAAATTAAAACGTTTTCCAATATGCACGCGAACGAAGTCGCGGACTCAGCTAGTAATAGATAAAAGGTAATATTCTTAACATTTTACTTCTGTTCCGATTTTAATGAAACATTTAGCGCGGCTGGTTTCTTTGAGCCCATTTTCAAACGGTTAGAAAAAAACATTGGACCGATATTCTGTTCTTAACCATTCTATTATAAAAGTGCTACATACGCCCTATTTTTTTATTCAAGCGTCTTTATTTTTTTAACTTAAGCATCCTGTATCACTACGTTTTATAAACACTACAAAGTCCCCCGCCGCCGCGTCTTTCGTGCATCTTACGACTTCCGCGCGAATGAAATAGTGGGGAGAAACAAGTAGTAATTAAATCAGGTCCACATTAATGTCTGGTGCACGAATAAAATATTTAGTGTTTCGAATAGCCCTTTCCTAGACGATCTGCTATTTTCCGTTTGTACTCACATTGCCGGTAACAAAATAAAGCAATATCAATATTTATACATTTATTCCGATTGTAATGATTGTTACTTTTTATTTTAGCCAAACATCCATTTTGAAAGCTATAACAACATTCTTTGGAACGACCATTTAATTCGTTTCACTGGTTCATAACCAAATGTATGGTTTTATGTTTCATGTTTGCAGGTATAATGTCGGCTGAATCATGTGGTGATGGTGGTGATTGTTATGAAAAGTTACAATAAAAATGGGAATACTGATTCTTTTTCAGACCATCGTTCATATCGGTAATAAATTATACACTAATTGTTCCGTTCCCAGAGACAAACCGTGAAAACGGTTATGCGGGGCATAGTTTTTAAGTCAAGATTATTTTATAAACTTGTAAAAAAAAAGAAAAAAAAAGTTTCTATACCGCGAGGGCTAGTTCGAGGTGGTGCGGGAAAAGAGTTCCTGGAAGGATTTGGGAGAGGCCTTTGCCCACAGCGTAGCTGTGGGACAGTATAGGATAACAAAAAAAGGGTTTCTACTTAGGTACGTAAGTGATTTTTTTTAAAGTACCTAATCATATTTAAAATTAACATTCTTTCGTGGTCTTATTTTCTATTATTTTTTATGATATTTCATTTTGACGTAAGGTTGGGTTTCGAATGATAGCAATTTATTATCGACACGAAATGTATTTAATTTCTTATTTCAAAGTGGCCTACAACTGTTTGTCTCAACTATGTGCCAATCTCATTCTGAGCCTTATTCACCTTGCGCCATGACCTTTCGACACTTCAGATGTGCGTCCGCGTCGATACTCATTAATGTTTTTCTCTTAATTATGTGTTCTATCCCTTAATAAGGTTAGTGACAGAAGTTAGTTTGATAACTTCAAACTTTGTTCTTCAATGTTTGATTTGGTTGACATAAAAATATCAAAAAAGTATACGAATTAATACAAGCAGTTGCCTAGTTTAAAAAAAAACGTATTCAGAAAAAGTGAAATACAGTTGGGTGGTAACTAAACAAAACTTAAGGAGCTTTCCTGCACGTACTTATCATACATATTTAAGTGTTAAGGATTAATCGAATCCTTTATATACCTATCAACTCACAAACTTATACCCAGAGTTGTCAATACTGTGATATAATCTAGCGCTTCTCATTAAATGCTTGTTGATTGGATTAACCAAGACAGATTGTTAACGTCATTACCAAAATGTATGCATAAACACTGGGTGTGGTGATTATACCAATTAACTATTATTGCAAAGATATAGTGTCCGGGATAATCGGTCACACTGCAATTATGCTATTACTATTTGCAACGACAAATTGTTTACGTAGCCAATTGTAAGACTTTTGCGCTCCAACATATTTTTAATCTAGTAGGTACCTAACTACTCCGATATTCAATAAAAATTATTAAGGAATGCTTTATATTCTCCTGTATATTTTTGCAAATGTGTGTTTGTTCAGGTGATACCTACCTACTTAAAATGAATTAGATAGCAACCGCCGGTTTAGCCGGTTCCATAAACAAATTGTTCTTATTCAAATTAGCTGACCTTCACGTTTCAACTTAGTTCAAATAAGAAAAGAGAGTAAAATGTATTTTAAATGAGAATCAATTATTCTGTGGTTAGACTAGTTCTATTAATTTATTAATCATTATCAAGTCTCAAAGTATTATTAAAATTCGATTCAGTTGGGTTATAAAATTAAAACTTGGGGATTTAAGTGTTTCATTAGCTTTATTGGTAGTAGAAAATTATAAAATACACATCACTATATGTGATTTTGAGTATTGTTGCATCAGCCAACATGAAATCTATTGTGGGGCAGCAGCTCCCTGTGGGGGCGCGGCGGTGGCGAGGTAGGCGAGGGAGCGCTGGATGGCTTCGGGCACTGGGGGAGCGGTGGGCAGGTGCGCGCCTGACGGTTGGAAGCCGTTCTCGTCAGCGATGTACGTGAGGTGGATGGCATCGCCATTCTCGCTGGGATAAGAGAACTGTCCCTGCACCTCTAAAGCATCGGCATCTCCGACCTTCTTCAGCTCTCCCTTCTGATCAGCAGAAATACCATTGCCAGTTTCGTAGGCATACTGGTAAGATCCGTCGCCGTTGATCTGGCTGTCATCCTTCACGATGGGTATGGGCTCGGCCGGGGCTCCTTGTGGGGCTCCTTGAGGGGCAGCGAACGCCACCGCGAACAGCATGCAAGCCAACACCTGTCACAAAAACTATAGTTAGACGATGCAAATAAATAAACATAGGCAATATTACCAACAGACAAGATGGAATGTGCTGCGTTAATTGATGACTTTTTAAATAATTTATATATCAAAACCCATTTGAATTTGTATATCCACGAATATATATATGGTCTGTATTTTTTTTTATGATGAAGCACAACACTGAACTTTGTTTTATGTTTGTCACTCTACTTATTTTAAAAAACACTATGTTTTGTTGGAAACGTAAAGGAAACTTTTAAAGCACAGAATTTGTTATCACTTACAATAGATTTCATTTTGTAGTGTTTGGTGATGGTGGAACAAGCAGTGATGATAACTGTTGTCGACTGATGCTTTCAGTCCTGAAAATTTGAGTTTTTATAGTTATCACATTTTCCCACCTCCCTGCATTCTAGTTTCACAATTCATTGTGGTGTCGCAAAATCTATGAGTTAAGTAAACACTGGATGCATTACCTCGCCTCGTGTATGTCAACTTGGCCTGCGACGTAATGGTAAACAACAAACATAACGGATCCTCCATTTGCGCGGCCTTAGTAGCGCAAGCTTCGTGCTGTTTGCACAAAAGATTTACATTCATACAAATTGGCAATTACTCACGGCCGAATTTGCCACAGTTACCCAAATTCTCAAAAGTAGGTATCAAACGCCAAACATAAAAAAATTTACAAGGTATTATAAATTTTCATGGAATTCGTTTCAATATCTGACATTTCCAAAATGAATTAATAATATTGTCTATTTTTATTAGTATCATGCCATGTATGTTGAATAGGCAATAAACTAGTATAATTATCATACGTAGGTACACGCGATCCGACTGTTTTCGAGGTGAAGTTCACGAGGCGGGTGCGTGATAACAGAATTTCTTCAATGGCTCGTGGCGAGCTTCAAGTACCTAGCGTACTAACGTACAACGTCATTACGTAAAGCTCTCGAGGGGATCCATGACACACCGATCCAATCAAGTCTATAGTTTCGCCATCGTTTGTGCGCAAATAATGAGCATGGTTATTAACCTCTCTACCTATTCATTACGTACTTATAGCTACAGATGTATATATGTGGAAGCTTGTAATTAGCAATTGTCAGCTGTTTACTATTTCGTTACCATTTACGTGTATTAGTCTGTAAGCTTTCTTAAAATTGTAAAAAAAAATAAAATATAACTGTAATACCTATGATTATTTGAAAGGAATACGCCATCTGTTTCATTATTAAGCTCAAGACGAATGAGAATAACGAGCCAAGCAAGCCCGTCTGGCAGATACACTCCTATTTAGTATGGAAAATAATTCGAGAGGAAATAAGTGTAACAACAATGTGCTTACAACTCTGTCGAAGTAACCTATAGACAGACGATATGTATATAATATAAGCATAATATTAATTAGCGGCTACGTCAATCTGTGAGCAATCGTATGATGTTCAAAATGTATGTTATTTTCCAGAATAAATTTATAAGACTTGCTTGTCTAGTTCGAGATCGCCAATAAAACATACATAAATAATAGTAGTAAAAATACAACAAAGACAATAAAACTATAAGGTTACCAATCCATAATACTAAAATTGTAAATTGATAAAATAAAGTTATCGGTATCGTAAGTGCTGTCTTTATTTTATCAATTTGCAGAAGCTGGGATGGTACATTCTAATTTCACTAAGTACTTTCAATGTTTTCTTTTTTGACACTGAGGAGTTGATTTGACCATCTACCTTCACCGACGACGGTCGGACCGGTGAGTACGATATTTTGTCTACGAAAATATTCAATACATCTTCTTTAAGGTAATATTTTTGTTTACCTTTGAGCACTGTGTCCTCCCCTTAATGCTCTATGGCTTACAAGGCAGATCATACATAAGCTGCAAGTCACTCAGAGAGCAATGAAGCGTGTTATGTTAGGTATATCACTTCGAAATTGAATTAAGAACACGGATATCCGAAGAACGAAACTTACCGAATAGCCGCGGTAATTGCGCGAAGAAAGTGGAAATGGGCGGGCCACATAAGGCGTAGAACAGATGGCAGATGGGGTAGTACAGTGCTGGACTAGAGACCGAGACCTGGTAGTAGAAGTGTGGGCAGACAGCCGATGAGGAGGGCCGACCACCTGGTCAAGATTGCTGGACGAGTCTGTCTTAGGAAGGATAGAGACAGAGAACATTGCAGGATACCTACACTCAGCATTGGATGGCGAAAGAATGAAGAAGAAGAATAGAGGCGGTTTACTCCTATGTCACAATTTTATAAATGCAAGTTTATCCCTGTTTTTGCACTACCTGAAACTAGGTGAATTACCTACATGTGGTGACATGTATTGGTTTCATGCCATATGTTACAATTAAGTACTTACATTTCTACGATAAGTGCTTACTCATGCTGACTTATAAAACTCAATCATTTGAAACTGTCGGTATCGGATCAATACAGCCTACGTTATTATGCAACTGATACCATCCATGGTAGTCTTTATGAATAGATATTCAGACAACAAAAGATTTCACTCCTATCTCTTATGTAAATCGTATTGTAGACACTTTAGTGAATAGAATGTCTTCAGGCAAATTCTGATATTGCTGCATTAACATCTATTAGTTGGGAGTGGCCTACGGGTGACTTATGTATGGCTATGATAATTTGATGAAGTCATTTGACATTTAAAGCTCAAGTACATATTTGTTCGACTAACGATTTTTTTCTTAAGAATGATTCAACGGTTTTTTTGCAGCTTTACACGTCTCATCCCGTTTCGTGGAAGCAGTAAGCTCTACAAGTCGTGCCGTGAATATCGGTCGATTGATTAAAATCTAAATGTAGGTATACAAATAGCTATAGTTGCAAAAAGTACTAGTTTCTATTTTTCTAATTATATTTTGAATATGGAAGGTACCAAACATACTAAATGTCGTCGGTATTCGGGTAGTCGGGTTGCAACTATCACTCAAGTAATGAATAACGTACAAAGTAATATCAAAAGTCAAAAAGTCGAAACATTTATTTCAAACAGGCACATAAAATACACTTTTGAACGTTAAAATTTACAATAAAATAGAATTGATTCTAGTCGCCCCTTCCAAAAGAAGAATGGGTAAGAAACACCGCCGTTAAACTTATAAAATGTTTTATAATATTTTGTATACATTAATTATATGTGAAGACGATGCACTCAGAATAAAATTACTACACCAAAATGTATAGGTATAAGAATTAAAAATGAACAATGACGGATACACGGTTCTCACATATTTGTAAATATGTGAGAACCGTGTAACGTTGTAAAAGTAGACGATTTTCCTAAAAACAAATAATAAGTCCACTGACTTATTACTTGTTTTTACTCGTTTCTGTCTTTGTGAGATAAAGTAATCACAGATTATAAATCAATGTCATATAAAATAATAAAATTAGCAACCAGTTTGATTTTGTCTAGTCCATGACATACAGCTGCTTGTTTTGTATCATCTATCAATTTAAGCTCAAGAACTATTTTATAGATGTTTAAGTAGAGATTTGATACCTACATAGCTGAAGATAGCTATTATTATCCTAAGATTAATTTAAAGGTGAAAAGATGAAATATCGCTTTTCAAAAAAATCCCATAACACTCATAGAATCTTGAAATCAAATATAAATAATTCTACATAAATTATATGTATGTACTAACATGTGGAGGTATTATTACCTACCTACTTACTCCGCGAGTACGCCTATTAAATACCTACTTCAGTTCTACGCTAAACACCAACAAGTGTTTACCTTTATAAAAGTGCTTCAGCAACGTGATGAAGCCAATTTTTCGTAGTAAGACGCAGCTTAGGATAAGAATTTTGTTAACATCAAGTCTTAGCTTGAACATGATACAAACAAAACGAAAACAAAGTAAGGTAATCATCATGTCTATACTAATAGCGAGTCACTGGTCGGATAGGAAGTTTTTATTATTTTTATAGGTTATTGGAGACATTAAATTAATAAAAATGTCCAACCCGGATACAAAATCAATGATAAAACAAGTTAATAACAAAACAATGTGTATTTATAACACCAGTTAGGTCAATGGGTTACGCAAGTACAAAGTTTAACCTTCACAATTAGGCACGATCAGTCATATTTTGGGTATTCTCCGATGTTTTCCTACCTGTTTGTAGCATGGCGACGATGGGCGAGCGACCTTGACACGGAGGTGCAGGGAAAGTGAACAGACTGGTTGTTGAGCAAGGGGTCGCGCCGAACGAACTTCAGCCGCTTAGGACTCGAACACATGTGATGCTTTTAATATGGCAGCTCAGTGGGTATTGGAATGATGATTGTTTCGGAAACGGTGATGGTGTAGCGTTTTAATTAGTTTTGGTATCCTATAGATGGCTTGTTTTTCCTCATACTCGAAGGTCACAATATATGGCAAATTCTAGTCGTTTACGCTTGTACGTAAACCACTAGAACTTGTATCTTTTGTCTAATGCCTAAGACTTATCGGCCGTTATCGGTTCAATCAAATCTTCATGAAATGTTAATTAACCCATTTAATTTCTAAATTTTTACAGCTAAATTGCGGAGCCTTCTAGAGCCCGACCATTATCAGATTCTACCTGCGATTTGTAATTTGTCAATATTGCAATTTTTTTGGTTTCACTATGATCTGAATAGATTCGCAATAAGAAAGACCTACAAGAGACCTACTACGAAATAATTACAATTTAATCATCGTGGGAAAACAAAAATACATTATTATGTCAATTTGCTTTATCATTGAACTTATAAGCTTAAAGTAAAATACGCTTAGCTCCAACTCCTTATACATTTAAAATTCTTGACGGTTCTCTAACGCTAAACATGTGTCCATCGCGGCGCAAGCGCAGGGTATAATTACCATTGACAGCCAGTGAGCCGATAATCACCACAAACTGTTATTATAAACTCTAACCTTGTGAATGAACAAACAAATATTTAATCTTCGAGTTGCGAAATGAAATTATTAGATCAAAATAAACGGTTTTTAATTGAGGCTTTAACATTCTACACTTACTTGCGCAATCCCTAAACAGTTCCATATTCTCTTTTAAACATGTATTTTTTTATCACCGGATACTTAATTATGTTTATTTATGGGTCCTGTTAGTAATTAATCATTTTCATCCAAATCATGATCTTGATGAAAATAAAAAATCTAGTTTTTATCGCAAATCATTAAACGAAAACTTGTTTTAATAGATATTCCAATAAAACGAGATAAGCTTAACATAAAACCATAATATATTATGAAAAATTTACAAAAAATATAAAACTACTTATTAATTACTTTTTTTTTTTGTATTTTTCTTCTAGGACCTTGGTATCACAAAAGTGAATAAGTAAATCTATGACTGAGTTTCAATTGTTTAAATCCTAGTCCCTTATTAACAAACCTGGAGTAAAGTTACGCCAAACTTTCACCATGAAAATGGTAAATAAACTGATATTTTGAGGTGTAACTATATTCCGTGTTTCATTATTAAAGGTTCATGTTTAGCTGTGGTTTAGTTCCTGGCATATTCTCTATTGTCTGGGTTCTGTGGGGGGAGCGTCGCAAGGTAGTCCAGGGCATCCTGGATTGCCTTGGGGACTGGGGGGGCAGTCGGGATATGAGAGCCCTGGGGCTGGAACCCATTCTCGTCAGCCAAGTACTGCAACTGGATCACCTGAAAAAACAAGTACAATTTGGTTAATGACGAAATAAAACATTGCACAAAACTTCGTGTGTTTTATTTATCCGAAAATGAGACGAGACTACAGTATAGTCAGGACCTGGGAAATGGCATAGTTACTGAAATTAATTTTCTTCAGAGTGATTTCCTTGGTTACTCTGGTGTCAAATGTATTTTAACGTGTAAGAAAACTGAAAAATATAGAATAACACGTTAGCCATTGCAATTGGATGACTAGATTAAACTAGGTTATTATAATTTGATCAAATTTAGATTAAGGTAAAATAATACAGTTTCTGCTATTCCAGGGGGGTAATTGCGTAACACACTAACAGCAGCAATGACTTTCATTTAGACAGTTCAACAATATTCATTTCGTTATTTACGTTGTTGAGCAGACAAATTTTTCGAACATTTTGAAGCAATAGATTAGCAATATCGTTCAGATTGTGATTGATTGTGTGTCGCAACTAGGGTGCAGGCCTGTTCTTAAAATAAATCCAATTCCATAAGCTACCAGAAACAGTAGTTCCCAACTCTGTAATGAAATAATTATTGTTTTACTAGTCATGACTTTAAGAGCGGTTTCGCACTACGTCCGATCCGAATCCGAGAAATGCGGGTCCAAAGTGACCATAGTCCTATTTGTATGAGGGGTTGCGCGCTAGATCCGAACTCTGTCCGTCCGAATTTAGAACATTTCCAATTCGGATTGAAGTCGGATCTTTAATTCGGATTCGGATCGGATGTAGTGCGAAACCGTTCTAACGAAAACGTATTCCGTCATCACCGACCCATGGCCAACAATTTATGGAAGGGATCTAATTTTTTTTAATACGATTGCCTTGATAAGTAATAATATTATGTATGAAGGTAATTATGTGAGTCATCACTACGGCATCCTAGTAAGAACGTGCCTCTCTTATTAGTGCCTGCATTTTTTTTCTATGTTTTTAAGTATACTTTCATCAGCATAGATTTGAATGACTTATTGTAAAAATAGGACAGTTTCTCGAAGACTTTACAATGAATAGGTAAGGTATTTTTTATTTGCTTGTATCTTTGAGACCTTAACATTATTTGTTTAGTCAAATTCTATCCGGTCGGGTATCTTCTTAGATTTGACAAGGATATTATAATTATCATGTTTTTTCTTTAAAATATTTAATTTTAATTTCAAGAAATATGGATACAAAAAATATACCTTATACGGATTTAATAGCTGTAAGGACAAGATATTTGAGGTGAATTGAAGATTCAAGCTCAATGTTGTCAAACCAACCAAACCAAATATATTATATTTATCATTTGATTAATAGTGAAACTGACGGAAGACAGATAAATGACGACATCATCCTAAAATTAAAGATTATTATGATTCGATAACCACTAGCCAAACATTATTTTTAGACGTTTATCATAAGTTTAATGGCCTTAAAGTAATGTGAACATATTCATTTAAATATGTGGACTTGTTTAACGATGTCAAAACTTTGTTTAAACTCATTCTCGAAGTTCTATAGATTGTCATCTATCGTGGGTTAGAGCCGACGCGGAGTTTAACTAAGCCTGTAGAAGTTTTCGATTTTGCTGCATAGCTTATCAAAGTAAACGCTGCTATATTTGTTTGCGTAGGCGCAACTTTACATAAATCCTAGTTGAATTCTAATATTACAAAAATCTAAGTTATGACAAGTAAATATTTTGATAAATGGATGATTAAATCAAAGAACCATCAATCATTTCAGCAAGAACCATCATAAAATAATATTAAAATGATGACAAATGGCCGAATAAATGTACATAATTTGGTTACTTTATTAAAGAGTGAATGCATTTTTTGGTATTTTGCATCATGCATGACATGACTACTTGTGAATATTTGACATTAAATTTTACTTAATCGGCGTAGCAGATAAATACCACATTGCCAAAAGCTTTTGATGATTATCCTGCTAGAACAGGAAAATATGATTTCTCATACTTATATTTAGCCAGTACCATTATGTTTTTTTTTTGTTTTCCTGCAAAAAGCTGAAGAGTACATAGTGCATTTTACCTGTCCATCAGGCGCGGTGTACTGGTACTGTCCCTGAGCGACCTGAGCTTCTTGCTCCGGGATCCCTTGGTTCTTCACGTATCCCTGCTCCTCAGCTGAAATGCCGTTTCCAGTCTCGTAGCTGAAATCATGAACGTGTTATGAAGTTAAACACTATAGGTCAAAATGGGATGGAAAAGTAACTTTGAATTTCAAAAGTTCAGAATTTCACAGGTGTTTGTATTAATTTAAAATGTTCATTGTTTAAAAAAAACAGAAGTAGGTACTAATGGAGGTCAAATCTAGGACACACTTCAAATAAGATAGAAACAACTAAGACAATTACGTAATAATTTACGAGGAAATAGATACACTAATGAAGAGACGTATGGCTTTTGTCATTTTGTACCTCTCATAAGGTACAAAATGACAAAAGCCATACGTCTCTCTCTATAAATCAAAAGATTGAGAGGTTGGGGAGTAGGTATAGTATCTACTTTATTCTCCCAAAATTGTACCGCTTTCAACAATTCTTGTGCCTAAAACTGTGAATATGGCAAAATATGACTGAGATTTCTATAGATGTTCTTTTGAAATTTTACTACTCTCATAACAAACCTCAAATAGGGAGGACACACAAATACTAAACAGTAGAATACTATTGAACCTTGAAAGTAACTTACTTAGCGTACTCATAAGCATAATTGATCATATAAAGATCAGATTATCAATTAAACCAGTGTATGACACTAATTTATTTGACCCATCCACTTACAGTTGAACTGTTACAAAATTTAAACTGACATCATAAAGAGATAAAGTTGTGTGTAAGTTTGTATGTTTGTAAAAGGTAATCTTTGATATTGCTTAGCTGATTACCAAAATTCTTTCATTAATAGAAAGCTACGCTAGTTGAGTAATATTTATAGGATCTTTAGTGGCATTTTTTTAACACGAAACACGGGGTGCAGTTAGTAGAGTATACACTAACCTCCATTTATATGACCCATCTGGGTTTTGCACTTGTTCTTGTCTTATGATGGGGATGGGTTCCGTGGTGTACTGTGGCTGTTGTTGTTGCTGCTGTTGATACAAGGGCTGCTGTTGGAACTGCTGGAAGCTGCTGACGTCAGCGTAAGCTGCGCAAACCAGGAAAGCTAATACAATCTGAAAATAAAATTTGTATTATTAGACCTATAGTCCTGAAATAGTTTTAGTTTTGGCAGGTTCTCTCAAAGGTTGCAGGTGCAACCTAAGATGATTTCTTATCTGTTATATAATATTATAATAGATAATATTTGTTATGCTACGTTGTTGTTATCACTTTAGAATTAGTTTGATCGGCTTTTCCGTTTAGATACCATTTAACACAATTTGTCCGATATAATTAATCAAAATCTTCTACCCAAATATGAATCAATTACTAAGTAGACAAAAGCTGATTTGAATGACTAATTTTGAATTGCTAAGTAAACGATAACTGAGAACTTCCGGAACTTTCAATTGAAATGTAAATTGAATTAGAAATACTGAACTAAACATTGCATTGATAGGAAAAGCAGAAAAGAAAACAATTTACACTGAACAAATACAAAACTAACTATGCGTCGTAAAATGAGAACTTTATGAAAGAAAGACTAAGAAAGTTTGAAAAACTTACAACACACTTCATGTTGAACCAAGTACAAAACAGTTGCAAGACTGCGTGTGATACAAAGGCAATGTAATGATGCATTTTGGATTCACCCCCAGTATTTATACCGAAAACTTTTGTCGCAATTACACATCGCAGCGGATTCTGTATATATTTTATGATCATCTGTACAACGAAGGACAGTTGGGACGTCCCTTATGGTACCAAAACATCGCAAGAAACGATTGAATAAGAACTTAATTCTCTTGCTGATAAGACTTAAATGAAACACCGTCAGCTGCAGTCGAAATTGGAAATTATAGCTTTTGCGTGAAATTTTAATGCATTCATTTTAATTTTATTGCTATAGTTTTTTTGTAATGTTCAAGTTGAACGGTAATGTACTACGTGCTAATTAATACAAGACGGGAATTTTTGGTCTTCATTATCGAACGCTGTACACCAGTCAGAAAATAATAACTAGGTAGGTACCTAAAAGTGTTAAATTCATATAGGGTAACATCTTCTACGGAAACCTTTATATTAAAACATGCCTATTTGGCTTAAAGATGAAACGTATTATGATAAATGAATAAGTTAAGGAGAGCCAATTCAATGTTCCACATATTTTTTCGGGTGAGGCGTCTTTAAATTGAACTTGTACTAAATGAACATGCTACATTACGAAGTACCTAAAAGCTTTTCTGAATATTTCCTTATAAAACCGAAGATCAGCTAATCCTCCCACAATAAATTTCCAGATTTCTTGTGGGATGCAAAATGTACAAAACAATTTAAAGACTTTAGCATCATGATGTAACTTGTCTCAGTAAAGTTAACCTTAAATCTTAGGCACATCAGCGGAGGCGGATCTCAGAAACCAGTCGCATCTCACGCTTGTGAGTTGTGACACACTTCAACGAGGTTCAAAGAAAAAAAACCGGCCAAGTGCCATAACTTGGGGAATCACTGTACACTACTAGCTATAAATCATACATGACGATAATATGTTTGAAAATAACAACTTTTGATCTCCAAGGACCCAAGTTTCAATTCTTATCAACACCCAATTATGATGCCTATTTTTAACATAGAGGTTGCATTCCGTTCTACATTCTACTGTTCAACACAAACTAAATATATAGGTACACTAGCCGCGCCCCGCAGTTTCACCCGTATAAGTCTCGATCCCGTGGAAATATCGGGATAAAAAGTATCCTATATCCTTTCCCGGGACTCAAACTATCTCTATACCCATCTAAATCGGTTCAGCGGTTTAAACGTGAAGAGGTAACAGACAGACACAATTTCGCATTATAATATTAAGTATGGATTGTACTTAATGAATAATACCTAGACACCGAATTGCTTATGCTCTGTTGTAATTTTGGAAGAATCTTACATCGTAACGTGTGTCAAAAGCTACCTCGCTAATTACCTTTTATGTAATTTGGACTAAGAAGGGCTTTACATGGTCTAATGAATATGCTTAGTGACATGATTTATGATTAGAATTTATTCTTTTTTTTTGCTTAAATTGTTCCACTGAAGAGAGAGATTTACTTATCTCTTTTATCGTTACTTGATATTTGCCTTGGCAACGCCGATTTTTACAAGTATGTAGATCAAATCTCCAGCGCATACAATGACAATAATATTAAATTCAGACATCAGCGTCGTATAGTATCGCGTGAAGTTATGCTCAAGATGCGACAATAGGACATTATCATAATGACTGTGATAAAGAAACCCGTTTAACATTTTGGGAAGCTGCGGGTGAATGTTGTAGACTTGAGTAAATTTCGTTGAAAGCTAAGTAATTGGTAGCATTGGTGGTTGGTTTTTTAAAAATGATTAGGCATTTTTGTGTATTTGCATAAATGTTGGTTATTTTCGAAAAATTAAAACATTTTACACGGGTGAGGTCACAGGCACAACTTGTTAATAATTTCATGTAGTTTTAATCTTTTACAAGAGGTTACCACAAAGTGAATGATTTAAGTAACCAGTACATAAAACACGAAATTGATCACTACCCCACGCCTTGCTACATTCATACTTCTGTTAAAGTTATGACTGGTAACACGAGTATAAAAATTCTTATGCATGAACGTGTACATGAAAAAATACGTGTAGGTATTCTGGTGAAATCTTGATGTCTCTTGTACCGACTAATTTAATCAGCTGCTGTGTAGGTAGATATATTTTGGTTCTGTACATTCATTAAATTATGAACCTATTCTCTGGTAGTAACTCCTGTTCTGAAATAAACTTGTGGAGGTTATTGCAAGTCATCACTCAGGCAGTTCTGATGTTGCATAAATAAATAAGTCACTTTGGGAGTCTAGGCGAAGCAACCGCTATGGTTTTTGTAGTATGTTATACTTTCTATCGACTGTAAGATCAGTTCAATAGTCCGCCAAACCCGTGTCCTGCCCCCGCCCTAAATCATTATGCACGCATGTAACAGCAAGACAGACAGCGGTGTCTACACGTATAGATTCACGTTTCACAGTAGTGCAATCATCATACCTGCCTACGCTAAGTTAATATCATTTAGTTTAGGGATATTAAGGAAGTTTTCCGCTTCCAGTTTCCACCAAAGCTTGAAAGATACTTCTCTTGCTCACCGTCAAAACAATTTTGCTTTTTTTACATACAAACTGAAACGAGAAAGCTATTAGTTTATGTTCTCTGCCATAACATTAAAGAACTAAGTTATTTTAACGATGCAGTACATAAAGTATGTAAGTATGTCGTATTGTATTAAACGTTTCGGCTATTTATCTCCAGCGCCATATTGATTAATATAAAGTGCGGGGCATTGGAATGACTGTTGGGCAACCCACGACATGCAACATCTTTAAAAGCCGCTTAATGTAGGTACTCGCCGGAGTAAACACTTGCATAGGATACGAAGAACACTAAAGAGAGCCTGATGTAATATTGAGCTTCGATAATAAGGGTACTATGAGGTAGGTATTGATAAAAGCTTTCCAGTCTAAGCTGACGCACATGCTAACGTCTAACCAATTTGTATTGCATTTATAATCAAAGTGAATTGATTGCAGGAGCTAGTTTAGTAAAAAAAGACGAAAGATTTCGGTTTCTAGTAAAATCTCAACACTTTATATCACAGGTTTTATTCATATACCATGAAAATTATACATTTCCATATCTTACAATAATACTTTTTGATTTCCGTATTAGTTTTCATTCAAGATTGTCAGTAGGAAGTCTATGCGGAATTCTTTTTAGCCTCTTGGTTAGAATTTCTGTATTGGCCCCCGATTTGGTAGGGGTTATAATTGTTACTGTTATAGTAGGGGTTGACCTTTGTAGAGTCATAGGGGTATCTTGGGTCATAAGGTCGGTTATTGTACTGGCCAAAGGTATTATATCTGTTTCGGTTTGAGTAAGGATCGTAACGATGGGATGTCGGGTCGAAGACTTGCTGGTTGACTCGGTTCACTACGGGCACGATGGGGGCAACAGCTTTTCCGTCAGCAGGAATATGCACGCCTGATGGTCTGAAACCTGCAATATTGAATTGAAATATGAATGAAGAAAGATACATTCAAGGAGTATCTTCACACAATTGAGTAAAGATACTCCTAGGCATAGGTAATTGATATACTTGTATATTTATACAAAAAATGTCAACTACAGCGCTTATAACTGTATTCGTAAGGCCCTTTCTACACGGCAAGGTTTCATTACGGAACGGCGTATAAACCGCGCCGTAGAAAATACGTGTCTGTCAACAAACGTTTATAGTGATCAATACAACACTGACGAACGGCGCCTACACACGGCGTATAAACCGCGCTGTAGATGAAACGTGTCCGTATACAAGCGTCCATAGTGATCCATAAAACATTGACGACCGTCCTACACACGGTGAATAAGCTGTAGTTTTTCACGGCGAGAAAAACGGGTGTGTACTAAGGGCCTAATTCTATATAGTCTGCATAATGGTAGGTACTAAGTATATGTATAGGTATACCAAGCGTGATTTATTAAAAAAATAAGTTACCATTTTCATCAGCGACATAGCTAACTTGAATGGGTGTCCCGTCAGGCGATATGTAAGCGTAACTTCCCTGAACAACCTGAGAAAAAGAGCAAAATTATGATTTACCACTAAGCAGGTATAGAAACTCAGTCACGTACCACCCCTTTTTTTTGTGCACCGGGTGAAATCCTTTTGGACTTCCTCCATCGTGGGGGTGACAGAGGGCATGCCGGACTCTTAGCGGCTAAAACCCCCGCGGTGTTCCACCTCTGCCCCTGGCCGAGGATGCGAGATTCGCATAAGCATTCACCGCTCCCCCGACAGGCACGTACCACACCCTACTAATAAACAGACTGCCGACTATTGCATATGGAAAGCGCATGTAGGTAAATATTTATTGTTAATCTATCTTCTATTTATCTATGTATGTATATCGAGTTTGTTTGATAATTTGGACGAGCCAATCTCTGGAACTACCAGTCCGGTTCGAAAAAAATCTTTTTGCATTTGATAGCCTATGCTTGAGGAAGGCTATAGGCTATTTAACATCACGCTCACTCTTTCAGGAACCGAGCAAAAAGAAAAAAGTTAGTAAGAGCGCTAAGCGAAAACGAAGTAATAGCGTGGGCAGGCGATACGTTGCGGCGGGGTGGGTCGGGAGAACAACAAATTTCACGCGGGCGAAATCAAGGCAGAACCTAGTAATACATATGTCTAGGTCTAATGAATAATAAAAAGGCTTAGAAGTCTTAATAAAAAGTAATATGTACCTGAGTCCCTTGTGGATTTCCAGTATTGTCGATGTAGGCATCTTTCAAGTATCCACTTTCTTGAGCTTGCTTGCCATCAGCAGTAGAAAAACTGAAAATATTCATTTGCATTATAAAGTCACTTGAATATGAAAAGCTTCACTATGTAGGAGACAATTAAAGGCAAATTATTAACACCATTCTTTCAATTTAATTTACACAAGTATATAAATAAATGTGATTCCACAAGTCACAAACCTAAAAGCATAAGTCCCATCCAAGCCGTGCTCGTTAGAGTACGACAAGATGGGAACAGCTGGGCCTCCTGCGTAGTTGTAGTAAGGGTTATTGACGCCAGGAACAATCGGCGCGGCCCCAGGGGCGAAGGGAAGCGAAGTCGGCACTATCGGCCTGACCCCTGGGGCGTAGGGAATCGCAGTCGGTACAAGCGGACTGACCCCCGGGGCATAGGGAACTGCAGTCGGCACTATTGGCGTGGACCCCGGGACATATGGAAAGGGTGTCGGTATCACAGATGTTGGCGAGACTACCGGCGCTGCGGGGAATGGAAACGGATATCCCGAGGTCAAAGTGCTGTACAGCAACACGCAGCTGATGAGGCGAAACATTCTGGAACATGCACGGATTAAACCAGTAGGTACAGTCATTTAGTAAAACGCCTACAGTTTCATGAATTCGGAAATCTTCATAATGATTATGCAATTCCATTGTATACAGATTTTGTAAGTGAAAGTTTTCCTTAAAAGGAAAGCAACCCATTGCAATGAAAAATCATCGCCAATTAAATACCGCGGAGCACCAATCAATCGGAAGTTTCGGAAGTTGCTTGCCGAACGCGTTCTTTTCGTGGAAGCATTCAGGATGTATCCAAAATCACTGCACATATTACTTGTTTATGAAAAATTACCTACACCTTTTTGAAATTGAAATCGTTTATTGAAATAATTGATTTATATTAACAAAATAGGGCCTTAAACTAGAGGTAGGTACAAAATAATTGGATTCTACCTGACCATTTTAGACCAGAGATTTGTCTCTGGTCTACAATATTGGTTTCTACGAATGAAGTATGATTTTAACGGAATGAATTTACAACTCGTTCGTTTACCTGAACAATGCTCAAATGGACTGCGCTCGTTGTACTCAAAGTGTTACTGTTAGCGTGGGATCCGAATATTCCATTTATAGGGTTGCTCTGAGCTGATATTTTTTGTTGTGCCATCGCTCAAACGTGAGTGTTACACACGTCTCTTTAGCCCATCAGCTGTTATTAGCCGCGTTATAGTTGCCAGTACCCACCAAAGCTCAACACGAACACGATAGTTGTAATCATTTAGCAATTTTAAGTCAAAATTATGGTAAATGTTACAGGGCACAGTTACTTTTAGACATAAACTCAATTAGGATGTTGCAGAATAACGGTTGGGTGGTCTATTAGACACAGCGGCCGTCGTGAACAAAGGTAACTTAAGATTCTGGACGAGCTAACTTCATAGTACTATTAATTTCGAATCATTATTTTGATTCCATTAGTAAGCTACTATAAGTATAAAAGGATTACTATTCATTATTAGCAACATATTTATCTAAGTTCTCCATCTTTTTCAGAAATGTATAATTATAGCCTTTATATTTTTTTTAATTTAACACGAGGTTTCGAAATTAATATTGGCAGTCCAATTCGCTACCCTTGGTTTGTACTGTCTTTGTTTCTACTGCATGGTTTTCAATGAAAAACAAAATCCTTTGAAGAATTTCAATACCTGATTAAAATCTTCGCCAGTGAATCGAGTCGCGGTATCATCGGATGGTCCTTTGGTAACATATTCATATCCTTCAAACTTAATATCTATGAAGATAAATGTAAGATATTTGCTGAACGATAAAAAATAACAGCCGCCACAAATGGCGTTTAGAAAAGTTTTAAAAGTTTAGAACAAACTGATAGCGAGCCCTCTACTAAAAGTTAAACGCAAGCGCTTTTCCATCTAAAATGATCGTAAATGTGTTTTCGTATAATGTTGTCGCTTGTCTAATATTACTGATGTTATATTTTAGACCAATGTTACATAAAAATACATACAAATCAATGACTCACGAAGCTTAAAGGGCCTTAACCGAGCTGAAAGCTCTAATTTAAAACAACCGATTATATTACTAGCTATTTCGTTAACATCATTTTCTACTATCACACATTAATTATAACTATTATATCAGCATCGCCATACGACGTGGCAATGCTGTCAGCCTCTATCGCCATACGACGTGGCAATGCTGCCAGCCTTTTGGGCACTGTTCCTGCTTTTGACAGCGATATGCTCGAATTTTTTGATGCCTTAAGATTCTATTCCTTCTTTTTTCATATGTATACATGTACATATTAATAATATTATTTGAAGTCTGTTAGCTCATATTATGTAAATATTATCTTGATTAATAAAATGAAACAGAAGAAGGAACATTATAAATAAAATTTATATTTTTCTAGTTTTCATATAACCTGCATTATTTGGTACGCGTGCAGACGTAGCACAGATGCGTAGAAGCAAATGTAGCTATGGATGTCTTATTTCTACTCATTACTCATTATGAAGGCCAAAAGCCTCGTTTTCATTATGCTTTACAATAAGATACAGATCTTTATAGTGTCAATTAATTAACATGATTACATCAACGTTAACTAACTAATTACACATAGTAGTTTTTTTTTTTTTGTACATTATTACGGATCTCTAAATTAACTTTGGGATAAGATTCCTATTGTGTATGGTGCCTATAAAGGTGTGCATTATAATATCTACATTTTCGTTATTTTTGTATAGTTTGTATGTCTGGCTGCCTAGTGTACACTATTACTTTAACCCGTGTATACTCAAATGCAAGTGTTAATCGGCGACAATGCGCTAAGCGGGAACCGACCTAAATATACTAATATTGACATGATTAGGAAAAACGAAAATTTTATCAGCCTAGCGTAATTTAGGAACAGTCATGTGGATACCAAAATAAGAATTACAAAAAAACATACAGCATCAACCAGTCCTTAGATAGACATAAACTAAAAGTTAATAGCCAATGTTTCCATTCAAAGAGCCAGGTTTTTTTTCATTATTCGTAATTAGGTACTGTAATTTATTTTAATTCCACAAAGAACATATTATTTATACTAAGCACATAACGCGGAAGGCATTAAAATGGGAGGAGGATCTTAAATCGCCTAACGTTTCAATTTAAAAGCGTAGTTGTTTATTTAAAAAAAAATTGTAGTAGTATTTTGTCTTTTGTTCTAAGCCATCTTTCCTTTTCTCATATAGCTAAAGCGTTCATCGAATGTGTATGTTTTTTTTACCTATACTTCGTATGGCACCAACGTTTTAACAGCGTTCGATTCTATAGTGACCGGTCAAGACCCAAGGCAGCTCTTAAGCTACAGTTTCCTAGAAAAGCGTTACCGTCATATTTACCTACAACAGACGTCATTTAAATCTGTATCTTTCACCAGTACCTATTTGACTTTAAGGTGTCAAATACTGGTGAAAATAAAAATACGCTCTGTCCGAAGAGCGAGGGCTGCCATGTGCGTCTGTAATATCCAACATTAGGGACGCACATAGCGGCCACCTCTCTTCTGGGAAACCGTAGCTTTAACAGCTATAAATCTGTTATAGTACATCGTCATTATAGCAGGGGTTCAATTAATGACGAAAAGATAGCTGAAATAAAAGACCAATGGCAAGAATACACGACTACGAGTACATAGACAATCTGAGAAATTTTTTACTGGCACAACATAGCTCGGAACTTCAATTAGTGCACGTTTCTCTAACCAGCTTTGTTTAATGACAACATTGTTGCTATGAAATAGCGTAACATAATTTAAGTCAATGGTACAAATTCATTATATTTAGACAACATCTCAACTATACTTAATTAAATCCGTGTTCATTTCTCACGATCAGGGTGCTCTTAATTAATTGGTATTACTCAAGTCGGTGATTCCGAGCTATTCTAAGCTCAGAATTATGCAGCTTTATTTACCTACTTACGGTCATGGTCTCGTTACTCGATGTCAGAAAGAACGATTGGGGCCATATTGAAATACCAACAATATTATTTTAGGACTTATTAGTTTAAAGGTTATACACTAGATCACATTCTCGAGCATTTCCATGTAATGTAACGTTCTAACGAATGGTACAATACCGGCAAAAACTCAGTCTCCAAAAGCATTTCCATGTAATGTAACGTTTCTTCGAATGCTCGACGCTGCGTTCGACGTAATGCTCACCACGAGCGATCATCGCCTGTAACATTTATTCCTACATTGTGTTCATTATTGAACTGACGGACCTACAGGTAGGTACCATACGTGCCTTCGCTCGATAAAATGTTACACCAATACGCTCGTTGGTTTTTAATCAGATTGTAACATCATCGACATCGAGCGTGTTCGAAGTGCGGTTCGATAAAATTAAACCAGCGAATGCTCGATGTTGTGTTACAAGTAAATGCTCTAGTCTATTCTCACCTTAATAAAAATATCCAATAATGTCGGCCTGCTATAATTTATTCATTGTCATTTTATCTGACAAATGTTGTCTTTATTGAGAGGTTAGGTTAGCCATCAATGAATTTTAGATTCACTTTTGTTCTATTTCTTACTTCCTTGTTTGTATTTTTAAATCATTTGAAAAATATGACTGAGGACTTGAGTCTTGGGGAGCTTACCACTGTTAATATGTTGTTAAATATCTCATGGTATAGAAACTAGTTTGTAAACGCTATAGCTATTCATCTCAATTATCCCTAATGAGTACACACATACTTACATGAGTACATGAATAAATCATAGTTTCCGGAACTATCAAATAACATGCTTTTCACACCACCTGCTCGCTAACTTCAAATGATATGTCATGCAAACCTAACCTAAAGCAAGTCATTTAAGCCCTAGGCTCTAGCCGGGCATCAATATTGTACTAAATTTCATTATGACATTTCATTTCATTGGTCATTAATGTAATTTGAATTTGGAACGTCAACTGAGAAAAACGTATGGAAACATTAAACAAAAAAAAACTTTTTTATCACATTTATTCAAAAAGAGCTAGTGTGTTCTTCGTAAACAGGCACTAAAATAGCTCTTTAATCCCTAGGGACTAAAAGTGAATTGAATTTGGAATGTGGATATTGTTAGTAAAAGTTCCAATCATCAAAGAGATCAATCACGAACATTATATGAACAAGTAACAGGCTGTATGATAAAGTAAAACGCGCGCGAGCCTAATTAAAAAAAAATTGTGAAAAAATGAAAAACGCGCGAAAAGCATTCTGCCTTCGTTCGTAATTGTTTATTCAAAATTGTATGTAAATAAATAAACTTTCTATTCTTATTCATATGTTGCACTTACTTATTTTTTCATAGAGGGTGATAAAAAGTAGAGTGTCCACCTCGGGAGCAACACTATTAACGTACTTTGAATCCTTCGCTCCGCTCTAGATTCAAAGAAACACTCTTGCCTTCAAAATAGTTGTTTGCTCCCTTGGCAAACAATCTACTATTTTCTATTAATGTACACTGTACAGGTAGACCAAAGAGTTCTTACTTCATAGGTTTTATTCACCGTCGACGAACAAAATGATCGGTTGCTGTGGCGCGTATACCCCCGCAGAATGTTGGATTTGAGCTGACGCTCTATTGACAATATTATTTATTGTTTTTGATGAATTTGCATAAGATCAGATTGAAAAAAACAAAAAACCCGACAGGAAATAAGTTATTTTTTGTTCAATCTCAGATTTGATGTAACCAACCGCAGACTGCTTGAAAAGTGAGCTTGTTTTTGTTGTAATTTTGTATTTGAGAAGAAAAAACGTGTTTCATCAGGTTTGTTATTTTTATTGAAGTGTCAGGTAACCTAGTTACATAGAATAAAGAAGAATTTTGAATACAGTTAAAAGAACAGTATAAAGCCAGTATTATTACAACACGCCCCCTTAATCAAAATTCTCACAAATAAATAACATAGGTATACAAATGGACTCAAAATATACCAATTAAAAAAAAATGAAAATGTATACTAAATGCTGAAGTAAACGTGTAAAAATATATTTACACTAAACCTAAGCCTAGTACACATCTAACATGTGCCACACGCTGCAATCCTTTAGTTAAGATGTCAGCTGGCATATCACTTGATTTGGTATATTTTAAGTTTACCGAATTATCACTAATCTTTTCTCTAATAAAGTGATATCTGGTATCTATATGTTTCGTCCTATGGTGGTGTACCGGATTTAAGGCCAAACTCTGTGCACTCTGACTATCGGTACAAATAGTAACAGTATTAGGTAATAACTTTTGCCTTACCATAGGATCTGAAATTAATTCAGTGATAAACCTCCTTAAATAAATCACTTCCTTCGTAGCTTCAGTTATTGCCATATACTCGGCTTCCGCTGAGGACAAAGCTACGGTTTGCTGCTTCCGCGAGGCCCATGAAACCGGACTGCCTGCTAATTTGAAACAGTAACCTGTATAAGAACGGCGATCTATATTACAGTTTGCCCAATCGGCATCGCAAAATCCTACAAGGGGCATACTTGACTTTTTATAACAAATCGAGTAATCTAAAGTGCCTTTTAGATATTGTAAGACTCTCTTTGCGGCTAACCAGTGAGTCTTGTTGTACCGAGTATTGAACTGACTCAGGTAACTAGTCGCGTATGCGATGTCTGGACGAGTATTAACACTCAGGAACATGAGGCAACCAATTAATTCTTGATAGGGATACGCTTCTACATTATGATCACTATCAATGCTGGTACTGACCTCCAGTTTTCCAGATAATGGAGTTGCACATGTTTTGCAATTCTCCATTCCAAACTTTTGTAAAAGATTATTTATATAATTTTTCTGATGTACTTTTATTTCATCATTTTTTCTGGTTATATTTAAACCAAGATAATAGCTTAAATAACCCAAATCTTTTATCGAAAAATATTTTTGCAAGTCATTTTTGACGATGTCAAACGTCTTGTCATTACTGTAAAAAACAATTATGTCATCGACATAGACTGCAACGATAACCAACTCTTTTCCAAAAAGTTTCGTATACACACATGGTTCAGATATAGTTTTCACAAAACCAAAAGATGATAAAGTTTCATCTAACTTTATATTCCAGGCACGTGGAGCTTGTTTAAGTCCATACAAGGATTTTTGTAAGAGACACACTTTGTTCTCCATACCTTTTACTTTAAAACCTTGAGGTTGCTCCATGTAGACCTTCTCTTGCAGATCTCCATTTAAAAATGCAGTGTCAACGTCCAAGTGACGCATCTTCAAACCCAATTCGACTGCGAGAGCTAGTAGAGTACGCAAGGAGGAGTGCCGCACGACAGGAGCAAATGTTTCAGAATAATCTACACCTGGCGTCTGGGTGAATCCCTTAGCAACTAATCTTGCTTTGTACTTCACAACATTTCCTGCTGGATCTTTCTTTAACTTATAAACCCATTTACATGGTATAACTTTCTTGTTTTCTCTGTCAACCAATTTCCATGTGTTCAGCTTCATCAATGAATTATATTCATTCGTCATTGCCATCTGCCACTTCTCAACATCATCAGCCAATGTAGCCTCATTATACGTTCTAGGCTCATCAGACGCTTGACTAGAAACTTGGTATGAGAAGTAATTAGGAGGTTTCCGGTCTCTTGATGGATATCTAGGTTGTCCATCAGTTTGACTAGTAGAAACTACTGCTTCCTCAATTGCCTCAAAAAATTGTTCAGTTTCAGCAGTCTGATCTTCAGTGACATCAGTATGGCCTGGAGCTGGTTCAACAGTGACCACTGGAATATGTTCAAAAGACTCTTGAATTGTACTAGTTTCTTCCTGTATAGGCAGACTATTATAAAGTACTAAAGGTTCAGTAGAAGTCTTAGTATTGTTGACATTTCTATTATTTAAAGAAGAAAAACAATCTTCAAAAAATGTAACGTCTCTAGACTTTTGTAAGGTTCTAGGACAAGATGAGTTTCTAAAAAGATAACTATTAGGATCTTCTGTATAGCCTACAAATATAGCTTCATCAGCTTTAAGATCCAATTTCTTACGGTTACAAGAAGGTATGTGTATAACAGCTCTACACCCAAAAACTCTGAGATTACTTAGGTCTGGTTTGCAACCATTCCACAACTCATAGGGAGTTTTATTATTTAAGGCACGGTGTGGGCATCTATTCTTCAGGTACACAGCCGTTCGAACAGCATCTTCCCAAAAGGCCTTAGAAAGATCGCTTTCTGCCATAATAGAGCGTGCCTTTTCTACAATTGAGCGATTAGTGCGCTCGGCAACACCATTCTGCTGAGGGCTATATGGTACCGTAGTTTGATGCTGAATACCACAAGATCTAAGATAACTTGAGAATTCACTATTGACGAATTCCTTCCCATTATCCGTCCTTATTGTTTTAATTTGAGCCCCAGTTTGTCTTTCAACCATAGACTGGAAGTGACAAAATTTATCCTTTACCTCTGTCTTAGAAGAAATTAAATATACAAATATAGTTCTCGAAAAATCGTCTATAAAAATTAAAAAGTATTTATTACCCTGAAAGGAGCTAACTGACATTGGTCCACAAAGGTCAGAGTGGATCAGTTCTAATATTGAAGTTGCTCTTTTATAAGTAATCGCTTTAAACGGTTTTCGAGCTTGTTTCGCTTGAACACAAGCAACACATGGATTTTTATCCACATCCTTATAATCAATAACCTTATGACTATTTTTCAGCAGATTCATACCGATGCGACATAAATGACCTAAACGCTTATGCCATACCTGATACCTAGAGATAGAATCAGAGTGCACATCATAGGCTCTAAATTGGGGAATATTCACCGCACAATCAAGTGTGTACAATCCACCACAGGGCGAGCCATGTAGAACCGCATCACCTGTAAAGGAGAAGGTTTTTGAATTAAATAAATTACAACCAGACTTATCAAACATTACAGTAAACCCTTTTTCTACTGCTGTCTTCACAGATAGAAGATTTGTTTGCAAGTTAGGTACATACATCACATCATTAATTATATTGACGTTGTTTTCGGTATTTATAGATATTTTACCGATGCCTTCAGCGTCAATCTTAGTCCCGTTTGCAACTGTTACCTTATTATCAATAGGCTTTAAGTCTACAAACCAATCTCGTCTTGAAGTCATATGTTTGGTAGCGCCTGAATCAATGTACCATTTGTCCATATCATAATTATTCGTTGCTCCTAAAGCAGACACAGAGGTCGAGTCCTTATTAGTGGGATTCTTCCTTTTCGTGACCTTCTTTTTCATTATAGGACAGTTTGGTCTCTTGTGACCAGGTTCTCCACAACCATAACACACAATTTTCTTTGCCTTTGACTCAACAGAAGAGGCATCAACCTTTGACTTCATAGCTGTCTCCAGTTTTATCGAGCTTTCCTTGGACATTTCGTTCAGTAATTTGGACTTTACCAGTTCGGTGGTAACGTTAACATTATTATTTTCGAGAGCCATAATCAATGGGTCATATCTCGACGTTAGACCTCCCAATAGAATTGCAGCAATGGACGCATCATCTATTATTTTGTCTATATCCGCCAAATCTTGGGCAGTGGAAATAACAGAATTGATATACGACTCAATATTATTATCAAAGTCTTCAAGTCTCAATCTGTATAACTTCCGTTCTAAATGTAAACGCCGACCCATACCTTTGTCTTCATAAGCATTTTGTAGAGCTTTCCATGCTTCAGCTGCCGTAGTTGCACTTCGCACATGCGTAATTGCAGATGATTCAAGGGTAAGACAAATTTTAGTTAGTGCCTTCTGATCGCTCCTCATCTTTATGACATTGGAAACGTTCATCCCTGTTGGGTAGCCACTGACCGCTTCCCACAACTCCTCATGCATAAGGTAATTACGCATTTTAAACTTCCACGTGCTATACCCTTCTCTATTATGTAGGGTGAACATTGGAATTGAGGAACTACGCATACCTCGCTCATTTGTGTCTCCATTTGGGTTCGCCATCTCAGAAGAGTACTCGAAGAACTATTTTGTTTCGTACCCAAAAAAAAATCGCACAAATTTCACTTCAACAAATTATTACCTACACATTTTTTTTTTAATTAAACAAATACTTGAGCTACCATCGTGCTGATAACGATTTGTTGTAATTTTGTATTTGAGAAGAAAAAACGTGTTTCATCAGGTTTGTTATTTTTATTGAAGTGTCAGGTAACCTAGTTACATAGAATAAAGAAGAATTTTGAATACAGTTAAAAGAACAGTATAAAGCCAGTATTATTACAACAGTTTTGAATCGAGTTTTGGTTTTGTATTTTTTTCTTTTGTATGTTATATTTTTGAAATCGTCCTCTCAAGCCCTTTATTTTAATACCACACATAGTAATGGTATCTACAAAAAATTTTTTTCAAGACCTTAGTAATTGTCGTCTAACTTCCGTCATTTTGATTTTATAAATTTGGCCGATTCTTGAATATGCTTCAGCGGCGTGGAATCCCCAGTATGCAGTTTATATTGAACAAATCCAAAAATTGCAAAATAAATTTACTAAGCACTTGAATTGGCGATTTAACTTTGGAACTGATTATACACCTAGACTTCAGAAATTGGAGGAACGTCGTGCAGAGCGAGATCTAGTTTATTTATATAAAATTATTAGAGGCCAATTGGACTCCCCTTATCTTCTCAGCAAAATAAGTTTTGGATGCCCACGCTTAAATGCACGCAAAAGAACTCTCTTCCAAATTGGTTTCTCCCGAACCAATTATGGCAAGAATACTTTTATTAAAAGAGCATGTCGTCTGTACAACGATACGATTTCATTAAAAGCAAATCAAGATTTAGATATTTTTCACCTTTCTCTACCCAAATTCAAATTTAGTATAAGAAATATTTTGGCATCGAAATTTAAATAAGAATAATAGTGTTATATGTTATATAATATTAAATTGTAATTTCTGTAAACTTTGCAGGTGTGAACTTCTGGTAGTTGTTACACTTAGTTACATATACTGTACTTGTCATAGTAATCTGTGGAAACTGTTTCTGGATTGTGTTAAACTAATTTTTATACTTATGTTTGTTATTGCATCTGTTTGTTTCCCAAATAAAATAAAATAAAATAAATAAAATAAAAACAATACGCCTGTAACCCTCGCGTGACCTAGTCGAGTCGATAGAAACCTCTGTACTAAAATCCATCTGTCCGTTACGATGTTTCGAGGGTATAAAAAAATCCACATACAAAGCTATATAGATACGTAGTATACTCGTACATACGTACACATAAAAACATAACCCTGACTTTGCAGTCACCTAGTCTGGTAAATAGTGTATGACACTGCACAGCACTAGGTGTTCCCCGATTATTTAACAAAATCGAAGTCAAAGCATTTATTTCAAATAGGCACATAAAAGGCACATTTGGACGTCAACCATTACAATAACGTAGAATTGATTCTAGTCGCCCCTTCCAAAAGGTAGTTTTCGTATGGAGAAGAATGGGTAAGAAACACCACCGTTACTCTTTTAAAATGTTTTACAATATTTTGCATAAGTACATTAATTATACAATAATATGTGAACACGATGCACTTAAGGTGAATGCGCAGTGGTAGACCGCGAAATTCAAATTTTCTTACGTTTTTCGCAATTTGCAGATCATTGTCAGGTTGTATTTTGATCAAAATTTGATTCGCGACTATAACAGGTACGTATTTGGGCATTTTCACTTTTAAGTGTACCCTAAAAAAATAAAAGTGACTGAAAATAAATGGACATTGTAGTGAAAATAGTGGTCAGTTTTGTGACGTGTATTTTCAGCCAAATGTGTTTTAAACCTGTCTTATTGGAGTTTAAATTGTGCAAATTTAATTTTTGTGACGAGAGAAACTATACACTATTGTTGCACCAACACTTTTAAATGTATTCGTAGTACTATTTTAGTAGTAAAAGTGAAAATGCCCATTTACAGAATTATAATCATTAGAATCATTAATACATCTTTCTAAGTTAGATTTGTGCCACGACAACAAATCTCTTATGGAAAATTGCTTAATGGTACAAATCTAACTTATAAAGATATATTAATGATTCTAATGATTATAATTCTATAAATACGTACCTGTTATAGTTGCGAATCAAATTTTGATCGAGATACAATCTGACACTGACCTGCAAATTGCAAAAAACGTAAGAAAATTTGAATTTCGCGGTCTACCACTGCGCATTCACCTTAAAATAAAATTACTATACCACAATAGGTAAAATGGATTAATGAAAACATGACATATAAATTAATTATATGATAGATACATGGTGCTCACATATTTACAAACATTGTAAAAGTAGATGAATTATTTTAAAATAAATAACTAGAAATAATTCAGAGTACGAGTTAAAATAATTACAGAGCGAACATCAAATAAAAAAAATACAATTAAATTAGCAACCAACAATTATGTTTGATTTTGTCAAGACTATAGATTGTCCTATGGAGCAGGACCAACATGTTTCCAAGCGTTCTTATCTTGAATATAATCCTCTAATTTATAGTATGCTTGTTTACAAAGTGTACTTTTAATGTGAATTTTAAATTTCCTTTCATTTAATTACAATATATCACAAGGTATTTTATTGTAACATTTAACACAGTACCCCATAAAAGATTTATGTAGTGCGGCTAATCTGAAAAATGGTTGATGTATTTTATCTTTATTTCTAGTATTAAAATAGACATAATATTATCGCTTATTTTATTTAAAAGATGTCGATATTTTCTTATTTACATAATATTTTCATAAATGAATTGGCAAGGTACCGTCATAATAGTAATCCTTTTAAAAAGTTCCCAGAGAGATTAGCGGCGACGTAGGTTAGGCTCTGATAGCTTTCTTTTGCAAAATAAAGATGGATTCAATGTCAGCACCCGACCCCATAGTAAAATCCATATGACATAATGCTGTGAAAGTAGCTAAAATAGACTAAACGCGCGGTTTCTACATCTGTTAACTGTCTTATCTTTCTAACAGCATAAGCGACCGAGCTAAGCCGCCCCGCAAGAGATGTTATGTGAAGTCCCCATTGTAATTTCTCGTCTAGCGTGATTCCTAGGAAAACCGTTTGATCAATAAATTCCAGTGTTTCTCCATTCAATATGATTTCACATTCGCTACTTCTAACATTAGGTAATTTAAATCTAATGCACAGTCAGTTTCATGAACTACAAATTCGATAATCAAATTGATTTTTATTATTGCATTAGGTGCGAAAAGTAATTCTCCGCGGGGGTCGTGGGCGAGCTTTCCCTCGCTGCACTCAGGATTCTAGTATCAACTCCCTCTCTTCTCTCAGGAGTTAACTCAGGGCTCCTTTGCTGCGCTCGGGAGCCCTAGAATCCTTCGTTGCATACAGAATTCAAATAGCGCCCGCTCCATTAAAACACTGCTTCATCTCCTTCGTGAATAGTCTACTATTAAAATGAATCGATTAATAATAACCCATTGTTGAAATTCGGTTAAAATTGCAACAACCGCCGCCGCCGAAATGTATTCAGAAACTTCTTTACGATGGTTAAATGTAGTTTATAGGGTACCTACGCATCAATCTCAAAAGGCATATGTTTGGTTCAGATCGCATAACAAAGACATATTTTAACAATTCATTGCCCACAGCCCCTTTCGTATTCCGTTGTTTGTGGAAAAATTATGTACTTATACTCTGTTTATTATAGCATTACATAACAAAATGTAGTTTTGAAAAACTAAAGAACATGCTTTAACACGCACTAAAAATTATAAAATAATTAAATAGACTTAAGTTCAATTCGAAAAGCGTGGAGCGCTTTTCAAATTAATTATAAGTGCGCTCCACGCTATTTGAATTCAATTTCATTATTTTGATTTGGGTTAATATTCTACGATAAAAAAATAGCATTTTCTTCACATATTATTATGTACGTGCAATGAGACATCTTTCTTAATCGAAGGATTAAATAATCTCAAGATAAGTTGATAATGGTGCCGATTCTTTTGTTCACAAACTAAACTAAATTTAAAATCAGTGCATCTTTTACTTTCTATTTCATTAAGAAAAGGTCAGAAGGTAAATTTTATTTTAGTCCTGTCAAATTAAACAGTGCCTGACGTAAATTGACGTAATTTTAGTAGGTAAGTTATTAATCACGTCTAAACTTGTGTATGGAGTAGTGTCAGGCGCTGATTAATTTTACAGGACTAAAATAAAATGTATCTTCTGTCCTTTTCTTAATAAAATAGAAAGAAAAAGATGCACTGAACTTAAATTTAGTTTAGTTTGTGAAGAAGGGAATCGGCACCAATGACGAAGTTGTTGACCGTCTAGTGACAACTCAAAGTATCAGGAATCTTTTAAATTGAACAAATAATATTTGTGTCGGTACTAAAATGATTACATATTTAATGAAATAGGTATTAAATTGAGTAAGTATTACCTCAATTAAATACAACAAGTGTTTGAAATTAAAATAGCAAATAACTTCAACAAAATTTTATTTACAATGTGGCTATTGTTGAAACAAAACAAATTGTGCAAAAACGTACGTATGTATGAATATATAAGTAATTATATACTATACTGAATACGTCTATGCATAAACCGTTTTAGGTGTAATTCCAAAACAAACATTTAATTCGGGATCAGCTTATGAACAACCGATTAATTCACATTGTAATGGATCAATCAATTGTTAATGAGCGAGTGGTCGTTGGTAGCTTATCTCCTGGCGGGCTTGGGGACGGAGGGTCCTTCCGCGTGGTAGCCGGTCTCGTCGGCGTAGTAGTTGATGGTCTCGGGCTGGCCGTTCGAATCGGTGTAACTGTAGGAGCCGCGGACGACAACGACGCTGTGGGGCTTGTTCTCCTCATCGACAACGTCCTTCAGTTGACCTTCCTCATTGCGGGAGATTCCTTTTGCGGTCTCGAAGCTGTTGAAAATACACAGATTACAAACTTGTTGCTATGTAATTGTTGTATGTCTTATCGCAGTGAAAATTGTTTATATATTTAGGTGTTGAGGCCCGCCAACAAAAAATTATTTAAATAAACATTTTAACAAAAATAATAATTTCTATGCTGGTGCATTTCTACATTAACAGGAGGCCACAACATACATTAAATTGTGGACTTATAGTTAATATCTTCCCAGTAATTAGTAATATTTGCATAAAATATGACTAATTAATAAATATTATAAATTGAATTACTTACTTAAAGCTGTATGAACCCTCGGGTTGCTGGACGAAGTCGGACCGAAGGATCTGTTCTGGCTCCTCAGCGGGGGCAGCGGCGACGACGGCCACGAGGGCGAGGGCGACTACGAACATCTGCACAAAAAATAGAAGTTTGAGACAACAATCCCAAGACAAGTTATGCGCAGAAATACAAGTTATGAGGAATTCAATTATTAGAGATGATGTAACACACAAAAGAACGTACCGATTTCATTTTGAAATATTTGGTTTTTGTTCGGCGGCTGATGAGCAACTGATGCACAATCTATCACGATGTCATCTTTTATACATGTCCCGGCGCTCCAACATAATGTCAACTGTCATGTCGGACGATGTCGATAATCCGGATTGGCCATTGATAAATAATATTAATTTAGTCAATGAGATTCAATTCAAGTCTTTATTATGCAGTTACTACGAGACATTTAGTATTTTCAGACTGCTTCTAGTACTTATTCGCTAATTATCACATTATGTTAATAAGAAATCGATGTTTAGGTCAAAAGATAATACCTACTAAAACTGTTTGAATGTTTCATAATATTTTCGATGTTTAGGTGACCACATCAATATTCCAACAGTTATATCTGTCTATTTATAGAAATAGGTAAATTGTTTATTTATATATTATTTTTTCTGCATATTGATAATAAACAACATTTTTTAAGTATTTTTTTGACAAACACATATAATTATTATTTTTTTACTAGATAAATGCGATATTTCCTGTCTGGTCACCTCTAAGTAGAAACACCGAAACTTAGTCAGAGGTCGAGGCCAACTACTGGCTCTAAGCAAGTAATCTATTAAGTATTACGTACCATCTACTTAAAAAGAAGAAGATGTATTTTCTATTCCAGACATTTCTTAAATTTTTTACTTATTTATTGGCCTTAAATCTATCAAATAGAATCATAAATTGTGAAAGACGTTATCCGGGGAAATATCTGAAATGGCCCTGACACATAGAGTGGAATTGTGCTGGCAGTTGGCACGAGTCAAGAGTTCAAGACGGGAGTAACTCCTAAAAGGATCTCAACGTGTTGACTGCAGGAGATGTAGACTTATTATACTCCTAGTACTGTCCGGGATGATTATAATTTTTGGACATTACCTTTGGGTATATCTATATTGTAACGAAAGTTCAATGTATTAGCAGTCATAATCCAGTTTTTGTTGTGTGCTGGTTAAATATTGCAAAAAAATCAGTTGTTCTAATAGTAATTGAAAGAACTCATGCGGCCTGTGATAGTTAAAGGTGTATCCTAGTACTAAAGGCAGATGATGAACTATGAATGCAAATATTTCAAAATAAACTACAACATTGTTACTACAACATTTCATTTTTAGATGAGGTAATGTACACCTTGTCCCGGAATTAACGCATACCACCAAACACCCCAATTAAAATATTATGTTATAATCATGACTGCCGGGGTAGCGGGATCGTCGGAAAGGGTTACCGCTGCCCTGGAACATAAAGGGCTAAGGAAGGAACACGGGTGGGTTTTAGTCAGTAAGAGTCTGACACTCCCTTCAGTTCCACCCAGAGCGGGTAAAGTCATCAGACGATTTAAAAAAAAAACATGACACACACAGATAATTTTTAGTATTACGTATAAATTGTTGTCATTGTTTATTTATTAAATTTGTGATACTGATTTTTGGAGAAAATTGTGGTCACATTATAATTCGGCTTAGTAGACATTGCATTGGACTTATTCGCGATATGCCTATTCGTGAAATAACCTATTCTACCTACGCACATGTATAAGGGTCTAGCGTAGTACTTCATCCATTTTGATTTGTTTTGACTGTACAGCGGAAGTGTGATTTTTCGTAAGCAAAATTACCTATAGGTAGGTACCTATTAAAAATGACAAATCGATTCATCAAACAATTCTGAACAAACTACTTTCATAGTGTGCATTAATTCAGTTACATATTGTATACAACTCAATATTTTATTTTAGTCTATAGAAATAGTCTTAATAACCAATAACAACGTAATTATTGCAACAGAAGGGACTCCACCATGTGTTTATTTTACTTTTAATTCCATACACAATTCTGGCTCCTGAGGATAGACAGAGAGAAAGAAAAATTGCTTTAGGTTTGTTTGATAGAATGTCGTGAAGTTTTGGAGACTCTAATATCATCTAAATATAAATTTTACTAATAAAACGTTTTTCTTTCCTTGGTGTGAAAGTTCTCGGTGTATTGCCCCTGTTATCCAAATCCTTGCCGAAGGTCAAAAAATACTATACCAAGCCTGAAATGTCTCAGAATTCGACAAATAATATTTTAACTTTGTTAACTTAGTTGTTAATTTTATAAGGCAAGGAGTGCACCTACTTAATACCTGAGAGGCAATTCTCGCTGGAACGAAAATTACCGACACATCAAAATTTAACGCAAGTCAAGTGATGCGATTGGTTGTTGCTTTCAGTCGACCAACCACAGCAATATTTGTTCGTTTGACTATTGATTAGCAAATTTTTATTCCAGAAACTGTTTTTTGTTTAATATTGAGGAGAGTCTCATAGCACTCCATTTTTTGGTTTCACACTTCTAAAGGAGTGATAGGTTATTCTAAGTGACTGATCGATGATCAGTAAAATATTATAAAGGCGCCTCTTTTATAAAATTAAAAAATCATTGGTGGGTAGCGTATTCTTTTTTTTTATAGGTATACCTAGATAAATGGGGAGACAACATGGCCAGAGATCGCACAAGACAGAAGGAAACAGGGGAGGCCTTTGCCCAGTACTGGGACACAATACGGACGAACTTAAAAAAAACCTAGATGCATACACTTAAGACTTTTAGTTTGTATTATGTAAAAATAAATAAATGAACAACTTAGCACTTTGTTTTATTCCTGTAATAATAATACGCAGAAATAAAATGAAATGTTATTCGATATCCGTTTTCTGTATAAATGATTAATATGAAATTGTTTTAATACAGAAGGCAATAGCTATAGCAACAAGGTCGCATTATGTCGCAAAACCATCTTCAGTTGACCTTTATCAAATATGAAAGCGCATACCTCTCTATCTTGGTATTTTGGTATGATGCGCTAACTCATACTAATTTGTTTATTTATACTCCTGCTAAATAAAATACGACCTGTCGTCACTTCACTGTTTAAGTAATCCGACTACTTCGAAAGAGGCACGGGTTTTGTAAAGGTTGATGTCGCCATTTTTTTCAAAGTAGGTAACTCATTAACAAATGCTTGCCTGGCTTTGAATTTATGGGCAATCTTTCAGGGGGTGAAACTACTCAAGGATATAAAAGACTTTTTCAGAGCTGGTCCTATTCTTTTGGAAAAAGTTGTTCATATTTTCACGAGTAACCTACTAAGTACATAGTTTTTGACCGAAATACATTTCATTTAAGAAAATAATATGACAATACCAACGTTTTTGCATTTATTAGGCCTTTTATTATATGCCTGTCCACTTGATTAATACAATTATAATTGTGAGTAATTTTTAACTGATATTTCACAGTATTTTGTTGGGTTATTTTTTTAACCAGAGTAATATGTCATAGCTGATTTAGACAAATGTATAGACACTATAGTGTATAATTATCTGACACAAGATTCATATCTAAAGAAAGAGTTAGTTCTATGCCAGGCCTTAAAAAATAAGGAATGAGTACCGTACTTAGTTTGCAACATACGATTAAATTATAAGTAAGTATATCCCACAAATAAAATAAAACTTATACGTTGATTGTTAAAACTAATTTTATTTACAGTTCGAATTACGCTTCTAAAACACAACAGCTAATACAACATAATATGGCAGTGAGCATCAAGTAACGAGGAGCTAGTCGCGCGGCTGACGCTCCTCCGCACGCTCCTGTGTCATGGTAACCGTCCTGTTATTTGCTAAACGTCGTCAGAGTTGCAGAGCACATTTGCTGATGAACAATTGATTAATGACAATACTTTGAATCAATCAACAATTCATCTGCTCGTCGGTGTTATTAGCTTATCTCCTGGCGGGCTTGGGGATGGAGTCTCCTTCCGCGTGGTAGCCGGTCTCGTCAGCGAAGTAGGTGATGGACACGGGCTTGCCGTCCTCACCGGGGTAGCTGTAGGAGCCGCGGACAACAACGACGGTGTGGGGCTTGTTCTCCTCATCCAAAGCTTCCTTCACTTGACCCTCCTCCTGGCGGACGATGCCTTTTGCGGTCTCGAAACTGTTGAAAATACATAGATTACAAACTTGTTGCTATGTACATATTATATGTCCTATCGCAGTAAAAAGTTGTTTATGTATTTAAGTATTGAGGTACGCCAACAAAAAAAGGCAAAAAAAACATTTTAACAAATAATAATATCTAATCTGGTGCACTTCTACAGTAACATACATGAAATTATGGACTAAGTTGATAAAGTAAGTTAAGTATCCAGTAACTAGTACTATTTCCAAAAAATAATACTATATATTGAATTACTTACCCAAAGTTGTATGCACCCTCGGGTTGCTGGACGAAGTCGGACCGAACGATCTGTTCGGGCTCCTCAGCAACGGGGGCAGCGGCGACGATGGCCACGAGGGCGAGGGCGACAATGAACATCTGAAAACCAAACAAGTTAAAATGAGGCTTAGTTACTAAGACAATAAATATCTATATTTTCAATTTTTTATTTACAAATATTCGAAATAAATGTACAATTTAAACAAATTAAAAATAAATATAACATAATCCGTATGTTACCCATTAATAGGTACAATCGTATGTTCACAACTGATTAGTTTTTTTTTAGTAATGTAAGAGTTATTATTGTTATTAAAATAATATATGAATACACGTACGGATTTCATTTTTGATAGGTTTTGTTCGGTGGCTGCTGTGCGACTGATACTAGATCGATCGCAAAATGAGCTTTTATACATTTATCTGGCTTCTAACGTAACGTCTAATGTCCGATGTCGCTAATCCGGATTCGGTCTTTGATAGGCACAAATGTGCGTGATATTTATTTTTAAGTTGACACTAACCTTTAACCGCGCCAGTGTTAATAATTATGTATAGAAAATGGAAATTAAAATAATTGGTTCTGACAAAAAAAAGTATTCAACATTTTTTGTAGTGGTGCCACTGCAATATTGAATCGAAATGACATAATGAGCGAATTGATTTCGATTCCTGACGTTGGTATCTGGTCCAGAATGAGAGCTAAATTCTAGATAAGTATCACCTTTGTCCCTTTTCTGTTCTTTTCTTCTTGTCTGTTTATATATCGCTCATTTGGCGAAACGTCGAAGTGACTGCTACTTTACTTTTTTTTTTTGTCTTTGTTTCTCCTAGCGTAAATACGCTTTCTAAGTGCTGTGCCATATTTAATTCATTTATGGGAAAAAATACATTTACGTCGATGTTTCCCCAAATGAGCGATATGTGTGTACAGACGCCAGCACATCAACCTACAACAATCTGTCAAATTTCTTTAACAGATTTTCAACTTTATCGCTAAAGCATAGGTTCAAGGTTGATTGGGAAAATCTGACAGTTTCGGGTATCTTGAATGATGTGCTGGCGTCTGTACATAAATAGAGAGAAACAAACGTAAACTACCTACATACTTACAAAACAATATAAACTTTCCATTTATTTTAATACCACCCATAACATCACGTAATCCCCAAAGGGTTAGGCAGACGTGTTCCTATAGTACACTCACATTATTTTCGCCCATTATTTTTAAATCCCATAATAGTGAGCGAGCCTATTACTATCAACTGGGTATAAGTCTAGACTCCAGGCTTCTACTGAGAAATTCCTATGTCTGCTCTTGTATTCCTGTTTCCTTTTCATGTGTGTGTTCTGTTTTCCAGTGTGTTCCTGTTTCCTTTCTTTTAAAAATGTATAATAAAAAAGGGTTACTGCCCATGCATAGGTTTTCTTGTAGATACCAAGCGCTATCAGCGACAACATTGACACCCTTAAAACAAACTGTACCAAGTGTACACGAGCATGAAGAGAAGTCCAAGAAAAATGTTGGATGCCTATCTCTCCAAGGGTTTCCCGTAACCCCCCCAGCAAGTGCATAAAAATTGAATTGCTCCAACCGTAATACGCATACGATTCTTTAGTACTAGTATGATAATGAGAGGCTTGTAATGTAGTAGTAGTGACAGCCGCACGGGTCGATCGATCAGATTAAGCTATGCTTACCGCGGTTGTTCCGTGGATGGTTGATCATCTTTACATACCTAAATCTCTCCGTGCCTTGGGAAACATGTTAAGCCGCTGGTCTCGGCTGTCATTCGCGGATCTTTGACAGTCGTTACGGGTCGTCAGTAGCCCGAAAATCTGACAACCAGTCTTACCAAGGGGTTTCATATTACCTAGTAAATAGGCTGTGGAGGTCAGATAGGCAGTCGCTCCATGTCAAATACTGGTACTCAGCTATATCCAGTGAAACTGGAAGCCGACCCCAACATATTTGGGAAAAGGCTACGCAGATGATGAGTACTATAGTATTTAAAAAAAACACAATATTTTGTTTTTTTGTCTTACTACCATGTTCGAACACCGAAGGCACCAAATAATGTTCCGAAAAGTATCTGTTATTTGTACTGCTTTATAAAGCTGAGGGTCCATTGAAGATTTTAAAACTTCTTTGGGGTAAACTTTGTTTTCATTAAAAAAAAATCTAAAAATACAAAGCGGAAAGAGAAAAATAAAAAGTCAGGTGAGAATTTCCTAAAGAATGATAAGATCGACTAGCTCCTTAACTATAAATAATCGTGGAACACACATTCACTCTCACCCTAAGCCGTGATAGAATGCATCGTTAATTTAATTTCTTTTTGATTTTTTCTTGTAATTTTAATTTTGTTAACCTACCTGTCAAAGCATGTCTGTAACTGCGCTTCTTTAGGATATATTCCTGTAAATTGAGAGGTCTGGCTCTTATGGTACAGGAACTCCTAGTACAAGAGCCAGGGCTACACAGATGTTTGTAAAGAATTTATTATTACTTCATTTATTAATTTTCTAACATACCTATAACATTAAGTTTTGAAGATTGCAAAAAAATACATTTAAAAATATAAATAAATGCAGCGCACCGGTATCGGAAACAGGGCCCAAGCTGCAGGTCTGTGCTCCAGAGAGAGGAATCTACTGACAATACGAGCTGCGTCCAGAAGTAAGTACCGCTTATTATTATTATTCACATACATGAGAATGTCAAGAATGAGAATGAAGCCCTTAAAGAGAGGTTTTTTTAAATATTTTGGACGTCTCTTCATGGGCGCCTTATAGGTAACTCCACAGTTGAAAATAAAGGATTCATCGAAACAGAAATGTACAAATAGAGTTAATTTATATTTTAAAATTAATTTCAAAAGATCGTCTGCAGTCTGTTTGTTTTGCACCACGCTTTATTCTTGCTACGATGCGAATGAGTCTGTCGCCCTGAGAATTAGACCTTGTAATAGATTCCCTTGAGGCCTAAGGTATAGCTTGGACAGTTTCCATTAATCTAACTAATCCCAAGATCACTTTCGCTAATCAACATCACGAATGGTATCTTTGGCGAGACATTTGTACTTACTTAAAAAAAAACATAGCAATAATCACTTTACCATCAGAGGCTTGACATGGACTTATTTATCTTCTATTTATATAAATAAAACAAAGTCATTTTAGTTACACCATTTATAACTCAAGAACGACTAGACAGATTTTTTTTTTTTTTTTTATTATTTGATTTGTCTCCGCCCCGAATAGCAGAATACCTATTAAAACATAGGAAAAATGTATTATTAAAAAAAAACAAAATTCATTTTCTTATACATTTTGTATTTATTGATTCTGAGGCGGTAGGAAGTTCACCGGGTCAGCTAGTTTGTAATAAACATAGCAATAATTACTTTACTATCACAGGCTTGACATGGACTTATTTGTAATATGTAACTATAACGTTCAAAGGAATATGCCATGAGCAAAACCTAGAGGTGAATTAGTTATCGCATTGTGAATAACAAACTGGATCACTCTAATATGTGCTGCCCATCTTTTTAATTTCATATCTTCAAACTATAATCAATTCAATAAAAAATAGTTTTCCCTCATAAATGACATGGCAGGAAGACTCAGTGCAAAAAAATACAATTGGATATAAATGGTGTCAAGTGTCTATCTCAGTGTATAAGGTCATTGTAAATCAAATATAATATCAACGCCGCATAAAATCCACGTCAAGGTCACATTTTGGCGCGAAAACCGCCTTCGTTTGACCCCTGTTTAATATTACTATCCATCAAAACGAAAGACCAAGCTTAGCTTTAAATCACCGGCATGTTTAATTTGTACAGTTCTTCAAATCATTCTTTCATCATAAAACGATTGAACCGAGTGTGATTTACTTATGCAAGTGCTATTGCGATATCCTCGACCACGTAGAACCTCATGCCATCACAACTGGTTGCCTCTATGGTCTAAGTATTCACAGTATTATCCCTGTGAGTGCTTACCTACATCCATGAGGAAATTACCTATTTAATTATTTTTGACAATTTTTATGTAAGTAGGTATCAGTAAAAATATATTACGATAACATACCTACAATATTGTACGTTGTTTGCTATTTTCAAGCTATTCGTGAAATCTGGACAGTCTAAATGTTGCGGTATGTGTTCCGGATATACTTATGCCTTTTCATTTTTATTTTTAAATAGGTATGTAAATTAGGTACATTATTATTAGTAAAAGAAAGGTCATGTTGCAGAATAGAGATTCCTTCTTAAATGTTAACTCTCAATTAATAGAGCGATGCTATATTTCATCTGAATGACATGAACGAGTTGATCTGTGGTTCTTAAGATTCTCCAAGTCAAAGTATTTAAATTACCGGTAGGTCGAGATACTGTTCTTATATTATAATCATCATAATTGTATTCATTACTTATTATTTTATTGAAAATCAAAGTTACGGCCAACGTTATGTTTGTTTTTAAATTAAATCAAACATTTTCAAGGTATTTGTAGTAATAGTATATATGACCACAAATCGCGTCAACAAATATTTTTGGTTTATTAAGTACTTACTTACTGCAAATCATTTCATCACCACTGCTCTCAACCTGAATGGTGGATTTCGCCCCACTCTTTCTCACCTGCCTGTGGCCCAGCAGTGGGAACATTATATGGCTGATTATTTGAAAAATTACGAAATTATACTTATACCTACAGTCAGCAACAAAAGTCGATTAACACTGTAATTTTTAAATGTTATTAAATTGACAACATTTTTTTAATAAACTGCTTTTTAGCTTTACACATAATAAAAAAAAATCTCAATAACTAAGATAAAAAAATATTAAGTGTTAATCGGCTTTTGTTGCTGACCGTACCATAATTCTTGGCTTTGTCTAGGAGTAGTATTCGTCTAATTTGTAAAATACCTCGACCTGTTTTTAGGGTTCCGTAGTCAACAAGGAGCCCTTACAGTTTCGCTATGTCCAATCGTCTGTCTGTTTGTGCGCGGTTTAGCTCAGAGACTCTTAGTACTAGAAAACTAATTATAATAATTTGGCATTGCTGCATGGGTATACGTATTAATCATGCCGATAAAGCGCTAAAATACCTTAATTAAAAAAAATTGGCTACCTCCCCTGCACATAAAGTGGGGATGATTTTTAATTAAGTGAGCAAAATGTGCGATGAGTGAGGAAATTCCCATTTTTAACTGTTACGAAGGAAACAGGGTATGGTGAGGAGAGCAAATTTAATACGTCATATTCTAGCTCCGACTCACAATCTTACATAAAAAATACCCTTGTTTAGCAAAGCTGCGCTTTGTGAGAAAACGGTCTTATGAGTGAGTGATGTGTGCCGTACGTGCGGTGCGGCCTCTGTGAACCAGTAGACGTATTTTAGAGGTATTTTTTCAGCTTCAGTTCACATTCCCTCGCTAATCACTAGTGGAAAGCTCTTCATTAAATGGCTATACCTATCTCAAAAACTGGCCATTATTTAATTTTACTGCGATAGAGACCTTCCATCAACATGTATCTTTACCCAAATCGACCGAACGGGTTTTCCTAATTCTAATCCAAGTCCTAATCATAACTCTCCGGCCTCGACTTAGGGTCATAGGTTTGAACCCTGGCAGGCTCTTTATTTTGTGTAAATTATTTCATCACAACTGCTCTCAAAACGGTGAAGGAAAACAGCGTGAGGAAACGGCATGTTCTAGAACTAATAATTCGGAGACAAGAGGCATCCCACCCGTATTGGGCACACGATGTGGATTACGGCTCACCCCCTCTAACAGAGAGGAGGCCTGTGTCCCAGCAGTGGGAACATTGTAAGCTGATTATACTGTGGGACCTAAATTCATTGTTCCCGAGTGTAGTTTAAAATAATAATAATATTCGTTGGTGATATGTATGCATTTACGGGTTCAAAGAATCTGTCTGATTTTTTACCTTTATCGTCCCAGAGTACCCAATTGTACAAGTTGTAGGGACAAGTAGGTGGAGCTACATTTTCTCTGTAAATAAAATGTAAATAATAGCTAAGGGTTTAAATTCCGGGGCGAGAGAGTGGGAGGCAGTCACCTCCTTCTGCGAAGCAGTCATGCTAGCGAAGGAGGTGGCGGGATGGCTGAGGGGGAGGACCTCACGCCCCAGTCGCCACGGGAGACGCTCCGGGCGTCGGGAGCCGCGTGACGACTCCCGGCCACCGTAGGTGCGGGCCTGCGGACGGAGAGTAATGGGTAGCTCACTGTTCGAACAGGACCAGGCCCGTGCCGGACGCGCGCCTCAAAGAGGTGTCAGCATAAAGGAAGGAGCCCGCTAGGACCGAAGCCTGCCGGGGTAGCGGGATCGTCCGAAAGGGTTACCGCTGCCCCGGAACATAAAGGGCTAAGGAAGGAACACGGGTGGGTTTTAGTCAGTAAGAGTCTGACACTCCCTTCCGCTCCACCTAGAGCTGGAGGAGTCATTAGATGATTTCCCATCCAAAAAAAAAGGGTTTAAAATAACTAACTGTATTTAGTTACAGCATAAATCACATTCATTAATTAATCTCAGTAATATTAAACAAAAAGAGCTAAGTGCGGCTAATTCCCGCTACATAATCCTTAATGTTATTGTTATCAACATTATCAGCAACGAAGCTTTGAACAATTGATGTTTTCAGTCCTTGGATATTAATACGCGAGTGGTTGTTGGTAGTTTATCTTCATGAGACGACCTTGGGGATGGATTCCCCTTCAGCGTGATATCCGGTTTCGTCAGCGAAGTATGTGATGGTGTCCTGCTTGCCTTCACTATTCAGGTAACTGTAGGATCCGCTGACAATGACGACCTTTTGGGGCTTGTTCTCTTCGTTAAGAGCTTCCTTCACAACGCCTGACTCTTGCCTGGAGCTGCCATCGCTAGTCTCGTAACTGTTGATAATCTTTAAGTTAGTTCATGAGCAAACATTTGAGCCAACGTGTAAGATATCAAATTACTGAACTATTGATATAACTTTTAAACTATCATCTAATTGCTAAATTTCTCTACTCTGAGTCCCGACTCAGAGTAGAGAATAATAAATGACACTTTGGGTATTACAATATAAAAAATGAAAACTTTATATTTACGCGACGTTATAGGCACCATCTGGACTCTGATCAAAGTTGTAGCTGACGATTTCAACTGGTGGCTGCTCAGCTGGAGCAGCTGCGGCGATGGCCACGAGGGCGAGGGCGACTAGGATGATCTGAAACAAGACAAGTCAACAAGTTTTAGCATAAAAGAAAAAGAGATACCTACTCGATAACTACAATTATTAGTTTATAAGTTACCTAAAAGGGATATATCGCACCATGTTTTTATATTTTATCCCACAGACAGAAAGCACGTAAGCAGAAGAAACAATACTACTTAAAACATATTTTATGAGAAAATCGATAACCCTTTGTAATTATCCAACCCCCAGGCATATTGAAATAATATAGGATGCAGCTTGCAACCCGTATTCGTAGCACATGCATGCATGTAAATGATGTTTAGCTTACTTACCGATTTCATTTTGGATTGATTGGTTGGCAACTCGATGAGCAACTGATGCTTGACCGATCCAAAAGTATCGTTTTATACATTTCTTTGACAATATAAAAAATAATAATCTATATTTAAAACTCGATAACAATCTAAGCTTGTGAATCACATGGCACACGTGTATCATTCTACACGTGCGTGTTATATCAAGAACTGGAAATATCCAAAAAAGTATAATTATAATAGAATTTACCATATTATTGTCTTTTTACAGACTCACAAAATTGTATAAAGGCTATATTTTTACATAAATTATATAAACTAACAGACTTAGAATAATAAAATCTAAAAATAAAATTATAAACTTGAAATGGAAACTAATTTTAATTCACAGCACTCTCTGACAAATATTAATATTACGTATAATCGGTCGGATTGATACGATTCTTTTTGCCTCAATATCTATTTTTATAAAATACCCATAAATCCATTTTTATTAGATTTAACGTATAAATTACATGTAAAAAAAAATATAAAATACAATAGCCCAAAGGCATCAGAACCAGGGTCCAAACTGCCGGTGACCAAAGCTCTAGAGACAGGAACCTCCTCACTATCCTACTGCTTTCTGTATCGAATTCGAGCCCAGACAGGCACTTTACTTTGTAATGTGTAATTTATTTCTAAACCACTGCTCGCAAAATAGTGAAGAAAAACATTGTGAGGAAATGTTCTAAAACCAAAATTAGAAAACATGCGACACCTTAGGGAGGTGACATGTGTGGGGACATGTCTTCTAACTTATTGGCCGCACTGGGCCCGAAAGGTTGCCAATGTTAGAGAAGTTCACGAACTGATTTGATTTTTGTTCAAAATCGCGGTGCACAATAAATGGCATATATTTAGATAGGGGACACTTATACAAACATAAACCGTGATAAAACATAACATCATAAAGCGTCACGTTTCTGAGATATTCAAAGATAAAAATAACATTTGTTACAACGAATTTATTTATTTATTTTGTAGTAACTTCATGTTGATTAAGTTAGTTACTGTTAATCTGAATCAGACAGAGAAAGAAAACAAATATAAATACTAAAAAAACTTTTTTACAAAAAAAACAACCGACTTCAAAAAAAAACTACAAAGTGATAAATAACTTTAATTTCGGAAGTCGGTGTCGTTGGTTCCACATTTTCGTTTTTTGTTTGACACCGACTTCCGAAATTAAAGTTATTTATCACTTTGTAGTTTTTTTTGAAGTCGGTTGTTTTTTTTTTGTAAAAAAGTTTTTATTTTTCACTTTTTAGTTGTACCTACTCCACATAAATTCAAATAACACCAGTGCATTGAAGAATTCCAGACACCGACTCGAAGAATCATCAAAATTCGCATAGAAATGCCGGAGATGCAGTACATTTATGCATATAACACCGTACATAAGAATAATTACATAATGTATTATATACTAAAACCTTCCTGAAAGTATGTAGATCACATTAGTGAAAGAATTATCAAAATCGGTTCATTAGTTTTTGAGAAAATCGTGGACAAACAAACATACATACATACATACATACGGGTCGAATACAGAACCTCCTTTTTTGAAGTCGGTTAATAATTTATTTTGTTCATTAAAAACATTTCAATACATTCGGAACATAAGAATATGAGATAAATGTGTTGAATTACAATGATATTTTTGTAGGTAAACATGAAATAAAATTGAATAGCTACACCACCTGCACCAGCTAGTGGAAAAAACATAAGATTTATGTATATATATATATATTTGGTATAAATAATATCATCCAAGAAGGCAGCGGGAGGCTGAATATTCTTGGTGTCATATAATGGTGTTATATAATATTATAATGCACATCACATGGGAGCAACATCCAAGTGTTCGTTTTCCTACAATGCAATTACAATAGTAGCCAACTATTTTATTCCTGCCTTGCAAATTATTATCGAGCAAGATGTAGACAAAATAAATTCGATTGTTTTGGTGTCTTGAGTGGATTCTGGCTCTTAAAAGCCAAGGACCAGAAACGACAATGTTGTATTGACTCGAGTAATAATCGATTTAAATCGATGAAAAATATCGTTGTTTCTTCGAGGTTCAGTTTTCGACATATATTTCGGTGAATAACTCCGAAACCTGACGCTTTAGGATATTATGTTTTTTTAAATTTTTTGTTTGTATAAGTGTCCTCTATCTAAATATATAACTTTCGTAGTGCACTGCGATTCTGAAAAAAAATCAAAATGGCGGCCGACGTTAGGGCTACCCTCCATACAAAAATCTTCGAACCCCTTTAGGCGTCTGTATTTGTGTTTCAAATTCATTTGTTTTCATGCCATTTGATTTTTCTTAGACATCGTTCTGTTCACACAAAATGGCAAAAGTGCATAGATAACAATGGTACATACTCGTACTTTGATTGTTTAGACAAATACATACTTTTTTTTATTTGCTACCTAGTATTATTTATTTAACACTTACTTGCTGTTCTTACAGTTAACACGAAAACTTACGGCAAACCAACAAAATATAAATATAACAATTAATATTATAGGTACATCGTGTTCCTGAGCAACCAGGGCAATGTCTACCCCAAGTCCTCAAAAGGTAAAATAAAGTACCTACTCGACATACGATTTGGAACTATAAATATTTCTAAGGAATCTGCTATGCGTCTGATTTTTTTTGACGGTTCTCTCACCATTTCCATACATCTTTTACCCAAAGAGACAGTGGATTTCGTCGAAACAGACAAAGCCGGTTGCAGCATAGCTAAATAATCAGGTAATGCATTTTTTTCAATCAGGAACGAGTTTAGAACTGTAGTGCTATTCTGTAAAAATATCACCGTGAAAACTTAGGTGAAGTGAGCTTAAAGTGAGCTGTCACTAGTGTCAATCCCTAGTATCAGGTGGAATGATAGCTCACTTTAAGCTCACTTCACCTATGTTATCACGGTGATATTTTTACAGAATAGCACCGCTGATCACTTTCACATACACTGTAGTAATAGGCTGTATACACAAGGTTACATTGGGTTTTATTTATCGTAGTATTAGGTATTGAACCAAAAGGAGCCGTAAATCTGCCGTTTTCTCGAAGTTTTTCCAAAATCTGTACGACATAGATTTTTATTCTATTCCATTTTACCCCTTTATTCAATCTACTATTAAGATTTAATAGTAGATTATTCACTAAGGGGATAGTGTCTTAAGGTCGCGGGCGCTATTTTGAATCCTGAACGCTCCCGAGCGTAGCGAGGGAGTTAAGACTAGAATCCTGAGTGCAGTGAGGGATTCAAGCTCGCCCAAGACGAAGACACCTTTATCTCCGAGGAGAATACTCTACTTATTACACCTATCTCGAGGTAATAAAAACCAATTCGCATAAAGAATTAATAGTTTACGAAACTGATATATAACTGGGGAATACCCAGTTATATGCAGTGTCATACACTATTTACCCGACTACGTAACAGGACAGGGTTACATTTTTATGCGTCCTTTGTATGTGGAATTCCTTACACCCTAGAAGCATCCTAACGGCCGCCGGATGGATGAGGTGAGGTGTCTATGTACTCGTTTGGGTCTCGCGAAGGTTTTAGGCTAGGTTTTGTTTTTATAAAATCAAAATGGCGGATTTTAGAAGACAACAAAGTAAGGTCTTGAAAAAAATAATTTGTAGGTACCATTACTATGTGGGCTATCAAAATAAAGGGCTTGAGGAGAAGTTTCTAAAAATACAGTTGGGGGCACCAAATCTGAGATTGAACTAAAATAACATAAGTAGCTACTGCCTGGCTTTTTATTTTTTCAGCCTAATCTCATGCATTTTTATCAAAAACACAATAAATTGAGCGTCAGCCGAAATCCAACATTCTAACGCAGGGGTATACGCATTACAGCATCCGATCATTTTGTTCGTCGATGGCGACTAAAACCTATGAAGTGAGAACTCTTTGGTCGACCTTTGTTTTTTTTTTTGTTAATGTTTTCATACGATTTTCTCAGTTGACGTTCTAAATTCAAATCACATTAATGACCAGCGGGTCATAATGAAATTCATTACAATATTAATGCCCGGCCTAGGCTTTAAATGACATGCTTTAGGTTAGGTTTGCATTACATACAATTTGACGTTAGCGAGCAGGTGGTGTGAAAAATAATATAAATTATTTTTAATACTTTTCATCAAAATTCTTCCTCAGCTCTCTGCTCAGGTCCTAAAAGTCATCTAAAAGTATCTACTTAGTCTTATGTCAGGAATTTTCTTGTTGGAACATGTCTAGATGTCATGTTATCCTAATCACGCACAAGACGATTTAGAAACTGCCCATGAACTATAGTGTTACGGTCGTAATAGTTCAAATGGCGCTAATTGCTCATTTTGCGTGTCAATGATCTAAAAAGGTATTTCGTAAAGCAAATAACTCTTTTTTTCTTGGTAAATAAATTGTGGTTATCGTGAATATCATTGAAATGATGAAATATTACACGTATGATGGACTAAGTACTCACAAAACAAGTAAATATTTTAACATTTTCTTTATTTACAGTATGAATCACATTATTAAAACTCAACAAGTAACAAAAATATGGCTAGTTAGCATCAAATAACAACGAGCGACAAGAAGAGGGTGTAGCTGACGTACCACCACACGCTTCTGTGTTGCCTTAAACGTTATCAGTCACTACATACAGCAGCTGATGAACAACTGATTAATTGTCATTATGTTGATCAATCAATTCTTTATCGGCGAGTAGTCGTTGGTAGTTTATCTCCTGGCGGGCTTGGGGATGGAATCTCCCTCCGCGTGGTAGCCGGACTCGTCAGCAAAGTAGGTGATGGACACGGGCTTGCCGTCCTCACCGGGGTAGCTGTAGGAGCCGCGGACGACGACGACACTGACGGGCTTGTTCTCCTCATCGACAGTTTGCTTCAGTGTACCCTCCTCTTGGCGGACGATGCCATCCTCGGACTCGAATCTGTAGAAATGAAAGCGATTAATAACATGTTCTGATAAATGGATGGTATGTGGACTCATTTGTAAAGGTACACCACGTATTCAGAAGAAATAAAACAATGTATTACTGGTAGGTGTATGGTCCATCGGGCTGCTGTACGAAGTCGGACCGGAGGGTCTTGACGTTCACCTCAGCGGGGGCAGCGGCGGCGACGGCCACGAGGGCGAGGGCGACTACGATCATCTGCACCACACAATACACAAATTTTATAAACAGAGAACTAGTTTGTTTGCGTAGTTTGTAGTTTGTTTGTTTGTTAGACTTCAAAGATCTTGTCACTGAATTCCAACAAACTTTTAACTTTTTTTGTTAGGTATTATAAAATATTTTTTGAGAAATTATATCAAACTTTAAATTTAATTTTAGTCGTTGATAAAATATGAATACACGTACGGATTTCATTTTTGATAGGTTTTGTTCGGTGGCTGCTGTGCGACTGATGCTAGATCGATCGCAAAATGAGCTTTTATACATTTCTCCGGCTCTTAACGTAGCGTCTAATGTCCGATGTCGCTAATCCGGATTTGTTAATTGATAGCACATATGCGAGATATTTTTATTTTAAAGTTGACAATAATTATTGTGTTTTTTATAGTGTTTGTCTTTCCTAAATACAGATTACTCGGTAATCTAGCTAGATTCATTGTATCTACACCATGGAATTAATAATGCATACCTACTTTGTAAGTCCCTCATGTACTACAAAACCTTTATGTAAGTACCTTAATACTTACATTATTATTATTATCGTGGTAACCTGTCATAGATTATGGAAAATAAAGAAGAATGAATTAATATTCGATGGACTTTATATATTTAAAATGGGGAATCGGGCCGACACACGGCCGCAACATTATTTTAAAGTATTTTTCTGTTCCTTTCTTCTTGTCTGCTTATATTTGTGTACATACATGGTTAAATACATAAATAAACCTTTATTATTTTCATTTATCGTTTTATTACATCAAATAACAATATGAACCTATATTTATCATTCGCAATTTGAATCCTTAAAACAAAATACCCAAATGAACAATGAACAGGAGGCCAATTTCCGTAATTAAAAACCTTAAAAAATCTAGTCGCAATCTAATCTCAGCGACTATCAATGTCAAAGACTTGTCAGAAATGTAGGGATTTTAGATGTATTTTTGTCAAAATGATACTGAGATCAGACTGTAAAGGTTCTTAAAATTACAAGAATTGCCCCTCAGATCGATCGCTTCATATTGCTAAGTTCTTTGGAACTTTATTTCCAGATACTACTTACTACTGGCTTTTACACGTGCAAAGTATGCGTGTCAAAGCAGATGTAGCGAAACTTAAAAAGAAAGAGAAGTTATTTACTGGGTGAAAGTATTTTCTTTCTATCTTTAGCGTCTACTCCAGTCTATAACTATCCAAGTATCTACGGCCCGGGATCCCGAGACAAATCAGTTAGTCAGGTAATCTTTATAGTTCGATAAAGGTTCCCACTGTAATGTTTACCTTATTGTCATAAAACTATTGTCATTATAATATGCGCCAATTTACGACTTTTGTTTGGAGACTTGCGAGTATCTAAGCTGGCTCAACTACTTGTGCGTGTCAGAAACAAAATTAATATTAATATATGTAATAATAATCTGTACCTGCGTTGCTAAGTTATTTTCTCTCCCTTATAAAGTTGATGTTTCCATAAAAATAAAATCTTTGTTTTATTTTCCATCTTTTAAAACATACAACATGGAAACTGGTAATACATCTGTTTTCGGCCGCCTATCGCCTAATGACCTGAATCTTAATGGGTATCTGTTTAATTTTTTAAATAAAATAAGGGCTTTCCCAGACGACCAGTGATCGTTGTCGCAAAAATGTTTAAACTTAGGTACGTATTAGGAAAACATAATGGTGTCTATATTATTTACTGACACAACTAAATATTAAATTTTAACTCCTTTTCGCTTAGCTACTGACTAACCTGACAAACTTGGATATGTAAAGGCGGTCACATCAGGGGGGTTCCTGATGTGACAGCCTTTACATATCCAAGTTTTTAATCAATATACTACACGTCAGCCATCAGCTTATGCATAAAATACGTCAAAAGTCCATTATAGCACCAGGATTTTCACATGCGGCATGATAGCTGCGTCACGGGTACGACAGGACTATCGCTACGTTTGCCGGCTACGAAGCTACGGCGTAGCGATGCGTCGTAGCAAGGTAAAGACTTAAATCATAACTCAAACCGTGATTTCTAAAAAGTTGATCGGCCGATAAAAACCGTGGCGATGTGTGAAGTCTCTAATTCGACTAGTTATTCGTTGACATGCAAACACGTACTAGATCGGTCGCTTGCCATGCAGACAGTGGTGTGACCTTGACCGCCAACCGTCTCACGCGCATTCTGTTATGTACGCTTCTATAAGTTCTTTTTATTGCTTTATAATCTTCGGATTATATAACTATCGGACATTTTTTGGAACTTTAACCTTTTTTTAACTACTTAGGAATCTACATGCAGGCCCGGACTTGGAGACCCAGGGGGGCCTAGGCACTTGACCTTTGAGCCCTCCACCCATCCCGTAGCTACTTCGGAAATTACTACTAATTCTTTTGGAACCAATAAAATGCAATAGTACAGAAAATATAATTTTTAACCGAATTTAATTTAAAGTTACTAGTTGTAGTTAGTAGTATTTAAAGTTGTTAGTTTTACTAGTTACTGTCTTCAAACAATACTAATTAAAGTACTTTTGTAAATGCAGTGATTGAATTGTGATTTATCTAAGAGAACTTTGAATGCAAGAGCACTTCGGATAGGTTAGGTTTCTTTAGACTATTCATACAGTAATAGGAGTTACTTTGTCGAATAAGTATGCCAGAAAGTTTAAAAATTAAGACTATTAACTAAGCTGCAATAGCGAGTGACGCAATATCGAAAATTTTTAGCATCCCGCTTCGTTGAGGTCAGATTTATTTTTACCATTGATAGATAAATTTATATAGGACATACGGGTGGCATAGGTACCATGATGTGAGCGCGGAGCGCGGGGCCCGTAGCATATGCTACACCAGCTACATGGTTAATCCGGCCTTGGCAACCGGCCGGGGCAGCTGGGTGGGCCCCTAGGCCGGGGCCTTGTAGGCTTAAGTGGAAATCCGTGGCTGCCTACATGCTTTGAAAAATTTAGATCTCACTATAGTTATTTTTCGCTTACTTAGTAGAATATAATTTAGTAGATAAGTATCTAAATGATTTTACATTTCGCCTCTAACTTTATTTTACACGAATAAAATCAATTTAGTTAAGTTCCTGTTTGACTTTTGCCTCGAAGTGACAAGATTCGATTAGCTCTTCTTCAATTCGAGTAAGTGTATTAAACATTAAGAGCGTTTACAACGTACGGCATTTCATACAAACTTTCAAGCCCTTGTTTTTCGAAATGAATGAACCGATTTTAATGAAACTTCGTACGCATAAGCAGGATACAAAGGTCTAAAAAGTTAGTAAAAAACGTAAACATTGGGAAAGTTACCCGAGAAATTGGAAACTGAACGTGCTTTTTTCTATGGTTGGACAAGACAACGTCTGTCGGGTCAGCTGGTTTTAAATTAAATATCAGTTTGTTTATTTTCTGCACAGTAATAGGCTGATAATTTTACTATAATTATCAATTACCAGCATGTCTGGTAATTGATAATTATAATAATAATACTTACATGTCATCACATATGGACAAGGCACGATTATTGATCACCACGCTTGCTTATATCTATATCTTCTATACTAATAACAAAGAAACTCTAGACATTAGCGACTCTTGAGATTATCGCGTACTAATCTCTGGATAAAACGATCAGATTTGAAAAATCTTTTAGCATTTGATAGCCCAAATCTTGAGGAAGACGAGTTGTAGGTTGTAGGTTCGAACCCAGACAGTCGCTTTACTTTGTGTAAATTATTTCATCAACACTGCTCCCAAAATGCTGAAGGAAAACATCTTGAGGAAACTGGTATGTCCTAGAACTAAAAAAATTGAAGACATGTGATATTTACCAACTCACACTGGACCCGCGAGGTGGTTTACAGGTCACTCCCTCTAACCGAGAGGAGGCCTGTTTCCCAGCAGTGGGAACATTACAGGCTGATTATGTTTATGCTTTGTAGCAACGTCGAACGATTATTTCCTTTTTAGCAGTGACGTTATTATTTCTCTACTTACCACGAAAACATGCGTAGATATCTCTTAGTACTCAGGTATATTTTGTGCAAGTAGTTATTATGAAGACATCGAATGCGATCCTATTTATTGCGTGAGAAGCTACTAAGAGCAGGTAAGATCTATGTTTTAGTAGTGGTTTATTTATATAAAAAAAGCGTTTAAATGTCATAAATGTATGATTAAGCAGACGTTAACAACTTTAATAAATAAACTCTGACCTTATGTATTTAATTGCGAAAGTTTGATTTAATTTTAATTTTAGTAAGAGAGGATGCCTGTGTCTCAGCAGTGGGTACATTATATGCTAATCATTATAATTATTATTTAGTTTGTACCTTACAATGAAAAATTGGTATTATATAGACGATGGTTTCCCCCCAGCAGAGTTTAACACATAACATAATCAGCCTATAATGTTCCCACTGCTGGGACACAGGCCTCCTCTCTGTGAGAGGGAGTGGGCCGTAATCCACCACGCGGGCCACGCGCGCGGGCAAGGCGTGTAGCACATAATGAAACATGTTGTTTCTGTGTCACCTTACTCTACGATAAACACGCAGGTACTGAATATTAACCATAATAATTCACAATATTATCTAGGTATGCCAATATAAAAAAAATAATGGTTTTTATATATACCACCTACTTACCTATATCTTTGAAGATTTTTTTATGAATCCATTAAAAAAAAGGGCACAAATTACTTCAATTGAACTTTTATTACTATGTAAATCACGTCATTAAAACACAACAAATAATATAAAAACGTACAAAATCATGGCAGTGAGCGTCAAGTAACAACGAGCAACAAGGAGCTAGCGCGGCTGATGGCCCGCACCACACTTCTGCGACATCGTAACCGTTATGTTTATTCCTTAAACGTTATCAGAATCTCAAATCATGCTAGCTGATGCACAACCTATTAATCTATATCAATTGACCATACATCTGCGTGACGTCGTTATTAGCTTATCTCCTGGCGGGCTTGGGGATGGAGTCTCCTTCCGCGTGGTAGCCGGTCTCATCAGCGAAGTAGGTGACGGATACGGGCTTGCCGTCCTCACCGGGGTAGGTGTAGGAGCCGCGGACAACCACGACGTTGTGGGGCTTGTTCTCCTCATCCAAAGCTTCCTTCAGTTGACCCTCCTCTTGGCGGACGATGCCCTTTGCGGTCTCGAAACTGTTGAAAATACATAGATTACAAACTTGTTGCTATGTACTTATTATATGTCCAATCGCAGTAAAAAGTTGTTTATGTATTTAGGTATTGAGGCAAGCCAACAAAAAAAGGCAAAAAAACATTTTAACAAAATAATAATATCTAGTCTGGTGCACTTCTACAGTACCTAACATACATGAAATTATGGGCTAAGTTAATATCTGTCCAGTAACTAGTAATATTTCAAAAAAAATAATATTAAAAAAAAAAAAAAAAAAAAAAAAAAAAACATACAAACAGCCGAACATAGTACCTCCTCCTTTTTGTGAAGTCGGTAAAAATTGGATTACTTACACAAAGTTGTATGCACCCTCGGGTTGCTGGACGAAGTCGGACCGAACGATCGCTTCGGGCTCCTCAGCAACGGGGACAGCGGCGACGACGGCCACGAAGGCGAGGGCGACTACGAACATCTGAAAACCAAACAACAATTACATTACTCGATTTTTTTGAGGGGCAAAAGGTAGGTTAGATGGTACTATTTTTGGAGGCTAAATATAAATATTTCTAAATGACACTATAATCAAGACGAAAAGACGCATTTTTAATAACCGAATCATTTATAGAGTGAGAATAAGAGAAAACTAAAACAAAACAGGCAAAATTATATAAATGCTGCAGATAATCTTATCCCGATTGCAAAGACGATCCTGGCTGCAGCATCAGGTAATACCTATTTTCCAAAAAAATACACTGACATGGGAATTTAAACTTGAAAAATATAACTTTCAGTCAAGAGGAACTGGTGCAATAGGTATTTACTCAATAAAAAAAATAAAACTTGGAATAACAACCAAAATTTGTTAACGATTTGCGATTATTTTTGGGATGATAATTATAATAGTTCTAAGTACGTACCGATTTCATTTTGGTAAGTTTGGTTCGGAGGCTGATGAGCGACTGATGCTTCACCAGACGCGACATAATCTTTTATACATTTCTCCGGCATCTAACGTAATGTCAAATGACAGCAAACATTCGATGTCGATATTCCGGATTCGGTCATCAATGTTCACAGGCACATGAGCTAGTGTAGGTACACACACATGCTCTACGAGTATATTTGACTATATTATATTAGTGTGTACCTCTTACGCGTCACACCTAGTAAACATGACAAGGATATTTTATTGTAGTGTTATGCTAGGACTAGTGACATTTTTAAAATACAACATTGATGCTACAGTTTGTACAAATAAATTCAGTGTGGTTTTAGGTAGAAGTCGGATCCACCGGCGGAAGGAATGTATTTTTCTTGCACTCGGAAGAATAAAGGGTTTTTGTGGAAATCATAATAGATCAACGACCATAAAATAAATCGGGAAGTAGAATATTCAAAAGTAAAATTCCTAGAAACATAGTTAGTAATGAGTATACCCTTAAACATACACATCTGTAATACAGATATCTTATTTCAAGGTCTAGTAATGACAGAAGGATCACACGAGCACGCCATACAATTGCAACACGTGTGTATGTACACTCAAGTATTACCGAAACCACACAGCAGCGCAAGCGCACATTACCGGTGTCTTCAATTTTATATATTTTTATTATTTTTACCTTATTAATTAATACGAACGTAATCCTTTTGAATAACAAATTAGTTTAAACTTTGAACTTTAGATATAGGTAGGTACATACCGACACTTACCTACACGTCTGGGCCAAGGAAGTTTCTATGAAGGCAAGTGATGTTATAAAATATTTTGTCGTTATTACCCAATACCTATACAGCTCGATTCCAAATAGTTTGGTACTACTAATATCCGTAGGATGCCGTCCCGTACTCTTCATACGAGTAGATCAACGAGATTACTACGAAACAGGCTGGATAGAAAATTATATGTACCTACCTACGTAGCACCTGTGCACGTAGGGATTAGGTAGGTAACTAAATGAGAATAACATAGGTACCATTCAGAAGTCAGGAACTCAGGACACTGAAAAGCAATATGATTTTTTGGGATAACTGGTTTATATTGGTAAGTACCTATATATCTACCTTTTGGAACCTACCTACCTACCTAACCTACCCTTAATTTGTAAACCAGACCATACGAAAGACTGGAAACCGGCGACAGTACCTAAACACGACTTTATTGCATTTAGGCCTTTCTGCAGTTGGTAAAATTATTATCCCTGAAAATCAAGCGACAGTTCTACCTACATTCAAGCCAAAATCATGCGATCATTTCAGTTAGGAAACAGACTACTACAAGACTACTACATACTTACCTAAAATACCTACTGTATCAGAAATCAGTACTACTAGTAGGTAAAGGTTAAAACCAAAAGGGAAAAAACAAATGAAAATAGGAATAAGAAACAAAAGACGACCCGAGAGCGAATTAATACTCAAAAGGTCAAACGCAAAAAAAATGGCTGGAGTCTAGAAACGTATTATTAGTCTATAAACTAAAACAGGTGTAAATAGGCGAAAACTTGTCCTGCGGTATGCATGACATGAATAAAAGTGATGTGCTCTTAACCTTTCCAGAGGTCGGATCCATTCTTTATATCGTGAAATTATAATTCAAGGTCGGTTTGTTTTTTACAACACAGGTCGGTAGGAGGATGTGTATCTTGCGGCTGTTTTATTAACTACTAATTAAACAACAAGGCCTCCATGTGCCATCAGCAATATATTTGGTACCCACGTAGTAGACAAATATAATAGGTCATAGACAGGGCGTTTAACCTAGAGAACTATGGAAGTTGTATTGTAACTTTGTCTTCGACAGTGCCTAATGCTGCGTTCACACCCGTGTTTCAGACTGGTTATCCCATTAGCGTTGCGATTTCTTTCTAAATTCGTTTAAGATAGAGAGAATAAAATAATAATTTTAAAAAATGGTCTCTCATTTTTTTTTTATTATTATTTTATTTCACTCAACCGATCGCAATCCATTGCTGGTCCTGCTGCATCCAGCATCATCAGCAGCATCTTTGTAAGATCCTATATCCATATTCCTACCTACCAAGATTATGCGGGCTCGTCTCCATTCCAACGGCCATCAGTAAGTAGTACGGCAGACGTTACCCACTGTCACTTCAGCTTGCTAACTCTTCAAGCTGTGCAGGTAGGAGATTACATACACAGCAGGTAGGGATACCTTATCCTTTTTTTTTTTTTTTTTGGATGGGAAATCATCTAATGACTCCTCCCGCTCTGGGTGGAGCGGAAGGGAGTGTCAGACTCTTACTGACTAAAACCCACCCGTGTTCCTTCCTTAGCCCTTTATGTTCCGGGGCAGCGGTAACCCTTTCGGACGATCCCGCTACCCCGGATACCTTATCCTTCAAAGAACATTTCGGACACAGCTGGCTTCATAGCGCGCTGAGCAACCTTGAATGTTTGGATCAACCCGAGTGTCAGTGTCCATGGTTGAGTGTCTTTGTATGTCGTAATGGACCAAGCTGGTTGAAGAACTCAGCCTTCAAGCATTGCGGTAAAGGTGACGGGGACTGGACGTAGGAACCTATACTTTATTTATTTATTTGCATACCTGCATGTGCAATCTCCATAGGTCTTGGTACTTATAATAATTTGTTAGTCATCAGGGATTTGAAAGTCAGTGCGATTTGCTTTTTTACAGGTACGAACATTTACTAATACAAACAATAATATTTAAATTACACATCAATAGAGGTAAGTTACCTTAACTATCTACACACTACAATAATAGGTACTGTAATGCTCTACTACATTCTTACCAACAAATAAATCCTTGGGATGCATGAAGAAGCCTCCTCGTGTAGAGCAGTTTGTTCCGCCAGTTACTCAACTGAACCGGGCGCTCGGCGCATCCTGGACAGTATCACCCAACACCTTATTTGACTGGCCAATTCTTCCCTTGCGGTGGTAGGGCTAACGCCCGCCTGGTTTGCGACATTCCCACCGGAGTCCGGCGTCAAGCAGCCTGCTGTGTTTCGTCGATACGTGGAAGTTCCAGTGCCTTAGGCATCTTCTGGGCACGCTCATTCCATCATAGACCTCATGCATCGCTTTCCATCAGGCGTGATCGAGGTCAAGAGCGTGCCCATTCAGCAATCAAATAAAATAAAATAAACTTGATTTTGATTGTAATCAATACCACGTTCAATTATAGATTCCCAAATGCTGCCCAACCCGATCTGGTGGTTTCTTCCTAAAGGCCTACGACATAATTATACATAAAGTTTCTAGTGCTCAATCCAATTACTGAAACTTAGTTCAATTAAGCAGTTACAAAAAATAAAACTATGTAAACGCGGCTTTATTTTAAACGTAGAGTCAGGTTTGGGCGATCACTCGAAATTGAGGAGCATGCTACTAAGAACCGGTTATGTATTATATGAGATGATATAGAAGATTAAAATATTTAATAATAATGGTAATAAAATTAAATCGTGTTAAGGATTAAATAATTTTTGATAATTAGGAATCTATATAATCTTATTATAATAAAACTTCGATGCACTGTATCTGCCCAGTGCGTTGAGCTTGATTACTGACCGGCACAGCTATCCAACCTTCTGAATTGGGGTCGATGTCAATGTTTTGGTTATTGCATCATACATGATTACCTAATTAGTAGGTACCTATCTACTAGTCTACTAGGTGCTATCTATCAATACGGGCCGACTAACGAAATAACTTCGTCCGTATCAATTTAACATCTGCACATTCAAGCCCACCCACGCAACGTTTGAACTTTGAACTTGAAGTGGACTTCTACGAACGATCGAAGAACTTAGATCATCTGCAAAAAATATAATATTTTCTTGCACCTACTTAATCGTTATATTCGTGTATGAAACACCAAATAATGTCCATGTATAAAGCAATATCTCTGTAATACCTACGCTGTTGCACCATCTATCAAAAACCTTGTCGTAACTGGAGATTTTAAGTTTTTGCGTCATGAACTTAATGATTGCGTCACTATAAGAACCTACTTGTAATCATTGTTGTGATGTTTGAACAGGCACGTGCATAATCGACAACTTATGATTGAGTCGGATTCATTCGATTATAAAGCCACTCAATTTTAATGCTTTGACTGGCGTCGTTGGTCTAGTCGTCGCGGCTGCGACAGTCGAGCTTGGGCTCCTGTGTGTGTGGGCTAAGTGACATTGGATGTTTCCAATAAGAATTCCATAAAATTTATTTCAGTGGCAGCTCGAAGTCTTAGATTTGTGCCTGGTTAATGGCAACAGGTTCTACCTCTATTACATTAACTTACAGTGCACTACATCTCCACCACTCTACCTAGGCTAACCTTTCTGAGAATAGAGGCGTAATGATAACATGTAAGGGATAAACTCCTATTTCTGCATGAATGGTCAAAAGAAAACCTAACCTATACGAGGTAGCGTGCAAGTTTTCGAGCTCGCTACTCGCTCTACTATCGTATGTTCTTCTAAAGGTACTCACTTTTCTGGATTAGTCAACAAAGTATCTCCTACTTCTATATGAATGGTCGAAATAAAACCTAATCTTTCCGAAGCAGAGTGCAAAAAATTGTGAATACCGGGTGGGGGGCGGCATTTAGCTTTGCCGCCCTGAGCCTCAGACAGGCTTCCGCCACTGCCTGGATTTACCACGTAATCACAATTAAACTCATGCTTTATTCGAGTTCCTTTCGAACTCTCCTCGCAGCGTGTGAAACAGGCGTGGAAAAAAATCGAAAGGGTGGATGTGCTTGAAAGAGACCAATATCCGAGTGGTTGCAAGCGCGACTGCTGATTTCGAAGTCCTGCGTTCGATTTCGTGAGACCAAGTGTTTTTGGGTGTTTTCATAAACCCAATAACACTTGGTCAACATACACCATAAGGCACGAGGGAGCGACGATAAAATGTTTTACCCCAAATAAAACTACGTACTTAGTTAATTTTCAAATGTGTTTAATAAATTAAAGGAACGAAAGACAAGTATAAAATCACCAAGTTAATCGCATCACATGATCAGTCTTCCTTTTAGATGACTTTATAAAGCCGAGAAACTGTAGTTCAGCCACTGCTCGAGTGAATCTTAACCTGGAACAGAAGTAATTTTAATTATTTATTCAGTAGAACAAAAACAACTAAAAGACAAACATATATTATTATTGCAAAGGTCACACAATCCACTTTGTGTCTGTTACTGTATAATAATAGGACCGTTTTATCAGGTGGCTAATGTGTTTATAAATGGCAATTTAACGATTATACAAAAAAGATGTATCGGACAAAATCGAGACTCGTTTTGTGAATATAAACGATGGCCCCTTGATGAAAGTTAAAGTACAATAGCACATAGAATGTTTTACATATCTCGTTTCACGAAAAAAGTACAGTATTACCCAACAGGAAGTCTGATGACATAACAAAGCTGCAACGAGCGAGACCGAGTCGGGAAACAGACTCCTTGTTATAATACTCAGAATTTGGTACTGCATCATCGTCATCATCTGTCTAGCCTTTCCCAACTATGTTAGGAACTGCTTCCAACCTAACCGGATGCAGCCGATTTAATTACCAGTATTTCACATGGAAAGGCCTATCAGGTAGGCCACCGTGTTCCACACCCCAGTTAATGGGTAATATGAAACCCTTGGTAAAACTGGTAGCATGGTGGATACTCACTGTGTATTAGGATCCTGGTGTCGTTGCTCATCATCTTCATCGGGGCGCAGTACCGCTGCGAACGCTTGCAGCCAGTCGTACAAGTTGATATGCTTGCCGCACTCGCGATGTAGCTTGTACGCCAGGCAAACGTCAGGCAATGTGTCTATGACGCTGTCTGATGACGGCAGGTGACAACAGGAACACTGAAGGGGAAAAAAACGAACAATCAACTTGTATCAATCGAAAAATTTTACTTATACGAATATTGTCATTATTTCTTTAATATTTCTTTTTATCGTGCACACTTGTTTTTCCAATTTACTTTAGACATTTGCAGAATAGTCGACATCAGCTTTGCTTGCCATTTAGTAAAAATAGAATAGAAAAATCTACTTAATAAAAATGTTAAATTCATTGATTCAATGACAGATAACACACAGCCTAAACCGCTGGATCTAGAAGCATGAAATTTTAACAAGAGTTCCTTATAAGTATAGCGAAAGTAAGCAACAAGGAAGGATTTTTTAAAAAACCCTAAAGGGGACGAATGTTTGTATGGAAGTTTATCACTTTGGCAATGAAAAATCCAATCAGGCACACAGAACGGTCTACTACTTAACGCAATGGAGAGCCTCAGTTCTCTGCAATATAGTTAAGGGGGAAGCGCCAGGATAGCCCGCAAAATTAAAATTTTCTTATGTTTTTTGAGGTTCTTTGCAATTTGCAGGTGAGTGTCAGGTTGTATGTTGAACAAAATACGATTCGCGCATACCCCTTTTTTTTTGGATGGGAAATCAGCTAATGAGTCCTCCCGCTCTGGGTGGAGCGGAATGGAGTGTCAGACTTTACTGACTAAAACCCACCCGTGTTCCTTCTTTACCCCTTTATGTTCCGGGGCAGCGGTAACCCTTTCGGACGATCCCGCTACCCCGGCAAGCTTCGGCCCTAGCGGGCCCCTTCCTTTATGTTGACATCCCTTTGAAGCGCGCGTGGAACACATACGCGCCATCCGGCACGGGCCTGGTCCTGATCGGACGGAGAGCTACCCATTACTCTCCGTCCGCAGGCCCGCGCCTACGGTGGCCGGGAGTCGTCACGCGGCTCCCGACGCCCGGAGCTTCTCCCGCGGCGGCTGGGACGTTAGGTCTCCCTCAGCCATCCCGCCACCTCCTTCGCTAGCATGACTGCTTCGCAGAAGGAGGTGACTGCCTCCCACTCCCTCTCGCCCCGGACCATGGCTTGAACCAAGGCCGGACGCGAGAGGTCGCCGCCGCTGCCGATCTACGAGGACACGGCGGGCAGTGCTCCGCCCAAGCGGGGCAGACCTCCACCGTATACTCCACCGTGTCCTCTGGGCGATCCTCGCAATGGTGACACCCGGGCGTCTCCTCCCACCTGATGATGTGCAGGAACCTCCCGAAACATCCGTGTCCGGTGAGGACCTGCTTCAGGCGGTAGGTGAAAACGCCGTGACGCCTCTCTAGTCACTCCTCAAAGAGGGGTCTTATCGCCACGATAGTGGTGGTCGGTGCCCTGCGCTGGGTTGCGAAAGTCGCTCTTTCCATGCCATCATGAGATCGCGCCGGAGGTCCGTCCGCTCCGCCGCGATTTGCCGCGGAAGCAGAGTTTCCCGCCGGCGTAGTGCCTCCACGCGCCACTCTTACAGGCGCGCGAGCACTATCGCTTCCAGATTCCATGGCGGCAGTCCGGCAAGCAAGCTTGCCGCCTCGCCCGAGATCGTGCGGTACCCCCGGATCAGCCTTACGGCTACCACCTTTTGGGGCGCGTTCAGATAGTGGGCGGCTCGCCGCCGCAGTGAACGCGCCCACACCGGGGCCCCATATTGGGCCATGGACCGCACGACCCGCGCGTAAAGCCTCTGGCAGGAGGCATTTGGCCTCCTCAGGTTGGGCAAGAGCCGCTTGAAGGCGGCTCCGGCCATTTCCAGTTTGGGGGCCAAACGTCGGAAGTGTTCGACGAAGTTCCACCGGCTGTCGAGGACGAGACCCAGGTATTTCATCGTTGTCCCATACCCCTTAAGGTCGGATTAAGAGGGTCAATGTTTATCAGTAAAATTAACGTCACCTTATAAACGAAGGAATTTGTATTGTATCTGTACGGGTATTAACATTTGAAACAAAATTACGTAGGATTGAAGCTTATCCCATTTCTAAGACGCTGCGTTTTGTATAAAGTGACATCGAAAAGCTCATTAAATCTGTCAGGAAATATTTATCGATATACTTTCGGTTGTTTTAATTCTAAACTTTAGGATCGGAGGCATATACATCTATATATATAAAAGGAGAACTGACTGACTGACATATCAACGTACAGCCGAAACTACTGGGGCTAGGAATGTGAAATTTTGCACACAGCTTCCTATTATAATGTAGGGGAGCACTAAGAAGGGGTTTTTGGAAATTTAACCTTTAAGGGGGTGAAAAGGGGGAGGGTGAAATTTCACGCGGACGAAGTCGCGGGCATAAGCTAGTATCTACATAAAAGATAAGAAGCATGACCTACCTGTAAGTAATGCACAGGATTGCTGAGCGCAGTGTGTATAGCCCCTCGCGGGGACCCGACGATGTGCTTCCGAACATTCGACACATCGCTGAAGAAGAATACTTCGTGGAACGTCTGCGTGTGCGCAGGCCGCAGGCCCTTACTGAACACGTCCTCCAAGTAACTGACGAAGCGAGAACGAACCATCTCGAACTCAGACTGAACGCGGTCCACTCTTGTTGCTTTTAGTAATTTCTATAACATTTAAAATTCTTGTTAATAACATATTATTGTGATATTTTTAAATTATTTCATGCATATCATTTCGAAGAAGCATAAACAGCTACATTGACTAGGTACAATCGTAGACATAGCAGTTGACAACTTTTTCCCCATATGGCCTTAGCAATAAGGTTAAAAAGTGGTCCACCTCCAGTGTCCGCGACAGTACAATACAGACATATTGTATAATAACGTATATTGGTGGAGGCTCCTGGTATAAAATAATTATAACTATCTCTACAATACTTCTCAGGCATTAAAACACCTCAAAAATGGGAACCAAATAATACAACTGTCCATTCATTGTTAATTATGTGGAATTCAGCTTGAAGTGGAGTGTAATATAAGCTTTTAATTATTATAAATGTCTTACCTCCTTCAACTTATATCTATTCCCAGGAACATTTTCAACAATATTTTCAGTCTCTGGTAAAACATTTGTAGTAACAGTTGCATCTGTGTTGGCATGCTCTATTTGTCTCAGAAATGTTAATAAATGCACTCTCAAAGATTTGACGAAGTTTTCACCTAGATCATCATTGAGAAATATAGTATTCTCAATATTATTCTTTGTAGGAGATGACCGAAGAGGTCTGACTGGTGACACAACTTGCAAGTATGAGTTGACTATCTTCATGGCACTTTTGACACTTTCAACCAACTTCGTTTGTGATTGAAATTTTAATAGCTGCATGCATTCTTTGAATGCGGGTGTGTCTGTTACACATTCTAAGGCGCACTTCGTGTAGATTTCACGGACCTAAAAAAAAAATTGAATATACATTAATCTTATAAATATCACTTAGTTAAATTAGTATTAGTCTTTAGTCAGATATTTAACGTTAAACATGTTAAAAAATTATTAAAAATCCAGAAAATGTTTTGTTATTAGATGCTCAAATACTTTTAATTTTTGCATGAACTTAAGTTATTATTATGCACTATGAACGCTATGAGATCGACAAGATAACTGAGCTGTGGCGGACTAATGATATTTACACCATAGATATCAATAAACTTGTTTGATTGCAATAAACACAGTACCTATATTTATAACATTTTTACTATTTACTAACATGATTAAAATCATGCCTAGACCAAGTTGCGTCACCGTACACACGCGGCTTTATCTGTACGTTTTTAGACAGGCGCTTTCGAGTTTTATCATTGCATGTGTTGTTTGAAGTATAACGAAAAAAAAAATTAGAAGAAATATCAGATACTCACTGATTTCCCAAGAACATTCTTTGGTAAATCTTTCACAAACACACTTAGCAATCTCAAACACATGTAAAAGCTGTACAGATAATCGTGAAGTCTGTTCATCTTCTTGTAAAGAGCCTCTCTGAAGAAATTGTCGTCATTAAACAGGCTGATCTTAGTTCTACAATTTTGTTCTTCTAAGAATGGCCTGAATGACATCAGCTGTCGTATGCTCTCGAGATCATCTGCACTTAGCTCCAGTATGACGTCTTCAAGTTTGTCTCTGTCACAGCATAGCGACTTTAAGTTGTCTGCATAGAAGTGATCCATCATGCAATACTGAAAACAGATAAAATAATAAACACAGATATGAAACACAATGTTTCTTGAAAGAGATACTTACTTTAATAAAAGTATATACTTACCTTACTAATAGTATCAGCATGAAAAGAAAAACATTAAGATATAAATACGTATCTACCGTAAGAACCGTAGTATTAAATCGGAAAAGAACAAAAATATATTATTTTGTTAATTACCTTTACACTCTGAATGAGACCCGTAACAGAAAAATCGTAGAAAAGAAAGACATCTGTCAGCAGTTCAAATGCCTTGCCTGATAAATGAAATGGACTTGTGTGTGTTAAGAAAATATCCTCCACCACCTGAAATACAGAAAAAAAAACTGAATTAGTAATTTTATTATGCCCCACTGCAGAACAAAGGCATTTCTTCCTTTTTTCTCTCTCTTTTGCAATTTGAGCCAAATAAAGGATTAGGCTGAAACTTTGGAAGGAGTTTAACTCGTCATGCTGGATGAAGATGCAGGTCACATGTTAAGGAGCCTCCAGGGAGTAAAATCTGACAGAATGGTACCCTTGAAATGGCAAACAAAATACAGGTTGACAACATAAAGATGGGAGGACGAACTCAATCTAGCTAGCAGCAGGTCTAAACTGGAGAAGAGTTGCAAAAAACAGAAAGCAATGGAAATCGTTAGTCGTTCAACTTACTTGATTCATATAAACCGGTGATGCATGTGAATGGAACACTTTGATTAAAAGCTTGGATGACACATGGTAAGGAAACGACTTGTGAAGTGCTGACACCGACGTCGCCACGCCAAACACGAAAACTATGGGCATTGTTGATACATATGAACTGGAAAATATAAAGGACTATTATATTACTTAGGTACATTTTCAGGATAATCAATTGACCAATAAGAATCATCATAACCAACTGGTTATGGGTTGTTGATATGAAATGCTGACATGCTTGCGTGATCAAATCTAAATACAGGGCATGCTTGCATGCCGATAATCACGATTCTTAGCAGATAACCTGGTGATTCTTAGCAGATAACCTGGTGATTGCTAATGTTACTTGGTGATTTCTACATGGTGCTCGTAATAAGAAAAAGACACAGCTGCTGAAGTTAAGATATAAATGTTAAGATGGTTGTAGTTTATGATTTGTAACCGAGTAAATAAATAAAAAAATACTTGAACAGCTCACCTTATAATCATTACAAAGTCTTGTAAAACATTACAGTTAAAGCTCTCAAAATCAGGAATAATAATAACTAATAGTCTTTTGGTTGTGGCTGACTTCTTCTTCATAGGTGATGACATGCACTTAGATTGGTACCAATTTTTGAGGGTCTTCATTGTACATTGATTCTTTTTTAATTTCTTTGTTTGACTGATGATACCTTCTGATTCAGTATCATAATCCTGGAATATTTAAGTATATTTTCATTATTTATCTTTCAGATAAAAAGTCACAAAACGGAAATCTGGCAATAAATGGCTTGGCTCATATTACCAATGTCCCTATACCACAAAACTTCGCAAGTCTACAATTCTACAAAATTAAAAAAATAATGCCTAACAATCTACAATTCTTTCGTATTTTTAAAAGTGTCACACAAAACACGAGCACTATGTTATGAAACCCTACATAATAGTACGATTTATAGATTTGTAGAAATACAAGTCCACAATTCGTACAATTTATCTAATCTTATAAGTTTTCAGCTTGTAAGTTTACAAATATATTACAATTTATCGCTCACTTATTTATAAATCCAAATTCTTTGATGGACTTGTATTAGAAATTGTCAAATCCAGTTAACTTCATGATTGTTCCTTATTTCCCCATGTAATAGAGAGCCTTGTTGGGCTATATATGTTAAGGGTACTATTATTTATTTCATGGTTTGAGGTAGTTTACTTTTGATTATGCAAATATAATTATTCTTTTTCAGTGGTGATAAAAATGAACTAAACATATTTTTATAAATCTTTGCCTAAGTACTATAATATTATGTATTCTCTTCTTCACTACTTCACTAAAACTGAACATTTAAAAAATTTAAATCTTAAAACTAGTAAAATTGTAATACCCTCTGACACATGCTTCGTGACACATGTAGATTTGTAGCTACAATTCTACAAATATGTAAGCTAATCGCTAGAATTAACTGTAACACAAGCCTTCATCATCATCATCAGCCTATAGCAGTCCACTGCTGGACATAGGCCTCTCCTATTGCACGCCATTCAACTCGATTTTCGGCAACTCTCATCCAGCTGCTACCAGCCAGCCTGCGAAGATCGTCGCTCCACCTAGCCTGAGGGCGTCCCACGCTACGTTTACCGATTCGCGGTCTCCACTCAAGAACACGTCTACCCCAGCGGTCATCGGTTCTACGGCTAATATGGCCGGCCCATTGCCACTTCAGCTTGCTTATTCTGTGAGCTATGTCGACAGCTTTGGTTCTCTGCCGGATCACCTCGTTGCGGATTCGATCCCTCAGAGAGACCCCAAGCATGGGTGCGTCTCATAACGTATAAACTCATTTGGTCTAATTTCATTTTATTATCGTTCATAAGATATAATCAACGTGAGATATACCAACTGTAGATATAATTTCTTTACATATAACATTTATTTATTCTAAAACTTAAGTAGTATAACGTTGTTTGATATAACGTTTATGTAATCGAAAATCATTTGGTCTAACGTTTAATATGTATATTATTTATTTAATCGAAAATCATTAGGTCTAACGTTTAATATACCTAAGTATATAAAAAACGTCATTATGGTACCCCGACTCAGAGTACCCCGACTCGGATAGGTTAGGTTAGAAGGCTAAGGCGGGAGCGCAGCGGAGCGGAGCTCCCGCCTTAGCCTTCGTGGTTATTTCTTTTTAAACCACCCATAAATAGGAGCCCCGCGAAGCGGGGCTCCGTCGACCTATCTTAGCGCAGGTGGTAATCAGTTACTAGTTATGTTTAATATCTACTTAGGTTACTATTACCTATAACTACGATAGAACTTACAAAGAATAAAACAAAGAAAAAATACTTTTAAATATTTATTAAATAAATAATAATTCATCATATTAGTCTAAATAAGTTTTATATCTTTTGAGTGGTATGTCAAACGATTTTATATTGAATGTATGTTATGCTTATAAAAATTAGTTATTATAAAATTATATCAATCGTTCATTATATTAACTAATCGCTATATTAAATAAAATTATAGGTTCCGTTGTTATATGTTGTTAATATTAGAGATTTTGTTGTTATATCATCTATTACTTACCCCCCCAAGCATAGCCCGTTCCATAGCTCGCTGAGCGACCTTGAATTTATGGACCAGCCGTACCGTGAGTGTCCACGTTTCGGCTCCGTAAGTCATAACTGGCAGGACGCACTGATTGAAGACCTTAGTCTTTAGGCTCTGTGGAATACGCGACGAGAAGACTCGACGAAGCTTCCCAAACGCTGCCCAGCCCAGCTGAATCCTTCTGCTAGCCTCCCTCTCAAAGTTGTTTTTACCAAACTTCAGAGTTTGCCCGAGGTAAATGTATTCTTGAACAACCTTGAGAGCACCGCCATTGACAGCAATCGGTCCCGGGGTTACGTGTTCGTTGAACATAACCTGGGTTTTGTCCAAGTTCATCCGGAGACCAATGCGTGCAGAAGAATCAACTAGGCCGTCCAGCATTTGCTGCAGGTCCTGCACCGATTCAGCCAGTATAACGATGTCATCCGCAAATCTCAAGTGTGAGATGTACTCGCCGTTGATGTTAATGCCGCGCCCATCCCAGTCCAGCGTCCTAAACATATCCTCCAATGCGTTAGAGAACAATTTCGGGGATATTACGTCCCCTTGTCTTACCCCTCGACGCAGGGGGATATGTTCAGTTCGCTGGTCCTGAGTTTGGACGGTCATTGTCGCGTTTTCATAAAGACATCTCAGCACTTGGATGTATCGCCAGTCGACTTGGCATCGCTGCAGAGACTCCAAAACAGACCAGGTCTCGATAGAGTCAAAAGCTTTCTCATAGTCCACAAAGGCAAGACATAGGGGTCGATTATACTCTTCGGACTTGTGTATAATTTGTCGCACAGTGTGGATGTGGTCTATGGTGCTAAATCCTCCTCGAAACCCGGCCTGCTCCGGTGGCTGAAACTCGTCGAGTCTTCGCGCTAGACGATTCGTGACGACTCTTGAAAACAACTTATATACGTGGCTAAGGAGCGAAATGGGTCTGTAGTTCTTTAGAAGGGTCTTATCACCCTTCTTAAAGAAAAGAACGACCACGCTCCTTCGCCACGCTTCTGGAGTTCTCCCAGAGAACAGGACAGAGTTAAAGAGCTCCTGAAGTTCTTTCAGCACAGGGCTTCCTCCCGCTTTCAGGAGCTCGCTCGTAATCCCGTCCTCACCAGGGGCTTTTCCATTTTTAAGCTGTTTAAGAGCCGCCTCGATTTCGTCTTGGCTGACTTCCGGCAGGTCTTCAGTGAAGTGGCGGGTTAGGGTGGCTCTTGAATCCTCATTTTCGGGATTAGGCCGAGATGCATGCGATGCGTACAATTGGCCATAGAAGTTTTCGACTTCCGAAAGGATCTCCGGCTTCGAAACGACGATATCCCCACTAGATTTGGTCAACTTCGTCAGGTGGCTCCTCCCAAGCGATTGGACGAACACTTTCGACCCCTGATGTTCCTCAATCGCTTTCTCTATAGAGCGTGTATTGGAGCGTCGGAGGTCGCGTCGTACCAATGCTCTAATCTTTTTGTTGAGTGCCCGTTGTTCTGACGAAGTGACAGGTGGGTTTTCACGTCGTTCAGTCATAAGCTCCAGAGTCTCTTCCGAAAGTTTGGACTTCTTGCCCGTACGCCGCATTTTGCAAAATCTCGTACCTTCCTCCCTGAGGATGTCCACAAATTGGTCGACAAGCCTTATTCTCTACAAAGTAGGTTAACTAGTAAAATTGTTAAATTGTAGACTTGTCACTTCAATTTACACATTTGTTAGATTTTTCTGTTACAATTACGTGGCTTAGAAATTTGTGGCATTTCAAAAGTGTAATGGTTAAGTTTTGTGGAATAAGTCCCTGTTCTGTTGTTGGTTATCAATAAAATGCTTTGGAATGAGCAACTAGCTTCATCTTTCTGACTGACCAACCAAAAGTGCCTGTAATTGGTTTATTTGAAATAAATACTTTAGTTTGAGTTTGAAAAACTGGGTACCCCTATGACTCAAATCGATGTAAAACTACTTTATCAATCAACTCAGCCTTTTAAGTCTACTGCTGGACATAGGCTAACTAAAACTATAGCGGATAAAACGAAAATGGTGATTAATTGATTATATTGATAGAGTTCTTTCATGTTAGACTTACCAATATTTGATTTCCATGTATTAACTGCCAAACAGCATTTTCAACTAAGTGTTTAACTGTGGGTGCATCTTGTGAATTTACTAATGCCACATGTGGAGTAACTTCATTTCTGAAACATTTTATGATTTTAATGCAGCAAGTATTCCCAGGATATGGAGGGAAGCCTTAGAAATATGGTTAAAATGTTTATTATATTCTCACTTTAAATTTACAGTTGTCTAAAACAATTTATTTTCTTAATTTGAGTTTGTGTCACCATTTCTTCTCAGGGGTAGTCAGATAGGAAATTTAGACTCCATCTAGCTTTTTTTTTAAAGCATTTATTTTATTTTAGCATTTAAATGTCATACTGATATCCTATTTACAGAATAAACAATTTCATTTCAATGCTATTAATTAAAATAATTATGTATAAATTTAAAATAAAAAAGGATTTCTTAGCATAATGTTGAATTACATTAAATATAAATAAAAACAAAAATACATTATTAGTATTAAAAAAAGGATTGACCAATAAACACTTGAATTACCGGATAATATCAATAAGAGATGTAAACTGGGACACATGGTCTGGCTGACTGACCCCAGTCAAAAGAGTAGCACTTGGAATGATTCCCTCCAAAGTTGATGATTCACTGATACCATGGTTCTTTATGTAGTTCACAATATCATTCAGCAGCAGACTGTATGTCTTTTGATGAAGTTCCTGGAAAAAACAATGAAATATAACGGCTTACAAATTTTAGGAAAAAAAAATAAAAACATAAGTACTGTATTTTTATAGTTTGATATTTATAGCATAGATTGTTTTTTTTTTTATTTTTTTGAATGGTTTAATTAAATAAAGGGTGGCGGGAACACAGATGCACAGCATATTTTTTTTGTTAATATCCAACAAAAAATTTAAACACAAGGGGGTCCAGAATCATGTACCAAATTCATGGTAACAGGTTAGGCAGCAATGTCTCAACCACCCTGTATAACTATTATTTCCAGCTAAAGAATAGTATTGGGTTTTTTTTATTAACAGTACAATACATAATAAGTTTTTAAGATAAATTAATTACAAAACTTTTAATTGGAAGGTAAACATCTGCAAAGTACACACTTTTGGTTCCGGGTGATACATAAGAATTAGAATAAATGGACTTACCTGTAGTTCATTTTCAATGTAGTTCCAATTCCGTTTATATGTTTCATACCAAAGTTCTTTCATAAATATCTTTTCAAACAATGCTTTTCCACCTTTTTTCTTACTAGCTTTTCCCTTTTTAAATCCATTTGTGAACAGAAAAACACCCTGGAATTAAAGTGTCATACAATCAGAATCACCTGAGTACTACATACAATAGTATAGTAACAATTTTGATTCAAGTACTTAAATTTCAAAATTATATCTGAAAAATGTTGTATCTAGGCTCAGTCAACTTGAACAAGATAATTGTGTTTTGCATTACTATAATGTAAGTAATTTATCTACTTTGTAAAGCCCCATTCAAGCCACAATTAAGGGCACTTTAACTAACAGAACCCTATGCTACAAAGTTCACTTAGCCATAATGGAAGAAGCTTTTCCATTGTTATTGGAGGTTGTTTACCTTTGTGGTTTTTTTGTAATAATATGAACTCTGTTGGTTAACTAAGTGTTTACAGAATGATGATTACACGCACAAGTTAATGATTAAATAAGAACATTAGTTTGTTTACTACGGGGGGAGCCTCATTTTATGGTTACATAGCCCGTTCTAGGTATTAAAATTCATTCTTTCGCAATTGTCTTGGAGAACAAAATTTGTAAATGAGATAAACTTTCTAGATACGCATTTATTGTAACATAAATAATAATTTACCTTAGAAACCGACACAGTTGACTCCATTCTTTATTAATAAATAACTAACGCGCGCCAATGCCGCCTATTTTATTTTGGTCATATCAAACAAAAAGTACTCTGTGGTCACCAATGACTAATAAATAGTTCTCCCAACTCAGTGGTGGTCACTGGGTTATTGACATGACATTTGTTTGACATTGACAGTGACACTAACACAATGACTAATAAAACTTATGGACTTGTCATACCTACAAAAATAGCGTGTATACCTACAAAAATCGGGCAGTTAAGATGGCCGCCTTTCGTAGGGTTGTAACTGCGAGCAACATGCGCAGCTGATATCGACATTATTTAACCTACATGAATTTGTTTTCTATTATTTATTTAAATTTTTCGAATTAGCATCGTAATGTAATGCAGCTGAAGTGACAAGAATTTTAGAAGTTGTGGGTGTTTTATCTTTCTTGGTTTTATAAGACGTTGTAACTTGTCACCTTTCTCAAGCTTCATAAGGCCAATATTCTCGTAATATATTTACCTACTTACTACAGGTGTAGAGTATTGTTCATACGAGCTTACATTACACACTAACCACTGACCAGCATAGCTATTCACAAACACTCGATACGCTTCCGTACCGTATCGGACATCAATCAATGTTATCGTAGGAGTCCTCTTAACGTTGTTCACAAGTCCAAAACACAAAAATTTTGTCAGTTTCAATGAAATAGACGACCGCTATTCTTCCGACAGCTGTTTGCTGTCGGGGGGCAAGGTAAGTCAGGTTATCGAAATGTGTCATTTTCGATACGATAGCCTGTCGGATCGTTGTGAATAGCTATGCAGGAGACTTATGATGTCGTGACTGGCAAAAAATTATTATTATTTATTTCCTACCCCGTTGGTCTAGTGGTCGCAAGACCGATTGCTAAGTGTGGGGTCCTAGGTTCAATACTCGGGTCGAACTTCAATTATTAATTATTACTTTTGTTATTACATTAATGGCATTTAAATAATACTAGATTGCTAAAAAAATAAATAGTTGCGGTCATCTATTCGACTATATTTAACAGAATATATACAAAAACCATTGAGATCGCGAATCGGCAAATGTATACCTTGTTTAACTTGGCTTGAGACAAAGTATAAACAATCACCACAACCAAAACTAGGTGATGAAAAATTCGAAACACACACACAACTCCTCCTTATTACACAAGAAGATCATACAATTTTTGTCAAAATTATATGATCATATAATAGCAGGATTATATCCATTGCAAGGCTATTAATGGATTATAATCGATAATAACTCAAAGCATCCGACTATTTACCCAACACTAGCAATCAACCGTTTGACAGCACATCTACCACAAAACACGGCAACATAGAGGAAAAACCCCGGCAGTTAACATGGCGACCGACCACGCATAGAAATGATTTTGACGTCACACAAAAGTGTTGCCAAATTTAGTACTTGACAAACATTTGACGTCTCTCTTTTCATATGCAGCTCTTGATTAGTTAAAAAGGAACAAAACGCTTTTTGACATGTGTGTGTCGATATGACAGATATTTGTATAACTATTATTTATATAGTAGAATATGCCGTCTCCATAGTTCTCCCAACTCAGTGCACTAACAGAACCCAGGAATCGTTGACAGAGAATCACAGAGAATAGATGGAATATGGATGGAATACTAATTTTTGAGTGCTGCCAACATCAAATAGAGCGCATAGACAGCTCATAAAATAATAATAATTTTTAAAGTTTATTGTAGGTAACACTAGCCCATATCAGAAATCATCTTTATATACCTAAATTATTCAATAATAAATACAAAATCACACATCAATAAATACAACCGAATTCCTAGACATTATCGCAGATTCCTAGACTATATAATTTGTTTAATAATATTTGAATATGAGTCGTCCAGTTGCAAATCCCGCTAAAACGATTTAATAAAATTTTACAGGAATGAAAAAAAAAAGCTAGAAACAGAATCAACTGTACTTTATTAGGCAATTTTTATTTTTTCCATTGCTCATTCCTGTAAAATTTTAGCGGGATTTGCAAGGACGACTCATATGTCGATTATTATATGTACTTTATCGTAAGTTTTTGTCATGTCAAGCAGTAATCCTATTGCCTATTTTGTTGTTCATACAAGTGGCCGCAGTGGGAGCGCGGTGCGGACGCGGGTACCGCTCAAACTAGTTCGAGTTTTTTTTCTAGTAAAAATAAGTCTTCTTCATCCATATTATATTTTGACAAACAAACAAAACACGACAACACGCAGAACGCAGCCGCGCTCCAGTGCGGACAGGCAGGCCGCGCGCGTTCCCGCACCCGCGCCCGCGCCGCGCCCGAGCCCGCCCCGCGGCCTAGTCTGGACGGACACTTAGTGTTCACAATATTGAGAGCTTCTTGAATGCATTTAGAGACTGCTAAGATTGCGGATCGGTTTTTTCGGAAACCATTTTGACAATCGTCTGTCGACTGTGCAATGTGCATTGCCTGGATATCGAGGGAAGTCCTAAGAGCATGGCTAAGTTTGCGCTGCACGCAAATATGATGTCCAGTATATGAGTATCCAGCTTTTCATTTAATGAAAATACATTTTTTGTTATTATTACTTTGTACGCTTTACTTGTATAACCAAGTGTACAAACACGCTGTGAATGTGTGGGTGAAAACGATTAGTGTCAGCACATAACACAAACGCACACACACACTTCCGACTTCGCCATTGTCTCGGACGGTAGAGAGCTCCCACACACACACACCCACAGCGTGTTTGTACACTTGGTAATCGCAAGTAATGTGAGCGTCGCTTCGTGAGATACAAATACTGTAGTACTATAGAGGATTTTGACTTTGACACCGAAGCGTTCACCTTAAGTACAGACACCATCACATCAAGCTACTACAATCTGTCTTTCTTTAATAGATTTTCAATTTTATCGCTAAAGCAAAGTTCAAGGTTGAGAGGAGCATCGGAACAAAGAACGATATATCCAAGTTACCGTATTTTACACAAATTAGAAAAAAGTTTGTAACTTTTTTAATGTTACAGCTCCTTAGATATGTATGTGTCGGGTTTTGATTGGACCACTGTTTTGTGATATTTTTTTAAAGCTGGAAATGTCTGTTTTTGAATAGATTTCTTTCCTGAAGGGTATGTAATACAACATTTTGCAACGGAAAAAAAATATAAAAAAATAATGGCATAAATGCGACATATCGGTTTTTGTTCCGACGCTCCTCGATTGGAAAAATTTGACAGTTTCTGGTAGGTTGATGTGCTGGCTACATTGGCAGGGCTAAAGAGTCTTTTGACGCTCGTATGACGATGACTTTCAGGGGCACTGCATGGAATTAGTATGTACTCATTTATATTATATTTACAGTACATACTAATTCTATGGTAAAATGTCACTTGAAATGTATTCAAAAAACAAGATGGCGGCGTTAGTTTCGATTTTGTCCACGCGCCAAAGAAACCTTACAGCGCTCAAGAAGGAAGTTGTTGCGGAAAAGGGCGGGAAAATAAAGGCCTATTTTGTAACAGAAACATGATTTTATTGTCAACACCGAAGTTTTGCTCCTTGTTCTAATCGACTGAATTCGAATTAGCCATACAATTTTAGGGTTCCGTATTGTGAAACGTGAAATCTTTTTAAATTTCCATCGGCAAGGCCAATATTCGTCAGAGAATTTAACACTGCGGTGTAGCATATTACAGTTTTAGGTCAGCGCCATCTCTTGACAGATAGCGGAACTAATGCAAATTTTGTTGCTGATTTCTGAAAAAGTGTGCTATGTAGGGCCAAAGCAGACACGCTACTTTTAGCATCGGCGATCGGCGATTTAGCCGCTTTTTAGAAGCTAAATATAGCGAACAAGCATTCCACACCGCACACTTAAAAACGCCAAACGGGGCGATTCAGTCGCTTTTCAGAAGCTCGACACAGCGGCTAAACGCTACACTCCGCACACATTCGGGTGCCGGTCGCAGCGATTTGGCATCTGCGGCACACGACTAATGTTGTACTAGATTTTGATAGAGCTACACCCTTACCACGGATTCTAATGAACCTGCACTGCTGCTTGCTTTATTGATAAAGCTAAAATATCTATCGCTCCGAAGACGGTATTGGTTACATCCAATAACCAGTTCACTTTTTTTTTTTTTTTTTTTTGTGGATGGGAAATCATCTAATGACTCCTCCCGCTCTGGGTGGAGCGGAAGGGAGTGTCAGACTCTTACTGACTAAAACCCACCCGTGTTCCTTCCTTAGCCTTTTATGTTCCGGGGCAGCGGTAACCCTTTCGGACGATCCCGCTACCCCGGCAGGCTTCGGCCCTGGCGGGCCCCTTCCTTTATGCTGACATCTCTTTGAGGCGCGCGTGGAACACATACGCGCCGTCCGGCACGGGCCTGGTCCTGATCGGACGGAGAGCTACCCATTACTCTTCGTCCGCAGGCCCGCGCCTACGGTGGCCGGGAGTCGTCACGCGGCTCCCGACGCCCGTAGCGTCTCCCGCGGTGGCTGAGGCGTGCGGCTCTCTCCCTGAGCCGTCCCGCCACCTCCTTCGCTAGCATGACTGCTTCGCAGAAGGAGGTTACCGCCTCCCACTCCCTCTCGCCCCGGACCATGGCTTGAACCAGGGCCGGACGCGAGAGGTCGCCGCCGTTGCCGATCGCCTCTACGAGGACACGGCGGTGCTCCGCCCAAGCGGGGCAGACCTCCACCGACCAGTTCACGTCTTAGGTACATTTGGAGAGCATGATTCATTATTTCATATACACGAAGAGATGATATTTTGAACATTTTGGAATGAAGTAGGTACCTACACTACATTTCAAGAGCATGCAAGTATTCGTGCACCGAGGCCAGGTTTACGTAGTGGTTGCGATGTTAACGCGTCACATATCTTCCTCCTTTTAATAATTATATCAATGGTATAATTGGGTATGTTTTAACAGCGAAGATCATTCGGTTAGACCGGTATATTTTTTTGTATTGCTACCGACCTGTGTTACTGCTACAGTTTTAAACGAATAAAGAATGAAATCATTTTGAAATTTATCATCTGTAAACAATACCATTGCAAATCGGCAAACTATCGATAGTCGACTCGACAACACTACAGCCGACCGGATCCAGCATCGGAGCAGTCGCTAAAACGCGCGATTCCGATACCGCGTCCGAACGCAGGAAGTCGCGAAATCGCGATGCAGCATCGGAGCAGTCGCTAAAACGCGCGATTCCGATACCGCGTCCGAACGCAGAGAGTCGCCAAAACGTGATGCAGCATCGATACAACCGCAAAATCGCCGATCGCCGATGCTAAAAACTAAGTAGCGTGTATGCTTTGGCCCTTAGAGACATAGTTTTATTTTTCCTGTAATCTTTACATAAACTTCTATCACATAGAATAATTTCAGATTTTTCTCTATGTAAACTTCGGAGATAAGGGAGGGGGAAAGGTTCTTTTTTACATTTTTCATCAAAAGTCGAAAACAATGCGGCCTAAAAAAATAAAAAATGTTTGAGAATGTGCAAACAGCGCTCTTTCTTACGATACCCCACATGCCCTAGTAGCCCCACTTTGAATTTTTAAGAATAGATTAGAATAGAATACCCGGAGATGTATCCTATTCTAATCTATTCTTAAAAATTGGGCAAATGTCATCTAAAACTATTCCAAATGTCAAGTTGATAGCATTAGTAGTTCTTGAAATATCCAGCTGTGACATACGGACAGACAGACTAAATCGCACCATAAGGGTTCCTTTTTACCATTTTGGTACGGAACCTTAATAATATAATTATGTAGAGGATGTGAAATAAAATCACCAAATTTTCAAGAACATCAGCTAAGTACTGGTCTACATAAGCGGAGATTTAAATAAATTATGAGTGATTTTTACGTAGTCTGAATGCTGAACACCGGTTTGGTGTTTTCTTCCCCAGATGCCTAGTGGCTGGCTGTATGGTCGTTGCTGTGATCTATCTATCTATCTATACATACCTATAATTTGGAATTTTCAGTTAAAGTAATGAGGGGACTTTGGCAATCATGTCGTTATTAATGTAGGGCTTTTGCACTAAGATGGGCCGTAAGACGTGGCCACGTGGACGTGGCTGTATTTTTTTTTCAATTTAAATTTTCGTGTTGGTAGAGTCTATATTTGTTTGCTACAGTGATGGCAAAAAACTAGATGCTATTACGGAAACTGTATTTCTGGGAATTACTTTAGATTCAAAATTACAATGGGGCGCACACATTAGAGCTCTTTCAGGTAGATTAAGTTCAGCTGCATATGCAGTAAGAAAAATAAGGCAGTTGACAGATATAGCCACAGCTAGGTTAGTATACTTTGCATATTTCCACAGTATTATGTCTTATGGTGTTCTGCTGTGGGGATCGGCAGCTGACGTAGATTCAATTTTCATTTTACAAAAGAGGGCAATCCGCGCAATATATAAAATGGGTCCTCGCGAGTCTCTTAGAAACAAATTTAAAGAAATTGATATACTAACTCTGCCTTCTCTTTACATTTTAGAAAGTATTTTGTATGTTCGCAAAAACTTAGGACTTTTCAAAATAAGAAGCGATTTCCATAATATAAATACACGCAGTAAAAATGAAATTGTGATACCTAAATTTAGACTAACTAAAACTAGCAAGTCATTTCTTGTAAACAGCATCCGTTTTTATAACAAGTTGCCAAAGTCGGTTACAGAACTTAGCGATGGAAAGTTCAAAACCCTCATCAAACGAGTCCTTATCAAAAAAGCATATTATAAGATTAAAGACTACGTTGAAGACAAGGTAGTTTGGCAATAATTCCTTCTGCACATGTGGCTTCCCTGGCACCTCTTTGACGGCATAAGTTCTACGTAAATGTCTATTAACTGCTCTCAAATTACGATGTTTATTTTTTATTTGTACATACTTCTATGACATAATCTTTTTATTATTTGACATTATATACAGAAAATTTTAATTTTTCACCTCTTTCTTAGTTGAAATGGCAATCATATCTCTTGGTTTTAGTAGATTTTTATATTTTGTTTATCCTTTTGATACATCCTTATTTTGTAAATGTGAGGACTTTGTAAGCCTTGTAGACTAGATCTGTAGACCATTTTTTATTTTTATCAAGTACCTGGTACTTGTTGACAGGCCTACGCTGTCCTCCCATACCTACTGTAACTCGAAAACATTGTAAAAGCCAATTATTTTTAAAAGAGTAACCATGGAGTTTCTTGCCGGTTCTTCTCCATAGGAAACGACCAATTGGAACCGTGCACCTAGCTTCTGACGTTTCATAAGTGCCCATGTTGGTTTATGTGAAATAAAAATATTTTGATTTGATTGATTTGATTTGATTTGATCTTACGGAACAATGACAAGTAAATACCTAGTAACTTATCGAGTCAATTCATAAAATAGTTTAAGGAATCATATAGGTATACTTAGGTAATCTGTGTGAGTTAATAAAACTGAGTGCAAAATTGAAATTTGAACTATTATAATACGCAGGTATCCACTTTCGTAGATTCATATCTTATTTAGTAATACATTATTAAATCTACCTACTCGTATTTACAATAACACTCTCTCGAAAGCGTACCAACAACATAGGTGCCTAAAAATATTTTTTAATTTCAACCCTAACATCGTAGAATAAAAAAATATATAATTCAGAAGGCCTCGGAATCCATGCTTATTATTTAAATCGGTCAAGGCCCGCTAATGAGACACAATTGATTTTCTTTTGTATCGTGCCAGATGTAGTACGCGCCGGGCTTGACCGGTTAATATATTTTGCAACTAAGTATTTTAAAACTACATGATCACTGCGTCGGTGAGCGCGGTGGTAGTGCGGACTCCTCGCACGGCGACTGACGTTCTTCTTCAGTGCTAAACTTGTACTCTCTTTCGCTTTGTGGATGTTCTTGCCCGGGTGGCGTGGCTCGGCCTTCTACGGCAGTGGCAGCTTCGAGCGTAGGCCCCGTAGGCCCGAAAGACATGCCTTCTGCGCCATACGCCATTTCTCCTGTTCCGACGTACTCGGAGGGCTGGTAGCCATAACTATTCAGACTGAAAAAAAAACTTTTAGGTTTGAATTTGCTCTGCATGTACCTACATGGACAATAGATACACAAATGGAAATCTAGATGGTTTGAAGAATATTAAAGCTCATCACGTTGTCAGACAGGGTTCATGCATACCTGTTTGGCCAATATGATATGTCCTCAATCGCATGATGGGCATACGGTGCGTACGCATGTTGGTAGTACGGTGAGTGATGCTGTGCTGGAGTTTCGTACTGTAGCGGGTAAAGGGGCGCGGGGGCTGAAGACGGCGCAGAGGAGCTGGTCGGTGGAGCGGGAGCATACTCCAGGGGGGCAGGGTACGCATGTGGAGGGGTTCGGTAAGGGGCAGGGGAGGTGTTCGGCTGCGGGGGGCTGCCGCCTTGCGTTGAGTTCCAGTAGCCACTGCTGCTGACCCACGTATAGCTGCCGCTGCCGTTCGTCGCTGTAGTCGTACGTTCTGGATTGCTGTAGGAGGCTGTGGAATGGTTACATATTAGAATTTCATAAATAATCTTAGCAGAAATTAATATCAGGCTGCCCAGCTGATTACTGCCCTTCATAATGATCTTCAGTCATTCTTTGAACGGGGTGTCGAAGGAGTTACTATCACTAAAACCAGAGTGTCTTACAAGTATGTATAATTTTGTGTAGTAACAGATTTATCCCTACCATAGGTATTATCTTATCTTCTTTACTCAAAGAGTCGAATCGCTTAGTTGAAAAAAAGACGAAGCTACTTACAAGGAGGTGACAATGTTCGTGGTCGTGACGGAGGCCGCGGAGGATACGGCGCTGGTCTTCTGGAAGCTGCGTTGCTACTTCCATACAACGACTGGGACGTCACAAACCATCCACCAACTGCAAATAATATAATATTGTAGTAGTAGGTACTTATATTTTTAGTAGGTACAGTCAACCTCACGTTGATGATAACAGTTTGAAGTACAAAGTTTAAATACAATAAGAAGTCAGTATATAGTTTTGTTACCACTGACGGTCGAACGACTGTAAAAATGTAGTAGGTAGGTATGTAACTTGGACTTTCGTGTATAAAAATTACGCTACGAAAGTTTTGTATTTCGGAGTCAAGTAATAGGTACGTACGCTACGACAGCTTTGTATTACTTTCGTAGCACATGTAAATAAACACATACTCGTAGATGCGCTTTTTATTACATAAAATAAAAGCTTCTTCCGATGGTGTAGACTGCGCTACACCATAGCACCACACTCGCGCACTTATGATTTAGATCTTATCTAAGTACTTATTTGTTATTTATTTATTTTTGTTAATAACTCACATTGCGGATACTGATGAGGCGACGAACTCTGTTGGGGATAATGCGTGCCAACAAAATCTCTCTGATAATAACCCTCTGGTCTTTCCTTGGCGTCTAAGAAAGCTTTCGCGAAAGGATTGTATTTGATCTTCAGCGAAGTCACCTCTTCGTTCTGGTAGGCGGTGACGGCTATGAACTGCGTCTCCGGGAATGGGTAAGTCATGATCCGACGAAGGTCTGTACCCACTTTTACCAGGTGTACCCGAGGCTCGTATTTGTGCAAGCTATTTAACATTATCTGTAACAATAATCGAGATTAAGATTTGAGTAGCACAATTTTATATAAAACTAGCTTTTGCCCAAGGCTTCGCCCACGGGGATATCGGAAAAACCCTTTAAAAACCTTCTCCATGCAAAAAGCCATATTCTGTGCTAACTTTCATGGTTATCGATAGTATTGGAGTTTACCAATATCATATACCAACATCCATCTTCAATAGATTGCCCTGTAATTGTCCCACTGCAAGGCTGCAGAATAGGCACGAAAAGAACAAAGAGTACCCGTTGTACCAACTACAATAGGCTACAAATCCAACTCGTCGCAATAAAACTTCAAACAGGGAAATTCGATTAAAAAAAATTGTTAAGTTCAAATAATATAAACTATAAATTATGCTTTTTCAATAAAAGCTGTTTCCGCGGGTTTTCATAAAACAAAAAATCACTCCAGTTACAAGCAAATCCTGAAAAGGATCTTTGCCACGTGCCATACAAATTGGTAATAAATGCAGTACAATGAGATATGTACTTCATTACTGTTAGCATAACGACCACAGGGGGCATCAGCTTATTTTTAAGATATGTGTAATGTAAACATAGCGCAGAGACAATAATTATTACAAATGATAGTGCGTACAGACAGCCGCTAAACAGTTGGTAAAGCTACAGATTTCACACCGAGCCGTCAACGTATGGATCTAGATGTATCAGATGTTTGCTTTCATATTCATTCGCACCACATACAACCGTGAGAACTGGCTTCTCCGAACTAGCGGTAGCCACGAAACTGTAGCACAATCACACCTTGCCATCGAGAGCTTTCTGTTAAAAAATTAGTATTCCGACATTACTGTGAACTAATTATTATGCTCGGTCAGGCACATAATCTGGCGTGGATCCCGCTATAAATATTGAATCCGTAATTTGTGTTTATCCTGTTTGAAACTCATTTATGCCCATGAGAAACAATGTAAATGCTTGTAGTAACTCTACAAAGTATCTCGTAAACAGACGTCGGATTCGCAAATGTGTTTTTATTATTTATGCAGTGGGTCTATGTTATTGAGCTATTAATTCTTGATGTTCGTGTCTCACATTTTTTTGTAAATACTGTGATATTTAGTGTATTTTTCACAATAATGTACCTACTCCAACAAAAGGTCGAAAAGGTAAGACATAATAATGAACACATAATTTCAACTTTACCTGTCCATTTCCATTAGTTTTATTCGTAAGTTTAACTTTAGCAAAAGATATCGGTTCTTTCATCCAGTGCGCTCCAAAGTTTGGGCTCTCGGGATGAATGTAAATTGCGTTCGATGGTGGGACTTCCGCCTTGCCGCCGGGAACCTATGAAGAAATAATCAATCATGTAGAAGCCTGCCTAATAAAACTTTTTTACTTATTATTTTTACTTATTACAATATTGCTGAACTGCAAGTGGGAAATGAAAACTTAGGTTCCAATATGACCATATTTTGTAATATACCTACTATGATTTTTATATGTAGTACATACCCATTCTCCATTAACGTATTTCCAGCGATGTGAGTCCACCTGCACAAATTCTAAGAGCACGGTGTACATCGCTGTTGGGTCCAAGCCACTGGCAGTTACTTTGACTACGGGAAACATTCGTCTGAAACAAAACAACAAATAAAAACCCTGAACATATAAGCCTTAATGAATTTATTGCGTTCTTTACTTTAGAGCTAGGGATGGTTCTAAAGTTTCGGACGTAGATAAGTGTTGTCAGCGAGATAACATAGAAAATGGCCTTTTTTGTTTATACCTCATGCCGGATACTACTGAGAACAGGTAGTGGCCAAATATGGATGCTGGTTGGTAAAGCAGGTGTTTCACATCCTCTACAAGGCAAGGCTTGCCCTACACATGTAGATAGCCTTTTAAAAATTAAAGAAACAAATTAGTTTAATCGATGCTAGTAATGCCAGCTGACCCAACAGTCCCACACACACACACAATGATTAAACACTGCCAAATATAATTACCATTATCGGCCTAATCCATCAAATAAGTTCAATACAAGGGATGCCTCCAAAGCATATTACCTATTATCATTGGATTAGCTGAAAACAAAACTTGATAGCCAATCATGTTTAACAAAGATCTGGGACAGGTTCAAAGCTTCAATATTAAAGATGAAATAAAGTTTTAGAATCTTTTAAAAATGGCATAAGCTGTCTTTGTCGTAAGCTTACTTATTCTTTGTATCTTTTCGTCCAGTGGGGTAATTGCGTAAAACATTATCAATAGCAATGGGCTTAATTTAGTCAGTTCAACAACATTCATTGCGTTATTTACTTTGTTGAGCAGACATATTTTTCGAACATATGAAGCAATGGATTAGCATATATCCTTGGAAATGATTCAGATTGAGATTGATAGTGTGTTACGCAATTAGGGTGCCGTTCTATGCCATTATATTTAACTAAAGAAATACTACAAAGCAAATGGAAAACACAATAGTAGTTATATAAGCACGTTACTGTAGAACAAAACGTCACTTCGTCAAGGGTAAGGGTTCCGTCATTGCTCATCGGCATCGGGCGGTATCATTTAGCCACCCAGCGTTAATGAGTAAGACCTACCGCGTTAATAGCTGAAAACTAGCCGCCGGCAGGCGAACGGTTAGCACTGGCAAAATGTGACCGTGTAAGTATACCATCATTGTGTTCTGAACGTTTCGCTCTGACTAATATTTCGTGGTCAGTTTTTATTTTGACCAAGACGCAAATGAAAATTGAACATCGGTATTGAAACACAATTACAGTAATTGTGGAATCCCTTTTGTGGAGCTAAACCTGCAGATCATTTATGACAGCCTTCGATCAGCCTTGTGTCAATCCATTTGTATGAAGAGACCGATACCTATCCTAAGCTACCGTTTTCAGATTTACAGGTCAGTCAGACCTGCATCCAACTCTCCAACATAGCGGGGATTTCCGAATATGCTAAAAAAGATAGCGAGCGGTGATCACTACGTAAAAGCCATATGTACTTAGCCACGAGCCCTGTATTATATTACTCTTAATATAATTATAACGAAAGCGTTGTTTACTTTTTGAACAGTTGTTTATATAACACTGTGCTGCTAATGCGTTGCTGCAAATCATTTATATTTTAAAGCTATTATTTATTTTCCAGTTCTCAGTTCAATAAAAATAAGTACAAATTGTAATCTGGTCTCCGAGACTATTGAAAAACAGGCCTAACCTTATTAAAGGTAAAGCGTCAGTCAGTCTTCTCAGTTTCAATACCCCTGCATGGTCCAAAAGGCCTGATGATCAAATGTGCTGCCATGCCATTTTAGTATCTGTTGATTACGAAAGGTAAATAACTATATTGACGAGGTGTTGTCCATACATCAACACGTACGCCATCAGCATGATTGCCCAAGTAATTTAGAACTTGTCACCAGTAATAAATTCCAAGATCGATGTCAGTCAACTACGGTGGTATGGTATTATACACGATAAAAGTTGAGCCCAATGCCCACAGACTAGCCGCCTAAAGGGATGAAAGGAAAATCTATTGACAATAGCAGTTACTTAAATTTGTGACACGAACAATCTGCAGCGCGATGCCTGTTTCATTTCATTTATCATATAAGTTACCTTTATATACATAATTATTATGATTTTTACCTCCCATTCTTAGTGACGATCATTTCGTTGGTGAGGGTCTGGAAGCGCACCCACAATTCTCTGTCGTCGAGCGCCACGTTGACTTCTCTTTCCCGACCACTGCGAGAACTGCCGCCGCCCACAGTCGGCTCCACAGCGCTCAGGATGTGCGATGCGGCCATCCTGTTGATGAAACAATGTTTTTTTTATTATCCACCTACTATTATATAAATACCTCATAACACCATCAGGGGCAGAAGGCCAGTGGCACAGCAGTGGGAACATTACAGGTTGACTATGCTATGCTGACACCTTCAGGAATACAGACTCAAAATTATTCTCTACTGAGTCTCAAAAGATCCTCAAAGAAAATTTATCAGTTCTCATATTCTTCTCTTGCTTCTACAGTAAACATCTACATCTCTGGGTATGTCATCTCAAACGTATAAGTACTAAAATCCAATCTTACGCGCAGAGAGCTTTCTGTTGAGGTATAATATGGAAGTACTTAGTATTCTTTCTGAGTATGAAATCAAAGGTTAACTAACTATTAACAGTTCGTCAAATCCCTATTCTTCCTTTCAGGTGATATTATAAATGCGAAAATGTGTTTGCTGGGGTGTCGGTTTGCCTTTCCTTCACGGAGCGACGACGGATCGACTCTATTTTTTTGAAATAGAGATGGTTTGCGTAATTAATGAACCGGAGATCAAGTTACAAGTTTTACTTTATTCCGGAAAAATGCACGGAACCTGTACGTTGAGAACTGAGAAGCATTAAAATAACTACGATCGCGAAGCCACGATCTATATTGCTTCTAGCATAGTAAAACTTTTATTTTACTGTTTACCATAGTCAAGTTAGATACTAAAGTTAAATACTACTTCAAGTTAAATACTTTTTTACACCACCTGCTCGCTAACGTCAAATTACATGTCATTTGTCATGCAAACCATGTTCAAACCTAACCTAAAGCAAGTCATTTGAGCCCTAGCATGGTATAATATTATACCATGAGCCCTAGGCTCTAGCCGGGCATTAATATTGTACTGAATTTCATCATGACCCGTTGGTCATTAAGGTGATTTGAATTTGGAACGTCAACTGAGAAAATCGTATGGAAAAATTAACCAAAAAATATATATTCAGGTCGACCAAAGAGTTCTCACTTCATGGGTTTTAGTCACCGTCGACGAAACAAATGATCGGTTGATGTGGCGCGTATACCCCCCTCGTTAGGATGTTGGATTTCGGATGACGCTCCATTGACGATATTGTTTATTGTATTTTTGATGAAAATGCATGAGGTTAGATTGAAAAAATAAAAAAGGGTAGGTATGTTATTTTAGATCAATCTCAGATTTGATGCGTAAACTGCATCAGACAACTTGAAAAGCGAGCTAGTTTTGAATCTCAGTTGCAGTCGGGTTTTGATTTTGTCATCCTTTTAGAATCGTCTCCTCAAGCCCTTTATTTTGGTAACCCACATAGTAATGTTACTAATGTTTTTTTCAAGACCATATACTTGTTGTCGTCTAAAATCCGCTATTTTGATTAAAAACAAAACCTAGCCTATACTTAACCTTCACGAGTCCCAAACGAGTCGATAGACACCTCATGTATTAAAATCCATCCGGCAAAGATACATAGTTAAGTACGCATAAAAACATAACCCAGTAGTCGGGTAAATATTGTATGACTACACTGACACTACAGCACATGACCAGGTATTCCCCGGTTGTTTAACAGTTTCAAAATAATTCCATAGTCGAAATGATTTTTATTACCTCGCAGTAGACCAGGTGCGAAAAATAGAGCAAGTATTCTCTGCGGGGAAAAAGGTGTCTTCGTCTTGGGCAAGCTTGAATCCCTCACTGCGCTCAGGATTCCAGTCTTAACACTCTCGCTTCGCTCAGGAGTTAATTCAGAGCTCCCTCGCTACGCTTGGGAGCCCTAGAATCCTTCGTTGCATTCAGGATTCAAAATAGCTCCCGCGACATTAAGACGTTGTTTTATCCCTTTAGTTAAATCTACTAGAATATTGCGTTATCCTAGTACGCGGTTATGTGTCCGCGGTTATGTTGCCCAAAAACTAACTGTTTCTCATTCTTCTATTTTTGTATTATTTTAAGGATTCAAACTCAAAGCATTTATTTCAATTAAACCACGTACAGGCACTTTTGAATTGTCAAAATTAAATAGTCGGTCAGTTAGTCAGAAAGCTGAAGCTAGTTGATTTAATATAATACAAACATAGAAGAATGAGAAACGGTTAGTCTTCTTTTTTAGTTTTTACGCTGGTCAGCTATTACAACACAATTACAATTAGTAATAGTGTTTCCACTGTAATTTTACCACCTCATCAAAAAAGCCTGCCTAGTAGAATGAACATAATACAGCAGCATTGATTGGAATTCATAAAACAAAACCTTCACGCTAGGTACGTCCCTCCACGACTCAAACGTTGTCATAAAACAAACATTGTTTTAAGAAACCTGTATCAAATCCATTACGGACCAAACATTACCGAGCTACTTTATTACGACATCAATGTTATCTGCTAGCAAACAAATTGGCTACATATGTAAGTGTGTAAGGTTTTATGTAAGCAACCGTACCAAACAATTATTGACTGCTGGGTTCTAGAAGGATGCTGAAGTAACATACATAACATCACGCCTGTACTCCCCAAGTGTCAGTCAGAGGTGTACCTATAGTACACCCTCATTCGCTAGTTATATTTAAGAAGTTGCATCTATACTGGTGTCGATTAGAAATTGACTGATTTCATACTAACCCAGTTAAAATCTTGTCATAAATAATCCTTGAACATCGTTTTATACCGGCCTTAGTTATAATTATAAAATATAATCCCTTTAAATTGTCTGTGAAATCTCAGATCATCTCATACAATTCGTAAAAATCTATTGTGAAAGATGTTAGTAGGTATGGTAAGGTGAAAATGTTTGAAATTTCAGTGAGAAAATGGCGGTTACAGCAACATCAGCGTATATTTTCGGTTGGCATGTATATAGATAGAGAAGGTATTTGTTTGTTTTATAACTTTACAGATTTTTGACGAAATTATAGGCAGTCCTTGAATTTAAACAGTTGTATTGTTGTAAAATTGACAAAATGTTACAACACGTTATTTACTTAATGTACGAGTATTTTGAAACTTCATACACTTAAACGTACAGCATACTTTTATTGATTAAAAAAATACATATACAATGACATATTTCGGAGCCCGGTGCGATAATATTGAAGTTACAAGTTAAATATACTCAGATGGTTACTTAAAATTCTTGAAACTCTTCTCCAAACGGAAGGCATCACAAAATCCATCGCCAGTGGCAAATAAGCTGGATATTTTATTGTGAGTTTGTCTCGAGCACGATCTCCGTCCAATGTTTATTGTACCTATTATCACTGGCTACGTCGGTTCAACGTCCCAATCCTTCTGACACGGTATTTTTGACAAATTCAGGTTCTCGTTATGTCGCTAGAATTTTACACTTTTGTGCTTAAAATGATATATTACTTGTAAATCATTTGACTGTTTTAACACGCCTTTATTTCTTTTGAAGAGTTTCGATTTCTAAATTGGAGTTTAAGAAAATGGTGTAGAATTTAAGGAGATTTGGTTTAGTAATTAGGTTGTTACAAGATAATGAATGTACCTATCAATTTTGTCGTAATGAATCGCAAAAAGGCGCCGTGAAAAAGATGTGTCTAAAAAACTTATTTTTTTTTCGGTAGGTACACATTAACAAGCATTATTTTTGCCGCATAGATATGTCTAGATCGTTATGGATTGACATTAAAATCTATAAAACTAAATACTCCACTTAAAACTAATTAGTTTTAAGTAGACATAGTCACAACTTAATTTTGTTATTTTTAATAAATAAATAAGGTATTAGTTATTATTTGTTTACTTATGATTTTAATTTAGTCACAATTGATATAATTATCTACCATTCACACGTATCTACCATTAACCAGGCCAGAAGGCCAATTCCCGTAATTATAAACGTTCAAAATCTAGTCGCAATCTCATCTCAACGATAATAATCAATGTAAAAAACTTGTTAAAAATGTAGGGAAATTAGGGGTATTTTTGACAGATTGAGACTTAGATCAGACTGTGAACGTTCTTTAATTTACGAGAATTGCCCCTCAGAGCTCTGCCTATCATGTTAAACTGCCATGAACCCCCGAGCACTATTATACTGTGCACAGATCATGTTCAATACCTACATTAAACATACACACAGACTGTTTAATGACTATTTTATGTAAAGACTTTGTGGTAATCCTAAATATTCATTCAAAGTTTACGCTGGCTGTCTGTAAGCTGTAAAGCGCTCGAGTAATCCCGCTTGAATATCTTTGAATAGTCTCTCTGACAACGAAACGTATAAGATTCTGTCATCAGAGTTACCTTTGGCTCCACCGTTAATTTATTCTAAGGTTTACTTTATTTGAATTATTTGGTGTTAGGTAGGACAACAATTCGTCGTGTTGAGGTTTCTGTATTTATCACTGTGAGTTTATACTTATTTTGTAACATTCCAATATATAAATTATAGCATTTTATAAACTTGACTCACACATACCTATTACCTGAGTACTTAGGTTCAGAAATACACCACAGATAGCCGTAAAAATTATATCCCTCGTACAAAGTTCTTGTACTGACCCACAAAAACCTACCACAATAACCGCGAGGAGGTTCTTAAAAAGTATAATTATCTTGGAATAGAGTCGTTAAAAACTCCTTTAGAACAACCAATCAATGTGATTTTATTCAAAAACTTGCAGTCGTGAACCAACATTTTGTGAGAAAATAACCATTTTTTAGTTTCGTGTCAAAAGACATCAACGCGCGTCAATAATTTAAGAGTATTTCATTTGTTTTTTTTTACTCCTGATATTTATAAACATTGTTTCAGTGTATGTCTTTAAGTTTTTATCAGGGGTGCTACACACTTGCTCGGGTCGGCATGATTTGGGACAGCCGAGCGACAAAACCGAATATTACACAATGTGGAGTCGACGATACGAAAATAAATGCAAAAACTGGCAATACTGCCATGGGAGTATTTTGAAATCCATACTCCATACTAATATTATAAATGCGAAAGTGTGACTGTCTGTCTGTCTGTCTGGTACCTCTTCACGCTGAAACCGCAGAACCGATTTAGATGAAATTTGATCTAGAGATGGTTTGAGTCCCGGGAAAGGACATAGGATAGTTTTTATCCCGATATTCCAACGGGATCGACACTTATGCTGATGAAACCGCGGGGCGTTGCTAGTCATCAAATAAATCTTACCATCGAAATAGTTGTGATGGGCCGACTATGGGTTTTGCCGATCTTTGACAAGCTATCGTTACTAAACCATTGGATATATTTGTTTGAATTTTTGTATGCAGAACGGGAACGTCATTAGATATACGCAATTTAAAATATTGTAGTATTGTCGTCTCCGCGTTGTATATTTTTCCGCTCGGCTGTGCCGAATAGTGCCAAATTATTACGACCCGAATAGGTGTGTAGCACGCCTCACTTCACCTCATGTCGTAGTAGGCGTTAATACTCGTAATACGTCAGCCAATGATAACGGGATTGTCATCCGCTACTATTGACTCATTATGGTTTAGGATTGCAACCCTTTATTAAAGAACTACAATGATCTTTTGGACCTCGAAAGACGTTGAAATGGGAGCGCTAGTGGTAAAATGTATTGAAAAAAAGCAAGCCCTTGGGCCAGGCTGTCATTCGTGGATCTTTGGGAGTCGTTACGGGTCGTCAGAAGCCCGAAAGTCTAATAACCAGTCTTACCAAGGGGTATCGTATTACCCAGTAACTGGATTGTGGAGGGTATTTACCCTCCACAATCCAGCTGCATCCGGTTAGAATAGAAGCCGACCCCAACGTAGTTATGGTAAAAGGTTAGGCACTCGAATGGAAAAAAACAAAATAGCAGTGTTAGTTCCTATTTGGGTCTCGCGTCAGGATATCTTTATAGAGTAGAAGACCGCCTATATCTAACAGTGGCTATGGTAATTATATCGGTAATGCTACTATTATTCTAGATGAAATTTGTTTAAAACGAGTGAGAAAAAAGGTATATGAATATGCAAATGTGAATTTAATGAACATCGAAAACCTGAAAATGCATGAAAATAGCTAAATCTAATCTCAGAATACTGGTAACCTATTAGTTCGGTTCTAGTTGCAAGACAGTAGTGGTTACGAGTGAAATAGAAACCAGCTACACTTGAAGGCAGACCCTTGAGTTCAAACACGACAGATACTTTAACAATTTGGTACATTGGTACCTAACTGAATAAACTGAATTATTCTGTAAAGGCGATTTTGACTTTTTGTATAGGTAAGTAGGTACTTACTGCAAGCTTTAATTTAGTTTAATTTGATATTATGTTCAAACTCAAACTCAAAGCATTTATTTCAATTAAACCAATGTACAGGCGCTTTTGAATTGTCAAAATTAAATGGTCGGTCAGTTAGTCAGAAAGTTGAAGCTAGTTGCCCATTCCAGACCGTAGATCTCTATGGAGAAGAACGGGCAAGAAACTCCATGGACACTCTTCTAAATCAAGATATTACAAAATCCTGGTACATTACTCTTGTTGCTTCTATATGTGAGAAAAAAAACACAAATGAAGAAACAATTCAAAATATAAGATTAAAAATAAGCCTTGGCAGTTAAGAGATGACTAGTCTCAACCGACGGCGCCCGTTCACGAACATGACGCGTGGATCAGCACCATCCAGCTCAACCATTTTGTAGGAAACCGAATGATCCACACACGCCACCATCAGTGAGACATTTGAGTGAGCATGACACATTCTCTACTGCCATGCTCTTTCAAGTCAAAATAAAAAAATCATAATAAACGGATCCATGGTTCTTACAATTATAAAATTAAAAAAATGCTTCTAAATTATACAAAACTATAGACTGCAATTTATTTAAGAGATGAATAAAATTTTACTACCAAACAGGAAGAGGTATTTAGAATTCAAGTATTCAATAAATAAAAATTGATTGAATAAAATAAAAATAAACATTAAGATCGTAATGTCAGAGACACTAAAAAAGAAAAAGGGATGCACCTCTTCTTAAATGTTAACTAGTGAGCCCAAGTGCCTGTGGAGCAGGACTGCAGGACCAGCATTAAGCCAAGCATTTTTATCTACCATATAATCATCCAACTTATAATATGCTTGTCTAAATAGTGTGCATTTACTGCATGTTTTAAACTTCTCATTTAGTTGAAGAATATCGAGTGGTATTTTATTATAACATTTTACAAAGTAGCCCATAAAAGTTCAATTAGGTATGTTATTTATTAATTAAGGTGGTTGCTCGGATCACTTAGTTGAATGAAACTTTGAGTAGAAACTCAAGACGTTCCAATGACAATACAAATATTCTGAAAAGATGACGATGGTGATGCTGCAGTCCGAATACCCTCGCGCGATTGGAAAATTTGGAACTCTTACATGGAAACGGTGTTTAGTTTTAATACACTCACTTAGGCTGATGGTAAATAAACATATAAATACACACATACATACATACATCGTTGGTGGTATTACGTTGAGATGCCATAAGTACTTATTCATAAGTCCAAGACAAAACATTTAAAAATATGTAACACTTGTTTTTTAAAGTATTTTTTTTTAATTTGGAGATATTACTCGTAAGCCTATGTATGACACGAATAATAAATTTATTGAGGTATCAAAATTCAATTTAATAAAGAAGACAACATTTTAATTTACTGCTTTACTTGGTAACTAGGAAGGTTGGTACCTAGTATTTATGGTAAGCTACAAAATAGTATTGCAAATATTGAAAGACCTTTACTTGTTGCCGAAGTTAAAGCAGACGCAAGACTTTATTGAAAATTACATATTTATCGTCATAAAAGCTCGGCGAGGGAGAAAGAACTGGTAATTTGTTTTACATCCACATCAGAGAATAGATCCGAAGGTTCGGATCGTATTCTACAACATTTAAGCATTAAACAACAAGAAAGCAGGCAACGGGTATGTATAAAGGCGAAGTAATTACAGCGTTAGCCCACTCGACTGCAGCGTCATTATTCATCGTTTTACGACTCCATGAGTTATAAATATTAAACTTAGTCGTATAGATGTACTGCGAACATTTTCTTTTTAATGGCGAGGTTAAATAATATGATGCGCGATGCGAATGTCGGCCCCGGTTTCAGTTCTAGCATCATAGAGCCGGCAACAAACTGTGCGCTCGGAGCGTGCCGGACAATGTGAATAGTTATCGCCTTTTAATTACGTGTAATAACGTTTTTATCTGCATGCGTCGCATCATCCCTCGCGCCTCGGACGGCGAGCGCTGCGCGGGCGCGTGGAATGTCGCTTAATCGCGTCGCAGCGCCGACGTTTTACAGATCCTATAAAATATCAAAGATAACAACGAGTGGCTCTGGAGGCTGTTTCGAAAGGAACCAGGGTCCAGTGATTGGACGTTTATGGCATTCGCTTCGATAAATGTAAGTATTAAATGTGCGGGCGATGTCGAGGCGCAATTGTCCAGCGCGCCGAGCTGCGCACCTCGCCCGAACTCCGCGGAGGTGCTAATTATCAAATGCAAGACCGACCAAACCGATATTGAAACCATTGAAACAATACATCTCGTGTTGTCTTTTCCAATTTCAAAGTTTGCAGAATGGCTGTGTAATGAAGGCCGAGAAGGCTATGCAAATGGAACGATGCCGAAAACTCCAGTAAGTATTTTAATGGTCTTGCGTCATGCGTGTTTCAAACTTGAATTTTCATTATCACTTTACTTGTATACCTACTACCACCAGCCTTGATATGTTAATCAAACAATAGACTAAAATCAAATAACCGCAACACATGATCAATAAGATTCGACCTTACAAATAAAATATATTTTTCTACTGTTGACCAACTGTTGACTCGATTAGTTTGAAGACGGACCTACCTGACGTGCGCAGACACATAGCTATGTACATAGCTACGTTCACACAAATGATATAGTCTCCATATATAGGATGTTGTATCTACACAGGCTAATGTAATAGGTATGTACTCTAGGTATTTTCCTTATTGTTAACATTTTGGTTCGACACTTACGACTAAAATAACAAACATGACCGTGTCATCTCGTATAAATTCGTAGTCAGACTGGAAAAACATTCACAAAAACTAGACACTAGTGTTTAGTTTAGTTTTTGTGAATGTTTTTCCAGTCTGACTTTGACACTTTACAAATATATATATATATATATATTATAGCAGTATTGCCCATGCATGACCCGCCATCAAAATCTCATTCTCTCTCGTGTGAAGAGAAAAATGTCCTGACTATCAGAGAGCCTTAACCACTGAAGTATAGAATTAGGACAGTAAGTTTCTTTTGTGACGTAGGCGTTCACTAAGAACGGATTTTTGAATATTCTAGCCCTTAGCGGGATAAATAAGTGCAAGTTCGCTGAAAATTCGTCGTTCATTTTTAAAGTAAATCAATAAAAAATAGTAATTGGGCTTTCTGTTAAAAATGGCGAAACACGTGTCACAGGACTTAAAAAAAAAATCCCCTTAGGAGGGTTAAGTAGAAACTGAAAGTTTGTATGAAAATCTGTATTTTCAGGAGAAAAATCAATAAAAAATTGTATTTAAGGTTACGGTTAAAAATATGAAAGACGTGTTTCAAGAATTTTGGAGATTGCCCCAAAATAGGTAAAATCATTTTGAAATCTTGTGTCGGAAAGTTCGAAATCTACGCGAAAGAAGTCGCTGGCAAAGTGTTACGCTAATATAAAATAATAAGAAAAACGAAATCTTAAACACACCGTTTGATTTGCTAATAAAAGCTAGCTTTACAACATTTTGATTTATTTCATTTATAACATTTGCCATTTCATTAAAGTTTTATTTGTATAAGGCCATCATTTTGCGTCAGAACAAGTTTTATACAGAACTGTGTGTTTAAATATTGAGATTATATACAGAAAATTAACACAAAAGATTTGAGTGATTTAAAAATGTTAGGTAAAGGTTTTTTAGATACAATTTTAGATAAACTCTGCCTGTTTGTCTATAAAATAAGCTACGACTGCTTTCAACTCATAGACAATTACTAATTTTGTTGTCTTTTATTTGTATTCAGTGTAAATATTCAAATTCGGAAGCTGATAACCACAATCAAACTTTTTTCTGGATACATTTCAATTAAATTTTATTCCTCGATTCTGTGGCTGTCATAAAACTTTAAAGTTTGACGAGTAAAGCCCATTGAGGAACTCCGAATTGATATTAATTCAAATAACTCGGGTTAAAAAGTCAGGGTTTTATGCGCGTTGTAAAAGTTTATTGTAGGGCTTTGTGGCGAGCCGGACGCGCCGATAGGCCTCGCGTTCGATGACGGAACCTCCGCCGCCGTCAGCCGCCGCCTTTGTACCTGCACCCGCGCCGATCCGGCTACAATACCGCACGCGTCTTCACTCTATAAATCCCGACATCAGGTGCTACCTAACGCCGCATAGTGCACCTTTTATAGCTGCAACTAAAACCCAAACTGGAGACGAGTACTCCACCGGCGAGATGGCGGCAATGTAATTAAGTTGCGAACCTCTACCATAAAATAAGAGAGGAAGAAATCGCCAACGTAATATAAATGACGCGTCTTATTACAAAACTTTATTACACACGTCAACACCCTCTATATCACTTTGCGCTTTGCTAACGTGGAGCTTTTATAGATCTATGTAATCCGAATCTGGGATCATAAATAAATATGACTTAACGAATAAATTAAACCAGAAAGTAGTGTAAATATTTATATTTTGGTGCTCACTAATAAGTAAAACTTTAACGAAATTACATAAAAAGAGCAAGCAATCAAAGTAACCATGAAACCTAGCCACGAAGCATCCTCCGAGTGGAGACACTTACGGCCTTTAGATGCACGAGTAGATGTGTCATTATCAGGTTAATGGACCATTACAGTTAATAGCAGAGAATAGTATCTTATGTCTTTATCCTCTCACTGCAAATATGTAAACACTTCACGTGTTTACATATAATACTTTGTTACAGATACAAGTTTCAAGTTATTTTTACCCAACATGTGTAGAATATCTGCATTGCATTTTAGTTTTGTAGTATTGATTAGATATGCGTATGATTGCGATGATATGATTGCGTTAGGAAGGATAGAGACAGACCAGACTAGCGTGCATTGCAGGATGCCTACACCCAGCATTGGATGGCGAAAGGCTGAAGAAGAAGAAGAAGAAGATGCATATCATAAGCCACGTTAGAATCTCCCTTTATAAGTCATTAATTGTATTTCATACAATTTCAATAACATGACATATCATCACGCCTGTATTCCCCGAAGGGTTGAGCAGAGGTGTACCTATAGTATACGCATATTTCGCCAGTTATGTTTAAGTCCCATGTAATAGGGGGTTAAACTATTGCCATCAACCGGTACAAATCCAAACTCCGGACTGCCACTGAGAAATTGCAGACGGATAAACCCATTAACACTTTGTTCGATTCTTGAATCAAACCCAGGAACTCGTGCTCAGCGCTTGCGATCAGTAGACCAACGCAGTTCAATAATGGATGGAAAATGAAAGGTTTTTTGTTACAGCAGTTATTCGCGATACCTATAGGTAAATATTCCAAAGTTCGAAAGGCATTTATGCACTCGCTTTCTCACAAAGTTTTCACCTAACTGCTCATTTACTGCTAATCATCAATAGTATTTCAAGAACGATCAAATGCAGCAAACCAACTGGCTGCTAGCCCTTAATAATATTTAGCCATCTCATTAAGGATAGCAGCCGTTCGGCTTAACGGACATTGCTGCGGCAGCATGTTCATTGTTATGAAACTACAGTTCTTCATCTTCGGTTTCTTAATACCTTCTCCATTACAGTGACCCAATACTCAGACTAGAAGTCGAAAAGCCAGTTAAAGTTTAGTTTGTTCCAAAAGTAGGTATGTGATCAAAGTGGAAACAAACCCTGTTCACATGAACCTTTTAATTCTTAGTTCTTAGTCTATGACTTCCTAACATAGACTATACACTGACTCCCTTAAAGGGAATAAGTAACATATTCGTCTGTATTTAGAAGGTTACATTAACTTTGTGAACAATAATCAAAAAGCAAAATTAGAATAACGTTATTAAATTGTAATTTAATTGGTATTAAAAATTTAGATTATAAGATTAACCTCAATTGTGAAATGATAGAAGATTTAAAATGTATATTTCTAGGGTTAAAGTACCTATTCAAGTAATCAAATCAAAGCACTCAATTTATAAGTGGCACTCAAATTGCCATCCACAGGGAGGTACCTACGTTTTCTGATCCATTTGTTTTTCCATAGTAATTATTTAGGTACAGTTTTACATTTCTAAAGCACATTACTTCCAGCATTCTCAGCTGGTTTTCAGTGTCCCATTCGGTGTTTAATTCTTCGCCTGCCCATAAGAATTTACCACTGAGCAACTACCACATGGATTCAATGAATTACACACATGTACAAAGCCATACCGATATTCTATAGTGAAAACATTGATAGACTTTAGAGTTCCTTTTACTTCTTCAAAATCAAAGATTGGTTATCAGCTTCCGAATTTGAATATTTACGCTGAACACAAATAAAAGACAACCAGTAACTAACTGTCCCACTGCAGGGTAAAGACCTCTTCTCATATACAGAGAAGGCATGAGCATTGATCACCATGGCACGCTTGCTGAAGGTAGATTGGCGATTTCAGACTTATATCAATTATAAATCCAGGATTCCTCATGATGTTTTCATCACCGATGTAAGTAATGTCTATGATAAACTTAAAACTTTTCAATTCATAATATTATGTAGGTACTTTCTAAAAGTACATATTATGAATTGAAAAGTCACATTGGTATGTACTTGCCCGTATTTAAACCCACAACCTCGTGCATAAAAGGCGACGGTTTTACCACTGACAAAGTCGTTGCATATTTTACGGACAAACAGACAGGGTTTAACATTGTTACGTTACCAATACCGTCGATTTAATGCGTTCTTCGAAAAAACAACGAACAAGTACAGCTAAATGGTACCAAGTTTTTCTAACCATCTAGATTTCGATCTTTGCTTGTGACATTCAGCAGCATCACCTCATACTGTCTCTTCGTCACTTCCCAAGCAAGATTCCTGCTTTTCTTGTAAGTATTCCAGTAGTAGCTGCATATTGGTCCAGCGTGATGGATTACGGCCCACTCCCTCTCACCGAGAGGAGGCCTGTGTCTCAGCAGTGGGAACATTATAGCCTGGTTATGCTTATGCTAATCAGGTAGGTACCTAGTCTGCCAGTAATTCCATCTCCTACAACGCCTACAATCTTCTGAAGCATCATAGATGCGTTGCCAACCCAATGACAAAGCGGAGGCGTCTCGTGCACATAAAATTACACTGCATCCTGAACAGCTGAAGATAGCTACGCTACTTGGCGGCAGAAATACCTACTTATGGTGGTAGCAGCATTTTAGGTTTTACCCTGGACGAGCGCGTTCACAAAGTAGGCGGAGCTCTTTGTGCAGGAGCTTGTGCTGTGTTCCGATTTTAAGGGCACGGGGAAACCGGTGTAAGTAGGAACGTATGTAGGTATGCATCCTACTAAAAGAAATTATGTTCTTAAACGAAGTGCTGGTTAGATGAGACGAAGAATTACAAATAGCGGAGATACCCACGTGGAAGATCAATAGTGGATAAGGAAGGTGGAGCATAAAGTCAAAACTTCCTATATATTTTAGTTCGGCTGCCTTCGGAACCATAAATGAGAATCTAGCGACCGTAAGCTGTTGTAAAAATTGTATACTTAGGTAATATATACAGCTATATAGCGTTCACCCGTTCATAGTTACACTCTCTTGTAAACGAATGGGTTTTCCACATCCAGTAGGACTAATCAAGTCAGGCGGCCTGCGCGATTGTCTTCGATTAATAGCTAGGTGTGACGGTGATACTTAATAGATTCCACGTCATAAAATCATATCGACATAAAACTTAACCATAAAAAATTCCAACAATGAGCTAAACTTAAAATTTAAAAAGAAAGGAACTCCCTAACACAAATCGTCCGATCCGGGCTTCGAACCCAGAACAAATAATAAGGTAGGTAACAGAGATCAGTCGGTAGACCCTTAAGGTTCAACCGATAAAGGTAGAGGAATCACGGTTATGAAAAATCAGATCTTCCTTCTACAGAAAAATATGAATCATGCGAATCATCACTCAAACGATTTTCTTCCATCCGTTACACATTATCTTCTAACTTTAATTTATCTATATATATAAAAGGAGAACTGACTGACTGACATATCAACGTACAGCCGAAACCGTTGGGTCTAGAGATTCCAAATTTGGCACGTAGGTTCCTTATGAGGTCTAGGGGTGCACTAAGAAAGGGTTTTTCGAAATTCCACCCCTAAGAGGAATGGGGGGAGGGTGAAATTTCACGCGGACGAAGTCGCGGGCAGAAGCTAGTAAACTATATATGACATGTATTGTCACTTACCTGTTGTCACTTGTTACTTTTTCCTCAATTTCGACAGTTCATAAAACACATTTAAAACAAACAATAAAGAATCCTTTATACCACTCCAGTTCACAGTCCACGGTTTATCCACATTAACTCATACAAAATACATTGTAATCAGAGCTCTATTTTATCGACACAAAATTATTTAATAGCTACGACAGTCTATAAAACAATTTTTTCATTAATGAAAATGCTGAAAATAAGTTCCTATATTTGTCACAAATCACAAATCAATGGTGGCGTGCCAACTGCATGAGCAACTACCGCAAACTCGACCGCACTACACTTCATTAGCGCGTATACAGCACAACATACCCACTACAATTTAGACGCAGCACGCAATAACCACTCTAAAGCCTTACAGTAGAGCATTTTTTTCTGTAAAATGTTTAGATCGTCTACCGCAAGATGACAGGCGAGAAAACACTTTACGCCTATAACAATAGAGTTTTATATCACCTTGTGTTGGTTAAGATGCCGCCAACAGGCTAACTGCGCGAAGCCCCGCCCCTGGCGTATTGACAAACAAAGCGATTGGCGGCGAGGTGAGCGCGCTAGCGAGGCAATCCTGCGCAACATTGAGGCGGTCACTTAGATAACTCTTGTATTTCCATAAATTTTACCTCCAATTACATTTTATGAAATACCTACCTTGAAGTGTTGGAATTTATAAAACATTTTTTGACATCTTACAGATAAGGCATTAAAGTCGCCACTGTGCTTCTATATTCAGCACTCATTGCTTTGAGATGAAAAAAAAATTCAGATTGAAGCAAAGACACGAAAAAAATCAAGTAAAATAAAAAAAAACTGAAAGCAAAAAGAAAACACTAGGTAGGTACCTATTTTTGAGTTATTCTGGTAATTTTCCAAAATTTAGGTTGGGTTGTATCATATACAAAACACTTTCCACAGTATACTCAGCCAGCGCTGGGACACAGTCCTCCTCTCTATGAGAGGGAGTAGGTCGGATGTCACATGTCTTCGAATTTTCGGTTCTAGGACATGCCCGTTTCCTCACGATGTTTTCCATCACCGTTTTGAAAGCAGTGGTAATGAAATAAATTACACAAAGCAAAGCGCCTGCTTGGGTTCGAACCTACGACCTTATAACTCGAAAGTCGAGGCCACTGGGCCACCACTGCTTTCGGCTTCCTACAACGCAATAGATAAATACTTAAAACCATCTTTATGAGGCACTTTTTCAAATCAGAAGCAACATAAGGGTTATTCCATAAATCCCTATTGACAATCCCCATCAATAGATGGAGATTTGTGAACTTTTCTTCTACAAACTTCAATGGGGATTGAAGTTTCATATGGCTCATGATGAGGATTTTTGGAAAAAAATTCACAAATCCCGATCAGTTTAAAAATAAAATACCCCCAATAAAAGGCACGACACACATCTATTCCAAGTCAAAAAACGGATCTCGTCAAATCAAAATCTAGATCTCTCTGTGTGATTTCCAGACCGGAAAAGGAACACTGAGGGTGCTCCAAGATACATATACCAGTCATCCATACGTTAACCTCACCTAAGTAAGTGGGAATAGGCTGGGCACATTTGCAACAAATCGAATGAATTTTGGGAAGAAAAGTGAAAACCAAGGCGGAGAAGATGGGATGAGCTTAAAAGTTTTAATACATTCGGTCCCCAAACCTATCTGCTGATATGTATAGATGTGATAATATGACAAAGGGACGTTTCCCATTTCGATACCGCGAAACAACATAGATTACTTTCTGTTGAATAAATCCGAATGTTAGAAATTACTTCATCGGTCATCCAAGTGGACTAACATCTCATTGATAGCATTACTTATTAGTACTAATATGTTACTATTAAACATAGGTAGACACCGTGGAGACAATATACAAATAAATATTCAAATAATACATTAAGTCGTATGTTCATTATATTATCATCAGATTTGTGCTAAGTGGCTTCTTCAACTCATTTCCGCTTACTGATGATGTGCCCTCTGCTATCCTCTTGCATATTTATAAAAAAGATGTAACAAAGTTATTTTTCTCAAACATGCTTGGAAATTTGAGCATTATTTTGACAACCTTCTTAAAGATATATCTATCGAAATTGCTGTACTGGCCAAATACATGCGAGCAGCGGCCGGCAAAAGTTGTATGAAAATCCATATTTGTCGTGGTTTAGTGGCCAAATAAATTAACTAGTAAACACATATCTGTCGTGTTATTTAAAAATGGAACGATCTTTTACTCCGAAACATGGCAACCAAGGAGGTAACTTATTAAAGGTTTTATTTAAATTTCGAACTGGTTTGGAAATAGAAAGCTGTTTATTGAAAGAAAAAACAAATGAACCCTTTAACACGGGAAAAATTATTGTTGTTCGTCATTGATTTTGAAAAGTAATTGTAATTGACAAAAAACTTCTGCCTAGATACTACTTAGTTTTAATAATTTCCACGCATTGTTTGAGAAAAGTACTATTATATACAAGCCTTGGCCACAACTAGGCATTGATGGACTTACGTATGAGTGCCTCGGCTGCGCCTCGGCCCACATTTACACGTTCGTCCATTAATGCCTCTTTTGCTGGCTGCTGCAGTAATGTACTATATTATGTCATTTATTAAGCTTGAGAGTAGTAAAGTTCGTTAACATAGGTAATTTGATTATTTCAAGCAAAGGAGGCTACTAAACCATTCAAACTAAATTTTCAACCAATTGGTTGAAAATTTAACTAACAAATTGACTACTTATTCACAGAGTTGACATCTCCTTACATTATACGTGACTCAGGAAAAACTAGGCTACCCATTATAGATGTGATGGCTTAATGGTTTCTCAATATAAAACTGCCTGCGTATCTTGAATCCTGAACCAGCGAGGTAATTGCGTAACACAATATTACTTAGTAGCATTCGACGTACTCAGTTCAACAACATTCATCGCGTTATCTTCGTTGTTGAGCAGACAACTTTGCGAACATATGAAGCAATGGATTAGCAATATCCTTCAAAATCATTCATTGACATTGATAGTGTGTTACGCAATTTGGGTGCAGCTCAGTTGAAACTAAGACTGAGGAAGTCAAATACGCACTTAGCCAAATTATATTTTGTTAGCCTAAGTTTCTGTTAGTTATTTTTTTTCCCAGCTAAAGCAGGAAGTGGTGAAGGGTAGGCGTTTTTGGGGACTGTCTTATGTAATTTTGACGTTCAAAAAGTGCTGATTCTCGCCTTTGTTTGAATAAATGGATTTTGATTTCGTTATTTTGGATAACCAGTAACAACAGCTAACACATGGGAATAGATTTTCTTATCAGAAAAGGGACCAGGCTTCCAGAAACTTGGGGTAACTTTATGCGCCTCTATAGTGCGCCCCTTTAACCTCCTATTATACTTTATTTCTCGGTCTGCACATCTCTCGTGAGGTGCGTTATTTCCAGTCATATTGTATAGGTAAATTATGTATAAGAGATATTCCCCTCTCGAACTGAAACAGGAAATACTACAAAAAAATATACTATTTCTGTTTAATGATTTTATCTAATAAAATGAAGACTATATTGATTTATCAAATCACTACCTACCTAATAAAAATAAAACAGTCTACAAGATTTTGCTATCAATCGCCAAATTAAACAATAGAATTCCATAGTTTGATGATTTAATAATAAAATAATTTCCATAAAAAACTGGGTAGGTATAATAAACGCTATTCCAAACAAAAAACTCGCCGATAAAACCCATTAGTCATCGTTGTAATTGAAGATAGGAGATTTGACAAGTCATTTAAATTTACCTTTTGGTCTTGTGTTGCTGTAAAACTGTAAATGTACCAACTCATAAGTACCTACCTACCTACATGCAGATAGACCTGTAATTTTCGCGCTTTCTGACTTACTCATTAGAAAAGTAGACTACCTCCTTTCGTAGTTGAGAAAACTTTCGCCTTTTCGGTCGCAATCGCAAAATTTGAATTACTTAGACCTAGTTTTAAACTTTCATTTATAATGATTTACTGTAAAAGTAGTAATATTCCGTTTTACAGAATATTCTATAGGAATAAAATAGTATAATAAGTCACATGGATGCTTTATTCAGCGAATCGAACAAGCAGAGATTTCATAACCCTAAAATACCAATCGATGAAATCTAAAACAGCTTTCACAAGCTACACGATAGTTGCACGTCATATAGGTACGAAGATAAATGTATACCTCCCGCGAGGAACTGCTGTAGGCACCTAGTCAGCATTCCATTGCATCGGGCCCGCCTCACCCAGTTACGGTCTGCCGGCCGACCAAGTGCTAATTGGAAAAGGAAACCTCAAACAACGAGCCAGCTCAATGCTCTCCACAGAAATGTTTCATTTTTAAACATCTCAGTGACCGTTATAAGTGTTATAACCGATAGATAGGTACACTCATTGCACTTCTCAGAGGTGGCTGGTCGATGACCATGATCATGCATGAGATCTAGGTTAGTTAGGAACACGAATATTCCTATTCAACTGTCTATTCTTAAAACCTAATAAGTAGAGTAAAGAAGTAGAGTGAGAAAAGAATGGAATATAACAAAATTCAAGCTTTTTTTTTTTTGTATCTCTCGAGGCTCTTTTGTCTAAATACAGTTTTATCACAAAATGAAGACTCATTTTTTCGATTAAATATTTTCATGTTGTTTTGACCTTTCTTCTCAGTAGGTAACTTTTTATACAGGTATGTACGAGATTAGTACCTCGTACATACCTTTATATATCTCAACCACGTCGTTCTGTTTTTTAGCTTATGCTTGCTATGAAAACTGGCCGTGGTTGGTTAGTTTTAACCCTGTCCCTTCTTAGAAACTACTGAACCCAAATTCTCTGGTCCGTTTGTTTACACAGCGATACAAAGTGGACAATTTCGGAACATTAGTGGCAGTTAGGTGTAATAAAATTACTACACATGCTAAGATTTTCCTTTATTAGATTAGGAATAGAAGCTTTAAATACCTCTAATTATAGGTTTCGTAGATAAAGCAACAGTTTGAATATAGTTAAACTTTAGTACCCAGCACAATAATATAATGTTATATTGCTAACACCGACTTTTCTTTATGCCTGCCTCCTGTTGTTCCTTGGGTGACACTCGTATCGTGGACGTTGAGCAAAGTTACAGTAGGTTATAGTAGTAATCGTGAGTCGACCCGATTCAAGATTAACATGAAGAGGCTTGACATGCATGATGCAGTATTAGCGAATTAGAATTAATAACTACTTAAAAAGTTTTTCATGGTTTTCGTAGCTAGTGCTACGAAGCAGTTAGCAGCGTAGCTGAGCGCAGCAGTTTACTTTTTAAATTAATAAAGATGTTTACGGTAAATTAAAACTTTATTTGAATATTGATGGACCCGTTATGTCCACCAGATATCCTCATTAGACAAAAACCTCATTACCTATTCAAGATTTTCCTCCTACTGTGATTGACTGTTGGTAAATTTATATTTTGAACAGTGATATATTACTACGCGTATATTTTACTGTACTATAATAGTCAATATTTTAAGTTATTATAAATAGTAAACAAACAAGATTACCGAAGGATACGATAGGAGATTTGTAGAAGTAGCGTGGACATCGCACGCGCACACCGCGGCTTCACGTAAACTCAGGCGCAGTGTTTATTCGGAGTCCCATGCTAACTCCGCCGTTTAAACACTACGTGCTAGCAGGGCATGAATTAACTTTTCATATAAATAAAATTCACGCTTCTCTAACCTCCTGAAATTAACACCTTGGCGTAAATAGTATTTAGTCTCGTCATCTCGTGCCAAGTGAGGCCAAGTTGTCTTCTGTGGATTGTTGAATGGCCGTGTCGTTTATGGTTCACGAGATTACGTTGGCGGTCATGTTTAATTGCCAGCAAATACGTATAAAACCAATTAGACACCTATTCGACAAGCGTAGCTGTGACCGCGCGAGCTACTTAATTATTTTGTTGTCGTTATCGGTTTTTAAATTAATTAACAGGATTCATTTGCTTTATTTTAATTGGTTTTGTGTAAAGTAAGTGACTGCCTTTAGTTGGGAATAGTTTTAGTTGGTATATATCTTAGTTTAGGTATGTACTCAAATTAGATGACCATCAAAGTTGCAGATAGAGACTAGCTAAGTGTGTATGTGAGTATGAACACTGTTTTAATAGTCACTCACGCTTACCAAAAGTATTACGTAGTAGTCTACATAGACCTTAGGAGGCCTAGAAATTAAGAAGTTTTATATTTTTCCTTTGTGGAAAACCTTTCACTAAGATATACTTTTGCTAAATATTTCTTATACCGACGGGGACTAAATAAGTGGACAGGGCATAAATAGGTAGGAATCTCCAAGTTTATATGTCTATTGTTATTAGTACCCACTTATTTATAATAGGTTTTCACTTGTCAGGTACATTTATGTGGAAGCAGGGAGAAACCGGGAATATTAACTTAAGCAAAACTGCTTTCCGTTATGGTAAATACTAAAATACCTATGTAAATCTCTTCGGTTATATAAATACGAATAATACGATCTGAAAACATATATAATATTTTTTATATTTGCTCGTTTAACTCTAGAAACACCTAATATTTTAATGTCATTTAAAGCGTTAACAAAACGCTAAAGATAGCAGTTTCGGACTGTCATGATAGAAAATCAACATTTACATACCTCCATTTTGAATTCTCAACTTCCCAGATGTGTCTACATACAACACATAGATACATACAGTCTATACTTAGGGTTCCGCAGAAAATGCCTTCAAGACCACCACATGTTTTATCAGGAGACGATGAGGATGTAAGGCTTCTAATAAGGATATTTTAACCATACAAGAAACTAAAGATAGGTAAGTCGAACTTTAGAAAGTTTTAATTCAGTATCATCTTCATTATAAACTCAAACATTGTGTCAGGATTTGAAATGTCCACAAAACATTATCGTTATGTACGTCGTACCTACTACAAATAATGACTTATGTGCTTATTTAGTTAGTTATTAGCTCCTAGAGACTACAATTACTAAAACCTAACAACATGTTTGTGGTAAATTATTATCGAGTCAATTGGAAAACGTACAGGCCCTCGTAAGGAAATACCATTCGCTAAGTTTATTGAACCAAACACGTCGCTCTCACTGTCTCAGATTTTCTGTTAGCTCTACCTACTGCCTACCTCTACTTTACGATTCCGTGCGTAAACTTACAAACAACGGCCCGGCAAGTATCCGCCATACTCGTCCACTTTAGTGTTTGTCCATGGTGACATGAAACGTGTTCGATAATTATTGGAAGGATCAATAACGCTACGCCAACTATTCGTCTCTCTGTCAACATGTTTTATGAGCGACGCGTCGTCGGACGCTGGACCTACGTTTCTATTTGAATGTTAATTTCAAACTCGGTTTATTTTAACTAACTCAATAATACTGACGTGAGGGAACGTAAAAGTTATCGGATAATCGTAAAAATAATAAGGTGGGAAGTTTTTAGGTTGTTCATAAGTTTATATGTAGGTACCTACCTAGAGCATTTCATCGTTTTCAACATCAAACTTCTATTTGAGAATCTTAATTTGGAAAATAAATAGTTTATATTGTAGGGTAAGTCCGGGAGAGATGGCCGTACGGGAGAGATGACCAGTAGGAAATAGTGCGAGTTACAAACAACAAAAGACGTAAATACCTAGTAATTTAGTTCGTTTCGTTACTCTCTGTATTTTGTGGCTTCGTTGTGTGATCGCTAACAAGTTGCTGCATGTTTTTTTTTGTAAAAAAAAATGCAAAAAGTAAGTAAACCACATTGTTTTTATTACAGGTGCATGATCTAAGATAAGGAGTTAACATATTATGTGATCACAAAAAGGTTTCTTCAATTTCGCTTGTTTTTGACGTTTTATTGTGAAGTTAATAACTTTTTTCGTATTCTAACCTAAAGAACGGTCGTTGGAGATTGCATCATACTTTTTGAAATTGATATGGCCATATCTCCCATTCATTTGGTCCCGTAATACCGTCGAATCTCAGACAGCAGTTGCGAAAAAATACAAATAGACTTTCACGATTCCTCTGGAAGTGAAGTAGACGAAGATAAAGTGGACAACTGCCGAGGCTGCGGCAAGAACTAGATATTATAAGACACAACTAGTTGAAGATTGGTTGCAATGTAATATTTGCAAGTTGTGGGTGCACGAAAACTGCACAAAGTTTGAAGACATGTGCTCGAACTGCGGAAATAAAGAAAAATACTACCTACTCTTTTTCATTCCCTAACCTTCGTTAGAGACAGGAAGGGTAAAGGAAAAGTAAAAAAAGTACCTACTGGCCATCTCCCCCTGTGGCCATCACTCCCGGACACTGGGTGAGACGGCCAGTCCTATTTTTTTTAACATAAAATATTTGTATGTTATATAGTATGTTGATTCAAAGAATGTGTTCAATTAAGATTTTATAAGAAATATACACATTGTTTTGTTTGTGATTAAAAAGGTTGTTTTATTGTACTTGGTTTCCTGGCTATAGATCTTTAATGTTAGTAGGGCCATCTCCCCCGGACTTACCCTAGTTAAGTACCTACTCTTTTATAGGTAAAAACGAATGTTATAATTTTTAAGCAATATAAAATTACCATTGTTGCTCGAGCTGTAATCGAACCCATTGATGCTACCAAACGTAACAGAGTGTACACAAAGTAAGTTCTGGATATATGTAGATATCTACTTACTGTCGTCGGAACTTGATTACTTTTCTGAATTTAAATACTTAATTCTCTTTCAAATATGTATTAATAAGGTATCTACCCATATCGAATACACTTACGCTTTACCAATAAAATTATGATTACCAGCAATTAAATTAGTTAGTACTTAATTACCAATTAAATAAAATCGATATCAACTTATATTGTTTTCTAAATAAATAATACTTAATTAGGTACTTATCTATCTAGGAATTTGCAGGACTGCGGTCTCTTTCTACTCGGCTTATACCAATAAGAACATGAAAGGTATACCTTACCGTAAGTATGTATTCAAATGTTAAATACCTTTAGCAAAAACCAAGTTCCATTTTTGCCCTTTACCTACTACCTAGCCAGCTAAAGCATAATTTTATTAAAGCAAAAAATCACCGTGGGAGGTATTATGCAAATTATTTTACCTGTAACCCTAGCAGCATCCAAGACAAATAGAAATATGCCTTATCCTGGTTTACTTAGGTTTACGATGCGTTTGTAAAACGCGATTATTTCTTTGACCATTCTTTGCCGAATGACCAAAGCGTCTAGCTACAAAAGGCCGACGCGCCTTGTTTAAATAATTACGAATTAAATAATAACCTGCCTGTCTGTGGTTTACCATGAACATTTCAAACCAATATGCAAAGTAATGTTTTCAAACTAATAATAATAAGTACCTCCTTTGTTGTTATTGTCAAGGGTCAATGTGGTCATATGTGGTCGACAAATGATAGTCGACAGGTAATTTTTGAAGTTATAGGCTAGGTAGGTACCTACTTTACTGCCCGCAAATCACAGCTGAAAAATATCCTACAATTTAAATTATTCGGAAGGTACCTATAGTTGAGGATCGACGATTTGAACAATGTCATATAGCAGCAAAACAACGAAAAGGGTAGAAAGTCTGTAGAAGTTAGAGGCCAGTGCAGAACTTCCTACGTTTAGTCCGACGACGGCGACGGTTTCTTGGGCCCGACGGCAACGAGCCGGCGGCGGCAGCGATGGCGACGGCGACCGGTGACTACGGCACGGCCCAATGTGAGAGAAATATGATAGTTGTCCCATCTTAAGAAATTCTCAACCCGAACCGCACCTAATTTTTATTTTCAGTATTTAAAGATTGCAACCTTTTTAGACATTGAATGATAGAACCATGCAACGTCTATGATATTATGGATCCTGGCAATTAGCGCTAAAAAAATCGAAGTGCCATAAGATATTACTTTTTTTTCAGAAAAATTTATGGCATCGCATTCTTTTTTCTCTATTTCGTGTTGGCTTTTTTAATTCCAATCACGCAAACTTTTTACAGGATCCTAACGAAAAGCTACAGTCGCCCAGAATGTCCCAGACCAAAGACATAACAGGGAACAATATTCCGTCAACCCCACAATCCCCACACAAACACAATCGCTCGATGGAAGGCGAGGTTCAATTCCTGCATATCTAAACCATGAGCTTTTTCAAAAACCGCAGTGATGTATTTCCTCAGGTAGGTTTCCTGGGGTAAATAATGTATGAAAAAACTCCCCAAATAATGCCTGAGTCTTAGGAATACTTAATTGTTTTGATCAGGACCTACATTAGGTAATATCATTGTAATTCTCCTGCCTTTACGTATATTCCAATATAGCTCGTATAAGTAAGGTATTTGGGGTCGGCACAGCATGTCTTCTTCTCCTATGTTTCCCTTTGAGTCGTCATCTCAGTAGTCACCCTCCTAACCATATCATTTTTCACACAGTCCATCAATCGTTTCAAATAACCAGAAACTACAGCAGTTTTCCCTACCATACCTACATATGTTACCATAGATCCAGCCGAGCGATTCTGTAAATATCTCACCGCGAAAACTTGGGTGAGGTGAGCTGTCAATAGTGTCAATCCCTATAGCATCGGGTGGAATATATGACACCTCACTTCACCTAAGTTATCACGGTGAGATCTTTACAGAATCGATCGGCAGTACATGATTCTAAATGCGTAGAAATTTGTCGTCGGTTGTTTAATAAAAAAGAAATTCTATTCAGAACATTTTGACCGCGTATGTATTGGGTTTTCTATGAAACAGTAGATATTTTTTTATAGTCTAGGAAAAACTTCTACGTATGAGGGTATAGAATTATGTGCTGAATTCATGGTTACAGTCGATGTCCCTGTCACCCTGTATAAGACGACTTGTGCAACCATCGATATCCGTGCATATCCTACATATTAAGTACAACCTCTTTAGACTTGCAACCTCTATTTTATTTAATGGATCCTAGCAACTAGTCGTAAAAAAAATACGAAATGCCATTAGATAATGTCTTATTTTTTCTTCAGAAAATATGGCTTCGTATTATTTTTTCTTGTTTCAGCCTGGCTTATTTATTAGTCCCTGTGTAGGATAATATAAATTTTTTGCAGTTAACTATCTGCAGCACACGCGCTCTGACCCGGGGTGGCTTTAATGGTCAGTTGCTTCGTGGTTTAGGTATGAAAAGTGACAATTAAAGTAATAGGTAGGTACCTAAATATTATAGGGTAAATTTTAATAAGCTGACGAAACTTCATAGACGTTATGAGTTTCGATAAAATACGATAAATCTAACAAAAACACTACTTCCTATTTTCTAAATTCATAGTAAATTAATTCGTAGTACCAACCTTACTATACAATACTTGTGTATTTGTAGTTTCGCCAGCTAATCTAATTTGACCTTCTCAAAGATCTTAATTTTTTTTCAACTACAGCGTCGCGGTCTACGGGCCGGATGGTCTTGCTCTTGCTGCACTAAGAGACGCAGGGGGAATGGCGGTCTCCGGCTAATGCCGCTCATCCCCATGACTTGAAAAATACAGATCCATAGATATATGAATACATTTCTATGTACAGATCATATCAACTTGATATACTACCTGAGGCGCGGGGGAAGACATGCCTGAACAGGCAGCGACAAGTAACATCAGTCAACCCGCAGTAGGTATGGGAGGGTGAGAAGTTTGTTTTCGGCCATTCTGGTCTAGTTTTGGCCTGCAGGCCTGGTGTTTCTGTCTATAACTACATTTTGTTTTAATATCTTATTGTATAAGAATAGATTGGACGGTCCACCGTTTACCTATAAATACAGGCAAATGCAATCATTCTAGATCGATGATAGTGACAATAAAAGCTATAACATATAAAGTCGCGACAATATTATAGCCGTAGCATTAGGGAATGCAATCTCGAGTCGAGATATTATCGCGTGCTAAGTCTGGGTGTCGAAATTGGCCATTCGAGATTGCGCCCGGCAAACAGGCGAGAACCCGTAATTTTTTGAATTTTTTTTAATTAAATTAATTTAATATAGCTTCACAGCTGACAGTTAGTTTATCTTTTGGGATGCATGAAGAAGCCTCCGCATGTAGCGCAGTTTGTTCCGCCATTGCAGTTACTCAACTGAACCGAGTGCTCAGCGCATCCTGGACAGTCACACCCAACACCTTATTTGACTGGCCAATTCTTCCCTTACGGTGGTAGGGCTAACGCCCGCCTAGTTTGCGACCACTCTCTCACCGGAGTCCTGCCTCAAGCAGCCGTTCCATCATAGACCTCATCCATCGCTTTCCACCAGCCGTGATCGAGATCAAGAACGGGGCCCATTCAGAAATAAAAAAGAATAAAAATATTAGGTACGCCAATTACGAAGCAGGTACTTAAGCACACAGAAAAATAAAATGTGCTAGGCAGAGAGTGACATATTTATAAATATCTAAAGGTAATGTGTGCGTGCGTGTAGGTACGGTCTATTTGTATTAGTAGGTACCTAGGTAAGTAATCAACATTACGAAACACAAAATTAACATTAAATTAAATTATTAACCAAATATCAGCTAGCACACGTCAATATAGCAACAAAAACTTTGAAAACTATTCTCAAGAAGAAATAAAAAATAAAATATATACAGTAGGTATTTAATACCTAAATAAAAGCCTCCAGGCATAAAAGGCGTGCCCGCTTGCACATGCAATACTGCATTAGCTAGGACCTTCGTAGTACAATTAAATAAACAGATCTACTACGAGTACAACAGGGACTAATAACGAAACCATGGTGCGCAAGATGACCTGTCACCGTAAGCAGCACCCGTTCATGAGCATAATGCAAAGATCAGCCATTACCATATTTGAGGGAAAGAGGCGACTCGACCCCCGCCGCTACAGCAAGCAGTGACATCCAAGCGAGAATGACGAACTAAGTAGCTGCCGGTTGCTCAGGCAAGAATAATATTATGATCAATTGTCGAGGTCGTTAGCTAACCACATATTGCAATACAAGTCATTCTAAAAACGTTGTAAGAAGTATGATTAAATTGTTTCAATAATAAATTAAAATAAAATAAACAATTATTATGAACTTATATAAAAGATTATACCAAACCCAACAAATGAGTTATAAACCTTATGAAGCCGGTGCAAGGGAGTACGTAGTTTGTTCTTATTTCTAGTGTTAATATTATGAATATCACTGTTTTTAGTGTATAAATGTATATTTTGCCTAATATTATAAGATGTTGGCGATTATGAATTGTGATGCTGCCGTGAAAATACCAATATCTTTAAAAAAATCTCTATGAGAAACTCTAGCACCTAGCTGATAAATTGCTCGAACACAAAAACATTAAATTATTTCGTTTTTGAACAGCTCGTTTTGGAAGAACGTATATATTTTGAATATCAGAGGCTTTGCCCAGTTGCCCCACAGCAGAATGCCTACATACACCGAACTGTATCAACGCCAGTGCAGAAGTAGTGTTCTAGTCTTACTTTGCTGACGGCGTAGGCGGCCGAACTGAGCCTTCCCGCTAGATTTGATATTATATGATCCCCACTGAAGTTTGGCAGTTACCGTTATGCCCAGAGAAGCTGCCGACTCTACAGTTTCAAGCACCCTTTGTCTACTTTAAAGATAAAAAGTTATCATCAGCAAACAGTACAACTACAACGTTACAGATACGTTTTAAATAGAATGGTAAGTCATTGATATACACTAAGAATGAACCCAGTATTGAGCCTTGAGGTACACCTAACTAAAGTGGTAGCCAGGAAGATTTCACACTATTAACATCAACACATTGGTGCCTATTATATAAATAAGAATTGATTACGGTGAGAGCTTCGTTTTGAAAACCGTAATGACGTACTTAGTTTACGCAAAAGCGTATCATGGTGCACGCAACCAAAGGCTTTGGAGAGATCACAGAAAACTCCAATACCATTTAGCGAGTTCTTCCATGCGTTAATAATGAATCCCAAAACTAACAACATCTACGTTTATTTAGGTAGGTAGCCATTGTCAGCACAACGCATACATAATATAACAAATCAGCACACATACACATCACGCACGCTATAAATCTATTAGGGTTGGTATCAGAATGACTGGATCGCAAATTGACCACGTCGCTCATAGTCCAAGTCTCAAAATGTCTAAATCTCAAAATACCTAAGGGCTCGTACACATACAGGTCCGTTTTTACTAGATCCGTTTTAACGGATGAGAATTGGCCAGAGTGACATGATTACTGTTTTGTGTGTGAACTCGCTCATACAACTGCATACGCCATCAAATAACGGACCTGTAAAACGGATCGTTATGTGTACGAGCCCTAAGTCGTAAAATGACTACATCGCTTTTAGTCCACATCTTGTTTGAAAATGGCTTCTCAAGAACCATCGTGTGCTAACGTTGTCTCGAAAAATCAAGATTTCAACCTCAGGGTGAATTTATTAGTCATACTTTTGTTACTTCTTTTATAATTTTATTATAAACTAAAATATAAGAGAGATTTTCCCATAGGTGCACGGCATTCCAGCAGTTCCTCTAGATTGATGCCCAGACCCCATGTAAAACGATTTTAAATTACGATTAGGGGTGCAAATAAGTCGATTGGGCGTCGCACACTACACAACCACGACCTGGGCCAGCGGCGGCAGCTTGAAGTATCGTAACACAATACGCATCACGCACATAGCCGCAACGACCAACTGGACACAACGGTCGTCACGAAGTAGTCAGTTATGGGCGGCCAACTGTGTACTTTTAGTATGAACGTCGGTCGTGGTCGCAACCATAGCCGCAACCGCCATAGGTGTAGTGCGTGATGTCTCATAATATACTCGTTTGCACAAATCAGCTGAGAAGAGTGCGTACGTATCGCAAGAAGCACGTCAGTGTTCTTGTAGGCGCCGGAGCTTTAATAAATGTACAGAAAACTCGTCGAATGTATAAACTACACCTTTTTTTAAGTTGGTCGGTATGGTGGAATAAAAACAAATAAAAGGCTTCATAATAGTAATGCATATATTTTGTTTTATTATAACATGAAAAAAAAATTATGTGACAATTTGCATAATTGAATTGAGTCCGAGGACAGTAACTCACTACTCCTACGAGCATATATCGAACACAACAATTAGCCCTGAGGGCACAACACAACATTCGTAACATATATTACATTCCTTCACAAAAACATTGCGTAGGAGTAGTATTGCTAGACCCCGAGTGTGATATATCAAATAGCTTACAATCTTTATCTCCTTCTCCTTTACTAACTTTACTCACAAGTGAATTTTATACACAGCCTTATAATAAATAAAACCCACTGCCGCAAAATTTAAGCCCGGATATATTTCCAAAATTGATTTTTAATCAGAACTAGCTATTACTATCCTAATCGAAAGTTACAACGTCGCGTCATCGTCACATCTCTCCTCCTCATTAACATTTTCGATAAACGTGAATACAATCCAACTCGTTCATTACCAATTTTATCAGTACATGAATCACGACCGAGCAGAAATAAGAATGTAATTCTAGGAGCGTGCCGAGTCGACAGGGCAGTGAGCAGAGTGCACAGTAGGTTTACATAAGATCAAACAATAGGATTGCCAGAATCAGTCGCGATTCAATGTGTCTGCACTTCAAAACAGATCGAATGATGGATAGCCTGCCGTCAAAACATCACGACTGCACCCGACAGTTATTATTGAATCTTACAGCTTCGAATGCACACCGACGTAAGGGCGAATTCTCGGAATCCCAGTATAATTTAATTCGATGATGCGGCTGCAACACGCTATACATATTGTGCAGCCGCCGTACATGCCACTTCACCCTAGCCTTAGTTTTTTTTTTTATTACATACATAAACGGAAACGAAGGTTCACGATGATAGAGGGCCTGCAAGCCTATGAACTGCCCTTACGTCGCGGTGTGATCAAGGGACGGCGGCCAAACTTAGTCCTTGGAGGACGTGTCCATAGGGCTGGCGGGCTGCATGATGGCGGGGTTGGGCATGGGCGCGGCCGACAGCGGTGCCAGCGGAGCCGGCGGCGCCAATGGGGCCAGCGGGGGCTCCAGCGGACCTGGCCGCGCGCCCAGCCCCGCACCGCCCGGAATCGCCGGCTTCACGAACCTGTCGCTTGTGCGACGAGTCTGACAACCGAAAACAATGCATTTTTTAGCAGATAAAGAATTCACGCTATACAAGGTCAAATTGTATAAGTTAGCAAAACTCCGCTAAGCCATGTGATGGGTATATATCCAATGGATCAATATGTAATGACGATAAAACAAATTAAAAAAAGATTTTAAACTCAAATTTCATCTAACTACACTAACTACCAGCGGCCGTTGATCCCGTAGTAATGAATTAATTGTAATTACTGTAATTAGGTACTCAAAATTAAGAGTTTGGTTTTTTTATTTTGTTGTCATAAGATATTTATACCCATCACGTCTGCGGAGTTTTGCTTGCTAATTTAATCTGATATATTATGTTCACATGCAACGCTTTTTTATATTATACAATTTGTAAAACCAAACAAAGGTCATTTGTTAGGAAAAATCTCAAATTTCCTTGCAATAAATTAGGAAAAATATCAGATTTTCTTGCAACAATTAGTCACGCTTTTAGGCGCACATTGCCATTAATTTCTGTTACCTGAGAATTAAGATGCAGTGAAGGCCGAGACAGCGGCATCCCGGCGGCGTTAGGCAACAATGGTGACGCGTATGGTGAGAGAGGCCGTGACCCGCCCGGCGAAGACACGCTACGCGATCGTGCCTGCAAATTGGACATTACAAATCATTTTCATTGGTTGGGTACTGTCTTACGTAACTGGTAATGCTCGGTACTGTTTATCAAAGGTTTAATAAAAACCGCTTTTCACTCTCATGGCAACGCCACGCCCCGCGCCCCCGCTGTTTCATTGCTAAAGGAGCCTAATAATTATCTCTCAGTTCCGTCTCAACACCGGTGAATTTTTATGCCACAATTCATAACATATTTATTTTCTGTCTTAAAATACACAATTATGTTATGCATGGTATATCATAAAATAACATCATAACATCGCACCTGTAATCCCTGAAGGGTTATGTAGAGGTGTACCTATGGAACAATGTTTGTATAGGCAATTGTTTTTTAGTTTGGGTAGAAAAATACATTCGAAAGCAACATACACTCAAAGCTTCGTTAAACTGCCTCTCCTCCTCCATTTCGAGCGAGGACTCGCTCTCGGACAGATGCCTGCACAGCGCCTCGCGACGCTCCACCTCCTGCTGCAATTTCCGCTGCAAGCGAACATTCTCCTCCCGAATGTGCTTCTCTTCGAGCGCGAAGCGATGCATCTTCTCCTTGTTCTCGTTTTGAGACACTGCCAGCTGATTTCTGTTGTAAATTGTTTTGTGTTAATATTATAATGTCAAGGAGAACAAAGATTATAGAGCATAAGTATAAAAAGTTTTCTATCTATAACTATCTTAATCTGGAAATATAATATTCAATACTATTTTGTTTGTTTATACCAAGATTAGTTTACAGTACAATACTTTATATTCCTGTTTATGAAATTAAATGTATTATTTACTTAAATAAACTAGTGTTGATGAGATATGATATGGCAATATTTTTTATGAGTCATCTAGAGCCATTTCTAAAGTGTTGACTACATTAGCATCTGAAAAACACACAACACCATTTTTAGCTAAAGCAAAGTTAGTGTGTCAAGGCCTTGTATAGATGTATAATATTGACAAGTAACTTACTCACTCCGTTTTAATAATCACAGAGTCCAGAAAATGGTTTTACTTATATCAGTTTAAACTGGATATTTCGCGCTTCGTTAGTGGACCCAAGACTTAACGCACATACCGTCGCTCGCATAAGTCCTATATTATTTTTCTCATTTTTAACTGTTTTGTGTTAGGACAACTACATTTTTCTCTTCGTGATTCTTTACATTTTTCACTAACCGTTGTAGCTCTATGTTATTTGGATCTCAAAATATAACCATTTTGAAAGGCAACAAAATGTAAAAAATCACGAAATAGAAAAATGTAGTTGTCCTAACTCAAATCAGCTAAAAAATGAGATAGGACTTTTATTCATGCGAGCGACGATACGACACATGCCTGGCACTGTCCTACAGTATGTAAAAAAAATCATGTATTAAATGGAATTATGTTATTTACTCACCTTAACTTTACAACCTCAGAACGCAGGGTCTGAATGTGATTGCTTAAATTGGATGCTGTATCACCATTACTAATGTCCCTAGCAAGAAAAAACTCCATTAATAATAAAACAATGAAAATATAGCAAGATGCATGAAGAATTATTTAAAAATTAAGTGAGTACCATGCCTTAAAAACTATTATTTATCATGCGTTTAACACAAAAATTATGACATAATTTCAGGACTGGGTTCTATATCAATGAATGTAATCCAGAAATTAAATTATTTTACTAAAGGAGTTTCAAATCACTATTGCCCCTGAGTAAAATTTTAAAGAACTTGTGTTATGGTTTACACCCCAAAAATGGTAACAAAATATTAGAAGAATAAACCAAGTTCAAAACAACACAATGTATGGTAAATTATAAGATTTTCACCTAGGACTAGCTGGGTCGGACACTGGTTGATCAAGCCTGATCTGCAGTGACCTCTTCTCTGCCTCCAACTTGTCCATTCGCTTCCACAACCTGTTCACTAGGGCTTCTTGCTCCTGTTCCAATGTATTTTCAAGTTCCACCTGGGAAAGTGTATTTTTATTACTATTCATTCCACCATAATTATGATCATACACCTATGCTTATCATTATTTACTTTTTACATATTTTATGCAATACAATTTATTTCTTCAACAACACAATAATATAATTTACAAAGATATGATGGATTATCTTTTTCTGATCAATACTTTTCCATCAATATCTACAATAATAAAATAGAACTTGCACCAGCTCCTTGGGGCTTATTATCCATACAATTTTATAAATGCAAGTGTGTCTGTCTGTTACTTCTTTATCGCACAAACAGCTGAACGGATTTGGATGAAATTTGGCACACAGATAGATCATATTATGATAGTTTTTATCCCGATATTCCCACGGGATGGACACTTATGCAGGTGAAACCGCGGGGCGCAGCTAGTACCAAATAAATGAAAACACCAAGACAAGAACAAGGAAAAAAAAAGTTAAAATGACCAGTCTTACCTTTTCCCTACGAAGCCTCTCCAAATTCATTTGCTTGGCAAGTGTTTCAGCTTCAAGTTTTTCTATTTTTCTCATTAATTTGTTCACCAGACATTCTTGTTCTTGCTCTAGAGTTTGCTCCAACCGGCATTTCTCTTGGCGTAACTGAAATTAAATGCATAAGCATATTTCCCAAATCTGTAGAACTTAAATGAAAATGTCGCTTTTACTTTATTTTAAAAAGTCTGTCAAGTAAAATCTGTCAAGCTCCACTAATGAGACACAATAGATTTTCTATTGTTTCGTTGTACTCATTCTAGGCAAGATTCAATAACTAAGTTATTAAACTTAGTTATTGAATCTTAAGCACACAACAAAGATATATTTTAATTTCAGTTTAATTTTAATGTATTGTAAAGCCTTTATGTTCGTAACAAAACAATGTCAAGCTGTCTCAAAAATATGCTATAATGATTATGAGAATAATCAGCTGTGGTCAAAAATCAGCCCATCAAACTAAAAAAATGCTATATGATTATGCCAGCACATCTTATGACTATGTATTACTGTGATCCTTATAATTGGGTTCCAATCTATAAGGGAATATTGAGTACAATTTATAATACTTTAATTTTAATTTATCATACCTGATTTAGTTTTCTGGAGAGATCATTAGTAAGACATTCTTCTTCACGTTCATAATGATGTGCCAATGTTTCTTTTTCTTTCTTGAGTGCTTGAATTTTTTTCAATAGTGTGTTAGAAATATATTCTTCTTCTTGCTCAGCCTTAGCTTGCTGTGAATAGATGATCATAAATTATTAGTAATTATTGTGGGATCTAAAAGATATTTAAGTGACTGCTAAAATCATTTGCATTCATTCTAGAAGAGCAACAGTTACTTACAATTGATACTGATGCTTGTCTCAAGGCACGATTCTCTTCTTGGAGAGCCTTCACCCGAAGCTTGTAAGTATCCAGCTCCACTTTGAGAACCCTGAAAAACAGATATTGTCTCATTAGTAAAAGGTTTTTTTTTTTGTATAAGTATTATATTCTTTTAATAAAGAATACATTAAAAATTTCCATATAAAGACATGTATGAAATGTGATCCAGTGTTAATGATAGAATATGTGTGTACAGTATACAATAGATAATACTAACTAAGCATATACCTATGTAGGTATGTTGTGTTTTACTAAATGTATGGTAGGTACGTACCTCTACCTACCATATATTTAGTAAAACACAATAGAAAAAGATGATGATGTAAAACCTTTAAATAATCAGAATCTCATGAGAATTCAATAAATGTACGACCAAAACATACCTATTTTGTTGCTGCAGAGATTCAATCCTTTTCTGTAGCTGATCACGAGAAACTGTACTTGGAGGCAACATAGCTCCGCCATCCAATGAGCTGGAGTCGCTTTCAGATGCTGAATCTCCCATCTTATTACCTACAATGGATATGGTTAGTCATAAGAAAGTAAATATCAAGGATATAAACTTTTTTACGTGTTTTATCTGCAGTGTACCTGGCGAAATCACTGTATCATCCATTTGCACGAGTGATGAGGACGGCAACAAAATGTCATAAAAGTTGAAATTTACTACGTGCTTCTAATTTTATACTATGACAATATATTTTTAATGATTATCATCAAATTATTGGAATAAAAAACCAAAGGAAAACGAATTATAGTGCAATGTAATAAATTAAAACACACGAAAACCGTCTCGTTGTTGCAGGCTCAACTAGAGATGTGCGTAGACTATTTTGTTTTTAAATATTTTATTTCCTAAAAGTTACGGTTTTTTAGTATCCTCAATTTAGTTTTTGTATGAGAAGATACAATAAAATATTCTGCAATTTGTTATTCTTTCTTGGTGACAGTGGAACACAGAGGAGAGTTTTCTCCTCCGTGCAATTTATTCTTGATTATTGTTACTATCGAGAATACCCATCTCATTTCATGATATTTTTTAATGAGTAGTAACCCCAGGCGAAAAAAAAAACATTTATAAAAAAGTGACACACACGCCATAATGTAAATTGCTTCTCGATTTGGCGTTTGAGTTAAAAAATTACATTTTGATGTTAAAAATTCGTTAATAATGTATAAATAAGACATATAAAATGTCCTTAGTAAATATTGGTAAGAAGTAAATCTCTAGCCTAGATATAATCTGTGTTAAACATTCTCCTTTCAAAGTATTTAGGTTGGATCAAAGGAATCGAAGCCATTTCGTTCGTTTCGTGTAAACGGTATTGAAGTTAAATTTCTTATTGTTCTTTATGTTAAAATCGCAAGTGGTGATGTTTATAAGACGGACAAAAAGTTTAATTGAAAAGGTGATGGCTGAGTCGTCGCCATAGTTGAGGTGTTGGTACGATTTCAGAAGTCATTGCTGCTGTTATTGCACCGTATGTAGTGTTCAGGGAGTATGGCATAATAACTGTCATCGAGAAATAGGTGTCTCTCGCAATGATATATCTCTTACTTCGATATAAAGTGTTAATCATGAAAAATACGAGTGCATTGTAGTTAATAACGCAGTTAAAAACTAGCTACTAAGGTTTTTTTTTACCTGATATACTTGTAAACAAATCCTACAGTGCATGTTGTAATGTCTTAAGAAACTGATGAATCCTAATTTCTCTGCAGAAATCTTAAACTATGGGGTGGTTTTATCATCTAATAGACATTTTGAACAGTTTTTAGTGAACTATTTAGTTTTTGTTGTTATTAGTACTTAAAGAAATATAAATCTATGACATTATTGTTGATAAATATGCCACTTGAAACAGTATGAAATTGTTGAATTATAGTGAACAATGTAAATAAAAAGTATATTTTAAATTTGAAATCACTGGAATTTCAGTCAGTCTCATCTTAAGGATTTCATCTTGCTCCCTTTTTTTGCTATTGATATCTTGAACCATGTAATGAAATGTAATTTTGTTTTTTCTAAGGCAACACAAAAGTGTCAATTTATCTTAAAATTTTAATTGAAAAATAATGAGAACCTAATTTAAAAAAAGAACAATATAAATAAAAGTAATATTCATAGTACCATTGAACAGTAAAGATGCAAAAGAAAAGAGTACCAGTGAGTTAAATAGAAGAAAATAACATAATGTTTTGTTTCATAATTTCATTTCTTTGTAAAAAATACTTGCTAGTATGTATTTAGTGCACTCATGGTGTAAACAAAAACATAATCAACAATATGTCATCAAGTGTGTATTAAATATAATTTTTCCTTTTAGAACTACATGAGTGCTTCATAAGAATAATTATTTTCATGATAGGTAAATAACCAATAACCTAATTTATACTTAAAAATCAAGCTGTTCCTTCATTTAGTTTGTAACATTCATCTTTTTTTTGTTTTTGCACTCCATATTTCATAGTAAATGAAGAGATCATAGAATAACTAAGGCATTTGTGGTTATGGTGGCCTAACTAGGATTTCATGAACAAAAATGGCATTGATTATAAGTCCTAACAATATCAGTGCTCACAAATTTAACAATCACATTCTGATAGCAATCTCTGCGTTTTAATACTTTTTTATCCAAAGAATTTGTGATTGATAGGCATTTGAGTTACTTAGTTTATTAAAAATAAGGTTGAGTTTTGATCCAGCATTATGTTTTCTTGGACAACCTGAAATTAAGAGCTTTTGTTGACATTTATGCTTACATATGGACAAAATCTAAGCATTCTAGTGGTCCTATAAAACATGCTGAATCTACAAAACATTGTGGTCCATCACATGAAAGCATGCAGGGGTTTATTTACAAACATTGCTTAAAGTTAAGAGACATTTAAACATCAAAATGGTTAAACAGTTGCTAATCATTACTTAACTGTAAGCAACATTTATAAATAAAGGGGCAATATTTAGATTCAAAATTAGCTGTTGTACATAACAATTTGGAGATAATGGCTGGCATCCAGGTATTCATTAAAGGTTGCACTAGGCACTGCTCTGACTGGTCCTGTTGCTATGCAGGTAACAATAAACTAACTTATAGATTTATTGCTTCAGTGGGAAGAAAACACCTTACTATCTATTATACATATATTGATAGTTGTGGTTCATAGAGGGAAAATATTTTCAGTTCCTTCTGTAGTTTAGTTTTTTAGGTTTTATATTCAATTGTAAATCAATTTACTACCTTATTTTATATTAAGAAAGATTACACACTATAACAAATGTCCCTTTTTTACAATAAGTATCTAACTTTACTGTGAATTCTTCTAGGCTAAGCACATGCAATGGCTCAATATTACCAGATAGTTGGACAAGGACAACAATTGACTCTTGAAGATCTACAAAGATACTGTCCAAACCTATGCTTGGATAGAATAATAGTGAACCAAGATGAACAGCAATATGCACAACAGCAGGTAAGAGAAAAGTTACTCTGAAAATACATCAATTTAATTTATATTTTACATGTTTTTTTTTTAATGTATTGTGCCAACCCCAAGTAAAATGAGACAAGGGCATGATGATGATGATGATTTATCATGCTTTTTATAATAATTTATTATGTCACTACAACAACAATTTGTTTATTTGTTTGCCAGGTGGTGGTACAGCAAGCAGATCCGCAAAATGATATTATAGTAAGTGAAGGTGTGCAGTCTCAGCTGGTTGTGAGTGATGGCTTGCAGTACCAACCCCAGTATATTATCCGACATGAAGCCCCTCCACCTCCACCACCGACGCGTGCCGACTTTCAACAACAACAACAGCAGCAACAACAGCAACAACAACAGCAGGCTTTACATAGGCACCAAGTGGGTATTGCTCAAATTACCATAGCTGTAACAAACAGAGCACGAAATCACCGCGCCGTCAGTTTCTGTACGTCTTTTTGACGTAATGCGAGTAAACTGTGACTAGCAGCGGTCGCCGGAGGCGTCTTCATGCTCTGTGTGTAAACACAATAAAAATGATGTATTGAATTTTAGGATCCAACTAAAAAAAGTAGTCTAGTCCATAAAATTTTGGCAATATAATGTCAACTTAAGGTTAAAATGTATAATTATAACCATTAAAATGTATAATTATGATATATTTCGTTCATAACAAGTGTGGCATAAGTTATGATGTGTAATTTATTTGTAGGTTTACTACACATCTGATTTACCTGTGGATGCTCAGGTTGTGTTACAACAGGCCCAACAGATCATTGATGCATCTTTGATGCAACAGGCATCTCCACAACGCCCGCAACATGTATGTCTCCTGACTAGATCATTGTGTACTACATTTTATGCACTAAAACGAAACTATTGTATTATGGTTTTAGAACTCCTTCGTATAATATGCTTAGCATGTTACTTTTTCATTTGGTTAAATGATTTTATTTCATTTGTTTAGCCCAGTACATAGAATGTCAATTGAGTTATATTTTTATTAGTTCAATAATTTAATTCAGGTTCATATTATTTTTGGGGATAGATAATAAAGACTAACATTGGGTATAGTTTAATTGGCAACCATGCAATACATATTGCACTGACTGTTCATATTAAGTGTGAATAATTGTCAATACCTTGGCAATCCTCTATCCTTTTGGAATGAAAAGCATTTACCCAGTAAATGGTACTTGACAAGTTACTCTTCTGTTCTATCTTACCAGATAGTCGAAACAGAGAAAAACAACTCATTCTTTCAATAAACCTTTTCTGTTGTTTGCCAATATATTTCATAATGGTGCAAGGGTTTAACATTCGTAATGCAATACATTTATGTAACACATTAACAGGGATTTTCATTTAAGCTTCCACTGTAGAGAGGTAGGTATTGAATAGATAGGAAGAAGTATATTATGTTCTTTTACATATAGGTTAACAATTTTTATATATATTTTTGTTATTCTAATGCCACATTATAATTAGGTAACAGCTTCATAGTGTTGGTGCATTTTTTACCTTTTTTTTTTCTGTATACCTAGACAATTGTTATTTTAACGTCTGTTTATTGTGGATGTGGTTCTTTAGATGTAAATAATATTTTTCTCTACTAATGACTTTAAAGAATGAATGCTATGCTTCTTGATAATGGATGGTGCATCTAATATTTTTTCCATCATGAATTTTATGCAATAATAACAATTAGGTTCTAAGTCTAGTTATTCATTTGTTCATGTAACATTTCATAATGTTATGATGAATTGGTGCATTAAAAGGCTTATTTTGTAAAGATAAAAAATCAGATCTGTTATTGCCATAATTATTGTCTCATCTTGGGCCTTATTCTCTATGACACAATGAACGAAACCGCGCGAAATGAATGCAAGATTGGCGGGATTAGCTAAGGAATTGACGTGACGTGGTTTCGATTAAGGAGTCGTTAAGTGGTCATAGTGAATTAGGGCCTTTCTATTGTACGTTTTTCGCCCCCACAAACAACAGGACAGAGTACCATTACTCTTTTATTATTTTAATTTAAAGATTATATAAATATATCTATCTATACTAAAAATAAAGCTAAAAAATTTGTTTGTATGAACGCATTAATCTCTGGAACTACCAATCGGATTTGAAAAATTCATTTTGCATTTGATAACCCAATTCTTGTTGAAGGTTAAAGACTATTTAACACCGCGCTACGTTTCCTAGGAGCCGAGTATACAGAAAAAAATGTCAGCAATAACGCTGAGCGATAAAAGAAGTTTAGTAATAGCGCGGGTGGGAAATGTGGCTGTTATTTTAGTATGTTGTAGTGTCTTACGACTTTCATTCGAACGAAGTCGCGGGCAGGAGCAAGTTTTAGACAAAATTAGAGAGTTGGCTTGTTTAAAATAATCACTAATCCCGATGGTTTGAATACTTTCAATCAAATAGCTATAAGGTACAAAACTCATATCACAAAGAGGAATGGGAGCACAGTAATATTATAATTAATTGTACAAATTTCATACTGTAATTTATGAAACTGGGTAGGTGGCAATTTACAGGGTGCAAATGTATTTCATATGTATAACTGTTGGAATGGTTCATGCTTGTGCTAACGGTCCATATTTCCGTAGACACTAAAGCATGAGTTACTTACCCCTGGTTTTGAAAGCATTCTCAATTCAATCGGTTGTCAAAGTTCTTGTAAAGTAAGTTCTTCTTTTTGATTGGCTGTTGTTATTTCTGACAACCAATCACAACAGGTAATCAGAGATTAGCTCTATAGCTAATCTCTGATTGAACGTCTATACGTGGCTGGCTTTTCAGAAAACAGGTTTCTCTGGGTCACTTGCTGTCAATGTTGATATGATCTAAAGCTTGTTGTTGACGTCAGCAGCTAGTAAGTCCGGCACACGTGCTGTCGCAACCAACTGTGATACACCCCGCTCAGCCGCCGCCGCCTCAGCCCCCGCCCCCGCCTCCCCCGCCGCAACATGCTGCCCAACCTGCGGTATGAAACTTGTTTACTAGATATTTTTTATGATTTTTCTATATGTACAAACAATTAAATAAAAAAAACTATTCTTGTGTTTTTAGCAAACACAACAACAGCAACAGTTGTCGCGAGCGTCACCTCAACTCATACAGCACTTCCAACAGCACCAACAACAGATTCATCTGCAGCAGCTGCAACAACAACAGTTGCAGCACCAACACCAGCTGCAACAACAACAACAGCAAGCGCAACACCAACAACACTTGCAGTCACAACAAATACCACACCAGCAGGTTGTTATGCATGCCGCATACATAAATCAAGCTGTAAGTTTGATGTCTCATTTGGTCGTAGGTCGTGAATTTGGGTTAGACTAACTTATTCTACTCAAAAGTAAAAGTGTGTTTCCCGGGCGTGAATATGAGACATCGATCATTAGGAAGAGACTGTCCCACAAGTGTAAATGACAGAAATCTCGCTTTAAAAAGTCTAAATTTTTCTAAAACTGTCGCTGCCATATTTGCGGCCGGGTACTGTAACCGGATTATTCTTCCGATACGTTTGTAGAATTAGTCGGACTAACCCATCGATTCAATACAGCATGTGATTAAGTCACGGCGAAGCGAATCTAGAGCATTATGGTGGTATACAGGGAGCAGCCCGGGGCGCTGCCCCGCGGCTGCTGAACCCCGCGCTGGGCGCCGGCGCCGGCGTGACGCTGGTGCGCGCGCCCGTGCGCTCCGTGCGCCCGCGCCGCCCCGCGCAACGCTCGCCCGCCGCGCCGCCGCGCCTGCTCAACACCATGCAGCCGGTAAGTCGACCACAAAACGCACGGGTTCCGGACCGCTCTGCGACCAAACATTTCAGTCATAGATTCGCCTTACCGCGTCAAAAGATGGCCACATATTTCTCTTTCGCTTTAACACCTCTGACACAGAGACTAGACTTGATTGTCATGGAAACGCCATATTATTGTGTAAGCTCACTCTTCTCAGTATGGACACTTTTTCGCGCGACTTGTAATCTAGCAAGCCAAAATTTAAATCGTAAGATTTAAATTTTGGAGTGTCCCACAAACCAACACGCGCATACACGGACCGACAGGGTCAGGCATCGTCGCCGGGCGTGCCGGGCGCGACCAGCAGCGCGAGCGCGGTGGGCAGCGGGGCGGGTACACCAAGCGCGGCGCGCGCGCCCGCGCCCCGGGTGCTCAACCCGCAGGCGTCGCACGCCCAGCATCGCCCGCCCCGCCCGCGCACCCCCCTGCATCACTCGCTACAGGTGCCCGCATGAACCAAACCCTATTTTCGACAGCTGACCAACAGATTATATTTCTGGACTGTTCTGATTCTATCTCCGAATTTAGTAGTTAGTGCATGCGAGACCTATATTTGTACGCGCCCTCGATACTCCTCCGATTTTCCGAAGCTTATTCCTTATTTGTGTGTCGTTTTAGCAGCACCAACACGCCCAACAACACCAGCAGCATCAACTCGCACAACACGTCTTAGGACAACAGGTTCATCCGCAACAACTGAATCAACTCAAGCTCTCCACCCATCAAGTGAGACAAGTTTTTACAAGTTGACAAGTTGTTTTTGTTGTTTTTTTCCAATATGTTGTACCAAACTCTCAAATCACAATGAACTTTCATCAGATTGATATTTTCGAGTAGTAAGTGGGTCGAAGTGGCCCCGTCCTGTGTCCACAATGTTTTAATGGATCTTTTTATTTCGTTTACTCAATGGAATCTGTACTCACAATAGACCAAAATTTGTAAACTTTAAGTTATAACTTTTGTATTTCATTGTGCATATTTCTTCTTTTCCAGCTTCTGAATCAACAAAACCAGCCGCATGCACAGACCACTCGAATTATAACACCACAGGGGACAATAGTGACGCAAAACTTACCTACACAAATGGCCCAACACTCAGTAGTTACGGCGAATCAGAGCAATGGACCTTTACCTCAACAGAACACTGTCACCATTCCGCAAAGATCTTCACCCCATCCACAACAGGTGCAGCAGCAAGTCAAAAAGGTTGTAGTTCAACCTAACAACGCCAACGACATGGACGATCTCGAAGAGAGTATTACAGCCGCCATACTTACCAAACATACAGTCAGTGAAAATATGAATCAAACACCGCAGCAGTTCCACACGCCGCCGCCGGCGATGCGGCCCAACCACGTCGCCGGCAACGTCGCGCAGCAACACCAACAACTCAACTTTAACTCGCAACACGGCTTCCAGTCACAGCAACTGTCATTTGAACAACCACACGTGCAACAACATCCCCAAACACTCACACAGCTATTGATGGACCCAGACATGGAGGAGGAACGACAAGTATTAACCCTAACTAATGGTCAGAGAATAACCCTTGCCGACTATAAACGGATGCAGCAGCCACCGCGTACGCCTATACAACAACAACAACAAGCAAGGTATGCATTGTGTTATCTATAGTGTGCTGTAAAATAATATCGATGGAAGCAAGCTGTCAACTTCGACTAGCCAAATACTATAGTACAGTTCCTTATTTAATTACAGAGACGCAGGAAGACAAACTTTAGTGAGAAGTAAAGAGCTGCAAAGGCCTGTACAAAGAGTACCGCCGATGCAAGTTCAACACCTCAACTCTATAGTAACCCCTCATCACGGTATTTATCTATACAATAATATTATTTATCATCTAATAAGTTGCATTCAGTATTGATCCATAGCGGCTTGCGTCCAGCCTTTATTCTAATTAGGCTGAGAAATAGCACTTCTTGAACTTACAAATTTCAGACAGCTCAAAAGGCCCGCCCTTCACCGCTTCCTAGTGTTTTAACTGAGAAGAAGTGGCACTACAAACTCTATAGTCCCTAGCAACACAACTGTCTGTTAAGTTATCCCTATCTGGTCTTCGTTGCGGTGTGAAGTATTGCAGTCATTAAGAAAATATTTAAAAGCAGTAGAACTTACAACTAAAATTTATTTATATTCTAAACTTAATGTTTGAAGCGCCGCGCGCCGTGTCCTAATGTGAAGTAGCCCTCTTTTTAGAAAACAACGATAATGTGTCTGGACCATCAGAGCTATTTTCGGAGACGCAATCTGCAAAAATGTTAATATTCCTCCAAAATGGTGAACAGAGGTTGATCACTTTCACACTGCCTAAAGAAAGCTGTACACTTCAAGAAGTTCTTGAGCAGGTATGTAGCTCATTGAATTATTGTTAAAGTTGCATTATTAATAGTGGCCGACCGATGATATTCAGACGAAATCGAAACCGTAACCGAACCTTCGGCTCCTCTACTAGGTAGTTTTTTTTACAAATAGTGATTAAGGGCTGACTTTGTAAATATAAGATTTCTTTTGTACAAAGAAACAAAATACCTTTGCCAGGTTTTGAGTAAAAAAACTGTTAATATTTCAAAATACAGATGGAAAAATTAGCCCTTATACGATTTTATTTTTTACGATATGATTATTTGGCTGAAACTGGCCGAAACAGAAATGAAACCTTCGGTCGGTCACTATATTAACGTTAACTTTGCCACATCCGCCTTGGGTAGCAGTAGCAGTACGAAACCTAGAAATGACTGTGAACACCCGCTGAGAATACTGTTTACAAAACCAACAACTAAGTTCTAATGCAATACAATGCTTAAGGCTAATGACCTTTATTCCTGCACCCTAACTGCGTAACACACTATCAATCGGAATCTTAATCATTTTGAAGCAAATTGCTAATCCATTGCTTCATATGTTCGAAAAATTTGCCTCCTCAACACGTAAATAACGCAATGAATGTTGTTGAACTGTTAAAATGAAACCAATTCCGATTGTGTTACGCAATCCCCCCGCTGGTAAACCGTAATCTCTGCCTAATCTTTGACATATTTGTAATATAAAATTATGATTTCACATTAGTGTAATGTTTATTTCAGGTTAACGTTCCTTTTTCGGAAGACACCCACATACAATGTATGCAAAACACAAGCAGTGAGATAGACTACTTTGTATCTGTGGGCTCAACAATTAGAATCGAGGATATGCTAGAAAATCACCCGGTTTGTAAATCCATATACCTTATTTTGTATATAATACAGGAAATAATGTTTATTTATTTATTTTATATAAGGTAGCTTGTTACTTACCTACTTTATTTAAAATAATAGATATCATGATTATATATGGAACCTAGCACAACTAAACCTTTCGCTAGCTTATATAATACAGTGCTCTTTACAATTTTACGACATTATTGTTTCAGATGTTAATAGGAGCAGATATGAGTAGTAGAACTTCCCCCACAATGATGTTACACTTACAACCACAGAGTAGTGAAATGTCTACACCAGAAAAATCCCAGTGTCCAGATAATGGTATGTTTTTTCACTCACTATAAATATGATGCGTTATAGATTATAATATTTATATAAGCGACCAGACTCGACATTTGGTATGGTTGCGATTTTTACCTTTTTCAAAAAAACTAAAAACAATTTCCTCTTCTACTTTATTATGTACTAGCTGACCTGGCGAACTTCGTACCCTAAATGTATGAGAAAATTAATAATCTTCACAATATTTTTTTTTTCGTAAACTTTTCCCATGTTTTAATAGTTAAAAAATCCAATAAATCAAAGATCATATAAATCGGTCCAGCTGTTCATGAGTTATAAATGGTGTAACTAACCCGACTTTGTTTTATGTTTAAAGACAAGCAGTCTAGTCATTTTCTCGTTTAGTTTTGTAGTTGCTGAGTTGTTGAAGGTTACATTATAATTATTCTGACAATAATTGCTATATTTCCAGTAAACAACAGTCCAGAATCTCCAGGACCGCGGTCTCCGCCGCCACGACTAGTGGACGGCATGCTAGCTGTTTGTAAATCATGTGGATACACGGGATACGACTTTAGCCGCTGTGAACGGTATGCATAATATCTACATCGATATATTTTATAAATCGATCGACCCAGTATATGGCAGTGTACTACGGGACACTGGCTAAGCCCAAGCAGCGCCCCAGCAGCCAGCCTACCGGCGCCGCCAGGTCGCCGTGAGTCCATGACCACGGTTACACTACCGGCGCCGCCAGGTCGCCGTGAGTCCATGACCATGGTTACACTACCGGCGCCGCCAGGTCGCCGTGAGTCCATGACCACGGTTACACTACCGGCGCCGCCAGGTCGCCGTGAGTCCATGACCACGGTTACACTACGGTTGTCAATTCACGGTCTCCACTCATCATCATCCACCTGCCCTTATCCCAATTTATTTGGGGTCGGCGCAACATGTCTTTTTCAAGAATATTTTATAAATGGCTCCATTTTCAAGATATTTACCTCTTTATTCATAAACTTTGCTTAAAGTTAAGTAGTGATTAGCGACTATTTAACCATACATTTTTGACGTTTGAGCGCCACTTAATTTTAATCAACGTTTATAAATAAACCCCTTAGTGTTTACGGTTTTATTATTTTTAAGGTGTAAACGAGTATTCACAGAAGAGCCTAAAAGTGTACCAAGTAAAAAAGTAGAACAGAAAAAGAAAGAACCAGAAAAATCAGTAGCAGTCATAGAAAAACAGAGGTAAGTTCTTTGATTGTTTAGATTTATTTTGATACTATTATACCGTTTATTTATTTTCTTACATATCAAAAATATTTTTATAAAAATAAAAGTATAATAAATTGTGTCCGCCTGTCGGATGCACGGTCCAGACTACCGGTGGTTAGGGCTTCAGAGACAGGAACCTCCTCACAACGCGAGCCGTATCGAGGAGTTTGATCTCAGTCAATTTGAGTATGCCGAAACAGTACATCGAAACCGGCATGACCCAACCGAGAGGCGCGTACCTTCTTTCCACCTGAAAAAATACTCATTAATGCCTTCTTCAGGCGACCAAAGAAGCGCCCCTTCAACGGTTGCTTCATGTCGGCATTGACATTATTATTAGTAAAAATCTAATCCATATTTGATTCCAATTTAAAACTTCCAAATTCTTAACTGACTTCCCCAATAAGAGTAATTATTTACATAAAGACTTGTACTAGCCTCTAATATATTTATCTTGTTACAGCACATGTGCGGAAGGAATTAAATTAAACTTATTAAAGACTTCAGTGAAGATGCTAAACAATAAAACAGTAAGTATGATCATGTCAAAAAATTAACAATGCCATTCTATAAACCCAATCGAATTTTGGTTCATTCATTATTTTCTCTTCAGCCTGTACAAGAAAAGAAGCCGCCTAGAGTAAGAAAGCCACGTGGGAAACAACCAGATCCAGAGCCCGTCATATTAACTTTAAGTTCGGATGAAGAGGACTCTAATAGTTCTATGTTGAGTCAGGTAAATAATTAACTGTTTTAACGTTCACACAATGATAATATATTATACAGTATGGAAACCACATATATGCAATAAATTATACCACATACTTGTTATCGCCTTTTCCGACGATATACAAAAAAATGAAAGAAAACGGTTGCGGAAAACTGCTGTTTTCCCTACATTTTGACGAGTTATGCGGACATAAATGTAGGGAACAGATTTTTTGTCGCGACCGATTACGTTTTTTTTTTGTATATCGTCAGAAAAGGCGATATCAAGTATGTGTTATAATAATTTAATGCATATAATATGGGGTTTCCGTACTGTATACAGGGTGTAATTTTAATCACCGTTTTCCTCTTAAGGGGTCATTGTACTCATCATTATGATCAACTTTTACTATGGGACCAAACCTGAAATCGTAAAAAAAAATCAGCTGTTCCCTACATTTATGTTCGCATAACTCGTCAAAATGTGGGGAACAGCTGATTTTTTTTTTACGACTTCAGGTTTTGTCCCGTAGTAAAAGTTGTTCATAATTATGAGTACAATGACCCCTTAAGAGGAAACTGTGATTAAAACTACACCTGTATAATAATTGTATGTGAAGATGGTGCACCTAGAATAATATTACCATACCACAATAGGTAAAATGATACCTTTGTTTCTAGCATGAACATTCAATTAGTATGAAGGAGCCATCCCTGAGTGAAATAGAAGGTGGGACCCCAGACAGCGGCATTGGTATTGACGGCATGGACGGTAAGTTTGCATGTTCATATTTTCATAGTGATCTACTCCACCTGTGGATCATGATTAGGTATATGCAGAAACTTAATATTGTTAATAGTAAGTTTCGAAAACGGCAGATACCTACACCTCGAATGTATTTTCTACAAATTAGCTCCCCCTTGGTCTAGGCCAAGAATAGTTACCCAATATTTAGTTGTTCAGTAATAAACTGGTAGGAAGGCAAGGCAGTAATTAATTAAATTGTGTTGTTGAACATTTTTTTATTATTTGATATAGATAGAAGCGAGAAGCTCATTCGTAACGATTCCCAAATTACGCCCGACTGTTTCTTATCACAAAATACTAGAGCTTTCCCGCGGCTTCGCTCCTGTATGGGCTAGGCTATTTTTCCGGAATAACAATAAACAGTCGTGGACAGCTAATTACGGTCACTGTGTACCAAACATATAAGATGGTCGTTGTAGGTAATTTTGCCCACTTTTATTATATCAACATACATCAAAATATATAAAAAAGTCTACTAATATATCAAAATAATCAATTTCCATGCAGCCCATAATTTTATCTTTATGAAAAAAATTACGACGAACCGATGCGCCACACGTTGCCACGTGAAATGACAAAATGAAAATTCCAACAAACAATAATAATTATATATTAGGCAAGTAGGATTTTATTCCTAGTTCGGAAAACCCATACAATAAACATCCTGGTTCCTAATCCTTTCGAAATGAAGTCTCTATAACCAGTGTATGCGAATCTAGGTTGATAGATGGCGCCATCAGCACAAGTAGTTAACAAAAAGTTTATTACAAGATATTTTAGATTTTAAACATCTGAACTGATGCAAAGATGTAAAGGTTTACTTCCTTTAAAAAAAATATATTGAATTGCTATGAGAAATCAAGTTGGTTTGCTGCTTCTGTTGCAAGTGCTGCTTCTAGTAAAAAAACAAAGGCCATTTTGGAGTAGGAAAAACAATAAAAAATAGATGAGGTAAAAATATAAAAATAAAGTAATAAATTGTTAATGTTATCATTGGATATCACTAATTTCTTTTTCAAAGCAGGGCCTCCCGGCGTTTTCAATCATCCCTTCAATATGATCAAATCTTGTAAGCCGAACCAATTTACGAATATCTTGATTTAACTTAAAACCGGTACTGACGTAAATAGATCGATAACTTATCCTTCCAATTTTTTGACAAATATAAGTAAACAAAATATTGATAATTTGCAGGTCAGTGTCAGGTTGTTTATTGAACAAAATATGTTTCGCGAGCGTAACAAGTATGTGTATTTACAGAATTAGAATCCTATTGAATGACTATTTGAAATATAAATCAATGGCATTAATGAACTTAGAGGGTTGTATTAATGATTTTAATTATTATAATTCTGTAGTATTTGTTTCGGTCGCGAATCATATTTTAATCAACATACAACCTGACATTGACCTGCAAATTGCAAAAACTATTATAATAATATAATTTGCATTTCGCGGGCTACCAAGAGCATCCCCTCTAAATTGAAAATGTCACAGATTAAAAATATACCACGTAACCCCAAAAAATATTTCGTGTAATTATTTAATTTTTCTTCATACTTTTAAAAATATATTGAATGCCGTACTCAGTTATAAATAAATAGGCAAGTGAAACTACATAAGTTTCGTTTTTTTATCATTTTTCTAGTCCAAGCATGCTAAGAACAATTTCTTTACCATTGTTCCTAACAATAATCGAAAATAATATCATTTAAGGATTTAATCTAATATTATCTGTATCTGATGCTCTCTCGCTGGCGTATACAAATCTCACGTTTATACACAGATTTTGACGTCGCTAGCGATAAATCTGTTTGGATTTTAATTGAAACCGCACCGGCGTAAAAAGGCGCTGCTGTGTGTGTACCTGGCATAATGCCTGGTTGTTTTTTTTTAGCAATTAGAGAAAAAAAAAACCGGTAAAGTAATGAAAACCGATATCTGATATTAACGTTTTTACTCTTGGCAACATTCATCAGTCAGCCCGTCGAGAATACAAACACATTCTGTGCAAAAAAGCTTGCCACAAGCTCGATCAGTCATTGTGTTGTAATGTAAAATATTTTTGTATCTGTGAAAATTGTGGATGGATGGGTCGCAATGCGTCTTGACTTGAGCATTAATAAATCTTTGTGATTATTTTTCACTGAATTTACGAAATGTTCAGGGATAACTTCAAATACAATACAGGTACATATATTTGTATTCCAGCTTCAGGGTTATTTTTAGTAAAACAGTCGCTGCTTTGTTTAATAAACGCGAACTTGAGAACTAGACATACCGTCGATATCTGCCATAATACAGTGATTTTTAATCAATACTTGTTATTACTGAAGGTATTAGATGAAATTTATAAAATCCTACACAATATATACCTATTCTCTGATATTACGCATTGCTGTCACTAAAACCTTTCGTAGTATGTACCTATAGCTATATAATACATAAGAACGATCAAGATACTAAACATGTGAGTGAGGCAGCTTTAGGGTCGGTTCACATCTGACGGAAGATGCGTCGCGTATTATCGGTCGCATAATGCCAGAACAGACAATTATGTGAGAAAACATTCAACCTTTCACACTTAACCGATGATGCTTTAGTGCATCGAGCGAATAAATAGAGGCAATCGAACTAACGCTCGACGCATCTTCCGTCAGATGTGAACCGACCCTTAGGTATAGGTACTGCTACTTAGTATATTTATATAATCGAGCATATTGTTTAAATAAAATATGAAATGTAGAAGACTGTGGAAAATATAAAAGGTGATGAATGTTCTCTTGTATTTTATAATGTATCACACAAAAGCAATAATAGTATTTATACAGGGTGGCAGTAATAAAGTCAAAACAGTACATTAAATATTTTAGAAAAAAAAAGTAATTGTTGTGGTGCCAAAAATATAGTTTTTAGAATTTTTGTCTGTTTGTGTTTGTCTGGATGTATGTTCTGGATTGTCGCAAACACAGCTGGACGGATTTGGATGAAATTTGGCACACAGTTAGTTTATACCCGGATTAGTGCACTTTGAATACCGATAGTATGTTCCCGTGAGATATCCATGCAGTTGAAGCCGCAGCCAAAAGCTAGTATATTATTGTAGTAATGTTTTGAAGTAGGAAAGAAAATACTCAGTATCTGAAAGAAGTGTGTGTGTGACAACTAAATCAGAATTTAGGTACAGACACCTTGTCTAATCAGGTGTTCACTAATTGCTTACTCAATAATACAGTTCCAATAATTATTTTTATCAGGCTGTGTGCATGAAAAAATCCCACATTTGTCAATTTCTTATCTAAAAATGTGAAGTTTGTATGATACTAATAAAAGTTCAGTTTATGTGGCGCTAAACCATTTGTGTCAGTCACAGCAATAGTTTATTTCTCCTTTGATTTACTTAATGGAGATATTGTATTATCATAAGTTAAAGTTTGGATTTTATTTCAAGGATAACTGAAGACTAGTGTGTGATTTTTAAATTTCTTGAAATGGTAATAGGAAAAATACATTGCTGACAGGGTTTTTTTTAAATCAGTTTTTTCAACATTATTTTTCTGCTATATTTTGTATTGGGAGTTGAAAAAAGGTGGTGGCAAGTGCAAGTAGACCATGTAATAATGTTGATTGATATTTTATAATACTCAAAATCAAAAGGGGTTTCTTGTAAAAAGATGATCATACGTCACTCTTGACTCTTGCGTCAATTTTCGGAAAACTTATGAATATTAGTGGTTTTGCTTGAATAATTAACTTATTTGAACAAATCCTTTCATGCAATACAAAGAACTCGAATTTTCAAATCATGAATAATTTTGTTTAGATTCTTTGTCCCTTTCTCAAAAATAATTAACAAAATTGACCAAAATCAGTCAATTTCATGGAAGGTGGTAAATTATCTCAAAAATAATGTTATAAACTTCCTATTATAGCAACCTGTTTGTTTTAAAAATCACTAAAATATTCTAATATGATATTAGAGTACACATAATAGAAAGCGAAAAGTAATGAATCAACTTAAGGTGATTTTATGTGGAACATAAATTAATATTCAAGTAACTTAGGTAATTCCTTTCTAAAATGATAAAAATAAAACCTATACCTAGCCTAGTTAAAATGAGAAATTAATGTTTTCTTACACTTTCCAAAACTATGGTTGTTTTGGAAAGGTCAATAAGACTGAAATTTGAAGAAAAAATTAACTATTCAAAGACATTTGTTACTTCATTTTGGCGATTTAGCGACTTTTTGGTCTTAGAGAATAGAATAAAAAGTGTTTGTTCGTTGTGGATGAACAATAGATAATTGATTGTCTCATTAGGCAGGGATCGGTAGGTTAATATTAAAAATTAAGGGAACCTGATGATCTAAGTTTCAAAATTAATATTCTTTCAACAGATGGCAGCAGAGAAGAAATCAGTCAAAGTTCTTCACAAGTTACATCACTCAACTGTCGAACCATTAGAATTGGGTCATACAGATACACACCAAAAGAAAAGGTACAATAATATATAAGTTGTTACAAATTAATCTTTTACACTAACTAATATAATAGAAACAATTTTTTGCTAATAATGTAGGTACTAATTATGGTAAAAATTATAATTTAAGTAAGTAGACCTGGGACAATTTATGGCATGCAAATAATATCTGACTATTTTGAATAACAAGTAATTTATATTATATCAACTATTAGGTTATATTTATAGGTAGTTAATGAAAAAGTTTTGAAGGTTTTTTAAGCATGAGAATTGACCTTCAAATCTCGCTAACAAATTATGTTTTCTTTAATCAATATTATATGTTGTCTTGTCACATGTGGAGTTTTTTTTATTTCTTAAGAGCTACAAAATTACAGACTCCTGATGATGAAATCTAATGACTCGGAACAGAAAATTCAAGCATCCTTGTGCTGCTGGAACTTACTGCATATTATAAATGAAACAGTGCTGAATGTGCATGAATGAGCAATGTTCAAACCACAAGCTTGAATTCAAATTCAAATCATTTTATTTTCTCTTCACAAAACAATGGTATAATATAAATTTAGACAAGCTTAGATACTAGTTTGTGAGAGACTGGTGTCTGCACTAGGAATACCTGTATAGCAGATCACCAGATTTATGAATTGATTTTCTTAGTAAATACTTGAAATTTATTTCATTATTTTGTTTTTTTTTTTTCGCAGGTTTACATATCAGCAAAAGGCATAAAAATTGTTGCACCCTCACTTAAAAACGAATCAAGAGATGTGGCTCTACAAATACAACTCAAAGAAGTTGTCAGAATCTTGGTACATTTTGGTAAAGGGTTACCTGTCATTTTTTTATACACTATGAGCAAATGTGGTGGCTATATTAGGAAAGCATTGGATATGACAGAGGAATCAGGTAATTATATTCACAAACATTTTATATACTTTTTTTTTTTTTTTTAATTAAAGCAGCTTTTGTAAATTTGTGTAATGTGATTTACAGGTCCTTATTATAATCCAATGTCAAAGATAGACCCTTTCAAAAGGATAACATTGCTACCAGAAACTATATCAGATGAAGCAAAAATTACGTTAAAAGTTTTATTTGGTAAAGTGATGGACGAATTGAATGCTCGGGAAGCCAATGATATTTTAGTGAGAACATGTCCTAAAGAAAGCAATAATGTTGCAAGAATGGCAACAAGATTGTCAAGTGCCACCATTGCATCTGGAGCTAAGAGGTGTGTGGCCCAGCTATTTAAATATAATTTTATGGTCAGCTTATTTTTCTCGCTCATGGGCAAATACCCAGTTATTAATTACATTACTTTTATTAGTATTCAAATCAGGGGGTAGATTTTGACATGTTTTTTGTATATTTACAGTTCTAACCCTGCAGAAATAAGGCAAATCTTAATTTATCCACCTGGAAAAGGTGGTATACCTATAAACACTGAAGACTACATGTGCCTAGCCCAAGATCAGTTTTTAAACGATGTTATCATAGATTTTTATTTGAAACATTTAGTTCATGATGTTTTAACACCTCGTCAGAGAGAAAAGACTCATATTTTTAGCACATTTTTCTACAAAAGGCTCACTACTAAACCATGCAAAGTGAACAGAAGTTCCAATCCTCATGAATGGGATAGTAATTTGACTCCCGCTCAAAAGCGACATGCAAGAGTCAAGACTTGGACAAAGAATGTCAACATTTTTGAAAAAGATTTTATTGTAGTTCCTATTAATGAAAATTGTCACTGGTTTGTTGCAATTATCTGCTACCCAAGCTTAGACGGCTGCCGGAGTACGATAGATAACAGACTTGTTACCCCACAGGAAATCAAAAGAAAAGGTGAGATGCAAAATATTGATGTTTTAACTTAAAAAGTACTTTTTTTATCATACTTGTATCTTACAACAACTTTTTTACAATTTCAGAACGTAGATCGTCAATGCAAATAGGTAACACAACTATCACACCATTAAATAAACAAGAACAGCTTACATTAAGTTGTGACTCGGACAATCTTAGTGAACGAGATGAGGCTGAAGCTGAGGTAGCCTAAGTTTAATCCTTCGCAATTCTCATTCATACTTATAAAATACAGTTTCTTGACAACAGAAAATCTATTACAGGAAAGCGATTTGGACATGCAGTGTGATTCAGATGAAGAAGAAACAGAAAAAAGTCCTGTAGAAAAGAAAGTTGAAGTTCAACCAAATAGAAAAACGGAACCTATTAAACAGTATGTATCTATCTATAGCAATCGTAGAGAACAGTATAGTTATCATTTCTGACAAATATAATAATTCTGTATCTGCTTTTACTATGAATTTAATACTGAAACTTTTATATCATTTTAAAGCAGCTGTTATAGTCTTATTTTCTCTCATTCTCAGATCAGCATTGGAAACATCTGTAAATCAGCATGGAAAAGATTCTATTATTAGGTGTGTTTAAACACCTAACATATAATACTTCTATCTGGATTGCTAGTTTTTAAGAACTTTATGTATTAAATTATGCTCAAAAATATTTTTCTTTTCAGGCCATGTATACTTATATTTGATTCGTTAGCTGGGGCATCTAGATCGAGAGTTGTAGCCACATTAAGAGATTACCTCACTTGTGAATATCAAGCTAAAGTATGTATATTTGTCCAACAAGTAACAAGCAGGTAATATCTAGAATTCTATTTAACAAATACGTTATGTTGCAGGTCTCTCAAAATAAAATTTTCAATAAGGATAACATCAAAGGGAGTTGTCCTAAAATACCTCAACAAAACAATTTTACAGATTGTGGGTTGTACTTGCTGCAGTATGTTGAACAATTTTTTAAAGTGAGTATCAAAACTACAATCACACAGGGTGTAGAGCGACCCATCATATAGCCGTCGTGTACGCATTCTGCGGGGTAATTGCGTAACACACTAACAGTAGGAATGGTTTTCATTTTGACAGTTTAACAACATTCATTGCGTTATTTACGTTGCTAAGCAGAGAATTTTTTCGAACATAATATGAAGCAATGGATTAGCAATATCCTTCAAAATGATTCAGATTCTGATTGATAGTGTGTTACGCAATTGGGGGGTTGTACATCAATGCAATCATACAATTAAGTAAATACTTTACAACAACAATAATTGTTGGGAAACGAATTTTTGGTGTGAAAAGTCGCTGTTTACGGCATCGTCGCTGGGTTTCCTTGAGCTTTCGCAACACAAACGCATTCGTTATTCCTACTTATTTTATTATTGATTCATGTCGAGAATCATTAGCTTAGTTACCTCCTTGAATCTGACGAGGATGCAAAACGACACCTTGTATATCTCCATAACCAGAGGGTTTCCAGGTATGGTCCAGAAAAAAAAATTTAGGTATGGTCCAGTACAAAAATAACCAGAAGAACAAGTGACTCTGCTTCGTTCAGGGTATTTTTACACCCAATATAAATATTGCAGGTCTATTGATAAGATAGTCAAACTAAATATTGATTTTGTTTTCAGGATCCTATATTAGACTACTCATTGCCTATAAAACAACTAGCCGGTTGGTTCGACGAAATAGTCGTAACTCGAAAACGTGAAGAGATCTCAAATTTATTAAAAATACTGATGCACAAATATAACCCAGATTCGCATTTGGCTTTGCCTGATATTACATTCCCTACTTTAAATGGTATGTATTAAGAATGCGAATTACATGTAGTATTTATAGTGTTCTAGAGTTGAGAGCATTATAAATTAAATATAAATATGAAAGATGTGGTGAATAGAAACATCTTTAATCTGACTACCTGACGCTAAACATTCAATATTTTGGCCTGGCAGTGTGTGTTAATATTCTTTTCTACATTTTTAGGTAAATTAATTGAAACTGAAGATCAACAAGAAGAAGGCTCTGACGGTGACAAAGGCAGTTCAAGCAAATCACAAAAATCCGAAGGAAAGGAGTCTGAAGCTCCAACTCTCACATTAGTAAAACAAATGCCAACAGGTGATATAGTAGTGAAGCGAAACTATGCTGACTCTTCCGACACTATTCACTTGCGAAAAACTATAAGACTTTCAAGTGATGCTGAAAATAGATCTATGGTCCAAATAAAGCAAGAATTTATCAAGAAAGGTGATAGCGAAAATCAAATCTTGATTCCTATTAAGTTACATACACATACAAGTGACTTAGTTAAAGACATTCAAAATACTTTAATAGTTAATAAGAATAATAAAACTTTGGGTGATAAAAAGCATGGTGTACATAATCAGAATGTATCAAATATGAACTGTATTCGACAAAACATTGGTGAAAGTGACAGCCATCATTCATTCCTGAAAACGAGAAGGGTAAACAAACTCGACGATGTGAATGAAACATGTAAAAAATTCAAAAAGAATGAATGTTGAAACTTGTTGCCTGTCCATATACCATGTCTATTAAATTATTAATAATTTAATACAGTGTATAGTTGTTTTATGGACTTGTAAATATTAGTAATTAACTATTAACAATATGTATTTAATACTGTACCTATTTTATAATATATAAAGATAATTGTAAAGATTTAAAATTTTACTTGTGTATCATATTAGCTTCCACGAAATACAAAACCGAAAGAAAATTAAAATGTGACTATCTTTCGTTTTGTGAGTTTTTTTTTTTTTTATTTAAATAAAGTTATTTAATAAGCTCTTAGACGAAAAAATTAAACGAAATGAATTAAATGTTGCTATGATTATTAGTATTTCCTCTTGTAGAGCTCAACCCATACTCAGATCCCAAAAACCTATGTCCGTGACTACCGCCGGACCACCAACGCATTGGCGTTGGTGGTCCGGCGGTAGTCACGCTTCAGTATTATTTGGTAAATTATTAGAACTCAATTGGTACTATACCTTAGTAGTTTTCGAGAGAAAATAGCTGTAGCATGTCCCCTTTGGCGCTCATGGTCCTGCTGAAGGGTGCGTGACTACTGCCAGTCCACCTTCAAAGTCGATTTTCTAAAAAACTACTCTGGTACCAAGTTAGAGTACCAATTTGAAAGCGATTGGCGTTGGTGGTCTGGCGGTAGTCACGAACATCAAAAACCTTTCGAGAAGTGCGAATTACACTGTTGTACAGCGAGACGTCGAGCGTGTGCGAAAGAGCGCGTGATGTGTAGTTCGCATCGTATCGATATAACCGTAGCATTAATTAGGGTCCGTCTAGATTATGTTATATAACACATCCAAATTATTTAATATTGCTAACTTTTCTATAGAAACATCAAGCCCACGCCATTTCATGAAACGCCTCCAAGCGTTCCTTCGACTGATACTATACAGGGTTATTGGAAAAACACCAACAACCTCTTAAGAGGTCATTGTACTCATCATTATTCAACAACTTTTACTATGGGACCAAACCTGAAATCGCGAAAAAAAAAAGCTGTTCCCTACATGATGACAAGTTATACGAACATAAATGTAAGGAACAGCTGATTTTTTTCGCGATTTCGGGGGGTTGTTCCCATAGTTGTTCATAATTTATGAGTACAAGAAAAAAAGGGTAGCACAAAATATTATATGTCCGTGACCACAGAACTGTTCTGTGTCCGTGAACACCGCCACCCCACCAACGCCAATCGCTTCCATGTTGGTGAATAATTGGTACTAATTAGTACTCAATTGGTACTAATTAGTACTCAATTGGTACTAATTAGTACTCAATTGGTACTAATTAGTACTCTAACAAAAAAATTGGTACCTTAGTAGTTTTCGAGAAAATCGACTTTTACATGCATCTTGCTTGTATCGTTTTCTCGAAATATATTTTATCAATGATTATATAAAATAAAGGTTATATATATTTTCTTGAGTAAAGATTTCTGAAGGACACCCTTGCGGTAAGTAGGTACTAGCTAGTACCTACTATTGTGTTTCAAATTGCGGCCTGAGTTTCACTCCGACATGCTCCGAAAACACTCTGCACACCGTTCGTCTCTGGCAAACCGCAATCGTGAATTTTTTATAATTTTGTCAAAGATCCATCATAGGTAGGGCAGGCCGGGAATCAGACTTAGAGCATTTAGAGATTAGATCATAGAATTAATGAGTCCGCGTATCACTGGTCAGTTTCCCTCAGTCGTCAGTTTATTTAATTCGCCAGTTTCGTTGATTAGCCAGTTTCACTGATTCGTCAGTTTTCCCGATTAGACAGTTGTGTTTACTCGACAGTTTCCAGTGTTTGCCAGTTTTCGTCGATTCGTCAGTTTGGTACACTCAAGGGAAAAGGTTTTTAAATGTTGAATAAACAATGAGTTTGTATAATATTCCATAAATATGGCTAAAAGTTATCAAATAGATCTTAATCCTACTATCACACTAATATTATAAAGGCGAAAGTTTGTGGTGTCCGTTATGCTAGCGTACACCAGAACTGCAACGAGTTAGTTTCTATGCCAAAAAACTCTGTGTAAATACTGCCTAATTACTGTAAAAATAAAAAAAAATCTTCCTCTTTAGTTTAGGAAATAAACACCATTTTCACTATGTACGCTAGCGTCACGATCAAGCTAGCGTACACATGGCCGTACTCGAAAACGGCTAATTGTAAAGCAACAGATTTGGACACAAAAATACTGTTCTAATACTTCTCCCGCTATGCAAAATTTCATAACGATTGCTCTTGTAGGAACAGAGATATTGAACAAGACTTTTCAATGACATTCGGAGCTGGCGTCATGGCAGCGTACACATAGTAGTTCTTATAGAAAGGGAACTTTTCTTGTAATGAATGCTATATATATAAATAGTGCGTGAAATTCTGCCTCTATTAGTGTAAATACTTTATGCGAATTCGCAGGGGAATAAGTAAAAAACCCTGTTAATTTCTGTTCATAGTACAGGTACAGATATGCTCAAAGGTGCTTTGTCAAGTTTTTTTTAATAGAGAACTAAAACTGAAACGTGATGAAGTACTGAACTAGGAGTATGTACACTTCATTGTAGATATAGTTCTGAGTGAAAATTAAATAATTGGAAAAATTCAAATAACATTTATTATGCCAAAAACAATTATTTTTTAACACAGTATAATCATATTATTACTGATTTGGTACAATAATGACAATTTACTTCTTTTTAGTACTAGTTTTTGTTTGTGTTTATAATGTAATACAACATAACAGGTTACGATTTAACCATATTTATCAGTCTTAGAGAATATTTACAAATAATAAAAATTGTACAATCATTAATAAGTATCTATATTAAAAATCACAGTATAATCACATTAGGAACCGTTACAATAATCAGTCTTAGAGAATATTTACTAATAATAACTGCTGCATGAAATCATTCATTTGTACAAATAATTACTATATTAAATCACAGTATAATCACATTGTTACTGACAAATCACAGTTTAAGTTAGACTTACAAAACTAATTTTTATTTACAATAGTGTTTTAAAACTTGTATACAAAATAGTTATAATTTAAAAATTTACATTACAGAAATTTGTATATAATAATAGAGATTCATCTCTACTTAAATAAACAATCATCACAGCTTGATATAAATAGCACAGTGGGGAACAACAAGGGGGGTTTCCTTGAGGGGCCACTGTTTTCGAACACCGTGCAATGTCGTACTTGCAATGCGGTGTTACAGTATGTAATCATTTTAATTTTATTTATGTCAAAACACATCATGCTAACGTGTATTAGAAAATAATGCTATATTTCTGTTTTTAATTTCACAAATAATTCATTTTGTTCGCGACAGTACGTCAGTATATTTGTTCCTAGAACTTAACATAGGTTTTTTTGCTTATTCCCCTGCGAATTCGCATAAAGTATTTACACTAATAGAGGCAGAATTTCACGCACTATTTATATATATAGCATTCATTACAAGAAAAGTTCCCTTTCTATAAGAACTACTATGTGTACGCTGCCATGACGCCAGCTCCGAATGTCATTGAAAAGTCTTGTTCAATATCTCTGTTCCTACAAGAGCAATCGTTATGAAATTTTGCATAGCGGGAGAAGTATTAGAACAGTATTTTTGTGTCCAAATCTGTTGCTTTACAATTAGCCGTTTTCGAGTACGGCCATGTGTACGCTAGCTTGATCGTGACGCTAGCGTACATAGTGAAAATGGTGTTTATTTCCTAAACTAAAGAGGAAGATTTTTTTTTATTTTTACAGTAATTAGGCAGTATTTACACAGAGTTTTTTGGCATAGAAACTAACTCGTTGCAGTTCTGGTGTACGCTAGCATAACGGACACAAGTTTGTGAGGATGGATGGATGTTTGTTACTCTTTCACGCAAAAACTACCAAACGGATTTGGATGAATCTTTACAGTAATATAGCTTGAATAACACATAGGATACTTTTTATCCCGATATTCCCACGGGATCGACACTGATGCGGGTGAAACCGCGGGGCACTGCTTGTTATGTCTAAATTAGCAGTCGTGTGTGCAGTTTTCTACCGACTGTACTTTGGCTGACGAATTGAATAAAACTGACGAATCGACGAAAACTGGCAAACACTGGAAACTGTCGAGTAAACACAACTGTCTAATCGGGAAAACTGACGAATCAGTGAAACTGGCTAATCAACGAAACTGGCGAATTAAATAAACTGACGACTGAGGGAAACTGACCAGTGATACGCGGACTCGAATTAATATGTACAGAGGCCAGCACATCAAGCTACCCAAAACTGTCAAATATGAACCTTATTCCTTTGTACTACAGTTGAAAATCTATCAAAGAAATTTGACAGATTGGGGTAGCTTGATGTGCTGGCCTCTGTACTACATCATCATCTGCCTAGCCTTTTTCTAACTATATTTGTTGGGGTCGGCTTCCAGTCTAACCGGATGCAGCTGAGTACCAGTATTTTACATGGAGCGACTGCCTATTTGACCTACACAACCCAGTTACTGGGTAATACGAAGCCCCTTGGTAACACTGGTTGTCAGACTTTCGGGCTTCTGACGACCCGTAACGACTGTCAAAGATCCACAAATGACAGTCGGAACCAACGGCTTAACGTGTTTTCCGAGGCATGGAGGGGTCTTGGTATGTAAAAATGGTCACCCATCCACGGACCAACCGCGGCCAGCGTAGCTTAACCTGATCGATTAACCCGTGCGGCTGTTATAACTTAGCCACAAGCCCTTCTTGTACTACATAGAGGTGGCTTTATATGGTAACACCTTGCTACCCGCAACAACCCGTTCTCATTTGACAGATAACTGTCAAATGTAATTTGACAGTGACAGACAAGTGACAACGTCAACGGCAAGTGTGGTGTGTCAAAATCTTATCCATCCTATAGGTCGAGGCGGACATCATACGCTTTATTTTTAAATAAAACTACTTTCTAAATCATATTATTATCACACATGGATTCCAATAACAAAGTGGATATCGGGTTCTTAGAGGAAAAGAACAGTTGGCTATTACACCCTAAGTTCTTTCCAAGTAAAGTAGGAGGGAAACCAGCATGGTTAGATCTAAAAGACTTGCCAAGCCCAAATGAACTACTTTGCAAAAAGTGCAACGACCCATTGGTGTTCCTATGTCAGGTATATTTTTAAAATGTAACTTATGGTCACCATATTTTTTGATACTGCAAAACAAACAATGTAAACATAGGTTATAATAAAAATTATTCTTTGCATTTTTTAACATTTCAGATTTATGCACCATATGAAGACTCCAACACAGCTTTCCACAGGACAATATTTTTATTTGTATGTAGAAATGGATCATGTTGTCAAACCAACAGTTCAGATAGTTTCATTGTGTTGCGCTGTCAGCTTCCAAGGAAGAATGATTTTTATTCTTTTGAGCCATATGAAGAAATAGAAACTGAAGTATGGTTTGCAATATACCTGTTTTACCACTTCCGGATAAATTGCTTATGTTAGCTGGCAAGCAATTTCATAAAAATAGTGTTGCTATTCGGACAGTGGGAAATTTTATTATTCATTATGATGTTCATTATTGAGTATCCATCTATTATTGCAGGATTTTCCAATGGATGAGTGGCCCAATTTATGTAACCTCTGTGGTTGTAAAGGACCTTCACATTGTTCAAAATGTAAGAAGACTTATTATTGCAGTCGTAAACATCAAATCCTAGACTGGCAAAAAGGTCACAAGCAAATGTGTCCAGAATTACAGGTATGAGACATCTTCAGATCTCTAATGTATCCATTATTATTCAGTAGTAAAAACTGAAATGAACTAGTGTTAGTATTATTGTCACTAATCCATATTATGTTGCAGAAAGCAGACAGTAAACCTAAAAATTTTATAGTCACTGAAGCCGGGAAATCTGTTCTGTTTAAGGAATGGGAACTTATAGTAGATGAAGAAGATGAGGTACTATTATTTATTCATTAAACTAATTAATTACTAATTAAGTAAAAATAAATATTTCAAAATTTCAATTTTTCAGGAGGATTCCAAAGATGTTGATGTTGGTGAGGAAATGGATAAGTTGAGAAAATTGATGGAAGAGAAAAAAGCTGGTACATTAAGCAATGTTAGTGAAGATGAATTGGAACAGTATACTAAGACAATGCCTGAAGACAAGGTCTTTAATAAATTCAACAAAAGGGTAGCTAGGCATCCAGACCAAGTATTGAGATATGATAGAGGAGGTCAACCACTGTGGATTACTGGTAACTCTGGTGACAGTATTGTGAATCTGCCTAACTGTCAATACTGTAATGGGGAAAGGCAATTTGAATTCCAAGTAAGTTTTACATTTATGGAAATAGCAGTAAAGTGCTTAGTGAATTATACAAAATATTGTAAAACATTTTAAAAGACTAACAATAGTTTCTTGCCCATTCTTTTCCATACGAAAACTATCTTTTGGAAGGGACCACTAGAATCAATTATATTTTATTGTAAATTTTGAAATTCAAAAATGCCTTTAATGTGCCTATTTGAAATACCGAAATGCTTTGACTTTGTTGCACTCACCCTGTTTTTGGGGAACCCAAATTAATGAAGGTCATGATTTAATGAAAGTTCAAAACATTGCAACTGTGTTTTCTTCCTTTAGATAGTTGTATGTGTTTACTAACTAGCAAGTTTTGTTTTAGATAATGCCACAACTTCTCAACTTCATTGGTGTTGGTATAGAGCTCAATAGCATTGACTGGGGAGTACTTGTTGTGTACACTTGTAAATCAAGTTGTAATCAAGGACCAGCATACAAAGAGGAAGTCATTATAAAACAAGATTTATCAATTTAATAAAGTTAAAGCTGCACATTATTATTTTCCCTTCACAGGTGCCTTCCCATAGTCTTCTGATAAGTAGGTCATTAGGTCATTCAGTCCTGTGAACTCTGTTCTTGATGTAGGTGGGTTATTCTTAGGTAAAACAGGTAACATATTACCCATTTTTATTCTAAACTCCTTTAGCTAGAAATAGAAATAAATAATTAATTAACCAGTGGAGTAAGTAAGTAGTTATAGCAATGGGAAATGAATAATTTATGATCACTTACATTTTTAGCACCAGATAGTTTCCATATCCCATAGCATATAAATGTAGTGCCTGTTATAGCGTAAACAGTGCCCCAGCCAAGAGCCCTTAATGCAAGAATAGCACCGGCATCTGCTAACTCAGGACTGCCATGTAAGCCTTGAATATATAAAAAAATCAACAAATTCAAGATGTTGATCACTGGAAGTAATAAAAATGGTGAACCATTATTACCCACCCTTGTTAAAGTATTTAGGATCTGTTTTCTTGGCAGTAGCTACTGTTGCACCAAAGCCTACAAAAGCAGAAATCCCAGCAACTGTTGCCAAAAACGCGCCAGCTGTAAATTGAAATGATAAATCAACATCATGATTTTGTTCAAAGCTCTACAATTATATATATATTTTTTTTCTGATTTATGTTAATATATGATCACTTCTTAGAATATAAAATGATAATGTTTTAATTAGACTCGATTTGCATCTGCTTCTGTAAGCAAGAGCTTCACTTTAATGAAGCAGTAGGTGAGAACCTATACATTACTAGCCAGAAGCATGTAGTAATGTAGACTAAAGGTTATACTAAAATTGTTACGTAATTCGTGCAAATTGTTGAGGTCTGCTTAACTTTTATTCGGTGGAGGCGTTCTTCTTTCTCCACGGTATCCATTGTTTTACTTTACTTTTTTATTTATATTTTCTTTTACCGCGATCTTCGAAGTTCCCATCTGTCACAGATTTAGATTATGTCATTGTCATTTGGCATGCATGGCAACTGTGTCAATTGTTATGTCAACAACTACGGAATTAGTATGTACTATATAACACCACAGACACGTTCACACAAGTTCGACGGCTCACCTCGCTGAGATTTATACTCTAATTAATACCTCGCTGTACTGCCGTCATCACTTGACAAAGAGTATAATAATAATACGGGAACCACTTGACGTTGGCAGAATAGTAGACATCGGCTGTTGCCAAAAAAAAAAAAAAACCACAGATTATCAAAATGTCACACGTCCGGAAAGTATGTTGCCAAGAAATGTATGGAAGCTGGTACCCGCTCCAATAGGAAGATATATGATAATAATATATGAGAGATATGATATATCATTAGAAAGGTATTAGGACTTGGCCCCATCACCACGGGAACGACACCGCACCGCCACGTTTCGCAGTCGGTGTGTCCGTGTGTGCAAAAAAATGGCTGACAATATCGATATAGACTTTTTTATTTCGTTAGTAGAGCCACGTCCGGCGCCTGGGACAAGACAAGTTACAATTTTAAGGACAAACATCTAAAAACAGAAGGATGGAAAGATGTGCGGTCTACCACTGCGCATTCATCAACTCAAGAAGTTAAGAGCAGCGGTCGACCGCGAAATTCAAATTTTCTTACGTTTTTTGCAATTTGCAGATGAGTGTCAGGTTGTGTCTTGATCAAAATATGATTCGCAACTATAACGGCCTAGCCACGAACTCGCCGCTATCAGCGGCAGCTTAGCGCGGGGCGGCGAGCGGTAAAAACAAATATACCAAAATGTATGAACCACGGATATCGAATGAACGACGACGCGACGCACCGCTCGCAGCTTCAACGCTAGACAAAAGAAACCACGCCGCTTGCCGCTAAGCCAAAACTCGTGGCGGTAATATAAATATGTATTTACAGAAATATATTCCATTACTTTAAGAGTATTACTTTACCCTCATGACCGGCCGCTTTGCGGAGTTATTTTAAAACTATGATATCTCATGATATTAATTGAAATCTAATGATGTCAAGGGCAATTTTGTTCAAAATTAAATACTTGTGATGAATAACGTATTTATTTGGATAAGGATTAATATCATGTTTATAAAAACACCTTCGCAAATAATGTACAGACGCCAGCACATCAACCTACTACAATCTGTCAGATTTCTGTAATAGATTTTCAACTTTATCGCTAAAACATAAGGTTCAATGTTGATTGGGAAAATTTGACAGTTAGGTGTAGGTTGATGTGCTGGCGTCTGTACATACACACGGCTACACATCAAGCTATACATTTCCAGTTTTAGCTGACCTCACATTGTATAGATTTTTCGTACAATCAGAGGTCAGCTTATACTGGTTAAGTATACTTAGCTTGATGTGTAGCCGTGCGTACATACATTATTCCTCACACCTCTATACGTATAGAGGTGTGAGGAACACAGGGTGTAAAGTTCACTCATATTCTATAGAAAAGAAAGGATCCTCCGACCAGACGGGTCTTGTGTCTGGCGAGTGGCGGGCAACTGCCCGTCTGGTCAGAGGATCATCTAGAGTAGTATAGAGTATGAGTGAACCTTTGATTATATAATCAAAGGAGTGAACTTTACACCTCTATACTGGTGAGTGGTGACCCCGACATGATCGATGAATACAAATAGTGGCCACTATTTTTCGTTTTAAGGATTATAATAAAACTAAACTAAACTACCGTTTGTAATAATAATAACGTATAATCTTCTGGAGCACAACGTAACATGCTTATTTTCTGCATTTTAATTCTAAAATAAAATAAATAACCAATAACCAAACAAATGATGAGGGCGCCACTGTGCGTACAGTGTCGTCTGAAGCATTGGCGGCAAACTGAAAGCGACAATAAGGCATCCGTAAAGAGGTTTAAACTAAAGTGCATAAGAGGCGACATTATAAGTATATCATTATTATTATATCTATATTTATGTCTGTAATTTATATGGTGTACATAATAAAGAGTATTCTATTCTATTCTATATTATTACGTACATACTACTATATGTTTGCCATCGACACGTTAAGAATAACTTGTAAAGCATTTTTGCAAGGCCCTCTCAGACACGAGGCCATCGGCAGTCGCCGACGCGACGCGGATGTCGCCAGCGCCTAATGCCAGCACTGAACATAATTATGCCTAGACCATACACTGGGTTTAGACTACGTTTAGACTTCTGTGAGTGATTGCGGGACATGGTATTAGTAAGACAGTACTTAATTTTGAGCATTGAGCTAAGTAATGTACAGACGCCAGCACCTCAAGCTACCCGAAACTATCAAATTTTCCCAATCAACCTTGAATCTTACTGTTTTGCGATAAAGTTGAAAATCTATTCAAGTTTGACTGATTGTAGTAGCTTGATGTGCTGGCGTCTATACTTTGTGAAATTTGTCACTGACAGTCACTGTCACAGTCAGTGTCAACTTGTCAAGCACAGACTACTTAGAGATATTGTCAAGCGTTATCAATGTTTATCTTTACTTCTATTATTTTGAATTGATATTTTCTAGGTTAGGTTTTCGTGACCACTTGACCAGACCTATTTAAAATACGCACAAATTCCTATAAAAATGAAGAATAAAACAAATATCACGGACTTATTTGGCGAGGCCGAGTCTAATCAGAGCTATGTTAAAGTTTGTGCACCAATGGTCAGATATAGTAAAGTGCAATTCAGAACTCTTGTGAAAAAGTAAGTTATTTGTTTATAACGTGTGGAACAAATCCAAGTATTTTTAAACTTATACTAGTAGAGATGCATGTTAAGTTATGAAAAAGGAAGTTCGCAATATATCTTTATGCTATTTGTTTCAGCTATGGGGTAGACTTATGTTTCTCGCCCATGATATTAGCGGATTCGTTCTGTCAAAATTCAAAGGCTCGTTTCAGCGAGTTTGCAACTACAGTCAATGATACCCCTTTGATTGTGCAGTTTGCAGCTAATAATCGTGATGATTTTGTAGATGCCTCCAAACTGGTTTATGCATATGCAGATGGTGTGGATTTGAACTGTGGTTGCCCACAAAAATGGGCTATGAAGGATGGTTATGGCTGCGCACTTTTATCAAAACCTGAAATAATACATGACCTAGTAAAAGGTATTAGGAACAGTTTACCCAATAACTTTAGTGTTTCTGTTAAAATAAGGATATTGAAAGAGTTAAACCGAACGATTGAAATGTGTCAGCAGTTAGAAAAGTGTGGAGTAAGTTTCTTGACAGTTCATGGAAGGACACCAACACAGAAAAGTGGTGACAAAGTAAATGCCGTTGCTTTACATGATGTAGTTGATTCAGTACAAATACCCATAATTGCAAATGGTGGGATCAAGTCACTGGAGGATGCAGATGATTTGCACAACCAAGTGAAATGTAGTGGCGTGATGGCTGCCAGTGGTCTTCTTACAAATCCTGGACTATTCAGTGGTGCAACAAGAACTCCATTAAGTTGTGTAAAAATGTGGATGGACATGAAAGATAAAGAAAGTGATAAAATAACATTTCAGTGTTATCATCATCATTTAGTTTTTATGTTAGAAAAAGTGTTGACAAAACAAGATAAACTAGTGTTTAATCATCTAAGTACATTTGAAACTGTTGATAAGTTTTTAAATGAATATTTAATTAATTCTGTAGATGATAGAATAGAGTGTAAGTATAATCTAGATGAATTTATTGATTGTGAATTTGCAGATGAAATAACACTTAAACATTCCAGTAAATGTAGGGGCTGTGGTAAAAGTGTGTGTTATTGCATTTGTTATAAATATGATTCTAATACAACAGATGGAAATTATTTTGTATCTTGTGTAAAAGATGATGATTCACTTGACTTAAATATTTTTGATGAAGCTTGTTAGATAGTTGTGTATTTTGATAATATTTAAATATTTATTTTATTGAACAAATGTTTGATTTATTTGATCTTTTTCTTTTACTAAGGGCTGATTTTTCAATCAACCAATAATTTTTATTCATTGAATAAAATTGACGTCTGACAGTCTTTTTATGGAAGAACTGTCAAAAATTCAAAATTTTCCTCCGATAAAGTTATCTGGCATTGGAAAAATTAGCCCTAAAAGAAGTATGTATTTGGAATCTATCTGGGTAATTAAATGTGTGTGATTAACCCACACATAAGCTTTATTTTTATTGGACCAATTTTCTGCTGCCCTGACGAGTATACACCTCTATAATCGGAGAGTCAACCAGTTAAATTTGGAATTAATCAGGGCATTACTCTTGGTCCCATTTTGCTTACTTTACACAACATACCTGTGTGTTCGGTACATACAAAAATTCATCATTTTCTGTTTTTACATCATACATACTCAATGTTTTTACACTTTTATTTGGTCTATTTTCGGTAAGTCTCTTCCTGCTTTATATACATGTAACAGTTGAATCAACAAACGTAATTATTCCGATTTGTAGCATTATTTAAAGTTTAAATGCTCATAGTGTAAAATCAGCCTTTTGGACTTATTACAAAGGTATGAGGATCAGGGTATAAAGTTCACTCATCCTCCATAGAAAAAGGGAGGATCCTTCGACCAGACGGGTGTTGTGTCTGGCGGGCAGCTGTGTCGGGCTGTTGTACCTATGCTAGTTGCGCTGTAAACTCTGCTTGCAAGATGCAGGATTTTGTGTGACGTCAGTATGACGCGTTGTTCGCATGTGGCGTTGTAGATACCGCTACCAGTGGCGAAGGGTTAATTTATGACAGAGGTAGGCCGGAGCAAAAAAAAATTCCAAAAGAAAATTTCGATGATGAATTGACTATAGAGTGGTTCTGGTTATGTTCTGAATTTTCGAAAGGAAGCCGGTGGGAATCGAGTTGTATGGTACCTTCGCCATTGACCGCTACATTATCATCTACTAGCAGCGCCCCGCGGTTTCACCCGCATAAGTATCGATCCCGTGGGAATATCGGGATAAAACTATCCTATGTCCTTTCCCGGGACTCAAATTTATCTTTATACCTATGGCATTAAGTCCGTCTCTGTACATTTATGTGCTTGAAGTATTAAATAGATAAATAAATATACCAAATTTCATCTAAATCGGTTCAGCGGTTTAAGCGTGAAGAGGTAACAGACACATTTATAATAATAGTATGGATACCTCGCCGCCAACTAGCTTAATTAGCCTTGCAGTTAACAGCCTAGCCTTCTTACTAAATGGCCCCGAGCAACGAGCGGCCTGAATTATATTCAGCCAATGCGTCTAATACAACATTTTGTGAATGGCTGATGCTTAGGTCTTTAATACAATAGGGTGATTATGTGACGAAAATGTTGTATAAGCAGTTAGGTAAATAGTTAGGCAATTCATAGGGGTGCGTCTCATAACGTATAAACTCATTTGGTCTAATTTCATTTTATTATCGTTCATAAGATATAATCAACGTGAGATATACCAACTGTTGATATAATTTCTTTACATATAACATTTATTTATTCTAAAACTTAATTAGTATAACGTTGTTTGACATAACGTTTATGTAATCGAAAATCATTTGGTCTACCGTTTAATATGTATATTGTTTATTTAATCGAAAATCATTAGGTCTAACGTTTAATATATTATATAAAAAACATCATTATGGTTAACACCCCGACTCAGAGTACCCCGACTCGGATAGGTTAGGTTAGAAGGCTAAGGCGGGAGCGAAGCGGAGCGGAGCTCCCGCCTTAGCCTTCGTGGTTATTTTTTTTTAAACCACCCAGAAATAGGAGCCCCGCGAAGCGGGGCTCCGTCGACCTATCTTAGCACAGGTGGTAACCAGTTACTAGTTATGTTTAATATCTACTTAGGTTACTATTACCTATAACTACGATAGAATTTACAAAGAATAAAACAAAGAAAAAATACTTTTAAATGTTTATTAAACAAAATACAAAGTTATTGTTTTTTTAAACTAACCCGTGTCTATGCAATTTTGCTTTGTGTTTTTAAGTAGGCGTTTTCATCATATTAGACCAAATAAGTTTTATATCTTTTGAGTGGTATGTCAAACGATTTTATATTTAATGTATGTTATGTCAAACGATGTTATATTTAATGTATGTTATGCTTATAAAAATTAGTTATTTTAAAATTATATCAATCGTTCATTATATTAACTAATCGCTATATTAAATAAAATTATAGGTTCCGTTGTTATAATATGTTGTTAATATTAGAGATTTTGTTGTTATATCATCTATTACTTACCCAATTCATAGGTTAGGTTGGAACTGCGACCAACCATCATATACCAGACACCACAAATATATTATATCTCTTTTCAACTCAGAAGTTTTGAATACCGTCCAAAACAGCAATTACCTACATAGTTAACTTTAGGGGACTACAGGACCTAAACGCAAAAAACGCAAGTTTTATAATGCCTAAAAGTATTAAGTATATAGAATAGAATAGAATACTCTTTATTATGTACACCATGTATAGTATATGATCGACTACAGTAAACAAAATCAGAAAATTATATGATATTCTTCAGGATATATGCTAGTTAGTAAGTGTGTTGAAAACATAATAAGTACCTACAACTAATTTGATACGATAGAAAAACATTATGAAGATACTTAGGTACTTACCTCTAAAAACTTTCTTTTTACAATAAAAACCATACCTACAAAATTTTTTGTCAGATTATTCTACAAGCAACATACTAAAGCACTAGTGTTTTAATCTTTTAGTCCAAACAATAGATTTTTTGTAAATAGATAATTGCTTCATATTTTGCAATAAATTACCAGGGTTGTGTCATCGCGCTTCTCTTTCTTTTCTATGCAGTCCGACAGTGATCATTTCCAAGTAACAAAATAAGAACTTTTATTTCGACCTTAACTAATTTTTACAGGTTTTTTGTATAAAAACTCTACTAAAACAAAAAACCAATCGGAAATTCAGAATCTATCTAGATTTAGCTAGCTGTATTTAACATAATATGTCCTAAATATACATATTAGAAAACCTGTAAAATATTAGTTAAGGTCGAAATAAAAGTTCTTATTTTGTTACTTGGAAATGAGTGAAAACTATGGTCAAAAATTTTGAGAAATGCTCAAATACAAATATCCTTTAGCATTTTGGTTACCTATTTTTTTTTGCGACGAACATAATCAATAATATGTATCTACATATCGCTCATTTGGAGAAACATCGACGTAACGGGTACTTTTTTTTACGTCTTTGTTTTCCTAACGTAAATAGATACGCTTTCTAAGTGCTTTTGGCATATTTAACTAATTTTTGGGAAAAAATACATTTACGTCGATGTTTCTTCAAATGAGCGATATGATTAGGTAACGTCTTAAAATTTAGTATCTAAGTAAGTAAGTACTTCACTCGAAAAACGAAGAAATAATATAGATTTAGTTTTTCTTTTTAAATTACTCCAGAGTAAAATAGACTGCCCCCTGTTGTTACGCAAGCTTAATTTTAACCTACCCCACAACTATCCACGTCACCCTATAAAACTATTACGTCCCCCATTCCGCAAAACTGTTTCAGGATCCAACTCCCCCATCCCCAGAATTTGCAGGCTTCTTAATAATTGCGGTGATTCAATAGACATTTTTTCCACAACAATTCAAAAATTCAAGCGCCAAGTCCATCAAAACTAACCAACATATTGACTTTTTTCATTTATTTTCTGTCACCTTTGTATTTGCTGTATTTGTATATCCACCCACTGTTGTTGAGAGTGTTATTTCTGCACTGTTATTGAAAAAAATATTTTTTTCTTTTGATGTTATAATTTAGTTTTTTTTGCATGCTGTGTCTATCGCATCATATTGTACACTATGCTTGTATATTGCTTGTACTATTGGGTTTAACAGTGTAACAATTGTAGATAGGCCAATAAATAAATAAATAAAATAAAATAAAATAAGTAAAGGGAATCACCAATTTCGGCTAAGCGTGGACAAGATGCCCGGTAAAAATTATTTTTACTTAACAATATTATTAATTCTGGAAGAAATATTTTTGCATATCACATAGTAGCCAGGTACAAGTACAAAAAGTCGAAATAAAGAGTATTCAAATTGTATCCACCCGTTAAAAAGCATTGACATTTTGTTTGACGCAGTGTTACCAGCTCAGAAATAAAACATCAATTTCAGTCTGTAATCGATTAGATAATCAATTAATATGGTAACCAAAAAAAAAAGTGATTGTATGCAAAACGAGCGTACCGATCAATACTGTATGAGATGATTATACTCATTTACATTATTTTAAAATAAAACAATCAAAAACGTTAGTAATATTTTAACATATTTTTTTAGATTAGAATAACGGTTCTCTAAATCGATTATTGTCAGATTATTATTTTTTTCCTGACAACTCCTACTGTATCGCTTATTTATAGAGATGATCGATCCGGTTGCTTTGTATCGATATTCTGCTTCGCAATGGATCATTTTGGTCCGTGTATCGATATAAATTCTATTTTAATTAATAATAAATAGTTGAATCGATGTGGAAATCAATCAAATCCCGTTCGTTGTACCGACCCCTTGAATATCGATACATATCGAATATCTCTAACGTCAAGTGAAATGACATCTGACATTTGACAACAATTATTAAACTATTCGCTTTGCTTTCGTGCGCTGTGGATGTTATTTTGTTTTCTCGCTGCTTCGAACGTTTGTTTTTCTTATCATGGACTCCGATACCGCTCCTCACGATGACCCGGCCCTACCCTCGGACACTGAATTTGCACCTCACGTTGAACCTGGCGCTATTATGGACTTCGAACCGGCTATATATGATAACCACGGCACGAACTTGGACTCCTCTGCTACACGTACTTCGAGTGAGAATGAGGAAGCAATGCGATGTGTTAATTGTGGCGTTGATTTAATGCATCGCAGAAGACAGACTTTGCAGCTTATTGAAGTATTATCAATAATCCGGCAATGGACTGCTCCTCAAGTCGTAAGTATACATTTTTCTATCTAGTGTTTAGTTCAGTTTATGTCTTGTCGTTTGTCTATATAAACTGAATAAAAATAATATCTTATTTACAGGTTACAGCTCATAGCTTGGTCTGTCACTCGTGCTGGACATTAGCAATGCATGTCTTACCTGAACAGCAAAATGTACCAAGCACATCAAGTGGTCATCGAAGAGAACTATGTGTTAATTGTGGATGTTCTATACGGCGTACCAGATCTCATATTCTCAACACAAACTCAGAGAGAGAAACACATATAAGAAATGTTATCACCGAATGGATAGCACCACAACAAGTAAGGACAGATTAACTTTTTATTTATTTATGTTAGAATATGTGAATTAGAATTATGCTGCTAAAAATGTATTTACATAAATAACACTTACTTGTTTACTGAAAAGTTATTCTAACTCCATGAAAGAGCAACATTTTATTTACTATGTAACAGAATAAGAGAATGTGTTATTTTTTATGTGTCAGTTGTAAACTCTAGTTAGAATTCATTGTTAAATATAATCTCTGGGTAGCAAAAACAATTCAAAATCAATTGTTAGAACTCAATTGATTAGTGTTTTGAAATGGCACTAACTAAGAATTAAATTGTTTTAGGTTCATGGCTCAGACCGCATTTGCCATCCATGTTGGCAACGAGCTGACAGAGTACCAGTTCCTGCTCCAGCTGTGGCAATTGTTCCACCTACAATTAACTTGCCGAATTTCACAAGAGCCCCTGACACACAAGCCAATTGTTTTTGTCCGGATTGTGAATCACCACAGCGACTCGTAGTCCCAACATGGCTAAGGGTGAAGTTATTCACAGATTTTAATTTTTATGTCCCTAAAGACTGCAGAATATGCAGATTTCATTTGCTGCAAAATAACTGGGATGAGCTCCTAACAACTTTTTTACATCCTTGTCACTCATTTACTGCAGAACATATCCAAGATTTTGCATCATTTGTAAAAGAAAGAAATCAAACATTTGATTTCCAAAACATTGAAGTGATGAATGATGACTTAGTCCATTACTGGATAGGGCTGTCCAAAGACCAATTTATAAATCTGAAGGCACAGCTGCCTAGATTATCCGAGATGCACAATGGTTCATTGGCACTCACAGCATATTTAATAAAACTTAGAACTGGAGACAGCGATGAAAGGATTTCTACATTATTGAACATTGCACGCTCAACTCTATCAAGATTAATGAGCAAAGCTCGGGATATACTAAATCAAGGTTTTGTACCTGGTAACTTGGGTATAGGTCATATTACAAGGGAAGAAATAGCAGAGCGAAATCTAATTATACCTAATGGTTTGTTTGGTAGAAATGGCAGGAATCCAATAATTATAATGGATGGTACATATTTATATGTTCAAAAGAGTTCAAACTATTTATATCAAAAAAATACATACTCCTTGCACAAGTATAGGAACCTCATGAAGCCATTCCTAATGGTATGTTCTGATGGATATATTATAGATGTATTAGGCCCCTATCCAGCAACAACATCTGATGCTAATATTATGCAACATGAATTCAGCAATGAATCAAACACATTGCGGCAATACTTTCGTACAGGAGATGTTTTTATACTGGATAGGGGTTTTAGAGACTGTGTGCCTCTTTTGCAATCATGCAATTACTCCACACATATGCCTGCATCTTTACACGAAGGTGAAACTCAATTATCAACGTTGGCAGCAAATAAATCTAGGTCTGTGACAATATGTAGATGGGTGGTAGAATGTGTAAATGGTATATTTAAACATTCTTTTAAGATATTTAGACAGGAATTTTTTAATTTAGCATCTAAGCATGCAATAATAGATTTTAGGGTGGCTGCCGCATTGATAAATAAGTTTCACCAAAGATACAGTAATAGAGAAGATGCAGGCCAAATTCTAGATATTGTAAATGATAGAATGTACCTAAACAATGCTCTTGCTGATTATGTTATTGAAAATAATTTAAATAGAAGGCGTGCACAGTTTTTGAACATAAATGTAAGCATAAATAATGTATCATTCCCAAGGCTGACATACAGTGAATTAATATTATTTAGTTGTGGTACATACCAATTAAAACAAGCAAGATCATATTATGGAGAACATATAAGGAATGACGGTTCTTATACAATCGAAGTGTGCATGGAGAGAGCCAGCAACCTGCTGGAAGGACTACCCATGACAGGCAATTGCACACTTTTAAGAGGAAAAATACAAAGCAGGCACATAAGCCGAAAAATATATTTCGTCTATATATTATATAATAATAATCTACAGGGCAGAGACGCCATAAAAGAATATTATTGCAATTGCCTTGTCGGCCGAAGAACGGTGGGTTGCTGTGCTCACGTTATGACTATTATTTGGTATTTAAGCTGGGCTAGGCACGAAAATAATGTTACACCGCCTGCCCAGTTTTTAGACAATATTTTAATAGTTTACGACGCTGAATAAAGGCAAAATAACAAATAAAAACTAATAGTTTTATTTTTACCACCCTAATACAACCCTATAATCTGTAAATAATCAGATTATCATCAAAATACTACTGGCAAATAATATATTATAGAAAAGAATATGCTTATTACAACAATTTTACCCGGCAATGTTTCAATTTTTCACATGACAGTTGAAGCATATTCTTGCATCTTGCTACAACTTTATTATAATATTTGCTTTCCTATAGATAAGTAGTTTTCAAAATGCAAGTTTTTTATTAATAAAGATCTTGTCCACGCTTAGCCAGATCACCCTAACAAAGTGAGCAATTCCCTTTATATGTAGGTACGAAACGACAATTTTTAATTTTAAAATCGTTCGAACTTACGTTTACTCCGCGTTTCGTGCTAGGTTCTGGGACTTCTGGGGAACGAAGACGTTGCCACCCAGTAGGTATAGGTAGGTGCAGCAGTCAGTTTGGAAAAAAATTGATTACTGACGGCCTATTCTCTTCACAGAGATATCATTCCCCCACTTATTTCCGAAGTTTTTAAAGCAAAAAATTCTACTTATACTTTTATATAGGTATAGATAATATCATAAATTCGAAAGTAACTCCGTGTGTCTGTCTGTTACCTTTTCACGCCAAAAATGTCTAATCGAAATATTCGCCTAAAATGAAAATCTGTTCAGTTAACAGATTTCGATAAAATTTGGCAAGGAGATAGATGGCATCCGGGGGGCAGGACATAGGACATTATTTATTTTAAAAATAATCCTAGGTACTAAGAGAGATTTAAAAGAGTCTGAAGTCATTATTAAAATCCTCTCAGTCCAGATATTAGATACCTAGTACAATTTAAAGTAGGTACTTACTTAATAAAATTACTTGGCTAACATTTAACCTAGGTCGGTGGGTATATCGAATAACTTTTTTACAAAAAAAAAAAAAAAAAAAACAAACGACTTCCTCAAAAATACACTACAACGTGAAAAATGAAAAATAATAATTTCGGAAGTCGGTGTCGTTGGGTTTGCATTTTCGTTGTTCGCCACCGACTTCCGAAATTAAGTAGTTACTTTTCAGTTTGTAAGTAGTGTCTTTTGGAAGACGGTTGCTTTTTTTTAAGTTTTTATTTTTCACTTTTAAGTTGTACCTACTTACCCCACACGAATTCGTATAACACTACTTGCTATGTAAATATCAATGACAGAAAGTTATTACAACATCATCAATATAAACTAAGCTAACTCAAAAACTACCCAAGGTAAATAAGGGACTACCCTAAGGCATACCCTATCCATTAAAAAATAATTTTAGAAATCGATTTACATTGCCGGAGATGTCGCGTAACATAGTAGGTACATACCTACAAAAAAATTTCGTTTAGGTACTTGAATTTTTACCAGTAATTTTGGTTTAAAAACCAAACTACTGAACCGATTTTGATGAAATTTCTATGGGACCAATCTGAAAGTAAATCCTTTCAAATTAAAAGAATTTTGAAAATCGAGGTAACAAACATAAAAAAAACTCAACCGAATTGATAACCTCCTCCTTTTTTTGAAGTTGGTTAATAATAAATTACTGTACCTAACAAGTAGCTGAAGTCTTTGCCTAGAATGTATCGTGACAGCGCACGGTGGTTCAAGCGCCCTACAAGCGCGGTCATAAATACCTTACTTCATTAAATGAGATTTTTCTGAAGGGTAAATAATAAAAAATACTTCACAAGTGTACATTAATGCTTTATTTACATAATTTAATATATAATAAACTGTACAATATGTAATGTTTATATATAAATTTAAATAGCCAATATTTGAGATTTATTGTCCCTCGTTCGGAAATACATCTGAATATGATATCAATACTATTCATGAAGGAATATAATTAAATATGTATTCTTTTATATTATATTACACATATTATATACAACAAAAAGTAAGAAAACTAAAACTACAAATTATTTACAAATCATAACCACAACTAAGTTAAAATAACCACAACAACCAACCTAATTTCAATTTAAACTAAATTCGTAATAAATCTAAAACCTGCCTCGATATAACGCTCTTTTTCTTTCGGGGAAGTTTCCGAAGACTAGTAATGAATGGATCTGAGCTGAGTAAAAGTCTGTTAAGTAAGTCCGTATTCGTAAGTTCTCACGACATTTTTCTTGTGTGGTCCCGCCTGAAGGCCTTATAATATTTGTTGTTAGATTCTGCTGCCTCTTCGGATAATTCCCCGATAGATAATAGAGCATTCTGTGCCACTTCAGCACCATGGATGAGGACTTTGTGAACGGAAGCTGGGAGATTATACCACGGATATTCTTGAATTAAAAGTCGCGCGGTTTCCAAAGCATATTCATTAAATTTATCCGAATCAATATTAAAACCCGAGGACAAGGCTTGTAAAATTGTGGAACAACGATCAATCAAATCTTTATTTAAGCCAGTAATTTCAGCTGAAACTGCAGAATGCAAAATAGATAATTAGATAATTCTGCAAATAAGATAATTTGAAAAATCTTTCCTCGGGCGTCCGCGTTCGCAAGATGGCCCGGGCTGGTTCGCGTTTTCTTGAATGCACTGCTCATTACTTCTTACTAATTCGACACATTCAATTTCATTTAACCAATCTGAGTACTTATGCAAAAACTTTTATTTATTTCTAGAGACAATTTTCCAAAATCTATCAAGTCTTTTACATAAATTGTGTATCTTACTATCCAAGTTCCTAATGTCTAGATTCTCCACCTCATCCAGTGAAGCTAGAATAGTTTCCAACACGTGTTGAAGTTTCTGAGGAACAATTCCAGTTACGGCAGACCAAATCTCAAAGAAATGCATCCTTGAGAAAGTACATTTAATCAAAGTACCTGAAAAAAAAATTAAAATATTTTACGTACCTATGTTTCGTAGACCGAGCTACGCCTGAGCCTACGCAGTCGTAGAGGCTATATAGCAACTAAAGTCGCAAAAGGACGCAAAAAAATCTTTTATATTTTCAAAATAGATACTTCAATCTTTAATTTAAGATATGTGAGAGTATTCGAATATGGTTGAAATTAGTTGTAAGTCTATGTGAAGTCAAGAATAAGTTAAATATTTGCTAGAAATCCTTTGTGGCGTAGCACGTAAAAACAAGGCATAATAAGTCAAATAAAATTTAAAAAATATAACTAAATAGTAAGAACATACCTTGATCTTGGAAATCCATGTCACAAACACCGCTCAAAAACAATGCAATTCTTAGAATTCACCGTTACACAAACAATATGTGCTAATGAGTTACTAATAAGGCGAGCGCAACGTAATGATGTGTTCACTTCGGAGGTCGAAAAATAAGTGATAATTAGGTAAAATGGGTGACATATTTATATTTTTGGGTAGTTTGTTTATCGGTAAATCGTTATAAGTAATTAAAGTGGGGGTAATTGATGATGAATTTTTGCATTTATGACCTAAGGCGGTACCACCGTGCAGCGGTCCGTTTGTAGTTGTACAGAAGGTTTTCAGAAAAATCACTTCTCCCGAAAGTGTCACGTAAACCGCGAACACCCAACTATCAATTTCAATCCGAATCATTTCGAAGGGTATTGCTAATGAATTGATTCATATGTTGGAATTTTTTTTCTGCTCAACAACGTAAATAACGCAATGAATGTTGTTGAACTGTCAAAATGAAAACCGCAGACAGCGGTAAATTACTTAAGTGTTTCGCCGACGAAAAAGCAACTTACAACTTTAAAACGATACCACGGTTAACTAGGGTCCTAAGTAAGTATTAGATATATCACAAGATACTATCAGGAAACGGTTAGTGGAAGTCGATCTCAAATATAGAAGTATGTACTTAGATATCAAAAAACCGTTCCTTACCGATACATTTTAAAACCCTTTTTTATTTATAATAAACTAGCTTTTGCACATGACTCCGTCCGCATTTTTAGCATATCCATAAATATAATTTTTACATCGGATGAGTAGTTTAAAAAATTACCTCCTACATCCAAACTTACACAACATAACCTCATTAAAAAAAAAATTGGTACTGTACCTACAAAAAAAATTGGAAAGTAGGTACTAAACCGTGTATGTAAGCAGAGTGGAGTTTAGGTTGTACCTACTCCTAACTACACAATAAATGGCGTTGCGCAGCTGACGCGATTGTCTGAATAGCGGTATCACCTGGGTTAGAACATAGGATGCTTTTATCCCGGTAGAAGCGTTACCGGGGGATAATTTCAGATATCCACCCAGGCGAAGCCGCGGGCAAAAGCTAGTCTGGAATAAATTTAGTTGATGGAGGTAAAGGTATATACTTAATTATTACAGGAAAACAAAACGATTAGCAAAATAGTATAAACTTTAAAGAAGAATTATATATTTTCTGATGTTTTCTCGACTGTGAACATGGAAAAATAATCGTGTAGCGAGTCCGACTCACTCTTTGTCGGGTTTTCTTTTAAACTTTGCCCTAGGTAGGCTAGCGTACACTAGAAATTTCTCCTGCGTCGTGGATGTGTTTATAGTCAATCAAGACAATTCGTTTGCTTGCCATCTCAGATCCAACATTCGTCCATAGGGTCAAACGCACGTCAGTAGGTACCTACCTAGTAATACTTATTTGAACTACGAAAACCACCCTTACAAACTAAACGAAATAAAAGACGCTATCAAAGTTAAATAGAATCACACGAAAGACGAGCAGCTGTTGGCTGTACGTAGATACTTATATATCGGTTACAGATACGTCGTCGGTCATGTCATGTTGATCATTGTTGGTCATCGTGGTCGTCATCATGTATGTGTGTCGACACGACTGGCAGTTATTTATCTAATTAATTTGATCGTCTCTGGTAGTAACACAAGTCTCACATATAAACATAACTAGAAACACTTAAAGAGAGTCCAACCTAAGTCGCGCAGCTAAAACCCTCTTTAAATAAAAAAAATCGCGCAGCTCTGTCAATCCTGGAGCCATTACGCCAGCACCCTAATTGCGTATTAACAAACGATCAATCACAATCTGAATGATTTTGAAGGATATTGCTAAGGCATTGGTTCATTATGTCCAAAAAATTTCTGCTGCTCTGCTCAACAACGTACATAACGAAATGAATTAATGTTATAGAACTGTCAAAATGAAAGCCATTGCTAGGTAGGTACTGTTAGTGCCGATTTTACTAAAGACAGATACCTAAATATCTTTTATCCGTAGAATAAAATTGACGTCTGACAGTTCTTGTATGGAAAAACTGCCAAAATTTCAATATTTATTCTTAGGATCTCAGACTTATTCTAGGTATAAAAGTTTGGTGAGATTTCGCCCTTAGTGCGTTACGCAATTACCCCGCAGGTCGAGCTTATCTTTGCTTACAATAAGTTTATCAATACCATTTTTACCCTAGCCAAAAAAAAGGATTGTTATGTTTTAGAACATCAAATTGATCAATCTTTTTGTAGATTTACATCCTTTCGGCTTAGAAATTTTACATTTAGATACTTAGAAAAGGTACTATGGGGAAGAGTGAAAAAGCCGTCAAAATATTTTAAATTTAATTTCCAAAGACTACTTAATTATACCTATCTACCTTACTACCTACCCGTGTTTTGTGAAAAAGGTAGACAGGTCAAGCGGGTTACAGTTAGTCGGAATAGCTTTTCTAATTTAGATCTTATCTTCCGTCGTACTTAATCAGACGAAAATAATTCCGAGAATTTGTGTAGGTAGGTAAGTTACTTCGGACTTTAATTGCTTAGTTAAGTTACAATTACAAGTTTACATGTAACACTGAGTGTGTAAACCGCCTATTAGAGAGCACATTAAGTCAAACATTACAACACTTGTAAAAAGAAACAGTGACAATGAGGATATTAGATGTGCGTGACTTTATGCTAAACATAATAATTAAGTAAGTAAGTATATCACTTTTAGGCAGTATTCAAGAAAAAACAATTACAGTAAGTAAGTGCTTAGCAGTTATTTCAAAAAACGTGAAAAAGACCCCAAGACGCAACCGCATCATCCATTACATTTCAAGAGTATCTAGTGGGTGGTGCAGTCTGGTGTAGCTAGTGGGTTTATAAGAGTACATTGCGGGGTTATTTTGCTTGCATTTTTCTGCCTTGCAATATATGCAGAAATCATTAGAAGTCGTAAAAAATAAAACAGCATGGGTTATTGCCGAGAAAGGAAGGCTAAGTTCTAAAGGTACGTAGGTTCTTACCTACTTTTGGATGAGTGTCAAAGAAAAATATACCTATGCACTTAATAACACCGCGTATTGTATAAATGACAAAGTAACAACTAAATCTGTATGATTAATATCTATAACTGTATGTTCCATGAATGTCTCGCACATTTGCACGAATTTGCATAACGAGTTTTGAATAAAAACTGAAAAGCTCTTGTTGGAAATATTCACAAACATGAATCTAAGTATTATTTAGTTAGTAGGCAATCGAATATTTTTGTGGAAAGTCCATTATACGGGTTTTGTTGGCACACGTAAAGTATGGAATAACGCATGCCATTAAAAGACGCAGTGGTATGGTCAGCGGTAACACACATTGGAGCATGCGTGTTGGATACCGTCAGTGTTGAGGACTCACGCGCAGACATTGGTTCGGTCCCCTGTCGGTGAATTTCCCGCGGTTTTAGACGAAAATAAATTATGGGTGGGAATTAAATGTTACATGTTGGAGATTTTAAATTGTTACAGTAAGTCTAACAGATCTTCTTATTTTAAATCGAAAAGGTATAAGATTTTTTCAAATAAAAAAAAATAATAAAAAAAATGTTTTGTAATTATTATATTAATTCTTGTACATAATTAACTTTTTATTCATACGTAGAAGTGGTTAATTTATAGATTGGGTAGTTGGGCACTTTCTGGCACTTTCCCATTCATTTATTTTTAAGGGGTTTTCTTTAGGATTTTTTCCTGAATATAGGTAATTAAAGAACCGTACCGATTCTACTTAATTATTAAAATCAGTTAAAACTTTTAAAAGTTAATTTTTTTTTAGAAAACAATGCTCCATGTTTGAAGAAATCCGGTAAATCTTATGTTGTTTTACTTAGGTAATTGTGTATGGTCAAGCTATAATTTTCTGAATTACTTAGTATCTAAAGTTACTTAAGTTAAGTACCTACAGTGGAATGCCTTTATTATGACTCCGCCCATATTGACCAAAAGCTTAATTTGTAAGTAGTAATTGCAGTGCAGTCTGGATTTCATTTACAATTCTTTATAAAAAACTTCCGATATAACGACATCGCATAAAGTGACATGTCGCAGATGACGTATTTTTAAGAAATAGGTTTTAATGAGTGACATCTACGTGACATACTTAGAAGAAAGAAAAAATATGTAACGTACCTATGTACCTATTACAATTTGTATTGAACTATGTTTTTAATGTTTGTTTTGTGTCAGCTCATATTTATTTTTCTTTTTATTAACTAATGGATACATAAGATTTGTAGTTTTCTCTCTATTAAACTACTTAAATACTTAACAAACATAGGAAGTTGTTTATTTTCGAAGACTATATGCGTTGGGTGACGTCCGCTGAGTATGATTTCGTGTGTTTGACTTCCCTTTGATGTCATTAGAAGCGGATTCTACTGTACAATAGACAAGTTCAGAGATTACATTTCCAGTCTTGTACTACATTTTCTGTAATATAATAAGTAGTAGGTTTAATTTGTCCCAACCTTCTACTACATTACGGGTCAGTGTCAATATTGGCTTGAAGCTATTTAAAGCTCTCTACCATAGTATCTAACCATTTACTTAGTTCTATGCTCTTACTCGTACGCGTAAGTTTTAATTTTATGTGATCCATCATTTTTGGAAGTTCTTTTAAAGCATAAAGCATTGAAGTCTCAAACTTTTTTAATGAACGTTTAGTGTTATGTTTATCTACAATATTTTTCTCTACCATAGGCAGTAGAAATCATCATTTATATTATTCGATCGGTCGACGAGGTGTACGAGTCAATAGACTGCGTCCAATAAGATTAACCGAAATTGCTTTATTGTGATGTTTCACCCCTCAGTAGAATAATAAGTTTCTACTTAGTATTTTAACAACATTAACCTCTTTTTGGGCTTTGCCGCAGTCGGTTAGAAAACCATGTTTATTAATCTTTTCGTGACCGAACCATTCATTGTGGCGGCCAATCAGATGTTCCAAGTTTCCTGGCTTTCCGTTTTTATTTCCGTTACAATTTTAAAAGTCGGCCAAGTTAGAATTCTGAAAATAATTAACTTTTCAGAATTCTGACTTGGTCTCATGGGCTGAATGAACAGGCAGTGCAAGCAGTTTAGTCTACAGATTAAACTTTAGATAAATCAATGTTTATTTTTGAGTCCAATAACCCTATAGTAACTCAAATAGGAAGTAAGACCTAGAATGCACAACAAAAAGGCTGTCTCACTCTGAGCCTATGTTATTACAAAAAGAACTATAGTTTTACATTTGGAAAAATCAAATAAGTATTTTGGTTTTAATTGGTATTTGGTACCTACTTATTCACTAATTGAACACCCTTATGGAAAAAAACAAAAAAAAAACGACATTAAATAAATGTTCTTTATAAGTTAAGCTTAAACTTAGCTTTTTACATCTGCTTTCAAAGACTGTAATGAAACGTTTTCTTTTTTACTGGCCGTAGCATGGTAATGCGCATTAGTATTGGTGATTCTTGCATTTCTCTTCTGTGAGATATTATACTCTTAATGTCCAGGTACCTACTGCAAACAGACATACACAGTTGTACATTTTGCAAATGCCTGAAATATTAGCCATACATATCCGCTAGGTACAATAGTCTCCATCACAAGTAGGACAAGAAAGAGGCTGCCAATGTTTCATGGATCACGGGTTATTAATCTTAATCTTAAAATACCTTCACGAGTTAATTGATATCGGCGAATCGGTAATTAATGTTACAATACGACAACATCGATAGCATGTATATTCTGGTTACTGGAATATGCTGTAGATAATTGATAATGTACTAGAAACTAATCTGACCCTAGTTTTCTACTTTTAGTAGTAGGAAGGCAAGCGTTGTTGGAAAAAGCGTTTTAACGCTATTTATTTTTATTCAGGTATTTTTACAAAGACATTAATTTTTAGCAATGCTTAGGTCTGTAATTTTTTGGCTAGAACTACTGGTACTCGTTGCGGTTTTTAGTCTATGAAAACATAGGAGCTTCGCATGAATGTGTGTTTAGTGTTTGTACTGAAGCGCTACACATTTTATCACCTTACTGTGGACGTGATCCCTACAGCAATGTGGTAAACCAATAAATCGGCGAGCTCACACCTACTTCATTTGGTATTAAATAAGTACTCGGACAATTATGCGCTTCTTGCACATTAATTGATCTTGTAAATCTGGTATAATTGATATAAAACTTAAATTAAGCGCAGTACAAATAGGTACTGCTAATGAATAGGTTTTCATTCAAATAAAACATTGCATACCAATTTTATTTGCTCACTTAAATTATCGACGTTTTGGGTTAAGTATAACTGTCAAGTCAGACGTAGGTAGTAGGAAGTGTATAGGTCGGCGAGATGATGCTTCCAATTTTCTTCTTGTTTGATTAGACCTATTTGCTCTACACTTTCACGAGTGGTGCTACTTTAAAAACGTTGACCTGGTCGGGTGTGTTTGGTTAATTTAGCCTTTACTGGCATGTGAGACATCGGGCGTGCATGTCACTGCTACAGCACAGATACCTAGCAGAGGCATCTATTTGCACGATCGGCGAGGAATTAAAAGTGTGCCACAAACATAGCGTGTTTACAGACGTCCGAGTTTGGTTCCGTGCCTGCCGGATCGCTGTTGAAGCTCCATCCAAATTACTCGAGAATTGCGTGAAAGAAATTCTTAAATTATTTCTCTAATCCATTTTGTAACGGTGTGTTTTCACAGGCTATTATCAAGTGTGTTGTAGGTGTGTTATGATTGTTCTATTGTAAATGTTTAAAGTACTGTTCATGATCACTGCTTTTCCACAACTTTTTATACTTAATATTAAACGTATTCAAACCTTTTTAAAATCTTTAACTTAGGTATAGGTAACTAAACAATGACAATAACGAGAAAATTATCACTAAAGAAAAGTAACTGACAAGGGATAAAATATAATAGTTAATAGATTTCTCTTTCATTGATATTTCAGATGTGTGAATGGCTATCGCACGGGGAGTGGTGCGATGTGAAACTCCTGTGCGGCGGGCGCGCATTCAGCGCACATCGCGCCGTGCTCGCCAGTGTTAGCACTTTTCTCAGAGTAAGCAAACACTTCCCACTGTCGTGTTCTTCAAATCTTTTATCAACTTTATACATGATTGTACAATGACTAATTAGCAAAATTTTCTTACAGCGTCTTCTCCTTTCTTGTCCTACAGATGAGTCGCCGACTTTTATCGTTTTGCCAGATTTTGACCTCGACGCTATGTCATCAGTGCTTTATTACATTTATAATGGAGAAGTCATTGTACAAAAAGAAAAAATTGAAATGTTTCTAGACATTATAAAAGCCATGCAAATATTTGTTGACTGTCAATATTTGCGGCAAATATCGGATACACTAGAGTATAATAATTTCGACTCAAGTTTTCACTATGAAACTGATTTGTCAAAAAGGAATATATTTACTTTAGGATTTGAAGCATGCAGAGATCAACGATACATAAATATAAAGAAAGGCAAGGAAATTCAGGATGTACTACAGTATTCAGTTAGCAACTCAGATTGCAAAGATACGCTGGTACGTAGTCAGAATCCAAGTGGAGAGCGTCAGTCTTCTTTAGGAAATCTGAAATCGCCGTATGGAGACCGACAAAGGAACTCTTTTCTACGTGATTTATTTATCGAGACATATCCTCGAAACGGTAATGTTAACGGTCTGACGGCAGGCGTGCTAGCAATATCAAATGAATGCTATCGTGCTCCGGCATCTGTGCTCTTGACGAATGCAAATGGCAAACATCTCAGCGCCGACGGTTTGAGCTTAGAACCACATAAAAAAACGAACGAGCACATCAGTCATTCGCCTACAGTATTTCACCTTCGTAAGCAGCAGCGATGCACTCGAGATGAACCAGATTACAGTGAAACTAACAAAACATTATATGACCAATCTTGTCTACAAGTTTGTTCGGCTGAGAAAAGTAACAAGACACATGTTTTTGCCACTAAAACAAGTAATTTACCGATGAATATATTAATGAACCATGCCCCTATGTCAGCTAATCCTTTTCTTCAGTTGGGGATGCAGGAACAGATTCTGTCAGGATTTTATGTTCCTTCCTTGGACTTTAGTATCGCACCATCAGTGTTTGATTCGATAAAGCCGATGCCAGTTCATAGAAATAGATCCGTCATTGACAATGCTAGTGATGACAATAATAAAGAAATAGACGTGACAACGTCTGCTAAAGTAACTATTTTAAATCATGTATTAGAGAGTCCATGGAGCCCTCGGATACCTAACAACTATAAACCGTTCCGTAGAAAAACTGAACACTTGTTGCAGTCGCAATTGTCTAAACAAAAAGTAAGTAGCTTAGTTTTTTTTTTTAATTTTAATGCTGGTAAGGTATATCCGTTTGACGATAATCTAACATTACTTTTTCAGACACACGAAAATAGCATAGTAAACGATAGTAATAACAATGTTCCCAAACCTAATCTATCATCAAGTTCGGATGCAGTTTGCGAAACCGAGCCTGCAGGGGACGTGAAAGAAATCACAACAGTGGCATGTCTACCAAACACCCGGAGAGATGACTTCAAGTGCACTATTTGCAATCAGGTAAACTTAACATATTAGCTATATTATGGTTACAGGTTAAAATTAGAAAACATTGCTTTAGAGTGTTGCCCTTGTTCTGTTAAAATATAACTACCCCATTTTTATATTTAGAAACTACTAATTGTGTATGTGGGAGAGATTATCCTAGAAAAATCCTAGTATTAAGCTTAGCTGGAAAATAGGCAATGAACGGTGATGCTATACAACCTTGAGGACAACGAGATTGTGTTGTGGTGGATCTAGTTCCATGGATTCTGGCGACAGGCCAAACTGCACTCACGCACGTAGCACGTATGAAAACCGGCGTAGCATATTATGAATGGATAGATTCGTGCATGCCTCGGAATAATAAATAGAATTGACAATATCTTGAGGGTTGTTTTAAATCAAACACGTCTTCTTGAAGCAATACCGATATCGTTTCCTTAATACCTAGGTTTGCTTTCACCACGCTGAGTGGAAATGTTTTACGCTAAAATGCATTTATATTCATGTAGTCGTTTGCATTCGCGGTTGAAATGCTACGTCCACTAAGCTGTTATTTCTCGGTCTATAGTAAAGTGCCTGAAGTTGGGATCCCTGTATAAACAATATATTTACTGTTATGTATTATTTTATAGTAATTTTATGTTATTTGTTATATGTGAAGTCACGTAACTAACTTGTAATGTTTCTTCGTAAGCACATAAATTATTGAAATTCTCATTATTCTGAAGAAAACGGTTTACTTGAACAAACCATAGTTATGAACTATGACTTACACATAAATTAATATAAATAGTGAAGTTGCGTAGGTCCTGTATATTATCTTCCGCTCTGTAAATGTAACGTGTAAGATTATCAACGTTAAGGTGATGTATTGAAAAAAAAAATGTGGTTTTTGTATTTTATGTAACTTGTCAAGTATGTGGAATAGGGTTTTAACATTTTGGCAATTATTGTTTTTTGACTCTTTGGTCTAGTACCATGTAAAAGGAATACACGATTCAATGAATTTTTCTCAATACAAAAAAAATGCAAAGTTATATCTATTTTTTTCGGCATCACTGCGTAACGCTTAAGAGTTATTCAATGAATTTTACTTTAAAACATAGAGAATTATCATATCAAAGTTTACTCAAAGTAGTTTTAAATTTAATTAATTTATTTTGTTAAAAAAGGAGTAAATTCGTTTTGGCACATAAGCACGTCGTTTTATTCCAAGCGCACGCACATTACAGCCATCACTGTTCTTTTGCGTTTCAAAAGTACCTAATTGCATCACTTTCGCTCGCTTAGTAGGTTTCGAGGATTTTAGATTTTCGAGGTAGCGCCTTAAGCTGTCGGAACTAGAACCACATAATTGCATAGGCACTCAAATTTCAAGCTCCTTCAAATCTGCAAAGTAAATACCTACAGTAATCTAACAGTGCAATGATTCCAGCTTTGGGCGACTACGCCCACTTTTCTCATCTTTTTTCCATTCAATGACCTACATTTAACTTACAATTAATGATTATTAATCGTCTTCCAATATGTATAATTTCCAGGTGTTCACGAGTGGCGAGTCGCTCGCGGTGCATATGCGGCGTCACTCGGCGACCGCGCGGTACTCCTGCGGCGAGTGCGGCAAGACGTTCTCCCAGCTGCGCAACTTCAAGTACCACATGTCCATACACCGTGGGACCAGGGAGTTCGCAGCCACCTGCACCGTGTGCGGCAAGTACTTCAATGACAGAGGATATCTCAGCAGCCACATGAAGATCCATCGGTAAGAGATCTTAATTAAACTACAGAAGCTTGTAAAGCATTCATTTATTAATAAGTATCTGTTGCCCGCGACTTCGTCTGCGATTCAGGATGAAAAGTAACCTATGTCCTTTTCCAGGTCATGGTCTACCCATGTGCCATGTGCATGTGCAAATTTTATCCAAATCCGTTCAGTCGTTTTAGTGTGAACGGGTAGCAAACAATAATACAAACATACAAAAAGTCAAATCTTTCCCTTTCCGTTTTCAGGAACCGGAAAGAGTACAAGTGCACCCTCTGCCCCAAGTCCTTCAATCAACGCGTTGCTTACAACATGCATGTGAGGATCCACACAGGTAATTGTAAATATAACACGTAACATCACGCCTGTAATCCTCAAATGGTTAGGCAGAGGTGTACCCTACAGTGCGCCCACATTTCACCAGATATGTTTAAGTCCTATGTAAAAAGAGGGGAGTATTTTGCCATCAACCGAGTACAAATCCAGATTCCGGGCTGCTACTGACAAATTCCTGCTGGAAAAACTCAATAATACTTTTTCCAACCCGGAATTCGAACCTTCAAGCTCAGCAATAGTGCTTGCGACCACTATACCAATCCTGTTGAAAATATTGCGGAAGTTATTATCCTTGGTCGTCTTTGTTGCAACCTGTGGATTAGCCACACATACCATTGTTATGGGACTAAAAGAGTGTTTACTGCCTTAATCGGTTTACCACATTGCTGTATGCAAAAGAGTGAAAAAAGAAGAACAAACGGATGCTTGATAACAATTAAATCCCTAAATAATCTACAATTTCATTTTAAGTATAAAAAATATTAGTACCTACATATAATAATGTCAATGTGATGAACCAAAATGATGTGACAATCTGTATACTACCTACTTACTATTCAAATAATCATTGTTTTTAATACTAATATATTTTATGTATGTATTTATTGTATTGTGTAAATGGTACACCACAGACTACCTACAGTATTTGTCTGTCCTTCCCCTTTTTAATCCATCCAAAGGTTGTCTCTCTTAGCGATAAGACCGCCCATTGTGTCACCCATTGTAAAGTTTCTATATTTATGTCTGTAATTTATATGGTGTACATAATAAAGAGTATTCTATTCTATTCTAATCACCGGTGCGGTGTCGAGACCAAGTACACATTAAATTAGTTATGTAGTGCTAAGTTTGCACTTTCCCGAACGTGCACGATTTCTAGATCCCTCAAATATCTACTGTTTCGAAAGGTTGTCATACAAATCTCAAATCTGATCATGTTTCTTTCATTGTAAACATTATTCCTAATATTAATTTTTCGATGACCCAAATATGTTTCTTATTGACATAGAGATTTATTTATCAATATACATGCCTACACGGTAAAAAATCGGGAATAAATCGCTTTTCGTGCCTGTCTGTCGTGACCGCTCAGTTGTTTTAAACTATACAAGGGATTTTGATGCAGTTTCGTTATTTAGAGCATTTAAGTATTCCGAAGGGTTTATGTGTATGTTTACTTGTAGCCATTGCACTAGTACTACTAGGGCAGAGTGGCTACTACCTTATAATTTTACGACAGTTATAAGGTATAAGAATAGCGAGGGTAGCCCACGTAGGTTGCGGTTGGTCTTGCACCTGAGTTCTAAGTTGTTCACGCCAAAAAATCTGTAACAAAACTCAACGTTACACAAAAAAAATCCTAGAGATAAGTAGATTCGAGACTATCTTCTAAGTATTCTAGCATGTATATACTTGGATTCTTACTTTATCCCTTGTATTTAGGCTGCGTCTGTTTCTGTGGTTCCAGGTGTAAAGCCCCACGTGTGCGAGGAGTGCGGCAAGGCGTTCTCCCGCAAGATGCTATTGAAGCAGCACCAGCGCACGCATTCGGGCGAGCGCCCGTACGCGTGCCCGCACTGCGACAAGCGATTCGCAGACCGCTCCAACATGACGTTACACTTGCGACTACACACAGGTCAGTCAAACAAAGAAGAGAGAGGTGATAATATGTAGTTGACATTATTATTTGCTGTTGTTTACTTGATGTAAGTAGGTATCTCCCTAGTCGTAGGTACCACTACCACCGATTCTCTGCCTTTTAGCGGACTAAAAATAAACCCCAATTTTACCTTTGACCGATCTGATTGATTAGATGTTTCTGACTTACCTACATTTATAAAGTTTCAACGGAGGCAGATGTTCCGTAGATTAACCGAATAATATTCGGTTAGTTACATATTATGTAAAATATATCGAGAAATGAAATAATCTAGATGTACAATGCAACTAAGACTTTCGACTTTCGACTTCTAGTACAGATAACGCATAATTACTTCCAATGATGTGACCTTGTGCTCGACATTCATGATCAAAACTAAATGAAATTAATTGGATACTGTTATCACGTAGTTACATAAATACTTTGTACATATATTCTAGACTAGATTGGAAAGTGCATCGCACGGACATTTACACAAATACATGACAGTAAATATATGTACTTATTTCAATGATAATTCATTCAAATAATATTAATACAAGTCTATTACTGTCTTCTTTGTGTCAATATGATAATTAATTATAATATAAACAATAATGTACACTTTGTGTAGTTCGTGAGTTCGTTGGCATAGGTACAATCTTTAATAGAAAAATCCGTTCCAGCTCACTCTACATTCCCTTAAGTGAATAAAGAATATATTTTTCACATAATTATATTTTCGCTATCAAGTACAGACGGTGCGTTTCCCGTCAGTGGTTTATTCCAATAATTAGTCACGGTTCTTTAAATCATTATGATAACAGTTAAAAACGATTATTTTATGTTACAGGGGTAAAACCGTTTTCCTGCACGCTGTGCCCGAAGTCTTTTACAAAGAAGCATCACTTGAAGTCTCACCTGAACTTCCACACTGGCTCCAAACCGTACTCGTGTCCTCGCTGCAAGCTAGCTTTCACCCAGTCCTCGAACATGAGGACGCATCTCAAGAAGTGTCGAGCGCCTGAACCAGTCAGCAGTGACACTCCCCTGGCCGGGGATATGACAGTGCAGCTGCAGACGTAGTGAAGTGACGAGCTCACAAAGTTGTATCGAAATTGAAACGTACGAGTAACTTGCCTGTATTACCTTATTCTGCTTCTTGTTATACATACTTATACATTTTATTTAAATAAATCAAGAAAATATAATTGCTTTAACCACTCAATCCCGGCGTGATACGATATCGGCCCACTACAATATAAAATCAATTGTTTCTCATGAGCGGTTATATTTTGGGAGGACAGTGTAGGCCTGTCAGTAAGTCCTTCAGATCGTATTTCAGTCATGGTGGTAATTTCAATGGAGACTAGCTTTCAGTGCGAGAGATATTATAGTGCACAAGTGTGTGCGCAGACACAGTACACTCTCTCTTCCCTCACTCGCATAATACGATGAGTCCGAAAGAGATCAGGCGCAGGACTAACGACTTCATAATGTGCTTTCTGAGGCACGGGAGTATCACACGGCTAATTTCCAAATCCCGGACTGTTATTATTGTTATTCCTATTGAAAAAACACAATAACACTTCAATAAGTAAATAGGAAACCAAACAACAAATTGAAACATCTAATTAAGAGTCTACAAAGCCTTCAACGTTCTCATGTGCACAAAATGGAAAAGAATCTACATAAATGGTAAATAAAATAATAATAGTAAAAAAAAACCAAATGACATGACTGTCATTACAACTGTAACAAATCTTAGTTAACATGTCCACAAAAGACATGTTAACTAAGATTTGTTTGTCGAATTCTTTACCCAAAAGGCTGCTGTAGTTTTGTCAACGACTGGTTGACAGTTGTAAAAAACAAGTACCGAAATGTGTACCCTATGCACAGACCAAGTAGTAACCCTATGGTACGGAGTTCGTTTGTTAGAATAAACACATCCTCCTGCTTAGAGAGAGAGAGCAATCCTATCCACTTTCACTAATCATAAACCAATTAAACTATAGGCATGCAGTTAACTTAATTGGATTACGGTCAAATCTTAGTAGGTACTCGCAATAGATACGAATACCTATACATAAATCGAGACGAGACATACTGTAACAATGAGATCCTTACATTTAACTCAATATGAAGGTAGATGGTAATTTAAATTCCTTTAATGAATTAAATGGTATATGCAAGGAATCAATTTCAAAGAACACTACCAAGTTCAGCGCTATATAATGAAACTGAAATTGAATCCGTAGCTGTATCTCGAGTTGCGTTGTAAAGTCCGAGAGAGTTTTATTTATCAACGAGAGTGATAGAAAATGAAAGTCATACTTACGATATTATATACTTACTCTTTTATGACACTGATGTTATTATGAATTATGTAATTTCTCTGTTATATTTGCATCTTTGATTTATATGCTTTTTTAAATTACGAACCCAGCTGTCAGCGGAATTGTATGGTCATACAAACGTCTATTTTTATTTTAAACTAGCGGCCCGCCCCAGCTTCGCACAGGTGCAATATTTTTTCGAATTTCCGATATGTTCTTTCATACAAACCTTGTCCTGGCAATACCGAACACAACAAAAAAAAATTTATCCAATTTGGCGCAGTCGATCGGAAGATATGCACTTACATACATTTCGGCGATTCATTTTTAGGGTTATGTAGTCAAAAAGAACCCTTATAGTTTCGCCATGTCCGTCTGTCCGTCCGTCCGTCCGTCCGCAGCTTGGCTCAGAGACTTAGTACTAGAAAGCTATAATTTGGCATGGATATACTTATTAATCACGCCGACAAAGTGGTAAAATAAAATCTTGAAAAAAAATTTTTATTAGGGTAGGTACCTGCGCACGTTAAGTGGGGATGGTTTTTTTTTTCTCGTCTACCCCATGGTGTGGTGTATCGTTGGATAGTATTTCAAAAATATTGCGGGTTTGTGGAAACGATTTTTCGATTCAGGGATCCGTTTGTGAAATATTAAGCTTTAAAGTGCTAATTTTTGTTGGAGTCAAGTGTCCCCCCCTGCCATCAAAATGGTTGCTTTTGGATATGTGAAGAAATTCACGGCAGTATTATATATAAAGACATTATAACGAAAACTATCACAGCTAAGTAAGCTTTACAAGTTTACGAGTAATAGTCGACCAACTTAAAATTGCAGTTGCAATGTATGGTAGAACATGATTTTCAACTACAATGTCAAGTTTGTTCTTGAGATAAATTCATTCCAACTACGGAATCCTTCATTGTGCGTGGTCCAACACGCACTTGGCTGGTTTTTATTTATATAGATAAAGATATTTAATTCAATGAATTAGGTGTGTGTTGGTAATTTTATTGATAGTGTTAGGGGTAGTACCTACTAAAATATAATAAAACCATGATTTATATTTTTTACTCCCGTTTTAATGAATTTGGTGTTGTAAAATAATTATTATCGATCAAGGTGTACAAAATTACAGGCCTTTACAGTATGTAGGTAAGTTTCTGGCGCATTAAGTAGTTACAATATTACCTATACTCCTTACGAGGTGTATGCGAGTACATTATATTTATTTTATACATAATAGTAGCAAAAGGTATTAAATACATACAGTGATAATATTGCTTACCTTGTAGTACCACAAGTAACGTATTGTACTTATATTATTTATTATGACCATCAATCTCTCATACGTGTCAATTTTATACATTATTGAAATATAGTTACAATGACGTAGGTAGTGACTGATATATCATTAAATGTAAATAATTTAAAAATATACCACATTATTTTATAATTCATCGGAATTATTTACAGTGTATTTAGTTGCTAAGTACCTGTTCGCGCTTTACAATGATTATGAAAATAGCCAAAATCCAATAAAGAAATAAAATAACATGGTTTATTGTACCTACGTACTGTTTAGCATACTTAACATTCTTTAGTTTTGTCTTAGTGCGAGATTTGTGCGATGTTTACTATTTTGTTTCCATACTCTGGACACTGCTCGAGGTCTACTATATTATTTTCAGTTGTCAAATAAATGATTTTTATTCGTAAAAACAAATGAGTGTCTCAAATGAAGGCTTCAAGAAATTAATGATTGTTAAGTTCTTAGACAGCACTGTGATACGACGTGAAAGATAAATAAATATACTATAATTAAAAATCTAACAAAATACTATAACTATAATATTCAATATAAGGAATGGCGAGAAGTCAACGAGTTTATATATGTAACAATATCGTAGTCAACATGCTGTGCTCAAGTCACTCAACAATAGTTAATTTCCTTATTCAATAATTAAAACAATTACATGTTTACGTACATATTTCTACAAAAAGTGTAGATGTTGAGATGATTATCGGCAAAAGATGATTTCGACGTTTAAAAGCGATTTAGTAAAAGGTTGTGAAATAAGTGAGAAAAGTCATAAGAGATACAAACAATACAACAAAACTGTCAAGTAGGTAGTAATTGTGACATTACATTTGTAGTATTTCCCACGTAATTCTGTAAATCGATTACTTATTGTGACCTTTGCTAGGTCCACAATATGAAAGAACCCTGTATTTTTACTTTTCTAAGAATGTATAAATAGGTACTATTTAGGATGTATATTTAGTCATAGGTAATAAAGTTTTAAATCAAGGAGGATACACATGTCAGTGTACAGGTGATCTTTTACGGATTAGGTTTAATTTCCAAGATGTAACAAATACCAATCGTACTTAATAAGGTCTTAACGTATTTAATAAAATCACCCGTATACTTATTGCGTGCACCAGAATGTTTAAATTAATTACAATTCTTTTAACTTTTAAAAGTTTGCTTACAATTAGTAATGTCCTTAACGTTAGGTATGAATAAAAGGTTTATTTTAAAAAGTTACCGATTTTAGTCAAATGTAAATTAAGAAGTGAGAAGAGAGAAAATGTACTAACATTATACATATTTATGTCTTCAAGATAAAATAATTGTAACTTTAAACTGTAATAACAAACGTTAACGTCAAAACCAGCGCAAATTTTAACATGATTGTGGACACGTGTTTTAAGCCATACACGATAGTGGCTTTAGTACAAATTCTTTTGCCCTGTAAACAGTAGAAAATATACAGTTAATAAATCTACTAAGGATTGCGTGTAAAAATCTTAATCGTATGAACAATAGAAATATACAAAACGCTATCGTTTGGTTTGACATCACGTATAAGCTGTGAATACATAACATTACACACAAACATTTACTTCCAAGCCACGTGTACACAAGTTACACATCATGTAAACCAATGCTTACTTACGTTTAATATTTGCCAAACATTACATTACATTTAATTATCTCAGCCTTTTCGAATAGGAGAATCATAATTACTTGGGAATATAAAATAGTAACTAGTAGACTCGGTGAATTAACATTACAATGTAGTTACATGTCCATCGGCGCGCGCGCAGGCGGCGCGTGCGATACCAGCGACCACTACTCTACGATGTGAAGCACCATTTGTTCTAGCGTAAGGATAATGTACACAATTTGACAATTTTAGTCTAAATAACATTAGAATTACGTTGTTGCACATATCATGCGCTTACTTTCCGATTATTCATTAGGAACAACAATTTAAAAATACTATACGCTTATCTCTTTAATTTTAACTTAAAATAAACGTGCTTTTGGCACTTACTGCTAATCAGTTGTTTAATAATGTGTTTCGGACTGATTTGAAATAATTTCACAAAACAGTATTCGCTCGGCACTTTATTGATGTTCAGATATTCTTTGGTGAAATTTAATAATAGTAACACTTTTATGTACGTGCTGATATTTGATACTACTTGTAATTGAACAACAAATTATTAAGGATTATCTTCAATCACGACAACACTGTTATGAAGACTTTTATATGTGGAAGAGGGTACATACAGCTGTAATCGAGTAAAAAATTAAAATCGATGTCTCAAATCCTATTTACAATAGAATTCTAATTATACATAATTATAAAATTGAGCATTAGTATAAACAGAGGCTGCTGAAATCTTGGATGTAATATTTAAATCCTTAACTAAATATGATACACTTCCCGAAGGGACTAAAATTACTCAAGTACTTAGTACTTATTAATATCGCATCGCATTTACAAGTAATATTCTTACAAATGTACAACTTAAAGTTTATATCGTAATCTCATAGCCACTGCAAGGGACGAAGTCCTCGTCCAAATGTTTTTACGAAATACTTTCGTTTGATCACAAGACTGGAATCACATGATGCGGCGGGGAAACACGCGTCCGGCGAGTGCGTGCTGCACCAGAGGGCTCAGGTGCACTCGATGATGAGCGGCTGGCTGGACTCGATGACGGAGGCGCGCGGCTCCGCGGGCGCGGCGTAGTGCTCGTGCTCGGGCAGCGCGCGGTAGGCGTGCGGCGAGTGCGCGCCATGCGTGGCCAGGTGCGGCGTGGTGGAGTGGGCCTGCGCCAGCAGCTCGCCGTGCGACAGCGCCACGCGCGCCCCGCCGGCTCCCACCAGCCCTCCTTGTGATGGAGAGTGCACTTCGTATGCCTCGTGCCCCTCTCTTTCGTGGCAGTCTTTGTCGACGGTACCTGCAAAGTGCACGCGAAAATGAAATCGGCCGCGTTCAGCGAGAGCGCAAGTGAAAGTTGCGGTTCACCTACGAAGAGAAAGTGCAGCGCGCTGCAGTTGCTCTCGCGACTGCGGTCGCGTTAATTCTCTTTCATTTGATTTAATATTGGTTTAAATTCAAATTTTGTTAATAGTTATTTTTTATTCACAAGTTATGAAAAAATTTGTTCATCAGTGATAAAGTTAACTTACCAATGCATTCAGTGTTTGCTGCATTCGTTATTGCTAATACCTCTTCAATATTGTTTGGCTTACAGCTAGTAGTTTTCCAGTGAGTGCGCAGCCCGGAAGCACTGATGTACTTCTTGTCGCATCCTTGGCAAACGTATGGTCTGTCATTCGTATGTAGCCGCTTGTGAAGTTTTAAATGTACAAATTGTGTGAATTTCTGCATACACAAATCACATGCGTATGGTTTTTGTCCTGAATGCAGACGTAAATGTGTTTTTAAATTCGACGTTGAGGAGAACCGTTTTTTACAAATATCACATTGGTGCGGTTTCTCCCCGGTATGTACTAGGTGATGTTTCTGTAGATGTGCAAGTTGCGTGAACGATTTACTGCATACATTGCATTTGAAAGGCCGCTCACCAGAATGCGTTCTCAAGTGAACCTTCAGATTCGAAAGTTGTCCGAACGTCTTACAGCAAACATTGCACTCGTAGTGCATTTTCCCGTCCTTTTTCTTTAGTGGGTAAGGCAAGCTCCTGTAACCCCGTGAGGATTGCGAGCCAGGACTCATCGGTGCCCCCATGAGTCCACACGAGCCGTCGGGGCTGACGCTGCCGTGTTGAGGAACCATTTGACTGTTCACATTCGTGTTTTGTATTAAACTTAACTGTGAACAGTTTTTGAGCGTAATCACACTAGTCGACGATGGATAGTGGTGGTTACTTTGAACATTCTGTGATCTCTCGTACTGGTGAGATGAAGTCACCGTTGGTGAGTAATTACTGGGTGGAGATCCAAGTTGAGTGATTATTGTAGAGTTTGGAGGAGAGTATAAGTTATATGAGTAGTTGGGGTAGTGACTTTCATATCTTGTTTCGCGGATCTCTCTTATTTCTCTGATTTCCCGGATTTCAGTTGTGTGTGGAATTGTGTGTGGTGGTGATGATGAATAAATTGAGGCAGCGCTGGGTGTAGGTAGCTGCTGTGGTAATGGCAGTAGCGATGGCAGTGGGGTCAGGTTAGAGCTGGAGTCTGGACTGCAAACATTGCCATACCTCTGACTCTTCTTATATGAATAAGCCATTTCAGTTGGAGATGAAGGCGGCGGTGTGGCATTTGGTTGACGGCGGTTAGGATCATTATTATTTGTATCGATTCTGTTACCAGTTAAAATGGTTTCCAGTATTCTAGTATCTGGTGGAGAATATCTCATAAAAGCCGGTTGTGGAGTTGGCGAAATCGCACCGTCTTCATAGTATGGTTTGTTTAGAGGCACCACCGTATTTTGAGATGATTCCAACACTATGACGGTTGATGTAGCTGGATCACGTCTTGGTGGTGATAAATTTTGTGGAGTGTTGGGAATTTCTTCAGCTATTACTAATTCCTTTTCACTTTCACAGTCCATATCTTTGTGATTTTGATACTGGTATGCTCTTGGCATTTTTATTTTCACTTTCCTGTATTCATTGCGATGCATGTCTTGGTCAATTTTTTGGACTATAACTGTCTCTTTGGGTTCATTTGTTTTATTGGAACAGTCGAGAACATAGTTTTCTACATCAGAATCACTTGAATCTTCAGGAGGTGTGAATTCATCATGATAGCCGTTACTATGGTATCCTTCATCAGATCGCACCGATCCATCATTAGGTGTCAGTTGATGTTCGTAGTGTGGTCCCACACAATGAGTGAGGATTGGAGATTTATTTCCCAGCTTTTCTTGATTACTTTGTGCCATTGGTGACGGTCCACGCATGTCTCTCAAGCTTTGGCACTGGGCAGGTGACCTATTGCTCTGAATTCTTGGATTCTCGAGTTGGTGTATAACTACTTGAGATGTGCTCTCTTTGTGTTGATGGATTATTAAAGTAGGGTTTTCTCTATGCATTTTTACTGGTGAGGGTGAAGGCATTAGGGTGGTAGGCGATAATGATCTTTGTTCACAAACAATTGAGTTTTCCGTTTTGTTATGAATGATGTTGGTAGAAATATCGGCCCTAAGAACCACCCTGTCATTTTTGTTCAGACATCTCGGGTCCTCACGAAGTATGGTTGTTGAATTTTCATGAAAAGGCTTATCAGTTGCTTCTCGTTTTCGCCGTCGGCTTGGGATCTCAGCTTCTAACAGTTCCTTGGTGTTTGTTAAACCAAGAACATATTTCATGTGATTGAAGGCAATTTCAGGGTGCACTGGTGCAGGTGGCAAGCCATAAGCTTTTTTGATTGTTTCTTCTTTGCCTATAATAAAAATAATCTGATTATTAAAATTGTTCTTTAAGAAACTTTATGTCTTAAAGTAAAAAGTGGCTAAAACATACTAATACTTACAGATGGAGTAAGTAGCTCTTTCCGGATCGATATCATAGCCCAACCTCGTTGCAAAATCTTTGCAATACCACACCATCAACTCTTCGTTAGGCATAATGTCTCTGAAACGATAAAATTTTAATATTATTAACTTGAAGAAAAAAAATTGAAAGTGATCATGCGTGTACGTGTTGTTCTTGTGAAGTGAAGTTACCTGATAGTGTAGAAGTATATGTGTTCCTGATGTTGACAAGCCACGAGGTTCATCACGGAGAGCGAGTAGGCAGACGCGACGTATCGCATCCAGTTCGCCACGCTCGTGTCGGACCCGTCCAGGTAATAATAGTCACTGTCCTTGAATATCTGTAATAAATTAACAACAATTGTAACACTTGCGCTCAGTATACATGTAAACATAATTGAATACGGAACTACGTATCAATTAAGACAAAGTTTTTTTTATTGCTTTATACTTTTCACAATGCGACTGATTTGCACGAATATTCATTTGAATGTAAGTTAGGTACTTTGACTAAATGCCTTGTTAGTTACTCTTGTAAAAGTAATTACTTGCTGTTTGTAATCATTCGCTAACAAAACCACTTACGCTCTGAGAATTTTCTCAATTAAATTATAATGCAATCAATTGTTTATTAGCTTATATTATGTATGTTTGAAATCAAACTTATATAAATGAGCTAAACACATGTTATTCGTGCACGTGGCACGTGCAGGATATTTACAGTGCGCGTGCAACTGATAGCGACACGCTTACATTATAGTAGTGTAGTGGGGAGTCAAGGACGAGATGCAATGTCACTCGAGAGGTAATATAGGACGCGGAAGATAACGCGCGTTTCAACAATGATTTATATTTGAACAATACAAATGGGTTCATCTAGTGCTGTGAACAGGGATATGATATTAGCAACATGCATTGTGATACGATCATGACATCGCCTACTACAGTTTTTATTTTTGTTCAAATATTTGTACTAGCTAGGTTGAGCGTGACGGTAAGCTATGTATTCGAATCAGTTTCTTCATCATACACACTTTTATGACATGGATGATGATGTGTGTAAAGAATTACAGAAAACATGTTTGAATCCATCACCTTTGCTATTGAATTTAAAGCCCAATCTCACCTTAATATTTCCGTAAGTATGATGTCTCACAGTTTCCTGTACCTGGCCCAAAGAGAGAGTTCGGTTAATTGAAGAAGAAAATAATAGTGCATTGTAAACAGATAAATTATAAAATACGCCAGAGATATTAGTCTAGGAGTTTGCTTAGTTGAGGATAGTCTGAATTGCTGTCTATAACAAGGTTGTGCTGTTGAATATACAGATACAAGCCTCAACCAAATTAAAATAATAAAAGCCAAGCGGGTTGCGATTACTGGGTCATGATTTGATTATTAGGGATCTATAGTTACACTTACCCTCCAGTAATATCTCCAGGAGACTTTGTCGTTAGGTTTGTTCGGTGTGCGGGTGCCTTCAAAGGGCCCGAAGCGTGTTCCACGTGGTATTACACCTATACTCCACACACCCTCAGTCTGGAATAATTGGAATATGTTATGATGTGTTACACTCGCTGATCTGTCTGTTATGATTAAGTTCCTCGCTCGACTTTAGTGAAATTTACGATAGTATAACATGGAGTTGGAATGGTTACGTACCGGTGTATTTGGAGTGGATAATACTGCAGATGGTCTAAGCGCGAGGCTGCGCGGGAGCGTCCTCTCAGCGCGGTTAGGCGTGCCACGCTCGCTCGGCACGTCGGGCACGATGTACACTGTGAGCCTCTCGAACTCCTCCTCGCGCATGCGCGTCACATCGTATGCGCCCGCGCTGGACACGCCGCTCACCACATCTGCGCCACCGGGACTCCCGGTGCGACCCACCACCGTTGTGCTTGGAACTTCCTCGCTTGTTGACTGTTGACAATACGTTCCAGGTTAAACTAAGTTCCGCTCTATAATACTTAACTTATTTTCAAAATGAATTCACTTTGAAATATTTCTCAACAGCCACAAGAAATTTACCTACAGGCGAAACGATTTCGTTAGAATGAAGATTTAGCACTGTTAGTCCGCAAGTCGGTCATTTTTAGACCCCAAAAATATGCAAACAACGTCGTAACGAAATGCATTTTCCCTCTTTACAGCCGTGTGCATTTACCGCCGTGTCGTCTAACTTTGAGTGTTATTTTCCTCGAGAAAGAGTTTAGTTTCCGAAGTGAGAGGCGAGAAGCGACGTTCGATAAAGGGGCGGCGCCACTACTGACCCAGTTTTGTGATAAGTGCGCACTTTCCACTGCGCACCGACACTTCCCCTTTGCCTATTTATATTTTCAACAAAATTCAATTGAATACTTAGATATTTCGTGGCGGGATCAGCCTTCAGTGACATTAACATGCAACTCAATTTGGTGACTAACTAATTATACATTTTACTTACCAGTCTCATTTTGATTGATTTCTGGTATGTCCTTTAAATAAGTATTCTCATAATTACTTTCTGCGCATTGAAGTAACTTGTACCTGGAACAAAATTAAAACATTTTAGTTTGCATTTACACGTTTAACTTGAATTTGAATCGAAGCGTTCATAGAGAGGAGGACTTCAAATGTATTTTTACAAGAGCTGATGGAAAAGTTATTGGAAAAACTTTGTTGATTTGCTTTATAAAAATAATGTACTCATTATTAACAAAAGTTAAAACTAAAGATTAAACAGGAAAACGGATGCTTTACGGCCACTATAAAACTATTTTACTTTTGTTTCTATAATTTTTAGAAACAGTTATTAATTAATTATATTCAATCTGAAGATTTTATAATATAAATGATATAATTATGTCGAAGGAAAAGATGATTAAAGTGTTTAGGAATTACTATGGCAACGGTAAAGCAGATTTATTTTACTCTCTTGCCGGCAGATTCATTGAATATTTGCCAAATTGGCACTACTCATGTGGAATACGGAACATTGAATTTGTCACGAAATTGAAATTCTTTGTAATTCTAACAATCATTAGGTTTAAAAAAAACCTGCAAGTATGTTTGAGCGAAAATTAAATTAAGTAGGTATCAATGGAAACAGATTGTAAGAAAACGACCTTTTCCTTTCGTTATGGTTTGCCGTTTGTTTAGTTTTGTGTCATTAATTTTACGTGCACTTAACTGTAAAATAAATAATTTATTTAAAAAAAACAAGTTGTTACGTAATAGCGACATAAGTAAACAACCGTGACTCGCAGCGAAGTGTTTTAAGTATGGACAGGTTCATAAAAAAAATGCATTCCCATGTTGGTGCAGTGAGGCAACATTGAAGTTCAACATTTCATTGCATAATTGCGGAAGCGAGGCAGCTTGCGGCCGACGACTCCTCTAGATGAGAACGAAAATTTTTGTTTTCCAAACCGGCCCCATTTGACATTCAAATAGTTGCGCAAGCGCCGGCTCAGCTCTGTATTGTAAACATTATGCGCTGCATTTGTAATGGTTTTATGTATGAGTTTGGTAACCAATGTAGTGCATCACTAAGTATTTATTGTACTTATGTACATAAGTTAATATATTATTTAATTTAGTAATGCCTAGAATAATACAGTGTGGCAGGGACATCGACGCGCATCCTGTTACCATGGATTCAATACATGATTCTGAAACATCTGCGTTTAAATCTATCGTCGGTTTAAAAAAGAAAATAGTTTGTCATTGAATATTAACATCTCCAACAAAATAATTTGAGAAAACGATGCATGCAAATATTACAACAGTTTTAATCAAATGTGTTATCTAAATATTTTTAATATCAACACTCTTTTATGAATGACTAGCTTCTGCCCGCGACTTCGTCTGCGTGAAATTTCACCCTCCCCCCATTCACCCTCATAGGGGTAGAATTTCGAAAAACCCTTTCTTAGTGGATATCTACTCTTCACAAAGAACACGCCCTCCAAAGTTCATGTGTCTAGGACCAGCGGATTAGGCTGGGCGTTGATAATACCTATCAGTCAATCAGGACTGAATTTTATAAATAGGTATATAGATGTTAAAATTAAAGCAAATAAAGTAATTATGAATTGGCCGATCACTTTCTCTGTTTTGGCCTGAAGTCTGAAAAGTATCATCGATAACGAACGAATCATAATTATACATATTGTATGTTAATTGCGAAAGGGCTGATGTTTATACAGTAACGTCGGTAATGGTGGGGGTACCATGTGAAGAAGTGGGGGCAGTGAGGAAAGGGGGGTCTGCACGTGACTGTGAGTGCAAGTTGCGCAATGCGTCCGCGCAATGTCACACATCGCACGCACCCCCGCCCGGTAACCACTTGGTACTTATTGATGGTACTTCTCGTGATAACACTGACACTCGCATTATCGCATAGGAACTAGATTTGATTTTGTTCTAAGTAAACATTATGCGATTATTTGTTTTTCACTTATAGAATTACGTAAACCGTTCGGTGAAAGTTATAGATAATGATTTTATCTTTTAAATAAGTAAAGTCCTATGGTTATTAGTATTGAGTATTGATTGACTTTCGAAATGGGAAAACTTATTTTCCAAATTCACTCAAGTAAAGACAAATCAGTTCTCCCATACTCTATAATTCATTTGATAAGATAAGAAAGAAATAAGGAAGTTTTTCATTTTCGTTTGATATACCCATAGATATATTTTTAACATTCCTATGGATATACCTATATCAAACGAAAATGAAAAACTTCCATATTTATTTCCATTAAAAAATAAATCGGCAGTTACGTTTAAAAAATGCATTTTGGGCAGTAACAGCAACGTTAATCTTAATTTTTGAGAAAATATAATGTTACTTTTGGATGGCAAGCATCCGTCCTGCTCGCGGCGCACAGCGCATAGCTATCGCACGGTAGCGCACGGCCGCCGCGCCGGGCCGCGCATCGTCGCGCGCGCACCAGGAAGCAACCTTGGGCACGCGCATGATGCGCTCGCTCTTGAACTTGCCCTTTACGCTAGCACGTTGCAACCACGCTAGGGCTACCAGCGTTAACTTTTTATTTTTATTTGTTTATGAAAATGGGTTGAGTAGATGCACTTCTTTAGAATCTTTTTTTCTAATGTTAATCTGATATGCATGATTAAATGAAACCTTGTGCATTCTTTAGAATACCACTTATTAGAATTTCTGATGCAATGCAATATTCGAAATATCTTTTAGTATTTGTATAACATTATCATCAAGTTTTAAGTGATTTTTAACAATATTGTAAAATAAGTGTTTGGCGTTGGTATGAACTAAGAAGTGTTTTAGGCGTGTATTATTTGTGCTTCATTGTTTTATGGACACACTGACTTGATGACTATTCAAGCATTTGTAGTAAAAAAGTAGTATGGAAAATCAAAATGAGATTTTCCGGCGCGATGTTTGCGTTAGGATTGAATAGTAATAAAGTAGGGCTTTTGAAGACATGCTACACACGAGAGCAAAACATAGGTACTTTAAAATTAGGAAGCATAATTTACGTTGCTGAAAACGGTTGGCAATGATTCGATGCCAATAAGAAATTAACAATATTCACATATGAATCCGCATCATTGAAATGGTTCACAAATGTTTCACCAAAACTCCATTGACGAATTTTTAGTTTACAACCAACGTTTCGTATACTATTTATTTCACAAACAACTCATTCCGCAAATGTTTTATTTTATAAACACTCGCTTTACACACATTTATTTGGCAAATGCTTCTCTTTTTACGAATGTTTTGGATGATATTTAATCATTTATACATTTTTCATTTAATATTTGGATTCTTTTGGAAAAATCACGTTTATACAAAATATAATTTTATAATAAACTAGCGACTGCATTAAAATCCGTTGCGTAGTTTAAAAGATCTAAGCCGTGGCACCGCTCGCTTCGCTCGCTCGGCTTGTGCGTAGGGGGTTACAGTTTTAACCTAACCTAACATTTTTTTTTAAATAATTAACGTAATCTAACTATTCCGGGTAGCCCACTAAAAATAATCTCTTTTTTCTATTAGCGCAAATAGACGAAAGAATGAGTTTATTTTTCAGGAATTTGCGTAATAATAAGTCAATATGTAAAACGTTTCTATCCATATATAAAATGAATTGTTTGTCAAATAACACGTTATTAAACAAAAGTTTATCGGGTAATTATTTTGTAAAGTGAATTATTTGGAAAACTTGTTGTTGGTATAATGATGAAATGACAAATCATATTTTTGCCAATCGTTGCTTGTCAAGTAAAATTTTGTAAATAAATTTTTGGTGAACTGGCAGGGCACCCATTGAAATATTATGTAAGATCCTGAGAGTGCGGAACCCTACCAGCTAGTGAGGCGCGTTGACGCTGAACGTTATTATTCAGTGATTAATGTGATATGAAGAATCGATTGTTTTGATCTATTCGGAGTGTACAAGGTCCCTTTATCTATATTCTTAGTTTGTAACGATGATAAGTACGCGGTCGAAGTACTTCATAGATGCGGAAGTTATTAACTTGTCTGTTTGACGTTATTGAATCTAACACTTTTTCCGATATCAAATTACGTAATGCACACATTGTAAGTATATGGTTTTCGATTTCTATGAATGGAAACGCCTGTATTGTAATTGTCCAAGCCAAGTGCGCAAGGTCGCGAATTGAAAAGTGGTACTAATAAGAGTGATGTTGTAAAATAGCGATGATGACTGCAACACATATGTTACGTAGCCATGCGAGAGTGCAACGGGAACACTAACCTTGCAGGCTAATAATACATTTAATACGTAGATATTTCCACTACAAATGCCGCGAGTACCTATGGGCTAGATAAAGTATAATATATTAGGCATATGTTATATAAATGCGGAATTGAGTTCACAAAAAGGTAGAAATCTGCCAATTTTATAATTACAACTTTTAACACGGAATTAGTCATAATTAATGATTTCCTCAATTAGCCCTTTAGTACATAAGTATTCGTAGCAACGCTATCAACCGACCTAGCAAGTGTTAATAAGTTGAACTCAGTTTCTTCGATACTCAGATTCTTAAAATTACTTTTCACAACTTCCGGTATAACAATAAATTTACACGTATGTTAATTCACCAATTGGTTTTGACTTCACATAACTTAAACGTTTTATAGTAAACTGCGTTAAATAGGAGAGTTTATAGAAATGGACTAAAATATAGCAATACTTACAATCATAAATATTCATCGTTCATGACATTCTTGAGATACTGTTCATAGTTTGCGCGTTTAATGTTAGTACTACCGCGAATAAACAAAGAGTATTATCGTCTCTGGTGCATAAATAGTGTGATGATGGGATGCCTATGAGGCGGGCGCGAGGTGCAGCGACTTGAGGTACTCGAGCAGGATGCGCAGCGCCAGCAGAGGGACGAGAGGCCGCAGCCGGCGCGCCGCTCTCATGTCGGGGGGGGCTCAGCGGGCGCGCGCGGTCGCCGCGGGCTGCCGTGCGAGCCGGCGGAGCGCAGCGCGCATTATGCAACGCGGAGGCCGCCGTGCCGACCTGCCTCACGTCTAGCCGGCGAGCGCCGAGCACTAACCCGACAGCCGCGCCGCTATGCCCACCGACCTAGATGCACTTTTACGACGCCGAGAATGCAATCGACACACATATTCGCGTCTCGTTCCGATAAACGCATCGACGACGAAAGCGGCCTGTGACGGAGAATGCGGACGAATTTGACAGCAAATGCAGTGAGTACGTCACGTTCGCGCCTCCTATTCTCTTATTAGAGGAGAGCGGGACGGCACAGCGCATTGCGACCGCGGACTGCATTCAAGTTCATTACTTCCGTAGTGTGGCGACCGCGGCGCGCGCCGTGACCGTGCTCTCGATCCCACGAACACTGACGATCGCAGCGAGCGGAGCCGCGGGAAATGCTTACTGTATCCCACCAACAAATACTGAACTAATATTGCTTTCAAGCAAAAATTTGTAGAAATATATTGACGATAAAACCAAATCTAAGATAAAATAAATTTGAATAAAATTTACCATCACACGACTCCGATAGTTTAGCATCACATAGGGAATAAATCACTTAAATGAGTACCCAACTCAAGACATTTTCAATAAATATTGAATCACACTACAATACAATCTATCAACACGTTAATTCATAATCACAGCTCATAGAGCGCTAATTAATACAAGTTGAAAACAACGTGGCCGCGGGTATCGTGAGAACGGCAGCGAAAGCCATGCAGGGCGGGCGGCGGCCTGCGCACCTCCCCGGAACACGCTTTCACTCTCACGGGTCGTCGACACAGCCTGCACACGCACCCCAACCTCTGATTCTCGATCGCACCCTTAATAAAACAACGGTTCTACCACTTTTGAACGACTTACTTTTAAAGTTTGAGCAGAGTGTAGATTTTATTTTAGATTTGAAAGGTTTTCGTCGCATTATCGAGTGTAAAATCCGTGGTAAGGGTGCTTCTCACTCTGCGCCACCACCGCACCCTGCCACCTACCATTATCCAATATTGATTTCACTATTTACAGCCTGTAATCTATTAACAGCTGCAAACTGCTGGGGCCGGTAAAAGAGCAGGCGGTTGACTGTCGACACTCCAACACTGCCTTTTCAATTAGTTTGAATGAATCGCGGCGTACGTTGTACATTTTTATTCAGCTTAGTTTTGCTTTTGAATGTGAGCATCTGAAAATACGAGTACATATATTTTCGTCTATGTTCTTCGCGGAACCCGTAGGCTTATGCTTTACCTATTTTTAAATTACTGTGATATGAGTCCACTGTTATATAGATACTTAGATAATTACTACGTTCTATTAGTGATCAATTAAAAGTAAGCGAGACGTAACCACGAAGACTCATCGTAAATGTATTTTTCCGACTTTGAATGTGATTTAAAACACCCTTTATTACGTGTTTGCAGTGGCACGGCACCCCTCCAGGAGCTATATGTACGTGTATATGCCCTTTACAATCGCGACCTACGTTAACGTCTGGCAATTTCCGATCATTCGTGATCTACCCCAAAGCGTTACGTTTTTCAGGCTCGTTGGCTCACTGAATGTCTGTGTCTACACTTTAGACTCAGCACGCACTCGTCACAACCTCTATCGATTCCGACAATTCTAGCATGTAATAGATACTGAAGGAATATGGGCGTAGCGAGACAAATAATATAGGTTTTATGTTAGTGTAACTTTTTTTGTAGGTTCGTTGATAATACTTGTAACTTATTTAATATACTTTTGGTATTAGAATTTGATCTTAGAATAATTTTATCAAGTTATACTACTTGGCAGTGCGTATTTAAATTTAATTTAAAAAATTATATAATATAATATATTTTAAATTACAAAATTAATAAGTGGATTAATCAAACTAAGTATTTAAAAATAGTCAATTCATTTATAACTTTGATTATGAAAACTGAAAAAATAAAGGTACATAATTCGTACATTTTGTAAGCCTAATAAACACCCATGAGACAAATCGTTTATTTAAAAAACGAAATTATCCGATTGTCGGTCAATTAGAGCGTGAAAAGCGAAGCGCATCAAAGAAAATGCAGTTTTCCAGCGGCGGCGGAGGCTTGAGCGGTATCAAAACACTGAATCTTCCGGGGTGAACGGCCGCGGCTCCTCGTCCCACTGCGAGCGCCCGCCGCCCGCGCGAGCGAGACGCCGCGCACCGCACGCCGCCCGCACCCGCCGCGCGAATAAATCGCACGCTGCGCTCGTGTGCGCCGGGAAATGCGTTTTCTGTACGAGTATTGGGCACACGGTCGTTGACATCACATCACAAATTTTCTTTGGGCTTGTAATAGAAACTTAAACGGCTTTTTATTACGTAACTCCGTAAAAGGGTTTTTGAGATAAGGAAATACTTCGATTGCATTGTTAATTGGTTTTCTCGTAGATGCATCTTCTGTAGTTAATGAAGCCCATTATTTCGAGAAAGGCTTGGTGCATTCATGGTCACTCTTAATAATAATAATTACTTTTTTAAAACAAATGAACGGCAGCAATTGCTTCTTTTACCTTATAAAATTCAAACAAGTATTTATTGAAAATACAAAATAAAATTGAGTATGTCCATTGATGTTGGTCTAATTGGTAAATTATTCTGAGTTTCTGTATGGGGATAGAGCTGGAGCATAACACGTTTCCTCCGACTATAAGTTATGTGATTAACGACCCCGTACATCCTCAATTGTTGTGTTTGATTGTTATGGCTTCGGCTAGTTTTAGGATGATAGATAACAATATTATAAAGTTGATAGGAGTTTATGATTTTTGTTGACTCATTAAAATCTAGAGAGGTTATACTTTAGTTTGTAAGATTTGTTGAGTACTTTTATGAACACAGTGTACAGTGTCTTTCTCAAGTAAGACTCTTATCTATGTATATTACGAAAATTAAAAGTTCTTGCCGGTTCCGTAGTTGCGTTAAAATTGTTGATGGTAAAGCACTATTGATCCTATTTAGTATAATGCATAGGGTTTGTCTATATCTGTGCAAGTGCTGGTGCCCGCAGTGCAAACTCGATTTCCCCCTTCTTGGGGTAGGCTTCAATACTCATTCATGCGTTTTTCCCGCTCTGGCTGCGAGCGGGCGCATAGCGCGCTCCCGCTCGCCGCGCTTCCGCGTTGGTACCGCTACATACGCGCATGCACTAGACCTAGCCCAATGCAGCGAATTTTGCGTAGGGTCGTTGTCCTCTCGTACATCTCTATCGGCATAGCTAGATGTAAGTAAATGTCCCGATAAGTCTGGCTAAATTTCTAATCCCACGACACCCGCTGCCGCCTCCCTTCTCCTTCGAAGTTTTTACGATTTGTGAATAATTTTCACTTTTAGCACAAACTGTACAATTCCTTTGTCGGCCCATTTGTGCGCTTGTTCAATATAATAATGAAGGTCTCTGAGATACGAAAGGTATTTAAGAAACAACAAACTGCCGAGTTTTATGACCAATTACGTCAGTAATATAATAGGACGCACTAAAAAGTGCCATTTGCACAAATTGCATTTCTTGCTTTTAGCAAATTGAATAGTGCGTGTTTTTTAAGAAAACTCGAAGTGGCAACAACAATGCGTCTGTGCCGTTAAAAAACGCAAGTCTAGGAAGGACGAGAAACAGTTTGAAGACAATCATTCGCAATAAATAAAGCTGAGTTTTTATTTACATATTTATGTTTTGACGAAAGGATATTCCAAGGTTGGTGGGTACATTTTTACCCACAATTATTATTGCCTGCACCGTAGTAGTCTGCAATTGCATTATTTTATGGTTTGAACAAATTATGAATATGTTTTTGGAATGAAAGGTAACATAGATTTTATGGGAAAATGTTTTTCAATGTTGCGCTTGAGTGAACTATTTGTAACAGTGCGCAGAATCAGAGTGAGGTACCTAGATGAATCGGTGCACAGAGGTGTTGAAGTACTAGACTAGAATGTGGCTAGGGTCAAAAGCCGCGCAGTATGTCAGCGTTTAGTATTCCGTGAGCCCGAGCTCGGGCCGGCTAACGGGACTGCTCGACCGTCTACTCAGGCCTTTACTTTCATCGATCGAACAAACCGCATCGACGGTTTACTTTCCTTTGTTAGTTTTGGGTTCCGCAGACTACCAAATCTACATACTTTATTTTATATCATGTAAATCGTTATGTAGATTACATTAACCACAAATTCGTAATAATTTGGAAGGCATTCATGCCAAAAAAAAAAAACAAATTGCTTTTAAAACGGGAATTTTTAATAGGGACACGTTATAAAGAGATTATCTATGGTAACTATCTAGGAAAAAAAAAGAAAGGGCCGTCAAGTGTATGGTTAAATCGCAGGTAGGCCTCGCATCCGGAGAAAAAAAATAAGACGGGACCGTAGAGCCTTTGTATAGGGAAGTACCGTTAGATCTGTTTGAGACGACTATCAACAGAATATGAAACATGATCATCTATTTATTGTTACTCCGTGTTTTGAATCACCTGCAGCAGTATTTGTTAAAATGTTAGACATATATGTCAGTGATTCACAGATTGTGAATCAACTCGCATAGGAATATACCGCTAAGCAAAAACAATGTGCTGATCAACAGGACTCGGATTACAGAACTGCATAATTATGTATGCAGTTGTGTTATCCTAGTTTCTCAGAATGTAGAAGTTTTTATAGTTTGAAAGAATTTATGGATAAAAAATATTGACATTTTATTCTAACGTTAATGTACTTAATTATTTTATTACCCTGTAACGTAAAATTTTTGCATGCTATGTTTTATCATAGCGAAACATGTTTGTGCTACTCTGACCTATGCTTAACACCATTGTATACCATGTTTTACGTAAATAAATTATTTTATTATTATTATAATCCTTTATTCGTCTAAATACATATAAATTATATTTTTAAATATTAGAATATAAAAAAATATATAAAAACATTTAAAAATATAAAAAATAGTAGCCCACCGGTATCGGGAACAGGGTCCAAGCTACCGGCGGTGGTCAGGGCTCCAGAGAGAGGAACCTCCTGACAATTATTATTATTAAAATGTATAACTGGCTGGTAAAGTGTGAGGAAAGCTTTTGTTGGTCATAAATACGTAGGTAACTGATATGGGAAAGAACATATAAAGCCTGCCATGTAAATGTTTATCTTTACACATAAATGGAAAGAGCTAAGTAAAGGAATAATTTATTGTCATGGAGGCAGGCGGTGGACATGCAATCTGTTACTCTTGCATTCTTTACAATACCTTGTTGATAACAGTTTACAATTTCTCTATTACAATGTAGCAGCCCGTCTCTATACATATGCATATACATACTTCAATAGACATGTACATATGCAGTGGCAACCCGTCACAGTATAAGGTTTAACACATGCTTTTATTCATGCAGCACCTATTGCATCTTACTACCGTTAGGTCGAGTCAATAAAAAATAAAAATAGGAGGGTGAAATCAGAGCCCGGCGGGACGCACCGTCGCCTGTAGCCGTAATTCCGACGAGGTGTAAAGAAAAACATTCTCTTGATGAAAATATTAACTGAGTTTTTCAGTTTACATTTCTGATAATTGCTTTTTGTAGAGTTTTTTCATTTCGATGATAGTATTTTAAAAGGTTCTGTAACAGTTTATACTACGTTGTAACTAATGAGAATGCTTGGTGGTTCGGAAAAGCCTTGCCTTTGGAACACATCTCCAGGGAAATCTATCGAAGTGTAAATCGATCCATTTTATACGTTTCTGAATAGCCTTTTGGTGTAGGATGAAATCAGTCCAACTTGTGATTTTGTGAATAATCGCAATGACCGTAATCTCGCAAGGGGGGTCTAGTCTCAACGCACGGGGGTCCAGAATCATGTACTGAATCTATTGTAACATATTGTGCGTCGATGTCCCTGCCAGCCTGTATAGGTAACTTGACTATTTTCTGATTAGTGATATAAATAGATGATGATTATGGCTCACTTGTTTTCAATGTAAGAATGTAAAACAGAATTTTCCCTAGTAAGGCGTATTCTGAAAACCTCTTCAAACCCGTATTGATACTAGAATATCGAGTGCCCGTAGCAATGACAAATAATAGATGAGCAATGTATACATGTATAGTGTCCTATGTAAGTCTATTTGCTACGAATTATGGTGAGGTAACCGTTGCTTGGCTGCCACCGGAAGGCTGCTGGCATACATATTATAGCTACTCATATGCATGTGGGACACACTGTCATCGATATTTTTATAAACACGTGCTGTTGCACTTCCTGCAACTTTACTTTCATAACTTATACAGAATAATAAATAGTTTATTACGATAAGCGGCTGGGAACACTTGCATTGCATTGCAGCAGAGCTTAAATAAATGCAAGGCTCGCCTGCTTTGCATGTACATTTGTACGTTGATATCTCTTGTTCTCGGTAGTTAAAGCTGTTCGTTTCTATTGGCTTACTTTGATGCGAGGAACAAGTGAATCATCTAGTATTCAGGCGTTTAAAAGCGCATTTTATCCAAATGAAGACTTTGCCTAGTAAGCAATACTGTTTGATTAAAGTTTTATCGATGGAAGGTTTATTCTACAACAATGTAAATTTGAGTCACTACCAACAAAATTGTCATCGTAAGAATTAGGCATTAAATGAAAAAGCTACCATAAGGAAGAACTAAAAAAAGGCAATACGTGTGCACGTAATCGGATTCCCCTATGTTTAATAAAAACAAACAAATCGCTATTGAAAGTTAAGGTCACATGTTGAAGGGACGAGTCAGTCGAGCGAGAAAAAGGTTATTACTTATTACATAATGGGTGCGTGTGCGCCCGGGGCACGATACGGAGGTACCGTTGTTCGAACAGGTTCCACGCATTACAGCGCCCTCCCCCTCCTCCCGCACCAACCTCCCGGCGCCCGCGCACTCCCCGCCGGCCACGCGCGTGTGCTGCACTCAACATTTACTTTCTACCCATCAAGGACCTTCCTGGCTCACCCATGTCAACACTAACTAAATCAAAATGATGGCGGTGACCTCGCGGCTTCGAGTTTTTTATCCATCCTGATTAGGCTTAGTAATATCTAATGCATTCGTAGAATACACTTTTTGTAATTGAAGCACGTCATAGGTTTCTTTCAGCTGTCTATATCATTATAATAGGGTTATACTGAAATCAGTGTCACCTATTTTCATTACAAATCGCTCAATCCAAATGATAATGAAACAGCATAAATAAATGAAGATCAAGAATATCACATTTATGCAATCCTCAAAATCCAGAAAATGCGTTCTATTTTTCAGGACTAGAGCAGCGCCATTGGTATTGCAAAATGTGTCGTTTTTCCAAGCCTTCATTGTTTATGTAATTAGGTTCAACTCCTTTAAATTATATGAAATAGAACATTAACATATACTTCCGTCACGAATTTTCAGTCTATATCTTAACTGTATATATCTTTAGATTATTGTCAAATCAAAATTAACTTTATGTTCAGCAGCGTAAACATAAAAATCGCATGAGCGAAAGCGTCAAGAAGTGGGGCTGAGTCGCAAGCGCGCGGTTCAATGACCGAGTTTTCACGGGTTTGACAGCCTTCTGTTATATCATCGGTCGTTGTCATTGTCATTGCCGAAACCGCGGCGGGTGGCGCGCATGCTAATTTGTAACTTTTGCGCTTGCGATTGGGACCACTTTTGCTTGTCGTTGTGCTTGTTTAAATTATTATTTTTTCGCTTCCATCTACATAAGTGTGCGTGTTTCATGTAATACGCTAATACTTATATATACATAGCTGCGATAATTTGTTTTTCCATTCAGTACATATGCTTAAAATAAAAGAAGTTCGATGCATTCTTGTTTCGAAGGTCAATTGAGATGAACATGATGTAATAATATGACATAAGTTTAAGAATGCGATTCAATGCTTTTGTAATAAGTAAGTAATAGTATTTATATTATTTTGATGTAATAAAGTTTATGAGATGCATATATTTGGTACTTGTAGGTACCTATGCGGTTACTAATTTGAACATGATAAAGTTTGTGGAGTTTCGTTTTAGGAAAAAATATAAATTTTTACGGTTCGTAAAAATGGCGTGCCTAATAAGATAGTGTGTTTTTCGTCGAAAGGACTAACTTTGACTGTTAGCAAAATTTATAAATCTGATAATAATCTCAACATACAGAAATTACTTCAGAATTGCTGTCAATAAACAAATAAATCGATCGGCTGCATTACATAAATCGCTGCAAGGATTACGTAATTTTGGCGTAGGAGGTAGACCACGTCACGTGTGCCCAATGTTCGCCTTGAAGTTGAACCTGACAAGTTCAAGGCTTTGTTTTTGCGCAGCCAACAACAATACGCGCGCATGTGTGCGTGATGGCCGCGCATGTTATGATTTCTGTAATTGCCGCCCAAAAAACATGGACTCTTCTTGAAAATTACCTCGGCCATCGTGGATTTGTTCATCATTGTGTAATGATTGCAAGATCTTAGGGACACTTATTAAAATCTTTTGAGGAATAACATTGTTTTTATTTAGTTTGGTGTTAGTACCTATTTTTAATTCGCGCCATAACCAATTAATTAGCATACCACATTAAGATTATTTATAATTGAAAGATTATTCTATAAAGGTCAATTTTAATATGTTAGTATAAGCGTAAGTAAGTAGTTTCAATGTTAAAATGCGCAATATCAAAAATTATAGAATCAAACAAAATACTAATATTTTCTAAATTGGATCAATTTGGTTCTAGTTGCAATTTTGAATATTTTTATATCGTTATCGTCATTTAAATAAGTTCTATTTCAGTATATCAGTGAGTATACTAGTATACAAGGTTATTGTAATTAACTAATAATTACGTTAACAAAGCCTTGAAAAAGTTAATTTATTATTTGATCTAGTAACTAAGACGCGCGTTGATGTCTTTTGCTGGCGCGAAGAAATTTGTAAGTAACATGATTAGTAATGATTACAAAACTTAATTCTATGTTAATTCGTAAGTTATAATTAAGTGTTTTTTACTAACCATTAGGCTTACAGTCCTGATGTGATGAAGAATTAGAAGAAAATCCAAATTGTAAAATCCTAATGGGAAATGTTTGTTTATGTTTTCACTAACACTTAAAAATAAATCCACACCTCACATAAAACCGTCACTTAAAAATTAAGAAATTTATAAAAATAAGTCTTATCTTGAGATCTAAGTTGCTTTCAGTCTAGTTATAAATGCAAAACGTCACTGAGTATCGTAATATTAGAGGGTCATGTTGGAGCGTACTGCGACGCGGCGTGGCGCACCGACACCTCCGGATAACTGATAAAATATAGCTCGGTTCATGGTCGGAGACGTCCTTCCTGCGCGACTACCCGTGTACAGCGTCCGCCCGCCTCGGTACCTGCGCCCGCGCAACGCTGCTCTTCCGCACTCGCCGCGCGGACGGGTGAATGAACTGCTGCGCAAGAGCGAGACAGAACACCATGCCTCACCTCCTCCCGCACACTCCATCACCCCCCCGTACACTCCAATGCCATGGTCGAAGCTGACAGTGAATCTTACTCCTGTATCGACGAGATAATCTAGTACAAGTGTCAAAATAATTTTTTGCCTAATTCACACTTCGATTTCGCTGAAACTGAAATCAGTTCAGAACGCTCACAAACGCATACACATACACACCGCAAGGTGCTAATTGAATTCTGTTCTCATATGACTGCAAGAAGTCAGTTCTGTAGCTTGACCATCAACTGTTCTCGTTCGACTTTACTACATAGAGAAAACTATAACTAATATTATGCAGTTACCACAAATAAAACTAAAAGCAAATAAGGCAATGTAGATTTGCTGCACATAAAACAGCTACTGAGAGGCAAAAACGACAACATGTGAAGGTATAATAATATCGGGATTCATGATGTAAAAGGGGGTTCTTATGACTCAGCCTCACACAGATTTTCCTAACAGAGATTCAAACTCACTACACTACACGATGACACTATAGAAATTTCCTATAAGACCAAAGTTGATATCCTCACAGTGTAATCTTGAAGTGTCACATACCCTTTCAGTGTCATAATATTTAAGCATTTATGAAAAAACTAGCAGCGCCCCGCCGTTTAACCCGCATAAGTTTCCCGTGGGAATATCGGGATAAAAATTATCCTATGTCCTTTCCCGGGACTCTAACTATCTTTATACCAAATTTCATCTAAATCGGGTCAGCGGTTTAGGCGTGAAAAGGTAACAGACAGACAGACACACTTTCGCATTTATAATATTAAGTATGGATTCAAGCGAAACAAAACAGGTATACTATCTAGATTTAAGAAGTAAAACACTCACATCCGATACAGGCATGTTATACAAGCTGATCTAGTGTCAACGACAGGACACACACGATACCTCTGAGAGTGTGTGGTGTGACAGTCATCTTACGCCCCTGAGTACTGCCGTGACAAGACATGTGTCTCGTCACTTTCAAAACATTCATATAAGCTTCAAAATAAATTCACATTGTACCATAAGTCATTTGAATGCGTTCTTCGGATTATTTATGACACTATTTTTCTAAATCTGCAGCATCTACATATTTTATAACTGCTCAATCGCCTCTTTGCATCTTCATCATACCATCTCTACCAGCTCAGCATCTTTGCTGCAAAATTATCTGAAGATGGTAAAGAGCGGTGTCTTCTGAAGATAGTGATTTATAATCTATCAGAAACTACTTCTACGAGGAATCTTAAAGTTTTTCCTTTTGATTCACATCAGGAATGTGTTTGAGATTATACTAGACTTAGCCGCTACCACCTGTTGGCTGATGACATCATAATGCCAAAATTCAGCTCCACGCCAAATATGGTTCCATTCCTTTGTTTTATTGATGTCAAAAACAAAGAGCATTTGACAGCATGACATGTAAAACATAATACCTAATTACAACTGAGGATCTACCTTATTATTGCTAATGATGCACTTAACCCTGAATTAAAATTAATAAGGCATAATAAGCTCGGCCCCATAACGTAGGACTTTATATCATTCGCAAAATGTGGGCAGTCGGGTACATATGCGTGTATGATACTTATTATTTGTATTTCTACGAAACTTATAATATATAGTATTAAACATTTAGCTTTAAACTCGTTGCATAAAATATTGACATTGAAATAAACCTAGACATGGTATGAATAAAAAACAGACTTTTAAGGTATTTTTTCCTTTTGTGTTTTGCCCGTATCCAGATATGTCTAGTTAATTTTCTCTGAGTTGAATGTTTGGGCAGATCAGCAGCCATCCACGTCACATCCATATCCGCAAAAAAGTTATTAATATTCATTAATGTGAAGTTCAGCATGTGATCTTTTGATTTTTTGTTAAGGATTCTTTGTTTTTCCCGAGCTTTTTCCATTAAATAATCGTCATGATGGTAAGCAACGATGTTATATAATACGAGTAAAATTATAAGGATTTTCACGGCAGACCGTTCGAGGCTGGTGAAGGTAGTCGAGCGGTAAAGAGCAACGATCTCTACACGGATTTTCTACTTCTCAACAATTTCATACTTCTTTTTGTAAGATCACGTCTTTCGTAGATTATATTTTAGGTTCTATGACTTTATTTAGTAATCATTGCATCACTTCGAAATTCAAATGGTGTCGAAGAGCAAATTCATGATTAATTACTTTTGAAACAAATGAATACGAGTTTTCGAACAGTCCGCTCATTTCAGTGACAATCGAAGTGAACTTACAGCACTATTGAAATAACTAGTCTGTTTCACGTTTGCTGGATTGAGGTTAAATTATCAGTAGAAGATTACTTAAGCGATCTTAGTACCGTCCATCGGTCACCGATACCAACAATTGCGGCTTAAAGCTTAGCGAAATCAATTTACCCTAAAAGCCTCGGTTAGTCCATAGGTATAGTATAGTGCACTATAATAATAATTATAGTTTATTCATTTCAGACAAAACAAAACGATGGAGAAAAACATCGTGAGGAAACCGGCATGTCCTAGAACCAAAAATTTGAAGACATGTGACATCCACCAACCCACACTGGGCCCGCGTGGTGGATTACGGCCCGCTCCCTCTCGCAGAGAGGAGGCCTGTGCCCCAGCAGTGGGGACATTATAGGCTGATTATGCTATGGATTATAATTTTTCCTTTATTCGTCTAAATACATATAAATTATATTTTTAAATATTAGAATATAAAAAAAATACATAAAAACATTTAAAAATATAAAAAATAGTAGCCCACCGGTATCGGGAACAGGATCCAAGCTACCGGTGGTCAGGGCTCCATTATAATTATTGTTATCTTATACGATCAGCCAGATTTGTAACATTTTTATTCATATCAATGTTTTAGTAAACACACCGCACACGGGAGCCAGGCATCTGACATATTTTTTTAAGCTGATTTTGCAGTATGATTTTGTCATGATTTTCAGTAAACACATGAGTCAAAAGTCCCCCCCATGACTGATTTCTAATGCCCAGGTTATCCCTTAACTTCAATTACTAGCCTGCTAAAGATATTTCATGTAGCTTGAAGGATAAAACACTTACAAGTGGTGAGTTACTGTTGGTAAAAGCCAGGTCATTTATTTCCCTTTACTGAACGAAGCTGTTAGCAGCACCGACCGCCTGGCAGGTCTCCAAGCCACGTGTAGCAGTTACTGCTAGGATAAAGATTAAAATAGTATTCGCAGCCTGGTTACTGGTACATGGCCAATCTTCTACGACCACTACACAATTTTACAAAACAGTGAGAGATTTTTCTAGGCTTTTCTTGTAAAACGCGATAATTTTCTGAACTTTTATATGAACAGCAATGTGCTTTCATAATAGGGATGATGGGATATGTAACAGGGATGATGGAAATGGTAACAGTATTTGAGATTGATGCACCGTTTGTTGATAAGTAAATTAGCGTCTTAGGTTCCCACCTAATCACAGTTATTTATATGTTTTCATAAACTGAACAGTACGTTTTATGCTCAAAAATACTGAAGTTATAATAATAGAAACAATTGTCGGTCCTAGTTTGTAACAGGAAAATTGTCAATACAAGTTTGCCAAGCAGTCGATATTGTAGCGTGATATGTGTAATCCTCTTTTTTTTATTTCCGAAGTAAAAATAAAATACAGTATCGCACATATGCATCAACAATAAAATGTTGCATATGCCTTCCGCCGCACAGCTATCAGGCGCAATCAAAGAAACGACAAAGAGGTAAATGTTTGAATTTATAAAATGGGATTTTACAGTTACGTAAGGCCCATTACAGAAATTTGGAACATCTGAACAATAAAAAATCTACATTATATATGCTCAATCGCAGCGTTAATCGCAGGCTTCGATCAAAAGATTTGCTCTACCTGCCGAACCCTTAAGTTTTTTTAAAGGGTGGCCGTTATAATGGCGGAGTCAAAAAAATCTAACGGTCCCTTTCCACCCAAACACACATTGCAATGACAAAAACACAATGACATAGAAACTTTTATGTTTCCTGCGACAAAAATACTTGCAATTTGAGAAATGTAAAAAATGTGTTTCGTATTCATCTTGTTTTAAAAAGTATGGAACGGCTTATTTGTTTGTTTGGAGATTTTTTTAAAGTGATTTATTGGTGTCCTTCGTTTTTCATTAATTGCAAAAAATCTTGGGGAAGGTTAGTAATAATTATTGTCATACTTGCTAACTACTTACTCATAAAACATTTTTTCAGTTTCATTTAAATAGCTTAAAAGTAACCATAAAGCCTGCGGCCGCTGTTCGGTTTAGTGTTGGCGGCTTTTCTCGAGTGAAATTAAATTAAGGTCTCTTTAGAAAAAGGATTAAACGTGAAATTAAAACTAACAATATTGATACCCGCATATTCATTTGTTTTTATAAAAAAAGAAAGTTTAGAAAGAGTTTTATTACACAGTAGCCGATCGTAAAAGAAAGGGGTGCGCTCTCGATTCGTGTCATTGTTTAGCTACTGACCACCCTGGGGGCGGAGAATGTAGTTATAAATTGTCAGATGACTTTCTCATTGATTTATTATACTACGACAGTAGCTGTTTAGCACAAAAGATCTTCATCTTCTAGTGCGACTAATTGTTACAATTTTGTTTGTTGAAATCTGTAAAGAGAAGTCATTCACACAATAGATTTTTGTATAAAGCTCGAATAAAATTAGCATTTCTATTCTTTGTTCTGGACAAAAACTTGATAAACATCTAGGAACGTAATTAAAATTCCGAATCACATTTAACTTTAACGAACACCGAACTATACGATTCCTTGTGTGTTATGTAAAAACCTGACCAAAGTACCTAACATAGTGTATAATAGATGGCATTAGGAAAAAAAGAAGTGAACGCCCAAACTGGCCAGTTGGAGGCTCCCCTCCACCGGCCGGCAGGACGCGATCAGCGATTTGGGAGCAATGTCCCCGACCTTGAAAATAGATGAACTTATGTAACCGCCGCCGCCCGAGGGCACAGAGCCTCCTCCACCAAATATTCCTTGAGTTTTTGCATGTCCCGCCAGATTACATCAACCTATGCATAAAAACTTTACCATCCTAATAATTATGATGTCTTACTTCCAGACTTGTAGCACGCTACGTTGTTGGTATATCTTGCCTTTGGCGATTACTTTAGTTCGATGCGTTTGGGTTTTCTAAGACTTTAAGCATTAAGTTTTGTTTTGCGTATTTACTGGACAATCCACAGCGTCATTTTCATATGAAAGAGCCAAATTTCAGATCTCTTTTTATTAACCAGATGTAATTTTCATCATCATCATCATCAGCCTATAGCAGTCCACTGCTGGACATAGGCCTCTACTATTGCACGCCATTCAACTCGATTTTTGACAACTCTCATCCAGCTGCTACCAGCCATCCTGCGAAGATTGTCGCTCCACCTAGGCTCCTCCCACCTTACTTTTACCGATTCGCGGTCTCCACTCAAGAACACGTCTACCCCAATGGTCATCCGTTCTACTGCTAATATGGCCGGTCCATTACCACTTTAGCTTGCTTATTCTGTGAGCTATGTCGACAACTTTGGTTCTCTGCCGGATCACCTCGTTGCAATGATGATGTAAATTTAAGCGAGTTCAATGATTATGTAGGAGCCAAGAGCCACGTGGTTTAGCTGCGTTAGGCCCTAGGCTAATCGGAAGCTGGACAATTCAATGATCGTTTGCAATGTATTAACGTAAAATTGTTTCATATTTTTCATACGTAATGCCAAATGTTATATGATAAACAAACAGCTTATTAAGAGGAATCTTTACCGTAGTCACCAAGAAACCAAGTGCAAGTTTCATAAGTATTTCTTTGTGTTGTTCATATTCGAGCATTTATAGTTTCAGCCTCTTGGTCGACGTCTTGACGGGAGTCGCAATAGCCTCAAATTTAAAGAAAACAAAATAATTAATACCCCATAGTTTAAATGGTATTCAATATAAACATTTGGTGCCGAAACACGAAGATCTGAGGATTTTTTTACTAATAATGAATGGAAGTTTTGCATAAAACCTTTTTCTTGAATGTATTTTATTTGGTTGCTATGGCAATGAATTCATCATACACCATTTAATATTTAAATTGTCTGATATCTGGAAGTGTTAAATATAAAGGTATCTATGAAAATCTAATATGCGTGAAGACAGTAGCAGACATAAAAATATATCCCGCCCATCACTAATATGCAATTTTTTCGTAGCCTATTCACTAATTAATCAAACTTTTTGTTTATTGAATATACAAAGCAAAAAAAAAAAAAAGAAACCTGATTGACTGAGCCATAAAGTTAGATATGTAATTTATTAATTAACCTATGTTTATGTTATCAATCAGGTTTCTAAAATAATAATTAACTTTATTTAGGTATGTTTTAATAAGTACGAGGGTGTACCACATCTCTATAACAACTACACACATCAAAAGTGTCTAGGGATCAAGCATTTTTATGCGGATTTCTTGAGATTGAGATGTGGCTTTGTAATAAATTTATGATTTTATAAATTTATATGGATCCTTTTTGGTGCATTTCATAATTTGAATCAGGAACTGTGAATCAAATTCGAGTAAAAGATGAAAATCAGCTGTCAATATTTTCCCTATAAAAACATACAACGCATTGAAGACATTATTAGTGCTACTGTTTCCCTACTACTGATTAAAACCAACGTTATTATGGAGCGGCGACGTCATTTAAGCAGGGAAGAAATGCTCAGAGCCGTGGGAATGATAGAAGCTGGTTCCCGGCAACGTACTGTGGCTTTAGCTCTGAATACAAGTCAGAGTGTTATCAGTCGACTTTGGACACGTTACCGAAGCACTGGTACCGTGGCTGAGCGCCATGGAGGACGGTATCGCTGCACCACACGGAGACAAGACCGATACATTCAAATCTTAACTCGAAGAGCTCCAACAATAACCGCCATGATGTTAGCCGTGAGGCTTCATCACTCTTCAGGGAACTTAATTAGCGACCAAACAGTCAGAAACCGCTTGCATGAAGTGAACCTTCATTCCCGAAGACCGCTACGGGTACCACCTATAGCAATGCACAATCGTAGGATTCGATATCAATGGGCTCTTGAACACAGAAATTGGGCAGAAGAACAATGGCGTTTCGTGTGCTTTTCTGATGAGTCTCGTTTTGGTATGAGACCGGATACAAGACGTATACGACACTGGAGAACCCCTGGACGCCAACAGCGATTAAAATCCTGCCAGGAAGTCCATCCTTATAGTGGTGGAACCATCATGGTATGGGCGGGTATTTGGATCGGCGGAAGAACTGAGTTGATTTGGATCAGAGGCAACCTCAACGCTCAAATTTATGCTGAGACGATTGTATCAGACGTCATCGTTCCTCTACAAGTGCAAATCGGTCCCTTATTTCAGTTAATGCATGATAATGCACGACCGCACACCGCAAGAGTTGTAAGACAGACTCTCGCCGCAGCTAACATCAATGTCCTGCCCTGGCCTGCTCAGTCGCCAGACTTGAACCCGATTGAGCATGCATGGGATATGCTACAGAGAAGAGCTCTGCCGAATATGGAGGGTATCCAGTCGCAAGAAGACCTTTTTTTGTTGTTGCAACGAACATGGGCTGCCATTCCACAGCGTGATTTGGATGAACTCATTTTGAGTATGCCAAACCGATGTTCTTGTGTTGTTAGTGTTCGCGGTAGAAACACGGATTATTAATTGTTTAAGTTACCCAATAAAATTTTAAAGAAAACTGTTATTTCAGTCTTTTTTTCGAACTTTTGTGTTAGTGGTTCAAATGTCAAAAATCGCTTTATTAGGAAAATGGCAAATTTCTTTATTAATGCAAAGGTGTCTTGGTTTATCGTTACTGTGACAAACGAAAACACTTTATTTGATGAATCCTTAAAGAAAATTTTAATTAATATCAATCAGGAGAAAAGTTATTGCAAAAATATATGTTGATCCCTAGACACTTTTGATGTGTGTAGAAAGATACTGGATAAAAAACATTTTCAAAACTATAATTGGATTCTGCATCATTCATTTTCTTCTCCGCAGTTACAACAATAGTTCTTTGAAATTGTGTAACCAAGGATAAATAAGTACAATGAGTAATAGAATAATAAATGTTTAAAAGAACCACTGCTTACTGTTATTGTTTTTGTGATGATGTTATTATTCTTCGACTGTGCACCGGTAAGTTTTAAGTTTCTTAAGATAAGTCATTTTAAACTTTTACGAATATGAGATAGTTTTGTTTTTAACTCAAAATATTTCGTAACTTCTTTTTCGATCTAGAGTTCAATATTTAATATTAAGACTGCATTAATTGAAACACTAATTTAACTTATACAAAGTTCAACGTTCAGTTATCCTATTCTATGTTCTTGAAATAATACTTTACTATGTATACGTTCACAAAAAAAATGTTTATTTATTAATTACGTATTTTCCAACGATCAAAAAGAAATGAAGTCACAAAGTAAAAATATGTTATACATATTAAAAGCACTGGAATGTGTGGCTAGAAAAACGATTTCAGCAGTTTCAAGTTTTTGTGCAGTAACTTAGAATAGCTTTTATTACATGTTTCATCATTGTGGCAGCGCGCACATATAAAACACATTTTAGGTACCACTTTGGCTTGGTGTATTTTAAGTATCCACATAATACTCTTCTACAAATATTCGGTTACTTTTAATATTCATTACGTAATTTTTATTCAATTTTAGTTTCTACATTGAAAAGAAAATACGTGAATACACGTTCAACGACTTCTCCTTTGGTGAAGGCTGTATAAACAGACATATAACACACATATAACACATGCTCATAGCTTGTACCTAAAGTAGCGTCAAGTTGCTAGTCAGGGTGATGTCATAACCAAAAGCAAGAATGCACAAAAAAGCCATTGTGTAAAGAGTCGTGAGACTAGCTAGCTCAAGTCCACGAGCGTTGAACTCTTTTGAGTACCGAACAGAGTCAATGCCTGCTATTAGCCAATTTATATGACGAACTAACGACGTTTGAATTGCTTTTACAAACTCCTTATAACATCCTACAGTAAATGTGAGCGGATATTTTTGACAACCCACTCGTACTGACATGAAACAAACTTCTTCAAAGGGAGCACAAAGCATTCGAGTTATTTTCCACACTTGTAGCCAATCTGTTATGTATTGTTTCAAGATAACGTGCATGTAACCCGCATAACTAGAGGTTTTTGAGACTGGTGACAAAGACCGTGAAAAGTAATGGCATGTTTAAAAACAAATAACATTTATTTTTTGTATGTTCTGTGGAAATTAGTATTGATGTCTCAGTGAGAACAGTTGTTACATACACTTATGTACATACTGGTGCCATTGTCTAATGAAAAGCAACAAATTTATTTTGAACTCTATATTCAGCTACACAGTAACATATATTATATTTTGTTGAAAATTAATAAATTGATTTATGAATTAAATGATGCGCCATTCCATTAATACATTATTCAGTAGTCTTTCATATTACCTATACAGATTGCTATCAGATAATAAATATCAAAATTCGATGTTTTTCTAGCAGAGGTGAAGTTTTGTTGTAAAAGTTTATTTTACAACAAAACGTATACAAACGTATTTTCTGTCTTTCTTTCTTTAATTCAAAACGTTTATGAGGAAAGTTGAACTCACTTTTGCTCGCAATCATTCATCCTACAAAGCACCCACCTTACTTAAAATAAAGTAAAAGCATCTGTTTCACTTATCTATTAATATGAATAGTAAAATGTAGGTGCAGATAAAATATAAGTTCAGTGTGACCTTCTTTCCTGTCCATCATGCACAACCATCTACACATTCCAAAATTTGAACGAGGCGAATGACAGAGCTATGTCCTGTAGCTTCTTACTGGCCAGACAAATTTTGAGTAGTAGTCAATCGACTCGAAAAGAAGCAGAAGAATAGTGTCCAAAGACTTAAATATATGTAACGTAGCTATGAATGTAGCGGAAGTATCCATTGTATACATACTGAAATGTAAAAGAAAAAGAATTCTAACTTAGAATGATAGTCACGTAGAGTTTTTTTACAATACACACGCTGAAAACACTAGTCTTTTATATGATTTCGACAGAAACCAAAATTATATTTGAGTTTATTTTTTGAGTTTCAGCAAATAAGAAAAAAGAGTTGTCTAAAAATGATTATAACTCTATTACGAAGAGACCAATTTTTAATAGGCATATACATTTTATTTGAGGAATAAATATTGTGGAATGGCAGCTTTTATACAGAAAATATAGTATGTCAAACTATCATATTTATTCTTCAGATGAAAGTTGTCTGGCTATTGAATTAGCCCCAAATCACAGTAACAGTGATTGTTCTGTAGTTCAGGATAATCTAACTTAACCTATTCATACTTCAGAACCTGAAGAATGGAAATAACAGGTGATGGTGCCTTTCATATTCATGATAGCTTTTGCTCAAAGGAATGTTTCTTTATTGTTAAAAAAGTTGCATTTAAAGAGTCTTGATTGATGATATGTTGCTGTTGGGAAATACTAGATGAAGTGCAAATCCAAATACTTGAACTACAACTACAACGAGCGAACGTTGCCGAGTACAACAACATTAACAACAATAATACATAGGAGTCGTTTTAATTTTATTGTAGATCATATTTACATAATTTAAACGCTAACAGTCTAAAAATAATAATAATAAAATTTACAAGTTTAATATAAAAGGGAGGGGAAAAATCATAGGGCATTAAAAATTTGTCCGCATCGCTGTCAACAGGAAAAGTGAATACATTCGCCGATTAAATACAAAGAAATTGACAGCAACCCTGCAACAATACTGGCAATTTTAAAATATAGGTATTATATAGCTTAATTTTCATGCGACACATTTGTTCACGGTTTTTGTCACGTCCCTGTTTCAGGGATTACTCGACTAGGTTACAGTATTACAGTAGTTTGGCATGCCCAAAAAAAGGGGAGTGCATACATTGGAAATGATAATGTTGTGTTTACACAGATGAGATAGTTAACTAAAACAGTATATAATATGTTCCATATTTTTGTAGAAACTATGAGCTAAATCTAAAATTTTCTTTTTAAAAATCTAGAATTTTCGATGACTCATTTTTGCAGTGAGCTTGCGTGTATCTAAATGACAACATTTTTTGAAGGCTTGTTTAGCCTACATATAGATATGCTAATGGTAAAGTTAACAAGACTGAACTAAGCGGATTGCAGTTTGAAAAATATGGCGCGGTTTATTAAGTTGAAGTAGCATTAACATTTTTTGTGCACTTTTGTAATGTTTCAAACTGCCAACAATCCATGATAAAATGTTTTTAATGATTTCTAACACTTGCATAAAACTGCCCAAAACGAAAATCACAAATCTTAAGCTTGCACATTTACTTGAAATTAAGTATGTTTTGCTAAATATATTTTGAAAACAAAAAGTAAAAGCTTACATTAAAGTTTTGACTTCAGTTGACATGAAAACACACGTCAGTTTCATACACACATAAAGGGAATAAAAATAATTCTGTTCGCTTTGTAATATTCCGCTGCTGGTAAAATAATTATCATAAATCCAGGCTAACTCAGGCGTAATTGAAAAAAGAACTCTCCATCGTGTAAATGGACCCTCACTGTCGCCATTCACATTTACTTTATGTTGACTTATCACTTCTATGTAGTGCTTTTTTTATAATTTGAGCATCTTAAATGATTCTTATGATGTAGTCTAAAAAGAAGAAAGTATTATGTGACTAGTGGCTATGTATTGCGATGGCACGTAGAGGCGCGAGGTCAACGCTTTTCGACTCAAGATTAATGTTTTGATAAGAACTAAGTGGATCAAACAACGCTACGTAATTGTCTTATTATGATGTTGCATTCGCAAAATTATATTGTTGAGGATGTTTGCGTTAGAAGTTTAAACCTCTTTATTTTGTTACAGATTTGATCTCAAGGCAAACTGCCATAATATGAGCTACCCGTATGGCCGAGGATGCATGTCTAAGGTAGGTTGCTTTTGTTTTTCTTTGCCTTAAACTATACACGTGCATGATATGTTGTCACGTAGTTTCGTCTCACGTCAATTACACGTCGCTTTTGGGGTTGCGACTTTATGTTTAGCTTTATATCAGACGAAGATTCGCCTTTATAAATAAAACCTTTTAACTAAATTCCGTCCTGGATTGAAGTTTATGTAAAGTTGTTGCTCAAATATCTGGGATTGAGTTTAAAACCCAATGCTCAATAATATTCTAAGTCAGACGAGAATGAAGGCTATTTGCAATACAAAGTAGATCTGATGTCATAGATCGGTCTCGGTAATCTGGTCAAACCAGCTAGACAATACAGTACTGGACGTACGGTTTGCGCATACAATTAAGCTCCGACCCCCTTTGTATATTTTTCAATAAAAAATCTGGAGTGTGTCGAATCATCGAGTGCATGTGACTATTGGCGGATAAGTTATGCAGTACTGATGATTAATACATTGTATAGTCAAATGAGAAAAGTAATTGTATTGCTTTCAATAATTTTTATAAGAATACTGGTCATAATTATGATCCAATTCCTAAAAATAATGAATACATTACAGTATTTTTATTTTATTTTCGACGCAGCTATTTTGACTTTTTGTTGAAATACGGAATTATGCGCTTTACGACCAACAATACTTTTGGGGGCTTTTCTTTTCCGACGTTAAACCAAATATTACTTATTGTATTGATTTGTATAGTAGGTGCATCTTTCTGCCAAAAATCGTACGTAAGACAGACGCAACGACGACAGCTACATTAAAATAGTTGCAAGAAATTGTCTATGCGAGGTTTTGCCTAGTTTTCTATGCGTCGAAGTTGAACGCACGGCGGCGGTGCCGGCGGTGGTGGCGGCGGCAGTGGCGCTGTGCGTCGAGTCAAGGTAAGTGTGCCGACGGCCGGGTATGACCTAGTGCGGCTCCCCCACCCTGCTACTCAGTTCTGCACTCGCGAAAGTTCAACGAACCTCCAGCAGAATTCTTACAGGCATACGCGACGGTTACATTACCGGAAAGCAGTTGCAATCACCTACATGCCCGCAGCATCGGCCGCTCCGCACAATAGGGTTTGACTCTGTCTTGAGGCAAATGAAATCGCGGCCAATTTTTCGCTAGGCATAGTTGGTTAATGAGGATTCTGGTTTGTCTGCATAATATGAATGTAATTAAATTATTAAATAATACGGCGTTAAAATTATTTGTATGCGATAATATTTATGTAAGACTTTAAAAATAACACTTACCTTACTTTGTACTTGCCTTTACCTTTACTTTTCTAGACCGATCACATATTTTTCAGGTCATAATAAAATATTATGTGACTTGATACCTAATACCTAACTAAAATAAAGTAGTGTCAAAATCCAGTAATACAACGTATACAAAATACAACAATAGAGCTGAAAAACGTGAAGATTTTTTTCAGCAGAAAACTTTATTATATATACTATTTCACGGATCAACATTATTATAGCGCGATTAACTATTGCCTACACAATCAGCGTACCAGATTGACCTTTGCTAAGAGCTTGCACTTGGCAAATAGAACAGCGCTAGAACGAGTTTCCTTAAGTTAGATGACTCGTGCAGTAAACAGTATGAGTAAGAGTGAAGGAAAGGCTTTAGCAGAAATCCGCAGCAGAAATATGTTAATTTGGCGTCTTATGTCACCGAGCGGGCAAGTTTCGTGAATCATGCGCTCACGCACGACACATATTATACATACACCGTTATTACTTTCTACGAAGCTGATGAATTTTCCTGATTTCCTGTTTCATGCTCGAGTTTTATTGCCGGCAGTTCTCATGTTCAAATCACCTTGGAGTACTAAATTGAATTATTACATTAATTGAAGTATTACATTTTTGTTTCATAATTTCTCTTAACCCAAGCTGATTGATGCAAGAGTATTCCAGAGAACTGACAGTATTTGAAGTGCAATTTTACTTCTAAATGAAAATGTAGGCGGAAAAGTCTTATCTATAAATACAATATGTCTATAGTTTATATTTTTATATGATGTTAGTATGAGGCTTGCAGTGGAGAGTGTCGTGGTCGGTCCGGCAGTCCGCGCTGTAACGGCGCGATCGGGGCCGATGAACGCCGCTGGCCTTATTCCGGCAAACTATCGCAAGCGAGAAACGCGACGTGTACTTTCATTGTCACCTCGCTGTACGCACACCACCGCTCAACATTTAAACCAGCCTCTATCAGTCAAGGTTGCACTGATAAAAAAACACGATAAACTTGTTAAAGGTAATTAACGTCACGTAAAATTTGACGTGATCATTCTATTAGTAGTCTAGACGTAGCGAAACGTTTTCGATTAATTGTTAAATAACTAGTAAATAACGTTTCCTCACCTAGCTGTATAGAGAGATAGCTTTCTTAATGTTTGTGGGTAAATAACCTGTTGCTACTTTGGTGTGATTTGAGTCATTGGCAGCATAAATGGTAGGTACGTATGAATACAGTCATGTTATCGGAGAAGCAGATCTGTCTGGAGAGGTCAGCTACGGTATACGATTGTACGTTTCGGCCGCGCTCGGCGGCGGCGGTAACAATGGCGCAACAGTCGCGCGCTACGTCACTCAGTGTCAAGTGCATCGAGCTCAGATAACGCTTTGAGCTTTGATCTTGAATACAATTTTACTGAAAATGTATTAATTTTCCATGTGAATATTATACCGCACAAAAGTTCTACATAACTAGAATTACACTACTCTTCCCGTGGGTGTCATTTAGTATGATGTTGACAGAATTACAGGCAGAGTCATTCGATTCATTTGATCATCTTCATTTCCATTGCCAAGCATGGTGAATTGGTGATTGTAGCTTTTGAACGAAGCAGGTATTTCTGGGCCTCAAGTTTCAGCTGTGACTGATAATAATATGATAAATTATACCGAGTAAACGAGCAAAATGTTACAAAATCTGCAATAGTGCTACAGTCGCTACCGTATTGGATTTACGCTGATAATGACCTGCTCTACATTAGTTCGTATTGATGTCAGTGTTGATGTTTACGTTTGGGTGACGATAATCGATTTCAGTTTTTCTTTCTTTGCTACGGATTTTTACGTGTTTCAGAGTGGAGATTTCTTTAGATAGGGATGGTCACCTTATGATCGATGCTTTAAGAAGATTGAGATGTACAGTAGAACGCACGTGGTGGTATCACTTTGACCTTGAGCTGGCCTAGTGTAGTAAGGAGTTTCAATAGAATGCGAGACCAGCTTATACTAATTTTGTTACCTGACGTGCAGTCTACTGTACCCAAGTGGATTCGCTGTAAACTTTATTCCACTGTAGAGCCGGCTCCAGTCACTCCGACAACCAGGCAATCAGACATGTCATTCCTCGTTTTATACAATGTTCTTATAGGATGCCTATTTACAATAATTGATTGATTGTTTAATTGTCTCTCCCTCTTTATTGTTTGGCAATATATTTATGAACTACAGTGCAGTGGCAGTAGTTGAGAATATTGAGATTTCCCAAAATCAGTCAGTCTATGCAGTAGTACCTTAAACTCCAATTATGAACCAATTTATAATTATATCCTAAAATTTGATTACCCCTCTTCACCCCACTTAGGGGTTGATTTTTAAGAAATCCAAAAATATGTAATTTTAGTTTTTTTGTAAAAATCTTTAATACCGGAATTTTAACTTAAACTCAAACCATGTGCGTTAAGATTCTTTCTTATATACAAACTTTAACGACTCCTTCTAAACAAAACGAAAGCCGGGGCCTTTCGAAGGTAGTTTTACAAAACTAAAAATGTCAAGTCTTAGGAGTATTATTTATTCGTATCAAGTGCCAACCCAGGTCAAAGATTTTTCATACAAACGAAATCTCCTTTTCCGCCACCGTATAATTTCAATAACTCCTTTCTTACTGAATGCCTACGTCATAAAAAGAATCTACTGTCCAATGAGCTGGGCGATGTGTTAGTCGGGACACTTGCCTTTATATATAGATAGATAGATGATAGGGTGGGTGATCTGAAGATTAAATAAATAAAGAAAGAACATAAATATATATCTGATTTATTTTCTTAAAATAAATTTAATTTGTATTTTTACGTAGGTACCTTAATCGCTCCGGCCCGGCACGTACGTAAGACAGGTCCTAGGTCAACAGACTAACATAATACTTTTTTCAAATTATTCATAACTATAGGTTATTATTATGAGGGGAGAGGGGCCCGTGGCTAAATAATAACAGCCGCACAGGTCGATCGATCAGGTTAAGCTACGCTTGCCGCGGTTGGTCTGTGGATGGGTGACCATCTTTACATACCGAGACCCCTCCGTGCCTCGGAAAGCACGTTAAGCCGTTGGTCCCGGCTGTCATTCGTGGATCTTTGACAGTCGTTACGGGTAGTCAGAAGCCCGAAAGTCTGACAACCAGTCTTACCAAGGGGTCTCGTATTACCCAGTAACTGGGTTGTGGAGGTCAGATAGGCAGTCGCTCCATGTAAAATACTGGTATTCAGCTGTATCCGGTAAGACTGGAAGCCGACCCCAACATAGTTGGGAAAAGGCTAGGCAGATGATGAGGTTATTATTATATTTCAAATATTTCAAATTGTCTGAGGAAAATATTGTGAGGAAAATTTTAAGTATGAATGGCTATAAGGGTAGGGGAAGACCAAAGAAACGATGGATGGACTGTCTGATAGATAAGTTAGCTAGGGGGTGACTACTGAGATGACTAATAGAGAAGTATGGAAAAAGAAAACTGGTAATGGTTTTAAATTGTCTGAATTTATGTTTTGATATTTTTCATAACTTTTTATTGATGTTATGTGTATTCGATTTTTGTTTATCTTTTCGTATTTAATGCTTGCATGTCTTTGCTTTTTTTCAGCAGGTATTGTGCTCATCATCCGCAATGGTAGCAAATTTATGTATCTAGTAAGGGACTATGCTCCTAGCATTAGATAGAGTGGGTGCGGAAAATACATAATATTTGCACTCTGCAAGCGTGGCTCAAGAAATGCATTTTCCCCGAAAGTATGCCACTTTCTCAATATTTTTCATTTTCTATATTGATCTGGGAATTGGAGAAAAACATAGTCTATCGATTGTGGGAAATGGGTTGATGATGTGTTCTTATGTAGTAATTAGTGGGTTAATTTGTACCGACTGATGATCATATTCTAACAGGCTGTCATTATTTACGTGCAAGGCAACACCTTGTTACTAAGTGAGCCTTAGAGCGGTGCTAAATACTAAAGGCACAGACTGTTAGTGATAATGTTCAGTACTAACGATTAGGTACTTATTATTGTTCTAGCACGGAGATAAAGAATCGTTGTTGGGGAAAAGGTGTTGGTACAGTCATACTTACTGCTTATTCAGAATGAGAATCTTTCGGCCGTGGAAATATAAAGGATTTTCCTCGATGACTGTATCAGTTGAAGTAACGAAGTAGATGGGTGTGAGTGGTTAAGTAAGGTACTACATACATACATTTACATTATATAATTGTTAGGTGAAAGTTAGAAATGGGTCAGGAAAGAAAACAATTAAGTACATGTTCAAAAAAATATTTTAAAATTCTTAACTACTTGTATTTGCTGTAATTAGTTGACACACAATATTAACATTTAAAATTATTCTAACGTTTACAATGTAACTTCATATGACAACGATGACTCTGTAGGTGACACAAACCTTAGCTATTTTCTTATAATCTGTTTAAAGCTGACCTTGTTTCTCACAAGCCTATATAAAATTAACACGTTTTTCCATTTCTCTCTAAGTTCGTGTTGGTGAGTGAAAACCGCATGGCCGCGCGGACGTCATTCCACTTTTCCGAGGCGTCGTCGGTGATTTACAAGGCAACCGGTGTTACTTGAGCTCCGTCATTGAAGTGAGTTTTCCTTTTGATGTGTGATGGTGAGATAGCGCGAGGCGTCGCGGGAGTTCTAATGACGCTGGTTAGTCTAGACGTATCCGCAGAAGCGACGACGCGCCGCCGATGCATTTCGCCGCTGCAGTGTGCAGTAGGTAAGTGTGTCAATGCACTCTAATCCCCCCCATCCTTCTCTCTGCAATCACTCATGACAAGTTCAACTCGTCTAGTCTCCCCAAGCCCTATGTGGAACAAACTTACCTCGCAAAAACTCTTACTACTCACAGGTATTAATGCACTAATGATTGACAATAGACATTGCTTTCTGCATAATGTTCATAAATTTAACTCAAATGATAGATAAGGTAATGTGGAATATGTAGGTAAAGGTTTTAATTCAAAATAAAGGAACACGTGTTTACGTTTTAAAAACCCTTGATTCTGTATGAATAAGAACTACTTATGTTAGAAAGTGTGACACTTAATTTTCTTGTAAACTAAACAGTGATTTTCCAACAAAGTACTTACAGTGAAATAAGACTGTTTTAGTACCTGCTTGGCAGATATACCTAAATAGTGTGCGTTTCGCAAAAAATCTTGAAACTTTTAAAACGTTACGAAGAAAGTTGGAAAACTATCTACTTAAAACAAGTTTTCTATATTTATATTTTGTGCTCGTAAGTTGTAACAATAAGAGAAAATTAATGAACAAAGTGTTGCAAATAAAGTAGTTAAGCGATAGGCGTCAGACATTGGGAGATGCAATAAACGGGTTCGTTAGCCTGTCTCGTTTTCATTAGCGTGCGCCACCGCGCCACCGCGCCACGGCCGCTGGTTACGACTGAAAAACTTTCATGTTACATCGCACACATCTTTATCAGCTATCTACCGAATGCATACTTGGGATGAGATCAATATTTTAGAAATTCTTGAGACGACAAGAACTATTTGTGGTATTTTATGGCTGTATCAAATTTTGTAGGTGCAGTGCACTCTCTACATCGTTTTATAAGATGAATATCCTGTCTGAAATCATCTAATGTCTTTAAATTCACTAACCTACTTATTTTTTAGTATGAAATGCTTTAGTGGTAATTGGACAAAGCCCACTTTTTGCTCAATGCTCGATAAAGTTTCAAAGTAGCATAAAAATTACATTAAATTTTAACAAGGCTTAGGTATTTCTTTTGTCTTCACACAGTGTTGTAAATCATGGTGCTGAGGGTTACACGGACAGGTGGGTGCGAGCGCAGTGCGCCGAGTTTCCTATCCGTATCTAGGCGAGTGACAGTAGCGGCTTGCGAAAGTGCACATAATTGGATCGGCGCTTTAGAAAGGGGGTTATGAGTTTGTAAGTGCAACGAACTCGCGTGCATTTCATCGGGAAGATGCAGTTCTGTCAGCGTGCGTGGAAAGCGCGCGCTTCCAGGAATCGGCGGCTCGTCGACTCGTCGTCGCGCGCTCGTCTCGCGCTCTCGCGCGCGCTCCATAAGGCGAAAAGTGAAAATAATTATACTAAACACCAACACCTCAACGAACACATAACTCTTTTCGCACTCTCATTTACTTATATTGTTATCTCATTTATAGGATTATCGAAGCACACATGACTTATCAAAATATGTAAGCGTTATCTACGTCTATGCCAAATAAGTAGAACACATTGTGAACCTTGTGTATCCCAACCATCACCTGGCGCATATTGTTGTTCTTCGTCGTTAACTGTAAAAAAGTCAGCTATTATAATCATTATGCAACTGTTAAACAAACGCGATATAACGGGGCCAAAGGGTTACGCGACCATATGGCCTGGTGCCGGATATGGGTTAAGTAATCACAGGCGTTTTTTTGCATCCTCTCTATTAAACCCCTTTCTTTTGTTAATGTTATAACAGTACAGTTTATACAAAAAGTCGGCGTTTGCACGTATGGGCGGTATGTTAATTGAATCGGTTAGAATCGATGCCATCCCAGTTTGGTTCGTGCTAATGTCATTTTTTGCTCATCACCACAGATCAACAGATGCTTTTTTCGTTAATTATATATTTACTCTTCCAACGAGCGGATACATTTGCATCTTTTAGTAGTTTTTAAATATGTTATTTAAGTTAAAACAAAACGGGTGATTCATATTCACAGTTTCCTTATAGGAACTACAAGTATCTTCCCGAAAAAGACCTATAAGGAAATAGAATATGTGTACGATCTATCAGATAAGTCAATCAGTATTTATCCGGAGGTGGAGAAACAGGCTTTAGGAGTTTAGATCTACAGCCTGAGGCTTTGATATGCTGCAAGATTTAGATTTGCAACTAGACTTGTCACATTATAATATCAATACTGCCGCGTTGTTAAAAATACAAAAAGAATGTACGAGAAAGATTTAGCTGAGTAAAAGTAAACTGATATATCTACCTGCATCTGGTTATCTACATCCACTGTAAGCAGATGCATTTGAACACCGTTATATTTACCCTAATGGTAAAAGATAGATAAAAAATACCGATACTTTCTTAATTCAAGCGTCACTCACAATCAGAAGATTACAAACAAAAATTTAAAATTTTTCGTTAAAACTCATTTGTTTAGGCTAAATTAACAGTGGAAAAACACAACTCTTGGATATTTTGTTATTAAAATTTATAAACAATATTTTATATCTCCTTAACCACAAATACTACCTGAGTGTCGAACATAAACAAAAAGTGTACGTGGTCCAAAAATAATATGGTCTTTAAACCTCAAATTGGTCACAGACCGGAGGAAAAATGAGCGGCCATATATCTTCCTAATCTTTTGTACTTAAGGGTCCGTTGGTTCTGAGAAACATCTATTACTATAGATCCCGGTTCACAAGAGGAACTGTTACTTTGTAGCGGGCACTGCATCACGGCAAAAGTGCATTTTTGTTGGAAATGCAGGCAGTGACGTCACAGAGAGTACGTCACACGCGGGCTGGCTCCCGTTACTCGCACAAAGGGCTCGTAAACAAAGGACCTCTAGTTTGACCACAAAGTAGCTGCTTACTGCACGTTTTGAGCGTAAAGCTATAAATCAATCGGTAACGGGAAATCTTGTTTGTTTGTTAACATCCATATTATGTATAACAGACTGGTTTGTTTAAATGTTATGTTACGTTAATTACCAACGTTTTGTTAGTTGAGTAGTTGTGCAAGAACACTTAATACTCCTGTAGTATCACCTTGAGAGACTTTTAGACACTAATTTACGTGATTCAGAATCGCTACGAAAACTAAAATAAGTCAACAAAAATTAACGCTCTTCCTGGTACAAAGAATTAAACCAAAATATCATAATTAAAATGAATCGGAAAAATGTCAGTGAAGCGTCACTAAAAGTGAACGCATGCCGATGGGCCGAGGTCCAAAAAAATGTAAAAAGAAGGTACGAGTCCCGTTAGAGGCCGGTATCCCTCGGCATGCGGCAGTGGATGCACCGATAGATAGGTCGGAGGCTCGCTGCGTTTCGAGTTATTACCTGATGGGCCGCCTTCTATTACGTAATGAAATATACAGTAAAATCGCCGACGCGTGCTCAGATTTTGTTGATAGGATCCATTACTTTACTATATAATGTCAGCATAAAGCACAGAAAAGTTGCATTAAGTATTTCGTTTTTTTTATAGGTAAATGAACATTGGGTTGCTTTTTTCACTTCTTTGGGGATAACTTTTGAATCGTGGGAACATTTACAAAAGCAATCATAGTCACAAAACCCAGTCCCGGAACAACTAACTTCTCTAAGCAATTCACATGTTCTGTATGGAATTAAACTAGAAACTCGTGACGGAAACGCCAATCGCTCAGCTACTGCACCAATCTATTAATAATCTATAATCATCATCATCTGCCTAGCCTTTTTCCCAACTATGTTGGGGTCGGCTTCCAGTCTAACCAGATTATTATTATTATTAATAATCTATAATATTAATAATAATACCAGCCTAGAACTGTCCCGTGCAGGACAGAGGCCTTTTCTCATACTGGGAGACATGAGTACTGATTGCACCACGCTTACTGGGTTAGCGATTTCAGACTAATATTAATTGTAAGTCAGGATTCCTCGCGATGTTTTCCTTCACAGATGTTAGTGATGTCCAAGGTAACCTTAAAAAGTCTATATGAACTGAAAATTTTATACAAATTGGTAGGGACATCGACGCGCAACCTGTTACAATGGAGTCAGTACCTACATGATTCTGAACCTACGGTAAAATAGGTAGGTATTGCACTTTACTATGAAAGCTTTTTTTTTATAACCGACGAAAAATTGCCACCACCCTTTTAACCAGTTAAAGAGGCGCAAGAAAATAATAATTTTGAGCGCTATAATGAATCAAATTAATAGATAGATTAACGACCCTGATCGAAACTTTCACCTGACAACCATTTCATTTTACAGATTTTATCGTAGCGTAATTCAGAATTAGGTTGTATTTGTGACATATTATATTTATGGCATTTTATTTATTACATTAGGTACCTATCCAAAACAATCAACAGTAATGTACCTAATATATGTATGAGCTTCCATCAAAAGCTTCGTATCGTTACACATTCCGTCACACACAGTTCTGCAACTTCACACGATGCTGCAGCGGGTGATTCGTAGGACTCTTTTGAAACTCAATCACAGGTGAAACTGTCCGTCGATGACAGCTACGCCGCACCATAGCGCAGAAGACACAGGTAGACAATTGTCGACTAATAGATATAAAACTTTATGATGATAGATATATTGAATTATACTTAATTGCACACCAAAATTGATTATTGCAAGATATTTTTCTAAAAGAACGTGATCATACGTTTACTAACATTAAACTTTTATCATAGTAAAATTCTCCTTTATAATGAATGAAGTGACATTTCATTATCCATATAGGCAACTACTTAACAAATGAATAGTCCTCTCAACACATAAATAGATGTAATCACACTCACACAATTCATTCGCTCAGTTGTAATTATATCTTTATGATTTGAGTAAGTATAAAAATCATAATCAATGTTCCATCTTTACGAACAAAATATAAAAGACTTACAATTTGAGTTGCACTAAAAGTACTTGTCTAAATGGAATTCTGAAGTATACAACGTTCATTAAACTTCGATTTGAGTAGAGGGACTAAGTGGTTGGATGGCAACGGCCTGTTTATGTGGGATATCACGGACGCGTTTCCTGGACAACCTTCGTTTATACTTAAGACCATAAACGGATTACAGATTATCATGATCTGCTTTCGTCCTTCATGGGTTCTTAATTACACTCATTATAACGTACATCATTAATGTAACATGCATAATAATTCTGTTTTAAACTAGAGCACTTGAATCTCTCAATATTGTGGAAATTGCAGTGCAGACAAGACACATTTGCCCATCATCAAATATGTAAGTTTCAACCAGAAATAGATTTGACGTATTCTGGGCTTTTCTATATTCCAGGTTATGGAATGGATAAACCTCTTCCTGGTGGACGTTAAATGTGAAATATTAGGTATATGAATAAATAGATTTAAAATAAATTTAGATTATGTGTTATGGGAAACTTATTATTTATTAATAAACTAGCTGTTACCCGCGACTTCGTTCGCGTGGAATTTTTTTGTGGGACCCTATTTTAATTTCTAAAATAAAAGTAGCCTAAGTTACTCCTTATTGCATCAGCTATCTGCCAGTGAAAGTCCCGTCAAAATCGGTCCAGCCGTTACAGAAATTAGCCGGAACAAACAGACAGACAGACTAAAAAAATATTTTGGTATATGTACCGTGTATACATCCATATGCATTTTAGTAAAAAGCGGTTATTTTAATATTACAAACAGACACTAATTTTATTTATTTGTATGTATATATATATATATAGATCTGTGACAACTTTCATAATTTCATTGCAACAAAAAAAAACATGCAGGTATCTAAAAGGGTATTTTCTTAACTTTGATACTCATCTGCAAAATATTTGCATCGTCTCAAGGATATGTTAAAATTTCACAAGCTCCAAAGATAAATTCATGATCCATCCTTTTGAATTCTGTTCTACTAAAGTTGCGCTATAGTTATAACACAAAACACATAAACGTAACTGTTTCTCGGCTATAATCTCCGAAGGGTTAGGCAGAGTTGTTTCTTTTTCACACTCTCATTTGAATTAAAAATCAACCAACCAACTTATTAGAATTACTTAAGAACTCTTTAAATAAAAAAGTTGCAAAAATCTGTGACAAAATCTTAGCATTGAGCTTGAAGTGGGTGTATTTATTCCAAATAGAATAGGTCTAGTTTTTATACAGCGTGAGGTAACAATTTCTAGGTTACCGGCTCATAGTCTGAATTCTTATAGGTCTAATAGGTTTCGTTGCTACTGGCCTGACCAAACAAGACGAGAAATGGATCAGCTCAATGCTTTCACCTGCCAGATATTTTCAGCCATTAGCAATTAATAGTGTGCGAAGCAATGTAAAGAAAAGTCATAGACGTAGTATAAATTAATTATTTTTCTAGAAAAGTGGCGCACAATAATTCTCGTGGGCGGCGTGCGCGACGCGCGGCGCTGGCGTCGCAGCGCTCGCGCATTGCTAGTAGGAAAGTTGTTTATGACGTCGGAAAGTGTCACGTTGAACCATGGTGAACCGCGACCGGTGTCTTCCGCGGTGCCTGGCCTACTCACCAAATTGTCATTCTATCAATCCGTCACCATGACTTTATCTTCGCCATCTGAAGAGTACATATGCAGAGCTCCAAGACGTGTCGTGCTCTTACCGTTGAACGATATTACCTGTCACATTCACCGTAACTCTTCTTTGTCCTAATGAGATTTGGCAAATGTAATGGCACTGTTTCGTGTCTTCGTTTCGAGTTCGTAAAGCTTAGTCTTATCCCACTTATTACCGCATCGACAAGATAACGCAAGAATATAATTAGGAAGCTTATTGTCAATGTCCATCAGAATTATAGTTTACTGTCACAGTTACAATTATGCATCTAGGTTTTGTATTTCTAAATGGTTCTATAAAATATTTATTTTAATTAATAATACTGTATTAAATTATTCACGCTGCAAAAGTTTGCAATCGCATTTAAGTAGGTATCGTACTTTTTTACAAGCTGTTATGGTTTTTAAAATTTTCACCATCTTGCTTATTTACCTCTTCCTTATACATAGATTAGAAAAAAAAACATTTTTCTCCAACAAAAATATTATGTATAATATTTTAATATAGCCACACAAAATTTTATAAAAGCGATGATGGCCGTGGTCTGTGATAGTTTAGTTGTAAGTGTTAGTTTGGACGCGCTGCTGCCGCGGCAGGCGTGACGCGAATCATCGACCTCTCTCGCCATTTGTAATGTTCGGTGGCGAAATAGAGGTCATTGACAAGGCCTAGCTCGCACCACCATTATACCATTTGAATCAACAATGCTTATTCAACGCTCTGTTCCCACTACATCAGTTTTCTGTCTAATGAAGAGTAATGGAAACATAATACGTGTTAATGAAATCCTTCTTATGATGTTTTTGCATTACATCCGGCTTTTGCAAAACTGACAAGTATACCATCCATTGTCATCATTTTAGTTTTGTTCTTTCCTTGAGAAGGGTGTAATTTATATCCTGAATTTCATAAATATTTGGATTTCTTTCTAACACGGTCCTGATTGACGTTGTCTAAGAAATATGAGTTTAGCTGACATGTTGTCGAGGTATTGAATTTTTTGTGTGTGTATGAACAATGACTTGTATAGCTAGTCGTGATCTAAGTTGGCGGAATGGGGGGCTTCGCTCGCAGGAGGTGGGGGGAGGGGGGAGGCGGCACGCACACTACGCCGACGAAACGAAAATTTGTGAGGTGAACGAACGCAAGTGGCCGCGCAACCAAACGTCAGGTTGATTCACTTTTCATCTACGCTCACTCTGTTATGGATATTGTATACTTATTTATTTTTGATATAAAGAAAACTCACTTTTTACATCTTAGCTGTTTTCATTTGTTTTTTGTTTTGACGCACTGCTGCACTTGATCTCTATTACTTTGGTGAGCTTATCTGGCAACGTTATACGAGCTACTATTTTAAGCTTAAAATAATTGTAGATTCAGGCGTAACTAAGACATACGAATATAAACATGTCAGTATATTACAATAGTAGGTTTTCTTGGTAGCAGAAAATGTAAATTTTCTAAGAAAATGGGAAGTTTCTAATTAATCACTCCCTTCTGGCAGAGGCTTATAGTTGCTATGTGCAGCAGCGGACTGCAAAACTGAGACAAGCTGTTGATAAATGTATCATATTTGTGTGGTTGCACTAGCAGGGAGTATTCCAGTTATTATCCAAACATAAAATAAAACAAAACACCTGAATTTCTGTCTTTGTAGAAAAACCAAACAGGAAGGAATTGTTATTTAGGGAAAAGTAAACTGGTAGGTGCTGGTTTAGACCCCAGTAAATAAACGTTGATAGTAAATAATTCATCCTGTAATCTGCACTCGCGCACTGGATGAACATTTAACATTTTGTAATAACGCGCAAAGTATGAGTTTTTACTTTTATCGAGCATGTGAGTGGCGGTCACCGACCCCGCGGTGTCCGCATTTGGCGGGAATCCACAGTTCGCGAGCGCGCACTTTTCTGACCAGCCACGTGACGAAAGGCTGATGACGACTTTAATCAGGACTACTTAGCTGGGTTTTTACTTCTTGTTATTTCACATGTGTGATTCATCGTTAAAAACAATGACGGAGGAACTTTTACATTTCACCAAAAAATAACCATGAACCACCGAAAATAATGCCAGTTATAAGTACATGCAATAACAATGAATAGGCAGGTTTAACTATTATAAATGTATTAATTGCTAATTGAGTAAATTCACTTTAGATAACCTCTATAACGGCAGGTGCATACAAATAACAACTATTCACGCATTCATTATACATGTAAATCTTGATTAGCGTTAATAAAACATAATAAAAGTAAAGATAGCACAAAGCGTGCAATAAAAATATTCGCAGTGTGAGAAAAGAGCTAAGTAGATAGCACGATTAATGACGAGGTGAAGTCAATGACTGCAGAATCATAGAATGAGCGAGGAAGTGGCGTATATTAATACACTTATTAATTATGAGTGATAGCAACATTTAACTGTTGAAGCAATCAGGCGCAAGCGCGGGCGCAGGGCAGTGTGCTCCGCGCACGTTGATGTCGTTTGTTCTAGCGTTTGCTCTGGCGCCTATTGTGCGTCTTGCGTCTTTGTTTAAAACCATTTTTCATGTTACTCATAGCCTATTACAGCAGTTTAGCAAGGCCTACAAAACATTTTTGAGCCTGATGATTCAAAAGTTTTTTTTGAAATATTAACAAATTAAAACTATTTTTAATCAACATTAATTAATAGTTAGACGAACAGTTATCAATTTATCATAATCAATCCCTCGATACGGAAGTAAGCACACATAATGTAGAAACATGGCTGAACTACAGTAAGAGCTTATCAGTAAGCTTGGTGGATATAATACAGTATATAATTACTGTGTTTAGTTGGATACAGCCTCTTGAAGACATTAGAAACATGTTGAGGTGTGGGATGACGCTATAAATAAAACTAATCCACAGGTGACTATGTAAGGTTTATACTCGTAGGTTCATCCATTACGTATATTAATTCACTTCACTTTGCAGGATGAGCTACGTTTTAAATAGGCGCTCATAAAAAGAACAATGACCCTGTATTCAACATTATTCTCTGTCCATTCATAGTTTTCGTAAGCCCAAGGGATTTTTTCAACGGATGGCCAGCAGTTTGACTTTCTATATGCTAAAAAGTTCACGACAAGCTGAAATCACCATAAAGAAAGACGCCGCCATATATACTGGGACCACTAATTATTTATCTGCTTATTATGGACGGTTTTACATTTAACAGTTAATGTTTACTGATAGATATGAAAAGCAGTACATTTTATTTTAATTTCCCGTGATAGTAAGACAGGATAAATAAACATCTTCTGACTCCAAGTCTTTCTCACAAGGGAATTAACCTCTAACAGTTACTTTCCTAGACGACTTTCTTCGTGAAAAACAAACGCATCTCAGGGTTTGGTAGATTTTATTTCTACTGAAAACTACCAAAGTTACTGTATTGGTTGTGATAAGTGGGTAATTTTGGTAAGATAGCTAGAACATTGCATTTTCATCTGCTCTGAACTTTAAGCTCTAGAGTAAGGAACCTCTGTCAACTTTCTTCGTCATAATAAAGTGATTAGCAAATGCAACTTGACGTCAGGTACTTTTTATTTTAATTGATAGCCTATGTTGTTGTGGTGGTATGCGCCGGCGCAGCAAAAAGCTGAGTTTCCGCATTGCGCGCGCAGATCGCCGCCCGCGCCGCTGCAGCCTGCAGGGAACATTTCCGCGCCCGTTGTCGAGCCGCCTGCAACACGAGATGAGGGAAACCTCAACATTTTTTGTTACCAACAAAGAATAGCACAGGTACTCTATTATCGATAGTCTAGAATAGTTTTAAACATGTAAGATTCAATTTGAAGAGGTTTTCGCTGTTTACGAAAACTTCATGTTGATTTTTAAAACATACTGAGATCCTGATTAGTTTCACAGTTCAGTTAAGTATATCTTGTATCGATAAAAAAATAGTAAAATTAACTGAAACTAAACATTTCTGTCAGTTTTACTATTTGCCTAGCAGTGGGAAAGTTAGGGCTAAACACATAGATAGATAGAACCTCACCTAACCCACCGTGGGTTAGGAGTAGTTCCATTTCAATTACCATGCGAGTGTACTTTATGATAAACTCGATCTTGTGATAAGATAGAGCCGATTTCGTGGAAAGGATAAGTTCGTTCAAAATAAGAATAATTTGCCAATGATTTTATACTTTGGCGGAATGATAAGGTAGGTACAAAATTGACCTTCATTGTTCCTTGCACAAGTTGAATTAGAAAAAATTAAGTGTGATGCAACGGTCAAATACAACTGCAAATGGTCTGTTATTAGATTTTGCTAGATCCGTTTATAAGAAACACAACATAACAAATCAACATAATTATTATGTTTGGTTTTTGTACGCTTAGGTAGTATGGAATCAGGCTAGACCATAAATGGTGATGTTGCATTTCAAATATCTGAACTTTTTTCATTCACATTAATTTATTTAACTGTTACTGAATTATTGAATCTGAAACGGCGATGAGATAGCGGTACATGTATTGAAAAAAGCCAATTTTCAAAAAGTGTTTGCAAACCGCAGGAACGTTTTAGTTCTCGGTAGACCTATAAATAGCGTTCGATTTTACGACACGTGTGGTTGACGGTGAATAATAATAAAGTGCATTGCGTGGTGCCGCAGGTTGACGACGCCTGTCGCCATCGGCGGCTAGCGGTTCGCAAGGTTTAGGTTCACTCGGGTTCATTGCCATAGTTTTGTAACCCTTCTTGTGTAACTCGCTCTCGGCCCTTCTCGCGCACCTCTCACTTGGACTCATTATTGCACTTATTTACTTTTCTCGAAATGCCCATTCTATGTCTCATTGTATCGAGGCGCTCTGTCAGAACATCTTACGGTTCAATCTCGATGTTAAATAATATAATTAGTAAGTCGAGTAAGACGTGTGACAGAACAATTCAATCTGTAGGTCGACCGCGATGTGGGTGTTTGATTAATCGTGTAGGATTGGTCACCATTTGTTTAATTATAGGCCTTCATTTATTGTGCGCTATTATTCATATTTTGCAACATTCATTATATTTATGTACAGGTACTACGACGTTACAGAATACAGAAGACACAAATTGTCACTCGGAAGTGACATCACAATTGTGCGGCTCTTAACCTTACCTATAATTGATTAAATATTTCAAATGTTTAATTTCTTATAAAATCTACATTACAATGCTTACAGGCAAATATTAACATTAGAACAATATGCATATTTAACATAATTCCTTGCATTTATTAGCCAGTCTTTGACTTAAGGAATTAAGTTACATTCGTCACGTGAAACTATGCCAGTGGTGCTGATTCCCTTGTTCACAAACTAAACTAAATTTAAATTCAGTGCATCTTTTTATTTCTATTTCATTAAGAAAAGGACAGAAGATAAATTTTAGTTTAGTTTGTAAAAAACAGAATCGACACAATTGTCAATATAAAGTGTGATCAGTGATGTATTATATAAATATGATTGTTTGAACGTGATTATGTTCCATGGTGTGGGTATGGGTATAATGTACATGCGGAATGTTTAATTGAGCAGTCGTGTAGGCTGCGGTTCCGCGTCTAGCGGCCGTCGACCCCGCAGCCTTTCGAGAGTATCGAACCGCATGGATTACGTCACCGCGCAAGCCTCCCCCCCATGCCGGCCTGATCACCGCGCCGCGACGCCTAGTGCCAACTGACGAACGAGCCATGGAATATTCCTATTGCCCAAAAAAATGTTCGTTAAACTTTTTGCCGAAGGACCCAAGTTCAAAATCAATAGCTCAAATTCAAGGTTGATTTTTTAAGACATGGGGATTTAAAACTATCATGTATTTTTTGCGTTTAGAAATTAATAAGAATCAATATAAGTTTTTTTGAAGCTTTTTGTTGGCGACGGCAAGACTCGGATAGACAATGTAATCGTAGCAATGTAATGAACGTGCTACGCCGTAGTCGTTCAAACTCACGCTATAAAGCTGTAGCACTCTCAAACATTTTGGGCACAAAGTTTGGCGCTGGAACTTTCGTTGGTTGCGCTCACTCAGTCGATAAGGTAAACATCATCCAGTCAGCAGTCATCGACCCGCGCGCTCGCAAGGCCACTCGCTTACACAACTCGCCACAAAATTTTTATTGACTTACTTCTTTTGGACCCCTTTAATTTGTTTAACTTAACCGATCTAATCGACTTTTATGCGCATTGCGTAAGATAGTTGACTTGAAAAGTGTGTAAAGCGATGATAAATTATGCAAATGAAGTTGAAAGATATAACTGTACGAGTAACTGAACTTAACATTCTCCTTGCAGAGGCATTTTATTTTGAAAAGCTCTTTGTTTTGAGCGAACTCATACTAAACAACGACGTTGTTCTCAATACAGTGAACTCGAGCGCTCGCTCGTGTGGCGCGACTCGAAGCAGCCAACAAAAGTACTTTCGGCCGAGTAACGGGACCGCGCGGAGAAATGCTCTACGAAATCGAAACACGCGGTGCCGTTAGCCGGCCCTCGCCCTCAGAGCCTGCGGGATAATCTTGGTAAATCACAGCCGACGATCCGCCGTTACCTCGTATTAGTGCTCGTAATTTCCGCTGTACTGGTTTAGTGCATAGTTTTCGTAGTTGGCAGTAATTTTGTCAAGTAGTTAAAGTCTGTTCTAGGTCTGTTCAATTTGTTTTTGAAACTAGATGCACGTTACGGTACAGGTGAGGTTAAATAATGATAATGATGAGGGTTATCACACCCGTTACTATAAGATCACAAACACTTTGTATTTACCGTTACTTTGAAAGTTTGCATATAACCTGAAATGCATTGTCATGTAATAGAGCATTTCTAAAACTCGTCCACGCATCTCTTTACAGTAACAAAGTTAATAAGATTCGCCTGACATAATTGGTACACTCAACTTCAATTAAAGCACCTTGTATGAAAGTATTCTGAAAACACAAAAAACTCAAATAACTTTCAATCGTGAACTCTACATAGCTGGCCGGATGTAACTGTCTATGTCGCCATCTAGTGGCGCTTCCAAAGACTACTACTCGACTCTCCCTCTTTATAGAGTCGAGTGCTCGTGACTAGTGGTAGACCTGCTCTATACTATAAAGTAGCGTAGCAGTTCTCGTTGTATCCACTAGATGGTCGGTGGCGGCAATTCAATTTTTTTTTTATAAATGCTTGTGTTATATTTCGACATCTGGAATATTTAATTTTATAAGGAATACCCTAGGCTAATTTTACCAAAGTCAGATATCTTTTATCCGTGGACTAAAATTGACGTCTGACAGTTCTAGTATAGAAAAACTGTCAAAAATTTTAAATTTATTCTCAGGTTAAGACTTATTCTAAGTATAAAAATTTGGTGAAATTCGCCCTAAGTATCATAATGTGTACTGAATATAACAAAATACTTCTTCTTACTAAATAATAGAGCGATCAATTGTTGTTGTTTTGATATTAATTATTTTGTGTGAACACTAATATCATATACAGTCAAATAATAGTAAAATGATGCACTTTTAGGCATTCTGTGTCCATTACATAATTTATTTATATACAACAGATGCATAGAGGGGCCCGGGGCTAAATAATAACAGACGCACAGGTCAATAGTTCAGGTTAAGCTACGCTTGCAGCGGTTGGTCTGTGGATGGGTGACCATCTTTAAATACCGAGACCCCTCCGTGCATCGGAAAGCATGGTGGTTGGCCCCGGCTGGCATTCGTGGATCTTTGACAGTTGTTACGGCTAGTCAGAAGCCCGAAAGTCTGACAACCAGTCTTACCAAGGGGTATCGTATTACCCAGTAACTGGGTTGTGGAGGTCAGATAGGCAGTCGCACCATGTAAAATACTGGTATTCAGCTGCATCCAGTTAGACTGGAAGCCAACCCCAACATAGTTGGGAAAAGGCTAGGCAGATGATACAACAGATGCATAGTTCTCGAAGCTTTGGTTATGAAAATGCAACTGTTAAATATTAAGCAGGTACATTATACCGTTGTTTGCTTGCACCATTATTCATGGCATTTGAATGGCGATTGATTATTTTATTTTTTATGTTGATGACATGTTCTAAATTTCTTCAACATCTACAATTTCGAATATTATGTAATTGTAAAGTGTGCATGTTATTATTAGTTCTGTTGTTTTCGTTGGTATTGATCGTATTTTTCTCTAGAACATTTAGTTACTAGTTTACTACGTAGACTATCAAATATGGCTTTCGTAGTCTCTGATTTAATTAAAATAGGTATTTTCTTATTTTATAATATCTAATGAATGATTGAAATAGTTAGACGTTATTGGACGATTTCTTAATTTTATAGTTACTTAATAGTTTAAGTTATATTCAAATCACTTATTAGCTAATAGATTTTGATTGTAATGTGAATAATAACCACCGACTGTGATACTTTATAAAAAATACGTTACGGCGTATAAACCACGTCGTAAAAAAAACGTGTCAACAAGCTTCCATAGTGATCCATACAACACTGAGGAACCGTGCCTACATACGGTGTATAAACCGCGCCGTAGAAAAATCGTGTCTGTGTACAAGCTTTCATAATGATCCATACAACACTGACAACCGTGCCTGCACACGGCGAATAAACCGCAGTTATCACGGCAAGAAAAACGTGTGTGTACAAACAGGGTCAATTGATATAAATGCTTAAATAAAAGCGCACTGTTGAATTTTGAACCCTCGGCGTTGAGCCAAGCGCTTAAAATCCAACAGTGCGCTTTTATTGGGATATTATTATTTAGGTGTCAACTAGTGATAGTCAAAATAGACTTTTCTCTATTAGTATAGTTCTTTTCGGCTCAAGCGACTCGACAAAAGAGATAATTTAGAGCGGACCAAAAGAGTTACAATATAAGCTTTTAAAATAGCTACTTAAGTGAACAAAAACTTAAGCTAAATAGAAAACAACCTATCTAGTCGTATTTTAACTTACCAATTTCTGTTTGGTATTGTTTAACCTATAAATATTTTGAAGCATGGCTGACATAGACAAACATTATTATCTATATCTACTGAGAGCACTGAGAAATGGTTCAACTTAGGAGGTAAATCTGACATTAGCATTATCGGCCAATAATGTTCTCACTGCTGGGACACACGCCTCCTCTCGAAGAGAGGGAGTGGGCTGTAATCCACCAAGCGGGCCCGGTGCGAGTTGTTAGATGTTACATATCATCGAATTTTTGGTTCTAGGACATGCCGGTTTCCTCACGATGTTTTCCTTCACCGTTTTGAGAGCAGTGGCGATGAAATAATTTACACAAAGTAAATCACCTGGGTTCGAATTACCTACGGCCTGCAACTCCTAAATCGCAGCCGTTACCACTGGTTCACCACTGCTCTAAATCTGACATAATATGTGCAAATATGTAATATTATCGTGGATATTAAAAAAATGCAGTAATAGAAGTAGTATAGCCAGGGTTACCATACGACCGAATTTGTCCAGACATGGCTTTTCGGCCCTCCGTCCGGACTTTTCGTATTAAGGATTTATTTTTAAATAAAAAAGTATGACTACCTGACTACAGAACGATTAAACAGTAAAAAGTCCGGACTTTTATGCAAATGTCCGGCCACCAGTTTATAGAATGAAAGGCTTACTTGAACAACAATTGTCTCGGTTCGTGGTTTTTATAATACCTAATTTTTTTTTTATTTAGAGCTACTTTGTAAAAGAAGAAAAGAGGTGCAAATGATGTTGAAACGTAATGAGAGCAATTAAGTATGTTATATACATTTAAGAAACATGGCCAACATATTAATTTAAATAAAAATACCAAAACGCCCATCGCATAATTGACCTCATACGTGTAGTGTAGTAAAAAACAGTGAGTACGTAGCCGTACCATCAATCACATATTACATAAGGGTACATACTACGAGTGGTTCGTAAAACGCGAACGTTTTTTATTATTTTTGTTCTTTATTTAAAAAATAAGCGAATTGATTGGCTGCGCGGGTCTCGCAGCGAGCTCGCGCCGCGCGCAGCGTCCCTCCACATACCGACCAATGGCGGCAAAGGACCTCGCGAGGGTGCTCGCCCTTTATCATTATACAAAAAATAATTTTGTTCTTCTGTGCCAAATTTTGGCAACGAAACAAATTGACCGGATTACTCGATATTTTCGGTACAATTTTATACTTTGTCTCTGCAAGGCTAACTTTGACTAGTTAGCTAGGTAGTCCACTTAATTAATGGTAATTTCATAAAACTGGGACACAATTGGGACCCAAAGATTATTCATGCGTAGGTATAAGACAAGTCAAACCTTTCAGTCTCTTTAATAATAATTAAACTTATAAGTTACAAACAACTTTCTAGCTTAGCAACTACCAAGTTGTTGGAAGCTTCAGCAAAGTCATTCGTAAAAACTAGCCTAACCACGTTAGAAATTAATCTCTTTACATTTATAAACTAAAGGATAGGTATTATATTATCTATAGCTAGTTTTTTTATCTGTTTGTTTGAATATGACAACTTATTAGATAAGACAAGGATTCTAGTTAATGCATGTAATAATCTTGTACAAACTAAGTGTACGTTGTCATTTTCACGAACACAATATTATTACTGAAGCTTATAGCTATATATAGAAGTGTTTTAAATTCATCCAAGTTTTAGTAACAGTTTTTTTTAATACAACTGACACTGGATGTAAGTTATGAACTCGAATCTTCAGGAAATCAAATAGATTACGATGTTATGACTCTGCAATTTTTTTCCGTACCATCAGCCACTCAAACGTCTCTATTGAAAACACGAAAACACCCTAAGTATTATCAAATATTAGTGTTAAACCTACCAATAAACAAACTCACCATGACTTAAACATGTCACATTTTGATTCAGTCATTGTTCGCAAGAGTTTGTTTCGCGAATATGTAAACTGTGGATGTGACGCGATGATTGAGCGAATGAGCTATATTGTGTGTGTGGGCAAAAAGTTGTTAGGACGAGGGTGCACACCCCCGCAGCCCTCGGGGATGAAGAGCTGGCGAGTATGACTCAACGAGATGATGACTTGACAAAAATACTATGTAAAAATTTAAAATGGATATTACATGGTTGATAGCTTTATTTTCATAAATTTAATCATTGAATAAGATACTGTTTCCGGTCAATAAACAGTGCAAACGTGAAACTAGACAAATTTTTATTTTTGGGGTGCATTGGGGTTTCAATGTGCTTTTCCATAATAATTGGTGAGGTACAAATGAAAAGAAATGAAACACGATCAATTCTTATATAACAATCATGCTATAGTTGTAGCGGACGTTTACAAATTATTGTTTGGGATATAACGGGTGTAAAAAGACGCTTTACGAAACCGAGAGTCACTGATACTCCCCGTCATTGTGATAATTGTTTTGTATAGGGCCATAACTACGAACCTTCTGGTTACACAGAGATTGAAGGTTACCTTTTTAACCTTTTTGTACGAAACAAGTTTTAAATATTATATCTTAACTTTAAATACCCCCGCAGGCTCCTGTACCGTTGCGCTGTCATAAACAGTGTTTTTCACACCAACTCAATGTTACTTTGTTTGATATATTAAATGCGCGGCTATGTGATGGGTCTTCTACGCCCTGTACAATCGTACAGCTTACAAGGATATGATCAGCACTATTAGTTACATACATGAATATGGATGGACTATTAAGAATGAATCTGAATAAGAATTGTTTAACTAGACTAAAATAAACTTATTCACACAGATTATGTAAAACTTTTAAAAATCTCTTGTATAAACATTGCATAGTTTATAAAAGAGCTTTTTACAAGTTTAAACTGTACAGTATGAATGTAGTCTCTTTACCGGAAATGGATCAGATCTGATAGTCTTCACATTTTTCATAAAAGTAGGAGACTAGGATTAATCAATAAGAGGGCCTTGGTTGTTTGCTGATCTATTAATTACTTTGAAGACTTTTAACAACTACTACTATGCTTTAGGCATCTTCTGGGCACGCTCGTTTTATGATAGACCTTATCCATCGCTTTCCATCAGGCGTGATCGAGGTCAAGAGCGGGCCCATACAGCAATAAAAAAAAAATAAAAAAATGATGATGTTTATTTATTTTCTGATATTTTGTTCAATTTATTTAGTTCTAGAACCTATGGCAGATTTGTTGCAAAAATAATGTGATTTACATAAATCAGTGGTCAAATCTGACATTTGCTAATTTTAAAATATATCACTTTTTATTGGCATGAGGGGTGGCACGCGACTCAATCCTAGAGAATAGTCCTTCCTTTAATATGAGGGTTTATTCGCAATCCTCAATTTGGTTTTTTGGGACTATTGTGATTTTTTTTTGGCTTTTTTTTTGACGGTCAATGAGGGGTCAGTTTTTTAGATGGGCCCCTGCCTCGTTGAGATTGATTGACAGGCAACGGTCATTCGCAAATTGCCATCTGCATTTACGTCAAAATAATAAAAATAATTCCTAGTGATATCAGGCAAGGGGCTTTTTTAATGCAGGAATCGTATTTCAATATTGAATTAAGTCAGAATTAAAGCCCTAAGCGTGCGCACTCTGATTTTATTTCCTGAAAAATCTTATGCAGATGTCCTCTTGCAAACAATTGCTTGTCTGTGCTCTGGACTTATGTATAATGTTAACTTACTTCAAAAGTAATTCAGAAACAAACCAATCTATGCCAGAATCAAACCTTTATACAAAAGTAATTTCACGTTGAGATGGATTTATTATTTATTTATATTTCTAATTCATTGTATACGGTCTCATTATCGGGCACAGTGTGTCCATTGTCCACGCCGACACGCGTCCGATCTCTATTTTTTGTCACATTCACTTTTTCACAGCTAATATTTTTGCATTAATGGATAAAAAACCTCCCCTATTTACAAATAACAGGGACCTTTAATCCGAACGCTTATTAAATGTAAATATTTCATGAAATATTATCGTGATGGATTTTTATGGCTTTTTTAGTATTGTTATTCAATTATCATTTTCTGGTACAAAAACATTGATTCTTCAATGGCCACAAGTTAGCAATCAGTCAGCGGTCATTCATCGATAGAATAGAATATCCTGCCATTATCAAACAAGTTATTGGTATTATTAAAAATCTTAACACGGCTTTACTATTCTTCTTTGTGTCGGAGTGATTTTGAGATTAGTTTAAGTCCTGATATATTTGGTAAAGTTGATAGCGAGGTTGACTTAACTATACAGGATATGCTAGTGTATCTGTTTGAGTGCAAAACAATGCTCAGTACCATTGTTTCGCACTCAGGCTCTATCAATTATTGGCAGTTTTTTTCCATTTCTTTAACCTTTTATTGCACGGATAATTGCTGATTTGGATTGTACATAAACAATATATAAAATACGTTAATTTTGACTGCTATAAGAAAGTTGAAATGTGCAAATGATCGAAATGTGCATATCAAATCGCATAACATTGGTTTTGGCAAACTGGTGATAGAAAAAATTGGAGCATTGACGTACGCGCGTCGCATGGGTCAGGTAATTTTACTGTGTCCCGGATTTTGTATAATAAGGGACATTCTTGTACGGCTCACATTGTGTGTAGTTATTTTAGGAATAGGAAACATATTACCTACTTTTGTAACTAACATTTGTAACACAATAGTTAAAAAAAAAAATAGAAAATAAAAGGAAAGCTTATTTGATTCACTTTAAATTATAAATATTCAAGTTCCATTTTAGAGTTTAGATTTAGAATTAAAATGATCATAGTGGTTGGTCTGAATTCTCGTACGAATTTTCTCAAGTACAAAAGACTTAAACGCATGAAATATAAACTTTCCCTCGATTGATTAATCTATTAAAAAAATGTTTTTAAATGTGTCTCTGATTTATTTTAGCATGGTTATTGTAGTTGGCATTGTGTCCACGAGCTGACCAGCAGATGTGCGGCCGGCTGTTTGTATTCACTCGTCGCTCTGCGCATGCGTGCCCTCCACGAACTTTCGCAAATATGGCCGCCGACCAACATACTTATTTCATTCATTTTATTTTCAAAATAATAATAAACTAAATGAATTATCATAAAGCATCTGTAGCTTTAATAATATGTAGAATAAAATAATAAATATATTTTTAATTCACATTCTAGTTCAACATTAAAAATGTCCAAAATCTATGATAAATTTTAACGATTGATACGATATTTTAAGAGGTTTGATACCGATATAAGCATACGAAGGGCAATAGAAATGTAGTAAAGTATTAGGTAGGTATTTTCTTTTAAACACGTTCAGGTTCAGAAATGTTATTATTTTTGAAGAAAAGGACTGCGGCAACTCGCTTCAAATATCTGTAATTAATATGAGTAGGTTCTTCTTCTTCAAAATTAGTAGGTTCCTATACATTTAAAATGTTCACTTTGTAATTGTATTATATTTTTTTTGGTTCTGTCAAATGTGAAAGTAACACTCGTAGACCGTATGGAACAGGTCGAGCCTGTCATAGAAAAATAACAATCTAAGCATAGATTTACATGTCTACACAATTTAAACACCTTTTTTCTTAGTAAAAAAACTAATTATCTCATCATTATTGATGAAAATTATTTAACTAATACGAATTAAACACGTAGTAGGTACACCACAATTTATTTGGTAAACGACACATTCAATTTCTTCAAGGAACACAAACAAACATCGTACGTAAGCTTGTTTATTAGCCGAAAGTATTATTGTTCCACCTTTGAATAAGTAGGTTGTAAATTAATTTATATTATCATTTATCCACCATAAAACCGTTTCCTAACACTTTTGTAAAATAGTCTCGTCTGAAACGCGCCAAATAGCTTGCAAGTTATTCAGGTCTTGATCACAGCTAGGATAGATTTGGGTTTTGGCAAAATTTGAGTATTTTAAACCACAAATGATTAATTCTGAAGTAATATATTTGGATCGTATCAACAAACTGTTACTATTGTATTTACTTCTAGTAAATGTAGGCAGCATCCCCCGTCCATGCGCGTCACCCCAAATCAAAACGCACCACGCAGTCTTTCGGTAATCGCCACGCGGGCCGCAGCTCGAGCATGTATACCACTCTCGTTTCACAATTACGACACCATAAAAAACCTAATAAATTTTTCTTACAATCAATAAATAGGGTCTAAAGAACATCGGCGCGCAATTTTCATATCCTTCCCTTTCGGCTTTTGTCGCCAAGTAACAAGTGCGGTGTTATTGTGTGTTTTTTATTGAATTATGTTCGACAATATAAAAAGGCCTATGTATCAATATTTTTAAGTAGCAGTGCGTATGTGATACGCTCATTGGGGTTTCTCTTTAGAGGGGCGGCTCGCGGCGTACATGAAGGGTGAGATACTTGTATATACCTACTTGCTTGAGAACGATGAAATCTAAAAGTGTAAATCATAAATACGAGTATTCAATTTGTTGGAACTGTAATATCTACTGTTTGTCATTCGTTATTTGGACCAAAACATATGCACAAATATCAATGCCACAGAAAATTAATAAACAATACTGATAAAAACTACATCCTAATATAATTCCAAAATATCATTGTGCTAATTCGTTTAACCCAAAAAATTTAAACGTATGTGCATTATATTCGATAACCTAGGTCTAAAGTGCATACTGATACCTATTAACCTAAAAAAGTTGTCAAGACGTAGGTTTGGCGCAATAACCTATTACCAAGATGCATTGCATACGTTGACCCCAAACTAAAGACTGATAAATGTATAGACACGTTATCTCTTATGTTATTATGATACTTAATCGTCTTAATTGGAATTTTTCAAATACTGTTAATGATTCATGTTTAACGTTCGGTATGTTTTTTTAGATTTTAAATAGCTTGTTGTTTCGTAAAGGTAAAATCCTAACAAAATCAACTCAAAATGCTACGTCTTTAGAGCAAAATAGAGATAAGAAAGCCAAAATACTTGTTTAAAAACTCAAAAATCTGTTATCGGGTTTTAAAAACAATTGCAAATCATTTGTGACAGTATTAGACATAACAACATTTTATCAATTTTAGCACCTATCATGTATTAGATATTTACAGGTACATGACCTTTAGTGTTCTTTGTCTTGATATTTTGATTAGGGTAGGTCTGAAGATGTTATTAATAAAATATCCATTATGCAATTTATTTTTTCCTAATTGTATTTAGTATTTTCATATTATGTTTTCTTAAATAATTACTTGGTTTCTTTATGGTGAATACTGTGTATATCTAGTACTGTAGTAGTGTATTGTAGTACTGTTATTTTATTACTATTCTAGTTTTTATATGTACTGCGGTTGGTGTACCAAAAAAGAAAATATAAAAGAAAAACGTGAACCGTTTCTTGCCTGCAATATTTTTATATCTGCTTCCGAAATATTTTTGATAATATTTTTCTGTACTTTTACGCATATTGAGCTTAAGCTTCTATATGGTTTATTCCAATCTGGATTATAACTGGTACGTTTAAATAGTGTGGAAGTAAATAATAAAATTTGTTATTACAAATAATATGACTAGTTTATTTTTACTCAATTTTTGTGTGGTCCCATAACTTAACGAGACAACCTCAAAAACAAACGTTAACAAACTAAAAAAAAGTTGAAAGTTTTAAATTAATGGTGAAAATTACACAATAGGTAACAAAACTAGATCGAAGCCGCATAGCTACAAACAGACTTTATTAGTGTCAGAGAGTTCCTATATTGACTAGAAATTAATATAAAGCAATATAAAATAATCAATCAACCTATGCTACGAGATTTTCCGCTTCATCAGAAGTTGGCACAAACCACCAAGTATAAGTAGGTATCCCAAAAAAAAACATCTTGTATATTCTGAACAGGCATAGTCTTATTAGAATTGACATAATATTTTATTCTTCATTTTATTTAATTTTTTTATTGAAAGGTTACACACACAGGTTACATTGAACTAACAACAAGTTTATCAAAAACAATTGTAGTAATAATAAAACCCATAATGCTGTCCACAGGTAACATTACAGTTTAGAAAGAAAAAGTGTAATCGGTAGGAGTTTAAGCAGCAGTATGTGCAGTAATAAAGTCAAAATTTAGACAAAGATTACATAATATAAAATATTATCTTAGTAAGTATGAAGATTTTTTGAGAGGGTACACACATGGGTTTTATTTAATAAAGAGGAGCGGGTGAGGCTTTTGAATCTACTGACTTGAATCTCATGACAGTCATCAAGAGTAGCAACATACTAATTTATTTATTTTCCGTTAACTTCTTTAGGCTGATTATAAACATACTCCGAACCCTTTTTATGTGCAGTTTCTGTCTGCGTTAATTACTAAATAATTCTTATTGGTTATAATGTTCTGTTTATGGGTCTATCAGCTGTAACTGAAATTATGTAATGTTGTATTGCAGAGTGCAGCGTATGCGCAGCGGCAGCGGCCGCAGCCGCAGCAGCAGCAGCGGCGGCAGCGTCGTGGGCAGCCAATCACGCTGCAGAAATAAGCAAGTCTTCAACACCCATCATCATCGCTAACGGCAATGTCAACGGAACTGCACAGTATAATGGAAACTGTAAGATTTCAAATACATAACGAAAAAAATCATTAGAAATAAGATCATTTATTTATAAAAACTTTTTTACAAAAAAAACAACCGACTCCAAAAAAAACTACAAAGTGATAAATAACTTTAATTTCGGAAGTCGGTGTCGTTGGTTCCGCATTTTCGTTTTTTGACACCCGACTTCCGAAATTAAAGTTATTTATCACTTTGTAGTTTTTTTTGAAGTCGGTTGTTTTTTTTGTAAAAAAGTTTTTATTTTTCACTTTTTAGTTGTACCTACTCCACACAAATTCAAATAACACTAGTGCATTGAGGAATTGAAGACACCGACTAGAAGAATCATCAAAATTCGCATAGAAATGCTGGAGATGCAGTACATTTATGCATATAACATCGTACCTAAGAATAATTATATAATGTATTATATACTAAAACCTTCCTGAAAGTATGTAGATCACATTAGTGAAAGAATTATCAAAATCGGTTCATTAGTTTTTGAGAAAATCGCGGACAAACAAATATACATACATACATACATACATACATACATACATACGGGTCGAATACAGAACCTCCTTTTTTGAAGTCGGTTAATAAATGGTCAGATTTTAACTAGCGACCCGCTCCTGCTTCGCACGGTTTTCACGACTTGTCAAACATCGAGATTTCTTTATTGTAGGTAACTTTAATATTAATGTGTTATGAACCTATTACTTCCGGATTAAATTCTCTAAATGATGGTGAAAAGCGTATCAAAATCCGTTGAGTAGATGAGACAAACAACGCGTTCCCACAGAAAAAAGCGACTTTAATTTATAATATATGTATATTATGTTTATAAAACTGCAGAATATCTTGTGCATCTTGGCGTTTACTGAAAAAGGATCTATTGCGCGTAGCGTAGCACACCTAGAGCTTAAAGGCGAACAATCATCAACTTTGAATTTATATTGAAATATAGTTTGAGTTGGTACAAATACCTGATTGGTTTGTCGTATTATGTTTTACTTAAATCGTAAACCTTTTACCCATTTTAATCCACTTCTGAGTAAAAGTTCACTCGTGGTGGCATTTGAATGTAAGTTACTTTTATTAAAATATTTAGCTTTGTTCATAATGTTCACCTAACAAGGTGGGCTCAATTATAATTAGATCAATCTTTTCCTAAAAAAAAAAAATGTGTAGACAGCTACATAAAGCAATTAGCCTGTACTAAGAAGTCAGAACATTATTTAAAAAAAAAAAACTATGATGAGAAGTAATGTAATGCACCTATTAGAAAACGCTTTTTAAATTTTCGAATTGGTAAATGTATAATTTAGGAAGAGTCTTACTAGTGCAGTAGTCTGATTAATTCGATTAGAAATCCACTTCAACTGGAACTGTTGAATACATAATAAAAGTTTTAAAATATATTGACTGGCTGTCTAACATCAATAATATGTTTGTGTTCTTTTGGCAGTTATAAACATATTGATGATTTGGTCAACGACTTCATCGGATCTTAAAGTCTTATAAGAAAGTAAATAAACTTACCAGGAATACCGAATCATCTTATTTTGCAAGCATTTAAAAACGTTTTACAAATTCGAAAAAAGTTTACGAGGCGCAACAGCGTCGTAGACCCGACAAAGCGCAACTTCTACGGATTTTGCCGTCTTTCAAAAAAGTTACAAGTAAAAACAGCAAACAGGGAGACAAAACGATCCTTTTGGCAAGCATTTCTTAAAATTCGCTTTTTTTTTTGCGATTCGTAGCAGCGGCGTAGACCCGGCGTAGCACTGCGTGCAATGCTTTATAATTTTCAAGCGTTACGTCTACGATAGACTATTTTTTACATTACATAGCTTTCTTGAAGAGAGATTACAAGTCCGATACGTAGCAATAATGCTAGATCATTACTACGCAATCACTAATTTGTTAATTTATTGAACTATTTTGTTAATATCCTAAAATCTAGTTATTAAAGGATAGTTAAAATAAAACAAATGAACTAGATTTAAATAGTAACTATAGTACCTCTATTGAAAGTGACACATCAATTCCCTTTGCTAATCTGGTTTTACATTGCAATCCAAATTAGAGGAGAAACAGGTAATTTCTTTGTATAACTGATCCTTTCTTTGAACTAGCTACCTGAGTCAAGTTCATTTTTTTTCATCCCACTTGATCTGTAGTTGCAGTATAAAATAGTTTGGTGATATGTGTACATATGTACACTTGCATTTAGAAAGATAGTTATTAATTTTACAGTGCTTTTACTACAAATTAATCAATACAATATACAATCTTTATCAGTGGGGTAGAGTCAATTCGGTTAATAAAATCACTTGAATAATTAAACTGCGTCGTCTTAAATATGCTTCAGATTTAATTTGAACGTAAAACGAGGAAACTAAAGAAACCCAAACATACCTATTTTTTTATTTTAGGGTGCCAGTAAGCACCACCCCTCACAGGGCACGCCTTTAAAGCAAAATTAACATAACACATTGGGGTCGATTTTGGGACCACTGTACCCTCCGTTCCGGCGTGGCTCTCGTTTTAAAGTTCCACGATACCAATACAGATGGCGGTACGATTGAAAGAGGCAATGCCATCTGCACCTAACTTGACGTACTAACAAATTGGGAAGCACACCACAAAATATTTTCGTATAAGCGTTTAACACATACTTATTAATTCCATGGTTTAACACTAGAGGACACTTTCAGGCATGTATGAACGATTTCGTATTAACTGAACGTATTTTTTCACAAATTGAAATAGTTTTGCTAATGAAATTCTCATCTTTGTACTTAGTGCACGAAAAAAATATCTGAGAAATGCCTTTTATAGGTAACATAAGGAAATGGTCTACGCGTTACTTTGATCATCACTCAATAGTCAAAGTGTCCCTTACAAATGCTAGTAGCATTTGAATTATTAATATTTCCTCCAAGTTTATACATTGTATTTGATTGACCTTTATTGTAGGCAGAATGATCAGAAGTAGCTGAATAGTTATTATTTGAAGGTCATCAAACGATTTCTTTAAACCCTTATGATCTACGAATGTGTTACTCATCTTGTTTTTTTAACATTTCCGATACAATATGAATCACATTTCATAGAAGGGAAGTCTAACAATCGATTAATCAGTTGGTTTTAATATACATCGAGTCATAGAAATTAAAAAAAACTTTAACTAGCTTTTGGTTGGGGTGAAAAGATCAGAGAAAGTGAATACGACAATTGGTAGAGTTTCATTATTTCCAAAACGTGTTTTTCCTGTGAGGTGACTATTGTCAAATATTGTTGATGCATAATCATACGTGGATTAGATCAGTAACAATGGGTCCGGTCGGCCAGGTCGGCAGCATGTGACGTGTCCGAAGGGGACTCCCTCTAACGGTTGGGGAGGATACGCTCCAAATTTCGCCATACCTGGTTCTCAACCGAAATTCAGAAATGCAAACGTGAAATTGTCACACTTTTAACAATGAACATCAAGCTTCGTAACGAATTTAATAAGAATTCGGAGGGGATCGCCGATTTAAATAACTAAATGAATAGTTATTCATTGATCTGTTTATTCAACTTTCTGACTTTTGTACAATTTTGGGATTTTTCTTAAAAAAATTCTACCTTATGAAGCACTTTCTAAAGGGGTTTGTCCGTTATTTACAGCTGTTTAAATTGAGACGTTTTACGAAAAACTAAAAAAAACTGAAGAGAATTAGTCTGCAATACTTGAAATTTACTGTATTTTGTTTAATTGTTGCAGCTTGGTTCTTATGTGCATTTAGTTAATGAAAGTAGCCTTCGTGAACTTAATGCGCTAATAATGATTGAAATAAGGAAAAATACTCTTGCTCGAATTAATTTTCAGTGAGTATTATTCATAACTCTTTTCACAGCGATCGGGTCATTCGTTTCTGCAACACTTAACTGTAAACTTTATTGTAAAGTGCACCCTATGAGGTCAAAATATTAAAACTTATACCTATTAGAGATAGTTAGAGTTCAATAAAACTAATTCCGTTCAGTCTCAGTTCCGACAGGACCGGGTATCTCGATTTAATGCATGCCATAAACTTGGACGCGAACTCTGCATTCCGATCAAAGTTGTCTCTCCGAAGCTACGGTGACACACACGTTTTGATACACGTTTGAATTCTTTTGATATCAAATATTATGGGAATTGGAAATACTTTGCACAACTACTTCACTTTGTTTTACCTAAGTCGTCAATAAAAATCGGATACTCACTCTTTTATAAGCGAGTCGGTGTAATTACATGTCGAAAAAAAATTACGAAGTATTTTTTACTGAAATAAGCAAGTCCAAGAACCCTTTCATTCTGTATATTTTATGACAGGATATTTGTACCTATGTGAAGTCGTAAAATTTAAACAATATTCAAATAATCTAATCCACATTTAAAGTATCTATGTCAGAATAGTTCTTCAATATCCGTTGAAACGATAGTGAAGGCATTTTCTCGTGCATTTTCACTTCGTAACTCCAAAATGCCTACAGGAAATTGAATTCAGGTCAATAATGAATCGATATATTAATGTTACATAAACATAAATCTTTGCGAATAGTATAGAAACAACGCGGTTTGTTCATACATAAGATGCATAAAACATGAATGATTCAGCACGAGATGTCAACTAAACATTGAAACCCGAAACCAAACAATTCGTATCTTTAATTTAGTCTAAAATCTTGATAACATTCCATCTTATAAAAGTAAAACCTTGAACCTACTCAAAAAATTTAATTATACATAGTTATAAAACCAGCAAAAGCTTATTCAATGGTTTTTCAGCGCGAACTATTTAATACTTACACCGGAAATCGCAAGTTACACTTTACGTAACACGGTTTGTTTCGGTACAATTCTGAAAATCGTGTTACGAAAACCATTTATCCTTTTTGGAAACAAAAACAAAAAGACTTAAAAAGTTGGTCATTCCCAAAAGATCCCTTTTGCGGTCGGTCGTACGCGGCTTCTATTGAGTATATTTTTTGTGAGGTTTGAAGATGTTGTTGGGTGTTTGTAAGCAATATGTGAGGTAGGTAGTAGAAGCCGTTCACCCTGCAGCGTGCTCGTGTCTGTTGGGAACGTTCGTGCTCCTCGCTGCGCGCTGCGCCGCCGCCACGCCAACAAGTGACACAATTTGGGTTGGGGTAAAGCGGCCGGCGCTTTCGGGCGGTGTACACGTTTCGTTAGCTTCTCTATTTTAAAAACTACTTGCTTGACGATATCCGGGAAGGGACCGACCGCATCACCGCGGCGTCGACTCTACACCACTGTCACTCATTTTCGATGCAGTCGACCTGCGTACGCGTCGTTGGTCGCTTCGCGCGCACGCGCGTCCGCCTTTATGCACTTAACACATTTTGATAGTTAATAAGTTTTAAACGTGCAAAGGTAAATGAACTTATTATAAACAAAGTGCCTTTTTTCAATCAGAGGATGTATGTTCCGAAGAGGTGATATTTGTGGTGCCAGTTCATAATTTTTAGTTACCATGACCGGGAGGGAAGGCGGAAATGCAGTTCCCTCTTCAAGTAAGTAGATACTTAAGATTATTTTTTCTTAGTCTTTAATAATTTTTTTTTTGCATTGTTGTTTACGCCACTTTTAGATAAAACGGAAAATATAGCGGGAACACAATCAACTCACGTCAAAAAGCTGTTTCATGTGTTGGAACTTGACATGGCCCTTATCGAACGGATGTATTGTACGCAGTGCCCAGGGAGGCAATCACAAACAGTTCATCATTGAAATTATTCAAATTGAGGTTAATAGAGTCTCGTTTTACTGATGTCACACATATGTGTGCCATGTTTACTGGGTATCAAGTTGATCAACAACAAAATATACTAATTATAAATTCGTACTTCCTAATTAGAGAATGTCTTGTATGGTATGACGTCACGTTATACGCAATAATTTGTATTTTTTGTGATAAAACCATTTGTATTTATTTTAAGGACTACGGATTTTAAAAACATAACAGTCGAGTCCAGTTTGAAAACTTTGAAATTAATTAAAAATGAAGTGCGTATATTCATGAATGGACGTACCAGCAGTCCTTGTATAACATGAGTATCAAGTATTGAATTGGAAACATGTGACGTGAACATTTTATCAAACAAGGTCTACGCATCGAGCAGTTAATTGTTTACTATTCCTACGATACCGTTTTAGTTGCTCGCATGCGTGCTGCCTGCGACTTGGCGCCGCTGCTGTGCTGTTTTCGACTCTAACAACACTCTTATAAGTTTTATACTACCAAAATACTTTCTATTTATATTTATCTGTGTGAGTGATAAAAGCTTGAATGTGTTTAGGTAAGCCGACTGCATTTTAGAAGGACCTTAATCTCGCTCCCCACTACTCTTGCACTACGTGTTTTTGTCGTCGACATACCAGAGATGTAGTGAAGAACGCACTATCGATATTTTTATGCTGATTAGAATATTGTTTACATTCTTACGTAACAACATTATACGGACCGAGGTGCTGTAGTACATCCTCAATATGCGTAAACCTTTTGGGTTTGTATCTATTACGTTTTGCGTCGTAGTAGTTCGAAACAGGAAATTGTTTTTTTTAATAGAAAACGTTACAAAGTTTCGCTTGATCTGTTAAATTAATAAAATTCGTTTGTACAAATCATAATATACACAAACATGGCGAGAGTATTCTTCGAAACAGGAATTATCATAGAGAGTTATTGAAGTACCATCCGGAATTTTTAGAAAGTCGATGTAAAGTGAGGTGACGTCCCTACGGCAGGGTCCGAGTTCGTAACCAGTCAATTAAATCCGAATGGTGGTACATTCGGCTGTCTCTTTCCCTCCTAGTTCAAGATACCCAAGCACAAGCGCCACTTGACGATGATTCACGTTCAAATTCCGTACCTACGATTGATAACAGCAAAAAGTGGTGAATGGCACAATGTTTTAGGTCATTTCATTTGCTTGCTGGACATGCGTCCTACAACCACATTGGTATGCGTTTTGTTTACTACACGTGTGACTCGTTCCATTCAAATAATGAATGAGCATTTGAACTATGATAAATATGTATGTATTTATATCCTATACTATATGTATAACCTACATCAAGTTTGTGTCATTGAGGCACACTACACTATTTAGATTTTTAAATAGTGAAAATAATAACAAAATAACTGCAAATAAAATCGATTTTAAATACACAAAACCTCATACAGATAATTAATTGTCTTGTCGACGTTCGTGATGTAGTGTAGTACCATTTAATTAAAATATCACGGTTTGTTATCGATAGGCGTTTAATTATTTGGAGAAAGATAATTTGTTTAAATTAAGGTATAATAAATAGTAATAAATAAACGTAAGTGTCGGCTTGGTCCCACGCGCGGCAGCAGGCGTTGCATCACTTGCAACTGATCGCTGATGTGTCGCTCTCCGCGTGTGATACGAATCATCGCCCGCATCCCGGCGCACTGCCACCACCATATAAAAGCATATTGGAATAAATATGTATTTCGTATATTAAATGGCCATTGTACTATCCTATAGCTACCATTTATAATCCTTAGCACCAAATCTCCCACAAAAGCTCTCATAAACTTTGTGGTGCGCTTTCAAGCCAGGTCCCACTTTTATCACATTTCTGAGAATATTTCCAAAAGATAAGACGACTATGCTCTTATGAAAATACCATTGAGAAATATAATGTCAAATACGCAATACTCATAGAGACTGAGACAACAGATGCGAGAGTCAACACGTGTTCGTTTACTTTTTTGACTAAACTTTATTTTCATTCATGGAAGTGATCCTTTACCTCGTGACGTAGATTGATGAAAACATGTCTCTTTCTAACTTAGACGATTGCAGATATAAACAAAATTGGTGAACGGTCATCTAGATAATCTAGGTTTTATTAAATAAACACTGCTTCTTGCACCCGGCCCAGGTAAGCCTAACAAACAAAGTCTATAATTACTTAAATTATCGTACCAAGACATCGGGGAGCGTGCGAGCAGCAAATGTTCCGCTCAAAATATGCGTAGAACTTCCCCTTCCTGCTTTTAAAATACCACGAGCTTAAATTTAAATTCCAGTTTAAAAATAGTGCACCTAATCGCTTTAGGAACTGACAATAAACCAGAAACGTCACGATTTCTGTCTCGTGTTTTGTTATTATTGCGGAGAAGCTAAACATTTTTGTTATATTTAGTTGAAACTGGGACATTTTAATCTGCACCACCACAGCTCGTTGCACAACAGTTGTGGTAATTTGATACGAAGTAGAAGAGGTAAAGTAATGGTTAAATATTTGAAGAGGCGCGTCAGTGTTGCATTAGACGAATACCGTGTAATGCATCTGTTGCATAGAAATTCCGGCGCATGTTGAGGTGTAGCGTGGAATGTGCGTAGTTGCGGAGGGAGCGCGGGCGCGGGCGGCGCGCGCGCACCATGCTGAGTAAACAAAACTACAAAACAGGCACATAGTACAGCAGTCGGATGCGCCGGAGTGCTACCTCACTCGGCACATATACGTATATAAATAACGTGCTGCTACCGCACTAGCGCACTAAAACCATGTATTGTAATAAGCGAACACCCCGCTACTCTTTAATCCCATACGATAACAAGTTATAGTTAGAGCTTGCACCGAGTTATTAATAAACGTGTAGGTAGTAAACTTATGCCAAAGGTAAACCTTGAAAAAAAATGCATCTGATGCTTATATTTGCTGGTTGTTACTTTACTCCGCGTTTTTATTATTAAAGGGTACTTGAGATAAAGCCAACTGACAACATAAACTTTAGGAAACTGTGAAAGTATTAAAATCTCCTAAGGCTCTACCGTATACAATATTTTAATTTCAGGGATGGAATCCAAATTGGATTGATAGTTTAGCCGTACAATCATAACAAACAGATTAACTCATTTACGCATTTGTATGAATGAACAAACAACGCGGTGCGGTCTCCACTTTCACTGATTGTAAGCTTTTCAAAATGTTTTCAAGTTATTAATGAAAATCGTAAGTTCTGTAATGAGTACCTACTATGGTTATCGCTCAAAGTCTCAAAGAATTTACCCGTTTCTTATGTAAACACAGAGTTCACTTTAATAAATATTTAAATACTAAGAAAACAAGTCTCTACAAAGAAAAAATATTTTTTATAACGGCAAACAGTTAAGATACAAGTTGATTTTGGTTTACATATAACCTAAGCGTCCGATACAATTTAGTTATATGAAACATGTTCAAATCGATCCCACGTTATTTAGAAACAAGTCTAAAAGCTTTCTCATTAATATGGGATAGGGAATAATAAATATTGAGTATGGTGAGCAAGGTACTGCGGCGGCGGCGACGAGGCCGGCTAGGTGCAGTGTTACGGCAATGAATGAAAAAGGTACCACAAACTTAACCTAAATACCGAACATTCTTCCAGTCCCCACCGCCGCGTCGCCACGTGTGCTGCGACCACGCTTTTACCGCTGCCGCCGCTCGAAATAATATGCTTAGCTTACATACCAACACATGGAAATGTATATCGAATTAGCAAACCAACCAATAAATTCTCATATAACTAACATTTGAGTAAGTCTCCGCGATACTAACGCTCGATTGATGAGAGAGCGTCGTGAGAACTTTTAGCTTGTTTTATTTAAATGTCGGTTTGTTATGGTCTAGATTGGACTCACTTTATACATATTTATAATACTCGGCCGCTTATAAAATACTTTAGCTATTTTGTTTATTATAATTCTAGATAATAAATTGAAGATAAAATTTAATTAAAATAAATTGCAAAGACTTGACATTAAGAGAAATTATAGCCGTGTTTTGAATGATGAACAAAAAATACAACTTGGTGTTTGGAGATAAGTCATTCATTACGGAGAAATAAAAAATACTTGGTGCTAATCAGTGTGAGTATGAGAATCGGTGTTTGTCATCTAAAGTATTTCCGGATATTTCTAGTAAACTTGTTAGTCACTTATATTTTTTCAAAGAAGTAACGTTACATTAACATTAGTCATCGCTACAATATTGATGTTTTCGATAGCTAATTTACTACCAGCATTCAAAGTTATACTCTCTTATAATACGGTTGAAACTTAATATGCTTAAATACATATGGAATTAATAGCTATAGTGTAAAAGGAGTTGTCTTTTATTTCATTCCGTTCCCACGTTATTTGTTGTCTCGGTGCCCGATAAGGGGAACAGTATACCCTTTCTTCGTCCAGTATACGATTGTAGGCCCTTATTTATTGCTAATAGATTTCCGAACTTTAAAATGTCTATGCATGCGTTTAGAAGCAAGGGACTACGACCCACTTAATGCAATTTGATTATTAGTGAATTCTTTATGACCTTTCTATTCAATAGAAACATTTTAATGCAGTGCCGGTATTACTTATTTTTATTTTCCTATAAAGTTTCTTCATAAAATAATGATACATACCGGATACATCACGCTGTCGTACATTTGGAATACTATTTGCCACGATTGTAACTTCGTCAACTACGTCCTACGTCGTTTTATTAATGCTTAACTGCGTCCTCCTACCCTTAAACGCTATAACAAGTATGGTATTTAATAAAATAGCATGCTTTAATTAAAGCATACAAGTAAAAGCCTGTTAATATCAGTCGTCCTAAAAGCTATGTACCGGAAATACAGGCTTTATGTGTGAAGGAACTAAGTTGTAAAAAAAACTCAATTTAGATGGTAGATTCCGTAACAGGTAAGAAGGCGTTGCGCGGGCGCACGGGCCTGTAAGGACTTGCTGGAGTGACGGGAGCGGGTGGCGGGCGCGGCGCTGGTGGAGCGATACTTACAAAGTGAACTGTATATTATTTGCAGGTGCAGCGGGCGCGAGCGGCAACTCCGTCACAGGGGTGACGCGCCGCGGACGATGTAAGTGGTTCAACGTCGCGAAGGGCTGGGGGTTCATTACCCCTGACGATGGCGGGCAAGATGTTTTTGTGCACCAGGTGATTGTTATCATTTTATTCCACGAAGCATGCACGCAACGAACACAATTTAAAAATTTGATGTGACGCAAAATGTTAGACGCATACCTACGCAGTTAATTGAATCGCTCCGTTCTCTACAATAGTTAAAATAGGAAAATCAATCCATTCAAAAAATATTGTGGCGTATCTAGCGGTTGACCCGATAGTGCGCTTATTTGTTTGCTCGGCTTATCAAGGCCGGATGTTTTTTCTATACATTTGAGCCACCAAACTTGTACTTCGTTCGGCTGCAGCGACGCTAGCGGTAAAACTTATATTAGGTCAAGACTATGTTACTGGATGCCGATAACGTTGATTTTTTTTCTCATAAACGATAAGTAAATTTAAAGCCCATTGAAGGGAACCACAATCAATAATAATAGTTGGCAAGAAATTGTTATTTTTATACTGAACTAGCGAGCGCCTCGTGCGCCGCTGTCGTACCTACGCACAAATATTATTACAACTTTGTGACTGCTCCACCAATATTATTTACTTTTACAATTCTCAATACGTTTTTTGAACTTGTGGTTGCGGTTTGATACTTGAAATCAGATTATGAACCAGAAAAATTGGAAAACGTTCATTATGGGTATTAAATACTGATTTTCCACGAAGTATCTACGTTTCGTGGAAAATCAGTGTTTCCAGTTTAATTCCAGTTCTTTTCTCTCGTTATTTTCGTTGCGTTTTTATACATTTCTATCGTAGCTTTTGTTGTCCGGATCAAAGAAGCCCAAGAAGGTAAACTGACACATTAATTCTTTTCTTTCCAGAGCGTGATCCAGATGCCAGGATTCCGGTCACTAGGAGACGAAGAGGAGGTGGAGTTCGAGTGCAAGGAGTCAGACAAGGGGCTTGAGGCGACACGCGTTTCCGGACCCTCGTCCGTGGACTGCCAGGGATCGCACCGGCGCCCGCTCTCCAAGAAACGGTTCAGAAAGATACGGTAATCTTCGCTAAGTAGCGTAGGAGGAAGTATCTTAACGCCTGTTTGTATGGACGATACTTCCTAGCTTGCGGTTTGATATTGCTGAACATAGAACCGTTCAAAAGGAGTTGCAGTAGGTTGTATCTCAGGGCAAAGCTTAACATTATTTCCAAGATTTGTAGGCTGGTTCACGATTTCCAAAGGTTTCGATAGGAAATGTAATAATTAGGTGCTGATTATGTAATTGATGAACTGGAAAATGCAGAATGATAGTTCGAACGGTTAGCCTATTTTGCTTTTATATTTTGATAAATGCAGAACAGACCATCCGTAAACAAATCTGCGAATGGCATCTGGGGGCACGGTAGTACCCCCGCGAAGACGAGCCAAGCGATGCGCCTGACCTGAAATGACCTACCTTTTCTCGAAGCGGTTCGTCGTTTTTTTGAACCCTCATAACTTGGGTTTTGAATATACCAGATAAACAAAATTCTCGGGATATGATGTCAATAGTAGACTTATTAAACATATAAAGTTTCAATTACACATATCTAAAAACCCCGATTTCGTCACTGACTCACTGATCATCATCAAAATTAAGATTAGATTATTATTTAGATTTTTTGATGATCTACCGCTACCGTCACATGGGCATAAGGTGAAAAATGTATTCACTGTTCATTACTTTTCTGTTATACAATAGTTCTTGTAGTAACGAAACAGTCAAGCCTCATATTTTGTCTTAGGTGTAGAGTTTGTGAAGTTAGGGCTTGTAGAGTTAGGGCGTGTAGAGTTAGAAGCTTGGCTCTACGTGAGATCTGATAAGTTTTTGACAGTGCGAGGCATATGGTCTCGTCTTGGCAACATTTAACATGAAAATGTTTTTTGTGGGACAATCTTTACATGAAGTTACTTATGTAACGGAACTCTCTATTTTCGTACAAAACTGCTCTATCAAAGCCAACAAAACCATTTTGTACTGCAATCATGTTGTAGCAAAAAAGTACACGTGTTATTTTAAAGAACGAAAAAAGGGAGTTGAAAAGTTTTTTATCTACAAAATTATTACAATTAACGAAGAAACACACAGACTGCAAATCTAGTTGGTATGCGTCCTCTATTAAATCATGTCAAACGTTTATAATTAAAAGGCAAACATTCAGTTATCAAACTATTAAACAATTTCATGAAGTAATAGTCAAACGATAACCTATTGAAATTAATATCGTATGATTACGACACGATTTCACTATTTCAATGATATTGTAAGTATATAGGTATTTGTTCTATTGAATAGTTAAAAACAGCCGCATATGAATACATAGGTACAATAAAATAGGACAACATAAAACTGCTACTGCATTTTCAGTGTCTCACTTCAAAGGTGCACGTGGTGTCACATTTCATATAAATATGAATATCATATTAGATTTATTCTATCTGCTTACTTGTTGCCGAGTCAAACACTTAATCGGAGGGTTATCGCATTATCTAACCATGGGAAAATATCGAACCTACGAAGCTACCAAGCCATATTAACTTTCTTGGAAATACAGTTGAAATCTTTTTTACTACACGGCATAGGCAGCTGCTAGATAAAATTCTATTTTGAGCAGTGTTAAATAGATAAGGATTGATCGTAATGTGTTAATTGGGTTTAAAATGTAATAGAACAGAAATGTGACTATTATCTTCTAGAAGTTTTGTCAGTTTGATTTGAAAAGAAAACATAATTCTTATTGTGGGATAACACAATGTGCAGATCTAGGGTTCGTCCTTACATTAAGACACAAAAAAATATAATAGATTCATGTTAATGGTAGTACGGCCAGTCTCATAAGGAAAGTCCAAGAGGTTTTGGTGGTCTAATCCAATTTATATGGTAGAATCTTTCATGTTTATTTCTTTACATCGGCGGCTCGTCAATAATTTCAGGACACAATGGCATTCTATTATCAATACTAATATTATAAATGCGAAAGTGTCTGTCTGTCTGTCTGTTACCTCTTCACGCTTAAACCGCTGAACCGATTTAGACGAAATTTGGTATAGAGATAGTTTGAGTCCCGGGAAAGGGCATAGGATACTTTTTATCTCGATATTCCTACGGGATCGAGACTTATGCGGGTGAAACCGCGGGGCGGTGCTAGTAATAAGTTATAAGTCATGCAATTGACACAATTCAATATGTAGTTTCATCTAACAAGCGTCCAAATATTTAATTAATTTATAGTCGCCAAACCAAACAGGTCATAAAATAAACCCTGAAAACCCCATGGAAACGCAAAGTATTAACAACTGTCTGTACATTAGTTAATGTTTCTTTATAAGGTTTTTTTACACATAATTTTACCTAAAATGTACATCAACATTATAATAGTACCTATCGGTAAATTAGATACTTTTTGGTTTTGCTTTCATTTTTTGTAGCTAGTTGCATGTTACATTTCATTTTCAATAATCGAATTAATCTTTTCAAAGTCCAAGTATATATTACGATTTTTTAAACTAAAAAGTTTTGTTTTGGTTATGGTGGTACTATGGCAAATTCTTAAAGATAATGATAACGTTTGCTTCTTTCCAGTTGCTATAATTGCGGTGAGTTCGCCAACCACATAGCCGCTAAGTGCAGCATTGGCCCACAACCAAAGAGATGTCACAACTGCAAGAGCGAGGATCACCTAATCGCCGACTGCCCAGTAAAGGTATAAGTATATTTTAAATATGACTGTATTCCTTCTCTTCATCTGCCTCTTCTTAAGTATACTCAGCACATCCTCACTATTAACTTTGCTGAATGTGGTAGTGTTTTGAACATGATTGTCATAAGCTATTTCCGTTGTAGTCGACTATTTGTTATTTTATACCAATACAACTAATTATTCTTCTCTTTAGCGTTTTGATTGTATCTTATATATATCTGAAATATAACCACTACCCCAGCAGTCTAAATTAAGCTGATAAGACACCACCCACATGTGCGCACTTAATAGAATGAATTATTTGTCTTAAAGAGTGGAAAGTTTCTATAACAGTCCATGGTGGTGGTGCTAATCAAGGGCCACCTCGATAAAGAGCAGGAGGATAGTGTTATTCATCACCATGCAAAGATATTGCTAATCGATGTATATGCTTATAAGAACAATGATGCTGTCAAAGCTCTAGAAGAAATCTCTAGTGCCCTTTAAAATTATACTGAATGTAAATGGGGACTAAGACTTAGCAGACCTTTCGATCACGTCGCGTGACATTACTTTAAATTAATATCTAATGCCAGCAGTCCTTGCCCTAAGTTACTACGTAAATATAGCGAGAGAGCATAGAGGAGATTGAGCTCCTAGCATTTAACCGGCGGCCCGCATCCGGGTAATACCAATCGGAACTGGGTTTCAGGTCGCCATCTGATATGACATATTCAGTTGTATTTATTGTTCAGCCCATAATCACCGGTAGGGGCATGTGGTGACCTGAAACCTGATAGACCGATATATGAATAGCTTTGCAGAGAGTCGTCGCTCTGCAAAGATATTCAAATAATTATTATAACATTGCGTATATAGGGGGTAGAATCATTAAACACCAAATTTTACACCCTGATAAGTTTATTAAATAAAACTTTCAATTTATAGATGGAGAAGAAGAAAGACGATGCAAGCAAGAGTAGTTCGAGCAGCTCTCAGGGAGGGCAGCAGGACAGCCCGCCTCACGCGTAACTCCGTCAACACACATACTGTATTCCAAAACCCGACAAACCTTGTAGACTTTCTAACGGCATTTCTTCAATCTTACTTTGACTATGTTATAACGTTTTATAAGTTTACACAAAACTTATTTACGTCTAGATACTCCATTCCAAATTGAAACGACTTAATTGAATTAACAGGTTTGACTTAAAGAATATTTTCTCCAAGACCAGCTATCATCAAAAACATTGTAAGAACGCATCTACCTCAATATAGTTACAGATAAACTATACAAAATTAAATTAGCACAAGACTGATCGGTACAAATCCATAATTCTAGAACAAACTATACAATATACTTTTTACATAATAATTTTAATGATAGTAATATTACGACCTAAGTTTGCAAACGTAACGTAAGTACAAATTTTATGTGTTCGAGTGACCTTAATTATTTTACGTATATTGGTGTTTATCCAAAGTTAAGTGTGTGTTTATATTATTATTATTTTGTTGCTATATTATATTATGACAAACTTTATGTTAATTTTAGCTCATAATCAACGAGAAGTTAGAAGTATTATACCTGGCTATGAGACAAAATGAAAATTGAGAGGGTTTACAATATACGCTTACTAATAAACGTGAAAAGTAAAATTATACTTGAAAGATCCAAAACAAATTAATAATATGTAATACCTATATTGTAACTTAAAGTACAAAACCTTTAAGGTAATAGTAGAATCTGTATGTACTTTTCTAAAATAGAAATACATGTTAACTTAGAGAACAAAATAAATACCAATTTTGTTTGAATACTTTTTCAGATGCTTAATACAATGTAAACGTTGAAGTTAATGTGCCAAAGTCAAATTAACATTGTTGCAATAATTGTACAAATATTTTTAATTAAGTGTAGATTCAGTACGAATTATATTTCTATTACTTGCCGTAGCATAATAGAGTGCTAATCTTTATACGGATAACAGACAGTACAAATATAATGTTTCTACGAATATTTTTAGATTAACTTTGCCATGTATAAACATTTGCGATTTATGTTTGCTCAAGAGCCTAATCATAATTAAGTAGAACAAGTTGTGAGTATAGTGTGGGTACTTATTCCATCCTGCAATGAGAGTATACAATTTGATTTCCAGTTGGTTGATTGCATTGTTAGCATTTGCAGTTTAATCTAATTATACAAACTTGGATCGAGATATATCGACTCATGTAGAGCGCAATTAGTGCATTTTAACGATGGAACAGTCTACTGCAGTGTAGGTAGGTAATTGAAATGTTACTGCTGTCATTTGTCAATAACGAACAGCTATATGATTCACCTAATGGTAGGAAGCTACGAAAGTAAAAAATCGCAGTTGTTTATCTTTTGCTGTATCTATTAGAATTAACACCCATGATCGATTGTTATTCACTTTTAGAAATTCAATTAAAATGATGATACGCATTAAGAATAGTGAAACACAATGCACAGGTGTGTACCTACTACCAATAATTCTATTTAAACAAACTATCGAATTAAGGGGGTAGCTAACTTTTAGGGTGCAGTACCCATGTTCTAACAGTATCTTATTACTAAGCTCACATAAATTCATCATTTGAAACAATGAGAATGTGTTCTGAATTCTTTTTTATATTTTTATGCTATTGCAGAATGTTCACCTACCCATCGATGTTAATTTAAGACTTTGTTTTTTACACACAAAATCTTTTAAGGTAGTTTAAATTGAAATAATAAGGAGTAATAATCTACCTCAATATTTATGAATATGACTTAGTTATTGTAGTTAAGATATTTTACTGTATTTGTTTTTAGGTTATAAAACTGACTGTCGTAACGCCAACAAGTTATTAGGATCATTACTCACAGGCCCACTGAAACTGTCTCTTAAACTTTTTATTATAAACAGAAATATTTGCAAACTTGTTCTATGATTGTAATGTTATGAACCAAATACCTAGACGACACATACATGAGGTAATGTACAATTGATCTAGTTAAGAAATAATTAATGAGTAACGTCCGCCTGCGTTAGATACCAATGAATTTAAGATTTTGTTTTAAGAATCTAAAGCTTTCAACGTTGTATAAAAATTATTAAGAGTTGTTTTAATTATTATTAATAAAGTCACGTTTTAACATAATACAGCAGATTATAATGGCTCAGTTCACAGTGGTGCCTACACATTTATACTGAAATTAAAGTGGTTAGATGTGTTTAATTGGTTACGTTCTCTTTCAAATATTTGGCACAAATATAATTGTGTTATTGTAAAATTCAAGTCATGTACATTGGTAAGTCAGTTGTTTTATATGTATATCAGGCACAGTTAACATCAGAAGCCGATCATAGTTCTAATTTTCATTCAACAGTAGAATTAAAATTTACAAATTGAAAATGTGTTAGCGAGATAACAACAATTGTCAAGCTTTCACTGAAGAACTTTTTAAACTTTTGCCAAATTAATTTGATGTTGACTGTACGTTGTAAAACGTAATAAAAATGATGGTTATCAAATTCTACAGGCAGTTGGAACACTCGCATGCGTGTTAAACTTGACCTACTTATTCCCAATAGCAACTGAAATTTAAAATTCTATCTTGACTTTAAATAATTCACTGAACAAGTAAATAACATAATATTATGTAAAGTTTAGTCATTTGACATCACGGTAGAGGCAGATCGGTTTAGAGATATTAAACACTACGGGTCTTTTTGCATTTCATTTTATATAGCAGTAGTTGTATTTTTAATTTATAAGATTTTAATGAAAGACTATGTGCAAACATCTACCTCATAGATTAATTACGTTAAATAGAGTTTATTGATAAGTTAATTAACATTTATAAATTCTAGCAATTATTTTTTTTCCATAATTATATCTTTGCTGAATGCCGAATTTCTTTCTTAGAGTTTAAATTTTGTTTTTTATTATTATTCAAAGAGAAATAAATCATAAAAAAATGTGTGATTTTTTTCCTACCCCATTTACACCTACAAATAATTACAGGTTAAATAATATAATATGTGGGGCCCATATACAACGGTAGAACTTTAAGCTTTTCTACACAATACCTGCTAAAAACCTTGAAAATGTTTTAAAATAACCTATACTCGGCATGGTTTTGAGTGTTTCAGAATATTATAAAAGTTACCAAAAACAAGCGTTACAATAATAACGAATCCTGACACTGTTTTTATCAATCATAGAACTTTTTTGTGAATAAAATAAACTTTTAAGCTTACTTATGTATAAATTGAAAAAATCATGCCTCATTATAAGTAAATAAACTAATATAATGGGAACCATACCCGTAATTGCATCTTCGTAATGAGTTTCTACACAAAATGACCACGAGTGAGTGATGGTAAGGTCCTTGGAGAGAGATGGAGCGGTGCGGGGGCCTGGGGGCGCGGGGGGCGCGCGGGGAGCGGTCGGCGCGGAGCAGAGATGTCACGTTTTTCAGCGAAGCCGGGCGAAGATGGGCCCGGAGGATGCAGTAGTGCGGGGCCTCCCCCCCGCCCCGCCGCGGCCCCGCGCTGACGTAACGCTGCCGTGTCCGCCGCCCGCCCTAGTGTGTGCCGCGCCGCGCTCCGACCGGGCCATCACGCACGCCGCGCCCAAACGACATCAGTGCTAATCACTTGACGTTTCCCATTTTTGCGCTCTGGTTCTGAGCTTTAAAAGTGAATGAGGTGCATGACGAGGTTGTGCATACGCTTATGTACGTCCCCTAGCTTTTATCTTAATTTGTAATTGCCGTAAACACTCGACACCGCCCTTAAAAGCCGGATGCATCGGTGTCATTCTCAAATGAGTTATCGCGTTGCAAAATCTCGGTTCTTTAATTTTTCTAAGGCGTTGGTAGTTCATGTTACAGAAAATTGGGCGCTAATTTAAATCATAAGTAACTTACTTTATTGCTTTTTAAAATAAATTACGGGGTTAAAACAGTTTCTTATGTTGAAGCGTAGTAGGGAAATGAAATACATAGAAGTATTGATGTTATTTTTTGTAACGTGATTTAGACCGTGAAACAGACCCTTAAAATTATTGTCGAATTTCAGAAACGTAGTATGTTTATAAAAACAAAGTATCAAAATTAAGTAAAAAGATCAATTTGATTTCGGACTTTTAGGAGCAAAAGAGATAACTACACGACATTTCCTTCTAGGTCTCATGATATCCGAAGTTGTGTAACATTACATTAACTAAGCGGGTAGTAATATCTGATCGACTGTGTTGTCAGCAGCAATGTGTATCACATAGACCAGCAGTCAGCTTATACACAGTATTGATAGTTGGATAATAGTTCCGATTGATATGATCATACGGTAAGTTAGATGTGATCGATCCTGACAAGCGTATGTAGTGTAAACATTAAGCTTTTTAGTGATTAGAAGCATCATTTACTGCATTCTATATCTTCGAGCTTCCCAGAACGAGTCATCTGGTGACTGCCTCGTGCATACCATCATCCATCTTCATTGTAGTTTTATTTATTCCAGCAGCATCGATGGCCTTGAATTTAGATGAATGTATTCGTTATTTTTACAAATGTATATGCAGCAGTAACTCAGCCACTCGATCTGTTACTTCAAGTGGAATACGTTGTATTATAGGTATAGTTACAACGACATTTGAGTTAAAATGCAGCGGTGAATACGTTGAGAGCATCGAGATTGCTAACATAATATCGATCTGTATATAATTAAAACCAACTATCTATTTACTGGTCAGAGGGGAGTAGGAACATCGTTTGTGGTAGCTACCTAATGGTTTTGAAGTACATCACGACTTGTTGCACTGGCTACTGTCATGGGAAGCTCATTGGGCTGATCGATTACTGGTTCATCATCTTTAATGTACTTTTACCTAATAGTTATTACGTCAAATATAAAAATTGAGCTTTCTTTTTCAGTAAATACGGTGTTTGTTTTGTCTAAGTTTTTTTTTGTTTTAATTGAGCTTTTGGCAATTATTTTATTTTACAACCAATTAACATGACTGGACACAATTAAACATAAATAATACCCAAACATATCGTTTACTCATTGTATTGAATAATACCAATTACATTTTATATTAGGTACGTTGCTAAAACATTGTGCAATAGAAAATGTATTCAAGTCATAGAACTATTATTACTTATCTCAGTGATTCAAGTAATACTTCCACATTCCACTTACGGAATTGGTTGGCAGAGGTCTAGAAGTTCTCGAAGCTTTGGCTGCGCATCACTCTTGATAATTAGACTTAGATGCACTCTGTGGCGAACTAAATGTAAGAACTTACACTGAAAGGGGAAAATATTCTTCCTGAACAAAACTTTCAGTCTATCATTAAGTGGTAAGGTTTTTAAGATTTGTTCCTGAAAGTATATTTTTAGTGCGCCATCTGCCAGTTAACGATGTAACTGATGTCCTTTTGTTTATGTTTTCGAAGGTAGAGGTCGCGACTAGCAATTACCAATGACTATTAATTCGTAACTCGTTCGCGGATTGCATTTGTTTTCGTTTCATTATATATATTAACCCTACTTGCTTATTCAATACGATTACAAGAGATAACAGAAGGCTAATTCTCGTAATTAAAAACGTTCAAAATCTAGTCGCAGTCTCATCTCGGCGACAAGCAAATATAACTTGTCAAAATTAGAAGGATTTTTTGACAGATTGAGACTGAGATCAGACTGTGAACGTTCTTAAAATTACGAAAATTGCCCCTCTGATTTTTAAATCATCATTTTGTATTTGTCTACAACAGACGAATGAAGTAGGTAGGTACCTACCTAAATACTCGTAGAACGACATATAAATTACGTACGATCATTGTGTTTAATGAGTTTTCAAGTTAATGGGACTTAATAATTGCTTATTATATTTTTATTTATTTCTGAAAACAATTTCTACACTTTGTTTTTTAATTTTTGTTGATGAGCTTTTGGACGTAAAATAAAAGCAATAGCGACTTACGAGCACCTAAACAAACAATTGCAACAAACTGAAATTTTATTTAGCTTCACACTTTAAAGACTTATCAATTCCCTTACTAATAAACGTTGTATAGCGTGTGTATAGTTACACAACGCTTTGTCTTCTTCTGTCGAATGTCACATTACTGACGACTGAAAGAGAGAAATCGATGTGTAACTATTCATCTGATATAATACGTTTATTAGTAAGTAGTATATGGCTAATCATTTCAGTTTAACTAAAGACTAAGTAACACACTATCAGCTGTAGTTATGAAACCATCAGAAGGTGTTTCATATAAATTCCATAAAAAAGATCAAAAACACACAAACCTACACTATAGACTTTACTAACTATTGTACCAATTGCACTGTGCTTTTGAAAGATGCAAATTTACTACACTATTTATAAAATAATCGCAATCGCAATCGTTTTTCTACCCAAGAAGATACTCTTAGATCATATACCTATGTGTAGGTACATACGCATTCCGTGTTATAATCAAATTCCTAAATTGAAATATAGAGTTCATTAGACCCCCCAAAATAACTACAACTGCAACTACGTCTTATGTAAAGGTTTACAGTCAAGAGCAAAATGCGATTTCCCAAAAAGATTGCACTAAAAACCTGGTGAAAGGGGAAATACCTTTTGATAAAAAAATATTTGCATATCACAATTATTTGCGTTTATTTCCTGAAATTAAAACCTTATTACGTGACTAATAAAGCATAGAATGGCCAGTCATAACAAAAACACATTGACACTTGGGACCAATGAAAACTATACCAAATTCTGCTCTATATTAGTTCAGACTGTAAAGATAAATACCAAAATAATGCCTCATATTCAAAGGCATTATTTTGGTATTTATCTTTATAGACTAAACTAAAACTTTGAGGCATGCTTTTCATTACTGTCAAGTGCCATGGTGGTTTTGTTATGACTGTATTTTAGACACAACCTTTGGCTAGCTGTCAATCCATCTACAATTTTTTTATCTTTTTAAGTTATACATTCAAAGAAGATTTTTATGGTATTTATTTTTACAGACTGAACTGAAACAATGAGGCATGGTTTTCATTACTATCAACTGCCATTGTGGTTTTGTTTTGACTGTATTTTAGACACAACTACTGGCTATGTGTAAATTCATCTAAAATTATTTTTCTCTCTTTTATTTGTCATATTCATTAACAATTTTCATGGTATTTATTTTTAAAGACTAAACTAAAAGAATGAGGCATGGTTTTCATTAGTACCACGTACCATGGTGGTTTTGTAAAGACAGAAAAATAATTGTCGATCCAGTTAGCCAGTGGTTGTGTATCAAAAACCACCATGGCGATTGACACTAATGAAAACCATGTCTTATTCTTTTAGTTTAGTCTGTAAATGTTACCATAAACATTGTCATGGAATTTGAAACTTAAAAGAGAACAATAATTGTAGATGGATTTACAGCTAGCTAGTGGTTGTGCCTAAAACACAGTCTTAATAAAACCACCATGGAAATTGACACTAATGAAAACCATGCCTCATTGTTTTAGTTTAGTCTTTAAAGATAAAATACTATAAAAATTGTCATTAAATAAGTAACATTAAAAGAGAAAATAAACATTGTAAACGGCCAGTGGTTGTCTTGAAAATATTATTGTTGAAGAAAATTGAGGATGACCAAAGCTAATCAGTCTTCATCAAATACGGACTTGCAGTTCGTTGAAGTAAAGTGAGATTGAGGATCGCAAGTTATTGATGAATCCCAATTTTAAAATTGAAGTCAGCTCAGTCTCTCGACTTAAATGTGTTTTTGATTGCTAGCTGGGGGTATGAAAAAATATAGATTTCTAATCTTGGTATAATTACCTAGATACTATGGAACTGAAATAAACATTTATCTAATAAACAACAATGTTTTCAAGATATTTTTTATACTAAGTGTTGGCCCAGTGGTAACGGGATAGATACGACGGGGTAGATCGTGGGTTGGAACCCAGGCAGGTGCTTTACTTTGTGTAAATAATTTCATCACCACTGCTCAAAACGGTGAAGAAAAACATCGTGAGAAAACTGGCATGTCCTAGATCCAAAAATTCCAAGACACGAGCCCCGCACTGGGCCCGCGTGGTAGATTATATCCCAGTCCCTCTCGAAAAAGAGGAGGGAAAAAGAGGAGGCCTTCGTCACAGCAGTGGGAACATTATAGGCTGATTATGCTTATGCAAGATATTTTATGTACCTTATTGGCTTTAGGTTTTTGTGTTTATTTATTGAACTTCTAGCTCAATATAACTCTTGTGTTGGAACCGCACTGAAATAAATATTATTCAATAAAATAATTCATTCAAAAATAAATGTAATGTTAATTTGAATTGTCCTCGGAAACCATTTCTGTAAAAAAAGAATGATTATAAAAACACACACACACACAGATCGAGACCGCCAGAAGATTATATAGGTGCCATACTGTATGAATCTGTGTTGTTATTAAACATAACCATTAGCCATCGATTTGAAACTGATAATATTCCATGTTGATTATTTCGTTTTGTTTTAGGAATTTGCACAGAAATTCAGAATCATGTGGATTTAAATACCTAATAGTATTCTAGTAGTTGGTAGATATAGTAGAAAATATTCAGTAGCTAACTACTTCTTCAATGCAGTAACTAGATTTGTAATTGGAAGTAATTACGAAACCAATGTAGAGAGAGTGTGCCCTAAAAACCTTGTGAGGTTTTAGATGAGCACATGAGTCAAATTATAGGGACATCTGAGCTTAGCCTTGCGGAAATCGATACTAGTAGCCAGACCTGCAACTCACACATATTTATATCTACTCGTATAAGCGAAGAAATTTGACAGGCTGCCTCGTAAAATGTATCCACCTCTGTCTACGTAGGTATTCATAACACTCGGCCATATTTTGTAGTATTGCCAATAAAATAAAGTAGTCGTATTTTCAATAAGCATTCATCTGACATTATTCCTTTTGCCTACTGATTTTTTTATAACCTTTCTCGAAACATCAATACCTAATTAATATGGTTCATCAGATGACTTATTAATCCTCCTACGTTTAATTGATTTTTTTTTAACAAAGTAGCAAAAACTAGCAAGACTGGCAGCCAACCCCAACGTAGTTGGGTAAAAGCTAGGCAGATGGAACATAGTTTAAAAATTCAGTAATTTTAAGTATTACTTGGTAACTAAAATTACTGAATTTGTGACGTCTTACTGATACTTAAATAACTGAGTTGGTTCTGAATGAGGTACATAATATTAGATAACCATATATCGGTAACTTATCAAATTAATAGTTCATCAGCGCTATATACCTACAATTTGACATAGTTTTATTTAGAGACATGAAGACATTCAATTGGACAAACATTACCAATTTACGGTTAACTATGATAGAGAAGACGCTACAGATAAGACTAAACTTAACATCTCCAACGTTGTTCGATCTGATCTTCTATTCTGTATTTCTAGATATTTAAGGTTCTGACCTTGAAAGGAAGAATGGAACCATTAAAAGATCTTTATTTGTTCGTCTTTCACAGAGGTTTTTCTCGAGATCTATGCAACGTAGGAATGTGAATTTTGCCATAATGTTAGGTCTCGATATCGCACATGGATTGCTAAAGGCCAAAAAATATACCTTTTTTTAGTTTTTTTTTTTTATCATGGTATCTAATAATCTTCTACTTGATAGCCACACCATACCACCACGGAGTTAAATTTTGTTTGTTGCTTATGTTGCTTCACATAAGAAGGGCTAATCCAATGCATGTGTTGGCTTCGGTATCCGATGGCCTAGTGTCCAGATTATGATAAGGTACTTTTAAACTCCGTGGGAACCACGAAGACCTTGCTAGGTAAGTTCACTAGGCGTTTATAATAGTATCGAAATATCGGGAAATCATTTCATCACGGAAGATATATATCCCGTTACTGACAATGTATCTATATACCTACTGTGAAAGTTCAAAGTGCGCTGTTACCTACCTATTAACCCACACCTAATTTTCCATGTCATAATATGTAGTGTTTCGATTGTTGCCAAAACACTCCCAACCTCGTTCGATACAAATGTTGTGGGTTAATAGTTGACATATTGGAATATGAAGTGATATGTTGCCAACCCATCGTCTAACTACATATTAATGCAATTACAAACCCCTTCTCTCATGTCTTTTCAACATGTCTGAATAATGAACAGCTGTGTTTTTTATTTCATGGGTTTTGGTAATTTCTTCAATATCAATCAATCGAATTATAGGGCTGAAATATTGCAAACGACGTTGACATTTGTTTTGTTTTCTAATTAGATCTTTAAAATAGGTGACTACTTTTACTTTATGTGAATAAAGTAAACAAATAAAATGAGAAAAGCTTGCTTTTTCTTATGTAATTGTATCTGTATCAAGTAACTATAGTACATAGTGTTTCCGTATTATGTTGTACGAGTAGGTAATAACAAGAATTTTTGTTGAAGTGAAGCGTCCTATACAATTGTTAGAAGGTTGGAGTGGCCGCGGCGTTCACTTATAACTTCATTACACTACATAGCGTTACTTAATGGAGAAGTTGTAAATTAAATTCTGCAGGTGTAGGTAGATATATTAAGTAAATTAGCAATTGATGTAAGATCAAGTTCATCCCAGTAGAATTAATTACGTACTTACCACGAATTAGCACAACTAGGTTAGTACAGACATACAGTTTTTCTAAACAACTTTATAACGTGAATAATAAGTATGGCGTTCATGGCTAATTTGCCACAATGATTATAACTCACAGTGATTATATATAGTTTAATATTTATGACAATCAATTATTTCAATAAACAATTTCAATTTCAACTCGGTACACAGGGGGGGATAGTTGGTACATACCGTTCTCGAAAACGTCTTTACATGGGTGGATTCTTTGCCTGATTCCTTTAAACATTTATTTTATTTTTTAAAGATAAATAATTTTGCTATAGGCATGGGCACATAAAAAATAAACGTTATGTACCTAGGTATCACATTTTGTATAAAATTGTATACGGTGAAACACGCAAATAATTAAAATGAACTTAGTTATTTCTCTTCATGCACTTTCCTGCTTCCATGTAATATGAGAATACGAGAATAATAATTGCTCTACAAGTTTGTGTTCTAATTATTTAAAGTTTAAATTAAATGTTTGTGAAATAAATGAAAGGAAATTAAAGTCTTTGGCACAAATTAATGTAGAATAAAAGCTGCATATTATGAAATTATGTAGTTTTTTATGCAAGAAGTGCAATAATACCTAAAGGTAATTCTACATAGCAAAGAGAACTATGTCCGTATATTTCTGCAAAAACAAAAAAGTAACAGTAAATGGAGAAAATATCAACGAAGCGCGTTTAATTAACGTAAGAATAAGTATATAATTGACTGAAAATCTGTTCTTTTAAATATTCACAATTGAAACGATTCCATTAAAATCCTATTTTATTAGTTACTAGCTGTTGCTCGCGACTTCACCTACGATCTAGGATGAACAGAAGCCTATGTCCTTGTCTAGCTCATGAGCCATGACCCATGTGCCAAATTTCATCCAAATTGTTCTGCAGTTTTAGCGTGAAAGCGTAACAAACATACAAACTCACTTTCACATTTATAATTTTAGTTAGGATAATGCATTGGGCTTTGTGGCACCTGCAACCTCAAAAGTATTACAACGAATTTAAGCTTTGGGTATATTCAGATATCTTAGGTTTAGTGGCTGAATTATAGGAGACTACCTCTTACTCAATGGTCAACTCAAGCACTGCTGTTATGTCTTCTCTAGTTTGTCAATTCCTTGGCGGCGTCCTCATACATTAGGGTATTTTTGTGTCAATGAAGCTTTGCCTCAGTGTACCCATTCTGGAAACCAATCAATCTGCCTAGCCTTTTCCCAACCATGTTGGGGTTGGCTTCCAGTCAAATTACTGCTATTTTACATAGAGTAACTGCCTATCTGACCTCTACAACCCAGTTACTGGGTAACGCGAAACCCTTGGTTAGACTTGTGGGCTTTTGGGCTTCTGACAACCCGTAACGACTGCCAAAGACTGCTCTCTGAGGCACGGAGGGGTCTCTTTATGTAACCGATGGTCACCCATCCACGGATCAACCGCGGCTTGCGTGGCTTAACCTGATCGATCGACCCGTGAGGCTGTTATTACTTAGCCACAAGCCGTACAACAAGCACTTTTATGAATGGCTTTCGGAGGCACAAAGGGGTCTTGATATGTAACGGATGGTCACCTATCCACGTACCGACCGCTTCGAACGACCTGTGTGCCTGTTATCATTTAGCCATGAGCCCCAATTTGAAAATCATAATAACTAATACTTAAGGCGCTACCTCGAAAATCTAAAATCCTCGAAAACCTACTAAGCGAGCGAAAGTTATGCAATTACTTTTTAAACGCAAAAGAAGAGTGATGGCTATAATGTGCGTGCGCTCGGAATAAAATGACGTATGTGCCAAAACGAATTTACTCCTTTTTTAACACAATAAAAGAATTAAATTTAAAACTACTTTGAGTAAACTTTGATATAATAATTCTCTATGTTTTAAAGTAAATTCCATTGAATAACTTTTAACCTTTACGCCGTGATGTCGAAAAAAGTAAAAAAATAGATATAACTTTGCAATTTGTTTATATCAAGAAAAAATCACTGAATTGTTTGTTCCTTTTACATGATAATAGACCAAAGAGTTAAAAAATATATACCAACATTTTAAATTCCTATTCCACATACTCGTACTTAACAAGTTACACGAAATATAAAAACCACATTTTTTTCAATATATCACTTTAAAACAGCCTGAAATTTTCTTAACTATACAATTAGTATGTAGGTAAAAAGTTTTGTAAATGTACCCAGTATTTGCCCCATACCTTTTGGTTCCTATTAATTTATATCTGTAACTGTACATAGTATGAAACTAAAACCAACATTTTGATAATTTATGGCCAAACACATTTTGAAAAACATTTTAACAAAAATCCCGTTCGAAGTTCCAATATAGTGCGTAAATGTATGTATCTTAATATTGTACAGGTAATACTAGCACTGCATTGGCGTATATTATCCTAATGTACTAATAGTTAGTTAATTGTACTAGTATTAGTACTAATAACGATCTGTCAATGTACTACTAATCAAGGAATGTGGTTGGTAGTCGTCGGGACGATGGCAAACTAAAGGTTTCCCACAGCCAGAGTTCACCCACTGCTGGGCATAAGTCTCTATTTTCTTGTGTCAATCTCCACGCTCCTATGCCAACTTTATCCAGGTTCCTCCAGGTTCTATCTGGAGGTTATATACAGCAAGCTAGCTGGCTGTTCTGGTGGTGGATGTACTCTGGAGTTTTATTAAAGGACATGAAAATAATTTTATTATTTACAAATGTACTTAAATCAGAACTCATTATTCCGATACCACATTTCGTTTTTTGTTTGTGTCCCACTGCTGGGCAAAGGCCTCCCCTTTTTCTTTCCAAAATTCCCTGTTTTGTGCGATATCTGGGCATGTTGATTGTGATTGTAATTTGACATTTATTTTATTTATAAAAGGGCAACCAGCTGCTTCTATATACAATATATCTTATGTAAGTAGAGAGCAATTACCTCAGAAGTCACAGTCACCAATTACAGGTGAAACCAGCGTTGTCAGAGATAAGTGATACTCAAAAAATTATAATATATATATAACTAGTGAAACTCGAGGCAAAGCAAAATACTTCTTAATCTTAAGAACATTAACTAATAACAATGTACTGCTACAAAACAAATCACTGCAAAGTATCTAATTAAGATGAAGACGTAGGACATTGTTCAAGGCAGAGAGAAAACCCGATTTCAAAATGTAAAGCTACTAATATAACTATGAGTATATAAGAGTTAACTAAAATACATCCAGATATCCCTTAAAATCTTAAATGTTAAGCGGTTTTCTTCCTATTTTGTTTTAAATCTATGGTTTTAGATAAAAAAATATCAAAGACCAACAAGGTAAAAAACAAGGTTACAAATAATCTAAAATACTTAAATATGACAAATATGTCACGGTGTCACGCATTGTTGCTACAATGGAAGTGACGTACTGTCATGTCTACGAAAGCGTAGCAGGCGGCGTAGCAAATGTCTACGATTGCTACAATCGGATAGTCACAAGTTTTTGGAATATAAATAGATGTATATCGTACAGTACTTCATATAGCATATAAAGCGTAATCAGCTTATAATGTTCGCACTGCTGAGATACAGGCCTGCTCTCTTCGAGAGGGAGTAGTTGTCACATATCTTCGAATTTTTGCTTCTAAGTTTTCTTGCGATGTTTTCCTTCACCGTTTTAGAGAGCAGTGGTAATAAAATTATCTACACAAAGTAAAGCGCCTGCCTAGCTAGGTTCGAACCCACGACCTACAACTCGTAAGTCGGAGCCGTTACTCGCTCTGTGTATTTCGTATATGTCTGTTTAATTTGTAATTGCCTTTTAAGAAATTCTAAGATTACAATTAGAAAACGTGTAAATAACTGTAGGTCATATCTTCATCCAATTTCATTTTTATAAGTATAATGTTTGCCATAACGAAAATTGTATGTTCAGTTTGTAAAGTATGTTATTATGGTTCTTTTGAAAATAGTAAAACAAAAAAGGCGTGTTATTCACTAAAATAAAAATCGATAAATGTGGAAAATACCCGTTGTACATGTAATGTTAAAGTTTTATTTAAACTATCGCCATTTGAAAATTTTGGGTGGTTTGGCTTTGATTTATTTATTATTTACTTTGAGATTGACGTTCAATTTACTGTCATCATCATCGTGGAGATGTTCCAAAGGTATCACGAAAAGTACCCGGAGAGTGTGGTTGAAAAAGCCTGTTTTCAAAACAAGTCAATAAAAGCATTTTAAGCTGATTAAAACCTTTTATCTAAGAAATCGCAGCTGATCAGATTGAAATGATTATCTAAAGGTGCGTCTAGACATTACGAGGCGTGTGCTCCGAATGGTAAGCTGCGCATATAGCGGCTGCCTCAGGGTGAGGCATCTAACATATAATAAAAATGTCTCTGTCTGGATGCACCTTTATAATTTTTTTTGGGAAATATTCAAATGCGCGTCAAAAATTTTTTTGAACTTCAAACAATGAGAACCTTTTTAATTGTTGGCCTTTTTAAAAACTGTCTGAATTTTTTAAGTTAGCGAAAAATTATTCCCATTGTGATGTTTTTATTACCCGGTGGTAATAAACTGTGTACGCTTCTTTTAAACTATTTACATCTTTACACCCAATCTGGCATTATAAATAGATCTGCTAATCCAAATGATCCACGGTTATGTATAATGTCTTGTTTTACCACCTTTAAATGAAAATCCAAGATGGCCGCGAAAATTTCCTAACTTTTCGTCATTGGTCTCGTTGTACGCTCATCGCCGTACATTTTTCTGCTTACTCTGTAACCTTCGTTAGACAAACGATGTGCGTCATAATTTAACATAAGAAAATGACATAACTAACAAATTAAAATATAGTGAACTTATAAGTAAGTACCGTAAAATGGGGTTACATTGATCAATTTTGATCAATTTTAAAATTCGAGGTTGAATATTTCTGTACTAAGAAGGCTGAAAAATTAACAAAAATAAATGTAACATCGGTTTTATGGGGTTATATATGTTTAAATTAAAAGTAATATTTTTGGACACTCCTTTATGAAAAAAAAAAATTATAATCATCGTGATCAACTTCATACTGCATCGGGGATACTTTGATCGCACTAGTTTTTGGTACGTATTTTGATAGTAACCCCAAAAAACAAATTAACTTGTTTTTATTAATTTGTTGTTTGTTGTTTATTTGTTGTTTGTGTTTTGTAAAATCCTAAATTATCTTTAGATAATTTAGGATTTTTTGATGTTTACAAAAACAAGAGCAAATATTAAAAAAAAATCTATATCTGTCTATGTGTCTTCTCTCTATCTGTTTAAAATCATTTTAGGAGCGCAAAATGTTAATTTTACCTAGAGGTTCTATTAATTACAAGCTAATTTTTTCAAACGTCATTCTTATATATTAAAACGAAAAAATTGTCACGAGGTGTGGAGTCCAATACCGATTCTTTTTTTAATTTTTGTCCGTTTGTCTGGATGTATATTCCGGATTGGCGCAAAAACGGCTGAACAGATTTGGATGAAATTTGGCACACAGATTGTTTATAACCTGGATGAACAGTAGTTATGGTATATCAAAAAGACTCATCATCATTTAAGCCGAAAGGCGTCCACTGCTGGACATAGGCCTCCCCTATGCATCGCCACTTCGACCGTTTCTGTGCTTCTTGCATCCAGCGGATTCCTGCGGCCTTACAAGGTCGCCTCGGTCCACCTTGTAGGAGGCATTCCAACCTACGTCTTCCGGTACGCGGTCGTCACTCCAGAACTTTTCGTTCTGCGAGCAATGTGCCCTGCCCACTGCCACTTATGTTTGGCAATTCTTGGGGCTATATTACGGTTACCTTGGTCCTCCTACGGATCTCTTCATTTCAGATTCGATCACGTAGGGAAACTCCACGCAAAACTCTCTCCATTGCCCTTTGGGTGTCTTTGAGCTTTCCAATAAGGTTCATTGTGAGCACGTCAGTGCCATAAGTCATCACTGGCAAAACGCACTGGTTAAAGATTTTCGTCTTATGACACTGTGGTATGTGAGACGAGAAGATATTACGAAACTTCCCGAACGCTGCCTAGCTGAGTCGGATTCGACGATTGACCTCTTTTTCAAAGTTGGACCTACCTAACTGGACAGTTTGTGCTAGGTACACAGAGTCTCCCATATTCATGAGGGTGGGTGTTACATGGGCATTTGACATGACCTTTGTTTAGTCCATGTTCAGAATCACTCTTTCGGAAGCTCTAGTGAGCATTGTACTGCGGTCCTCCATAGTGTCAGCCAAGATTACTATGTCGTCGGTAAACCGAAGGCGAGTGATGTACTCGCCATCTTCTTCCTGTCTCATACCTCGAACTCGACCTTGACTATCGGTAAATCGAGGTGCTGAAGTCTGTATGAAAACTCCACTATATCAGTCCGGCTCCAGGATCAGACCACGAAACCTATCCTTCTGCAGCTTGGTGTGAGATAGGGAGACCAAAAAGAATGTAAAGTTACAATTTTTATATCTATTAGAATATTGAATGGGCCAAAATTTCGAGTTAGCTCTTTCAAAGCATTAACGGTGGGCTCTTTCAAAACTTTGTGTGATTTAATCACACAAAAAAAGAAATAGACAAGAGTTTTGAAAGGAGATGTTTCAAAATGTATGGAGCCTGGGCCAGGTCCTTGTACACTATACTTAAAAATAGGGAAATTCATTTAAAATAGTTCTCAACTGTCCAATTATTTTGAAATGGCTTGGTTTGCTGGTAAACACAGGAAACTACAATTGAAATTGCAACACACAACAAAAACCCATCATGGCGGTAAGCTGTCATTTTGATTGATTAATGACGTTTGACACGTTTATTTCTGAAGAAGTGACACTGTTGTGACAGCTGACAGTTCTGTTTCTATGATCAATGGTCGATCTATGGTTTACTGTCATTGTTTTTAAGCACAGAGTAACTAAATCGGTGAGACGCCATGTTGAAAGTCGATAAATATAATTGATAAATATAAATTCACTACCAGAACAGTATACATTTAATTGAATTATCTGTATTTTTCCCGAATTCTACGGATTTTTCTCTTTTTTATGAGTTACTGTACATAGACCTGGCCCATTTTGAAACATCTCCTTTGGTAAGTTGGTGAAAATCGCATCGACTCTTTCAAAACCTGTCTGTTTCATGCTGGAAATTGGCAATTCTTCGAGCTATGTCGGTTACATTGGTTCTCCTGCGGAAGTCTTCATTTCTGATTCGATCACGTAGGGAAACTCATAGCATATCTCCCATTGCCCTTTGGGTGAGTTTAAGACATGTAATAAAATTCAAAATCAAAACGCTTATCAATTTTAAAAAGTTTTATATAATTTAAGGTTTAAATTAACATTAACAGCCTGTTCGAAGAGACCGCACATAAATTTGTCCTATTGGCGGTTCTGATTACTTGATGTGTTTATTGAGTTGATCTCCTTGCCTGAAAACCGTGGAATGCAATAACGGAATCGTATAAAGTGTTCCTTTAACAACTACAATGACCACTATATCTATTTAAGACGTCAGAGGCTTTCATTCTATTAGAACTTAGAAGTAAGCACTAGGCTGATATCTTTAAGCTGCATGCTTTCATACGATAAGACATTTTCATTTGAAGTTGCATTGGCGTAGTGCAGGTTCGATGTCATAAGACTACTTATCTAAGAGGCTGCTAGTATTTTGAGCAGGCAGTAGTAGAGCATGAGGGAGATGGCACAACTTTGCTGAACAATTTTTTTATACATTGAACCTACAGTTCTGTCAGTATAAACGGCTTATAAATACATTTAGATTTTTTAAAAGATCTTGCCGTGATATTTATTAGTTTTAAAAAACACATTTTGGGTGATTGTGAAGATAAGTTTAAGATTCGGAATTCTTATAGAGAAATTTTGTGACGAAGACAAAGCTGCTAAAGTACAGAAACTATCAAAGAATTGCCTCATTTCCCATATTATCAAGATGCAGTAAGTTGCCTAAGACCACGGATATATGCCTAAAACCCTTCTTTAGGCGACTTTGTCCAGCAAATGAACACAATCTAGTGCTATCCGAAATACCTTTAGACTGGGTTGTAAATTATTTATTTTCGAATTTGTAAGTGTTTTCTATTGATCGGTACTGGCAAAAATATTTTCAGTTTTCACATTTCTTGGAAACCAAGCATTGTGAAAACTCAAAAAAATCTTACATGGGAAAATAGACAACTAATTATACTGATCTGGAATATTTTTGTAACGGCTACGCTCCAATTTTGTTTATTAATAGCACTGACATGTTATGATCATATTATAATGGTCACCTTAGATTAGATCATTAATTTGCGGGCTTCAATAAATCAGGGTTGTAGAGTTGCCATTGTTTTCTGGTATATAGAGGGTTGGTTATGTGAAAATCATCATCGATTTTAATGTATAACGGAGAGCGGCTCGTAGCTAAGTAATAACAGCCGCACAGATCGATCGGTCAGGTTAAGCTACGCTTGCCGCGGTCGGTTCGTGGATGGGTGGCCATCTTTATAGGTATACCGAGACCCCTCCGTGTCTCGGAAAGCACCTTAAGCCGTTGTTCACGGCTGTCATTCTTGGATCTTTGACAGTCGTTATGGGTCGTCAGAAGCCCGAAAGTCTGACAACCAGGGTATCGTATTACCCAGTAACAGGGTTGTGGAGGTCAGATAGGCAGTCGCTTCATGTAAAATACTGGCATTCAGCTGCAACTGGTTAGGTTGGAAACCGACCCCAAGATAGTTGGGAAAAGGCTAGGCAGATTATAATATATGTCATATTAACGGAACTACTGACATAATTCTAGGCTCTTTTGAGTTTTTTTGAAATCGAAAATTATTTAAATTAAAATAGCAACATCCGAATTTGCAATAAAAAACTTTTTCTTATCCAATAATAAGTATCTGCAAGTCTTACAAGATATTCAAGTGGGCAGCGAGCAAGTGAAAACTCTGCCCTATTTGGTAAAGCCCCAAATTATCTTAATATGTGACAGGCCTAACCGACACTACTGTCGTCTAACGAGACAAATGACGTTTATACTACTAATTTGCTACCCACGAGTTACTTGGCCAAGATAATACAAAGTTGCCTTACTGCTTTCAGTTATCATAGTTAATGTTTGACCTACTCGCGCGTCTGTGTGTATGGGGCGAGTGCCTTGAGTGCTGCCTCACGATATCATGAAAACAAAGGAGCGAATTGTTATGTATTTGATACTAATCTATGCTATGTCGATGCATTTTCAGAAGGAATGAAAATATTGGTAAATTCGGAATTTTGGTATCATCCGTGAAAATGGTTCGTTCAAACTTCGATATTATTTATTTTATTATAATATATATTTATGTATGTACACACAGTAAAATACATAGGGATAAAACATAATTATAATTTGAGTATTAAGGTACTGCTTATTTCTTAAGAAATTTCTTTCAGCAGACATACGAAAGGAGAAGTGAAAGAGAAATGTAGAGAATTAATTCATCTTGTTATATTTAAATTATTTAATGTTCAAAAAATAGGGAAAGAAGATAATAATTACAATAAAGTTTAGGTTCGCACTTTTTACACCTTTCTATCAAAATAAAATATTTACAAAGTAAGCCAACATGGTTGTCAAGCAAAATAAAACACAAAGTATAGTAGAGACACATAGTGTATCCTAACTTTATCCGCAAAAGATCAAGCTGCATCAAAGATTGAATTCAATTGATTCAGATTAAACATTCAAAATATAGCTGACTCCGATAGCAGTCGTTGCTTCATCGTGAGAAAATCGTATACACCCGGTTCTTACTATGTATATTAGACAGAATCCATCTTGTACAAATATACTAATTCATTTTTCGTTTAGTTTTTCTTCAGTAAATAGAGTGTCACGTAAAGCACCTTCCGATTTCGAAGATTTTGTAGGTGATCAGATGCATGACCAGCATCTGAGTTGAAAGGCAAAGAGCCATGCCAGATCTGGAAAATCTTCGTCTCGTCTATAATGAAGATATTCATAAATCAGTATAATGCATTTAGCATACTACTTATACTTCTCCACATCCTGAGGACAATTCACGACTTAATTATACTTCAGCCACTAAAACAGAAAAACACTTAAACTTTATTAATTTAAATTGTACCTATATCTGAAAGCTAATTATATCAGCTATCAATTTCAAATGAAATTGCATTCAATAATCCAGAAGATGAAATAAAAAGATACGCTTACAGTATATTCGACGTTGTTAAACTGTCACAATGAAAGAAATTATGTACCAGTGCGTTACGCAATAGGCTGTAATTTCCCCTTTCAGTCGCGGAATCGACAGCTATGAAGGAAAAAGTATCATAGTACAGACGCCAGCACATCAAGCTACCCGAAACTGTCAAAATTTCGCAATTAACTTTGAACCTCATGCTTTAGCGATACAATTGAAAATCTATTAAAGAAATTTGACAGATTGTAGTAGCTTGATGTGCTGGCGTCTGTACAGACATACGGTGTGCTTTAAAGATTATTATTATATTCTATAATCATCATATTTTTCCTGCCCTCAAGCAACATGACTTTTTTCTTCCATACTTCCCTATTAGTCGTCCTCTCGGTAGTGGGGCTTTTCTAACTATCCATCCATCGTTTCTTGAGTCTTCCTCTACTCTTACAGCCATCGAAATTCATACTCTAACTTTCCTCACGACATTTTCCTCATTCCTCCGTATCACATGCCCATACCATGACAACCGATTTCCATACAACTTTTCAGTTACCGGTGCCACTTTCAGACTTCTTCTTATGTACTGATTTCTTATTCTATCCATTCGTGTAACACCGCACATCCTTCTTAGCATTGTAATCTCAGCTGCATGCAATTGCCTTTCATTCATTCCTTTTGTGGACCAATATTCTGATCCATATTCTATAATAATATGTCCTATTAAACACACCCTCATATATCTTGTTTAGATAGGGCAGCTTATGATGTTGTTGTTATTGTGTGTTTACACTAATTCCTCATGAATTTTGCTCTGATAGAATGGGATGAATGCTGAAACTACGTTTACTCACTTTTCTTATGTTCTCTTACCCAATCTGTACACTTTATTCTATTAATTGGATATTTTACCGGTCACATCATACACTGCCTTTAACACACTAATTACCGAAAATGATAAACAGGAAGTGTCTTTGCGTTCAACTCTTTAAACCACAAAAATCAAATAAGACAAAAGGAAGTAAAACTCTCAATTAAAGCAATATCCTTTTTAACGTTTATAACTACGCATAGATGCTCACGCACTTTGTGCGAATTTCGTTAATTCAGAGTAAAAAAAAGCTGCCATTTTATATAATTATTTTTAGCTTTGCTATTTAAAACTAAAACGTATTTCAAAACAAAATGAGAATCATTTACAGTGTAATTATATACTTGATGATGCAATTTTTCTCATAGGTATCTACGACGTAAGTGTAACTAAAGTTATTTTACGTAGTAGCAATCAGGTAACCAATCTAGGAACATAATACCTTTATGTTTAAATACCTAAATCTTATAATTTCATAGAGATATGCAACGGCCAGTTGAGAATATTGGATATTCCGACCTGAATTTCATGTTTAATTGAGCATCTTAACAAAATAACCAGCTGTGCACTAGCCTGACCCAATTTTGCAAAATTTTTGCTTTTCTCGCGAAACCATCCCCGATTTCCGTACTCGTACCTAACAGCTGACTATCAAAACTGCTATCAGATAGTTTGCTGCATGAAATATTGTTACTTTACTGTTAAGTAACTATAGACGTTATTAGGTCGATTTATGTTTTTGGTATTGTATTACCGTCCTTGATTTGCTCATGTTTTCGTTACCTATTACGTGAAAATAATCATTATTAGATACGAGTACCTCATGCTAAGAATTCATTGACGATACTTATGTCTAAAAATCTGTGTTTATTATTTGTAATAAGATAATGATGCCCACAGGCTAAATGCGCATCATGAGCGTCAAATTTTATTTTTTTAACATTGACCCCTATATTATTCTCATTATGAACTTTATCTTACATATCGAATTTTTATAGTAAAGCTGATGAACCAGTTGGTAAGATTACTGACTTTAGGTAATTTGATGTTAATGTGACATGTCGTGTGTTTCAGTACATGTTTAAGTAACAGGGGGGAAAGCTTACTGTGGGTTCTTATGATAGAAGGTTATTAGAATTAAGATTTTAAATGTAATAAGTTAAAATGGTTAAATTGTCGTGTACTCGGTCGTAGCCTAGAATGAACTATTAAAGCCTTGGTTGGGCCACAGTAAGCATCCAACAGTCATGGACCAAAATCGAATGTTGTCTCGGGGAGAGTGCGCGCGCAACTCCCGCCCCACGCCGCACCGCTCCGAACGTCCATTGATGATCTTCTTAATCTCGATACATGTTATTAATACTATTCGTATGCAAACTCGTACAAGGCGTACATCTCCTCATTTTTTCACTAAAGATTGATTTTATTGAGGAAGTGAGCCGAGATAAAGATAGGAAAATACGGGGACGACACATCTCAGCGAGATGGAGGGCGCTGGCCACCGTATCGTTCGCTAGGTTTGGGCGTCGCTGCGTCTCGGCTGGCGGCGGCGGCGGTGCGCGGCGGCGGCGCGGCGTGCGCACACAGCGCGCCACGCACGCTTGTATCGCGACCCAGTCTGCTCTGACGTTTAGCCGAGCCGCCGGTGTCGCCCTGCCGCACCGTTCGCAAAAACGTATCACCGCACATTATATTCTGCGCACTTTGAGATACCCGGAGATAATCGAAAGTGTTAGGTGCTGCCGGTGTTAGTGAGGTCGCGCGTAGGGCTGTAGGGTCGCGGACGGTGCGGCCAGAGGCGAGGGTGCGGGCGAGCTGCCGGTCGCAGAGCGAGCGCGCCGCACAGCAGCTGGCGGTGTTTACACGCGGCGCCTGCATCCGCCGCCCCAGCGCCCCAGCGCCCTCAGCTCCCCAGCGCCCGAGCGCCCGAGCGCCCCGAGCTCTCGGTAGCTCGTGCGCGTCGTGTGCTCTGTGCGCTCTGTGCGCTCCGTGTGCTGCTCGCTGCAACATACAACACCCCTCATTTACTATTCAACGCTGTGAATTTTTAACTTTGCGAACGACCGAAGATAGAGGTATTTAAATGCTTATCAAAGCTGACTCTCACAGAGAGACCGGCAGTAGTGCACATTAGTGTCACGAGCTCAGAGCATTCGCATCGAAACAGAATTGTCATAGTTCATACGAGTGATTTCACAACTTCGTAAATATGGGTGCTAAAGAAAGCGTGGAGGCTGCTAAATTTTCTTCGCAAAATTGGAACAATTTCGAGGTTCGTAAATACCTTTAAATTGATTTGCACATGGAGTGTTTGTATTCCCCTACCTCCCTCGTGAATGTCTGTATTATGGGGCGTTTTTGCCATTAAAATAATGATAAATTAACGTTATGTGAAATCATAATTAAAATTTCATGCACAGTTACTTTATATCGAGCAATCAGTATATGCATGTTCACACGTTATGTTTAAAATACCTATACCTAATATTAAAACTGTAATAACAAGCTAAGCCTATATAAATTAAGTAAGTATACCTGAATATTATATTGTGTGTATAAGTATATGTATTCAATTACGTTTTCGCTATATATGTAGTATATTCCCATTTTACTATAAGTATGCTAGACGACCCTAAATATTTCATTAACGTGTAACACGTAATCTATACGCTGACGGCAGCGGTGCGCACCTATATGCCAGCTGGGGTCACGCAGATAGATCGGGACATCGTGTGTACGATTAACCTAACGTTTATTACCTGAGATAATATTATATGTGAACAGATAGAGATAGACTGTATCATATTGCATAGTGAGATCTAATTGACAACGTTAGAATAGTATCGTGCTAACCCACACCTTCATGCGATACGATCGTCGCTTACTATATAGTTAGATATGCTGCTGTAGCTAGACTATTACAATGTACACTTAGTAATAAAATCTACTATCTTATAGTAATTTCTTACAGACGAACATAATAATAGAACCATTGAATGTTGACGCTTATATTATCACCTATGAAGGTGAATTAGTAATCAGTCAACAAACGCACGACATGAAACCAACAGTAGGCGATCGGTTGACGAAATGTTTAATGAATACGAACAAGTTATCTACGAGTAGGTGGTATATAGCCAGTTTTATAAGAAGCCAAACTAAGCTGACCCACATACAGTCGGTCTAATCTAACATGATTGAAGGCACTGCCGCGGAGATCGAAATGCGGCGTTAGAATTTTAATTACCATTTGATAGGATAGAGTTGGACTTGGACGTGTCGATAACCCAGATTTAGATTTAATAGGAATGTTCTTAATTTAACTAACTAGTATAATATTTATTTAAATTTCGGGTTAAGGTATCTCTCTCACTTTAGAAGGCAAAGATTTCAAAGTAAGAAAAAATTAACGAACCAGTCATTTTTGTGACTGTCATCTATATCATCATGATTCAGCCGAAAAATGTCCAATTCTGAATCGATGCCTTTCATACATACCTACCTGTAGACAAGTTAATTAACAGACACCTGCATTCCACAAAAAAGACAGTCTCAATAGATTTCAAGTATTATATCGATAGTATCTGTTAACACATGGACATAAAGGATACTCGAAAAATTTTGACTCATTTGGCTTCTGTACCAGCTGACAAAATATTTTTAACATCAACATGGAGAATTGAAATAGATATTTTATAAGATTTTTCAATATCATCCCACCTTATATTGACCAAAAAGATTCAGAATTCCCCTCAGCTAGAATTTTGGAGGCCCCCGCAATACCACTTGATCCGTATCTAATGAAACTTGGTCCATGAAACTTGCATCTTAGTGAAAAGAGGGACGGTGTATATCGACTTAGCTGGTCAAAAAGTTTTACGTTATGATCAAGAAAAGATAAATATTTAAAATACAGGTTTTTTTTTAGTTATACCTACTTTTTTTTACTTTATGATTAAGGATTTGATACGATAAAATAATGCATTCTAACTTAAAATGGCATAATATGAGATGATGCCATCCATGTTAATTGTATTTAGCTAACTGTTCAAGGCGTGTTATCTGTAGGTGACTTAATATTATGACTCACATGTCCATGTACAACTTGGATAGAACTCAACGCTCTGTGTTGATTCAACGACACTTCGATTGCTACGTCTTGCGAAAAACTGAGCATCTAACGTCTTTTTCTTGTTAGTAGAAATAGTGGGAGACGAAGTGAAGTTAACTTGAAACCTTAGAGTAAGTCAATTTTCACACTTTAGAAATCCCAGTGTGTACAAATATAATGACACGAAGCTAATGATCCCACAAATATAATATCAAATTTAATATAATTGAATTTGTTGTGAAATTTTGTGGCCACGTTTTAATGTAGAATAATATTTTTGTAGTTTGTATTTATATATTTTTTATTTTCATGCATGTCTTTCTATATCGCTTTAAATCCCATTCCTATCGAATTATATCATCTAAACTCATACCTAAATAAGCATAATATAAAATATATTTCCCTTATATTCCTTAAACCAAAAACTTCTTAAATATATTTACTAATATTGGTTGACAGACTCGTACACTTTTGATACATATATTTTCAATACAGTAAGTAACCAATGAAACTTTGGATTTTTGGGGATCAGAGTTGGGGGTGAAAGTGTCAAAAATGTAGATAAAGTTGGAGAAGCTACCTGTGTGATGTGTGTGTAACGTAGTGGTAGTTTGTGTATGAATGCAAGAACGTTGTGTTATGGTTTGCAGCACGCCGCTGTGAAGCATCCGTACCGACACGGCACGCAGCGGTCCCAGAGTCTGAACCGCGGCCACTCGCTGTCGCGCACCGATGGCACCTGGTGACATCACGGGACCGCGGGTGAGTGCACGCGCACTCATGTGCAGCACTATCTATGAGTATTTATTGAAGCGTACTCGACGCCTCTGAACACTAGTTTACGTGGGTGGAGTAGGTCGATACGGAACTACGGTACGTCCTAAGATGAGGTACTATCTAAACAATCTCAATTTAAATTCTTGTCTGGATTTATAAGAACTTACACTATGGTTAAAAAAGGAGCCTATACTGCCACTAGACCATTATGTCTATATTGGGATCTTATCAGTCCACTACCAAATACTTAGTGCCTACTGATTTCAAACTTCTTTTAGATATATGGTCTTGATATTTATTGAATTGGCAGTTTTTCTCAGTTAGGCAATCAAGGCGAGCCTTGCATTCAAGAACAGTTTCAAATACACGAACGTACATATTGCCAAACCATTTGCTATTTATACATGTACCTACATCTTGGCCAACAGAGTATTTTGGACTGTAAAGTAATTTATAGGAAAAAATAGTATTAAATCATCTTATTATAAATATTATCGATAGTTTGATGTGTAATAATAACACGTTTCATCAGTAATGTTTATTAGGTTAATGTTCCAAATATTTGATGATCAGAGTCTGAAAAATCTACAAACTAAATAACAATCTACTAAACTGTTGTTAGTAATATAAAATGAAAATTTTTGAAGGCAACAGAGTAGTAATTTGAGGATTTAGTGACCTTGGAAATAATGTATTGTATGTTGCACTTTAAATCCAATAGTAAAGTAAGGTAACCGTCATGCAAAATTTTATAAACCAAGGCAATGATAGTAGATTTAGACAGATAACATTTTGCATGTACTCCACAACTGATGTTATTTCATTTAAATGGAAATCGAAAGTATGACCCTCATCCTGCAGTGATTTATAAAATCTTGATATAGTTTAGGGCTTGATTTCATGAATGGTAATTAGCGTAGGGATTTGAAGGTTTTTTTTTTATTGTTTTTGAACAGTAATACCTGTCCACCATACATTTAAAATGCAACTGAACTTATAATTTTACAGAAACAGAAAGGGTGGTGAAACTTTACGATAAAAGCTGTTTTAATTTGGGTGCAATGTATGATTATTTATTTATTTTCCCTTTTTTACACCGTTACAATTTTAGAATAATATTTTACTTAATCTGAGATTAGTGTAACAATTTCTTATAGGTTAGCACCTCATGCCCTATAAGTTAAGGTCAGTCATACCAAACTTACGTAAATTCTTAATAAACAAGTTACAATTAAATACATAGGGTGGAAACGAAATACCTTTTTCTCCTTATGCGAACTACGTGACCTAGTGAACATAGTCTCATACGTAAATAGCTTCCTAAAATGGAAATATGAAATAGGAACTCAATAGAGCAGACAGTAGCCCCGAGAGTCTGAATGAAAATTAGTCTAACATTAGAGAGTACATCGATATTCACTGGAAATTAGGTTGCAGAGGTCAGGTAGAAGTGTCTCAGCGATATTTTAATGTTTTGCTAGCTCCCGATACATCTAATTAAGCTGTGGGAACATATTTATGAGTGCGATTTAAAAATTCCGTCAATTTATGTGACTAGGTGTTTTCCATCTCAATATTTATTGAAATAGTCATACATTTGGTGGTTAGACATAAAAATGTATACTATATAGTTCGTTAGATAGCCACTTCTTTCAAAAGTACACACACAACATGTAGATTTTTTGAACTGTAAAGTTTTACTAATGTAAATTCAAAATGAATATGACTATATTTCAAACCATTTCACGTAATGGCTTAACTTTGTAAATCCATATTTAACAACACTGATTAGGTTACAACTAAAATTGTACCCTTGAACGTTATGTATTTTTAGCAATTACATACTTCAAAAATTATGGTCGGTCTCCTTAGAACATTTTCCTATAGCTAGGCCTCACCTCCCCGTCCCATTTCAAATGACCACACAGTATGTAGTACCTACCTTGGAACAGCTGTAACGAGTGTCTGTTTGCAGGCAGCATAGTGCAGTGCGCCGAGTGTGGCACGCGCACGATGGGCAACAAGCTGTCGTCGTGCTCGTGCGCGCCCATCCTGCGCAAGGCGTACCGCTATGAAGACAGCCCGTGGCAAAACTCGCGACGAAGAGACGGACATTTGCTAAGGTGAACTGAAGGACATAATTTTATTCTGAGAAAAAAGAACCATGAAGATCTATAGTCTGTTCCAAACGTATCTGATGAAAATGTAAACAAATGAATCTGAAAACGTACCTGTAGGTGCCAATTTGCAGTACCACGTACTTATATTTGAATACATAAACCCGAAATTCTTTCCAGGAATTGAGGTGAATTTTATAACCACAATTTTTCGTCGATGATTTTTCAATTACAATTTAATATAATAAACGCTATTCAAAAATAATTTACATTAAACGTTAAGTGATCCATTCAATTTATAAAATATACCACACCACCTAAGTACACTACCTATAAACAATTTATTAAAATTGTTAGGTACTAACTGCATGAAAAACTAACGCAAAGTAGTTTTCGATAATTACTTAGGTACTTAAAACTACACTAGTTCAGCAGCTTATGCTGTCAGAAAAATCCGTCAATTAACTGATGTAGATACTGCGAGACTAGTCTATTTTAGTTATTTTCATAGTATCATGTCATACGGTATTTTACTTTGGGGACGGGCTGCAGACATCGATTCTATTTTTATTCTGCAGAAAAGAGCCATCAGAGCCATATATAATCTCCGCGGGCGCGATTCTCTAAGGGAACTGTTTAAGGAAATTAACATCATGACGGTACCTTGTCAATATATCTACGAAAATATCATGTATGTAAGGAAAAATTTACATCTTTTTAGTAAAAGAGGAGAAAGACATAATTATAGTACTAGAAATAGGGACCTATTGGTTCAACCAGGTTTCAGACTGGCTAAAGTAGACTCATCTTTTATGGGGTACTGTTTAAAATGTTATAATAAGATACCTCCCCACATTCTTCAACTGAATGAAACAAAATTCAAGTCTTGTATAAAACGCACACTATGCAGGCAGGCATATTATAAGTTAGGGGATTACATCGCTGATAAAAATGCCTGGCTCATTGCTGGTCCTGCTCCACAACCACAACTAATCGATTAACACTTGAAAATACTGTTGGAGCTGCTGAAGATTGTAAGACTATCTTTGCATTGTATAAACTCAATTTCCTTTGTATTGTATAATTGCATAGCACAGATGTGAGTTCTATGTACTGTAGAGCTACCATTTACCGGGTAATATGTCTTTCATTGACTTGAATATGCCCTGGCAGCTGATAGTATGTCATGCTCACACAATTGTCTCGCTGACGGTGGCGTGTGTGTTGGATCATTTAGCTCCCTTCAAAATGGTTGAGCTGAATGGTGCTAATCTATGCGTCATGTTCGTGAACGGGCGCCGTCAGTTGGGGCTGGTCATCACTCGGCTGCCTCGGCTTATTTTTATTTTTAATTATTTTATTTTTGGATTGTTGTTTTTTTTTTTTTTATTATTATTTACTATTTGCTGTACTCTGGACGCTTTTAACGCATATGTCTTTTTTTTACATCGTTCTCACATATTATTATAAATTCAACATTAATGATGTAACTAATATTTTTGTAAAAATATAATTTAAAAGAGTGTCCATGGAGTTTCTTGCCCGTTCTTCTCCATAGGTACCTACGCTTTGGAATGGGCAACTAGCTTCATTTTATTTTTGACTGACCGACTTCTTGACAATTCAAAAGTGCCTGTAAATGGTTTAATTGAAATAAATGCTTTGACTTTGACTTTGACTTTGACTTTGACTTTGACTTTGACACAACGCTAATGTTCATGTAGAATAGCACAAACATTCAGAAAAAATAAAGTTTTAAATATTTATATTTATCGAACTGCTGTGAATATTAAATTTGGTGGAGTTTCAGTAATTTACTCAAAGCAACTCTGTCGCCGGTCTCTGGTACATTAACAGAGTAAACACAACATATCACGCTTACTTTATTGGTTGCATCAAAGCACCTCGTTCTAATTTTACTTACAAACATGTTTCTATGTAAACTTTATGCAAGCAACCGGAGCGGCAGAAGTTTTAACGACATTTTATGTGAATGTTGCGACAGTACTTACCTACATGTTTATTTCAAAGCTAATGCTTTCTTTTTGTTACCTTATTTTCGGTTTATTGTATCTATTAATGCGTTTATGCATTCAAGAAATATATAGTTTAAGAGAGAAATAACATAAAGTGATATTGCATGATAGCTTTTAATACAGTGGATACTTAGTTTATTTAAAGCATCGTCATCTGTAGAAAATGTATTGGGTAGTATATTTGTTAAGTTATATATATATTTTTTTTATATACCTACTAATGTTTGTTTTCTCGAATGATAAAAATTAAAATAGAACACTGTGGACACTAAACTTATGTAGAAGTTTCCTCACCTGAGGAAACCCTTTATCTAAATGATAGCCAAAAAAGTGTAATTCAAAATGACTGCTACAACGCAGTCAGCACCCTAATTGCGTAATACTATCAATCTCAATCTGAATAATTTTGAAGGATATTGCTGATCCATTGCTTCATATGTTCGAAAAATGTGTCTGCTCAAAAACGTAAATAACGCAATTAATGTTGTTGAACTGTCAAAACGAAAGCCATTCCTACTGATAGTGTGTTACTCAATTACCCCGCAGATTTATTTCAATATAGTACCTACATACCTACTTGCACATGCTCTATTTTTTCAGTGCGTTATTGTATTTACATACATACACATTGTATAATGTATGGTTATACATGAACTAACGCCTTCTTCCCACGGGGGTAGACAGAAACGACAGAACCCTACCTGCTACGATCCTTATCTACTCTCTTTGCATCGTTTACGTTTATATATTATCTGGTCATACACTCTCGCCGGCGTTTCCACTCTCTCATTATTGTATTTCCGAAGTATGAATCGTTGCAGACTATGGGCTGAGGTGTTCCACGTGTCTGCGAGCGGCGCAGGCACGGTGAAATGGCAGCAGGTTTCCGAGGACCTGGTGCCCGTCAACATCACCTGCATCCAGGACTCACCCGAGTGCGTGTTCCACATCACCGCCTACAACTCGCAGGTCGACAAGATCCTCGACGTCAGACTATTACAACCCGGTATGTTTATAAATAAACTTCCCTTTGCTGATAAGTAAATATGGGCAGATACACATACATACGTCCGCCAACCCACACTGGGCCCGCGTGGTGGTCCACTCTATCTCATAGAGAGGAGGCCTGTGTCCCATCAGTGGGAACATTATTAATTAGACAATTAGCAATCCATGATTACTTTTGTTAGCTCGGGTCTTACCTGTAAAAACAATTATACGTGTGCTAATGAATAAAATAAATAAATTATATGCTGATTATGTAGATAGGTAATACGTAACAAAATATCTCGAAATATATGACATCTTTGATGATAAGTGAAGGGGCTACTAAATCAAAGCCAGGATAAAAATACCTTATAGGGTTATTTTTAGTAGCACATACGTAATCAGATAAGTATTATAATTGTTTTACGTTCCAGAATTGGCAAAATATAGGTTTATCTATTTACAAATTCTTATCGGATATTGGAATTTTTTTGTACGCAGTAGGTATCATGTGCGCCTTTAGTAATTTGTTTCACATAGTTCAATATGTAAACCAACGCCAATTCTGATGTTCTATTGTTCTTAACAGTCAGCTAAAAATAGTCGTACTAATGTAATATCGACATAAATCTCCTGTCTGATATATGGCTACAAATTGTGGGCTACTAATAATACCAGGTGTAGGCTGGCCGCCTACTGAACGATTTGAATGTGAGCAGTGGGACGTTACAGCTGTCCGTGTCATAATGTTACCTCTAAGTTATTAATCCATAACACTGTAGGGTGAACGCAACAAAGATGCTTGAGCTCTGAAGCTTTGGCAATCATATTAAAAGTATAAAAAATGCATTTATGTTTCTGATGATGGAGTAGTATACAATTAAATTTCTTATATGGAAATAATATACAATGTTAATGTTTAGAGACGTAATAATGCACATTTAAAATTAGAAAAACCTGTAGTGAAATCTACATTGGCTTCAAAATCATCCTCACTAAATTATAGCGTTTTAACACCTTATTTATGACCGACATACATCATCATACATTATGGATGTAAAAAATAGTTCCCCAAATAAACAGTTTTGTAACAAACGTGGGGATCACTGGCAGTGCAACACCTACATTTTACTGGGGCAATTCGGCAGACACGACGAGAGCGGCTCTAACCTAGTTTTAAATTTACACTGGATAGTTAGACGAGTAATCGACCGAATTCACCAACACGTACAGACGTCCGATACATTACTTTCCTTCACAATCTCACAGTATTAAAACTGTTGCTGAACCTGTTGAGAGTAATATGAAAACAACTCGCGACAACATAATCTATTGATTTTATTGCTAACTCTACTTCTGGTCATGCAACCACTATTTTATTTACATTCATGGCAAATTCGATTTACATAATGCAACAACAGTTCGATGTGGATTAATTTGAAAACAACAACTGAATAAACAACTTCTATCCGACAGTTATTTTACGTCTCGAAAAATTTATCAATCAGTTCATGGCTTAGTTTTACGAATACTAAATCTCTCAATCATACCAATGATGGCGTTGAAAAGTGCTCTGACCCTATTTGCTGATTTTCATATTTGTTTTTGAGAGAACATAATAAAGACACTGTCTTCGTGCCCTAATATCGACAACCTTAGAATTAGTGCCATAGATTGACTTCATCGAATATATCAATGAATTCTCGTTCCAGGCACTCGCATCGGACAAGCGTCCGAATGCTTCGTGTACTGGAAGGATCCCATGACTAACGACACATGGGGACTGAACTTCACCTCTCCCATTGATGCCAAACAATTCAGAGAATGCTGTGTAAGTATCATAAGTGTAAGTTGACAAAAAAAATATACGGTCATATAAATACACACAGAACAGCACAGAACAACTTGTAACAGATCACAACTTCTGTTGAAATCACCTACTGATGAAATGTTAAATAATTGTTTTTTTTATTTATTAGTCTGTTTCTTGAGCTGGATTAAGATCCAGCTGCCTAACGAGAGCCTCCTCAGGTGTTGGTCGAGCGTCTTGGCTATTAATCCATTGGCTGTCACGACTATAGGCACAATGATTGCTGAGTCCACATGCCACATGTCGACAACCTCGCGAGCCAAGTCAAGATAATTGATTTGCCTATCTTTCTCGGCTTTCACGAGGTTCTCATCATGCGGGACGGTTATGTCAACAATCATTGCACGCCGCTCTGATCGATCCATCACTACTACTCGTATATGAGGCTTATTGGCAACAATAGTCCTGTCAGTGATGATGGATCGGAGCGCGCAAGTCCCACCCCAACGTCAACGTAGAGATACGGCGGTGGGTTTATTATTATAAAAAAGAAGTATTTACTTACTGATAAAATTCACGAAATTCATTTAAATTAATGAATCCTTAAAAGTAGAAACAAAAACATAACTGAAAACAAAACTTAATAGTCAAAGGATTCAATTTCATCATAAATGTTGTCAGTCTATTGACAAAACAATAGAACATACTCGTAAACGAGCTAAAAACACTGAAGTGTAGATTCTTGTTTACTTGTAATCAATTATCAATTTTTATCATTATAGTCACCATCATTCAAATTCTCCCGCAAGGCTTCGTCGAGCTACAGTCTCAAGCTGGAACCGCCGGGCAACAAGCAAAAGTTCAAGGCTAAGAGGAAGCCGCTCTCTACACCCGCCAGCCCCAATCGATCTAGGTAAAGTAAAAAAAAAGTATTTCGATTAATAAATACAAATAAATCGATTAGTCTGGATTTCCACCAAAAATGCAGAGATGAGTGCATTGCTCAACACACTATCTGCTCTCATTGACGAGCAAGTGAATTAAACCGTTGCATCAAGCTATGAAAGGATCTTTTACAATAGTTACGAGTGCCTACAAGTCAGATGCCAGAAAGATTCACTAATATAACATTAGGATATTATCAGTGCTGTTCTGTACTTGAGTCTCGAATATCACTATATTATTGATACTCAGCCACATCAAGTTAAACTGAACCTAAAGACTGGTATATTCTTGTTGATCCCAACATAATTGGCAAAAGGCTATGCTAAACTTGTGTGTGTGAGTAGAACGTGTGATTTAGAACAAGTGTGAGTCCATAGTAGTACAATGCAACGCTGCACGCGACTATTGCATAAGCTTAGCTCTAACCATAAGTTCTGTTACTCACAGAATGCACCTTTGTGATTGTAGCCTGAACTACCGCGAGCCTCAGTGCACATGCATGTCGCAAGAACAGTACGCACGACTGAGAGCACAGGACCCTCGCTACCGTGAGTATATTTTGAACTATTGGATTTAAAAAATACAAATAGGTACTAGCTCATTAGTGTCTCACTGCAGAACGAAGGCCTCGTCTCATACAGGAAAGGCATGAGCGTTGATCACCACGTTTGCTATATTAATTATAAGTCCAGGTTTAAATAATAATAGAAAAATAAGCAACACTCAGCACATTGAGTTTATCTTATACCACACTCAGAGAACATAATATTAATGTAGTATTTTCCAACTATAGGACGATGTAGGTTTTTCAGAGAAAGGAGATTTAGAGAAACGTGAAGAGTGGAGTCAGATCACGAGAGATATTATGATTGCAGTTGGAGTTTACTCTCGCGTGATCGCACGGGACAAATACTGTATTTTCGCGCATTATAGGGACTGATGACACTAGCGATTGTAATAAGGTTTCCATACGTAAGGTGCGTTGATTTTTGCGGTTACCAAGCATCATTTCATTATCATAGATTAAACTCCACTCCAAGACCCCCCGCACCACCCGACCTCTACATATCCCCGAAAAAAAATACATGAAGTGTGTTATCGCTCGCGGCGATACCATACTTCTCGTTTTTACCATTTAATGATACTAACTGGTATAGGTTCATCGACCCTGCCCCGAACCACGACTCGCGCAAACGAAACAGAGGGAGGCGCGGCAGCTGGTACTACTGGACGCTCCGAGAAGGTTGCTGCCGCTACATCATCCACCTCGCTGTATGACAACGTGGCCAACGCGCAGCCCGCACACCAACCGCCACCAAAACGTCAGTATATTTGATTTAATCATAACTTTTAAAGCATTTAGAAAAATGCATTGCTTTTAAATCATCTGCATGCAAGAATGAAGTATCATATATTTTTCTCTTGAAACTAAGTCAAAACTGTTTAGCCATGAAAGCTTTGTAAACAGGCAGTCAGACTTTTGTATTAATAATGATAATGTGGATTCTTGAGTAACACGGGACGGGCTCGTGGCTAAATAAACGGGTCGATCGAAGGTAAAGCTGCTCTTGCCGCGGTCGGTCCGTGGATGGGTGACCATCCATTACATAACGAGACCCCTCCGTGCCTCAGACAGCACGTTAAGCCGTTGGTCCCGGCGGTACTTCGTAGATCTTTGTGTAGTCAGAAGCCTGCAAGTCTGACAACCAATCATGCCAAGGGGTATCGTGTTACACAGTAACTGGGTTGTGGAGCTCAGATTGGCATTCATTCTATGTAATACAGGTATAAAGCTGCATCCGGTTAAACTGGAAGTCGACCCGAACATAGTTAGGAAATGACTAGGCAGATTGATTGCAGCCATGGGTAACACAATCATTGTATAATTAAAACACCTTATTTCCTCAAAAACGTCAATTATGTTATAAGGAGGTGGTCCTACGCCAATCTAATTATTTTTCTCTCGATTTCAGCGGCGTCACGACAGGCTGACGCATCGCAGCCTCCGACACGACCTCCGAAGTCACAAGAGACGTCTACCATGACAACTAACACTTCCACTGCGCCCAAGACTGTCACTGCTTCAGTGGGAACACATGGCACTAACGTAAGACAAATATTTATTGATACTAATGCAAGATTATCTACATTAGCATATGATTACAAGATGCTAAACATATTATTATTTAATAAAGAATAATTCTTACATTTTTAACTTGTTAGCAGCTTTTTGACGTCAATTTCTGGTAGAACTGCCTACATGCAAAAAATTATGACATTCATCGTCGTTAGGCGATCTAGTCAACCAAAGGTCAAAAGCAAGGTCTTTGCAAATATTTGGCCTTGCACCGAATATGAGGCAACCATTGTAATAAAATTCTATACTTTATGCTGATGCAAGGTGTTCGATTGTTGAGTTGTTCGATTCGTTGTAAATTAACAAAAAGTACTAAAAAAAAAGGAATTTTAAATAAAAAATTAAATAGACTTCAAAAGGACATTCACTCAAAATTATGAAATAACTTTAATTCCGGAAGTCGGTGTCTTAGGATCTGTATTTTACTTTTTTACCATCGACTTCCGGAATTAAAGTTAGTATTTCATAATTTTGAGTGAATTTCCTTTTGAACTCGATTTAATTTTTTTTAATTACTTTTTATTTCATAATTTTTAATTTTAAATAAAAACTGGAATATTTGCTTGTAATATGTAGTTAATAGTTTTGGTGTAAACTAGAATTTGATCAAGGTTTGAAATGTTTTCCCATTGACACTACACCCGTAGCTCGTATCAATAAGCCAGGCCGTCACACTACACGTATTAGTCTATATCTTGAAAATTGCTGAATCGATTTTGATGATACTTGCACTGTTCCCTAAGTTGAAGTAAATGTAAGCCAATAATAAAAATGGTAACGATCCAATTATTAGTTGCGGAGAAATGCGTGGACAAACATACGTACATTATGGTAAAGCAATAAAGATATTGAGTATTGAGTACATAGATACATCTATAAAATTGTGTATATTTGTTTGGAAGCCCTAATAGATTCTATTGAGTTCCAATAATATTACATACACACGTGTCGAATTGATAACCTCCTTTTTTTGAAGTCGGTAAAAACCCCAGGATAATAAAGTTCCTCTATCATCAGACAAACGAAGAATCACAGGCAGGCGGTGCGGGTGCTGCAGCCCAAGCCCAGCACAGTCAAGACCTGAAGTCGGAGGGAGTTCAAGCTGGCGGGACCCTCACGTCTTCCAAGTCCTCGGCCACCTCCACACGCTCCGGCAAAGAACACCTGCAGCACATGCCCAAGAGCGTTGACTACGGAGATGGAAATGAATCAGTACGTATAACTTATTTAGTATTCTATTTATTTATTGTGTGACTTTGTTCGGTGTACACCTTCATAAGAAGTACTGTGGCCTGTATTAATAAAGAGCTAAAATATTCAAGACCAATTTCCTGGAAAAGTGAAGGAAAATTTAATAAAGCAGGAATTGGACACGGCTACTTCTAGTTTGATATGAATTAGTACAAAAATTATGATATGTTAATAATCTCTTTGGAAACTCAACAGGACTGTATGAATTTTCAGTCCCGTGAATCGGACAGGCATGCTGCTCATCATCACAACGTGATCAATAATAACACATCGGGATCGCGACGCACAAAGTCCAAGAGTACTGAAGACATGAATATGGGTGAGTGTATTGTTTCTTCATCAAGCAACTTGTGAAAACGAGGAAAAATTCCTTCTGGTAGTTAACCAATTCCTAATTATGAGTAGTCAAATAAAAAAAAAACCCTCGATCAACACACGGGGACTCAACACACCGTGCAATTTTTACCATGAAACACAACAATTTTCTTTTATAATAATGACCGACAAATAGTGAAAACCATAAGTTGCTTATTTTAAACAAGTGGAAGTATGTCTACGATTTATAAAACTGACATCCTGTGATTCAATACATACTTGCCTACATCATCAGATCATTTTCAACGTCTTCCTACAACTAAACAACTACTTTCCTAGACCAATCCATCAGGGCTTATAAGGCCGAGTATCTATGACCACCTTCCTGCTCCATCATCAAAGTATTTTCTTCGTCTCTAATTCAACAAAGTATCAAGATAAGTAGAATCAGCCTTGTTACCGCTGCCCGAAAGGCTGCGCGAAAGTGTTACCGCTGCCCCGGAAGATAAAGGGCTAAGGAAGGAACACGGGTGGGTTTTAGTCAGTAAGAGTCTGACACTCCCTTCCGCTCCACCCAGAGCGGGAGGAGTCATTAGAAGATTTCCCATCCATAAAAAAAGCCTAATCACGATATGTCAGCTGTAAGTTGTTGAAGAGTTGGTTATTCCGCAGACTTTCCTTGCTGCAGCATCAGGTCAAGGTGACCACATAATTGCATTATTAACAAAATATTATAGTATACCAAATTCCAAGTCATTCGGACGAGTTAAAGTAAAATAAATGACCTTTGTGTGGCTGAGATCCCTACGCCAATCAGAAAAGACCTGATTATCTTGAAAATTACTAAACTGAAATTCATGAAACATGGCTGAGAACCTGCCTTCCAATAAAAAAAAAACTGAAATCAAATCGGACCATCTGTTTGGGAGCGACGATGCCATTGACAGAAAAATAGAAACACAGAACGTCATAGCCGTAACTCATAACACGCCTTTTTTACGTCGGTGGTTAAAAAGTATTTCAGTGTCAATTTGTCCAATCACTAAAGCTAAAAACCTAAAATGTCGTAAATAGAACCCACATTTGCTTACACGTCTAAATCGCTGCTGCTCCATGCATGTAGAAGTGATGTAAGAGTTATTTTAAACGTGTACATAATAGAAGTTTTTGAAACTGTTACATATCAAGGGTTATTAAAACACGAGTGTTACGTTAATATGTTTGATTTCATTATTAGAAATTTACGATATGAGAGTCCAGTGAGCAGGGAGCAGTGGTGGCCAAGTGGTAACGGCTGCGTCTTACGAGCTACGTCGTAGGTTCGAACCTAGACAGGCACTTTACTTTGTGAAAATTATTTCACCACCACTGCTCTCAAAACGGTGAAGGAAAACATCGTGAGGAAACCGGCATGTCTTAGAAACCAAAATTTGAAGACATGTAATATTTGCCAACCCGCACTGGGCCCGCGTGATGGATTACGACCCACTCCCTCTCACCGAGAGGAGGCCTGTGTCCCAGCAGTGGGAACATTATAGGCTGGTTATGTACGATATGAGAGTAGATAAGATAGCTTTATTTTACAATTATCATATCTCTTTCAGACGCCAGCACGCTCAAACGTATGCTGAAGCCGATGCCATCAACAGAGAGTCCAGTAACATCGCCGGAGATGGGCCGGCGAAGGTACGGTGGCGCGCCCCCGTGCCCCCCGTCCTGCGGGTCGCACGGCCACCGCCAACCGCAGCACATGCACCACGGACACTACTCGCACATCGTCAACAACAACAGTCGGCAGAGCTCTCAACGGTACGTACTGTAGCCAGATTAGAAGAGTGGGTTTATTGAGTCAGTCAGTTCTTTTCTGGTTACTTCTGCTGCCGTGTGCCTAGGTATAAATGTGGTCACATCATGGTAAGGGTCCTTATTAAAACGATTAGAAAGTTGGTATACCTAAGTAGAAATACCGCTGCAACATATAAGAATACGACAATATACTTAACTTAAAAAAAAATGATGATAACACAGTTATATGTTTACAAGTATTTTTTATCAGGAAGGCTCTCAACAAAAGTATACAGACTAATCTACTGTTTATTAAATTAAAACCAGTTACCCAACGCAGCAGTCGCCGAGTTGGTTCTCTGATTTTACCGAAGACTAGAACCATGTATGGAAAAAAAACTTTTCCAAGAGCGCAACGAAAGATACAACAAAATTCCCTCATCTACAAAATAATAACACTAGTTGAATATTTATTCGTAAATAACTCCCTTCCTAAAACTAAATGCATTGGGTATATCATAATAATGATGCAGTGATGGTTTTGACGAACTTAATAATTTAGCTTAGAAACATAGTTCTTATTTAAGTGGCTTTGTATCTTTTTAAAGAATACTTTATTTAAACCAAAAGGTGATTTAATTCCGGTACAGATTGGTGAAACGTATCATTAAATGTAACGTACATTGAAACAAATTCCCATAGTTATTGTCTTACGGTTCATGTTGCATTGCATACGTCTGGACGGCTCATTTGTGTTATGTTTCAACAATCTGTACCGGGCATATAGTACTTTATCACCAACCAAGTACAGATTGCTTTTGTTTTTTTCCTGCCCATCTCTACGAACGGTAAATGATTTCCTCAAAAGAACCCACTCCAAGAAAATGTTTTGATCAGAAAGCTATAATTTTACCAGATTTACTTTAAGCACATTCTTTCTTCACAGTCGTGGCGTTGGGGTCGGCGCAGCGCCTAGCGGTTATCCTGGCCGTGGCCTATACCTAGAGCTGGGTGGAGGAGAGCGCGACTTGTCTCCCCCGTCTGATAATGTGATGTTCGACAACCAGTGCTATGCCACCACGCCATCTTCGTCAAATGGAAACTCAGACCAAGAGCCCTGTCAACGCCGCGATTCGAGACAGCCGCACCATCATTCGGTGAGTAATGAAAGTTCTACTAGGTACACTGCGATACTGATAACGTTGTTTTTATAAACATAACAAATGTTCTCGCTTACCTTCGTTTTAATTAAGATCGAAAGTTAGTGGATGCCATGAAAAAATGATCAAATTGTCTTGTTGTCAATCGCTTGGCTAAAATATCTGCTTCAAAATACGATGTATATTCAAAGAAAAAAGTAATTTAATCAAATTGGGTTCAGAATCAGCACTTTTTGAACGTCAAAATTACATAAACGCCCGCCCTTCACCACTTTCTAATGCTTTAGCTGAGAAGAAAAAGTCGCGCAAGAAACTCCGCAGCAGCACGGCTTTCTGTTAAGTTAGAAGAATTTGATTCTATGCAATAGTATGCAAAGTAATTAACATTACTAAACACAACACATTAAATTATCTGCCATATGTCAGCTGGCACACGCCAATATACCAACAAAAACATTGAAAACTATACTCAAGCAGAAATAACATGTGCAATGCCGCATTATGTTGATATAGTTGTAAAACGCAACATCGTTTTAAAGCACAAAAGTTGACTTTGCTGACTTAAATGTTTTTGCATCAGAAGCCATGCTTGTCTCGTCAAGCTTCCCAGTCGAGTGCTACACCAGCGCCAGGGTCGCCCACCTCCCGTCTGTTGCTGGAGTACGAGATGCATCTGAGGAACACCCTCGCTAAGGGCATGGACGCCGAGAGCTACAGTCTGCATACTTTCGAGGCTCTGTTGAGCCAAAGCATGGAAGATTTAGGTAAGTTATTCTTATATGTATAATAGGTATTTATAAAAACCTGAGGGGCCTGTGGCTAAATAATAACAGCCGCACAGGTCGATCGATCAGGTTAAGCTACGCTTGCCGCGGTTGGTCTGTGGATGGGTGACCATCTTTACATACCGAGACCCCTCCGTGCCTCGGAAAGCACGTTAAGCCGTTGGTCCCGGCTGTCATTCGTGGATCTTTGACAGTCGTTACGGGTAGTCAGAAGCCCGAAAGTCTGACAACCAGTCTTACCAAGTGGTATCATATTACCCAGTAACTGGGTTGTGGAGGTCAGATCGGCAGGCGCTCCATGTAAAATACTGGTATTCAGCTGCATCCGGTTAGACTGGAAGCCGACCCCAACATAGTTGGGAAAAAGGCTAGGCAGATGATGAGATTTATAAAAAGGGCTTATTTAACCAATAAATGGCTAGTTTGGAAGTTTCTCGTAGACAGATAAAAAAAAATAAGTTCATGCAACAGTCTGTCTTTCTATGAATGTAAGATGACTCTTTCCTCATCTTTATCATCCATGCCGGAATCACGAAATACCACTAATATTCTTGAAATGCTGACAACCTCATTTGATGTGTTCTATTACCGGGGTCCGATATCCCGGTACTCCTGGTACCTATCCCGGTTTTCTACCCTTCACGAGTCCCTATAACCTGAACCTCTGCTTCCACACTCCACATTATTAGAAGTGCGCAATGTAAAATTTGTATGTTATTGTTGTGTATTGAGTAGGTAATGGTCATCGCGGTGTGAAGAAAGAAGCCATTGTTTTCTTCAATTTAATATGAATTCATACTTATCAGACTGTTGTCTTATACTTTATCATGGCGTGAGATAATGCCATGCAGTTCATGTCGACGTGATAATATCTCATATTCGATTTCAAGAAGTCTAGCGATTCAAAGATGTAATACAGACGTCAATGTTTGGTTTTAATTTTCAAAACATACACTAACGGATATATTCATGTTGACCTAGAATACAACGACAACGTGTCATCTTCCAATCAACGAAGTCCTTACCCACCGAGACGACGTAAGTATAGACAACGAGTAATCACGAATTTTACAATTACAAAATTTTGGCTTTTTGACGCTTTTAAAATTTTAAAAACTAACAGCATGCAGCCAACTTTGACTTCAATCTGACTTTAATATTAAAAATACATTTTTTACAACATAATATACTGCACACGATTTAACTTTGTTTGTATTTAATTTGAACCCTGTTTTTGTTTTGTTGAGGACCGACCCAAGAATCAATTCTACAGTCTTTGAGACACCTTAAGGAGGCAGCGTTAAGGGACAGAGGTGATAAAAATTGATTATTTATTGTATGATTGGTATCATTGCATTATCGTGTGTATCTATGCAATATGTACCTATGTTGGAATGTTAATAACTATGTATTCTATTAACCTAACCCGTTAATTGTTTTGTTTGTTTTCTTTTTGCCATGAACATTTCATTTTGTTCTTGTAAAAGGAATAGCATGTTACTCACATACCTATATTTTTCACATACTAAAAATATTTTTTGCCAGCTTATGGGTTGAACCAATCAAACGTTATTCTAAGCAGCAATAAAATTGTAAGAAATCATTTATGAATAACTTAATTGATTGATTTGCTCCATAGGATAATTATCTGAAAACACACACTGTATCTTAAACCCATAATTATATTTCAAATCCACGTAGATGTTCAAATAACCACGTATCATTTGTGTAGTCAGTCAAACAAAGAGATACGTATACAGGCAGCAAACTTCCAATAAAATATACTTTTGAATATTAAAGTGTGTATGCTGAGGTGCAGGTAATCAAGTCTTTGTCATCACCTTTCAAGTGTGTCCTACTGTGATCTTATAGTATTCATAAGCATACCTAAAAAGTTGTTACAGACGCAATAATAATGAATATTGAACATGTAGTGGAAAGTTTTTTTGCCTGTGTACCTAACAGTTTTGTTGAATCTACATATTAGTAACACCTCTCACAGTATCTACTGATTACACAAATCAAAGTCATATGTTCCTGTAAGAAAATGCAGTCATAAGTTAAGTACATCAACGAAACAACTTACTGTTTACTTACAGTTTACAGTAGGTACCACAATATTAAAGTATATTTTTTTTAATACAACCTTCTGTATACAGTTATGAACTTATGACGTTATTAGGTAATAAGTATCATTTATTTTTTCCCTGTAGAAATAAATTATACTTATTACCTAATAACGTTATTTCTATAAAGAAAATTGTGAAAGTAAAGTAAGCTTGTTCTTTTTGCCAATACGGTTATCAGTGCGCGGTTTTTAAAAAAAAATCAACTATCTAGGTATATCCAGAATATTCCCAACGAAATGCTGTAATTTTTTTAATATTATGATTTTTATTTGACATCTACATAATTATGTATAAAATTACCTTGAAGAAAGGAGTCAAAATTAGGAAATAAAAAAATCGGAATCTTAAAGAAACATACATACATTAAACGATAATTTAAAAAATAAAAAATGCTGATTACCTTTCGTCACATTTGTCAATAAAAAGTTTTCATTCAATAGGTTGCATGATAAATAAAAGTTTTCTTTTAACTGGTTGCAAAATGAGAAAAAATTGTATTGAAGCCAGAAAAGCACTGAAAAGAAACAAAAATATTCTTTTTTTTAATATTTAAACGGCTGCACGAACAATAAAATTGTCACTATTTTGAGTAGAAAACAGGTTTTATACGAAATGTGTGCTTGAAATATTTAAATATTGGGAATGTAATTTTTACTAATGAATAAATCTTGATGTTCGGAAAGAAGCAGCGTCACAGTGTTCGGGAGGAGGGAGCCGATCTTCAACATTACCGCTGCCGCATCGCCTTGGCGTCGAGAGACAGCATAGCGCCAGGTCTGACCGCGATGGATACTACAGGTTTATGTTATTGAATACCTTATAGTTGACGTAAAATAAGCAGAAACCTACACACAACCCCTAGTTGGGCAATATTAAGGGATATTTGTATATTAGCTAGACCATTTTTACACCTCTAGAAAAACCTTGATTAAATAAATAATAGTAAATACTACTACATGCATATTAATTGTGCAAGGGTTGACTTTTCAATATGCAGATAATTTTAACCCAAGGAGCATAAATAAATCTATATATTTTAGTCCCTACATACTAATTCCATGCTTTTATCTGAAGAATAATTTGACAGTTTGGCGTATCTCCTACAAAATTAAAAATACTGTCAAACCGCAATATTTATTTCTCTGACTATTTTAAAATCAGTCAAAATTATCTAAATTAATTTTGGAACACGTGCGTTTTAAACTTCCACCCATTTGCATATAGTAAATTGCTGGCCATTTAGAACAATGGGCCAAAATACGAAAAAAAATAGGTAATATTTTTCGCGGTATAAATAAATTCAGTAGGTACATTTTTTTTCTTCGAATCTTGTTCATTTTGTTTTTAGATGTTAATGTTTTTTGTGAAAAATGCAAAGATTTTTAATCATTGTAATATTTTCAGCGATCGCAATGAGCTGATGCGCGAACGTGAGCGGGAGCGAGAGCGGGGTTACTTGAGTGATCACAACACCAGGTTTGTTGAACTAATATTATCAGTTTACGAAGGAGTGAATAACAGAATAAGAGCAACAACAAAAACAGCTCGAATAAGAATATTATATTTTCTCACATTTAGATCATATTGTTATTAATGGCCCGAATAAGCACATAAACGCAAAACAGGAATCTTTGAAGCAGGTAGTTACTAATAGATATGTGTTTAAACAAGCATTGCTTACAAACTTACTCAAACTAACTGAAACATTATTCTGTGCACCCTTATACAATAATAAAATCGTAATCCTAACTTCCTAACTAATATTATAAATGCGAAAGTAAGTTTGTTACCTTTTCACGCCTAAACCACTGAACCGGTCATCTTGAAAATTTGCTTATATATTGTTAGGAGAACAGAAACGGACATACGGTACCTTTCATCCCGAAAAAAAGTGCTGTTCCCGAGGAAAATAACAATAACATAATTATGATAATAGATGGCTCCACATGTATTGTTGTTTACCTTGGGAACAGCAGTTTTTTTCGGGATGAAAGGTACCCTATGTCCGTTTCTGTACACCTGACAACGTATATGCAAAAATTTCAAGACGATCGGTTCAGTGGTTTAGGCGTGAAAAGGTAACAAACATACTTTCGTATTTATTATATTAGTTAGAATAGGATTTCACGCGGACGAAGTCGCGGCCAGCAGCTAGTTCTCCATAATTTTAATTACATTTCTGTCTGTGCGGGCCATAAAGACTATTTATGACATAACAGTCCCAATAATCGACTAGAGGAACGAGAAGATATACGGTGTGAACCATAAAAATATCTATAGATATTTCCTTTTCTGATCCATAAATGAAGTAGGCCATTAAGAAAAGAATATTATTTCCATTCTTAATTACCTACTTAATTTTCTGCTGTTTTTTTGTTTGTTAGGGTGTTTTCGAGTAAACAACCTTGACTCAGCATGATGAGGTGCTAACTCGCTGTATAGAAAGAACCATTAAGATTTTGTCTAAAAAACAAAAACAACGTAAGGCTTTAAAGCACCAAAAACAATACAATATGGTTTAAACTTACCTTTTTTTTCATTCTGTTTAAAGGTAGAAGATTATCCAAATGTCCACCTGTTCCTACATTATCATGATAGCTGTTATTTTTAACCTGTAATGATTTTTCCACAAGCTCCGGCCAGTGTTCTCTAAAAATTATTAAATAACCGTATTCCAATTCAGTTTGTCAGACTCATAGTCCTCGCTGACGTTGCTTCGTTTAGCGGTATTTTGTGAGCAAAACATCAAGAACACTTCGTCAGATCGCTCTTTGGTAAAATTTACTCAATAGTTTTACCAAACGGCGATCCTTAGGTGAACCTGGTTAGGATATTCAGCAGCATGAAATACGGTAGCATAGATAAATATTACGATAAGTTTGTGCTTTAGAGATACAGGAAAACTACCATTCTTTAGCAGCTTTACGGTTAGCTCGTGAAAATAAAACTTCGTTTCGTTTGTTTCAGGGACAGGGTTCGAGATCGTGATCAAGGATATCTAAGCGATCACCAATCAAGGTTAGTACCGACACAGTTTCAAAAAACATTACCTCTTTTGGTCTTGCCCGCAGTCGGGTAGACAAGTATTATACTACTTATTAATAATTCTGCTAAAATTACATTTTTTAAAGACTCCCCTAAATCGGGTAGAGATGAAAGATTTTTCGAATGAAACTGTAATGACTACCATTTCAATTAACTTTAGAGACGAGCGTTTGTTTGAAGCTCAGTGTACTTTATTTAAACTAGCATTATTTACAAGTGGTGTAAAACTAGTTAGTCACTTAAATATGGAACCTTTAGAGTTCCTCTTTAGAACTCTAGTTATAGTATACCTACTTCATCAAATTATATGCGTTCTTGTGTCAAATTGGGTATAGAACATATAAAGCAATAGGTAGCCGGATAATATATACTGATATAATAAAATGATAACCGTCGTAAGTGGCTCAAAATGTTCAGGATTTTTTTATTAGGTCCATTGCTTCTACTTTGAAAAATAATTCTTTGCCACTGATGTCTGTAAGATATAACAATAGGAAAACAAACATTTTTTTCAAGGAAAATTATTATCGCTTTAAATTAAGTATCAAGAGATTTTGCAACTTTGCGGTAACAATTTCATTTTATTGTTAAATAATTGCTCAAAATATAAACGTGTGATCTCGGCTGAGTGGGAACACATTCCACAGGACACCATCAAAAGCCTGGTGGAAAGCATGCCAAGACGATTACATGCCGTAATCGCTGCATACTCGTCATACTCGTTATTATTTTTTTTAATGTCTTTTTTTATTAAAATACAACAATAGCACGCCAAACATAAAACTAAATACTGCTAGACCTTCATTCCAAATTCGAAAAGGCGTTAAACGAGGTGATCCACTCTCTCCCATATTGTTTACGAGCACACTTGAGGAGATATTTAAGTCACTGGCAGCCTCATGGAAGACCAAGGGCATTGATGTCGGTAAGAAGAGGCTGACAAACCTCCGATTTGCCAACGATATCGTCCTTTTTGACCCCACAGCTCTAGAACTCGAGACCATGCTCCAAGAGCTGAGCACAGCTAGCTTCAAGGTGGGGCTTGCGATGAATCGGTCTAAAACCCAACAAATGACCAACAGCACTAAGCGTAGGGTCGAAGTAGATTGGCAGGAAATAATTTATGTCGATGAGTATATCTACTTGGGCCAGTTGGTTTCATTCGAAAACAGGCAGGAAAGGGAGATTGATCGCCGAATCGAGAATGCCTGGAAAAGCTACTGGTCCATGAAGATGCTAATGAAGGGTAATCTACCGACTTCCCTGAAGCGCAAACTCATTGACATTTGTATCCTGCCCGTCCTAACCTACGGTGCACAGACCTGGCCGCTCACCGAGTCGCAAAAGTTCCGCCTTGGAGTTTACCAAAGAGCAATGGAACGCAGCATTCTGGGTGTTAAAAGACAGGACAGATTTCAGAACACCACGCTGCGTTCCAAAAACGGGCATAATGGATATAGGAAAGAAGGCTGCCAGGCTCAAATGAGATTAGGCGGGTCACATCAGCCGTATGCACGATGACCGCTGGGCACAAATCTCCACACAATGGGTGCCTGAAGATGGACGGCGCCGCCGAGGCCGGCCCAGAAAGAGATGGCGACATGACCTGGACGCATACCACGAGGGCTGGTTCGAGGTGGCGCGGGAAAAGAGTTCCTGGAAGGATTTGGGGGAGGCCTTTGCCCAGCAGTGGGACAGTGTAGGCTAACAAAAAAAAATACTCGTAGTCTTAATTTCATTATAGGTACCCATAAGTGGTGAGAAAATAAAGTTGATTGATTGATAAAAATGTCCATGTTAACACGACTCTCTGTTTACATTGACTAAAACACCGATTCCAGGATGTAAGTGTTAAAAACTATATTATCATTGATAATAAGAAGTTTCTAGTTTTTTTATGCTAATGACATACTAAAAATATTAATACTTATTATCCATAGAAAAGCCAATGACTGTCAGGTGCCCGTTTTTTTTTTTTGCAAATGAGTGTACCTATATTATGTAGACACGTATATAAGACATCAGTTACATAGCCCCTTTTTAACGTCAGTTTTTAAACTTGCGTTATTTTAGTGCAGCAACAATGATAAGTCACGTCGGCGTTACAAATACCTATATAATAGCTAAATAAAAAAGGAAAATGAATACATTAGAAAGTCCCGCGTAGAATCGGATTTTATCGGATATATTAAGGCAGTTGGTTAATTTAATTTACATATTTTTTATACAAAGTAGATAAACACATAGCTACCGTATTTTGGAAAAAAAATACATATATTATAATAATTGGCCTTAACCATTTCCTTGGTAATGCCCTATCAACTAAATGCTGTAAAAAGAAGAAGATAGATCTTCTATTAATTAGCACAGTTCTATACGATTAAAACGCTCTCCTGTAAAATCATGATTTTGTAGATAACCGTAACTGTTCTATATACTTTGCGGCCATCGATATTAAAGTATCAACTGGAACCCTAATGTGTTATCAGATTAATATTTGAGTTAATATTTGAACTGAATGACTGATGCATGTTTCGATGACACAAACCGCAACCAATATGTAGTGGTATCGGTATCTTTATTTTCAATAGCAAACTACATTAATTCAGTTGCATTCAATTACACATTAGTACAAACAGTTAGTACATCCACTAATGAATTCAGGCAATTCAGTTACATAAATGTACAACACAAAATGTTGGTTACAAAATTATTTGGTTTAATTAAAATGTCTCATTACAGATGCATTTGCAAAGATTAACCTGTAATTTATTGGGATTATTGAACTCTGACTAATTTTGATATTTCATTCATTTTCAGAGCATTTAATCACAATAACTACTAAATGAGAAATAACTTATCTATATTAGAATGGCTATGAAAAGCTTTTACCCATTTCAATGCGGCAAAAACATTTGTTTGACTTACGTAGATTTTAGGCCGAATAGGGATTCAAAAATGGCCGGAACGCATTTTGGTACCCCCAAAGCAGCTTCTCTCAGTTTTCCTTATTTTTCAATGTGAAGAACTAAAAAGAACCAGAATGTGGACTTTTTGTACAATTTTATTCCTATTAACCAATGAGCCAGATATGAATACGGTTAAATAAAGACTTACATGATAATGTATATCTGAATGTCCGCTCTGAAATTACCATTTAATTCATTAATTGCCATTGCGACTTGCCACGCATGACAAACCGATTGGTGATCGATTTTTGTAATGAGAGCAATAGCCCAAAACGCGTGGATGTTTTTTATTGATATTTAAATGAATCATCGTTAAATATAAATAACTTTGTAAAATTGTATTATTGTCTATAAATTAAACTGTAATAATAATTACTATTTTCACTGCATGTTATATTACGGCTCCTACTGATTTTCACTTAAATAATGTAAAGTGAAAAAAACAATATATTATACTTCAACTACTAAAAAAGCAAACGAATAAAAAGCAAATGGTCGAACGTAGGTATACTGCCTAGGCAGTGAAACTGACGGTGATAAGCGACAAAGCAGTAACTACCCCATGGAACTTATATACTTAATACCTACATATAAGACTAATTAGGAGTAATCTACTCAAAGTGATAAAAAAGCAGATAAGAGTGTATTTAGTTTAATGAGTAAAAATTTAATATTCATTTCATGTTATTACGTCATCATTATTTGCCTAGCCTTTTCCCAACTATGTTGGGGTCGGCTTCCAGTCTAACCGGATGCAGCTGAATACCAGTATTTTATATGGAGCGACTGCCTATCTGACCTCGACAACCCAATTACTAGGTAATACGATACCCCTTGGTAAGACTGGTTGTCAGACTTTCGGGCTTCTGACTACTCGTAACGACTGTCAAAGATCCACGAATGACAGCCGGGACCAACGGCTTAACGTGCTTTCCGAGGCACGGAGGGGTCTCACATGTAAAGATGGTCACCCATCCACATACCAACCGCGGCAAGCGTAGCTTAACCTGAACGATCGACCTGTGCGGCTGTTATTATTTCATGATATTACGTAAGAGAAACAATATTTATATTCGGTGAATTAATTAATTGGCCAATTTATTATGTAACGTTCAAAAGTAGTCTCGAATAATTGAAGAAGGATTCAGTTGAACCATCCGCGTACTGAGAATTACTCGTAAAATAGGTCAATTAGTGTTTTCCCCGAACGGATGATTCTACGAATTCATTGGGAACGGACAAAGATAAAATTCGATTTTGAACAGAGCTCCAGTTGTCACATCTGATCTACGTGTACAAATGCACAAAGATTGAATGTGACAGCCGGTCCTCTGTTGCACATACGCATTAGTGCGGAAAAGCTTTTACGGAATTCCATTGCATGAGCTTCGTCATCCCTGTCAGGTAGGTTTTTGTGTAGAGGCTTAAAGCTGGAAAAACGCGACTACGGAAAGAACGTGTCGGTATTCAATCAACCTGTACGTCTATCACATAAATATGTTTACGTAAGACTATTCAAAAGTACCTACAATTTAAAATGAGTTAACATCATTTTGCAAAATCACTTAACTAATAATTAGTAATCCGGTTTTAGAATGGAGCTTTTTATGCAAGAATACCTACTTTATAATAAGGCGTTCTCATCTCATCGACTGTAAGGAAAATTTAAAAAGAGCACCTGATTTTCGTATTTGAAAACATAATAATACCTAAGTACTTATGTTGTTTTCAGAATAATTATAATTATGCATACAGGCATAATCGTCGGTTGGTGCCACAATTCATTAAAATTTCCTAAAGGGACTCTGCGAGTTGGCTTCGGCCCCTCGTACGCCTTCCAAAGGACCGGGACCCCATGGTCCCGAGATCTGTAAAATATCTAATAATAAACAAAGACATTTAAAAATACTTACGATTGGCGGAATAAAGCGAATAACATCGTATTCTACTTGCAATAACCAACTGGTTAACCTTCGCTCAGTCTAATTCTTTGGCTCGTGTCATACGCGGTACGTGACGGGCTTGTTCGCTAAAAGAAAATTATTTTCATAGAAAATATGCACATTGTTGTTATGCATAATATAGTTGCCCATTCTGAGATTACAAATATGTAATGGTAAAATGACTAGACTACGGTATACTTTTGTTAGTGTTTTATAATTTAAGCCAGTCCTAATTAGACACATATAATATAATTTTCTTAGATGTGTCAAACAATCTGACGGTTGGTAATCAAAGGATGAAAAGCATGGTTTCGGTAAAAGTGTAACTTGCTTGTCAAACTTGAAAATTATGACCAATCACTGAGACATGATATCACAGTTTTTCTATGACGTTTCTTCTGATAGTCACTCTACATACAGTAGGTATTCCTAAATCTTTTTGAGTATTAAACCCAAAAAATTAGGTATAAAAATGGGTAAGTATTTTATAATTGACTCATTCATCTCGAAATATAACTACGAGTATAAGGCGAAGAATGTCCGAAATTTCTCGATTTTCCAACAAAGTAAGTAGGTATACTCAAATGTGTGAAGAGTCGGTCATCGACTTTTTCTCGCTAGAAATATGGCCTATACTTACGATACTTAGGTGCCATACAATAAGTTATCTACGCATAAATAGTTATAAAGTACCTTTTTATATTCCTAACCCATTACATTATTCGCAGGTAGCGCAAAAGCAATTCAATCAACACCTAATAAATGAATTGTATTGAATGTCACCATATAATTATGAACATCGTTAGTTATTAATGTATCTCGCGAGATTATAAACTATCGAAAACTTGTGAACAGCAACAAACCATTTACAATTTAACGCATTATTTTTCGATAGTTTATAATCTGTTCATGGCATACCGACATATTGTGAAATGGTATCAAACTTGCATGCGACGGATCCCACCTTGCGCTAATACTAAATAGCGAAGTAACTGCGACGGTTGTACGTTGTTTTATAGACAACACTTTCATAAAATTTCGTTTTACATAATTTTTTTCTCATATTATTAAATCATAGATTTTTGTTACAAATAAAATTTAATGTTTCGATATTCATATCATAGAATAACAAATCAAATATTCTTTATCCTCATATAATATTGTTTAGTTAATATAAAATTCCAAGAAAAACATTTTATCGAGTGGAAGTTTCTAAAAGTTTCAATAAATTCATACCTTTGACAAAATGAATACCCTCCTATAAAATGACAACACCGTGTTCACAAAAACAATGCAGGTAAATTTTAGTGAAGCAGCATTAAAAATGAAATGTATTTAATAGCATTTTAAATTTGATGAAAACAGCTATAAAATTGTATATCAGCACTTTAAAATAATAATACATAAATATAATTTAATATTATCACTTTAAAAATAATGGTTTGCTCTATGACTTGTATATCAGCACTTTAAAATAATAATACATCTATAATTTAATATTATCACTTTAAAAATTTTGGTTTGCACTATAACTGTGTCGAATACCAACTCCGAAACCAGTTAGTTTCTGAACGCACATTAAAATGTCCACGAAGGGGATGGCGGGGTCTTCTGAGTTCACTCGCTGAGCTCGTTTACTAGACCCCGCCCCGTGGGGACGATCACGTGGCGGGTCTAAGTTGATTTACAAGCAATAATAATAAGACGTAGTCGACGGAGCCTTATTGTCTACAGGGTTTAAAGGAACCGAAGCTAACCTAAGTCGGGGTGCCCCAAGTCCCGAGCTCGCTTCGATCGCTCTTGCATCCTAAGTTCTCAAGTTCAATATTGGGTGTTTCTGGGAATGAGTCTAGCATAACGTCTATTTTTACATTTTCGTTGAAATAAAATACCATGCAAAAATACACCGAACAAACAACATTCGTTAAAAAAAAAAAAAAATGTTTAATTAGTTTGTTAAATAAAAAACGTGATTATATAATTCATTGAATTATGTTTCTGTGAAATATGTTTCATTCAAGTAATTAGTCACTGAAACAATACTATTCGAAATAAAAATACAAGGACCAAATATTATATGAAACATTTTCTGCGAATCGAAATTCTATAAAATTTCTGTCTGCGAAACAAGGGGACACCAACTGCGACGAACTTGGATGTAACGCTCGCCGGCCGCTGCCGCAGCATTGCTCGCTGCACTCAACCTAACGCATTCTGTTGGGTTACACTGGCTTAGTAACTGCGACCAATTCGGCTACCGCTAAGACCGACAAATCTGGGACGGTTTACAATTTTACGGGTGATAAAATCGAACAGATTCTGAACCCTGTCGGTAAGTGCAGGTTCGTTCGTTGACGGTTCGACATGGATGGATTATAAACTATCGAAAATTAATACGTTACATTGTAAGCAGTATGGTACAGTTCCCAATTTACCGACAGTTTACAATCTCGCGAGATATTATAAACTAACGGTGTTCACAGTCATACGGTGACATATACACTTTCGAATCGAACATGAACTCATGTTATTAAAAACCCGTGCTATCATTTAATTATTAAAATAATCTGTAATACTTGTCTACCACCTATCGAAATTGATTTAAGTTAATTTTCGGTATACCTACCTAATAAAACGCTACGACTTATCGCTTGTTAGTTTTAATCTCGAAAAATAAAGTACCGTATTTTCTATTTCCCAGCTAAAAATAGCAAGCTCGATTATATATTATGTGAACGCATATTAATCTGTTATTATTTTAAAGAACCATATTTCAGTAAATGTAGATAATAATGCGACAGCATATTTTGTTAGACAACATTCATAATTTCACCACCGTAAAAATTGCTATCTGGTATTGTACTACTGCAAAACCATAGTAGTGAAAATGATATTTCCCCAGAGGGTTGTGTTCGCCTACAATGTGGAAAACGCAGTGTAACAATAAAACCTATTCACAGAGGTTTAGTAATATGTCCTCATAAGCATTGAGGTATCTAAACGGATTAAGGAGATTCATTCCGAAAACAATAATGCTCAGACGCTCAGTAGAATACAAGGAATTCTCCTAATCGGTATACGAAATTGTACCTACGTATTTACGATACATTTACAGAGATAACGATTTCGATTCATCCCTCGCTCAACCACTTAGTAAAGGGCTTTATTTGAAAAATAACAATAGTTAGCGCGAGGAAAAATATCTCTTACAAAGTGGTCAGCTTACTGGGTTCGGCGTGTTAGGCTTTCCTTTCACTCTTTCACATAAAAATAGATGACCAAAGTAACAGTCCTAGATACCCTTAATGGAACTGAAATAACTATATATATAATTAAAAATAGCTAGATATAATAAATAGAGAGGATTAAACAGTTGAGTTCTTGATTTATTTTAAATAGTATCCGAAGTAATAACAAGAAGTAAAAGGGTTTCGTTATATAAAAAGCAGTACAATTTGCAGGGTGGCACGTTGCCCTTTCTAGTAATTCATCTGCCAGCAGGCGTACTCGTAGGCCATTGATTTATTTACCGACACGCCTATATTTTGTCTGGCGGAGTTCAATGCACTTCATGCCCGGTCACCGTTCATAGATTTGATTTTTTTTTTTAAGTTTATGAATTTCTTCCAAATACTGATATAAAATTTTGGTTTTAAATTGTTGTTACGAACTATCTAAATCAGATAAAATTGAAAACCGTGTCTCATCGATTTTTGAATTATGTAGTCTACTTAGTGACAATGACATTGTGGGAAATGGCCCAAGAGCCCACGATGATCAGACCTTCGCTATTTTATAATACTGAAAGTTTCTCTGTGTATGTCCCCAATACAGGTAAGAACGATCCCCGAATATGAAGTTTGGATCATGGTGGCTTTGGCAGGTAACGAGTAGCAAAGGTGTATTAAATTGCACCTCAAATTCGTTAAAGTATAAAGCTCAGTTTTTATATATTTTACTTGGATTAATATTAGAAATTACGTCATCCATTATCAGACACATAGTAGGGTGCAACGCCCTGTCAGACACCCTTGAACTATAATAAATTGTAATTATATTTACGTTATATTATAATACACCTTTGGTACACGTTACCTGCCAAAGCCACCATGACTCAAACTTCATATTCAGGGATCGTTCTTACCTGTATTAGGGACATACCCAGAGAAACTTTCAGCTTTTATAAAATAACGAAGGTCTGATCGTCGCGGGCTCTTGCTCTAAAAGTTATTGTATGTTTATTTTCTGTCAACTCCTAATCAGTGAAACTAAACCTATGCCTTCTCTCTATCTAGCTCTAGTTCCACTTGTCTTGTTGTTTTTGTGAGGTTGTGAGAAAATCCCATAATTTGAATATAATTTTCAATTCCTAGACTTACCACCTAACATATCAATAACACTATAAGCAGCCGCTGGTCCCATGCGGTCGACCAAAAGTCAACGCGTACACTTTTATCAATTACATTTAGGTAACATATGTTATTTTGGTAAAGGAATGTTGATATTTCGTCCCACAAGACCCATTGTCGTGTATGCAGGGTTAGGTATCGATCGCGCGACTCAGTTATTGTCGTAGTTATCGTTTTTCCTGAGTCACGTATGCTCCAGGGTATACTCTTGGGACAGAATTAGCTATTCGCGATCCAAGCAATTTTTGTAATACTAAAGGGCCGACAACAATTTATGATGCTTTTGATAATATTACACAATTTCACGATCTATAATCCTGTTCCTCGAGGTCTATAAGAATATTAAGGCTGGCAAGTCGGATCTCATTAGATGATTGAATGATGGAAACGTTGAAGATGCTTTTGCAAATTATATGAAGGTATTTTGCTTTGTTGTGAGAGCGATGTTTAATAAAGTGCTTGACGAAAATTCGTTACAGTACTTTTTCTTTGGTCTCGAAGACAATGATTGATTAGGTAAAAGAATCCCCCGTGCCGGTATGAAAGACGTAAGTGAAAAAGGTATATCATATTTATATTCATCCCTGCCGAGAGTATTTAGAAAATGAAAGACCTGTGCCTACTGCTTAAAAAACTACGGTACTTTAATGAAAGGTATTCATGATCCTGTTATTACAAAATTGACTTTGTCTGGCTTACTACATTAAAGCTTTTTCTGCTCTGACTATGAATAAATACCTCCACGTAACTATTTGCTAGGATTCTTCAGGAATACAGCATAGTTGTCTTGTTGTAGAAGCTCTACTTAACCAGATCTACGAGCACCGCTTTATAAATTCCAATAGTATGTATGTATGTGACACACATGACCAAACCTGATTTAAAAGAGTACCCTTACATCTCCTTGCAAGAATAATACCCACTCCTGAAATTATTAGCCGGATTTTATTTTACTTCATTCAATATGAATGTTTCCGCAAAAGGCCACAGTAGGAAATTGCCAGAGATTGTTCATAATATGTTATTCAATTTGCTTGGTTGCTGTTGTAAAAGGTTCATGTGCAGTTTTATTTTTGTAGACGTCCTCTTAGCATACTATTTGCCTTGGTATATTTCCCTTCTTTTGAGCTCCTGTATAAAATGTGACTTTTACTTTTTGCTTTAAAACTCTGAGCCAAAAGTCGAATCGCTATTAGTTTTTGTATCAACACTACGTATACGTAAACAACATCAAAAAATAGGAGCCGTTAATCTGACACGGAACAATGGCGCCCAATCCCATTGGTCGGTCCATCCCAGTCGGGATACGTCCATTTCAAATTAGTTTAACTTAGGACGGTTTGTTTATTTTTCAATTATCTGAGGTACGGCAAACGGAACTTTTACTTTGTACAGCTCAGTTATTTCAATGTGAAATACCGTTATTTAAATATTTGCACAAACATTGCATCTATCAGTATAGATGCAATGTTTGTGGAAATATTTGTACCAGATTGAAAGTTACTGTACATTTTTTGACCATGTGTTCAGTTTTAGGTTGTTCGTAGTCAAGTTAAGTAATTAAGTCATGAATTTGGTTGAGGCTTTAATAAAGGTTCATAGATTTGATAACACAGATTAGGTTTGCTAACTTTAGTTTCGAAGGTAGAAATACATAATATTTGAAACGTAGGTTACGTTTCACGTGTTTTTGGGTACCGTACCTGGAAATGAAAACACGAACCCATTACAGGATCATTTCAATTTGTATTCAACGTAAAATAGCGCCTGCGTTAATCTTAGCTACGAGTATTAAAGGCAGCACGACAATTATAATGTACGTTATGCACAGTTTCGTGAGCGCATCCCGGTGCGCTTCATGCATCGGTGAGTCGGCCCGCGCGGCGTGGTACCGCCACTCAGACGGGTGGCGCGGCGCCCCGCCCCCCGGCCCGCGCCGCTCCCCCTGGGATTCCCTCCCCAGCCTTCGTCATGAAGGCAGCCTTAACGACTCCGGCTACAGGAGCAACAGGGCTGACAGCTTCGAACAAAGGTATTATATATATTTCTACGGTGGGTCTTATTTCAAATGGTTTTACGGCACGAACATCACTTGAAGACGGCGAGTAACATACCGTACTGAGTTTCTAAATATTTAAGTAGGTATATTTACTTACTCCAATATATACCTTTTCCTTATACAGTCAACAAAGTAGAGATAATGCACTGAAAACATTATCTTCAGCATGTCATCCCGCACGTTTTATTTATTTACTCGCAAATTTCATGTAATAAATACGACCTCAACCGAAACTCAATATTTATTTTAACAATTTGTGTCACTGAAGAAGATTGGCAGTGAAATCCGAGTCCAAATGAAGTTCTCATTACTGCCTGTCTATCGGAACCCGGCCCGAAATGAAATGAACGGATTTTGATTCCCCTTGACAGGCCCATTTTTAATACTTAATTCATTAGGTGAAATGGAAAACGAAAAGTTTCCAATACGGCTAACTTTAAATTGTTCTGAAAGTAAATTTAATCGGTCGATTCCGTACTTACCTATGTGCTGACGACATTTTTATGTTCGGTCTAATTAATTCTTTGCATTTGATTATAGTGCCGGATTTCTGAAGGACTATTTTTTCAATTTAATCTGCTGGCGAATCTTATGTCAAATGATATAATTGGTAACGTATGATTTGACTAAAGATTTACTTATACTTAGCACTCAAAGTTATTAATCAAATATCGAAGCCTACAGCTTTTTACAATTGGTATATATAAAATAAGTACGTAAGTTGCTCTAGTAGGTAATATAATATATCTGAACAAGTGTAGGAACCAAATTATTGACAGAATTAAAAGAATTACTCAGTATAAGTATCTCAACTCGCGACTCCAACAAAATGTTTCATTATTTTACAGGATGTGACGTTGACCTACAAACAAAATTAACTTTACTCCCATGGGAAGTAAATTTTGTTTATAGGTTCATTCTCTACACAATAAAAAAGTTTTGTAATTATACGCAAAATCACGATTACAATACCAAAATTTCTGTTTATTTTAAAGTAGACAGGCAAATATTACTGACGACCGATGTAACTATTCAAAAGACATTTTCTAAATTCTCGAGGGAGGATGAAAATTGGAAAGTTGGCCCAAAGCGTAAGCCAAAAGGTATTTCATGTTTTTTTTTCAAGTAACGAGGGTCCCATGTGTCTTCATTTCAGCTGATGACACATGACTATGTAAATTTTCCACATTCTATCAAGGCTGTCTTGCCAAGTAACGTGCTCTTGACTAACTATAAGGCCGATTTATCATTCGATAATAGATAAATATTTGGCAATAGTGCCAACATCGTCAATAACGTCTGTTCTATTATTGCCCATTTTAATTTAAAACCCCGCGCCAAAGTTCAACAGAAATCCGTTAATTAAGTAAAGTTAAGAAAGGGTAAATATTTAGCTTCTGTTACAGGGGTGTATTCGACCGCCAAGACAGCGTTCGTTCGGAATACACAAGCGATCGTGAATCTACCCGCTATGGGATTGTTCAGCAAGCTTCCATTGATAGCACCGACTCCAGGATTTGCTACTTGACATCGAGTGAGGTAAGTTACTCTGTTGATTTCTCCCTCCTCCTCATCCTATTGTTTTTCCTGTTTATAGCCAAGACAAGCTTATCCTAAGAAAAGGAATTTATGTATGAAGTAAGTATCTGGTTTATTGCGGACATGCCATACGTTTTATTAAACTAGTAGCATACATTTATACATATTACGATCATTTGGTGAAGGAAACCAGATTTTAGTCTTATCTCTACATTCATCTTCCATAGTTCTCTCACCTATCTCAAACCAAAGGTTTATGCTTATAAAGATTCTCCTAAGAATGAGAAACAGTATTGACTATTTAGGTAGGCCACACTATGGCAAAGGATGAAGTTTTCGGCACTCTCGCCTTTGTTTGTATCATTTTGAAGTTATGTAGTAGCCCGATAGATGTCAATTACAATACTAACTTATGTTTACCTTGAAGACCAATTGTCGGTTTACCTGAAGGCTACACCCAAGGTAAACAATTTCAGAAATTACTTACTGACTTCAGGAAATACTTAGACGGTCTAAAACTGCCAACATGCAGCGAGCAGGCGCGGAAGACTCAATGGAAGGCAATTGCTGAATCTACAGTAAGATAGTTGCAGGATGAGTTTGTCTAAATGAGGCAGAAGTATTTTACATTGGTTGCTAAAAGTAGTACCTAAAACACGGCTGTTCACCTTGGCTAAACTTCCTTACCAATAAATAAATTATAACATATAAAATGGTAATATGTCTTATGGCCGATTCATATAATTTACGGACCGTTATTGGTTAAAATAACTTTTGTATCTTTACCAATAATGAAGCAAAGACCTCATAGCTTTGCATATTAGACCCTCCCCATATGAAAGTAGCCATCACAGAGAAAATTTGCTTATGAAGCTATTTATATGCCCCGTTTGCCAAAAAGTAATGCTACCAATGGTAAGCAAAATGATACGTTTTTGTTTATAGGAACCAAGCATTAGTTAATTTAGGGCAGATTTTTCAATTGGCAGATAATTTTTATTCGTGGAATAAAATTGACGTCTGACAGATTTTGTATGGAAGAACTGTCAAAAATTTAAAATTATTCCTCGGATAAAATTATCTGACATTGGAAAAATCAGCCCTAAGTTAAACTAAACGAAGGAATTTATAATACACGTAGTAATTTTCATAGTTATTGCTAAAACGTTCCGAAATCCTTTCAAATCTAATTGTGAATTCTAAGAGGTACCTACTACACGTCTAACCAAATCTTTTCGCTTATTTTGAAGCCAAAAGCAAATCGATTTACTGAAGCAATTTTCATATACGGTTATTCGTTTTGTTTTCAAGTAGGCTAGAGGAAACCATTATGAGAAATAATTAAAATGTATCGCTAACTTTATCAAGACCCCTCATTATCATTACCTTTATTAATTAGCCCTTATCGCCCCTCTGTTAAGCAAAGGCCTCTCACTAAGTCTTCCACGACGTATTAAAGGCGCCGAATTTTTCTCTCTACCTTTTGCGACGACTACATTACCACCCAAAGGTTTTCCTCATTTATATTATTCCAACAGATTTTCCGGGTTTTCTTTCATTTTGATGCATTAACTAAAAATGATACAATCTTAATAAACTACATTCTTGATGATATTCCGAATTATAGCTACTGTACCTTCCTGTGGATTTGTCAGGAGCCTAGAAAAATTAAGTCTTAAACCTCTAAAAACTGCGATTATTTTAGATTATGGTGACATTAGCCTTCAAATCCTATAAATTATGGCTGAACGCACTTCCAAGCTTTAATAATCTGACATCAGTGGGTAATCTATATGTAAAGTAGGTACCTGGCCTACTGGTTTTTGGATTAATCTAATTTTATTTTGTGCCATTATGTACATAATTAAACAGTACTATCTCATTTGCCTATGCTGCCCTGCCCTGATTAACGATCTCAATAAAGTTGAATTAAATTTAGTCATAACAACCTTCACTACGGCACAAAAACTGACCTTTTTATGAAACCCATTAGTCAAATTAATCTATGTACCAAAATTCTTTAACTGTATCTTAATCTGAATCTGAATGTATGCAAAAAGGTGACGAAGTGATATCTACTCAGTTGGCGTGCAAAAGTAGCTTTTGTTCGCAAGTGATTTAATTATAAACCTAAGATTCGCTAGTTATTTATAACATAGTGCACAAGCCAAACAAAATGTAAAATAGTAATGGTCGACGGTCCGGAGGAGCGAGATCTGGGATGTTCGCCCGAGTTCGGAAGCAATCGGCGGAGCCTGCGCGGCAGGCGCGCTGCGCACTCAACTCCTCCAATCGTATCCTGAACGTAGTATTAAAAATATTATTTTGAGGTTAACTTCTCTCTTGTATTACAATGAATTGAGGCTAATCGTGGGTTTCAAACACCTAAATTCGTTGCAAAATAGGCGTGTCGAATGTCGCGAAAGAGAACATTAAACCGAAAATTGAGACGTTTTGTGTGTGTAAATACAAAGCTTTTACTGTCAAGTGCACGGACAAAGAAGAGTTGCGTCGTCCTCGCTACGTTTAGCTGCGATACACAGTTGTAATTTTCATGGTTGTTATAGTAAAACTAAAATCGAATGAAACTATTGTGAAAATACGTAAATTATCTATAAACATATCCTACGTGTTAAAGTGAAGTCAATTCAAAGGCCTACCTACGTACGAGTGAATTGTTGATTTATATGAATGTTCCATTTCCATTAACAATAAGGAGATATTTAATATAATTAAATATATTACATGTTGCTAATTAAGTAGAGTTCCTGCCTGTATATCGCTTGATCCACCTGTGATATTTCGTCTTCGTAATGAATGTTAACCTCTGTGTGTAGGTGTTTTCTAAAACTGCCAATTCTAAGTAAATATTCTATTGTAACTCATAGAGTGTTCAATGTTATTTTGTTTATATTGTAAAAATCTGTCATAAATTTATATAAATAACTCAGACTCGTAAATATTTACTGTTGTTAGCTGATGTAATATAAATATAAACAAACAAAAGTAGACATACTTCAAGACAATTGCTAAGCGACATTGAATAATATATAATGTTTGTACTATAATTTGCATGGGGGCCATCAAATCTAAGAATGCTGTATTCTTAAAGGTATATTTTTTATTCATAATCATTTTTTTAGAAAAATATTTTTGAAACTCTCAAAAAAAATCAACATGATGCAATTTCAATTAACATTTTCACATGTTTTGTAAACTATCATAAGACTCCTCTGTGGTGAGCTGAGATAAGAAAACTGCCTGTCATAAAAATAACTATTGAAACCAGCAACATTCAAAATTTTCTAATTGACTACTTGATTGGATTGTTATTTTTTTTTGTTTTGCCTACTTATTTATCTCAAACAATTGAATACAACTTAACCATTAGATCCATAAATATAACTATGTACCTATGACCTTGCTTAAAAATGAAAATCCTTGCTCCTACACTTTCCTTGGGGAAAGGCAAGGTTTATTTTAGCTTGTTTGTTGAGCCACCCTCTCTATTTCACTGTAATGGGATACTGAAGGCCTAATGTTTATTCTTGAAAGCGGCCGCGAAGGTACGGCCACTGTAAATTGTGTCAAGGTCGAGTTTCTATTGATCCCCTTCTTTCGTAGCGAGAGCCAACCCGTCCCATGTGTTTTCCGGTTTATACATTCTGATGTGTATAATTATTTCAAGACCCAGCGGACAAATTGAATAAAAAAGGGTTGGATACTTGGAAGTGATTTTTTATTGTATACGATCTTTTCTTAATGTTCATTATACGTTTTTTATTTCGGGACCTATTATTTTATTTCCTTTTATTTTAAAAGTTCTACAAGTTCTTTTCTGCTGTATTTATACCTACTTATAGATGGAACCTTTTAGAAAATATTCTAAACGACTGCATATATAGGTGTAATTGTTGCCTGTAAACAATCAGGTAACTAGTAAGTATCTAATAAACATTGCGTCAGAAATCTCTATAAATATACAAAGTAATAAAACAAAAATATTTAGTTTACAATCAGCTTCATGAAACAAAATATAACTTCTTGGTGTTAGAGTGGACTTACTTACTTCATGAGTTATTTTTATGGTTGTTGTATTTATTTTTATTTAGCATTCTCTTCTATAATGGCTATATTTTGGGTGGACCTTTCACAAAATAAATAGTAACTGCTCAGGTACCAACCACATTTTTGGAGTTCTTAATGAAAGGTTCATTTTAAAAGTCCCTTTGAACATTCTGAAAAGTGATAACTGGCCACTTGTGTTGCCCAATTTTAAGCGGTACACACGGAATAACCATGTTGTTGAGCCATAATTCATCAACGGTTTTATAATTTTCACGAATTGTTCAAAATTAATTAAAATGCGAACTGTTTTAATGCTCAATTTTGTTTCTTTATTTTCCAAAATAAACCTCTTATTTACCCCGTAATAAATATTCCAAGATTCTAATCCGTTGCTCATAAAACAGCGTAGTTTCGCTTTTTCCTATATTCAAATCATAAAACAGTAGACGCCATTATTCATGCAACATAAAAATAGCAAAAGAATGATAACAAAAACATTTATAAGTGCCTTTATGGCAAATATGAAACATTTTTCGCTAGTGACTAAATAAATGGCTGAGAAAACAGCTCAACATGATGTATATCCGCAGGAAACATGTAATACGTTGAAGACAGGTTATAATATATCGTAGGTAACGCAAACCCCATTTGTTGTGAAAGCTTTCAGAGATGGCCATAAACTTACAGCGTTTTTCTTTTTACAAAAATTATCTCAATTATATTTCCATAGAAAATTAACTCTCAAAGATGATTCATGTAGACTAATTTATTAATAATAACTTTTTTGTTACAGGTAAGTCATTTTTAATTTATTGCTACAGTACTCAACATTTCGGTAAGTACTTAGTAATAATAATCTATATATATAAAACAAAGTCGGGTTAGTTACACCATTTATAACTCAAGAACGGCTGGACCGATTTTTATGATCTTTTATTTGTCTTCGCCCCGAATGGCAGAATAATTCTTAAAACATGGGAAAAAATAACAAAAAAAAAATCTGAGGCGGTACGAAGTTCGCCGGGTCAGCTAGTTAGTTATAAAATGAAAATGTATGGAGATGAAAAAGTTTCATATTTAAATTGACGCCGCAATTAACTGTTTCATTTTGGGATCACATGGCAGTTTCATACTGCATTTGTTTTTTATAGTATGAACAGTGGGGTTTTAACGTGGGTGTGACAGTAAAATATCTTACTGACCATCACCGTGTGAGCGGGGAGTTACAGACTAACGAGGGGATTGCAAAGTATAATTTTGAGTTTCATAGCATGGATTGGCATGGATTGATGAAGAAAAATAAGACACCGTAAGGATTAAAAAAAAATTACATTTACGCAATTGCTTATACAGAATGTTATACCTATAAGAGTTGTTTTACAGCTTGACTGGATTGATTGTTTAACTGGGTTTCCCTGTTAACTTTCTTGTTGGAAATGTTTATCAGGTCATAAAGCCAGTGCTTATATGTCAATAAGCAGGCCGAACCTTTGTAATACTTTTGAAAAACAACCATTTTTAGGGTTCCGTAGTCAACAAGGAACCCTTATAGTTTCACCATTACCGTCTGTCCGTCCGTCCGTCCGTCCGCAGCTTAGCTAAGAGACTCTTAGTACTAGAAAGCTATAATTTGGCATGGATATACATATTAATCACGCCGACAAAGTGGTAAAATACATACGTAAAGTGGGGATGTTTTTTTTTTCTCTCGTCTACCCCATGGTGTGGGGTATCGTTGGATAGGATATTTCGGGTTTGTGATAATTATAATCATTTTTTGACTCAGTGATCCGTTTGTGAAATACTAAGCTTTAAAGTGCTAAATTTTGTTGGAGTCAAGTGTCAAGCTGGCGGGGGGAGGGGGGGGGGGGGTTGCCAGCTAAATGGTTACTTTTGGATAGGTGAAAAAATTCACGGCAGTAGTATATATAATGAAATTAAAAGGAAAACTATCACAGCTAAGTAGACTTTACAAGTTTACGAGTAATAGTCAACCAACTTAAATTTGCAGTTGCAATGTATGGGAGAACATGATTTTCATCTACAATTTTAAACTTGTTCTTGGGATAAATTTTTCAGAGTGCGTGGCCCGACACGCACTTGGCCGGTTTTAATATATCAATTCATTCATGAACACAATTTACTAACACCCACAAAGTAATTTAATTACTAACATCGGAAACAAAATCAAAATTCTCATCTAAATAACTAAAGTTTGCAAGTAGAGCTCTGAACTGCAAAAACACTGGTACTACTGGCTACTGGCACAGGTATATAATATAATAATTAAAATAACATTTAAATTTTAAAATTAAGGTTAACAATGTAGTTAAATTGAAAATTTATGTAAATTGTATTTAATTGTAAATTGATTTTGCATACCGTTAAGACGGTGAGACATGTAGCACTATGCAATGTTATGGACACCTTTATAAACACCATGTTTCTGGCAAATAAATATTCTATTCTATTCTATTCTATTCTACTGGTCACCCATATATTAACTCAATAACTTTCATTACGTTGTTAATATCATTTTACGATAAATACAACCTAAAATCAAGTTCAAAGCCCCACTATAGGCATTATTCATGTAAGTTTACCCTGTGGAGTAACTACAAACATTCGGAAATTGCTTTCTCAGTGTAATTGCAGTGATAGAAGAAAAAAAACATAGCTCTTTCCTTTCCCAAATACGGTCCGTATAAAAATACGTTTCAGAGCCATTCCGCAAAAGTGGCCCGTCTGATATTGTTGCTGTTTATTTTATACCTACCCCTCGGCAACTACTGTAAAATACGTTCTCCCCTTTTCCCTGCCCTCAGGTTTCAAGTACGGTTAAAGCCAGTTTTTATGGAGTTGGAGCCATTAAAATTAAATCGTAAGTTACAAAGTAGGTACTCTTCCTACCTACTATCTACATTTTGTAACTTACTGTACCTTTAGTGATATCACCTTGACGAAATATCGATGGAAATCTGACAGTTCTATTGCGATAAAAACTTAGCAATTTTACAGAGGATTTTACAGTAAAAAATATTTTGTACGAATATAAGAGTCGTGAAAATATAGGAGTAAAGGAGTACCTACCATTTCATTGTTAAGTAGGTTTGTCAATGTATAATTATAATCTATCGTTAACCCGTAGCTTTATGGTTGTCAAGTACATAATATAATTGCTCGGTAAAACTAGTTTATATTCAGAAACGAAGCTCGTATACAAGAGATTGTTGCATCGATCGTACTGGCCGTCATTATTCCGTAATTGAATAGCCTGGACGGTCTCTCAAAATTCTTGCGAAACGGACGTTTCGTTGGAAATCAAATTGGGAACACGTCGTGCACTGGCCATGTCAGGTCTTGTTGCAGGCCGATGGCCCTCGGTCGCCTCGGTCGCTCGCATCGATGTTGCATCAAGCTCTGCTCCGCTTCGCTTGCTACGTGCATCGGCCAATGCACGTAGCAAGCGAAGTGGTAGCGGGCCGCGCGGGGAGGACGCGTGACGCGCGGGGGACTGTAAAGCCTTACGCCTGCGCCCTGCCGCCAGCGCCATTTATCCTCTTGTAACATACTCTTGGTTCGTTTGCTAGGTCAATTATCTTTAACGTATTGAAGCTAGGATGGAACGTATTATAGTTACAGGTTGCTATTAATAAATCTTGGTTTAGCTACAGTTTCACATGAAAGGTAAGCTTCGTGCATGCAATAATCGTTTACCTTTTAATGGGATTAATAAATGTTAGTTACTCTTACGTCGTTAATCACATTTGTTCATAAAAGCTTAGTCATTTATAATATCGTCCGATAAATTTTGAAAAGGTAGGAGGTTCATTAAATCGATTGCGATGCTCAGCCAGACAAGCAATCATAATTTATGATTAATTAACTTTGCTTGTTCACTGCGTGATTTTCCAACTTCCTCGAAAATACAGATAGACGATGGAAATGTTAGCTACCAATTATTCTAACTGATTAAGTTTAAATGTGTTTTGAAGCTTTTGCGTAATGGGGAAGAAATTAATTAATTATTTTAACTTAACTACGTTTTTACGCAACTTCCCCAGAGCATTTCATTATGGAAATGGATAAAACTTGTTAGAAACAATACCTAGTTATATGACAAAATACATTCTCCCTTTAGCACGTGTGAAACACATAAAAAATAATAGGGTGCGAGGTCCAGGCGTCCAGCAGGCTTCGGGGGGAGGTGCTCTGATGACATTTTGTTTGCTAATGATTGATCGCTGGACAATTGCGTATGATGGAGGATATTTATATAGTAAACAAGCTCAGATCGGCAAATAATTCTACCACATTGAAGAACAACAAAAGCTGTAATTTTTGTAAGAACTTTTTCTCTTTTTCTTCTAATAAAATATTTAAGAAAACTTAGTATATGATACACTCATGACTTCGTAACGTCTAGATTCGACGCTAATGTTATTAGTTTCACACCGCATGTATTACAATGAAAGGAATTGGTTTATATTACCGCGCATTTACCAATGTCTCACAAATTAATTAACTACCTACTTGTACGAAAAAGGTGCGATATTTTCTTGCTTTCCAATACCAATGTAATATATTACTGTGAGAATACCTAATCAGTAGGATTATAGTACCATTTTTAACCCAATACAGGTATACAATGACTCTGAATATATGTATTAAAAGGTCGACCGTTTCCATGCCTCTGCTAAATAAAACAAAAAATATATTCAATAGGATTTCATGTTGGCACGAATTCCATTTACTGCTTATGAAGACCCACAGTTTGAATCTAAATGAAAGTGTTGAGCTGCTGAAAGATTGACGAGAAGAATCCGTAATCAAAGCAGATTCAGAAGAAAACTATCAACATTATTTTGGTAATCATTCACTTTGTTTCACAATTTGACAGCCAGTTTTATTATATATATTCTTGAACATATTTGATTATTACATCTTCAAATATTTTTATTGTTTTATAATAACATAATAAAAGACACAAGGTATCTTGTATAATTAGGTAGGTATGCGACTTTGGCAGATCAGACAAAAAATTGCTTTCAAACTCGAAGAAGTTAAAATAGTATCGATTACGACGACTACAATAGATGTATCCCTAACCTACCTCCCACCGCATACCTAGGGTTTAAGTAGCATCATACTAAAGCCCACTCATAATCTGAGCAGGTAAGTTGGTTTGGTGATAGCACTAAACCTTACCTCCAAGATTATGACATTAACCATTCCGTCGTCCCCTGGGTCGTTTGTTTTGCAAGTCTACGAGCACGCTGAAGTTTGTAGAGGCAATGAGTGGCCGCTTACCGAGCAGGTATTATTGATGCTAATTTAGTCGATGTTTTATAACATGACATGTTTCATACTGTTGTTTGTTTGTGAGATTGTAGTTACAACTCAGAAGCGAATAATTTACGGAATAAGATCTCGGTTAGAGACGATATTAAAAGTTCATGAAAAGGCAATAAAGCATATTATTTGGTATTGTGTATTTCCTTGTCTTGTATGGTTTGTCGGTGAAACATGTGAAAAATTAAAAGTAACCTCTGATTTATTTTTAAAAGTAAAATAAATGTTGATATAGATAACACTTTTTAAATTACTACAGTTCTATTTTTAATATCTTATGAAAAATGGCAATATTGTATGTGCATATTATATTACAAATTAGTAAAGTTTCAAGATATATATTTATTATAAATAGCTACTTGTTAGTATATAGGAATTTAAACCTTACCACAATCTTCCCATCATAACAAGGGCGAGTTAAATAAATGTTACAGTAAACTTCCTTATATGTAAGTCATATAAGATGTAAACAGTTTCAAAAGAACATGAATAAATACTTAAAGTTGTAAATTAGGAAGAAGGCGCCGAGAGCCCCCTCGCCGCAGTTCCCATCCCCAGACACATTATTATTTGCTTCAATACACAATCCGCTATCAAAACGTAAAAATTGCCTCGAGGTAACTTATTTTCGTAGTTTTACGCTTCGCTAACAAATATTAAAAATGATGGACGACTATCTATCACTAACGGACCGTACTGCGCTGTTGATATTAACGAAATATACGGGCGACATCAAAGCGGAAAAAAATGATATCAATCAATAATATCCCATGGCGTGGCCTACTAATCACACACAGAGTAAATAACCGCTGGAAGTGCATTCACCTCATGTACCTACTAGATGTAGATACTCGTATAAAGCGCACGTTTTATGTATTTTTACTTCTTCAGCTTTACACGAAGATGGCAAGAATATTTTCCGCGTGGGAAAACTCGTAGCGAAGCGTGACAGGCGCGCGATAACGTTCTGCTATGTTGTACTCTAATTAGATTAAGCCGGCACTGAGCAAAACTTCGTCTGCATTATACTATTTACTTAGCCTATATCTTAGTCTCATTTAAATAAGGAAATCTGCATTTACAATGTTACTTATATATCCGCTTGTAAAAATAACTAAGTAAAGAGTAAAGTCTTTACTATTTTGGATGCCACACATCAAATAGGTACGTCTTTTACAATTTCGACGTAATAACTGATTAAAATTTTGCTTTTTATAACTTATAAAAAGTGTTATGTTATACTTATGTTCGACTATGTTAAGTTATATGAATCTTCCTTATATCCTCTAAACTCCAGTCATTTTCAAGAAAATCCCGAAACCTTTAAACTGGATTTATGACCATCCATATTATTGTTCTCTACAATAATTTAATTAATCTCTTTATCAATGTCAACACTTATCGAGAAATATTCGTTAATTCTAGTAGAAATAAATTTGAACAGTGGGTTGTTATATCGTGTGGTAGGCGGGCAGAGCGGGGCACACGGGCGCCGCCCGCCCGCAGGCGCGCTTGCTCCGAGAGCGCCCGAGGACTTACGATCGTTTCATTCCGAATCGTAACGAAGTTCGACGATCGCGACCACCCTCCGTTGACGCGTGCTGGCTCCAGTCGCAGCGAGGGCCGCCAGGGCGTTGGAGCGGCTCTGTGTGTGCCTAGTGCTTGGTTATGTAACTCAAAAAACTTATTTATTTATTAACTTAAACAAATCGACTCGTGGCTTAACTGTAGGCGTGCCGATAAACAATGGTTAAATAAATAAATATTAATGTTCGTGCTCTCCATTTACGTATTGTGTGCAAAGTGATGTGTACGCCTATCCTCGAAGCGATTGAAAGTCTGTACAGGTTTATCGTTTGCTTAAAAATATTCAATTGCACCTAGTGCACACATGTTTTAAACAGACACATAAAAAATGTTTAAACCATTGGTGATTATTTGAAGTGTGATATTTAAGGCAGTTGTTCTAAATTTTGTCAAAGAATAATATTGTTGTTGAAGGATTATAAATATGAAACGTGACGAACGTCAGGTGAATATTGGAACGGCGTAACTTATTGATACTTTATTGAACAAGGCAACAGAAATATAGATGGCAGGTCACGCTTGTCGTTGTTGTTCCAATTAAAAGAACAAATAGAATCAAACCAAACTGAATGTGGCGCAATGCAGGGCGCTTGGATGGAAACGTCCACGAGTTGCGGTGACTCATTCCGAATCCATAATTGCTTAGTGGATTCAACATTCAATGCAATCTCAATCACACGCAAGTATTGTAAACATGTCGATAGGAATGACTATTTCGGCAATAGGTATATCGAATTCCTTTAATACGATGTAACATTATATAGAAAAGCTTTTATCTTAGATTTTGTGTATACCGATATTCCCGTCGGAACGGGGAGGGAAGAACTGCAATACTGTATATATTTGAATACGATACAAACAAAGCCGCTTATAATGTTTAACATGAGCTCAATGTAGAAGCAAAAGAAGATTCAATAAAACATGACATTTTCCATTTTCAATATTTCATATCGCGCTCGGGTTGAAAGGTAATGCAAGCGAGATACGATTTGCGGTATTGTCAATGCCAAGTTGGTATTTCGACTTCTACTATTGTCGACGACAGACGTATAATATTGATATGTTTTTCTACTTCACGATAGCTACTACCTGTTCGATATTTAATTGGTTTTTATTAGCTATATGGTTTGAAAATTCATTGTTTCAAGTGTTGAAAATTAGTTTGAAAGAACCTATAAACATCTTTGAAAGATCTTATCATTGTTTATCTTGTTCAGTGAAAAATACTAAATATTAATATGTATCTGAAACAAAATGGTTCTGCAGCAAGAGTTTCGTCTATCAATTATTCAAAAACTTTTTGCTTTAATGGATTCGGTAATAACAAAAATAGCAAACAGGAGGTAACGGCTTAACGAGGGCAATTTATCAGATCCAATTGGAGATTAAATTCCATTACTTTATCGCTTTGCGTTATTTTCAAGTGATTTGTTGCAATGGCTTTTACCATTAGATCTATAAATGAATACCGACCGATGAGTTAAAAAAATATGTCTATGTGTCGTGTGAAAATAATTTTAATCATAAGATGGGCTTTACCTTCATCAGGTTATTCAAAATCGATTCAGTAAATATTTTTCTATTTATTAAGTTTTAATCAAGAATCTAATATTGTATTTCGTTTTGCGTCTTTGGAGAGATTTACGGTCGCTAAATTATTATTAATTGAATAATGCACACTAGTATTATCAGGTTTACGTAATGACCATTCAGTTATCCTTGGAAAAATTATGAACAGATTTTTTTTTCTATTTGTACGTCAAAAAAATATCAGCTAGTTATATCAACGCTTGCCGAGGTAGGTCGGTGGATGAGTGACCATCCGTACATACCGAGGTTCCAAGTTAAGAAGTTGGTCCCGGCTGTTAGTCGTTACGGTTAGTCAGAGGCGACAGTCTGACAACCAGACTTGCCACGGGGTTTCGTATTACCCAGTAACTGGGTTGTGGAGGTCAGATAGGCAGTCGCTCCATGTAAAATACTGGTACTCAGATGCATCCGACTAGACTGGAAGGGCATTATTTAATAAATTCATAACTAAACTTTTATTAATTTAGACTCGGATAAGAGTATAATTTGTTGACTTGACACTACCAGTAGGTATATAATCATAATATATTAGTATGTAACGAACAGATAAATCATATTATAATACGTCATATTTTTACTATTCAATTTATAAAATATAAAAGTAGCCCATCGCCCAAACGGGATGTCGCTTTGCTGTGGTGTGTCACGCCCTACTTCACTTGGAAAAGTTCGCGCCAGCTATTAGCGTAATTAAAACGCTACCAAACTACAAAAAGATTCATCACTACCATGCCGTGAATACGTCCAACTTATATTTTGTTAAGAGAAAAACTTACAGATTCGCTGCCTCGAAAAATTTCGTCTTGGTTGCTTAGTAAGTACAAAACTTAAGTTATAATTAAAAATAAAGTTTTTGTTACTTAACGTGTACATTATTTTCTCTTTTGATATATCGCCTGACCAATGTTGGAATAAAACTAACTACGACAAGATTCCACAAAATGGTATAAAAATATCTGGTTAACAATTATTCTGACAGCTTGTTAACGTCTCTGCCGGGAACAAGCCACTTCAAACGCAGAACGTTTTATCGGATTTCTATTATAAACGCCTACCTATTTACTTATCATACTATGCTTTCCATATACTCTCATAAATCTGTCGTACCAACCGCGAGGACACTAAATCTTTTAGGTACTACCATCTAGTTTTATTAAATCTTATTTAAGTAATGGAAATGCAGAAGTTTTGATGTTAGTTACTCAATCAGACCGTTCGTTTAAAATGAGTAACTTTAGGTGTTACCCTGGACTTTCATTCATCAGAGAACAAAGCCTTTTGTACATCTTGTGTATAAGACATGCATATGTAACATAAACTTATAGCTATTTCACTCGCAAACAACTTCAACTAGCCCAATTCTGTAGAATTACTGCCCTTCATATCACACTTCTTCTCATTAACACTCTTTATATTACAAACTAAACCGAAAATGATAAAATAATACAGACGATTAAAGATAGCATGACGTGTAACATCTGTATTATGAAACTTTGAACATTGTGCTTAGTGAAAATATTTGAAGTTTGAATCGTGAAGCGATTCCGATCAATCTTCAAAATGACTTTAAAAAGAATTAAAGTACATTAATAATGTTCGCGATAAAATAACAGAAAAATTAAAAATTGTGGAGTAGGCGGACGCAGAGAATAGCGGAGTGTGGTGGACGCGTGATGAGGTGACGCTCGCGCGCCGGCCGCTGACGCCGCTCCTTGCCAATGATGGTGGAGACGCACCGCGCGCCGCCGCCTCGATGTGCGCGCGCGCTCGAGCCTCGCACCAAACCCGCCTCAGTCTCGGCGCCGCCTTCGCTGGCCGGCAGCGGAACTGTCATGCACTTGCGGAGACGCCGACACAAGACTGTTCACTTCGGTGAAAATTTGTTGATGCAAGTTTGCGCTGACCGCGCCCATCTAGCAGCGCTTGGAGCGAGGGTTCCTGATGTTTCGTTTTGCCACAAAGCACATACAGGACTTGGTAAAGGCGATGCCCGCTTTTGCTGTGTTGCCCATCATTGCTGTCTAGCTGCAGGAGCTCTTGTAGCGTTAACGTCAAGCGGTCGACCCAAACCACGCAGAGAGCGTAGTGTTGACTCGCATTCGAGCGGTGGTGAAACTGGGGATAGAGGGGACGGCGGTGGCAGCAGTTCAGTGACGAAGGAGCCAAAACGCAAATCTAAACATCATCACCACCACCACCACCATCACCACAAAATTCACAGCTGTCCCTATCACGACGTCGCGCCACCGCCCGAAGATGAGCCCGATGAAAAGGCCATTGTTCCAAAAAAAACTGTTTCGCCTTATCTCTTTATACCTAGTAAGTTAGAGCCCAATGTGCAACAGTTATTTAGCTTTATAGAGAGCGTACTGAGTGCCTGGGCAGCTGAAGAGGGTCTCACGAGCACAGGTGAATATTCAGAGCCAGATGAAAGCATGGTGCGTAGGCGTAAGCTGAACAAGTACAAGAAACGCACTGATGTGCTCAACATAAGGCGCATAGTTTATGATGTATCTATTCTGCGCGGAACAAGACTGCTTGGCAATGTAAGATTTCGACATTATCATTGGAAAGGAACGGCACAAACCTGCAATGAAGCATTTCTCAGGAAGGTGAGATATTAGGTCCCTTTCAAAATTAACATCAATATTACTTTTACCATAAAGCTACCTATATAACGTATAATGGATGGTTCGTATTGTAATAAATAACAACGTTGGAAGTAAGACGTAACAATAGGGCTGAGAAGAAAATACGGGGAAGATACCTAACATTTTGACCTTATTTTAGTTTCCTCTTAGTGGAAACTGCAATTTCCTTTTTGCTAATGAGGGCTTTTATTTTCTTTACTCTGTTTGAGCTATAAGGCTTTGTGGATATTATTTCTTTTTCATTAATTAGTATTTTTTGTTCTTTTTTCACACATATTCATATATTTAGATTAAGTAAACTTTACACGTTTTAACAATAACTCTTGGACATCATAAAGAATTATTTCCTATGAAATGTGTTTATATGGAAAATCTCCATGCAAGGAGTCCTGGTGTATGGTGTCCGTAGTCAATGTGATGACGTAAATTCTTCGTGTATTGTTACTTTATTTAAAATAAAACGTTGCCCTTCTCTATTTATTGTCATTATTATAATTATGTTCTTAAAATATGTAGGTATTAAATTAATACCGATTGTAATAAAAACTTTTTTTTACAAAATAATAACAACCGTTTTCCAAAAGAGTCACTACAAGGTAAAAATAACTTTAATTTCGGAAGTCGATGTTGTTGGGATCGCATTTTTGTTGTTTGCCACCGACTTCCGAAATTAAAGTTATTTTTCACTTTTAAGTTGTACTTACCCCACACAAATTCGTATAACACTACTTGTTATGTAAATACCAGTGACAGGAAGTTAATATAACATTATCAATATAAACGCAGTGGCAAAAATACGTATTATTGAAGCTAGCTCAAAACCTACCCTAGCAAAGTTAATATAATTTATATGGGACCACCCCCGAGACATACCTACCCAATCCATTATTTTTTTATCGATTTAAAATTGCCGGAGATATCGCATAACAAACACAAAAAAAAACATACAGGCAAATTGAGAACCTCCTCCTTCTTTGATGTCGGTTAAAAATAACTTTCTATTCTGTACTTGGGAAATGTAGGAGTTCAGCAACTAGTCTAATTTCTAATCATTTTCTAGTAATTTCTTACAATATTGCCCTACATATTTTTTATTATAAGTACCAAATAAAATATCTTTATGCGGTTAGTAATATCTTGTTTTCATAATCGCAAAGTAAAAAAAGTCGATAGTCACATTAAAAGTTTTTCAGGTATTATTTACTTACTTCCTCTTGGAGTGAGTTTATCTTTTGTCATCAATATGCACTTCGTCTTCGAAAAAACATCTGGGACAAAACTATTGAAATGAAACGAAAGCTTTCGGACTTATTAAATGCAATGTTCAAGATATTTATAGATACTTACCTAACATGCCTATGTTCAAACACGCTCCGGGCGAACTATCTAAATATCCTGACGTAGTAAATGCTGAAATAAGAAAAAGTTACTGACCTACGTAACGTCATTATCTACCTTTAACGAGAAACGGCGGACGGACATACCTATTATGAAACTATGTATGTAGGTATTACGCTAAACTATACCAAAGTTAAAGTTTGTGCCGGAGTTGCGATTCCCAGTTAACTAAGCGAGGTGCAATTAAGTATTATATCTAGGTAGAGCGGAGTTACCCGGTACTAAGCTTTGAGGTGCCAAAAAGGAATTCATATTAAATGCAATTTCATTTAATGCGGTTGTCCAACTCACAACATCAAACCTTGTAGTTTATTTTTAACTGTAAGAGGATTTTAAATTAATTTTGAACACCTTTTAGTAAAGCTGCAGAAGAACTAGATTTATAAATAGTCCTTGCTCTTAGGAGGTTCATCGTAGAGAACATATCAAAGCGTAGGTCTGCTTCAAAGGAACATGACTCAATTATTGTACATTTTATAATATGTAGTGGCATATAGTCTTCTTTTTTTCGTGAAAGGCGGTGGCAAGGGCGCTGTGCGGCCTCAAGAGCCATCGAGCCGAGAGCGCGCTACCGCGATCCGCATGCGCCTCAAAGCAACTCTTTTCTTGTATACTGTGTTGTGATCAAAAGCGCAAGACACAACATCACAAAATGTATTTTATAAAATTATAATGTCTCCTAAACCAAACCAAACCGTTCGCTCATCATCAAATCGACGAGAGAAAACAAATGATGAAAAGTTTGTTACACAAACATAAAAGTTCGTTAATAATAAATGCAAGAATTATCAAATATTATAAAACTTGTTTTTGAATATTATGTTCCCTATAAATATTAAATATACACCTATGTAATAACACTACATCACACCAAACTTTTTAGCAGCCCTCTAAGAAGAAGACGATTTATACTTGGAAACTTGCATATGACATCTTAATACAAACATTTTTATTTTATACAATGCTACAATTTAAACATTCCACGAGTTTTTCGCTTGTTGTACGCTATGGCATATTAAACATCATTAATTTTTTCCTAAAATTCCTTCTTCATTACAGAAGAATAAGTCATCGTTTCTATCTATATACGGTAGGTACATGACACTGTGATACACTGTAGGTATATTTAGTCGAATCTCTTTACAATCAGCCACGTCCGTTTGAGAAAATATAACTAAAGTACGAAAATTAAGTGGTCCAAGAGGCTTTTAAATATAACTGAATTAATAAATTTCATCCTAAAAGCAATCAATTTCACAAAAAGTTGATAACATCGCTTTGAAGTTGTCTAATTACTTATTAAAAAGTAGATTTTATCTCAAAATAAATATTTTCCAGGTAAAGTAATGAAACAGTCTCGTTTAGCACTCGTTCTTGTACTTTGCACCACTGTGCACCTAGCCTTGTACCTGAGAGGCGAGTAACAATTTCAAAAGTTGAAACGAGGGTGGTCTGGGGGTGAAAACTGCGTTACACTGTAAAATGTTGAAAGTGTCCAAGCTTGAACTTATGTTGTTTGCACGAGATTTAAATGACGTCAAAGCTGACATTTCCACCATCTTATTTTAAAATTTTGCTTGGATTTCTATGTTGCGTACTGTCTCGCGCTATAAACTGAACGTCGTTGTTGCGGTTTAGTCATAATTCGGTATCATTTTTACAACTCTTTTTAATTCTCAATAAAGGACACCTATTCATTCAACTAATCGGCGTAGCACAGTCTACTGGGCCGATTATTTATAACCACCATGATATTAATAACCCAATATAAGATTTCTGTATTAATTAATTACAACTATATAAAAATTAATCGTAATTAAATGTTTAATTTGTGTATAGATATCGGATGATGATCGCATGTCGTTAACGACGGCGGTGTCTGACGAGGAGGACCCCGGGGAGAGCGCAATGAATTCTCCATACAAAGGAAAGCAGACGGGCGCTGCAGCCGCATCCTTCAACTGCACCGGAGCTGTCAGGAAAGCCGGGTAAGTACTTCTATAGCCTTAAAATTATCCAAATGTAATTTTCTACTTAGCGTTATCCCGGTCGGAGCAAGAGCACGCTTTTGGACTTGGTCTGTTTCACTCTAGATTTAATAAGAAAAAATAAGAAATTGAGATTTTACCTACCTTCCTAATCAATCTGAAACATTCTTATAAAAATTACTCAGTAAGTTTGATTGTTGTCTCTTATAAAAACTCACTAAAATATTAGTGACCCAACTAATTTTGATATAGGTAATGAGATTCATCTAACTTATGACTTTTCATAATTTCGGTGTCCTTTTGGAATAAAGCAATTAATTAATTATGAGTTGTGATCCCATTTATATTTCGCGTGCCTAAATTAATAAAGTAAATGATCACCGTGGTAATGATAATCCGAAATTTATTAAAATTTAAATTTAGGAAATATTTGGGTCGGTATAAATTATCATCGAAAATATGAGGGTTTCATATTTCTCTGTTTTAAGTTCGATGCTTCGCTTCTTATTTGCTACTTGCAACGAATTTTCCTCTATGAAAAGAAATCATTACATATATTGACTTTCACTTTACATAAACATATTTAGCAATGTTAACATTTGTCTGACTGTAATAATAATTGAGACCAAGCTCTCTTCCATCAAACCAAGGTTCGCTAAAATAAAAATGATATATTACGGTGAACGGAAGAGCGCAAGCTAAAATATTTTACATGCTAAATCTATACAAGTGAAATATAACCTTCGTCTTCGCGTTCCTCCGGCCTATTGCCAAGGTCCTCTTTGCTCAACGGAAATTCAATATACATAATGTCCAATAAAATACTTATACGTATAGAATTTATGTAAATCTGCATAATATATTATGGGAGCGAAGATATAGTTTGTGAGCGGTAATATTTCAAGACGGTGTCTGAGTTATTTGGTTAAGTATAGGTAGGGATATTTATAATCCAATAAACAGGGAATGCGAATAAACATATTACATGAGATATATTATGTATGACTTAATTTATTACTCGGTAACTACGGTAACCATACCGTAGTTATATTTAGGTGAACCGCAATTTCACTACTGACAGTTTTGGTTTTCGTACCAAATCGAAGTTGTGCGAGGTTTATGTCTTTATAATACAATCTATCTAGTCGGAACTTACATTAAAGTCACACATTTTGAACATATGACACTTTTTCTATAAAAATATGTATTCGTCTGAGTTGTAGAGGTAAACTCGTAAAGAAATAAAAGGCAAAGATTTCACAAAACTCTACTGTTACAATAATACCTACAAGACTACTAGTCAAATGGACTATTATCCTCATTATAGGCATTTGCTTCACTGCAGAGAAAAGATACTTTGTCTTTTTTGTAACCGTTTTCTATCTACCTTTACAACTGAAGTTTTTATTCAAAACCTACATATACCTAACAATATCCTTGTATTCTACTTGATCAAATCACTTCCACCATCGCACATAATTCACATGTACCATGGTATTCACAGTTCGCATCGTGTGTTTACATCGACACTTCATTGTGCACTGGAGCGCCCTTATGAACAAAACAAAGACTTAATATTAATACCTGTCCTTTGTGTCGTTTTCGACAAGCCTTAATAAATGTAAGCGAGATGTGAAGCAAAGTAAAGGAAGATGACGTCGTGTGTCGGGCGCCTTCTGTCGAGTGTCATAGTCTCTATTAGGAAAAGCCTACGGCGTCCTTTATGTTCCTTAAGGCTACAATTCCTCTTCCATGAATTCCAAATGACCGGAGGGAAATCTTAGCCGTGACCTATTCAACGTCGTAAACGCGTATAGAGTGAGCAGACAAGACGGTGGTACTGCTTGCTAAGCATCCTTACAAATCCGACCAGGACATTGAGACAGCTTTTGTGCTCACTTCCTATTCTCTTTCATTCGACTTAAGATTAATATTCAAAATTCATTCACAGTAAATTAAATCCAATTGTAATTAATTTTCAAAAGCATTCATTTATTTAGTGGTGCACAGCAATTACAGTGACGCAAACTCAGCATTTGGCTTTTAATGAATCAAGCTTATTTCGTAGCACTTTTATTCTATTTGCAATGAATACGAACTCAGTCTCAGTCTATAAATATTTATAAGAGGCAATAATTCTTGGGTACCTATCAAAATATGATGATTAATTTCCGAAGCTTTCTTTGATTGGTTTTTTTATTTGTTATTCGGAAATGAACCAGGATAACATTTCATGATTCGTTACCTATGTAATACAAAGACCTTTATTATTTTTGAATTAGCGAGTGGACCAGAGTTGTGATTACCTTATTTTCTACTGCGATCAATAACGAAGATATTTAGTCCACAAAATAAAACTTACACACATTTACTAAACTGCAATTGAGCAAATATATAAAAGTTTTATTTCCTTATAATAATAATATACCTATCAATAATTACAGGCATCAGAGACCTTAAAGACTTAATTGGCTTCGAAGCTTAGTTTTGGCCGTGCTTCCAAAACAAACTAAACCGAAGCATAGGCACCACAAAGGCACCGTCATAATGTCAAAATTTGGGTGCACGCCTGCACGGTTTTGTCGTCTCATATTATTATGAGACGAACCTGCAAGAAATCCATTGTCACTTCTAAACGATGTTCCAATATATTATTACTTACAAAGTTTATTTTAGGTACCTACAATAATATAAAGCACACCTTCAATGAATTTTCTATGAAAACCAAATATTTTACTCGAAAAGACTAGTAAAACAATTTCCTGTTATTACGTTGTCACCCGTTTCTGGTAAACTTATTAACAAACTTTCTCCCCGTAAGCCATGACTTAGTTACTTTAACGAAGCCCGACTACCCGTTTACCGATATCGGATAAATTTTGGTATACGTGTGCATATAATATACTATATTATAGTTATACATAATTATGTAACAAGTGGTATTTTTTTCGTAATCCTGGTTAATAAAAGCGCTTTAAAAAAAAAAATAACAAAAAAGGTCGTGTTTAATTTTTTCTTTTTATCCATAATCAATGACTACCCATAAGTCCATAACCACATCATTTACAAATCTTGGTTGCTAGATGGTACAGGAGTGCCATTTTGTAAAATTCTCACCGTGAAATGAGCTTGAAGTAAGCTGTCAATAGTGTCAATCCCTAGCGTCAGGTGGAATGACAGCTCACTGCAAGCTCACTTCACCTAAGTTTTCACGGACAGATTTTTACAGAATAGATCAGCTGTTCTGCAAACCACAATGAAACTAACTCTGGAATTATGTATCAAATAGCAACTGGAATAAGGATTACGTTTTGTTTAGGTTTTTGAGTGTGAAGAAATGGTTACTCCGTAAGAAGCATCAGATTGAATTAGCACGCAAACGTGGCTGGAAAGGCTACTGGGTATGCTTGAAGGGCACTACACTGCTTTTCTATCCTTGCGATTCCCGCGAAGGACGCTCCGTGGAGGCGGCTCCCAAGCATCTGATCATAGTCGATGGAGCCATCATGCAGCCGATTCCGGAGCACCCCAAACGCGACCACATATTTTGCCTGAGCACCGCGTTCGGTGACGCTTACTTGTTCCAAGCACCGTGCCAAGTAAGTTTAGAAAACATGGAAAATAACTTTCAGCATTTAGTCCAAAAAATTAATTTGATAATAATTATAAATAACCTCGTAGATTGAGCTCGAAAACTGGGTGAACAGCATACATAGTGCTTGTGCCGCTGCGTTCGCTCGTCACCGTGGCAAGACTGGGACGCTTCATTTACTCCAGGAAGAAATATACCGCCTTGAAAAGGCTATCGAATCTGTAAGTATATAACATGCATATTCATTTACTAGGTTGTATGTCCCTTTCAATGTAGATTTTAATAATACATAACTGAACTCACAAACACATTTAGAACTTCGTTATTTGTTTATTCGAACAATATCAACTTTTAATCAAACTTTTATTCTAAACATACCTACAACAAACAATGTTTATTATTATTCATAGTTTTGATTTGTTCCGGTCAAAATTAAGCAGTTAAAGCTATCAGGAGTAGGGCACATTTTTCAATCTTCAGATAACTTTTATCTGAGACATAAAATTTGCGGTGTGGCAGCTTTTGTATAGAAAATATGTCAAATTGTAATATTTTTTCTTCAGATATTAGTTATCTGATGATTATAAAACGGCTGTGACTAATAAAGTTGAACGCTAAGTTAATATTGTTCGCAGCTGAACAAATGAAAATGTGCTGAGGCACAGTGAACTCGCTGAGAAATTATGCACCGCTCGACCCAAACTGCGCATCGCATGACCTAAACCAACAGGCCATTGTTTGAATACCATGAATCTACTTTCGTCGAGCGATTTCACGCTCTGCCCATAACACACGTAGTCATAAAGACCAATTTCACGTGCCTCACCGCGCTTTTGTGTTGTGAATCCCGGATTAATCACAAATTCCGTGAATGAAACAACTCTGATCAACTCGTACCTATAAAGCGAGGTAATAGTGCTGACAATGAAAAACAAAACTCTAAACGCCATATGTCATTATATAGGTAGGGGCAGGCAGGAGAGGGCGGTGGGGGGGGCGGTCAGGTTGTATACAATTTACATAAGACTAATGTCTAACAGCTAACTGACATGTGTTAAGTTAAAATTAGATGGAACATCAATAAGAAAAATTACCCCCTTTTATTTAAAAACAAATTAAATAAACCGTAGAGTGCGTCACTGAGGTTTTTTCACTAAAGTAGATACTTGTATGATTTTTTATTTTAATAGTCGTATAAAATGCAATATGGTTAGTAGCATTACACAACACTAGCTCAAAGGAAATTACCTATTAGACAGCGGCATGTCACTTGCAAGCTTCTCTTCAGTTAGGTACTAGCGATATTATGTATTAGCTGAATACATATGTGGGCTCCGGCCAGAGTCGGCGGCATGCGGTTCGAAACGTTCCTCGTGTAAATCGCGCCAATTTCTGACCCGCACCGGGTGACCGCAGCACGCATCAAAGCCTTTGTGGCCACCTCACACTACTACATATTTACCACATGCGAATATGCGCTGTCAGACATGTTTTCGAGTAACGGAAATGAAGCAAATACGATTATCGGGTTGCAGTGTTGGGAATGCATTGGATAAGATGCAATCAAAGAACAATACAGTTTAAACTAAACTAAGTAGTTTCACAGTATAACTCAATAATAATATAAAGCTTAACGCGAACTGGTCTGAAAAATAATATAACACCTAGCTGCAATTTGCCATCTTAATTAGAAGCCACAAAGTTATATGACTTTTTGAATTTTAAGTGACGTCTTGTGTTGCAAAATATTCAAAATAGATACCGTAATTAAGGTCGGAACACATGCTTGTAGTTGGAAACAATCTATTTTATCACCATGATAGTTATCACGGGCAGGTGGAAGCAAGCGCTCATTAATATTCATAGCACACGTCATCCTCACGCGAGTTCGAGGACCGCGTCCGGACTATTCAAAATATGTTACACGCATACTTAACTTTAAGGCCAGTTGTCTGTAAGTAACACATTTTTTGCATAAGTAACGCTCTTTACAATTTTAGGATCATAAGCTAAAGCATATGGCAGACCTGCAACAATCAGTAGTCTCTGATCCCGAGACTCGGGCACAACTGGCTGTCCAAATGCTCCAGTGGGAAGAAAATCTCGAACGTCTACATTGTGAACAATTCCGATTGCGTTGTTACATGGCAAGCCTTCAGAGCGGTGAACTCCCCAACCCCAAGGTAAATGTTCAACGAAATTGAATTTTCCGTTTCTTTCTACAAAAGTGACCTTACCTAATGAAGTAATAAAATCTCCATAACTTTTTATTTGGTGTTGGCCCACTACAACTTTGTTTGTAGCAGTAGTTCGGATTTATTCTTGCGATTCGCAACTATTCTTTAGTGAATATGATAAGTTTGACAAAATTGACTTTATTTATTACTTTTGACGTTAGTCATGTAAACGTCACCTCGATAAATCATGTCTGTTGAATTTTATTTATGCTAACTCACCAGTCGTTCATAATCCTGTTTTCCAAATATTATAACGAAAACAACGCGCTGGTCGTAATTTATCACCCAATAATAAGACAAAAGAGGGGTGTTGAAATTGTCAAGTGATTTCATCGAGGTGACAGAGAAAGGAAATTTGTTGGCTTCGCTATCAAATTGACAGTTCCGTTGACCGGGGAAGGGGGTTGGAATCTGTTACGCCACGACCCATGTCACGGGACGTCATAATGGTCCCCAACATGCGAATAATAAAAGTTGCTTACAATTTTGCACAGAAATGGGTTTGATTAACGGATATATCAATATCCTTTTGAGGATAAAAATGTCCATGTAAATATGTTATGAGCAAGAGATACGAACTAAATGAAAAATGGAACTTGCAAACATAGACTACGGCAGTTATTATACAACACTGTTTTTAAACAAACCATTTTTATTTCCTATGCTTGGATTCCTACTAATGTTTCAAGTGAGATACTCATAGAGATGTTTGTTACAGTCTCTGCTGACCCACGTGTCCCGTGGCACGAAGAGTACACTCAACAAGCTAGGCGTGTTCACCGTGTCGTCTTTCCATGCGTTCATATGCGCGCGGTCGCCGTCGCTGCTGAACAACTTGCTGGCCGGGCGCGGCGCCACCAAGCGACGAGCGCCACAACTGTCGCGATCCAACTCTGGATCCAGTAGACGATCCATGCAGGTTAGTTTTTAAAATAGTTAAAGAGTTCTACAATATTTTTCTAGGCCCATTCTTATAAAATATTGTGTTTTCTGAAGTGTTTTTTTAGGTTTTAATATCATCTCCATATAAAGAATGATGGGCGTTTAGGCCGATATGTCCAATAAAAACCTATATATATATATCAAATGAAAGTGTATATCATAAGCATCAATTTTCATTACGAGTAGAAGGCTGTGAAATACCGGGTTAAAGAGATATCAGACCTGCAAGTACCATGTAAACGTATTCGTTTATGACGCTAATGTTCACTAAAGTTATTAATAATATTAGTTATTGACTCATAACATTGAGGGGGCTTATGGCTAAGTAATAACAGCCGCACGGGTTGATCGGTCAGGTTAAGCTGCGCTTGCTGCGTTTGGTCCCTGGATGGGTAACCATTTGGGTTTTTGGGTGGTTTTGGGTTTTGTTACAGTAATTGCCGGTTATAAGCAATAAGTTGACATGCATAAGAACTCTATTGGTCATTAGGCCAGGCTCCATACAAAAATGCCCATCATTCTTTATTTCGGTAAATTAATCGGAGAGAATCTAATCGAAATACTATTCGATTAATCCTTACTCTTCTTATGTCGATGACTTATGTTTCGTCTGACCCAGTACGTAGTGACCTAAATACTAATAATAGTAATATTTTCTATTCGTAGCAGTATTTATTTATTTATATATACTTTATTGTACACCAGAAAAAACATAACAAAAAATACGATTATTAATACAAAACATACAATGGGCGGCCTTATCGCTTTCTGCGATCTCTTCCAGGCAACCTTGGAATGAACAGTGATTGCGTGGATATAAAAACATGGGCTTGTCAGTGGTGCAAAATTATATACTATAATAGATACATAGATACATATATAATGCTGTATAATAGATACATATTAAATATAAACAACGAAAATAAATTATGACTTTTTCATTCGATAGTGTCCTAATAAGGATCAAATTCTGGGAAGTAATGACATATGGCAAACATAGGAAAATGTTGAATTTTAATAAACTGCTTTATTTTAAAGTATTCATACCTACATTACCTGTACCTTGTTCGAAATGATGCTCAATATTTTATTAACACACCCGCAGTGCAGTCACCTTCACAACATTATGTTCTAAATTCAATATTTTATTACGATCTTTGGAAAATATTCTAATGGAATCAATAATGTTGTAATGCCGAATGCAGTACAATCCTTAAGACGTCGAATCCAGCTATGTATTGAAAACAATGGTCATCATTTTGAACAATTAATCAGTTAAGGTTTAATAAGTAGGTAACATAAGTAAAATAAAAACATTATTTTGTTAAAAATGAGCTCTTTTCTTTAGTTTGCCGTATGTCATTACTTCCCAGAATTCGATCCTTATTAGTGACACTATCGAATGGTGTAATAATTCGGTCTGTTTTTTTTTTTTCAAAAACAACAGTTTCGATTCCTGGCTAGAAATATTGATTTTTCAAAATTCCAATGATGCAGTTTTAGTTTTCATCAAAATCGAGCCCGGGACTCCTTTGAATAGTTTTCGCTAATCCTCATAGTTTCAGATCTGGCCATCCACGCCCACTTGAAAAATTCACCCTGTATATAAATAAATATATATAAAGTTTGCCCAAATATTTCGACACTTGTACCCATTCAACAAAGTAAGAATATTCATAGCGCTTAAAATTAATTATTCTTGAAAATTTACTAAGATGCAATATGGTATTTCACCGACACTAAACTTGCAGAAATTATATCAAATATCCTGGAAATAAAACTTTTCAATTCGTGAACTATTTCGTAGACCGTGCTACGCCAGTTGCTACGGCTGCGTAGAGGGTCTGTAACTAACACATACACAACAACCTGTAAATTAATGTATTGTATTCTAAAAATATCTTATTTTCTTCTTATGTATAGGTGTACTTGGATATGCATTCTTGGTAATCATGATTCATGGATGATCTGACGCTTTAATTGTAAAACTAAAACATAAAACTTAGATATCCAGCACAGTTTTCCATAAAATATACTTAATTTGGTAATAAACTAAGCTTAATGTGTGGCAAGAAAGAAACTAAGCGCTCCCTACGTTAAAGAGCTATAAAAGCAGTTGTATTACTGAATATAGCCGTAAATAATATACGTGAGCGCTTTCCCCTCAGGTAACTGAGTCGTTTGGAAGTGTACAAATGTGGCTCGTACAAAGCCACATGTATAGCGAATGTGCTTTCGTAATCATTTACTCTGTTTAATAGCTATAGAAGAGCACGGAGCGAATAAAACGAATGGGAATTTTGCCTGAATGTTTCAGTGCGATTTGTAAAACAGAAAGATGTCATCAAACGCAAGTTGTTGATGCACAAAACAAGTCCATCTGCTCTGACTCGAATTTTTGTTAGTAACTACGATAATATACACAAAAATATAGTGACCAAACGTTTTCTAATCGATGTACCCACTCCCACTATATTTTCTCATAAAGAAAGAACATAAAACCACAACAAAGCTTCCGAATTGGAAATGCCGATGTGGCGTGTCACCTAATCCTTGGCGAGGACGTAATACAGAACGTCACGAAAAAAGACTATTATTCGAGACAAACTGCTCGCCGCTTACTGTCTGTCATTACTTAATGTTGTTGTTTCAGCAATCCTAACGTAATAATTTAATTATTGACGAGCAGATTGGATATAGTTATTAATTCTCCGAAGATAGATTTATGGAAATCATGGAAAATAATTGATAGGTTCAGCAATAAGTTTTTGGAATGTTTACATATTTATTTTACATTCGTACATTCAAATAAATTGAAATAAAAGTAATATCAATAACGGTAAATGGGTAAATTACCAATTTGCCTTCATTGATGACCTCGCAATAAATTCTGGATTTATTCAGCCGTGAATATGGAGAAGTATGTATTGAATATTTCTGTTAATGCATTCCGGAATTAAAAATGAAAAACAATATAACTTTTTGAGAATTTAAAACTGTTACGAGTATTATCGTGTCTGAAATTCATATTCTGAAAGTAACTTAATACATTTGTTTTTACATAAAATAAATTAGATATACTGCTTTGTATGTTGAATAAAGTTTATCGCAAAATAAATAATTTGCTTATTCAAATTTATATACGTACCTATCAAAACAAAACTCTTGTAGGTCCAATCTAACCCCAGCTCGGGGGCTATTTGAATAGAAGTGTCGGTACTAGTGAACAGAGCACGAGATTTGCTCTCCCTGACTCGCTATAATTTAATTTGAAATAGGGATTTGCTTCCAAGTGTTGATTCAGTTTAGTTATGTCGTTTGTTCTAAGTTGTCTTCAAATTTTCTGTTGAGAAACTATTTTCATATAGGAAGGAATAACTTTATATTGTAATGGAAGTTTAAGAAATAGGTTGTTTTCAGTGTAACATTGCAATAAGTTTAGTTTTATCAACAAAATGGTTAAACGTTTATTCTATGTAGATAAATGAGGCAAATGGCTGGTTGTCAGGTACCAGCCAATTGCAATCTGAACTTCAAAACCACAATAATATGGTACTAGATGTCCCGCGAGGATGGTGAGGCCGCGGTGCGCGTGTCTCTTCCAGAGGGAACCACCGCGACGGTGGGCGTGCGCGAGGGCATGTCTGTCGAAGAGTTCCTCGCCGCCGCATGTGCACGGCGCTCACTCAACGCTCTCGAACACTTCGTCAGGGTGAAGAAGAGGCGCGACATGGAAGACCATAACTATTTCGTTCCCCATCGCAGCGATCTCATTGAAACTTACGTAAGTACTAAACCTTTTATATTACCTAATCCACGAGATTCAGAGCGGGAGCGGGAGAGGGTTAAAGTTTAGAAGATTTTGTCACATAATGAAAAATATTTTAGCAATTCCAATAGAACTTCACATACATGATTTCAAATTGGGACTCGCACTTCGGTCCACCAGGATAACCTGTAGAATTTCCCAGTAGAGTCTGAATATAAAAAAACACATTATTTCAGAAACATTTTTATAAATACAGATCATCGTATCTATAGAATATGGACTATTGCTATTCCAGACGCGATTAAATGCGTTTCCTTTTAAAAACTTACACTAAATTCTATTCAAAGAGCATAGTTTTTTTTTTTGTCAGAGGAAACCTTTACTAAGAAGTGAACTAAAATAATGTTAGTTCACGTTTTAGTCAAGTCTTCCTCTCAAAAGACATTGTTGGAGCCACCAAGTAATGTTCTCATTAAATCTATAAATAGTTCTCTCATAAACACTTTGCAAACTATAAGAACATTCAAACAAGCGAACGATCTCCGAAACAAAATCCTCCCCGCTCTAAATGTTCGTAGCCATTTCGTAGCGGTTTCGTAGCCAACCTTATTTGTATTCACAAAATAATACAAGATACCATTTAAGATAACCAATGTTATTATTTAAAATCACGATAGTGTTAAACGTAAACGTGTGGTTACTTAAAAATTATACAAATATGCCACACATTCATGGAAGTGAAAATAAAAGTATAAATGTTTCGTGACCGAGGTTGACGTGAGTAGGGTCTGACAGGGCCCATTCCGTCACAGGCTTTGCGCGACACAGCGTGGAAAGGTTATCAAAAAGTTATATTACTGTTACTTTAGGATCAACAAATGCGGAATGCATATGACTAAGTTAAATCCAATTTCGCTTGTTGTTCGACGAATTCCATTTGTGGAAAGATCTCGTAATCCTTTGAGTGGAAGGTGGAACTGAGGGCAACACAATTCGGAGAGACAGGAATTATTATTTCACATATCAATATTTTCAGACTAACTTTAGCTGTTTATTTATATTATGATAAAATAATTATTTTGTGACTACAAAATAAGAAAGTGTGAATTCAAGTCAAATGAAATACTTAATCTACTAAGTTCGTACTTAATCCACCTAATTATATTTTAAACCATCGCTTTTTAGTTGTGCGAGAAGGGCTTTGCTCTGATTGAGGTCCGACAGTATGAGGATTACATTTATTATACTAACCATGTTTGTGATTCTCCCTCATCATGTTTTAAAACAGAAGGCCATTAAAAAAACTCTGATACACTTGGCTCAGAATAAAAATGTGTAAATTTCACGAGGTTTCTCGTTCATTTTGATTACAAGCAATACCGGTTGGTGATGTTTTAAAAAGATAATGACTTAATTACCAGCTCTTAATGAAAACAGAACCACACAATGAAATACATTTACGCGAATAAATTACAATACGCAGGTAGGTACGTGCTCTACAAACAAACAATGCAAATGCCACCAAATTTTGCAAACGGGCAAGAATATGTAAATTTTCTCAGATGAATTGATATATTCGTTCTTTTACTGTGCGAAAACAATGTAGGTATTCAAAGTTATATTTGTTGTATATACTCACATATTCCGCTAAGGAATACCTACGTCTAATTATCTCGTGTGTCCCACAAGGCCGTGTAAGCCCATCATCAATTTTCAGACCGTGCTCCATGTGGACGGGTTGTCACTTTGTCTTCAGAATAAACACAACTGTTCCTAAATATTATAACTACTGCTCTCGCTATTTATTTAGTCCGCTTTGAGCTACTACGAAGTAGAGAAGCAATTTATAAACCCGCGTTTGACACATGTTTTTAAACCACCATCGTAAAAGCTAATCCTTTGAAATGCAGTTTGAATAAAATGACGCAACAATCCGCATTTCAAATAAAAATTGTTTGTAGCTACCACTTTTTACTTCGAGCAAAACTAATTTCGAAACACGATAGGATACTAATTGCTAAAATCTAATTGTTATATAGTTGCACACGCACGAAGTAGTGGAAGTGTGCGCCAAGATCCTGTATCAAGTAGAATTACAACGCACAACGCTGGAGCAAATGTGGGGCTTCAGTGTGGAAGCCGAGCTCATTGAGAACGCGGAGCGGCAAGACGAGCTCTGCTGCTACGTGAGCCGGGTTGAAGACAAGAGCGTCGCCATGCAAAATGGTAATTTATCCTCGTTCAACCTTATATTTCCATCTTTACCGCTTGCATTTCGCTGAAGTTTATAAGTAAAATACGTCATAATATTTCTTGTGGTAAAAGTTCTACAAAATCTGTAGCTTGCATAATATATTTTTCAGACAACGCTGCCGCTAGCCGCATTCCGCTACGTATAAATCTCAAGTTCTTCACTAGTTCTCTCACTCTTTTTTCGACTAAATATATTTATAAAATGCACATGCATTTTAAATGACGTCAGCTCTCAACTCGTAGCAATGCAAAAGATCAAAATCATATAGAGCTGGTATTGAAATTTCAATCTACATTGTGTACTAGAAACCCTGATGTGAACAAAATAAGAACATTCATTCCGAGTACAGTCTTTTTCATTTTTCTGTCAGGTATAATCAAAGGCGACGAAATAATGGTAATCAACGGAGCGATCGTATCTGACCTAGATATGATGTACCTGGAGAGCGTTCTGCAAGAGGAACTGTCCCTCGTCATGATGATGAGGTATTTATACACATCGCGCTGTTTATTTTTACTTCTGTGGCCTTCAGTGTGTGTTCAGAAACCCACTCATTTTCGCCCTATTTTAGCAACGTAAACCAGTATATTGTTTAAATTTTTTTTAAATCTTTCAAACATCAATAGAAACAGTTTTTGTTCATTAATCGACGAGCTCGGCTACGAGGGCTCGTTAAAATAGAATAATTCATAGCAGACAGCAGCGAGAATATTTCTTAATATAAAAAAGGTCGAACAGCGTTCCCATTTAGCGAGGTTCGAAGTACCACTGACAAACAGGAAAGCGGGCGCCTAACACCTAATAAAACGGAAGTTAAAGAGCGCGCAGCCGGGGCAGGGTGGAAGGCCTGTTCATCGGCATTTCCCGCCCTCATACACCTGACCTTTCGCGGCCGCGACAAGTTTACTGAAGCGCTCGGTGCGACCTACATAGTCGGCCGCCTGCAGCCCTGCGCCGGCCTCCACCTGGCTCGCAGCCTCTCCGTCGCTCGTCACCGTGTCACCGCGCCACCGTGCCGCAGCCATTGTGAACGACCGCAATTGAGCCTCTCGACGTTACCGCACCCGCGCCGCGTGAAATAATGCTCCCCAACAAATGTCATCTCGAAACAAGCACTCGCGACACGATATTATTATTGTTGTGAGTTGTTTCACCTCCCCGTTCATATAAAGTCTTTCCGGCTTCAAGGCGCTTGCTTTTATTGTCTTGTTAAACCTGGTGAAGTTTATGCGAATAATTAAAGCATTACGTAACTTACATTATACACATCGGTCCGCATGTTAGTTCAGTTCAGTTCAGTTCAGTTCAGTTCATTTATTAATAATTATTAAAATTACATGTCAATACACTTTAGTCATAGAATTTACAAAAATATAGTGTGGAACATTTATCATACATAATAACACTAATTGAGAAAATATTACAATACCATACTATACTTTAATAGATTAATCATTCGTCGAACCAAAAAACAACAAGGAGACAAATACTTAAATAAATTATATAAACCATTCTTTTAGGTCATATAATACCTGGTCGGTTATCCATATTACCCTATTATGAAACATTCCATCCGGAATAGTGCAAAGGCAAAAAGTGGAAGGAATATTAAAATACCTAACTTTTTTACTAGAAATTGTATATCACTATAAAAGGCGATCCGTTTTCATTTGGTAGATGCGATGCCGTTGCCTTGATAATTGTTGAGCTTTTCATGTCTCCGTTGGAAAAAATAAATCGTTTTCGTTTCATTTTGATGATCGCGGCGCTGGAAACGAGTGATTCGTATACTTTGATATTATCTTTTGTGCCAGCGTTCGTTTCCTTTCAAGTATCGAGGCGCTCATATAAAATCTAGAGTAAACACATCACGTGTTGTTTCTGTAAATCGAGTAATCCGTTTTATTGTTCGGAAGAAGATTGTTATTTAGATAGCGGTTTGAGCAGCGATTTATACCCAGGTCGTCTCGCACGGAGCCTCCGGAGCTGACGGGCGTGATGCGCGCGGCCACAGACGATATAATCGATTCCCTCGTGTGCCCGCCGCCGCCCAGCGAGCCGCCAGTCATCTCCGACGACATGATATCCGGCCTCATCGTGCCCGCACCCGCCTGGAGTGAGTACTCAACCACATACCTCTTCATCTATTTTAAAACCATCAGTAAATACCTACTTTGTGCCTTTGTTTGTTGTGCCTCTCCACAGATCGTCAATCTTCGGTTTTTTCACTTTTACACTAAATAATTATAATTAATATCAATCATCCATACACGAAATGGTTAATAGGGGATAATTTGGTAAAACATTCAAATAAACTGTATGGAGACAAATAAGTAGGAACATGATATCGGGTATTTATGAACACTCCTAATGTTTTCATACGACCCACAGCCTATTTTTCGTTTTCGATGACGACGCAGATTGCTTAGCGAAACGTTTTTAGCTTACATTCTGTACGGCTGGCTATTGAAAAGAACCGCAACGTCATGATGATAATTTGAGTAATGCAGTATTTAACCTTTTGAACGGTATATTAAACACAGCAGTTCCCTTACTTGAAACATCCAGATTACATTTACAAGTTCAGTTCTTAATCAAAGTAAATAAATGCACTGCTCCATCAATCATTTATTTTTGTGAAAGCGTAGGCTACCCAATCAACATGACAAGTACGCATGGCAAATAATGTAATGAAAATATAGAATAAATTGGCATGAATACTTATTATTTATTTGTTGTACCATAGCGTCTAACAAGCAACTCTTCAATATTTCCTTTTACATAATACTTGGCATCGTTTCGGAACCACCCTGAGTCTTCATTTGTGAATTGTGGCTGTCAGCCAGTAATGCTTTGTGCATAACAACTACCTACTATCGCACGATGCGGATTATTTATCGATCATCGTTATAACTCCAGGTTCCCGCTTATTGTCGTTATTTATACCTATGCTAGTTATGCGAACGCTTTGTTTACCGTATACACAGTCATCAAATGCTCTGAAGCCACAATCAGAATGCGATACGATAGCGATGTAGATGGAGCAAATAAACCTCTACAAACCGTAGTAAACTAAAGATATGCCAGTAGGTACTCTTATTGAACGTTTCGCTCGCTCGTCATGATTGTGTGTTATTAACTTTGTAACAATAGACCGTTTATATAGAGAACGTCTTCCGCTACTGTTCTCAGTAACCACCTCATATACAAACACCTAATGGTGCCCGAGTACATACATATAGGTAATAGGTAATAGGTAATACGGGCTGGTATCCGCAACTCCACGTCAATGCGCGTATTTTGCGTACATACATATATTGTACATATTGAGAATATTAAATAGTCATAAAGCTTGACCTATTTAACACAGGACGACCATTTTTAATCCCCGAAAAGGCAGTTAAAATCTGTTTGGGTCATATTTAAATTTAATTCATTTCGAGAAAGTCAGCCTGGTTTTCCTTATGAAAGAAGTAGGTAAATTGAGAATTATTATTTCCTTACGAATTTTTTCCACCCCTTTTTTCATCCTCGTTTCTGGCTGGAGGCATTTATGCCGTGCCCGGTCATTATTTAAACTTACCGATCCGAAATTGCTGCCCTCTCTAAAGGTTTGCAGTAATTTATTTCACGGCTCGTGCTCCAGTCGTACAAGAGGCAATTATGACGACATATTGACTCGACGTGTAGTTGTTGTTTGTTTTATGACGGCTATAGGAGTATCGGAGTGCGGCTTGACGCGGCCTGACTTCGAATCGCGGGTGGTCGTAACAATGGGAGGCTTTCACTATCGCAAACACATTATTTATTACGACATTCCCGACTAATGAAACTACTCTTCTGTCTTCTCAATGGAAATGTGAACAGAAAAATACTTCATTATTGATAAGAAGGTTACGGAATATTGTTCATGGCAAACTATGTAGGTATACACATATTTCTGATTATTAGATTATTGCTATTAGTATGTAGGTAGATGGGTGGTGGGTTTGTATATACCCATATGTAAGTATTGAAATGTAACTCATATTTTTATTCGTAAAGTCACGAATTCCTTATTTAAACATTAATGTTCGGAACATAATTTTTAGTTTTGAAACGTACTGAGGTCTTCATAAAATCTACAATGACCAATGACAGATAAAAATAGCAGCTTACAGTGTTGTGCTAATTCTGCAACAAAAATACCGGTTCTCTAAATAAAGGCCACGACCTCGCCTAGGGCTATTTGCTTGTGCCCGATGTTGACTTACCGCGGCCAAAAACTCATTGTGTGACTTCTTGTCATAAAGCGGCCTTTACATGAAAGTTTCATCACGAACAGTGTAATTTCCTCTCATGTTATTGAAATATGAGCATCTCTTTACAAACCAGTTTTATTGAACATTTTGATTTCACATTTCTTAATCTTTTCGTATTAAAAGAGGATTTGTGGAGAGATTGTTAGTATTATATTGACTGACATATATTCCTGTGTGTGCATGTGTGCCAAAGGACATATTTTTACAGCTTAAATCTATATCGGGTGAGTGCAAATATGAAAGACATAAGGGATATAATTTAATATAGCAACGTTTATGCATAAAAGGTAAAGTAAATTAAGGGCAGCCCGTATGTACAAAATGAATTGTTCAATTTTAATTTCGCGGAAGCTCTTACAAACGTTAAAAGGAGATGGATTTTTGTCGCATACAAGCTTGGCCCAGAAATGGACACATATAAAACAAAATGTATTATAAGCAATAGTAGTGTTTCAAAACCCTGTATATTTTTGTTCGTCGTAAAACTTGGTGAAGGACCATAAGACCCTTCCCAAATCTGATGACATCAAAAATGTCCAAAAAAAAATCAAACCTGCCGATCACGGAGTAATCCACTGTCTTCCAACAGATTGAATTTCACTCAAATCTAATGACTGTATCACAAATGATTAATTCGCTATGCCCCAGTTTATAGAACGTTGGATCTCCGTTGGAAACCAGGCAAAATCAGAGTTGTCCGAGATATGAGTTATAGCTTTTGTTATTGTAGCCGAGGTAAACTGCAATGCAAAAATCCATAGTTCAAGAAAGGCGTAGTCGCTCATAAATGCAAAACAGATATTTTTGAACCAATCACAACAAAACATTCATGATGCTGTCACACGCGGCACCACAGAGTTATAAATAAAATAGGAAACATCAAACCCGGCTGATAAGAAGGGTTATGTTTTTAGCGCATATCTTTGCATGGTACATAGTTACGCTCTATGCATGTAGGATTCTTTATTCTTTCATAGCATCCAGCGGTGCTATTCTGTGAAAAGATCCCCGTGATAACTTAGGTGAAGTGAGCTGTCATTTCACCCGATGCTAGGGATCTGTCAATAGTGGCAACTATTGACAGCTCACTTTAAGCTCACTTTACCAAAGTTTTCACGGTGAGATTTTTACAGAATAGTATTACAGATGTCTGTCTGGATTCACTGTAATGATTTACCTACATATTGTTAATATCGTGGTGACCACTCAGCGTAACGCACGTCACTTTCAATTGCAATCCGAAGGATTTCGATGGAAATTCCTAATCGGTGAGGTTTCACAAAAATCAACGTGGCTGACTTTATAACCCAATAGTCGTGAAAACAGTTTTTAGTACCTACGTCAAAATAAAGGGCTCGAGGTGACGATTCCAAAAATATGACTTACGACCCTGGAGTCACCACGGTCATTTATTTATTTTTATTGGTTCACTAACAGTTGTTTACAGTGGTTTATGCTAAAGGTAACCTGGGAAAGTGTGTATGAGACAGTGCAACAATCACTTACGGTCATAAGTCATATTATTGGGATCGTCAAAAATAACTAATGTGGATGTAGTACTAATGTTCATAACAGTGTAGTTATTATTCATTACGCTTTAAATACAGTTTTGATATTCTATATTCTAAAAATACTCGTGAAATCATAATTATCAATATAATATAAGTCAATGTTATCAATTCTTAAAATAAGCATGTACCTATTACCATCTTATTTCCAAAACTGGCAACATAAAGACCTCCCCGAATAAATACTTGAATCATAATAATAATGTTTTAAATTGAAATATTTTCTGCAAAAATTTGTCAACCAACGAAATCTGTGGTGGGATTCCAAGTATTATCAGTTATTTTTTAAAATATTATAACTTTTTACTACTACAACACAAAAAATCTATGTTCTTTTGGTTTAGAATATAATAAAACTCCGTCGGAGCGTCTGTATAATAAAATCTTCCGTATTTATCATGCCAAACCAACATTGTATACCTGATGTTATCCGTCTACTTGAATGATGGATATTCGTAAAACTTTTGTAATTTCTTCGTTTGTTATAGATACTTTTGCCAACCGTGATTTACATACCTGGAACAATGAGTTTCACGGAATAAGAACGTATTTTCTTGTTAATCTACGTTTACCGGATACTTGGTATATTTATGCCAATAAATAAATAGCTTCAATAATTACTTATAGTCTTAAAGTTAATCAGTTAATACTAGGGTTTAATATGTTTTGTCTATGATCCGTATTGTACCTATCAATTCAGGATGAAGGTATTTGAAAGTAAAAAATATGGTACCGAATTGAGAAAAACAATACCCACTACCCATCTGCCAACCCGCACTGAGCCCGCGTGGTGGATTACGGCCCACTCTCTCTCACTAAGAGGAGGACTGTGTCCCAGCAGTGGGAACATTATAGGCTGATTATGTTATGTAATACGTGGGTATTCAGATTTTACAAATCACACCTAAAATTTCATTAATGACCTGTAGTCATTAATGAAATTTTAGGTGTGATTTGCATAACATGTAACATTGAATGCGGCACAGGTAAGGAGTTGTACAGCCCGGACACGGACGCCCACGGCGGCGACTCCGTCAACACCGGCCCGCCCAAAGTCAGCTCCCGAACTAACTCGTTCGAGATCGAAAATCTACTAAAGGTATTTTACAAAATAACAAAAAATTACATTACTACGCTCGTCACATGCACGCCTCTGCGACTTAATCCCCGATTCAATTATCTAGCTCTTCGAGAATATTCCCGGTTTATTTCGTTAGCGTACCCGCATGGTAATGTCTCTCTCGAAAATAATAATCGTCTCTAGAGATTCAGCCAGCGTCCCCTATTATATCCCTTCCTCTACCTTTAAGAATTATAGATATCTATTGATTTTTATCATTACCGAAAGTGTCTCTTTGTTTAGTATCATAATCTTTCAAGTTCATTTACTCAGATGACGAGTCATTGATTAATATATCTTGAAATAGGTTTTTCTTGATGGGTGGGTAAACGTAAGTACATACCATACATACACGTTCGTAAATTAGGGCTCAATGATCATAATGACGTCAGTAGCACGGTTTAGTAATGTGCGTGTGCCCGTACAGAGCGCGGAGCAGGTGACGGGTTGGTGCCGGTCGCCGGCGGAGACCCGGCGCGGTAGCCCGACCGGCAGCGTGGCTAGCGCCGCGGCCGGCACTCCCTCGCGCCACCTCTCCGACGCCGACAAGCTGCGGAAGGTTCTGCTCGAGCTCGTCGACACTGAACGAGCCTATGTCAAGGTAATAAAATAATAAACCGTTTATTATCAAAAAGTATTCTTACATTTAAATTACAAAAAAAAGTACTCGAAATCTAACCCCGAGCCGCAAGATACGGACTAACGGTCTAGTTTGGGACTCACTGACAAATAATAGTTTGTAACCTAGGTGTAGGCAATATTTTAAGTTGCTCCTGTTGTCTCATCCTGTTTTACTTATGTCCCTACTTACTCTATTACCTGGACAATAAACTATTTGCTATCTCTACTCTTAAAATTATTGTTACGGCACCAACGATACAATTTTTTCTGTAATGCTCATTTTTAATTGGAAAATAGTTTTTGTGAACCTAAATGTGTTTTTTTCTGAAATAAAAATGTATTATTATTATTATTTATAAAGGAAACATAATTTTAATATTTTACCTTGTGGACTCCACACTAGGTCGAGCCTGTCCCGTGGATAAAGGGTAGCTACCAACGAGAACTAAATATAGATAGAGAGGTTCTCTTCACAACTTCAAATCAGATCCTAAGCATATTTACGGATGAAATTGAATTATATCAAGACAAATCATCTTTAACTATATTCTTGAATCTCAAGGTGGTGCTTACTGCATTATTCAATTAGGATCTACTTTATTATTTACGTACCTTAGCGTTTACTATGTGTTGTTTTGAGCAATTCAGCCTCCATATTTTTGATAATTATCCAGCAAATTACGTAAATAATTCAACGTTGCAACGTTTAGATGTGTATCCTCAGGTTCCAATTCAAGCTAACTGCACTAACTCCACAACTAGTTATCCTTATAATATCTACGAACCAACAAGTTCGAGACACATTCGCGAGTAGTTACTCGTAGTTCGTTCGGAACTCATGGACTGAAATAACTTCAGCTGCGGGTAGGCTGCTTTCTAACTTAATAAACGGCTGTTACGATTCCTGAATCAGATTTCTGCCGCACGATTCAATCTTGGGATTCAAATAGAATGAAAGATAAAGCAATAGTAAAAGTCATCTCCTTCCATATAAATATTCATCACCAGCCAAAACTTTTGATGGATTTATAAAACGTATTTAAAACTTGGTAAGCCTGGTCGCACCTGCTGAGCGATCTCGTAACTACCTGTTCACGATTAAAAAGTTACTTTTAAAATAAATCCTAAATGGGGTTAATCCAAGATTTAGAAGTACATTGCGGTATTCATAAAAAACTTTTAACCGCAACGAAGGTGCTTATAAAAATAATGGATGGAGCAAATGAAGAAGTAAAGCTATTAAACCTCTCAAAATTTATTTTTATTTCCTGTTAAATAAAATATCGTCCTAATCATTTTACGATAACTTGGTAGACTCTTTCTAAACTTAATTTATCTATTTTCTCGCGTATATTTCTTTTGAATAATATATTTTACAAACATGATGGTTTACGGACAAGAGATTTAGTATTTCCTTAGCATAAACAAAGGCACCGTTCAAATACCTGTGCCTAAGACACAAGGATATTAATACCAGAGCGTTGAACTATCCCAAGAATACCTTTACGAAGTTTCAGGTATCAAACAAGCTCTCATTACTCCAGAGAATACATGGAAATTCTGGACAGTATGCAATAATACCACCGCAACGACGTAGTCCACTGCGGGCATATATAGGTTATACTAATTGCTATATGAAACAGAGCTCTCCAATATCAAAGCACTAATTATTATAGGCAACCCTTTATGCAGTATTAAGTCTCAAACAAGCCCTTGTTATCCGAGAAAATACATGGAAACACTGGATAGTAAACTCATCCAACTTAAAACGTTTTTACAGGGTACACAACACAATAACGTCGTAATACTCGGTTGAATCGAGTTTGAAACAAAAAGTTTAAATGTTAATTCAGACACGCGTAGAATATAACACGGAGCGTTATTACTTCCAGCACCTGAACAACTTACTGGAAAACTACCTGGAGCCGCTCAAGAAGGAAACTTTTTTATCAAACGCCGAGATCAACGCTTTGTTCGGCAATATACAGGAGATAGTGACTTTCCAAAGACAATTCCTACAAAACTTAGAGGAAGCGCTTGAGGCTGAACCTAACTTCCATCACTTTGAATTTTCAAATCAGTTTAAGGTATACAATAACCTTTAACCTTTTTTGTAACGTGTAATTTTTCTCAGTATTCAATAGTGCCTATATTTTTTCCAGAATGTGCTCTTCTCAGTAGGAAATGCTTTCCTGTACTACGTAAATCATTTCAAATTATACAGTTCTTTCTGTGCCAGCCACAGTAAAGCCCAGAAAGTGTTACACCCAAGTAAGTATACGTATCTTCAGTACATATTATCACATCGAATGTTGTTTATTAATTTGTTTTGCCCTCGTATTATAGATGAAGGTAATCAAGCTTTACAAGAGTTTCTTGCGGCTCGAAATCCAAAACAGCAACATTCATCAACATTGGAGTCGTACTTAATAAAACCCATTCAGCGGATATTAAAATATCCGCTGTTACTCCAACAATTGAGAAATTTGACTGATGTAAATTCGGAGGAGCATCTCCATTTAGTGGGTAAGGAACTTGAAATTTAAATTTATTATTTATTGTAAGGGTTTCTTAGGACATGAATTATGTCTCGATTATTTTTTAATAATTTCAGAGGCTCTGAAAGGCATGGAAAAAGTTGCAGAGCACATCAATGAAATGCAACGAATACATGAAGAATATGGTGCTATATTTGATCACTTGTTTAGACAACATCAAAAGTCTTGCAAGCAACCTATAGATCTAAGTCCTGGTTTGTATCTAAAACAAAAACATAGAACAAATGTTAAGTTAATCTCGACAATGTACTAAACTCATCTTATTTTTCAGGCGATTTGTTATACTACGGTGGAGTAGAATGGTTAAATATTTCAGACTTTTTAGGAAAAATAAAAAAGGGATTGGAATTGCACGCGATGTGCTTTGTATTTAAATCGGCTGTTGTCTTCCTCTGTAAAGAAAGACTGAGGCAGAAGAAGAAACTTATGGTATGCAGTCCTTACCTTGATTTAACCGCGGGCAGTTTTTGTAATGTTTACTCCAAAATACTAATTCTCAAAAACTTTTTAGGGTGTATCATCTAAGAATAGTTCCAACGAGGTAGAAATCATTAGGTACCAGGTACTGATACCAGTAACCGAAGTGCAAGTTCGGGCCTCCTCTGCCAAAGACATGGACAGTCACTTCCTGTGGGAGCTCATACATTTGCGGAGCCAACTGCAGCGCCGCTCCGAGAAAGTTTACGTACTGTCTAACAGGTGCGAGTTTGAAACTATTATTGATTCGATTACCATTCCAGTCGAACTTTAGTTTTGAAACTATTTAAATGTCAATGATGAATTGAGGTGTCGTGTTGTATAATCAATTTGAGTTAAAGTTGTTTTGGTTCGTGTTTTTAATGTTCAAACTTTATATTATATTTAATTAAAATCGACCTTTTGAAAGGTTATTAAAATGGCACTCAAGAAATGAAAGTTATAAAAGTTGTTCACCTTAAGCTTAGCAATCTTCACTAATTAACACGGGTTCCAAAATTTTGCCAACTTCAAGTTACCGTATCTTTCCTGCCGTGTTATTTTACTTTGCATTTGGAAAGAGCCATAATAAAAAAAAATCTAGATAATATTCCGTACTTACCACTGGTTATCTCCCAACAGCACGGCGGACTTCCGCAACGCGTTCCTGAAGACGATCCGTCAGATCATCCGCGAGTCGGTGCGCAACATGTCGCTGCCCACCACGCGGCCCGCGCCCGCGCCGCCGCGAGCCCCGCACACGCTTGATCGTGATAGACCCAAGCACCAGGTAACTTTGACATTCTTATTAAACTTTGCTTTGGTTTTTTTCTGTATCGTGATGAAAGGAGATAAAAACATAATTTTTATTAACATACTAGCTAATGCGTTCTAATGGTTCTTTTTTTTTTTTTTGTTACGAAACATTCCCGGCGCGCACACAATAACATACCAAAGGTTTATCCGAATCGGTCGAGCCATATTCGAGTTTTTGCGAGACTAACGAACAGCAATTGATTTTTATATAGGTACAAGATTGGCATCATTATTATGATTGGCTCTGTATTTAAAAGATAACTATAGTACCCCGCGTTTCTGTATTTAAAACATAAAGATACTTGCATAGGTATAATAATTATGAGCTCTATAGAGCTCTCTTCTTCTCTCTTTGCCATATTAATGGCTGCGCACTGTGCCATGTACAAAGATGGTTATGAAGATTTTTTCATGGCCTTTATGACAATGCCATCTCATCATCCGGCAGATGACCTACCTGACTGTTCACCTTTCGTTTGGATGCTAATGTTTCGGTCCTAAAAAGACGTAATGTTTGCACAGGTGCAAGTGATGCAAGGATCACAAACCCTCGGCAAAACTAAGAAGCCGAAAATCACTGGACAACGACTGTCGGCTGGGAATATTGAGGTACGTATTTGATTCTCTCAAATTTGTCCTCATTAATCTTAAAAGTTATGACTCGCTGATTTAATTGACATACTTTTAGTTAACAGTGTAAATGAAAAACATATTTTTATTTATTTTAGTACCTATACTACTATAGTTCAGCTGAACCATCAATAACAACAAAAACTGTAAAACTCCAAAAACATTTAAATATCCTTAAATCTCTTTACGAAACTCATATAAATACCACACCCCTTGCAGGTGGGTGACCTATCACGCGAGAACTCGCAGGATGCTGAGGAGCCGCCGCCAGAGCTTCCGCCCGAAGAGCCCACCTTCAGGCACCGCAGCAAGACGCTCGGCGATACCACCGGTTAGTACCTACTACTAGCTTCTTCTAGCCTGGTACAATTAAAACTTTGTATAAAATTTAATGTTCTATTTCCACAAAGTAAAACCTGGTTCCATAACTTATCTGGTACAAGTGTTTTGTTAACCGCTTTTGAAGCATTTCTTGAATGTAGCAATAATGGATAAACAAAGTACCTAACATTATTTTCTTGTGTGCGTAATGACATCTTTAGCATGCGTCATTAACTTCGAATGATCTACCTACTGTAACGCCTCAGGTGTTCGGGTCTAAAATAATCAACCTCCTATCCGTGGCTTGTAATAACAAAAGCATGTGGCACCACTAACAGAGAGCGTGGCCAAGCGCGCGCCGCCGCCGCCGCCGCCCGCGCGCGACGCCGACAAGTGCGACCCCGGCTGCAAGTCCGAGGGCGAGGACGAGCAGCCGCCGCCGCCCGCGCGCCGCGGGCTTGGCAGGACGCCCAACCATCTCACGCTCAGGTACGTACGCGTGGCCTACTGCACTATATGTATGGAACACTGACGACCATTACTGTCAACCAATGGTGGTTTAATTAAAATTGACAATCACCACTCAACAATTAAACCTATGCAGCGAAAGAGAAGTGAGAGTACTAAATAAAGTGTTTGTATTTTCCACAGCACGACGTCGACGCTGAGCGCAGGCAGCACGGGCAGCCAGGCCCGGCTCATCCAGTCGTCACATCAGCCCACTCAGTACCAACCCACCATGGTTAAGGAACTAGGTAAGCAAGAATCGCAGTCACTCAAATCTTCTCCAGAAAGGAAAAGTTCCACCGTACCCGAGAAGAGGATCAAAGTCATACGATCCTGCAGTGGCAGTAGCATCAATAGAGATAGGTCACCCAATCGGTCCGTCGACCATACCTCACCGGATCGGGATCGTGTCACAAAAGTGATCGTTTGCAAGTCTCCGAACAAATCGAGCCTCAAGCAAACCAAAACGTTGCATCGATCCCCAAGAGGAAGCTTCGACCAAACAAAATCTCCCCGAGGATCCATCGACAAGTCGCGATCTCCGCAGCAGAGCTTTGATGGATCTCGATCACCGCGCGGTAGCATCATGAAATCACGTGAAAATAGCGTCGATCGTTCACGATCACCAAAACCTGCACCAAAAAAAGGAATAATGCGAACCCCGCAGGCCAGTTTCGATAAATCGCCTTGCAAGTCACCAAATCTAAGCCGAAGATCTTCTAAAACCGGTGGAGAGAAATTAGCGCGACTTGGGACGAATTCGCTGGATAGAATGACTCACTATTCTCAACTAGCTAAAGCTGAAGATAAAGCAATCAAAATGGGCATCGTTGTCTCGAAATCAACAGAATCGATTGCTAAGGCTATTGAGCACCCAACTTGTGTCCAATGTTACCTTTCCGGAAAAAAACAGAGCAAAACCTCCTAGCATAAGGGGAAGGGCAAGTCGCCCAAATCTCGACGGAAGTCAATGACTGCTCAATCGATTCTAACTTCATCAGACCGGAGCAGCGTCGAGACCCTGGACGGCATGCCCCAAGAGCGGGCGCGCTGCACGCCCACTCGCCATCACGAGAGATATGACTATGATCAAATACATGTATAATCAAATTCTACAAGCTCCAAATAACATCAGGAAAATTAAAATCTCGGATGATACATTTTTTCTGAAAGTTTTCAATAAAATTTCCATTCAATAACATACAATCCTGCTATATCAGGTTCTTCAGTAATACTTACTGCAAAAGACTATCACATAGTGGGATTTTCATTGAATGCTTTCAGAAATCAAGAATATTATAATGACAAATATATACACCACTTTACAAGACTGTTCTACCAATTTGTGACTATCAGACTACCAAAACGTTAAATCAATTCTAAACGTATAAGGCATGAATCACATTCTCGAGCCCCAAGACAAGATTCAATCAATTAGACGTTCAAATAAATGTATACGTAAAAAAAATTAAATCATTGTAAATTCAATGTCACGGTTGTAGGAAACTGTACTAGACACATAGAGTAATTCCACGACTCTCAAAGTAGAAATAAATGTACCTCCGTAAAATATAAGTAGACACAATAATAATTACAACCGTATATTATAGCATAATATATTAAAGTTAATCAAATCCTAATTCTAGATAAATCCAAGTGCTAAGTGTTACATAATAATGGCTGTGGTATCGTACTGATGTTAATCCTTTTATCATCTTCGTCATAGTATTCTTCTTGTTAATTTATACTGTTATTATACATCCCGATAGATTTAATGTATTATTGTGTAGATGGCCATGGATTTGTATCGTTAATTAAGTCTTCCAATTCTAAGTATGTATAAGTGATGATATTAATTTATTTTACCTCTCGCATCTCTTCAGTACCTGCTCAATTTAGTATTAAACTTATCAATTTATTAAGTATATTCCGTAAATATTTTACAATCCAAACAATATTTACATGCAATTATACGCTATACGTAATAATTATTAATATTATTTATGGCATGATTATTTCGTTGGTGAATATATATATATATATTATTAGATAGGTTATTTCCAAATATTTGCACGAATGCATTTAAAACATATACTAATGTGGCCAACTTTCAAAGCTTCGTAGCATTATAGGCTGGTTGTGCATTGTATTATCGAAGCAAAATATACTTAGCAGCAATTATTATTGTTCATCTTACTCTAATAGTAAAATACTGAACTACTTTTATGGATACATTCTACAACTCAGTAATGGAACGTAATATCCTGGAACTGTTGAAGTAGCCAAAAAGTGTTTCAGATTTTTATGCGTGTAGTGAATCATTGTAAACCGTTATATTTAAAGTACTCGTCGGACTACATAATATTATATGCATTAATAAACGATATTGACATATATGGTAAAATATAATGCTATAAAATTTACTAATAAATAGGCTAGCTGTGTATCCAAATTATAATCTAACCAAATCAATGTAGGCAAGTACACTCTCTTTGTTCACGTAGTGCTTTACCTTACCTCTGTAGCGTTGCACAGATTCTCTGTCAAATTAGATGATGCACCCACGAGCAGAAATGAATGTCATCGTATATAAGTACCTAATCAATAGTGAGTAAAGTAAATATATTCAATGCATAAATAATGGATCGGTGCACCGTAGATTCTATCGTCACTGTGTGTATCTAGGCTACCGCTTAAGTAAAGTAAGTAGATGTTCTATCTAAAATAGTGGACGCCGCCAAAGCTCTGCAAGCCCCTTGAACCGCTTGAATGTTCGATGACACGCGACTCGGCGGCGGCCCCCGCCCCCCACACACTCATCAAACATTCAACTCTTTGCTCGCGCGCGCGACTTCCCGGCGATCGGTCCCATCCATCCAAATTCCGTTGGCGCCCCGCGCGCCCTCTGCCGCGAGATGATGTAAGCCTAGATCACACGGCACTTGTTTCCTTGATATTGCATACGCGGATGCCACAGTACAGTAAAACATATTATAATTAATGGTTCTTACGGAGATGACTTTTCAAACTTTAATTACTTCATAAAATATGTTTATTTACGTCTAGAAGTTCTGCTAATTGACGATACATACCACATTTTGTGACACGGTAAGAATCAGAGAATTATGTACGGTCATTTTTTCAACTATCAAAATTCATTTACGGTACATCGACAGAGGTCGTTACTGTACTGTGGCATCACCGCATACAATTATCTTTGGAGCAAGTGAGGTGTGACGTGGGCTTTCTAAAGAGTTCGGTGTTTGGTGTGTTGTAGGATCGCCCGTGTGGAAACCGCGCGACATGTCGAGCTCGGCGGGTGGGGGCGGGGGCGCGGGCGCGGGGGGCGCGGGCGCGGGCGGCGCGGCGCCCACCACGCTGCCGCGCTCCACGCGCGCGGCGCCGCGCCCGCACCACCTGTCGGCCAGCCGCAAGTCGCTGGCGCCCGACCACCGCCACTAGCGCGGCCAGCTGACCCGCGACTGTCGCGACCCTCCGGCTGTCCGGACGGACCCGAGTTTTGTTACCCGCCGCCTACCGACCCCACAATAGTCTAATCACTTGACCGTTCGATATTTGTGTACCTCTTAACGTCTTTCCTTCAAATTTCCCTCAGTTTTTATACCTATTAGTTTGCCTAAAATTTTCCCTCAACTTACGTTTTTAAGCTCAAATATGACCTAACCTGTGTTTAAATCAGTCGACCATTCATTAAGTAAGTATATTTTCATTGATTGAGCTCAAAGTATTTTTGTGTTAGGTGCATAATCCTGTGCCCGTAACGAATAAGACTGCGTGCGGCTCTTTTGTGAGGTATAGTGTACCTACCTAATTATATTAAAAATAATTTGACAATACCCTCATTAATGCAACTCATAATTTCGTGAGATCCTTCTTTTGTAAAATAACAGCATTCTATTTAATGAAAACCAGACACTTAGTCTGAAAAACGAAAACTACCTGAGGGTTCTACCAGGTATTGTACATGTGCCCTGAAGATTCATTTGTAATTGATAAGACGTAAATATATCGCAATGCATTTGTTATGGGGTTTGAAATATAAATCAACATGTTGACTCATAACGCGCTACAATACAGTGTCACATCCTGTTATTGACTTCCACGTCGAATATAATTTGTTGTTTCAGAATATAAGTATCCACTGGATATGAAAGTAAACCTCATATTAATAGAAAATAAGTTTTATTTAAAATCGACCTACATGACACTGTTTATTTAGGTAGGACTATTTTATAACTACAAATAAATGACAATATCAATAGAAAGTCGAAAAAAATATTGAGTCACATTACATAATTAGTTTCAGTGTTAAAATGTTAATGGACATGTTACTTTTTTATGGAAACTGATTGTAATCTTCGCGTAGATCGTAAACTCGTAATAGCGCCTACACCGTGAAACCGTCAACTGTACACTGAAGGTACTCAGCATGCCACCACTATACAAAGATATCTATCCCCGTAAAGACTTTCTACTTTAGCTTTATTTAAGGCATTCCTTTAATATCTACTTGTTTAAGCATGCGAATATCCTATAGATTCGTTTGATACGGACTGCTCTGTGCCAAATTAGGTACTCTCTACACCTCCTTGTGCTTGAATACTTATCGTGAAGATATTCCTGAATAAATAAATATATCGTGAGAGTAGTTAGCTGTAATGTATTTGCGTTTCATTTTCGTCACATTGGCAACTCACTACCCTATAGTTCAAAATGCACTAACCCAAAAGGAAATATACACTAGGTAGTTTTGATAATAATTTCTCTTCGTGATCAAATTCGAAAGTTCTATCATAGGCTAGGTGAATGATATAACATGTATCCACAAATTGAGTTTTACTATAATTGAATGTATTATAATAATTATAATATGTATGATATTTATTTGCTGTAATATATTGTAAATGTGTTGAACGCAGTCGCGGAAAACTATAAACTGGATCGACGAAATACTTTGAACCCGTGATATTTAGACCGCTACGACGTAGCCTTCTGTAATATATTATTACCGGAACTTGGCGCATATGGACAGCAGTTTGAAACTCTTTGTAAATGTATGAATAACTACTGATCTATACTGGTAAGAGGAAATGTTGGAAAGATTCCGATTTGTAATAATATATTGTGAAAACGGTGACGACTTCGACATCTCGTTGTACTCGTAGTTAGGCGAAGTCGAGTGTCTTGTAGCACTTGTTAGTTTTTCATGTCAGAACATATCAACGGCGGTGGAGCTATCTCGTTCAGCTTATAAGTTTTCTCGCGATCTAGTAACTGTTTATTGTTTTAAGTTATTTGCAGTTACCAGGAGTATGTATACACAGTATGCACTATGATGTTTAGGTAATACCTGTGTAATATGTATGTATATTATTGTGACCACATTATATTTTGAACTTTAAATATTGTTTAAGTGTTTGTTTTGTGACTTATTGAAATAAAACAGTTTATTAATATACATATGTTAAAATATTCGAATTTAATAATTACGAACTTATACAATCAATTTATAGATTATTATTATACTAAGAAAATTATAATTAATAAAATGAATAAACAAATATGAGTGAAAATTAAATGAAGGATGAACTCATTAATTGCGATTGTATTTCATACTTCAATGACATTTGAAAGTAAAGTAGGAAAATGAATGAATATTTAGAAAGACTTATTGAAGTAAAATACGAAAGTAACTAATGTTATAATAAGTATTGAACTTTTATAATTTGTTGTTGACATGATTTGCAAATTCCGTTGTTTTGTCATTACTTTCCGTCAGTGTATTATCGAGAATAATCTCACCTGTATACAATGTATGTATTACCGTTGTCAAACTACTTTACAGATTATAAGTACGGACCTTCACATCTCAATGAATCACTTCCGTGCACTGTTAAATATGATTTCCCTATATGTATTACCAGAATGTATTCCTAACTAATCATATCTTCTTTCATTCTAACTTTAGTTTCAAATGAACAAAACATTTATGTTGTAGTCACCACATACCTAATGTTTTATATCTCTTGGACTGAATATATATACTTAATCGCGTCACATTTCTAGGTAATCATTTTGTTCGATCACCTAAATTTAAAGTGCCTTCACATGTTTAAAAAAATGTGCACGTATGTTTTAAGTTTCATAGATGCATATACTAAAATCTTTGAAGTAGTTTGTCAATGCCTGCTAAATGGGAAATGGTATTAATTCTAGTATCCTTTAGTGGCTTCCAAAACAACTAGTCTAATTTACAATTTTAATGATGTATTTATTGTTTTCATAAGTATTTGATATGTTAAATTTTGTGACACGTATGGAAATTACTTTTTATTGCTTATGAATAAACATAAAATATGATATAATCTTTTTACTCATTTAATTACCCCGTAGCATTTTCTCAGTAGGTCCCTATGTGTAATTAGTTCCTGGAGATTAGATCCATCTTTCTCCTATGCACCGTTCGGTGCTTCTTTATCTACTCGCCGAAAGTAGCAATTTACAAGTGATTGTAAAGTGAAAATCACTATTTAATAACTTATGAGCTAGACGAACGTGGCGAAAAGCCAATGTATTTTTTTGTGAAAATGAATAAAAACCCATGCATATAATCGGTACAATGTGTTTATTAAATCGTACATCGACTTCCATAAATCAAACATTTCAGTGTTTCCGGATTCAAAACCTTACAATTTGCTAATAAAACAGATTTTCTAAATTGATATGAGTGAAACATTCAAAATATAATTAATTATGTAAGTATTTACAAGGTTAATAATAATTATAACTAGGTAGGTACACAATATTTTTTCATAATATACTTTTGTTCAGTAATTTTAACTGCCTCAACAAATTTACATAAAACTTACGCATCTAAATTTTGTTGGCCTAATATTTTTAACGAATCTTGAAGAAAACTTAGGGAACAATTCACTCATACCTGACCTCAACATTAGGTAAAAAACTATGGAGGTCTAATAACTACAATATTTTAAAACGATTTAAGTTCATTACACAGTCATGTTTATTATTTATTTATAAAGATTTTAGCTATTTGATTGTAAAAGTAAAGGAAATATTTTTTGATAAACTTCTACGTGAAAAATGCTCTAGAATCTATTTGTGGCAAGTAGGTTAGATTAAAAAATATTATTTAAGCAATGATTTAGTTCTGAATCCTATGTAAATTCCATAAATAAGTGCAATAAAAAGAAATAGGTACACACTTACGGACAAAGGGGCCAATGACAGCTGAATTGGGAATTCTAAAACGTAAATGCACATGGAACATATGAAACAATATTAATTCGAGAAGCGGTAGGTTCAAAGGTAATAGATTCAAGATAAGGTAACACACAAAAACTTTCTTGGTAGACAAAACTGTGATTTACTCACTCGGGAAGCTCTATTTGTGAACACCTATATAATGTATATCGCTTTAACTTTATATTACGATCTTTACATCTCTCTACATTAGAAATTATATTCCTTTCTAATATTTAAACAATAACAATAGGACTATCTAAGGAAATGTATATGTCATAAAATACATAATTTATGTGGCACTGGCTACATATGTAGGTATTATACTATCATAGTTCTGATGATCACCTCAATGGGTATGTCTCAAAGTTGTTGTTGGCTTTCAAGACTAAACTGTACAATATTTGCTATTATTTAGTTTCTTTAAATGTAAGCCTTGCAGGAATATATTACATATGAAAGTATAACGCACCTTCTTAATAACGCTCGAAATCGGAAGAAATGGTGTACACCCTAATTAGGTACACAAAGTCATACCTAAATTGATTGCACTATAAACAAATACAATCGGAATAAATCTAGTAATTTAATCTTAGTAATAAACACTAGACGCTAAATCATACTTCGTTTCTTTCAACTACTAGTTATAAACAACAAAATATTTTAAATTAATATAAGTACTTTGCAATAAAATAATTTAGTGCACACCACGATTATTTTAAATATTTAATAGATATTTATATTATTACATGTAAAGATAATCATTTAATAACTCTTATTAAGTTCATTACAATATCTATCAATTAATGAAATACTCGATTTAAAAGAAATTTCATTACGCTATTATATTTTATTATGGTGTTTCATCAAATTATGCTAGAATAAAATTCATCCATCCTAATTTCATATCATATTAAATACGTAAGGCACTCCATTTAATTTTGCTGTTTTTTTTTTATCGAAAAAGACCGAAAATACTGTCACACAAGTTTCCTCTATAAAAATGAAGACCACTGGAAGTTACTGTTATTCATGCACCGCACATTATAAGATAATTTTATTTAAATATTAAGCTCGAAACAAAGTAACTAACATCAACTTTAGCTTCTGCTATCAATCGAACAAATCTAACAACAAATTTGACAGGCGCTATACAAACGTACTTAGTCACTTGTCCTGTTAGTGGAACAGCTGGATTCGTTGTGGGTTAAAAACGGGTATGAAATAATTCGGAATATTTAGGTTTATCTACTCTTACATTAATTTAGTTTCCTCGTAGAGGTTCACGAAAGCTCTTCACCGATAAATAAAAAATCATCTGCAGGTGGATAATTTGATATCTAATAAATGACAAAATTTTAACAAAAATACCAAATTTTAATTATGTAGGACAAAATTTACATAGCAACCTATACTAAACATATTATACATACACAAACAACTCTATCACAGACACTAATCATTTACAAAACTCAATATAATTATATACTCATTTTCTAAACAAGAAACGACATTGGTTTGCGACACCAATCAACCATCTGCTGAATTAAAAATAACAGATATTATGTTGAAACATTAAATCAGGTAGGTACTCAGTAATCGATGACCATTTAAGATTATCTACACGATGTATGTATTACTGCCATGTAGCTATGATTCTAAATGGGAAATTAAACTCACGACAAACACTTTACATCAACGTTGTTGGACCCCTAAATATTCAATTAAAAAGCCATTTTTATTCATAAGTAATCTCATTAAAAATTTTATCAAATTTAACTACCTATTTATACCTACACACATGACTTGTTTTATTACTTCCTGAAAATTTTCGAATGTTTATAATAAGTCCGCGCGGCGTCTTAAAGCCCCTTCAAATATTTATAATATGATTATTTTTCTAAGTTATATTATGTAGGTATGTGCCGTGCCTATCACGGAATAAAAAAAAATCGAATAGTTTACCTCAATACATAATAAAATTGTTTAATTTCCAAATGATAAAGGATAGCTTAAGAAAGTTTATATCGATTTAAGGGAACTTTTTGTTAGTATTGAAAGATCAAGATTTATTTATTTTTAATGCTAATTACAAGCTACTAATTTGTCTTTATTGATTTTTTTATAATTTATAAGTTATTGTTGTTATAATTTTCATTAAAATCCCAGAACATTCATAAAGTATTTCGTTGAGCTTATTGCGCATCGAGCGTGCACGCGACCGGGTCGTGTATATTTGTCTAAACGTTGGTCCCTATAATTGCTATTGTAATTTTATGTCGTACATAGCAACGCAGAACGGGGCGGACGACACCGCGCGAGTAGCGGCCGGGCTCTCCGAATAAAGGCACATTGAGTCATGATTCATTTGTTATCCTATATGCAGTACCTAACCATCCCACTTCCTCGTCATAATATTTCTCATTTTTTGAAGGTCGGCCTAGAACTAGTTAAAGGGAATAACTAATTAATATTCTACTTTATATATGAATTAAAAGTCACACCACTATTTTATCCGGTCGATTAAATTTTCGTACACTTTAGTAATTTTGACATCACATCATAATAGTCCTATGACATTCAACTCCCCATCTCAATTCTACTCATTTTGGCAACATGGTGGTGGAACTACAATTTCTCTAATTTAACTAAAAGGCATATTTGCCTACAAATTAGAACTAGGGCAAAGACCACTTAAAAGTTATCTTCGCATTTAATCTCCCGTGAGGTGGGCTGAGAGGCAGGCTGGGAGGACCACTGCGGCTCGGCCGGTCCATCCCAGTCGGGAAACGAGTCGTACATAAAGTTATCGGCGGGAGTGTCGTCAACCGCTATCTCGGTCCGACTAAACGCCTCGGCGAACTTCCCGATCTCTGTGGAGCCGAAGGCTTGTTGGAAAGCGGGCAGCGGGACGACAGGGGGGCGCGGCGGATGCTTTTCTTCAGGCGGCGAGTGACGCGGCGCGGTGACGGGGAAGCGCTCGCGAGCAGCGCGGGTAGGATCGTTCGGCGTCACACTCGGCGGGAATTCAGGCGTATTTCTCTGCCTCGAGCCAACCTCTCCGTTGAAAGGCGAGTCTTCATAAACAGGATGATAAGGCGTGGATCTGCCATCTTGTTGACATGCCTGATTCTGACTATGCAAATGAGCACCCTGAAAATATATAAGAAAAACAATGTTTAAAATTTAGACACACTAGCTTAGTGCACAGCAGTCGTATATCCAAACAAAATAAAAAGGTTATAGATCGCGTGGAACAAACAAGTGCAACAAGAAAATATTGTGTCTTTTGTTCAAAGAAACTTTATTTTACGCGAAAACCGGGTGGGTATGTTATTGTTAATTATTTATTATACATCCAAATTTCCTTGTTGGACCTCAACATATCCTTTTAATATTTTGAGTTAAGACACACGCACATCGATTGTTAGAAAAAGTTCAGTTTTGTAGAGTCGTCTTCGTCACTCCCAGTGTAGAAATATTTATATTACAAAAAGAGTATGTCCAATAATAACCTTCATTGGTCGGCATTCGGCAGGATACCGCATGTGGTCACGCGAGCATGCACTGCGCGGGGCCCAGCCGGCGTTGGCTGCGTTAGCGCCACTCCATCCGCCGCTGCCCATAGCACCCATTTGCTAAAAAATTACAAAGACACGTATACAAATGGAATAATTTACTGCTCAAAAGTAAAGCAAACGAGTCAAAAGTTTTTCTTAGATTAATCTAAGGTAAAACCTGAAATACCCTTCAAATTTTTTTCTAAGGGTTGTTCAAAACTGACTTTAGTTTATTAACTAACAACATTGATATTTATAAATAATAGAAGACGTTATGATATTATACCTGATAATGTGGCCACATCTGCGGTTCGCAGTACGCGGGACCCCGACCGTTCATACCACATTCTAGCGGTGGCTGAAAATGAAAACAATAATATTATTAACACGTTCCAAAATCGGCAACTAGATAAATTAGACACTTGAAAATGTTTAGGGTTATAGAAAAATGGTACATCTATAAAATTAAAGACGACTAGCAGCGCCCCGCGGTTTCACCCGCATAAGTTTCGATCCCGTGGGAATATCGGGGAAAAAAGCATCCTATGTGTTAATCCTGGTTATAAACTCCCAAAAGACACCATTCAAGTGTCGAACATTGTAAACCCAAAAATTAAAGTGCCGGCCATAAAAAGTACTATTGTCTTATGGGAAATAACATCTAGGGTATTTTTAATATTACAGCGAAGGCTAAAATTAACCCCCCGGCTGCTGTTTGAGATTCAAAATGCCAAAAATCATAATTTTTTATCAAGTGTTTTAAGCATAACATTAAAGAAATACCAACTTTTAATTAAATTTAACATCCTGAACATGTTTTAACTATAAACTTGTTATTAAAATATGTTTTTTTTGGCATTTTCAATCTCAAATAGCAGCCGAGGGGTTAATTGTAGACATTCGTTGTAATAAAAAAAATGCTCAAGAGGTCATTTCCCATAAGACAATAGTATTTTTTTTTCTGCCCGGCACATACATTTTTGGGTACGAAATGAATGATGTAAGGACATCATTCATTTCGTACCCTCTACCCTGTACCTTTCGTGTTTTCACAAACTTTCGCGCTTATAATATTATTAAGAAGGAATAGGATATTTATATTTTAATCCTCGGTCGTAATAATTATATTAGGTGTATCCAATTTATTTTTTCACTTTTAGACCGAATTCATCATCATGATGTTCATAATGTAATGTTTATATTATGGCTGCACGTAACGTTTTTTAGCGGATCTTTATATTCTACTTTACAATCTACCTTTAAATATATCGCGACTCTTCAAACATCATGCAAATATCGCTTCATTAATTAACATTTGAAAAAGTTCGCCTATTATTTTACAAAAAACAAAAAGAGTTGGGCGTCATTGACTACGGACTAGGGGACCGTCTGTCCCACGCGTACTTATCGATTCAGACAGCTCAGTAACAGACAGCTTACAGCGAATTTGACGCTAAGATTACTTCCGATACACCCTGACTTTACGGTCTGCAAAGAAAGTCTCCGATCTATTAACTTTTTATCTTGCTTTTTAAATTAAAGTAAGTATATATTTTTGAAAAATGATAGAATAATTCTCGATTCTTGAACGATGTCTAATAAGTTTATTTTATATAGAAAACTTGTTCCCTCGATGGGATTGACATCGTCGCATAAGCGTACAAAAATCCCTTAAATAAAACAGATAAAAAAAAACCCTTGTTCAAGAAGCCTTGGATTTATTCATATATGTAATATTAATTTTTATTTATTCATGCGGTGAACATTTTCGGAGAGATAACGTCTCCCTGTCTCACACCTCGCTGCACAAGGAGCACTGGAGGATATCTGCAAGGTTCTGGACTGGAAAGGGGCTGGCATTGACATCAATGGCGAGAACATAACTCACCTTCGGTTCGCCGACGATATCGTAGTCATGGCTGAGATTATGGAGGACTTCAGTACAATGCTCGATGACCTCAGTAGAGCCTCTGAAAGAGTGGGTCTTAAAATGAACATGGACAAAACGAAGATCATGTCAAATGCCCATGTAACACCCACTCTCATGAAGATCGGAGACGCTACACTCGAAGTCGTGGATGAATATGTTTACCTAGGACAAACTGTCTAGTTGGGTAGGTCCAACTTCGAGAAAGAGGTCAATCGTCGATTCTGACTCGGATGCGCAGCGTTCAGGAAGCTACGCAATATCTTCTCGTCCCACATACCGTGGTGTCTCAAGACGAAAGTCTTTGACCAGTGCGTGTTGCCAGTGATGACCTAAGCCACTGAAACGAGGTCGCTCACAATGGGCCATAATGGAAGGCTGAAAGTCACCCAAAGGGCAATGGGGCTATGCTTGGAGTTTCCCTGCGTGATCGAATCAGAAATGAAGACATCCGCAGGAGAACCAAGATAACCGACATAGCCCGATGAATTGCCAAACTTAAGAGGCAGCGGGCAGACCACTTTGCTCGCAAAACAGATGGCCTATGGGGCTGAAAGGTTCTGGAGTGGCGACCGCGTACCGGAAGATGTAGCGTTGGAAGACCTCCCACAAGGTGGATCGACGACCTTTGAAGGCCGCAGGAACGCGTTCGATGCGAGAAGCACAGAACCAGTCGAAGTGGAGGTGCTTGGGGGAGGCCTATGTCCAGCAGTGGACGTCTTTTGGCTGAAATGATGATGATGATGATTTATTCATGCAGCATAATTACTTATTATTTCGATATACAATTATTAGACTATTATTTTTCTATACAATTATTACTTACACCTTTCGAGTTCTTTTCGTAACTAAACGGTTTCTTCTCAGAATTTACATATACATTCGATATTTTTATTAAAAAATCAATCAACTTGAAAAAATCCCCCTGTGTATATGATACCTATGCTACCCATACTCGTAGCACCCAATGTGGCGTAGCCCTTGATATTGATACGACAAGGGGTTCTGCGCACGAAGCTTTAATTTATTTTACGTGAAAAGAGCCATACGTATTTATATTCATATTGTCTTTATTATATAATATAATTGGCCGTAGGCCTTTTTGTCTAAAGGTAATTAAAATAAATTTCGAGCAGCTATTTCACTTTACATTTCTACGTAATCGTCTAATAAAAGCCCAAGATGTTTTTAAGTTTTGACCAAACGGACCACAAAACGTGACGATTATAGTGGAGCGTGCTCACAGCATCTAAAACAGATTCGTTATAGTAACGTCTGATACAATTTCAGGTGGTTAGTACCGCGGCATCTGTGTCACGGGAAGATGTCTCGCTGAAAGTTTACATCAGACACTCGCAAGTAAAGCAACCACAGTACAAAAACGTTTTGAAAATAAACAAAAACATTTCACCTTATGAAACCTATTAAAATTAAAATAAAGTATCTTAATTTATCATAAAATATTACACTGTCATAACAAAATTGTTGACGATATACCGCGACGGAGTTTTTGTTTGTCAATATTTACGTTTAGTGGTAAAATATGTGCACAACCTGTACACGAGATAATGTTTAGTGTAGCGCAAGGGTGTGAGGGGGCGGCGCGCGGGGGGAGGGGGGGGTCGCGCCACCGATCGATGTCCGTTACTCCCTGTGCAACGTTGCGTTGCACCAACTGCATTCATCATCACACATCACCACCTTGACGAATCACAACCACGACCATTTTACCTCATTTTTTTTACAATTTGACGTTAATCCTAGTTTAATAATATTCCCAGTAATCATTTTCAAAGAATATTTAAATATCCGGCATTTTTAAAACTTCAAACAAATTGTGCTACGGTGCTACGACGGCGCTACGCGCTGCTACACGATTATAATTTCAAAATATTATGAGGTATTTAAGCGTCCATCCAAGATTATTAATGTCCCTAGCAATCATTTACAAATATATAATCTTTAAAAATCTGTAATTTTCAAGCACCAAATAAATAGTGCTACGGTGAAACGTCGCCGCTACGCGCTGCTACGCGGTTTCAACTTTTTGAGTTGACTTTTTTTTGCTCGTTTAAAGAATATTTTTTAGAATATTAATTTTAGTTTAATATGTTGGGATTTCTTTAGCTTTTATTTAAAAAAAACATTGATTGCGGGCTTTACTGAAATTTTTCGAAATAATCTATTGTTCATTTTTTTTATTTTATTTTTTCCTCCTGTAAATATTTTAATTTAAACTTATTTGGCAGATGTAATACAATTATAAATAATAATACAAAAATAAGCCCTTAACTATGTGTTTTCGCTGTTCTAAAGCACTACAAAGTACCGAAATAAAATAATCCTCACGCTAGGTATTTCAATCGCTCAGACGTTATATAAACTGGTAACGGCCTGAAAACTGTTCATGTGTGGGGGAAGTAGAATAGTGACGGGAGATTTGCAGAGGCTAACTAACTATCGAGCGGCAAGCGGCGAGCGCGCGAACCACGTGACTTATCGATCAGCGCGGCGCCCACGACACTCGGAAAAATCAACCGCTGACAGCTTTCATAGGCCACCTCCACCTCTCGACTCACGACCCCCTCTCCCCGAACAGCCGCGCCACCCCTCCCCGCCCTCATTAGCGCCTTTGTGACGCTCACTTGTCTCGTAATATGACGCCGTAATGATACCACTTACGACTCGATTATTCGTTAACATTCCTACTAGTTGACTGCCTAAAGACAGAGACGATATTTAATTTTAGTCGTCTAATTTTATCTTGTTTTTATAATTCAAATATACCCACGACAACAAAAAAAAAAACTATTTGGAACTTCCTCTAAAATGATCATAATAATATCCACACTAATAATGTTACCTACCAAGTAAAATATTTATAAACAACTCGTCTCATTTACCTAATTTGTAACGTCTGAGTAGAAATGACAAAACAAAAAACTTTTGTTTTCAATGAGCAGTCATTTCAGAATCTGCACAACAAACTTTCCCTGACTGCATTTTATAGTGTGTCGGTTGAATTTAAACTCTATCTGCTTAGCTTACGATTGATAATGTATGTATAGCACCGCAGAGGAGTGAACGTTAGTAGCGAATGAGGATGTCAACTGTCCTCTGACACTGACCTACATAATTTTAACTAGTCTTTTTGTATGCCGATGACCTATTCCGCCGTAATTCAATAAGCGGTGGACAAACCATTATCAAGACAACTCATTTGTTTAAAGTGTTCATAATAAACTAATAAAGTCCTGTGATATTTTACTTATTAACTTAACGTTGACTGCTTCTATTTTTATACCAGCGCAGATAATGTTTGTTTTGCATCATAAAGCCTTCGAACGGTATCGCTTAAGGTACGAGATAAGTCCTCATTTATTTCATGTAATATTAACATTCATAATTTCCATGGTTCATTGTAAGTAACAAAATATTTACATACTGCTCTAGACTGACTGGATAATAGATATGTATCAGTTGCTTGGCGTTCTTGAGCATATTGTAAAGATCAGTGGAGGGGAATAGGGCATTTTATTGTATTCGTTGTTTGTGAGTCAAGTACCTTAGACGCTGATGTTCTATTCTATTCAAATTAAATTATCTATGGCTATGCACTACTTCAAATGGCCTCGACACAATACAACAAAGACTTCTTATTGGTTTTGCTTACTCACGAGGAAGTAAATGTAACCAATATTATGTTTATACTTACTTGCATTAACAAGAGGAAAGTTTTGAATTTATTGCGAGTTCATAAAATACTTATAAGCAGTTTTCTGAGCTGATACTTTTACTTGCAAACTTTTAGGTTTCCGCAAGATTGCCGTAAAGTACATTATCATTGCGAATTAAGGAGTCACGCTGTGTCCCCGAAGAGTTCTGGAGTGGTTTTCTAAGAATCACGCTACGCCCACTATCACTGTCTACAGCATTGTTATAATATTTTATGAGCTGTTAGATGAACTTGTCTTCATTTACCAGGTTAAATCAATTAAACTTTACCAGCTTTGAAATCAAACTTTTAACTATAATCAAATTAAAGTGCGCATTTTTATTATGCTTAACCTTAGGATTTCTGGATTTATGCCCAGTTAATAGCAATAGGGTCTCCCCCCATTTCAAATGATATGAGAATATAGGTACTGAACACTTGTGCCTACCCCTTCTGTGAATACAGATTCGATATATTATTTAAATCAATTAAAATAACAATGCAAAATCTACTCCTACACCACAAGTACAAGACTCAACCCCTTTATTCACCCCTAGATGTTTTATAAATATAACAAAGGAGTGTTATGTACGAATCCCTTTTTTACAGACTGGTAACACTTTCTAACAATTTTTTTGTGGTTGATATGGTTTCATCTGAATTATATAAAAGTCACATGAAGGCCTTACTCACCGTGGGCGGTAGCGGCAGGTGTTGTGCGGGGGTGTGCGCGCGCTGCTCCCGCCGCGCCAGCGAGCGTCGCACGCGCGCTTCCTTCGACGCGTACCCGCCGTAATCTAAACACGTATTGTTTATCATTATCTCTCCAACTCATTATAATAGCATGCGTCAATATTGATCAACAACGTTATTCATATCGTCTGACAAATTCCTTTCATCGCTACGCGATACAAAAGTCAACAGGTTGTACTAATATTTTCAGCACGTTACGCCAATTTTTGATTATTAAAATTATTGTTTTAATTAATTTTCCTCCACCACATTATTCCGTCCCAAAAAAACATTTAGGTGTAAACACGGTTAACGGAAACCACAGAAAGGTCGAAAAAGACTGGACTCATAACGTACAGACCTACTCTTAGTTTACGTTCGTACTGACTTTGCTGAAGTAACACTCACGGCACCTACGTCATAGTTGGTGCCATTCCATTTAAAAATCGATCATAGGTGTTTTATGTATGTAGCGATGCAGCTATAGCAATCGAAGCCGTGACCCTGAACATAGAAGACGGGTATTTTGCTACTTCGACATATTTTGTCCATTTTGCTGACTCAGGCCGTCCTACATAATAATTACGACTTGGCAAATTAAGGTCGGACATTTTTTAAATATGCAACGTTCACAGAAAAACTATAAGTAATAGGAAAAACTATTATCTTATTGTAAATATCGTAATACGACATATTTACAAAAAAAGGTTGGTCTATTTAATGATTTGCAATTTAAAATACTACGTGATACTACACCTACAAAATACTGTTGCTAAGCATGTCTGCCAAAGGTTGTAATTATTTTCTTGGCACCGCATATAATGTCCCTTGTTCTGTCACCATTGCAAATGCAGAGGTCATTGGAAGATTCACGTTCAGTAAGTAAACATCGATGAGACAGATTGACAAACTTTCGAGTTTGTGGCTAACCCTAACCGTAACGATTTACCGATTTGCTTCAAAGAGTACGGCACCAACAGTAAGAATACTCCGGCCATCTAGAAAAGTGTCCCATCATAAACATGCAGCTTAATTAACTCTCAGAGAGATCGATCTGAGCGATATTTACATTATTTTTGTAAATCAACGCAAGAATCGAAATGAGTTTATAGTTATTGTCTTACACATTTCAATATTTTCAGGAAACTCGTGAAAAACTAACACAACAATTTGCTATCCTATTTCATATGCACGTCTAGAAGCCAAAGAAAAAAAGGATTGACGCCTCAAAAGCCACGGTATGATGAATGGCAAACCTACTAAAGTAACGTTATTATCGTCAGTAAATAAGCAAACGGCATAAATAGTTGTAAAATTTCGGATCTCTAAACAACACATTATTGGTTGTAAACTGTCGGATCTGTAAACAACACATTATTGCTCCACGTAAGTTAAACTATCGCGACATAAATAATTTCATGATGACATAGCTCAACTTACTCCGTCCGTAATAGTAATAACTGAAACTCATTTTATTTTTACGGTATCGTTAACATTACTGAACCTCGCTATAAATTCAGGAATCCTACAAATAATCCGATAAAGTGTAATAAAAAATTAAGGTATCATTCAACTTCCCGAAAATATACTTAGCACCCCAACTTTTTTATAAGTTTTATTAAAGTATACGCGGAACATTAATGCAAATGACAATTGTTTCGCATAACTGTCAAATTGGCAAATTAATTTGACAAAATTAAAATACAAATTGTTTGTTGTCGGGTTAAATTGCGCAAAGAACTCCATCTGCATATTCATTAATCGCTGACCTGGCGATGACGACTTTTTAATGATGAATGTATAAACTAGAATTGGTAAACAAGACAATATCTGCTTGCACTGTACATTTGTAAGAAGGCTATATGCAAGTTATATTAAAAATGATGATCGCCCCCTATCGTCGCGTCAGTGCGAAAGTCGTTTCATGTTTTACGTAGCATTTATAAGGAGTTGAGCGTGGATAGCGGCACGGGTGTTAGTACCCCGGTCAATATGTAGAGTGGCTGTGCTGTGCAGGCGATCAATCGCGTTGCGGCGTGGGGGCGGGCGGTCGGGGGCGAGGCGGGGCGGCGGGGGCGAGCGACCACCTGTAGCGCTCCCCGCGCGCCCCGCTCACCCCCGCGGCCTCTGACATCGACACGTGACGTAGACACCGAGAAATCCGCCCAAACGTAAACATTAATTCTTACTTCATTCTTCATTGTTCAGAATGTCGCTTCGCGCCACGCGCGCGGATTCCGATCTCTCTCGTATTGGTAAACAAATTCAGGTCGACGCACACTACGTGTAGTCGCCAGGCATGTTATTGTGCTCACTAGCTCCACCGTTATGTACAATATACGTGAAATAGTTCAATACTTGTAATTCAATTACGTTCAAGGAATTAGTTACATATATTTTGCTGCAGCACATGTATGCCTGAGTATTATGAGGGTTTATTTTCAAAGTATTAAGAACACGAAATTCTACGTAAAACTTTTACACTAACAAGTAGGTTTCCGATTGACTCTTTATTGAGACTCAAAATAAGAACAAATTTTCTTTTTCATAAATTAATAATACGTATGCGTGATGTAGACATTCAGTAAAGCTTCAATATCAATTAGAAGGAATCTCTAACTGGACGAGTAACAAGAGTTGTTTCTGCAACTGTACTTTCATGTACCTACGTGACATCTTCGTGGAAATCTAATTTTCTGAGTGATTCTTATTGAGATGGGAATGAACTAGAACTAAAAGAAAAAGCATTTCCTATGCATTACTTAAGTTAGTGTGTTTTGAGCGAACGAGGTCTAAAATACAGTCGTGCCAGCGACACGAAGAAGAAGAAGAGTTCAATGAATAATATAATTAGGAGTCGACACCTATACAATAATAAAAAAATATTTTCACAAGTCTTCGAACAACCATGCACTGTCACAAACTGTGATAAGGGATCAATATCCTTAGAGGCTGTACACAATCACCACTCGAAGGGGAGCGGATTAATGATCCTCACTATTAACTCATGAATAGGAAAATCGATCAATAATTTTAAATTATTATAGGAAATTGTTACTCCGCCTTTCAATACATAGTTTTTAAACAGACATAATTTTCTGCAGCAATTTATCCCCTTAAGTACCTATTTTCAATTTCATTAGTTTATAAAAAATCTTCGTGTGATTTTCACTTCACCCTATCCCGCCCAAACGTAACAAACTTTTCTCAAAACCCCAAAACAAAAAGAGCATAATAGGTAGGTACATAGTCCAATTTATTGATTTTGTAAAATGGTTGTTTATGAATCTTCTTTTTCTTGTTCTCTCAAAATTAAAATTAAATCGTTCAGACCCTTATCGTCCACTAGTAAACGTATGTAAGTCTTCCAGAAACTATGCATTGTCATAAACTGCGATAAGAGATCAATGTACCTAGTAGCTGTCCACAATCACCACTGTCGGACAACGGATTGGTGATCACTATAAACATAATTAGTACGGAAAACGATCAACAATTTAAAAAATATTGTTGGAAAATTTTACCCTGTAACCCTACGTTCAGTCAATACCTACATAGGGATTTAACATTATAGCCACATCAACGTAGCAGACATTCAAGGACGTAATTTTCAGGAGCAATTTATCCCATAATTTTCAATTCCAGTGGTCATAAAAATCTTTCAGCGATATTAATTTTACAACATCGCTATGAAACGTACGAAACTTTTTTCGCGAGTGCGAAACAATAAGATAAAGAAGGACATAGAGACCAGTTTTAATGATTCACCCCTTCATTTATAAACGTTGCTTATAGTTAAGTAGTGATTAGCGACTGTTTAACCATACATTTTTGACGTTTAAACATCAGTTAACTTTAATCATCGCTTATAAATAAACTCCTTAATGATTATTATACATTATTTGATTATGCATTATTTATTTTGAATATCAAATCTCTAGAGTAGATTTTTTATCGAAAGAGGTACTTGTGTACAAATAGTCAAATCGCTTATGTATAGATTTTCTGCAATTAGGCAGAATATTGCACTAAATTGTATCGTTTATCAAAAATAAATGTATTATTCAACGTCATGAATGTAGAGTTTACGTATTCGCTACTTCGAAATTACCTACATAAATGTGCACTGAAATATACTAGTTTTCTATCTGTAAATATCTGAAACATAGATATACCAACCCATAGGCATGACATGTTCATGGTGCATGTGGTGACTGGGGTAGTCATAGCGGTAGTAGCGCGCGTAGGGATCGTGCGCGTGCGGCGCGTAGTACGCGTGTGCGTAGGGCGCGTAGGGCAGCGGCGCATACCCGTAGCCGTCCCATGCGCCCGCGCCGTACGCCGCGCCCCCGCGGTACTCGCCGTAGTTGCAGCAGTCCATGGCGCCGGCCCTACGCGCCCGCCAGCGCACGCGCAGGCCACGTCCGACATCCCCGCCCGGCTGCGCACCGCCACATCACCGCACTCTTACGCTCAACAACCCTACCAACTATTCAACTAAACTCGAAAAGTTCATGACTATAAACCCACTCTCCCAATAAACAAACAAAATATTACATTAAATCTACGACCGTTTAAATAAAAACTTTTAATCAAAATTTCTCTATAATAGTTTTGCTGAACTCTGAAAAATATTTCAGAGTGCGATGACTACGTGTAGAGATCGAGCGCAGTTTCGCGGCGGGAATCGGACGCGGGTGCGACGTTAGTTAGCGAAAAGAGGTCGTTCGAGTTTGCCGGCGACGACGAGAGATTCGATGGACGAGGGCGGTTGCGGGGCGCGGGCCGCGAGGAGGGGCGACGCCCGCTCGCCGGCGGCTCGGCGCAGCGCGGCGCTCGACGGACGCCGACTGAAGGCGCCACGGAATCGATACGCCGCCGCCGCCCGCGGCCGCCCGCCGCGCGCCCTCCCGCCCGCACTACCTGCCTGCGCCCGTATTGCGCGCGAACTTTGTCTTCCCCGACGGAATTTTATATTTAGAACCATGGTGAAACGATTGATCGATACTTTGCACTATTAATTAGTACCTACACACTTTCACTAAATATTCCAGAGGGAAAATACCCGCTCACTTTGTTGCTACTTTCTAATCACTTTATTCAAGTTTCGGTGTTGGAAGTCTTCCTGCGCGTTGTTCGCTATAGTTATTGATGTCTGAAAGTGGTGTTTCCGCAGATTCATGCGGTACATTTTGAATTTGCGAGTAAAAAAGTTTGGTTTAGTTTGAATATGAGTGGTGCGAGAGTTGCGCTCTGTCTGTAGTCAGGTGGTGGATACTTGCAAAGTTTTATCGAATTGCGCGTAGGCGGCAGTGACCCACATCGCGGCAATCATGTGGCGCATCACCCGCCCTTCGTCCTTCGCCTGCCACTGCCGCCGCCGGCAGCACCGACAACTTTCAATAAAAATCGGGCGTTATTGATGTACTTACTTTACTTAACATTGCAATCACGGTCTTTTCAGCCAAATCATAGGCACTTATTGCAAGTACCCTCATGGCACAATATGCATTTTTTTTTGTTCCTAATTAATGGTTACGTTTTAAAGTGAGAACAATTTGATTACAGTTAAGAGTAGGTTTCAATTTAACTATAAAAAGGAATTATTTCTACACATGAAAGAACAATATAAAAAGAAAATTCCTGCATGAACTAAACTGTATAAGTACCTATTTATTTTCAATATAAGTACATATTTGATAGCTACACGAGCTATACGCATTTATAATATTAAAATGAACTGATCATTTTAATTAGGCTCCTAGTCATAAGGTTAAACCAATTTAACATACAAACTTAACTTCAAGAACATTAACTTTATAGTTAGCTTAGCAATCTTATGCCAAATATAGCTAAACTTGTGAATCTATAGACGGAGGAAGTTACAAAAGTATGTAGACGCGTTAACCTTTACGTTGGCGAAGTGTTTTCTGCACTAACCCTGTAAGTAAGCCACCGTGAAGATAAAAAAGAAAATGGTGTTTCAATAAATCATGAATCACATAGATGATGATTTTTTGTGTATTATAAATATGTTCAGTTTTATAAAATTTACACACAAATGATTCTATCTACATTAGGCGGAAATCAATAGTTGTAAACAGATATTTTATAAATTTTGAAAAACATAACGTGTAAGTGTCAAAAAACTAATAAATGTCACCTATTAAACTATTATCCAGACAAAACTACCAAAAATCGTTTGGTTCGACATATTTGAGTTCTGCGCAACTCCACGTTGAAAAAAGCGTGATAGTACGTAGGCCGGTCGCCTGTGTGATAGATCCTTCTAAAGCTATGTATACATAGTACCTATGTATCATGTTACTTACAGGAGTGAGTTCACTCCATGTGGCAACTACGCCGGCGCGAACATTCAAAATTCTCTAGCAGATCTTTAAGGCGCGTATTTAGTTTTAAATTTGTTTTAATATGAATAAAAGGGTAGATTTAGACATTATTAGATATTTGCTAAGCCCACCACATCATTTTCCTTCGGTAAGTAAAGAATTTGACCTATAAAACTGTAAGTACCGAATAATGTGTTCAGCGTAGCATTCTCGTAGCAAAAATTCGTAGACTTGCTACGCCAAATATTTTAAAACAGTGATTGTCCCTAAAACGTTAGTTTTATTAAACAAACTATATTAATGTAATTGAATTGAAATCACTAATATGTAACAGAGCAAGCATGCTATTTGCTTCTCGATATGAACCATATCAAGAAATACGCGAAAATTGCTACAAGTAATTCAAAATGGAAAAAGTTGATTTTAAAACAAACTTCAGTGCAGGCCTCTTTTCTTAGAAAAGTGATTTTAATAGTGTGCTAACTCATACCAACGATGTGCGCATTTGTCTCTATGAACCCCTTAGGTCAGCCAGACATCCCGCAGTTAGCAACAATATGAGGAAACAAAAGTTGTCATACCAGTACAAGTGCTTCGCTTCGATAACGTATCATGAATGTCGTCTGTAATTGTGTTCTAATGTATGTTGTGTAGTAACTGTAGAGAAGCCAGGCGCGGGTTATCATGCAGATTGCGGCGAATCAATAGGGGCGCCTCGGCCACTGACGGCGGATGACGATCAATAGCGTCCCAGTGGAGCTGTCTCCGCATTAAGGGGCTTCCTCGAACGCCCTTACACCTACCCACAGTCTACCTACACTTCGTACATAACTTAGTGTTACAATACGACCAATGTGCCGACTGTTTGTGTCGAACGCGTGTGAATATTATAGATTTCAACGATAATTTTTATTTTATGATTTAGGATTTGAGCGTTGTAACCTGAAGCAGCCAGCAGGGTAGTTTCTGAATTTATTATCGAGTTCGTTTCCACTTTTATGGACATATTATGCTTAGTTTTTTTTTTATAGCTACTCATATTTTTACCAAAGATCATTAATACGCGCCAATTAACACAGGTAGGTATACCTTATACCTTCCGATAAAAAAAACTTAATTTAATTTCGGGTTCTTAAAAAAATTAGTTAACCCGAAATCTGAAGCGTTGATAACAACACGTGATCTTGAAATCCGATAAGATTTACATAGTTAGGTACTTACCTCAGCCAGTCTAGTAGTCTTGATCAACCTGGGACCTATGTTAAACTATGTACTTACATAGTTTAACATAGGTCCCAGGCTGATCAATAGCAATGGAATGAAACATGGAGTGTGTGAGCAGAATCCCGTCCCGCGGAAGTTGTAACAAACAGCTATGGGGAATGGGTTATTGGTGTTGTTGCGATGAGCTAGCAAGCCGTCAATATCTACCTACTACACTGTTAAGGTATGCGCACATTATGTGTGGCGCATCAGCGGATTATTCAGTTACGGAGTCATCATTGCGACTGTCTGTATTTTTGCGTGCCGATTTGAAAACCTCCCCTCCTAACCATTGTACCGTCGACAAGAGGGGCGGGCAGAATCCTACGCTTTGATACTTTACGCAATGTATCCGACTACTATACCTAAGTAGGTATGTTATGCGCATTCGTTTATATAAAATCGTAAAAAGTGAGAAAGTGATTCGTGCAGATTCCTGTGCCGCAACCGCAATGCGACCCTCTATAGGGTGGCATAATGTGCACTCATCTTTTAGTAGGCATACTAGTTCTGCAAATCTTCTTTCCCTGCTTTGTACTTTGTGGGAGTTAGGTATGAGTTTTTAGAGATTTGCTCACATATTCATACGAAAATAACAACAATAAAAATCCGTTTGTAGGTACTTACCTACCACGTTATTCATATGTATAAAACAAACAGCCAGTCAATTTTTGCTTGTTAGAGCAGTGACTATCCTGTTTATTATATTTTACCCAATAATTAGGTTGGTACCATCCTATATGCCAATATTTACTCCTACAGCTAAATAGCTTTCTTACTTACGAGCCAACCCAGCCTCTTTGGGGTGTAGACAGAGAATCGAGCGGCTGTTTCCCATGCCGGGTAGGTAGGTAGGTAGATAATTAATTTTGTTCAGACTCGTCGGTTAACCTCAGTTCGTTTGCGTGATATTTCATATGAAAAACCTTAAATGTATTTTTCCTCACGTTCTACGATGTCTGGTGTGAGTCTGAGTTCGCACTCTCCGTAGACATTACATGTAAATACGGGTAAGTACCTACATACTTTAGACAGAAGGCGATCCTGCCTTACCTATTATTCTACACTAGCTTCTGCTCGCGACTTCGTTCGTATGGAATTACTTGTTCCCCCGACCCTCGCGTCGCATCGCATTGTCCGCCCGCGCTATGGCTTCGTTTTCGCTTAGCGTTCTGTCCGATTTTTTGCTCGGCTCCTAAGGGTCGCAGCGTGATGTTAAATAGCCTATAGCCTTCCTAAAGATCAAATGGATAAATATTTTTTCAAATCACTTGTAGTTCCAGATATTAGCGCGTTCAAACAAACATACCCTTCTGCTTTACCTTTCTGCTAGTAGGTACAGCGCGCCTTATCCACGTGAAATTTGTTGTTCCCCGACCAACCCTGTCGCATCGCATCGCCTGCCCGCGCTATTACTTCGTCTTCGATTAGCGTTCTTTCTGATTTTTTTCGAACGACCTTCAAAGATCTGCGAATGACCGTAATCCACGGCTTAGGCGCTGAGCAGACGATGGACCAGTTTTCCGCGATGATAAAATGTATGGATATCTATGCAATTTAACGCATTCTAAGCACAAAACGACCGCGCCGCCGGTGCTTAGGTAACGGATGAGCTCCCTCGCGGTCATTTAAAATGTCCGCCGTCTGTGCTATCCGAGACACAGAAAGGGGTTACGATATGAAACGAATGGTCAACCATCCAAAGACCGACCGCGGCGAGCGTAGCTTAACCTTGATCGATCGACCCGTTGGGCTTTTACTTAAACACGAGCATGCCACAAGACCCTCTCCTTCAAGAGCACGTACATGATGATTTCACTTTGTTAGCGACTTTAAGCCGAAGCAAAAAGAGTAGCTTTCATGGCTTTCGTAGTCCCAAGACTTACCACTAATATATCTACTTCTCTATATATATAACTTTGATTATATATTATATAATCAAAGATATATAACGTCGTTGCGAAGTTAAGACCTCTTATGTGTCACTTTTGGCAAAATCACTTTTTTACGCCAGCCTGTTCTACATTTTGAAGCTCTATCGAATGCAAAAACTCTCATGTGTATACGACGTTTACATCGTAATTTATTTATCAACTTCAAGATCTTTTTTTGTAGAAAAAAATTTTTTAGTAGACGGTTTTTATCAATTTTCTCATAAAATTGATTTTTACACATAAGAGGTCTTAAAGTCACAACGACGATAAATAAAACAAAGTCGGGTTAGTTACACCATTTTATCTCAAGAACGGCTGCTTCGATTTTTATGATCTTTAATTTGTTGGATTTTTCTCCGCCCCAAATAGCAGAATAACTTTTAAAACATGGGAAAAATTCACGAAAAAACATAAGTCATCATCATCTGCCTAGCCTTTTCCCAAGTAAGTTAGGGTTGGCTTCCAGTCTAACCGGATGCAGCTGAATACCAGTATTAAAAAAGTACATGAAGATAATTCATTTTCACATACATCTTGTATGGAATGGCTTTTTCGATGATAGCTCGATAACGGATTGACTGATTTCATTTATTGATTCTGAGGCAGTACGAAGTTCGCCGGGTTACTGAAAAATCCGCAGGAACTCGTTGGATGCGAGAAGCACAAAACCGGTCGAAGTGGAGGTGCTTGGGGGCCTATGTCCAGCAGTGGACGTCTTTCGGCTGAAATGATGATGATGATGACTGAAAAATCATGATCGCCATAGTACCAGGAATATTTATATATTTTATTATCAGTCTTGGACACCGGTTAGGAAAAATAGAAGAAATAATACATTTTATGTATGAAGCATACTTTTTATTATTTTATAACATAATTTAAAATCATGTAAATCGTGTAAAATCTGAATAAAATATCCAACAATATTATATCAACGCAAATATAATATTTAATTTAACCTAACTATAAATAAATCTATAGCTATCTAGATTCGGTAAACCTAAAATCTATAGGTAATATTCGTAAAATAATTAACAATTTTCACTAATGGCATTCGCAGGAGTAATTCAAATCAACAATAAAATTCATTCTATAAAAATATTTGAGATAACAGTAAGTAGAAATAAAGACTTGTCATAGCTACTTACGAACTTCAGATAACACTAATATTAAAACTAACGAATAATAATATGAAACGACAGAGAATTACAGGTAACTTATTTCAATTCCAAATATAATCCTACTAATTTAATAACTTATTAAAAAAAAACATTTTGGCACAATACACCAAAATAAAAGAAATTTCAAAATACATAATACCTTATTATTTATATGATATACTTATTAATAGAACATCCACAGAATATGTGGCCAATTATATTCGAAAGTAATAACTTAATTAAACATTTATCAACAATAAAAGGACAACTTACTAGTAGTAAAGGAATATCAATCAAGATTTCAAGACATTCTCTAACAATTTTTGTTTGGCATTATGGACTTCATTTACGGTTTCGATAACAATGAAATTCATATTAAGATTCAACCGATTGTAAGCACCTATTTATTTGTAACTGCAACTTTAACCCTTTTGTTAATAACAATAAAGATCACTGATAACTGTATCAGCTTTCAAACAATTACAATCTAAAAAATTCCTTCTACACTAACATATTTGTAAATCAGCATCAAAAATGTATTTTAACTGAAACTATAAAACTAAGATATTTGAATTATGAACTAGAGCATTCGTTAACTTGTCGCCTCTGTTGACCGATATGAGAATGCTGCCTTACAATTTATCCGGCTCTGGCTATACTAGACAACCTCTCGTAATAAAGTATCCCTAAACTAAATACAGCCAATTATATCTATAATATCACTTACTTCAATGAATCTAATAAACAGACGCTACTATATAAATATCTGCACCTCATAATGCGCTGATTAATGACAAACACAACAGATAATGAAGTTTTGCCACCATTTTACAGTACAGTTCCACTTCCAAGGTAACTATTTATTTTTCAAATGCAAGTTATTTTTCTTTTTATATTCTTCCATTTTCATGTAAATAGAGCTGCACTGGATCTAATTAATTCTTAAAATACTGAATCGGGTGATACTAAAAGGACGAAAACGGTCCTTTAAAATGTTATAAAAATTTCAATGTTTTAACAAGCAAAAGCTATCAGTCTCTTCCACTGCATAATTTGACCTAAAATTTTTAGCAAGGCATTGATTTTCGTTCAACAAGGCACATTAGCTTTCCATATCACCTATCCAATGTCATACCTCAATTGACAAAGAACCTAAGGCACATATTTGCAGGATAATAAATGAAAATTAGTTCCTCTGACCATGACTTGTCCACATATGCTCTTTGAATGTCTCACGCATTGTGAATGACCTTGGACATAGGTAACAACACAGCCTATTGGTCAAGTCAGAGTGCATTAACCTGACATGATATTTTAAGGCTGACTGGTTGGAATACTTCATGCCGCAGTGGGGGCAGTCGCCGCAGATGGCTGCGTGGTTCGACTGCTGGTGCGCGAGTCCCTGCGATGTGGACGCGCCACCACCCAGCACGGGCACGGTAGACATTCCTGCCAGCATCAGAAGAGCTTGAGATTGATCTTGATTATAAGTACTGTCAGAATCTGCACCATCTTGATGTTCTGACAGTAACACTTCTGGTTCATATTCCACATCAGATTTTGGTGACTGCTTTTCTGGCTTTAAATGCAGTTCTTCAGTAAATACAGTTTTAATAGGACTTTTCGATGGTGCGTTGGTGAATGTTACTGTGTCTGTGTTAATATCCTTTGACCGTGTTGAACAATGCACATCCACCATGACATTAGACACTTTCTTGAGAGTTGAATTGTTGGCACTAGCTTCACTTTTCGATGGATTAATCCCTGCAATGAAAACACATAAAAGAATTACAACAAAAAAAATATTAGGGCTATTTGATTGTAAATACCTTAAAGCAGATGAGAACTAAATCTAGGTAGATTTTGGGAATAACTTAAACAAACCTGAAAGCAGGGATCTGGCAAGCATGCTGTTTTCATAATCAGGAAGACTATCATCATTTTCAGAGTTGGCAGTTATTGATAAAGGGGGTGAGTTGTTGTCATCTGTCCGTTCTGTTTTGATTATTATCGGAATGTTATCTCCTTGAGCAGTCACCTGAAAATGGTTAAGAAGTAAAATTAATAGCAAATCAGTGAGCAAAATAAACTCAGGATTTTTTTTTAAAGTGACATGAATCTAATATTCATTGTATATATTTTGGCTATGTAGCAGTTCAACCAGATATTAATAAAAGACTAATAAATATAATTGGTATAAAAAGACACTTTAAAAAGCCAAGAATCACTTGTACTCCCCAACATTTTAATATTTTTATTAATACTGGACCATACCTGAGAACCCTCTGGTTACAAAGATATTGAAGGTCAACATTCCAAATTTGAAACACATCTTTAATTACCCCCACAACCCCTGAACCATTGCAAGCTCCCATAAGCACAATGTTTTGCATGTGTTACATTGCAAAAAGAAAAGTTGTTTTCCAGCAATTGTATATATTTTACTAATAAATATGTATAACTACATAATAAATATTACCTGAGATGACGCAGAACTTTTTCCATTAGCCGTTATCGTTGCCGGTTCAATCTTGCCCTCACACTTCTTGTCAATATTATTTTCTGGTAAGAACACTGGATTATCAAGTTTAGTTGTTTGCGAAAGATTACTTCTACTATAAATATCACAAGTTTCTAAAAGTTTACTTTTTTTGGGGGCCTCCCCGATAGTAACATCATTAGGTTTGTCAGAAGTACTACTTCGTCTCTTCTTCAAAGCAGGCAGTTTTGCATCCTTGTGAGCAGCACCAAAAAGTGGCTTTGATGAAATAGTCAGTTGCGTGTATAGTTTATTTGATGTGTTAGGAGATGAGAAATTTTCTTTCTGTAAAGAAGAACAAGGTAATTAGTAAAGTTAAATATTTTCCAACACGCATTTAATTAATTTAGCTAATTCTGCACGCTTTTAGTTGCAGTTCCAAGGTTTCTTCAAAGATATGTACCTGCTGTGTCACACCAGTTAATCCTTTCACTTGTAAAAGTGCTGCTGTGTGCAGGAATGAAGACAGCTTGCTCTCTTCAATGAAAACTTCTCCTTGGTACATGTAAGAGAGCAGACTGACAATATCATCGGCTGACACATCTTTTAGTATTATTACTGGATGCTGGCAAGGATTCTCCTGAAATTGTAAACACTTCATTTAATATCTGCTTCAAAATAGTACTTTCTTAATTGCAATTTACTAGTTACACTTTTCATTTATAACATGTTCATTGATTGAAAAAGTAAAATAATAATAATGCAATAGTTACTATTTACATGTCATTAAATCAGTTTATTTAGAAGAGTTTGTACTGGTTGTAAGAAATCTATGTATAACATAATGTTGACATAACATTTGATGCATTTTAATACAACAGCTTGACAATAATAGGGTCAAACAGAATAGAAAACTAAAAGTATGTGTACATGTTATGTTCGTTGGTATAAATATGAAGGTTATTAATGTCCTAAGTCATTCACCTTGAACACATTCCTGAAGTACGGGCTGCACGCTGACAATATGACTTTGTGGGCCTTGATATTTCTGCCTTCACAGGTGAGCGTAACGTCGACCAAATCTTCTGAACACTTCAATGAATCCAAGGCACTCACTATGTTTGACTGGAAGTTGTTCCAACGTAAACAGAATTGATCAGCCATCCCTATGGTTTCTGTCTAATAATCTGCAAAACAAAATTATTTATGCTGACTTCTAGTTTTGACAAATGACAGTGTAATGAAACCGTTCAAACTACACGTTATAGAAAATATTCACAAACCTGTGGTAGAAAGCTCATTACAGTAAAAGAAAACATTAGTTTTAGTTAAATTTTGCTGTTTCAAGATTCAATAACTTTGTAAAATGCATAAAAATGCAAGGCATGACCTCCATAAGCTTGACACTGTCTTTTTCTTTCACTTTCTTGCAAAATGCTTGCCGCTTGGTCTATGAAGCCCATAGACTAAGTATTCTATTTCTATGTAATAGTGACATGGCAATCGACTTTCACCACATCTAATGTAATCGACTAAGGATTAAAATCTTAGTCGACTTTATTTTTATAGACGGTTTTAGAGCTAGCACATGTACGGCGAAAAGTTGATAGCCGAGTCGTTGCCGCATGAAGAGAGAACAATGAAAATATATTTGAAAGTCTCAGATCAGATGCAAACCCTGTAGTCAAGGGTCCACTTTCAGGGATCCACAATGGACATAAAATTATGTGATCTTCAGTGCCGTTAATTTTCGTATGATCTTTTAGAGCCTGCCGTATAATGATTTATAAATAAATAAATAAAATAAAATATCTTTATTTCAGACCTAAGTCCATAAGTTATTAGTTGTGCTTATATGCTATGTTAGTGTTGTTAGTAGGTACTTAATTTCATCCTATAAACCTATTGCTATTTCCACCCAGTGCCTCTAGATGGGGCAGTCTGGTCTGCCAGCAATCATTTTCAGGATACTGTTACGAGTGTTACGCAAGCGTTGCAGTAAGGAAGCCGCTTTCTTACGCATGATGGCGTGAAAGCCATCCGTGTGAACTGCAGCAAACATTCCAGATGCACTACAACGCCGCGGCAACTGCAACAGCATCCTGAAAGCGTTGTTGTATTGTACGCGCAGGACGTTGTAGGCTCGGCTCGTATATGACACCCACAGGCCGCTCGAGTAGAAGGACTGACAGAACGCCTTAAATAAACTGACTTTAACGTCTGCCGTGCAGCGAGCGAACCTTCGGGCGATCATATTGCTCCTTACCGCCAACGCCCTGCGCTCACGCTCTATGTCGCCATCATCCCGTAGGTCACTAGTGACAACATGACCTAGGTACTTAAAACTATTCACTACATTAAGTACTACGCCGTTGAGATATACCGGAGGTACACGACGGGGCTGTTGTTTAGGTACCGTAAACACTAAGACCTCACTCTTTTTTGAGTTGTATTTAAGGCCGTGCTCCTCCGCATACATCTCGCAGATCGTGAGTAGCTTCCTCAGTCCGCTCATCGATGGACTGAGCAACACCATGTCGTCCGCGTAACTTATGTTATTGACACATGTACTGTCTATACGACAGCCGACATGTGTGCTGCTCAGTCGCTCGATGAGCTGATTCACGTACAAATTAAATAACAGGGGCGAGCTTAACCCCCCCTGCCTTACACCACATTCCATTTGATATTCATCCGACAGAGTACCGACCCACCTCACCCGATTTATCTGGTGAGCATACCAGTACCTATCTGAGGAGGGCTGTGTACTCCGCCGGCACACCCGTGCCCCTCAACTTGTCCCATAGCACATCATAAGAGACAAGATCGAAGGCTTTCGACAAATCGAGGAAACACGCGTACACCGGCGTCCTCCTCGCGGTGTAGTACTTGACGGTGTGTTTCAGGCTGAGGATGGCACTCTCTGTGGACACTCCCGCCTTGAACCCGAACTGGGCGTCGTGGACATTAACAAATTCTGAGAGGCAGCCTTTCATCAGACCGTCAAGCACCTTGGCCATGGTGGTGGCTAGTGAGATGGGTCGATAGTTGTTCATGTCGGATGTGTCACCAGTTTTGTTCTTCACTATCGGGACCACTATAGTCCGCATAAGTGGCTCTGGCAAATAAGAGTGACCTAGGCACAGAGTGAAAAATAGTGACAATACTCTAGGTATATTTATACAGACAAATCTGACAAAGAAATTGTGGGCTTTGCCTAAATCCGACGGCTTTGAAAACTCAGATTTGGACAATTTTTTAAAGTAGGTAGGTATGTTTTAAAAATTTACGGGGCGATTAAAAGTTATTCTGTGCAATAGTATTACATGTCCTGATAGAAATATGTGATGGATTGATGGAGCCTTTTGCCAGATAAGACGTAACGTGTCTTTGATCCAGTAAAGTACTCAAAAGTGAACATAATTTTGCATTTATCTCCAAATCAACACAACACCCTGTTCTCCACCTTCTGCATCCAGTTTCTCCCAGCCACCTGCTTTAGGTCGCTTGCTGATACATGGTCTCTACTCCAGAACTCGCCTGCTCCACCGGCCCTTCGATAAACATGGCCAGCCCACTGCGACTTCAGTTTGCTTACTCTGCAAGCAATGTCGGTAACTCTGGTTCTTTTCCGGATTATTTCATTGCTGATTTTATCTTTCAAAGAGACTCCGGTCATAACTCGCTCCATAGCGCGCTGAGCTACCTTGAATTTACGGACCAGCCCAACCATTAGTGTCCACGTTTCGGCACCGTATACGTCATGACGCAGAGTGCTAAGAGAGCAGTGGTGGCCCAGTGGTAACGATCGCGACTTATGAGTTGTTGTAGGACGTAGGTTCAAACCCCGACAAGGCGCTTTACTTTGTGTAAATTATTTCTACAGCACTGTTCTCAAAACGGTGAAGGAAAACGTCATGAGGAAACCGGCATGTCCTAGAACCAAAAATTCGAAGACATGTGACATCTAGCAAACCGCACTGGGCCCGCGTGGTGCATTACGGCCCCCTCCCTTTCACTGAGAGGAGGACTGCTTGTGTCCTAGCAGTGAGAACATTATCAGTTGATAATGATGTTATGACGGACAGGACGCACTGATTGAAGACATTAGTCTTAAAACACTGCGGCTAGGTGACGAAACGATTTGACAAAGTTTTTCAAATACTGCCCAACCCAACTAGACCCTTCTGTCGGCTTCTTTCTCAAAGCCGAGCACTGAGCTGGATGACTTGCCCTAGGTAGACATAATCCTTCACAACTTCGAGAAGCGGCCCTTCGAAGTGGATTGGACTCTGCAAGTGAGTATTTTCTTGTTCAAATTCATGCCGAGGCCAACCAGGCGCGAGAGGCTCCATTCCTTTAACTTAGTACTTAGTGTAAATACTTAGTTGCGTTATACAGGGTGTTTAGTGCATCGTTTGCATCGTTTTAGGTATAACAAGGAATGAGTTATTGGACCTTAAGAGATAGCAAATGACCTCTCCTTTCGGCCAATTTCATTTGGCAAACGACGCACTAAACACCCTATATATTGTATATAATGATTTTATTGCTATAAAAACCTTTCAGTCTCAAGTGTTTGATATTTTCAAACTTCTAAATACCGAAAGATAATCACAGAAATGTTAGCTAATTAAAATATTTGGGAAAGATTTTTTCAAGTTATGGTGTTGGGTCTTTAAAGGAAATAGAACGCACGTTCACCTGGTAAAGAATTTAATTTACAAACAGTTAAAGTAAAAAAACAAAGAAAACTTTAATGAGCGGGTTGCTAGGGTGACGTACGGACTTGTGATCCATAATCCTTCGTCCGTTAGGTCGGTTAGCGCGGTGGCGCGGTGTTGTCATTCAACAAGATTGTACGGGTACAACCGCAGAAAGTCTCAAAGGCCAATGCTTAGCAGTTGGTGAAGATGGACTAGTGGGCACGTAGATAGAGAACTCTGTCTACGAGTGGACAGAATGATGTTAATTGTGATTTGTGGACGTCTGACGATATTGTCACTTGGCAATGTCTCTATAAATACCTAAAAATTATCGCGAGGATGGAGGGTTTTCGTTCATTTCAAATAAATAAACATTTCCGCGCAATGACATGGCAGACAGATAGTGTTGCCATTTTAACGCATGTTGTGCATGCTGCTCTGCTGTCGGAAATAAAAGCCCTGGATGCACTCAAAGGTTCCCAAAAAATGGACACGGTGTATCTATAGCTCAATCACCCAACACCATCCAAACACATTTCATTTTCATGCACACAACACACGAACGTCACGTCACCAACCTTTTCTGTCTATGTCACGGTGTCACCAAGAAGCTTATAGATAAAAGTGGAGCCAACACTCTGAATACCTATCTGAAGCCGACTGTGGGCTAACGCTCTCTTTCTAAATACATACATATGACAAAGAAAGCACATATCACTGTCTCGTTCTTATGTGTGTATTTAGAAAGAGAGCGTCAGCCCACAGTCGGCTTCAGATAGGTATTCAGAGTGTTGGCTCCACTTTTATCTATAAGCTTCTTGGGTGTCACCAACAGTATGGCAGTTTGTAAAAGTTACCTACTGCCCACAGAGTACTTTTTGATAGACTACTGCCCGTCCGACACCTCGCACCTACCCGTGCACCTCGCTGGAATGCGTTTATGCGCGAAAGATAAAAACTACACTCATGCATGTTGGAAAAAAATCGTAAAAAATATTTTTACGAAGTTAACTTTTTTTCAAACAGTACGACAGAGCCAGCTAAGTCTCGGACAACGAGTAAAGTAACTATGTCTCGGACCATCATTGAGATCTATGTCAATGCGGACCATAGTCGGACGGGTTGTACTGTCAATGTCAAATTCAAATGTCATCTTTTTGTCAAACTCAAACATCCGAAAATTTTGTTTGTTCGCGACGCTGTGCGTGATTCCGCTCGTGTGAGTGAAGGCAAAAAGACAACAATATCTTTGTTTTCGTGAGGCTCTTTTGTCTGTTTTAAATCCCTATAGAATCTTGATACGTAATATTGCTTAACAATGGCTAACGATCCTGAAAGATTCGATTCCATGCTGTTAGCGATGGCCCAGCAGCACGAAGGTGGTGTAAAGGATGTAAGTATGATAGTAATTTAGCAGTAAACCTTATTACGTTTCTTTTTCCCTCGTTTAAAAAGTGCACTCTCGACAATCTAGCCCAGACTACCCCTAAAGTTAAAAGTAATTTCAATTTCTCGATTGTTCTATGAAGTTCTCTTCGATTATTGATCACATGGTGACTCAACAGTCTGGTTTGCTAGGTTACCGGAACAATATTGAATAAAACAGCAAAATGCGCAGTTACAATAAAAAAAATCGGGTAGAGTGGTTAGGAATTTCGAATTGATTTATTTATTTAAAATACAAATTAGCTTACTTACAGTAATTGCCAGTTCAAGTAAATGATGAATTACCTGAGCAATGTAGTTAAGAAATCCTTTACAGAAATAATAATAATATATCCTAGCAACCACTTTTGCTAAGGTTTCTATTTACTCTTCCCTAGGAGTATATATTTACCCATCAACAAACTTGTTAAACATAGTGTTAAGTCTTGTCCCTAGTGCTTTGTATATTGCTCTGCTTAGGGTTAGATGGTATTGAGCATTGCTTAAAGCAACTTAATAATACACAGTACCTACCAAAATGAACTACAATATATTTGATGCTTCAGATCAGGGATAGGGATATTTCAAAACATTCTTACTTGCCATAATATGCTTATTATTTATCAACCCACACTCGGCCCGCGCAGTGGATGACAGTTTTACATTATGGCCTACTCAGAGGGAGTCCATCTCTATTCCTCTCATTCACCTACATAGAGAGGAGGACATAGCAGTGAGAACATGATAGGTTGATTATGCATAATACGCTAAGACGAAGAAGGGATATAAACATTCTAGAAACATAATTTAGACTGCTGACTAGTCATATTAAGAGAAGGCTTTTGCACAGCAGTGGGTCTTACATGTATACTGTTTCATATACAGCAGATTTGGTTAACCTGTGGAAAATAATTGTAGTATTTTATTATTAAGAATTGGTTTCATGTCTATTTCAGTTACTGGCTACAATAGTCAGCTTTCTCTCAAGGAAAACGGACTTCTTCACTGGGGGCAAAGGAGGTGAATGGGAGCAAGTAAGTTATTATTATTATTCCTTTATCCCCATCTGCCTAGCCTTCTCCTGACTACCTGATCTCCTGACTTGTTGGGGTCGACTTCCAGCCTAACCGGATGCAACTGAGTACCAGAATATTAAATGGGCTACCTATCCTATCTGAACTCCACAACACAGTTACTGTTATCATTCATATTCCTTACTAGCCAATCCTCAAACATTGTCCTGTCCAAATTTCAATAATTGATACAAAAATTCAAAAGAAAAAAAGGATGTGGACCTATTTTTTTTTTGGGACAATTTTTCTTTCCATAAAAACCTATTACACTGTATTTATACCTATTACCTATTTATTTACCTGTTACATTGAAACTATTATGACCATTTAAAAAAAATACCCTATTTGTCCAGCCATTCTCAAGTGATGGACTGCATTTAATTTTTGTTTATATACTACTAGCTGCTGCCCGCGACTTTGTTCGCGTGAAATCCTATCCTAACTTTTAATATTATAAATGCGAAAGTAAGTTTTTTTGTTTGTTACCTTTTCACGTCTAAACCACTGAACCAATCGTCCTGAAATTTTGTACATACGTTGTCAGGTGTACAGAAACGGACATAGGGTACCGTTCATCCCGAAAAAAAGTGCTGTTCCTGAGGAAAATAACAATACACGTGGCGCCATCTATTATCACCATAACGTTATTGTTGTTTTCCTCGGGAACAGCACTTTTTTTCGGGATGAGAGGTACCCTAGGTCCGTTTCTGTACACCTGAAAATGTTTATGCAAAATTTCAGCATGATCGGTTCAGTGGTTTAGGCGTGACAAGGTAACAAACAAACTTACTTTCGCATTTATAATTATATTATATAATAATATTAGTTAGGATTCATGTTTTGATTCAATACTAATTTGATAATTATGTTATTTTACAGGTGGTAAAAGATACATTTTATGCTCATGCCAAGAAAGCAAAGGAAGAGGCTGACAAAATTAAAAAAGAAAAAGAAGAGGCGGATAGGAGGTTGAAAGAAATCCAACAGAAGAAGGATCAGGAAAGAATGGCTCAGGACTTTGAGCCTGCTTCTGTTACTGAATTAACGGAGCAGGAGGCTGCTAAAATACAAGAGGATATTGACCAAGAAAAGAAAACCAGTGAGTAACTAGTTGGTTTAGACACACATGTGTGTTGTTGCTCTTAAATATTTTCTAGGCACTTATTTTCTCATTGAAATCACTTCATTACTTTTGTCTTTACAACATATATCACCATCAAGCAGTAATATTATAAGTAAAAGGATTTAGATAGGTTACCTGAGCATTTCTCAAAAAAAATTACCGTAGTTTTCACTAATTTCCAAGTAACAAAATAAGAACTTTTATTTCTACCTTAACTAATATTTTACAGGTTTTTTGTATAAAAACTCTACTTTTAGCTAGGTGTATTTAACATAATATGTCCTAAATAAAATAATATTTATTTTTTCAATTAATTTTTATCTGTACACACATAATTACAATATAACTATATACACTAGATACTAAAATAAAAGCCTAACTAACCTACTATACAAATAAATAAAAAATAAAAATAAATAAAATATATTAGAAAACCTGTAAAATATTAGTTAAGGTCGAAATAAAAGTTCTTATTTTGTTACTTGGAAATTAGTGAAAACTATGGTCAAAAATTTTGAGAAATGCTCACCTACCCAAAATTCGATCTCCAAAAAAGGCATAATGTCACACTATTAGGTGATATGTGGAAGTAGTAATGTCGTAATTATCGGGATCAAATCAGAGACAACACAAAGAAAACTTGTCTAATTAGCCAAGTTTTGACTTGCGGAGTGTGTATAACCTATCTACCTCTTTTTATTTATAATATCCATCAATTATAATATTGTCCCTGCTGAAAATGGCATTTGCAATTAACTTTGATAAGGTTTTGTTTTGCAATTTTGGCTTTGCATGGCTGATAGATTCATTAAGTTAAGAAGACGACACTAACACGGCATGCATTTCTTAGTACCTACCCAAATCCCTGGCCTTGCTTTGGACAGTCCCTAATTTTTTTATTTAATGCCTTTTATGTGATAGAATCTGCATGGAATATTTTTATAATTTGTCTATTAGATAAGTACAGACGCCAGCACATTAAGCTACCCGAAACTGTCAAATTTTCCCAATCAACTTTGAACCTTACGCTTTAGCGATAAAGTTGAAAATCTGTTAAAGAAATTTGACATATTGTAGTAGCTTGATGTGCTGGCTTCTGTACATTGCTATTCTTTGTCTGTTTGCTTGCGTCTGTGGAATAGTATTTTTTCGTTGATATTAAAGAAATCGGAGCATAAGTACTTACTTTTGCTTTTATTATTGTAAAGAATAGTATTTCTAAATAATAATCATGCAAGCCGTGTTTCCGACGGGATTTCTCATCTGCAAAAATGACAGAAGTTCCATACAAACTTTCATCCCGTATTTAATCACAAGGGGATACTTATAGTTTTGAAAAAAACCTTACTTAGTGTTTACATTGGTTTTAAAAGCAACTCTTATGCAAAATTTCATACCTAGACTCGGAGATTTTGGCTGTGCGTTGTCTGGCAGTGAATAAATTATTACTGATTATTTTAAGAATTTTATTAAGTAGACAAGCCGTGTGCCCGATGGGATATCTAAAAATCTTTCATTAGTGCTCACTTTAGCTAAATAAGGAACTATTGTGCAAATTTTCATGCTTCTAAACCCAGCAGTTGAAGCTGTATGTTGTATGTCAGTGAATGAATGAATATATTTAAGATTTTTATTAAGTAGATTGTTTTCATTTCAAACAGAAACTGAAGTGGGTAGTGGAGATGGTACCTCAGGTGAACCGGAGCCAGTACCTGAGGAGGAAGATGATCCCAAAGAGAAAGGCAAACTGAAGCCGAATGCTGGCAACGGTTGCGATCTTGAAAACTACAGATGGACCCAAACCCTAGAAGAAGTTGAGGTAAGTGTTTCCACCATTTTGGCGACATTTAAGTATTACATTACAAAATCTGAAGTAGACTGCCAGCATCACCATCATCATATCAGCAGAAGGACGTCCTCTGTTGTATGTAATCAGAGAAATGAATTCAATAAGCAAATTGACGACCTACGTCAATTTGACGTGTGTGTGATCCCATTTTATACATCTGTCAAAGATTGACAGTTGCAATTTGAATTTACAGACAATTAGTTGATAGGCTTTTACAATTAATTTGCCTGACTTTAGACAAGTCTCTGCTAGGCGTTGCTCCAGCAACCGAACCGGCAATGCCCGTTCTAGCAGATTCTCTCGACCTTTACTAGGTCGTCGATTCTCCTTGTGGGTAGCTTACCCACGAAGATTGGAATAGGTCGAAATTAATTATACTCCACGGTTTCATTTTCAAACGCGTAAATATGTCATTATCCGATGCCCAAAATGGTTTTCAGCCAGGTCGCTCCGTAAATTAGAATTTATTGATTCACGTAGACTAAATATCCCGTGGCTTGGACATCGGTGGGCGGGTTGACGCTCTGTACTTCGATTTCCGGAAAGCATTCGACAGAGTTGACAACGATGTGCTTTTGACTAAGCTGGGGGCCATCGGTTTCTCGTCTGGTCTTCTTAACTTTTTTTCGGACTATCTGCGCGATCGCATGCAGTTTGTAAGACATGGCTGCTTCCAGCCCAAGCCTTATAATACACGCTTGGTTGTAAGTCAGGGATCCGTGTTAGGGCCGCCACTGTTCCTGATCATGATCAATGACCTCATAAAGAATGTTAAGTTTGTCAAATGCCTGCTATATGCCGACGACCTTAAGCTAGTAGCACAAATTCGAACGGACGAGGATTGCAAACTCCTACTAAGGGAAATCGATGCCATCTATGAGTGGAGCATTGCGAACAAACTATTTTTTAATAAAAGCGAGTTTTATGTCATGATATACGGTAGTGGGTTGCGGCCAATTCATTATCACTATAGTTTGGGTGGTAACGTAATTACTCGTGTCACCAACATAAAGGATTTGGGAGTGACTTTCGACCGCTGTCTGACTTTCAGGGATCACGTTTCTACCCTTGCGAAGGAATCTTTCAGGCGCTTGGGATTTGTTTTGCTAAATGCTCGTGACTTTCGCAATCCAAATGTTGTTAAGCTGTTGTACACCGCTCTGGTTCGAAGCAAACTCGAGTCCAGTGCCTGTGTTTGGCACCCCTATAACGCGACCTAAACACTGATGCTGGAAAAGGTATAGAAAACTTTCCTTAGATGCCTCTTCCAAAGGTTATACCATTTCTTTCCATACATGTACCCTACCAGTTATCTTTTAGGGACGTTGGGCTTTAACTCATTGGAGGTGAGACGAGGCCTTGATCAACTCACTGTAGCCTGTAAGACCTTACAGAGACGTATCGACTGCCCAGAACTCCATGTTCTTTTCTGCCGACTATTTGTGCCCGACAAATATATCGGACACCGTCAGAGCCGCCGTACAGTCTGTTTGCGCAAATGCCAGCCAAAACTGTAGCCAGAACCGAATCCCCAATCTGTCGTACTCCAAAGGTGCTGAATGCCCCTCTGGCTGCCAACCCTGAATGCCCACCCATTGACCGCCCATTGTGTCACCCATTGTAAAATTTCTATATTTATGTCTGTAATTTATATGGTGTACATAATAAAGAGTATTCTATTCTAATGTGATGTGTCTGCGAATGAATGGATTAAAATTATGCGTATATGTCTGGACTTCTGTGAAAGAAAGTATGCAAGGGAGTCCACTGTTCCATATTAGTTTTAAATTATATTATTGTAAACGTAATTATTGTCTCTATGCTAATTAATGTAATTGGTGTGGTACCGTTTTAATTACCTATAAATAAATAAATATAACTGCTAATATCGATCCTGTGCGCTTTTTAAATTTCAACACGTGGAGCACAACTATGGTCTGTTCCAAAAATATTTGATGAATGTTAAACAAACTCATTCAGGTAAAAATTCTCACGCAATGACTAAGTAAAGAGAAATAGTAAAACATTCATCTGTATTTAAAAGGTTTCAACTTTATATCTCACCACTTGTTTGGACAATTATTGTTTGAATAACATTATAAAATTTTAATTGTAACATCATTGATGAAAATTGAGGTTATCAAATTGATCTCAATTGTCCAATGAAAAACATCATCAATGTATACAAATTGTCCTAAAAATTTGCATCAACAGCTGCGCTTTCAGTTCCATTTGATTACCTTTTCATGAGATACTTTTCGAACAGACCATACAGAGCACCTCTTTTACGTCTCTGCATGAGTTAGACGAATCAGCACCCTAATTGGGTAACACTATCAATCACAATCAGAATCATTTTGAACAATATTGCTAATGCATCGCACTAATATTATAAAGGCGAAAGTTTGTGTGTGTGTGTTGTTGTTTGTTACTTCTTCACGCTCAAACGGCTGGACTAATTTTGATAAAATTTTGTATGGTGGTAGCTGACACCCTGGATTAATATATAGGCAAATTTTTATCCCGATATTCCCACGGGATCGAAACTTATGCGGGTGAAATCGCGGGGCGCAGCTAGTTGCTTGTAATGTTCAAAAAATTTGTCTGCTCAACAACGTAAATAACGCAATGAATGTTGTTGAACTGTCAAAATGAAAACCATTGCTACTGTTAGTGTGTTACGCAATTACCCCGCTGGTCATGTCATTATCAATCAGATCAGATCATGAGTCAGCCTTTAGCCGGTTGGTAGTAGGACTCATTGCCCAGGGAGGTCTAATTATCGCCTCTCAAGGAGGGTCTTATTAAATGTTAAAACGATAATATTACCAATTCTACTGTTTTAACATTAAGTAAAATACAAGCTGATGTGGGAAAAATAAGTATAACTTATCGTTTTTGTCGTTTATTATCACAGTTTGTCGATAACAATTGAATTAATTTACTTTAAAAAAACCAAATTAATTATGCCACTGCCTGATTACAAAATATCCCTATAATAAAAGTATGTATAGGCAAATAATAAAGATGCAGATTTTCATGAGACCTACGAAAATTTGCAACTTTTACACATTCAATCATGAAATCTAAATAATACTTAATTCATAAATTAATCACATTATAATTTAAACTATTATTCTACAGCATTCACTTAAATCAATTAAATAATTTTAATATGTATTCATGTTATTAATATTTCATACAATTTAGAGGAAACCAATAGCCTTCAGATTATTAAAAAATAATATGAACATCACAGCTTAATAGCTTATAAGACTTATCAAAAATAAATAGAAAGTTACTTATATTATTCTTAGTTTTAAAGTACTGGGTAAGAAAGATATTGCACTATTTTTATTGTTTATTTGTCTAACTATTGGTATTGAATGTAAAACAAATTGCCTAACAATTTTAAATAACTGTATGTCGCTAAATTAATGTTTTGTTACTAACATAATAGGTAATTGATAAGTAACATTAAAAATAGCTAGTTAATTGCAAACAATTAATACTTATATGCTTATCACATCTTCTGATTTTCTAGATTCTATGAATATTTGTACATCCCGGTCTCCTTACGCATTCGCACTGAAACAAAAAAAGAATCGGTTAATATTTATAATTTTATACCACTCAAATACGGTGAAGTGAAAAAAAAAAACCGGCCAGTTTTTTTTATTAATTATACTTTCGCTAATGGCACGTGTCCTTGTTTTCTTTTGGTACCAATCTAGGCCGAAAGCAGCAATTTTGTTATTAACGACATTTTAATGACACGCGACCTTACAAAGAAAAACTTTCAAAAGGAATCCATTGGCGTTCGGGGTTTTCCTTAATTCTAACTTGTATGTATTGGTAAATATCGAACTTCACGAATTAATACTCACTTTCAACGAAGCATATGGCTGCGAGTATGCACGCGGAAAACAGTATAGTCATTGATATAACCAAAACTGTTATCTGGTGCGAATGATCGCAACAGCAGGATTTGGGTTCTTTCCCTGTGCGGTGCTTCGTGTATCCGTTGACGACGGTGAAGTGGGTCGAGCTTGCAACTGACTGCGTGTCCTGCCCAGGCCCCGAATTCCGCTTAACGCCATTCCAAACAGAATCCAAACCGTCGTGCGTCTCTTCAGGAATGGCGACTACTGCCTCAGAATGTCCAGATTTGCGTCCATAGCTTCCTAATTTGGTGTGGTAGCTGCCAAGATCGTCTTGCTCTGAATTTCTGCCGTGCATGCGTGCTAAATGTGCTGCACTCAGTAGCAGCGAGCCGGATGATACACTCTGTAATTAAAATAAAGATATTAACCAATTTGAATCTTACAATAATTTGATAAATATTCTTAACGACATGCCTACAATATAAAATATTGTGCGGTAACAAACGCGTGCGTAGTAAAAGTAAATTCATTGTCTAATCGGTTTGAACTCGTCGACATTAAGTGCTATAGAGTGCTGCGTGGGATGTTACCATGTGTTGGTTATGTCACGATTCTTCAACGAGAACTTTGAACTTATCATAGCAACGCGAAGTAGAGCCACTTCGTTGGTTTGAAATAATTTGGGTAAGATCGAGTTTCGTAATTTTGAGAAAAAAACTCTGAAAGTCGTGTCAGAATTTAATTGGTTAGGCTTCAGGCTTCTACACTTATTTGACACCTAACTTGTCAAGTTTCTGCGTATCGGTTTAACGTTATAATCAACATTTTAAAATTAATACTTGTGTGTGTTAAATTAAAACATAATTTTGTAATGGCTCTCATTAGTATTATCTAATTCCAACCCATATAAATTTATGGTATCTGCATAAAATCACCCAGCAATGTATTAGCTAGCACGCAACTTGCTTAATTTTGTTTTTATAGACACCAACGTCATAATATTTCTATAAGCCTAAAATTAAAGAACGCTAAATGAGGACGATACCTGACATTGCAAAATTCAAGGGGCCTGCTTTAAAAAACTACCTAATTAAATTGAATCCGTAGTGAATTTTTGCAAATAAAAAAAATCACGCAATTTCAAAACTTACAAAACGTTAGTGACGCCAGTATGACTAAAGTCTTCACACGACGAAATGTTTCGCCAATCGCGAAATATTACTCCATCGAATGAAATTTAAATTCTTCCGACCTTTATTAAAAATAATTTATTGTTATTAACTATAATATTTAATGCTACCAGAAAACGCATAATAATTTAATTGATATTATATGTTAATGTCCACTTTATGCAGGGAATTAATGAAAAACGTGCATAAGAGCCTTTTTGCAAAACTAAACTTTACAAACGATTCTCGATACTTTTGTATCTAGCTAGAGAAAATAGATACGATTCCGATAAATTGTATTTTTCCCGAATATAATGTTTATATAGGTTACCTTATTGCGTGCAAAAAACTTTTTTTAATGATACTGAAAATATCTCACCAATGCTACTGCTAAGCAATAACAATAGCTGGACACTGCTAATTTGACTTCTTGAATAATTAATTAGGAAACTACCATAGTAGTTCCATAGAACAGTATCAATTCTGATGTGTTCCTACACTTTTTAGAGTAAAATAAATGCGATTGATGTTCTGTTTCTTTACAAAGAAGCAATTATCTAACGTGATTACAACACTGTTTGTTTTTATCCCTGTGTGACAAAGGTGATGATATTTATTAACGTGTTTTGTTTGCATATGTATCAATTCATTATCACTATTATCAGTACCTATCCAATATCCAACAATACTTGTTATAAAAAACTTGTTAACGATATTTTCATGCGCCAGTCTTGCAATAGTTGTCAGCTCAAATTAAGCAATCTTTGGAATGCTGTATGAGAATGTACAAGTTTAGTGGATCCTGTACCGGACACGGCAATATCAACCAGTTTCTTGACCCCGTCGATTATTATCAAAATGTGTATCTAATTTTTATTCAAAAACACCGTTAAATTAATTCTTCTAATAAAAATTACGTTATTATTACTAAGGTGGTTGTTGACTTGTTTCTAAAGTTTACAATAATAACGAAGCTACAAGGTGGAGCGTGCATTTTTTGTGACGGTTAACTGAATGTCATGAAGAGATTGAAAAAAGTCTAGGTGCATTTAATATTGAATCTGCTTCATCAACACACAGCGTGATTCTTGACTTAATAATTGAAGCGGAAACTTTGTGTGTAATCGTTGTGACGCACGATTTAGAAGGTCGCCTTACGTGGGTACTGTGGTTGCTTGCTGAGCCTTGGCTGGAGGCGGAGCCACCACGAGATCTCGAATCGCTTAAGCTCCCAGCAGCGCTGCTGCCCGACAGAGATGGCCGCGGTATGTGCCACTCTTGAGTTGAGATCTGAAATGTTCACATTCATAAACATGAGATTGTCATTTTCAACACACAAATTTGATTCAGATAAGGCAAACACTAGGTCTGCCCAATCAAAATTTTAGACTTATTTCTTACAAGCATGTATAAAAGTATCTCCGACGCAACGCAAGTGCTGTGTCGATAAAAGTGGTCAATCAGCATAATATTTCTGAATATATTATTGGTATGGATTTATGAAAGTACTTTCAGTTTGTTTTTAACTTTCATTATCTCCATGATAACCTAGAAATGTCTTTATAATAAGTTCTGTTCAGTACGAACACTACAACAGAAAGTAGGTCGAGTGGTCTCACAAGTGTGTCATAGTATATTTAAATTATTCAAACCAATAGATGGTCTGAGTTTCTATCTAGTTGACGTACAATGACGTAGCATTCTTACTTAGTATAATAATGAATCTTAATGTCTGTGTTCTGTACAGGTCCTTGCATACATATTCATATTACAGTAAAAGGACGACATGTTGGACATTCTCTTTCCTTCTATCTTGGCAAATACATTCAAATGCATATTTAATTGATAGCAAATCAATTTGATCAGCGCGTAAGTTATAAACATCTAACAATGGACGAGCATTTACTTAGACAAATTGTAAAAAAGGGCTTTTATAAGCTTCGTAGAAGAATTGTTTGACCCTGGTATATTGAATAGCTGTTGCAGCTGTCGTGTGTATTTGAACATACCTATTTGGTAATTACATTTAAATAAATAATTAGGCAATTGTTTGTTGCAGTTAAATATGAACGTCATTTACAACGTGGGTTACCAAATTATAATTAAGTATTATAAGTACGCTTCTGTTGGAAATTGGTAGGTATGCCTGAATCCAGTTCAGGTATACCAATTTAACAAATCAATCGATATATTTTTTATTGATTTTTTTTACTGACACCTTGGCACGTAATGATATTATTATTATTCCTTTATTTCATTATTTACATATAAATTATATTTTTAAATAGGTATTAGCATATAAAATATAGAAAAACATTTAAAAATATAAAACATAGTAGCCCACCGGTATCGGGAACAGGGTCCAAGCTACCGGCGGCGGTCAGGGCTCCAGAGAGAGGAACCTAATTATTATTATTATTATTGACAGTAAATCGAATCAAAGGAAAGTTTTCTAATCTTCCGTTACGTTTCGTAATAGACATTGCATAAAGGCCTAAGGCACTGTTAACCTAATTGTTCAAAATTCATAATTCTTTTCAGTACAATGCTGCAGCTGTCACGTTTTATAATTTTCGTATTCTGGCTCTTGCAAAACTGCTTCATGGCTTGTTTCGTCAACTAAAGAGTCTGTTATTGATCATCAAACAAAGACGTCGACATAAAAGTAACAGGCACATACATCTACACATTCTAGTGTCGTTGTGTTGTGCAACTTTGTCTTGGTTTTACTGAATGCGTACGGAAATCATTGCAGCACTCTTCCTTGTCGCGTCTTTGGAGATTAGTTTCGTCTTAAGATCGCCTTTCAATCTCAATACTTACATCTCTTTATGTAACTATGTAGATGTTTTACACAAATAGAGCTTTTTGGATTGCTGTTCGTTTTGTACATTGATATATGATCTGAGAATCTGCCTTACATAATCGATATAAAACAAACTCTTCCTGTGATTGTTCTACAGATAGGATCTTATTCAGTTCCATCAATTACATTTTAGGTCAAGTTTTGTCTGAAGTCCGATTGATTTTGTCAGATACGGTATTCAAGGTCCATGTTCTCTTTATTTGCGGTCTCGTTTCGTCGGCCTCTAATGCAATAAATCTTAGCTTTGCTTTCGGCTTCATGGTCCTCTTTGTTACTCTGATAACATGATGCATAAGCATTTTAGGTAGTCATATCATTAATTCGTTTTACTTTTTATTGTTATAAGGCAAGGTCGCGTTATTATTGTGATATTTTAACAATCTTTTGTTTATCTGAGGGTTACGAAGTTGCTAAAGTATTTACTTTGTGCAGTTCAAAGATTTTATTTTTAAAACTTCAAGCAATATTGTTCAGTCAGGTCGGCACGAGAGCTTCGTCTCAAATCGACGATAGAGGCGGTGGGCGATGTTGCAAAACGTTTCGCCAAATGCAAAGAACCGGTTCCGGGGTCTACGTCGATGTTGTTACACTGTAATGTTCAGCAATGTCTTGACAACGTGCAGAATGCATACACTTTCGCTCTTTATGTGAGAATTCATTCTGCACTACAAAATAAAGTACCTAGATTATGATAAGATGTAGCAAGTGGGAACTCGGTCGATTTGTTTAGGTTCTATTGTGTGTGCCTATGAGGAAACGGTATCTAATTAGAATGGTGCTAGGTATTAGTCAACATGATAATTAATTACTTTATTTTTTAAATTAATTAAAGAATTTATAGAATTAAATGTTTATATTAAGAATGATGTAAAAAAGCATTATTCCACGTGATATGTCCATAAAGTTATATTGATTTAGTCCTGTCGATGTCTTTTATCTCACTTCATTTGAATATAATGCATTTTGTATATATATGAGCGTTCTGTGTTGCAGTGAGGGGCACGTGCATACTTGCGGATATGCTCACATGAATCAACTTTTAATTGCTATCAACACGTGGTTAGCACACGTTAAGAACCCCGTGAGAACAAGTATTGACTAAACGTTTATATTAAAATGTTATTATGCGTATGTCTGCTCGTCCACGTGTATAGAAGCACGTGCTTACTGACATGTAGTGGGCTGTGTACTCAAGTCTCAAGACATAACCATTATTTGTCATATCAATTACAAAATAACGTGTATTGATGCGTCTAAGGATTTGCTCATCTTTAGCAATGTTGGGATCATACGAATCATTCATCTCTGTTTTGTGACATTCAACTATTAATTAAGTACAAGTTTTTTGTGGTTTTTGTTGTTGTGTTGTTATTAAACCCATTTAATGACGGTGGCTATACATCTCAAGCTCTTCATTAGTTCTGAGGTTAATGAAGACGTCAAACTTAATAATGGTTAAATTCGTTTCGGACACGACATTGTGTCCATATAAGCGATTGTTATGTTCAGCTGGGACGTTAATGTTATTAAACCGTGAAGATAAATCTGACTGCAAGTACACTTCTGTCCTATTTGGATACATGTCTCGTTATTTTTATCTTTACAATCTGTTTGACTTATCGTACCATTCATCTTCAAAGTATCCAGCTTGGTTTGCTACATTTGTAGGGCGCTTATGTACTTATGCATTATTAGTTTAAAAAATAAACGTCCGTGAAACTTATTGCGTCAAAGTTCTGCTAACTGAAAAGTATTTGTAACATTTGTGTCATTATGTTCAGTGTCTGTAATTGTGAATAATTAACGGTAACGAGCCAGTTAGCGCCAGAACAACAGGTGCATGTCGTAGAACATGTTCGGTCGGTACGTCGCGGTCGTTGACGAGGCGCTCTAGTTATGCAACATGTAATCTTTACGAATCAACAGTCAATGCGTGCTCACGCTGCGTGCTCATAACGGTTCATTGTAATCGCGGAAATCATTAGATAGAACCCAACTTATGTCTTGTAACACTTAGGTCTCATGACACTTTCCTGACAGCAAAGTAGGTACAGGGTGGCAGGGACATCGACGCGCAAACTGTAACGATGAATTCAGTACATAATTCTATGAAATTTTTAAATGTTTCGTCGGTAATAAAAAAAAATCTGCTGTTTCATATAAAAGTGCAAATAGGTAGGTATTGCACTTTTATATGAAACAGCACATATTTTTTTTATTACCGACGAAAAATTTTACATGTACTGAATCCATGGCAACATGGTTGAGCGTCGATGTCTTTGCCATCCTGTATGTATCGTGACATTTAGGTACGTTATCTGCTTATAACATCATTAAACATTTCATTTTTTACAGGAGGTAATTAAAATTTAATTACTGACAAACATAATTGGTTTTACTAACAAGTTTTTCAATAACGGAACTTCTTACTTTAAGTGTTTTAAAGTCACAACATTGCTTTTTCTTTAAGATGGACTTTAAAGTCAGAAGTGACGCCTCCGACAACTTTCTTAATCTCGAACAATAGTCGCTACGCTACACTTACTATGATAATCAGTTAAATACTAACTAGACTGCTGTTCCCCTTACAAGAGAAAGCGTACATTCCTGATGCATAGCTCTTCTTAGAATACTTTCGGTACTGCAAATGTCACAATGGATAACGGGTACGGTCCACGATTTCGATACTTTTAATTTCACGTCGCTTTGTGGTCAGGCGACTGAATTATGGCGTTGCAATATTGATCTCTATCAACGCTACCGGCGATACGGCCAGGTTGTAAACTGTATTTAGTTTCTCCTGAAATGCCTCTGTATGTACTTACTCAGCTTTGTGTAGTAATAAATGAGTAAGTAGTCCATTTACATGCATCGTACGTAGCGTATCAGCAGTTATGCTAAGAAGCGGTACGGCCCTCGAAAATATGAGTCGTCTTATTAATTGTCTTTGCCAATGCGAAGTTCAGCTATGACTTTAGGTCGACTGAAGCAAGACGTTATTGAGCATCCAATTATCATATTTTATATGCGATTGCATGAGGACGCCGCAACATAACTCATTGTTCACGCTGGTCACAAACATTGACATGATGCTTATGCTCGTCCTTGAACTCAATTGCTCGTATTTATGAAGCTCACGGGATTTGTGTCAATGGAAATCGCAGAGGATTTTTAATTTCATATTTTAGAAAACAAGTTAAAAACTGATTCAACGGTTTCGTGTAATGAGTACCTACTTATAGATAAAAAATCCAATCAGCTATTATAATAATTATAGAGGTTTGATGTAAGACGTCAATATAACCAATCAGTCGTTAAAAAAACATAGTAGGTTGATTGAACTTTGGCTTGAAATAGATTTTCCGGAGTCTATTTAAGATGATTAAGTATATAATTAATTAATGACTACGGTATTCTTCCCTGTGTTAAGTAATTACTGCATTCTTTAAGTTGGTATCTATTAGATTGTTGTACGTATAAGTATGTAGTGTCTATACAGCGAGTAGGATGTTTTAATAGAAAAAGTGGCCATGAGATAGGTTACTTAGCCGGATTCTCCTATCATTTAGGTACGTTACGATGACATCATTTGCTGACGTCCGTGATTTGCTGTTGTACTACGTGATTGGACATCCCTACGCGTAATCATTACGCATAATTCCTTATTAATATACAGATGTACCTATTTCTATCAGATTTTTTAATGATAAGACAAATAGGACGTTTGATCGAATAGGTACTTAATGTAATTGCACATTTTAATGCCAAAGCTTTTTACCTTGACAGATTGGACTTTATGAAAAAATAGTAGCCACAAAATCGCTTCCTGTCTTTGATGTTAACTGTATGACAAATATAACATCGCACAGTTACTTACTTGTGTCAATTGAGTGTAAGGTCAGTATTGGTAAATATCAATCGTAATCTGATAACTGGTAACATTTTTATAAACACAACAAACGTGTATGACATGTTTGATTTGGACGGTAGCTTCTCATGATAAATGACTTTATTTCTGTAAGTAGGTTCGTACAAGCACTTTTAAACGTCATGATCATATTTAAAAAACACATAGCTATCTGACTATTCTGAGAAGATAGGCCGAACACAGAGGTCACAGTCTGTTTTTAAAGTCCAGAAAATGAGTACTTATGAGTATGTAAAATATTCATGCCATAAACATTCTACCCTTTGCGTAAAGACTGACAGATTGATGGTAACCTGCTTACCTCTATTGTGACTATCAATGACCGATATGCCTAAAAAAAATAAAACCAAAAAAAGTGGAAAATACCAAATCACAGCTATTGGGAATTAGGTTCTGTCTCTTGAATTTGAATGCAACCGGTTGAAATTCCTATGTTACTTTATTGAACATTTTTCAGAAGAGGCTTTTACCATTATCAATGCTGCTTTCCGTACTTAACTATTAATAATAAGGCTGCACGATAAATTACCAAAATATTTCACGTTTCGGAAATCAATCCAAGTAAATCGAACGACCTTAATTATTTGTTGTGTGAAGAACATTCAGCGGCGCGAAAAATTTTATTTACCAATTATTTCGTAATCCGAAACTTGTTCGGTACGATGTCGTCATTACACTTTACGAACCACTGTGCAGAGATAAAAATATAAACATCATATTACTCAATATCAACATACTTCTTTATAAAAAGAGCATTTATTTTACAAGTGTGCTTGGTACATAGAATATTAACAGTAGTTCCTTAGCAGTGTTTATTTAAGCCATACATATATTCGGGCTTCATGAATACCTGTTATCAATTACATCATACAAGACTTTGTTGTTAGATCCGCTTGTAAGTGGGAAATCCTAAGTATACCCAGTATTACCCATTCCATTTGTGACTAGGATCTTATTTGAATAAAATGTCGTTGACTTTCGCACGATCCACAACTGCTTTATGAATATTACACATCTCGGTGCAAAAAAACATCAGTCCTTTTATCACGCCAAGGATAAAGGCTAATGTGACTTGTTGCTAGCCTGACCTACTCTTACAATAAACTTATGACATGTGGCCCAATGACGTTTTGAGCAATACGTTGCGTGTGACGTAATAGAGATATCTTACCTCCAATTGGGGGCGTGGTGCTCAGATAAATATTAACTAATTACAAGAGGTCATTAAGAGGCTTAAACCGTGCATAAACATTGAAAACGCCATGAAAGTTTTCTGTATCTAGCTATTAATTTTATTTGCCTTATTTGATCCTTCTCCAGCCTTGTCTGGTTGTTTCGGTTCTTTTCGTTTATTCCGAAATCGTTTCATAAATTATCTTCTTGGTACATGGATATATGCCTCCTATAATCGTAGGTTTCTATATCTTAACCTGTTTTTTCATGCTAAGTTCTTTGGATCTAGATTGAGGTGCAGGATATTCAGATTACAGGCAATTCGTCGTCTGCTTAGCGTTTCCCAACTGTTGGCGATTATTATTACTTATTAGATTACAAGTAACTAAATGAGAAAAATGAATTATGTCTATAAATCTGATACACTGCCATTTTCGAACGTCATTCTCGTTCTGGGCTTGTCGTGCTGTGCAAAATATTTAGGGCGTTGTGCTAAGACTTGAGACTTGACTTCAGAAGTGTTATTTTGTCGTAAGGATCTTTAAAATTGAGTTTTCAACTAAAAACGGATCTATGGACTTCGACATGACATAATTGTGACTGTATACACGTAGGTATAAATTTACTCACTACCTGCGTTACCATGTAAATTGAAAATAATACAAAAGAACAAAAGATGTTCGTGGAGGCAATGGATATTAGAAATATGATAATATTATCGGGTCATTATTCATTAGTTGTTGTGCAAACAGTTGACCATGAACTACTATAACACAGTGTGGCCAAGATTTCATTAATTCGCTGTGACACTGCTGATTTAACGGAAATTTCCGCCATAAGGTATAATTATTTGTATATATTTAAAACGTAAATATTATTAGGCATCTCTCCTTGTAGCTCCGGTTGAACTCAAATTGAAACGTAACGAAACATCTGGTAACGTAGTCCATGGATTGTAGTTACTTTGCACGTAATAAATAATTATGTAAACGTAGAATATGTAAGTATCGGGAAAGAAATTTACTTAGATTGCCAGTAATATTAAAGTTAACTCACAACTTTAATAAACGACGGTTCAAGCGCCACCTGTCACGTTCGGCATGCACTGCTAACGTAATGCAAAAGCACGAACAGAAACATTAAAGCATTTACAGATGAACCCTCTAAGAATATGATCCTATTTGCTTCATAATAATTGTTCAAGTTATGCTAAACAATGAACTTCTCGAAATCCTTCAATCTGTTGAGAGATTTTGTATAAATGAATGCACCGCAACCGTTCGGACCGGCTGGATGTACGCTAAGTCCGGGTGTTGTGAAATGTGAAGGCCGCGCGTCGAGGGCAATTTTAGTTGTCAGTCCCTGTGCCATTTACCTCGGACTAATAGAACTAGCCCTGGTGCACGTAGCCATCGAGACTCGATTCGGTTTTTACAGACGTTCGTATTGAAAAGCCAAAGTGCTTAAGTACCTACCATATTGCGATACTAATTGTCTGGGATTTTTTATATATTCCTGTACAAAATATTAAATGCAATCTCTAGAATGAATGCTCAGTCGCTTTTCACGACATTTCAGTTCTTAGTTATTCTAACACGCGGAAGGGATGTATGAAGACTATTCTTCCGGGTTTTTAACCTTCAGTTTCATAATAGGATATACTATGTAAGAATATATTGTTGTCAATTCAATTGAAGTGATTCACAGAAGTTATTATATAATAGTAATTTACATATAAGCTTGTATTTGCCAAACGACTTTTAGTTGTTTGACGGCTAAGGAGGAAATGCTATTGCATTTTTATAGTTCAGAAGATACAGACTACAAAATATTTTTCATCATCAATACGTCATTAGCATACGTCAATTCTATGAACCTACTTCCAAGTTGATTTGCTGATTTAGGTAATCAGAAGCTGCATTGATGTAATACGACATGCAAGTCAATTGATGTTAATGAGAATCCTATAAGGCTTTACATTCTTTCCACACACGGACCAAGTTTAATCACATGAAAGAAAATAGCATACGTTTTCTGTTTAAAACATTTTGTTTAATTGCACTGACGGCGACCATCAAATAGTTTCGTTGCAAACGTAATTACGTACATACGAATGGTCAATCACATTCAAAAAAATATCTAGGTAGATATTATCATAGAATATGGGGTCTGAAATGTACATTATGTCTATTTTATAAAATTGCTTAGTCAAACAAACTTAGATACTAGTAAAACAATTTACTGCTTGAGAGGCTGAATTCAGATAATTATTTATAATTATAATTACGTTCATAGATACATACAGTTTCAATTCAACTTGATTTAGAGGTTATACGTTCTTTAATGACTGTCGAAAGAGATAAATGTAATTTCGTAATATAAAATTGTTAATTCATAGACTCACCAACCACCTGTTGAATAAATGGTGACGCTATGTCGCTAAAGGGATGGCAGTTAAGAACAGCTCGCTTGTTTAAGGGAAAATAATAATTTGGTGAGTCTATGGATACATTAGTGCTTAGTGCAATATTGCATCAACCATAACGAATTGATTTAAAAAAAAATCTTTAGGGAAATATTGATTCATTCCGTACGCAAAATACGCGCATTGACGTGGACTTGCGGACACCAGCCCGTATTACCTATTACTTATTGATTCATTAATCAACGAAGGTTTGGTGAGTCTATGGATACGTTAGCGCTTAGAGCAATATTCCATCAACCTTAAATTTATTAAAATAAATAAATATTTCAGTTTCCAATGAATTTAATAAAATAAAGTAAGTAAATATATTAAGGAAATACGTATCTTTAAATGGCAATAGTGGTGTGTCAGAGTATTAACAGGTTTGGTTTAAAGTTTAAGCTTTATTCAAGAAATGTGTTTTTCCCCTTAGCTTTTTAGAATTTCTAACTATTTTCGTGCCTTGTAAAACGTGTTTGTAAACTTTCGGCAGCCTACGATACAATCAATATACAATGACTCCTCGGTAAAGTTGAAAGCTAAGGCAACACATACCTATCTTGCCCCGTATATTAGTTAGTTTTGTGTGTGTGCAGCTTCCAAGTATACCTCCTAACGAAAAACACGAATGGTGCTGTCAAAAGAAAGGTGTCCCTCAAGGGAGCATACTGGTACGGTCGAGTTCATTAATATATTGGCAATGACAATGTTTTAAAATATTGTAAGCGTTAAAATGATCATATAGTTCTATAAAAACTTAGACATCAATAAAATGTTTTCATATAAACTGTTCATAAGTATGTTACGGTAGTGCAGTCAAAAATTACTGACTACTCTTCGGAACATAAATATCTAAATACTCTAGATTTCAATATATTTGGTGCAACTTAGGATTCGTAAATATTTATACAGCTTTGAATATTCAACTAAATGGCCTTTACCATAAAAATTATTTTTGCTTGCCGGAGCAGAAGTTCGAGTAACAATGCAATAGTTGCCGTTGAAGGATGTCATAACTGACAACTTCAAATTGATTTTGTTTCAAAGAAAAATATTACAATAGGATATACTTCTGTAAAGAGATTGTTCAAAGAATTTTGGACAAAAATGCAAGACATGTAAAATTTTTAAGATATTTTTCATGGAAAAATAAGAAGAAAATTAAAGATATTTGTGAACCTAACTTTGCGCTAAATAATATGAACAAGGGATTGCGCACAATTTTTAGTCTTTGTCTATAGCAATATTATTGATATTATGTAGTCACATATTTATGATGTCACAGACTGTTTACAATTTATTGTAAGGCGAAGCTGTTTAGAGTTTTATGAAAATTACCATTGCCTATACATTTTGGTTTCATGAACATGCTCAGATATTAAAGAACTCGACTGTACTAACATTCTGTTGATAGGAATAATATTATTGCTGTCAACTTTAGTACATTATTTTCAAATAAAATTCTAATAACTACGAGGTCATCGTAATAATTTAAGATATAACTATGTAATTGTATTTGAGAGATCCTGTACACTTAACCGCACATCAGTGGTGGCACTTACACTACGAAAATCATTTAACATACTACCGCGACACAAAGGCGCTGTCAATGTCAAATTGTTATCTCTGCTGTCCGGCGGACTGTACATAGGTATAATAATTATGAAATTTTCAGTTGGTACATATACGTACATTTTTCACTAATTCTGTAGAATTAAGTCTTCTTTTTGGGGCAATCAACTAAGAATGTGTGTAATCAATCGATGTCTTCAATCCCCATAGATACGTCTTTTATAGCAGCGATTCGTAATCATACATAATTTAGAGGTTGAATCAAGGAAAATGAGTTTCGTAATAAATTATATTGGAAAAATAACGGCGTGTTATTGCAAATGGTAGTGTAACTTTAGGATCATCATTCTTTGAAGAAGTCTGAATCAATAGAAGAACTGACGCTTGATCATCCATCATGCAAGCTCAATGTGTGTTGGCGATTGGCAGATTGCAGACTATGAAGTCCATGTTCTCATGGCGTAACCTGTGATGCCCCAGGTTAATTACGCTGTCATGATATATATGAATAAGGCAAATAGCCAAGAATGAGATGTCAAAGCATATAGCTCTAAGAAACAGGGCTGCAACCTTTGGTACCAAGATCTGATTCAAGAATTTGTGTAATAAATCACAATGTTGCGCGCACCTAATATGATTCCAAATATTTGTTCTAAAGTTTACGAAAATCCACTTTTTTTATTCAAGTCGATGAGCTGCTGAATCGGTTCCTGGTGACCTTGTGCACATTCATAACAGCTTTGCTAAGTGTTGCTCCACCCATATTGGCAAGGAAAACTTATATATTCACGCTGTAAGTTTGCCTGATAAGCAAAAGGCAGTATCACACTTTGCATCAACAAGTTTTGGTGTTTGATCTTGTTTGGATTTTAATATTTTAGTTTTTTCTTGTACATAGGTGTTGGAATGTCAATTTTTGTTTTAGTGTTTGCACGTACTGGCTTCTGTGTGACTTTAAAAAGCTCTTAGTTCAATATTCTATATCAACAATTAGTGTTCCTTGTTTTATGATGTGATAATAGTATGATTTATCTAAATAAAGGTCACAGATAATATCTATTCCAGTGAGAATCTAGTTTATTTATAAGTACCTACAATAATATCAACACTATTGATGTTAACCACAAGAATCCATTTTCCGATAATGCTGTAGGTACATTTAAAGTTATTTCTTGTGCTTACAACCACAATTGATAAATTAGATGTCCATGGATAAAGCGGTTCTGGGAAATGATCATTACTAAATATGCCTTAATTATTTATATCCTTTATGCAAATATAATTAAGTTTATCATAATAATTCATTAGAAAAAACACTACTGAAATTTAACTTGTTTGTTTTTATTATTGATTATATTTCTTTTTTTTTTATTAACTGAACTACTTTAGTACTGATATGGTGTAGTATACTTAGTCATTAATTATTCATGAATGCGGATCTCAGTTGCCAAAAACAGATGTTTTTTTATGGCATTCTTTTGCAAGAGTGGGTTATTTTTATATGAATCCTACATCCTTTTTGGTAAACCTATTCATATTTACTGCTTAACTTTTAACTAACCCGGTGACACCAATATTTGTGTCTTCTGATCCTTAAGTTCACTCATTTAATATACAGAAAACCATTAGGCAATAAATATGCTAATTATTTGCAAAGAGCCAACCAGCTGATTATGTTTTTAACGTCACATAATAAGATTGATGACAAAAGCTGCATTGTTTTAGCCACTATTCTGACAAAAATCTACCGGCTTTATGGGATAATCATCAAGACAAGTCATTGTTTTATTTAAAAAAACTTGCATTCATCACTTACCGTGCTTTTGGTATCCATTGTTTACTATTGCCACCTCCACTGTATTATTGTTGTTCTCTTAAGAGCTGTTCACTGTTACGTCACTGAACACTGCATTCACTCGGTCCACATGTCTGTCAAAATTGCGTTAGGTTGTAGTTTCGAGTTAAACCTCTCTCGCCCTCTCCGTGTGGCCGGCGTCGTGTAACGCGCCTGCTCCAAGCGGCAAAGCGACTAGAGTCGTACTGAGAGTGTTGCAACAATCACCAAGGTTTATATATGAGGTTGCACGCTGCCAACTTGTGTACAGATTTTTTCTCATAGCGTTTTGAAAAATATTGCTTTTTTATAATTTTATGATCATATTAGGTCTCAGACTACTTTCTTATATTTCCAAAATCATCAATCAAGGTATCTTTTTCTTATTTTGAAATCGAATTCATCATCTGCTCTAAATGTTCAAGATGCGTTTTATTTACAAATAATGCATATAATTGACTAGTCTATTGTAAAGGATGATATCAAACGTTCACTAATCTAGTATAGATTTAATAATAATAAAACAATAAATTTCGCCAGCAGTGAATGCACAGAGGCTTATAGGCTTATAAGATCAAGGTATCTCTTCATCTCGGAGCGCCTACTAAACAATAAAAAAAATGTTACATGTATGACTAAATTATTTTTCTAAGATACCTTAGAAGTTTTTTACTTTGTAAGAATAGCTTCTTAATGATTGTAAACCATATGAATAACCAAACAATAATAAAAATACATACCTACATTTAGTTTTCTAAAAACCTGTCTTCTGTATAAAACTTTAAATTAAATAAAAATGCAATCAAATAGCAGACCACAACATTCAAAGTAATTTTCAAAAAGTAATTATAAAGAAAAATAGCAACATTAGCCTGAATTTGTACGGCTGATGGGTGTCAATGTCCTTACCAGTAATGGTGCCGCTGCCATTTTACAATTGTAATTTTTTTGCTTGCATTAATTTAAACACATCAAATTAATTAAATAAAAAGAAACAAGAAAACACAACACTAGTGGTCAGGATCAGGACAATTTTCGTGTGACCATGTACGACGACTGCCGATAGCCTCTAACCCACAGGAAAATAGTAAAGAAGCAATACGGTGGCTATGTCACGTTGTGTGCATCGGTTTGTGTCAAGTTAAGTCCGTATGACGTATCCTTTGCCGGTGCCAGGAGTTGCGTAATCGGTCGCGATCGCGAGGACGAACTCTCCGCTCATGGAATTTCATTACAGGACGCCGATGACTCGGCTATGAGCGCCAAAAAACCAATCACGACATCAACCGGACGTTGCGCTAAGCAACGAAATTCTTACAGGTTTTTTATTGGAAAACTGATTACACCGCCGATAATGGAGATAGATCTCCCAATTTCATTTGTGTAATTTTTTAGACAAACTGACCTTCGATTAACTTTGAAGAAGTCAATTATGGTATCAATCCTAAGCCATTAAAGTTTTGTGAGGTTTTTTCTAATAATAGTTTTTTTCCACATATTTGTTCCGTGTAGTTTAGATTTATGCTACTGCTTTTAGTACGTACATGTTTTATAATTTAAAGTGATTTTGTCATCATTGGTTTTTTATTCGATTTTATGATCTTTGTCTGGTTCAGTCTTCATTGAAGATACTGTAGTCTTCAATATAGTAATCAGCCCTACCTACTATTAGGAGTATTACTATAGAGGCTCGTTTGACTTTTCGGGACTTCAGTCGTATTTCAGAAGTCAACATTTAATCATACAGTTTCAAAATATCGTAATTAGTTGTTAACAAGTTACAAAAAAGTAGTTCCAAGATGCAGAAAGCGTTTGACATTTTTCGAACATTTTTGAGTGCGTTAGGAGAAGTCCAAAGATCGACTAGTTTGGTGTAAATCAGATAGTTTATATTATACCACAACACTTGACATTCATACTTATGAAAGGTCAGAAGCTAGGTGCACGGTTCCAATTGGTGGTTTCATTTGGAGAAGAGCCTACAAGAAACTCCACGGTCACTCTTTTAAAATTGCTTTGCTAGGCTTTTACAACGTTTTCAAATTACAGTGTTACAAATTACATTAGGGACTAATTTCGCAGAAGATGACATCGTTTTTGTTACGGTGTAAAGATATTGCGAATAAGTTTCAAGATGACGACACTAATGACGTTAGAGGAAACTGATGCACTTGCGCATTATAATATCGACGGATAACTTGACAACGATCTAGATTCTCCACTACCAGGAAGAAAATAAAATGCCTTAATAAGCCTACACGTCACACCAGCATAGTCCGGTCTTTATTCGTGTTGCATAAATATGCTATTGGCGATGAAACAATACAACATGACTGTCGAAACAGTATATATTAGATTCTTTTATCTGTTGGTACTAGTAGAAAAGATGATTTCTTCAATGCATTCACAAACCTACAGACTTAGCAAACTTCAATAGATTGAATTTATTTCTTTGCATAGTTTTGTAGGCTGCCGTTGTCTTTTATCAAAGAACGATAGCGCGGTTTAGGTGACCGTCAGTCATCGGTTTTAGGGTTCCGTAGCCAAATGACAAAAACGAAACCCTTATAATTTCGTCATATCCGTCCGTTCGAATAGAATTAGAAAAAAGGTGTATTTTGTGTACCTCTAAACAATGGTGTAGTGAAATTACGAAAAAAACAAATAGGAAAGGGCCTCCTCATACCTACATGTAACATGAAGATAAAAATGTTCCTAAGTGACTTTTTATTTACGTCAATAGTTTTTTTAGATTTGGTTTACAACCTCAGGGTCGACATAATCAATTGATACTGTGCATGCGTAAACATTCATCCCAACTACGGAACCCTTCACTATGCGTGGTCCGACGTCCGACACGCACTTACCGGATTTTGGTACGTTTTAATATTTGAACAAATTAAAAACGCCGTAGCAGCTACGAGCTACGCGGCGTAGCGGGGCAATAAAAGCGCAATGCGGTTATTATTGATTTTATAATTTACAATTATAAGAATACAAATTATTCTCATACACGTTTGACACACTTCACGCTGGTATTTTAGAAGGAAGGCAGAGTTTCCGTACAGTTAGCAACAATAGTAAACTACACTAACGAAGGTTTTCAGAAATGATTTATAAATAAAAACTTGCTATTTATTTCTTGTTTATAACAAATAATTAAAGAGAATACATTGATTATTCTATTATGCCGTCTACTGATATGTTTGCTCAATTCTTCTGAGTATATTTTACCTAATCCTTTCTTTGAGGCGATACTCAAAGCGGTCCGCTCCATGATTTAGTTTAGTTTGGTTTCCAAATCAGAAAAGAGCAAATATACTTTACTAACACGAGAATAAAGTGCTTATTTATTCTATGTTGGTAGTAGGTACTCACACGTTCAGAAACGTGTGTGTAGTATAGTGATAGTAAACTACACTAATGAAGGTTTTCAGAAAAGATTTATAAATAAAAACTTGCTAAGTATTTATTTCTTGTTTATAACAAATGATTAAAGAGAATACATTCATTATTCTATTATGCCGTCTGCTGATTTGTTTGCTCAATTCTTCTATCTACCTAATCCTTTCTTCGAGGTGATACTCAAAGCGGTCCGCTCCATGACTTAGTTTAGTTTGGTTCCCAAATCGGAAAAGAGCAAATATACTTTACTAACACAAGAATAAAGTGTTTATTTATTCTATGTTGGTAGTACTCACACGTACAGAAACGTGTGTGTACTATAGTGATTTTGTAATTACCTCAGGTGTGAAGTTTACGCTCCTATGTAATGACCTCCCATGACCATGACGTATTTGCAATAAATCTACTCGGGGAATCAAGAGTTCATTGATATTACAAAATGATAAATGATTTTATTTCTGTATAAGTAGGTTTGTCACTTATACACGTCAATCATATTTTTAAAACTAGATGCGGTCGGCTTTTCCTATCTGACTAATCTGAGAAGAAAGGCAGAAACAAACTCAGAAGTCACAGTCTCTTTTAAAGTCCAGACATAATCTTGGTCAGATTGGTGTCTGAAATTGTCTTTTGAGGAAAGAACCACATAAATTTAATTTTCAGTTCATTCATTTGTCAGTTATCATCAAGCTCATCTCAGAACTTAAGGAGCTCACGATTCGACGAACAATACCAAAGAAAGGACATATTATGGGTAGGCCGCATAAATTACCCAAACTGCCAGACCATGTTTAAAACTAACTGCAGAGAAAAAAAGCTATACGATATTGCTACAGAATCCAGTGCCTTCAAGCGTTTCATTGTCATATTGTGTGGAATGATCGTTATCACTGTATGTACGAAACTACCAATTAATATTCCAAGTCATTAGCACTTATGTACTGAGTATCATAAATGTAATGCTATTAATTCTGGAGGGGCTTGATTGACTGTTGAAGTATATCATACGTTTTGACCATGTAGGTACCGCTGCTTGCTTTCCCCTAACGTGCAGCTTGGTAAGCAATTGGTCTGTGTGCCATATTGACAATTATTTATTTCACAGTAGAATGCTAAAACGAACGAACCGAATAATTCATAGAGAGAATGATGTAGCCCAATATCTTGTAACAATATTTTGATTTAAAAGAGAGTCCGTGGAGGTTCTTGCCTGTTCTTCGCTATAGGACCTACTATTCTTTAGAATGGGCAACTAGCTTCATCTCTCTGATTGACCGACTCCTTGACAATTCAAAAGTGTCTGTAATTGGTTTAATTGAAATAAATGCTTTGAGTATGACTCACATTCAATATTAGGTATTCCTATTGAATTATAATTGCCTAATCAAGGTAAACGAATCACTAATTAATAATATTTTATATCCAAAAATCTAGGATATAACAGTTTTAAATGCAGGATGTTTGTTTTTTATTTAATTTTCATGGAATAACTGGTATTATAATTTCGACCAATTTTCTTAACATCCTGTTCTGTTTGTCTGAAGATGTAGAACTCCAGCCATAATATGATATGCTACGCTAAAACACCTACATAATTACCGACAATTTAAGATTTGTTTTGCTTCAACTATTGCGTAAGACTATAAATATTCCAAATATGTATCACATCGATTGACTCAACGGACCAAAATGAAGACATATTTTATATTATGTCTCAGATGACCGCCGTTTAAATATCAAACAGTAATATTGAGGCGCGTTGATATCTAATCTACTGAAATTTCGTGCGGCGACAACGAGGCGCCTAATTACGGTTCTGGTTGAATACTATTATCATGTGTTTGGCGCAGAGACTCCGACGACTTCGGCTTCCATTAGAACGGGGCCGTAATCGGCGCGTAATCGTGTGAAGGTATTATAACACTACGCTATTGAGCGCAGTTACCGCAAGGTTCTTATAAGAAGTTATTCGTTAAAGCAACAAAGGATTGAAGGCTTGCTTAATTTCTCAGTCGCACGCACGACTCGAGCTTAATTGGAATGCAATTATATCATTAAGTTAGCTGTATCGTTGCCCAATTATCGGTCGCTATGAGTTCTGATAACTAACGCCCACTTCTTGACACATCAAAGGATAAAGGAGGACAGTTTTGCAAATATTGTCCAATTTGTTCTAAGATATCGTAAGTCAATATATTGTATATGTTTAACATAATTTAAATTTACTTTAATAACAAAAGTGTTAAACATTCCAAACGGTGGCAGAACATATTTTATTTGATTAGATTATGTCACTGTAAGGAAGCTTGTACTACATCATAATATGTAAATATTACAGGATTGGCATTATTGACATTTGAGGATTCTGAAGATTTTGCAAGAAACGAGGCAAAGGCGTTGTGTAAATAGTTTTTGGGGAAAAACATACAGAATTGATAATAATTTCTAGTTAAGATTAACATTGAACCGGGTCGTATCAACAACGCTTAATCATTTTATTATGCATCGTCTTAGCATATCTGAATAATGATCATGGCCACGGGTCACCAATACTTACATTATGTTGTTTATTTTAGATATAAATAGACCGAATCACTAATTACAATTTTGTGTCAACGCAATTTCATTATTCAAATTGTGAAGGCCAAAGTTAAAAATCGTACTTTGTTTACAACACAAAATAGTTCCAAAAGTGGTTTCACTTAGCGCAATGTCACAATTTAATTACTGGGTTAAAATGTATGTAGAGGCACCAAAGAACTAAAATGCCTTTACACGATAATATTGGATGTCTAGCCATTATAAATACAGACAGACAAACTTCTCTGAAGCCTAAGTAGGAAAATGAAAATTGCTATCCTCATTAAAACTTGTTTCGCAGCTGCAGCTGGTCATCATTTCGGCATCTTAATTTCAACTGATGGTCACTATGGGGTCACATTAATGATTCACAAAGAACGTACATTGTCCGGTGCGGTCCGGTTGTGCGCAGACGCTGGTATATTCATGCACATCGTCCTTGCCAGGAATGCGAGGTCATCACGCCTTCGTTCGAAGAACGCGTTCTGTCTTGGCGGTCCTCTTGTGAAACATAATTATTGTTGTTTTTAGACTTATTCATTCCGTATTCTATGCATGTCATTATGATGTCAGTTCGCGGCCAGCACCTTGTTACTTAGCGAGTTGTCCTGTTCAGCCTAGCAGCCTAGCTTGATAATTGTACTTAAACGGTTTACTACGTGACTCGTACCTCTACATTATTTATAGTACCTATGGGGTTTGACTTTCATTGCATAATGTTCTATTTATAAACAAAGAAAAAATGTTTATGCTAAAGTGCTTTTTACCGACTTAAAAAAAAGGTTATCAATTCGACACGTATGTATGTAATATTATTGGAACTGGAATATATTCACATATGACAATCTATTAGGGCTTCCAAACAAATATACAAAATTTATTAGATGTATGTATGTTTGTCCACGCATTTCTCCGTAACTATTAAGCGGATCGTGACCATTTTTTTTATTGGCTGACATTTACTTCAACATAGGTCACAGTGCAAGTTTCATCAAAATCGATTCAGTAATTTTCAAGATATGGACTAAGACGTGTAAGTGTGACGGCCTGGCTTATTGATATGAGCTACGGGTGTAGTGTCAAAGGGAAAACATCTCAAAAACTTTGTCAAATTCTAGTGCAATATTTATAACAAAACGATTACCTACTTATTACAAAAAAATATTTAAATTTTTACTTAAAACTAAAAATTACGAAATAAAAAAGTAATTTAAAAAAATTAAATCGACTTCAATTTCGGAAGTCGGTGGCAAATATCCCAAGACACCGACTTCCGAAATTAAATTTATTACATAATTTTGAGTTTATTTCTTTTTGAAGTCGATTTAATTTTTTTTTAAAGCAATTATCTTGATAGTGAAAGACTTTACCTATGATAGGTCTACCAGCCGTCTGCGTTCTCGAAACATTAAAATTGTTATTCGAGTTGGAATTTTCCGAAAAATAACTTGTTTTATTATTGCATACGTTCACATTTATAATAATATTATGTTATTTAAAAGATTATTAAGTACATAATATCTTGGGATTCTCCCTAAATCAAGTTTGTTTATTAGGCTACGAATTCAACAGGATGCTCAATGAGAATTTCCCACGGACGAACTCAGATACATCCTGATAGGAAAATCACGACTTTGATTTTTACTTTAATGTTCTTTTGTTCTGGTTTTGAATTTGTGACGTTCCATTTTATAGACTTAAACAATACAGTTTTACCTACTTCAAAATAGCAGTTTCTTAATTTTATATCCGATTCAGTACCAAACAGCATCCTAATTGCGTAACACACTATCAGTGGCAATGGTGTTCATCATTCATTGCGTTATGTTGTTGAGCAGATAAATTTTCGAACATATGAAGCAATGGATTAGCAATATCCTTCAAAATGATTCAGATTGAGATTGATAGTGCGTTAAAATCTCAATTAGGGTGCAGGACATAACGTTATGTTTTGAAACAAGGTGAAATAAACTCGCAATCATATGTGAAAGTATATTAATTGGGTTAAACATTCGTAATTTAATTATTATCTTGATAAAAAATTAATACGGTTACTTTTTGAGTACGACGTCACACATAATATTCGTATTTATGACGCAACGCAACGAAATTGTCGTGTTGCTTACAATTTCCAAGTGTTGAAATGTTAAGGTGTCATTTTGACCTTTACCTTTACTTTTTTACGTATGCTGAATGAAACCCCCACTGATTTAATAATATTGTTTATACTTATCCGTTTACGCAAATAAACAAATGACAATTATGACGACGTGAGGTATGTCGTTTACATTCATTGTTACAACTTCAATATCCTGTAAGTACCTTTAAGTCGAGTTTTGTTGCAACAACTAACTTGTTCGGTGCTTAGTCAGAGCCTTACACTAGCTAACCCTAAACTGGCTGCTTTAGATTTCCGCGTAGGACTGGAGGTCCGTTGCCGTGGACCTTAGTAACTGAATAATAAAGACATAACTTGTCATAATGATACCTGTGTTCCTTCGTAGAATATAATTTATGCCGAAGAACGATCATCTCAGCAATCACTTTATTAATAATTTATAGACTAGATACTTAGTTTTCTAGGAATTTAAACATTTAATTATTTTTACCTACTTGTGATAAAAGACTGCTTTCTTAATTTAGAATTATTTATTTTATTGGACGCCGAGAATGTTACATACGTTTTACCAATCCAAAGTATGCATTTTGAAACAACTGATCCAGGTGTTGCATGGCGGATAGCATAATCATAAATAGCCTATAATGTTCCCACTGCTGGGACACAGGCCTCCTCTCTGTGAGTTTATCGTAGACCTCATCCATCGCTTTCCATCAGGCGTGATCGAGGTCAAGAGCGGGCCCATTCAGCAATAAAAAAAAATAAAAAAAGAGGGAGTGGGCCGTAATCTAACACGCGGGCCCAGTGTGGGTTGGTGGAGAACATAATAACAAAGTTTTATTTATTCGCAGCTCCGAGTGCCACTGCGTCAAGTTCTGAGGCCACGTGACTTAACTGTGATCATCGCCAAGAAGCATCTCAAAGTCGGCATCAAAGGCCAGCCGCTTATCATCGACGGCGAACTGGATGCCGAAGTCAAGATTGAGGAGTCGACGTGGGTGTTGCAAGATGGACGCAACTTACTTATCAACATAGAAAAGGTGCGTAGCTCTACGTGCGCGTACTTTTAGACATGAGTAATATAAGTTTATCTTATTCAATCGTCTGGCTCTTGGAAATGGTAATTTTAAGTCAATATTATGTTGATTTTTCCGTTCATAAGCATTTACTCATTTCAAGTCTGTATTTGACAATGTTTGTTCTTGCTATCATATCAGGCTGTAATAAGCAGCTGAACATTAGCTTCCTAATGGATGGTTACAAGTAAAGATTCTTACATTAGCTTAATCACCATGATTGGGATTGAATAGTATGTTGTGGAGAGTTATAACCAGTGATCGGAACAAGGTGAGTGTATTTACCTACAGTTCGTAGAACAGAGACAAAAATCGGAGACTTCCTTACAACAAAAAAATTTTTTACCGGTAAATTTACTAGAACTTTAATTATGTGAATTTATAAGTCTTATTAATTTAATAAAAACGTTTATTGCGTAAATATTCTATCTTGGTTTTTTTTTTCACGTGGTTTTACATTTACATTTTTAACGACTTATACATATAAGATCGCTTTCAATTAAACTGTTTTTTTTGTTACGCGTTTTTTCTGGATCTTGCGAAGTTTTTATTGAGAAAGTCATGCTTTAGAAAGTTTAAAAGTAACCCCGTAGTGATTTTTGAACAGCTACGCTATGTTACTTAAAGCCTTAGGTAAGTTTACCATGGTAACAAAAAAAAAACGAATGAACGGATTTCTATTTTGTTGTGATGTGATTTCTCAGGAATTTGTAGACTAATATTGAACATTTTTTAATAATGATTTTTCACAAGGGACACTTACTAAAGCAACAACAGGTTTGTTCACCAAGTTCTTGTTGCTCGAAAGAAAATAGCGTGATAGAACCCAAAACCAAATAAAAAAAAATTAGGTACATATTGCCGCGAGTTACATAAAAAAAAATACAGTGTCACTCACGGCATGCGGCACCTAAATTCATTTGTTAGATCAGGAGTTATGGTGGACTAACGAAATAAAGATCACGTGAACCAAGAAAACGCTCCTTTTTTAAGCAGTCGTTATAAAACGAAAGGTATTCACAATTTAAATATTAATAAGATGTTAAAATTCACATAATTAAAGTTCTAGTAAAGGAGACGTTCAATAAATGTATGGGGCTTGGTACTAAAATAATTGAAAATTTAAACAGCCTTCTGAGCTATATAGGCTGAAAGAGGGTAATTATTTTGATGTCTTTGGGCATTTAATTTTTTTTTACAGCCGCCCGTTTTTTTTTTTAACAAGTGTTGAAAAATAAAATGCTTGCAACACTAACTACAAACATTGTATATATTTTAGGGTTGGCAGCCCTGTGGCAAATGACGTGACAATGACAATGTCAGCAGTGACTGCTGACTGACATTGTCATTGTCATTTCTCATTGTCAATTATCATAGAAATAAGTGGTTATCTACATACTTGTACTTTATAATTCAGTACATTAATACATTTGTTGACGTATTTTTCTACATATAAAACCACTCCGCCTCGCGGACTTTTACCAGAGGTTATGGTGTTTTTTTATTTCAACGTCATTCTGACATTTACAGATTTAACCTTTTTTCGACACGTATTGATATTGCATTGTAATGATATTCAATATTTTTTGTCTCAATTTCATGGAGCTGCAGCTAAAATTATAATAAAATCTCAAAGTATTTAATAGAAACGGAAACTTTAGCCACATTTGAAATAACTATATTGCATAGAAATGAATAAATAAAGGCTATGTGCGTTTTGTTTTTACTGAAACATTTTTCACATTTTTACGAAAACAGGCGCCTGAAAAAATCATATTTAACTTTAATCGAGTAGCTTAATAAATAAGCTTTCTAATAAAGGTACATCACATTAGCGTTTAAAAATATTCGGAATTTGTACCACTTTTGACCTCTCCTTTACCGGTAAAAAAAATTTTTAGTTGTAAGGAAGTCTCCGATTTTTGTCTCTGTTCTACAAACTGTAGGTAAATATACTCACCCTATTCCGATCACTGGTTATAACAGTATGGAAGCATATTCCAACTTGCTTGAAAGTCAACAGGATAGGCAGACAGAAGTGTCAACGGAGAAAAGGAAGGTAGTTTGATCTTTGTCGGTAACCAACCATTGCTCGTCTGTATGTACCTGAGTAAATAAGTGAGCCAAACTTTGTTAATGCTAATGCGTGTTTTTTTTCTCTAAAATGTCATAAACAAACCTTGTAACACTTCTAAAATTGCTTTGTACAATTATTTAAACATTTTAATGAAGTTGTCATTATGTAACGTAAAACGGTGTTTTTTTTTTTTTGTAGAAACCAATTTAAGGTAATGATGAGTTTCTTAGTGAATAATGTTGTAAATTTTTATTATATCTTATAGGTCAATAAAATGAATTGGTGGGGAAGACTAGTCACTACCGACCCGGAAATATCCACGAGGAAGATCAACCCAGGTAAGCATTTTGGTGAAGTTAAAGCATGTATTTATGGTAATTAATTGCTCACGCAGAACTTGCTCGGTACTTCGTGGTGTTTTATACGCGAGTTAAACTGTTAAATAGACAGTAGTTAAAATAATGGAGTCTGTTTAAAATTATTGTTTTTTGAGTATTTCCGGAAACTGCGTTCAATTTGCCAATTTAACGGTTATCTTGATATTATGGAGGTATGGGTTTTATTGCGTGACCTCAAGATCGACTGTCGGGAAATGCAACTTAAATTACGCATTATTTTAAATTCGAAAGTTGAAGCATTTAATTTCAAGGGAATGCCAATAGCAAGGAACTAATTTTTCCAGGCTAATTAGTAATCAAATGTTCCAGAACCATCGAAACTGTCGGATTTGGACGGCGAGACCCGCGGCCTAGTTGAAAAAATGATGTACGATCAACGACAAAAGGAAATGGGTCTACCCACTAGCGATGAACAAAAGAAACAAGATGTGCTCAAAAAGTAAGTCTCATAAGTACTTATAGGTAATACGGGCTGGTGTCCGCAATGCGCGTATTTTGCGTACGGCTCATAAGTACTTATAAAAATGCATAATATGGAAGTTGTGATTCGTAATTATCTCATTACAAACGAAAAACGCCCGCGTTGAATGCAGTGGTGGCCCAGTGGAGAGCAGTGGTGGCCCACAGTGAAGGAAAACATCGTTAGGAAACCGGCATGTTCTAGAACCAAAAATTCGAAGACATGTGACATCTACCAACCCGCACTGGGCCCGCGTGGTAGATTATAGCTCACTCTGGAGGAGGCCTGTGTCCCAGCAGTGGGAACAAAATAGGCACAAAATAGGCTGATTATGAAACGAAAAACTGTTTTTGTAAAGACAGCAACGTGTCAGAAGTAGTGCAGACTGTAGCCTATCAAACTCTAAGTGTTTACTATAGAGTGGAGTTAGTTCCTATACCTATGTAGTATGCAGACTGCATACTTTATGAATGCCTATTGGATAATCTGAAGGGTTATTCCGTGTATCTACCCTAAAGAATCAACCTTAAGCCTCGTTGCATAAACGGAATTTTGTAGGCTTAGAGTGAATTCTCGGACAAGCGTTTCCGCGAATCCATGTTAGGGTGGATTTTCTGCGATGGATCAACGGAATAACTCAAATCTGAATACTATTTGACAAATGCTCCCACTGACTGGACAGGTCCACTCAAATCTGTATGGTTCTTTCCTCAAAAGACCATCTCAGACATTAATCTGCATTGTCCCCATATGGCCTGACCAACATTATGTCTGGACTTTAAAAGGTGGATCCACACATTGCGAGCATGCGCTCCGCACGGCGCACAACGCATGCCTCGGCTTGAGGCGTGCGTGTTGACAAATTATACCAACATATGCTCGGGTCGAGCCATCGCGTGCGAAGCAAATGCTCGAGGCAAGTAGGCGCGCAGACTTGGCAAGGCATGCGCTCCGCACGGCGCACAACGCACAGCGCGTGTGCGCCGCACACGCGCTATTCGCTGTGCGCCGTGTGGCGGCCGGCTCATTGCGAGCAGTGCGTTGCGTTTGGATGGTTGTGTCCGCCTCGCTGCGGATGTACGCGCGCATTATGAACGACAAAGAAATGTTAAGAAAAGCAGTTTTATTATACGAATGTAATAGATTATTATGGGATCCTAAACATAATCATTATTTTAATAAAAATAAAAAAGAAGACGTATGGCGTTTTCTTTCCTTTTCTTTTCAATAATTGAATTAATAATTATAAAAGCAGCAGCGGATACGCGCACGCGATGCAAAGGCGCCATCTTGACTGCTGCTGTGTGGGTTGGATCGGCCCGAGCATGCGCTGCGCGCTGTTTGGCCCGAGCAAACGCAGTTTCATTTTCGCAGTCGAGGCGTGCGTTGATATTCTACGCGGCGCACGCCTCGAACGTGCATGCGCGGCTACGTCCACACCTAACGTAATGCTCGCAATGAGGCACTTTGATCTTGAAGCATTTGCCGACATACGTTGGCTCGCCCTCGCGCGTGCGGAGCGCATGCCTCGCCACGAATATACAGGTCCACACTTGGCGAGGCATGCGTTGTGCGCCGTGCGGAGCGCATGCCTCGCAATGTGTGGATCCACCTAAAGGAGAACCTCCTGACCTCTGAGATTGATTCGGTCGTTGTTCTCAGAGTAGGTAGTCAGTTAGGAAACACCGAACTCGACTAGTTTTAATCTATAATGTAATTCTAACGTGTACAGTGTTTTTTTTTTTTTAACCAATTTACAGAAATAAATATAATTTATCATAAATCTGTCAAAGCATCTATATTGGATTCTTTTCAAGATTTGACGCTTTGATTTTGTTATTCCATTATGTCTGTTTAAAAATATTTAAAATTTTACGGAGAAACAATAGGTGTTCACAAAGTAGGTGGTATATAAAATCTTCTAATTTGTTTTCTCTCTATTCACAGATTTATGGTACAGCATCCTGAAATGGACTTCTCAAAATGCAAATTCAACTAAACAAAATAGGAAATCCACTTACTTACTGTTACATTCATCAATAATTTGCGGTGTTAATGTCAAGTTTAATTTACCTACAGCAAAATAATTTAATTTTACAAGTCTTTTTCATTGCGCGTTCGTGATGTACCTAGATGGTGTATTTAAACGTCAAATTAATTATTATAGGACTTGCGGTTGCTGCACTTTTGATTTTTTATTCTTAAGAGTGCGTAAATGTTGCACTGTAAGACAGATGGCGCTCTAAGCGACTAGGCCGGTGCGGCCAACTTAAGTACTCGGGCACATAGTTTTAGAAAAGCTCGGCTTTGTAGTACCCTCTCTATCACTCATATCTGGGTTACATACTTAATAAAGCTCTATGAATCATACGCCCGGGTACTGTTCCAAATGTGATTACTATTATATTATTGGCTTTGGACGCCATTTTCCGTTCGATTGGCAAACGCATTCGTGACAATCGTGACACGGTCTAGGTGCTTAATGCATTACCTGTCGTTTAAGCGAACTTTAGTAAAATAGCATATTTACTATTGTATTCTTATTGAATAAACAACAATTTTGGAATATCGTTTTTCTTTTGTATTTTATGTAAAACTCCATGAAAAAAGTACTTAAGTACCTAGCTCTTACGTGTGATTGCAATTGTAGGTAAATGCGTCATAAAAGAAAAGGTAATATCGATGTGTTTGTATGACACTGTGCGTTTTTTATAATTTCTAACATGACGGTATTATCGTGGACGTCCACGCACACGTCACAGTATCACGATAACACACGGAAGTAAAATGTATGAACATATTATGAAGATGCTTTTAAATTTCCTTCCACGATAACGTCATAACGTGCACGTATTTCCATACATTTTATGGACGTGGACGTCCACGATAATATCGTCACGTTAAAAATGAAGCGCTCAATGTGTTTTGTGGTAGGTAGCGATATAATATCCGTATTTGTTTGCATCCGCATTGTTGGGTTTGCAGGTTTGCATCATAAAAACGAAGCTATTTGCAGCGTTTTCGGTTTATTGTGTTGTTAGTGAAATTAATACGTAACAAGCTGATCCGGCTAACTTCGCATCGCCTCAGAATTAATAATCTTATTTTTTTTTCTCATGTTTTAATAGTTATTCTGCTATTCGGGGCGGAGATAAATCCAACAAATCTATGAGATCATACAAATCGATCCAGTCGTTCTTGAGTTATAAATGTTGTAACTAACCCGACTTTGTTTTATTTATATAGAATATTGATCGCCCTCTACAAGGGTTGCCACCCAAACCATGTTTGAAGTTGTTTAAAAAACTTACTAAGTAGGTACCTACCTAACCAGTTTATTAAACATTTCCTTAAATATATATATATATATGTAGGTATATACGTGTCGACTTGATAACCTTCCCCTTTTTGCGGTACAGAGACGCATAATTAAAGATATTGAAAAAATCATCAGTCTAAACTGGGGCTTGAACGGGCCTCTTGTGAAAAAATAAACCTTTGTTTTACCCATTGATATCAATGGTTTTAACCATGCTTTTACGTTACACTTACCGACAAGGTCAAAGATTTGGTAATTTATTATTTCTAAATACCTACCTAACTTAAACTTTCTACGATTTCTATGAAACGCAACGAAATGTCTTGGCGTCTAAGAAAAGAACAAAGAAAACTTTCCACCAATCACCTTGAAGAAAACATCGGGCAGGCTGATGGAACAGTCAGCTACATCAATTTTGCTGAAAGAATCTAATCTTAATTTAAAGTATTAGTTTAGTTCAAAATTGAAGGTGAGTAGGTACGCACGGCTACACATTATGCTATACATAACTAGTAAGTATAAGCGGACTTCTGAATTTCTGATTGTACGAAAAACCTATACGATGCGAGGTCAGCTAAAACTGGAAGTGTATAACTTGATGTTTCGCCGTGTGTACTAAGAAAGGATTTTGTGTAAATATCAACCCTTAGTTAAAAAGGGGAAAATGTGTTGAAGTTTATGAATCATTCATTAAACGTAAGTTGTGCCAAAAAGCCTTTTATACTGTTAAAGATTACCTACATTGAGGACAAAAAAGCTTGGGATTGATCTGCTTCCAATTTTGTATTTTGAACATATTTTTTTTTATATACACATTGACATTAATGTATTTTAGGCATCTGCTTACTTTGTAAAGTATAATATTATTTTAATTATTGTGAGTGTGAAGACAATGTGGGTCATTTTATTTTTTACTTTTTTTTTATTTTGATTATTTTCTTTGTTCTGTTTAGTTTTGTCATGGTCTGGCAGTTTGAGCATTTTATGTGGCCTACCCAAATGTCCTTTCTTTGGTATTGTTCGTCGAATCGTTGAGCTCCTTAAGTTTTGAGTTGAGCTGCACGAATTCTGACAAATGCGTGCACTGACTGGACAGGTCCACTCAATCTGTGTGGTTCTTTCTTCAAAAGACCATCTCGGACTTCGATCTACATGGTCTTCATATAACCTGACCAAGATTATGTCTGGACTTTAAAAGAGACTGTGACCTCTGAGTTTGTTTCGGCCTTTCTTCTCAGAGTAGTCAGATAGGAAACGCCGACCTCATCTAGTTTTTAAAATATGATTGACGTGTAAAAGTGTTTTTGCAAACCTACTTACAGAAATAAAATCATTTATCATTTATGAAATCTTATTCCTTGGGTTCATAAACTTCAGTCGTTTTTCTAAACTAGTGCCCAGGGCGATGAATTTAAAACTCGGTGTTGTGCCTATCTGGCCTCCACGCACCCCACTTACTGGGTAACAAGACAGGAAAATCTACCATTCGTAGGTACCTAAAATTAATCTGAGGTACCTAATTAGCCATGCTCAATGAAAGGCCGGTTACTTATTATTATTTTTTTTGAAGTGAAAACTTCTTTAGCGGCGTTGTACACTTTTTTTGTAATGGGTAAAAAATTTTAAACTCGCGTCAGGACACGTGACCTGATCGAAAATTCGTAAGACGGATGGAGAGTAGACAACCGGCGCGGCATAGGAGTATCCCCCTCCCTTTCTACGGCACGAAGTTTTCACTTCTGCCGGCACTCCCGGAGTGCAACCCGTCGTTTTTTTTCATTGCTGAATGGGCCCGCTCTTGACCTCGATCACGCCTTACATGATTTTTGGTTTTTTCGAAAAGCAGAATCCCGGAAAAGGGGTAGGTACATAATCATATTTGCAGGAGATGATTTTATTGCTTTTAAATAGTGGGAACGTATCTCTATCAAACGATTTTTCAAGAATCAACCCCTGTCGGGGTAATAAGGGGATACGTAGGTACCTACAGTTTGTATGAAAAATAACATTCTTTCGATTTAGAAACTTGAAACTTGGCACAGAAGTATCTAGGTAGGTACCTACTTAAATAATAATATTGTAATGATTACGTATGAAATCCACATGCACGAAGTCGCGGGCGAAGTGCTAGTTTTTTTATAAATGATTAGCAGCGTTTTCACCCGCATAAAGTGTTGATCGATGTTTTCCTTCACCGTTTTGAGAGCAGTGGTGATGAAATAATTTTAGGCGCTTTACTTTGTGTAAGTTATTCCATCACCACTGCTCTCAAAACGGTGAAGGAAAACATCGTGAGGAAACCGGCATATTATCCTAGAACCAAAAAATTCGAAGACATGTGACATCTACCAACCCACACTGGGCCCGCGTGGTGGATTACGGCCCACTCCCTCTCACTGAGTGGAGGCCTATGACCCAGCAGTGGGAACGTTATAGGCTGATTATGTAAATGTAAGTATTGATCCCCTGAGAATGTCGGGATAAAAAGTATCCTATGTGTTATTCTTATGTATAAGTTATATTAGGTACTGTAAAGTTTCATCAAAATCCGTTCAATAATTTTTGCGTGAAAGAGTAACAAACATCTGAAACATCCATCCATCCTCACAAACTTTGACACTATTGTCTTTAGTACACCATAAACAATATTAATGTTGACACTGACAATAGGGAGTGACAGGTGACAGATCAGTGAGATGACATTGACAATGACAAGGCAATAGAGAGAGAGAGAACTGAGAAGAGAAGACATGTTGTAAATCTCAATTCTATGACACGACAAAACAAAGCTTGCAATTCACTTTTATTCTTAAAATTAAGCAAATTAAACGGAAAATCTCAAACGTATTGTGGCAGCATATGCAACCAGATCAATATAAATTGTAAAAGATGGTCCGGACAGTCTATTCTCCGGAATATTGCTTACAATATTTAGAGCAATATGCGTCTAAAGAAATATTCGTAATAGGACTAATTCTCGGTCAGGTAAGCCAAATTATCTTATTAAATATTAATGAACAAGTACTCCAATATTTCATTCCTGTGCATGTTGAGTAGCCTATGAACATTTGTATATTTCACATGCTCTAACAGTACAAGTTTAGTAGGTACCTATCAGTCTGCCGCTTCTGTAAACACTTTAATAATCATAATCTTTTACAAAGCCTTATCACTTCATTTATACAACTACATGCACAAGTATACTCTCCAAAATACACCATGTAAGCAATGAGTACCAAGACAAGCTTTAATCTGTGATTATAATTTCAAGACAACTCTCGCTCGAGAGAATGTGATCCACCTGGCTCGGACACCTGACGAGAAAAGCTCAGAAAATGTATCAGAAGCAAGTTATGAGTTGGACAAAGAATCAAAGACACTATTGAATGTGTCTGAGGCATGGGTTGCCGACCACGCCAAACATGTTACTAGAATGCTTCCTGGAGGCATGTTTGTTCAAGGTAAGACAGCATTATTGACATCTGTTTTGAATAAATAGGTATCATGAACATAGTTCACATAATATTACATCATGAGTGATTTGCATGCACATATGGATATGTTTTTTATTATATTACATAACAAAATTAAGTTGCATAAATTAATGACAATCTTGTTTGAAGCTAACACCAACTTATTTAATTATTTCAGGTATCTTCATTACCGGCGATGAAGACATATTCGAGGACCCAAATAGTTTTAGTAAAGTGAAATCTGTTGTGAATCACATATACAAAGTTATGAGTGCCAATCAGTACATGTTTGGGAACTGCCCGTATTCAAATGAAAGACTTATTTTACATATGTCCACAAGTACAAAAGTGCTTACTTGTAAGAGTATTGAAGTAGGCATCCCTGTGAAAAGCACAGTTATCAAGCCCGTTGAGTGGAAGTTCTTGCCCAAAGCCCAGCAGTGGCAGAGGTTAGACTGCTACTATGAGTTTGATGATGTCTACCCTGTGATAGTGAAGAAAAGTGGTATATCCGTTAAGCAACAGTTTCAGGTACCTAGCCTATGAATATTTTACTTATAGATAATTTACAATATCCAAATAAGTCATTACAATTTGTTTTCAATGTTGCTATTATCATCAGCATGTTGTTGTTATCATCTCAATTGATAAAAATGCTTGGATAGTGTATTTCCCTTGTTAACATGTTCACTAATATATTTTCAGCAAATCCTGGAGTCAGCTCACAAAACAATTGAATCCAGCATCATGTTTATAGATGGTGAACTGAAGGATAATGCAGAGGTCCTTGAACAACTCTTTAAGAAAAAGAAACCTAAGAGTAATTCCAAAATGCAGCAACAAGAACTACCTAAATCAATGAATGTTTCTCTATTTGTGCCATTTGTAAGTGAACACAATACAGTACCTATTATTATTTCATTATTCTGTCATCTGTTATGCATTGCATTATTTGTTATGTGTGGCATTCAGGACTAATAATTATTCCTTATATTGCAAGATGAATGCATTATTATGTTTAGTTCTCTTATGTTATAACAAATAGTAAATGAATTAGACATAGTGTTTTTAACTATGCACTAAAAATTACAACTAAATTAGTCTCATCAGAACTAATGGCCTACTTGGAAAATATTAAATAGACTTCGTACCTAAGTAGGCCGCAGCAAGGACAGCCTCCACAATTGGGGGTTTATGGACAGCTCAGACCTCCGGTATGTATGTGGTGTCTCTCCACAGACAATGGCTTATCTCACATCTTGCACATGTGAGGACCTAATGGCGTCAGGGAACGGTATTCGCGTTGCTGAATTTTAGGCAAAACAAATTAAATATGTTATATATTTTTTCGTGTTATTTTTGCTATCGGCACGCTAAGAAGAAGACTAATGCCAACACATACATATTAACATTTATTATACAAACTTGTCCATACATTTCAGGAAAACTCACTCCCTGAAACAGTGGAATACTTGGAATGTGATGGCAGCATACACTTCAGTGGGGTGGTATCTTCAAGTGTGTTCCTGTACCCCAAGGCGACAGTCGGCGAAACTATTGCGGCTGTAAAACAAGACATAATACGGTCTTTAGCGTCGAGGTTCACAATGCACTGTGATGCTTTGATTGATGACAATTTACTTCCTGAAGGTAATAAATAATATAACAAGGGATTAATTAAAAAAATAATTATAGGCCAACTTAGAAAATTTTTGGCACACAAGTCTATTGCATGTTATTCAATCAATATTTATAAATATATGTAATATTGTAGGAATGAGGAAAATGTCGTGAGGAGAGTTTTGAGTATGAATGTCGATGGCTATAAGCGTAGGGGAAGACCAAAAAACGATGGATGGAATGTGTGAATGATGATATTAGAAAGGGGGTGACTACCGAGATGACGTCTAATAGAGAAGTATGGAAGAAAAAGATATGTTGCGCCGACCCCAAATAAATTGGGATAAGGGCAGGAGAATGATGATGATGTAATATTGTATGTGGTGCAAGAAGATAAAAATGTAAGGATAAAATTGGCCGAACAAGACGTTTTTTACCTGATTGCCGACTTTGCTTAATCAGCCACTGCTGGGACACAGGCCTCCTCTCGATGAGAGGGAGCGGGCCGTAATCCACCACGCTGACCCACTGCGGGTTGGTAGATGTCACATGTCTTCGAATTTTTGCTTCTAGGCCATGCCGGTTTCTTCACGATGTTTACCTTTACCGTTTTTCGTTTTTAGAAAAGTGGTGATGAAATAATTTACACAAAGTAAAGCGCCTGTCTGGGTTCGAATTTACGACCTACTAATGGACGCGACTTAAGAGTTCGTAAGTCGCGTCCATTACCATTGCTCTTTAGTCTGCCGACTTTAGCAATATAATTATAATGTTAACTTCCCTAATGAATGGTTCAGAAAATATTATTGTTCTAAATATTCTATTACTCTGTTATCTGCAGAAAAAGTTTGTTTCAACGAGCCACCACGCCGAGTGCTAGTCCCTGTGGGAGCCCTGTACCTCTGTGATTACCTGTTTCCTGGCGAAGCACCCGCCGAGGCCCTCCTCTCAGTGCGAGAGCTGTTAGACCTTCAGATTACGGAGGCCGATGTCGTCTGCGATGTGGAAACTCCTGCTGGTAAATATTGACGCTTAAGTTTTTATAGAAACAAGAAAGAATTAGCCATTATTACGTATTTGATCAATCAGACAATCATTTACTTATTCGTTTCGCTGATGTAAGACAAAAGAATCAGTTGTACAAGTTATTCCTAGCAAGCTTTTGTTATACAAAACATGATACTCAAGAGAGTCCTTGGTAGTGTACTTTTATTAATTTGTCGAACTATTTACTTAAACCGATATTTCTTCCCTAGATACATCTGAATTCGATGCGTTAGACAGGGATGCGAGCAGCGAAGAGCTACTGGCGACGCCTCAAGAAGCAAGCCAGTTTATGTATATCACAGGCATTTGTTTTGCCATGTTCGTTCTAATTGTCTCCATAATCATTCACTACTATGACGGCATCGCCGAAATATTCAGTAAAGTCTTCTCTAAATCTGGTTTGAAATAATATTTATCTTATTTATGTACAGCCCGATTCAAACTTTATGGCGGCTCTGAAATGCGCTACTCGTGGCGCAGTACCTCACCCTTCACCCCCGCCACAAAATACAGAGAGTACAGAACTAAATCTGCTTACAAAGTGTGCTCGAGCAACGCACACATAGACACCGCTCATGGACACGATATCTCGGACCGGTTGGGACCAGTGCGAGCGCGAGTGCAACCCGCTTGAGACACGCGACTGTGAAGTGCAAAAATGGAGCAACAAAACAAAGTTAGATCTGTTCAGTGGACGGTTGTTTAAATTCAACATTAAACGGTGAATTGTCGTTTATTAAGCTACCAGTTGTTTCAGAGAGGTAAGTAGGTATTTGCTTGTATTTCGATGGTCCATTTTAACGTATCACAGTATAGTTAAGTAGGTAGGTAAGCGCCCCGGCCCCCAGCCCCGCGCCGCGCCGTAAAAGCGAACATGACTGTGGCCTTGTAATATTTTTACAATTTATATTAGGTATTTATTGTAGTACCTATAAGCTAAAAAATACGCTCTTCCTTAATATAAACATTTCTTCCTTTTTAATTCATCATCATCAAATAAATCAAACAACTAGATACGAGTGCCACTACCACGATAGTTTTTTGTGCATAAGCCAAAGTTGACAACCCTAGCGCGACCGCCGAGCGTAGGTATGAAAAGTGAAGCATATACCTACATCTGATTGACTTCTGTACCTTTCTGTTTTGTGCCCCCGCTGACAGGTGTATTTGTTATTGCGCAGCGACTCGCCTCATGTTCCGAGCCACCATAAAGTTTGAATCGGGCTGTAACTGTTAAAGCATAAAAGACTTATTATTGTTGTGAATGACTTGTGTAAGGTTCGTTGTTTTAATTTCTTTTGCGTAACAGATTATTTTGATTTATTATGAGATACAATTATTTAACACTTATTTTTATGTACAGACTTATCGTGTAATTTGAACTGTCGCATTTTAATAAATAACTTTTTTTACTCTATATCAAGTTTTATTACCTCAAACAGCTTTTTTTTAGTTTTTGTCTACGAGTTCGCCCGCGTGGATGACGGAAAACATTCCACAGGAATGCAAATACCGGTATTAAAACTATCCTGTGTCAATCGGGAGCAATGCGAGAAGCACAGAACCGGCGGTGCTCGGGGGAGGCCTATGTCCAATAGTGGACGTCTTTCGGCTGCAATAATGATTTGTATCAATCCAGGTTATAAACTATCTGTGTGCCCATTCAAATCCGTTTAGCCGTTTTTGTGTGATTGAGTAACAAACATTTATAAACCTTCACATTGATAATATTATCTGCTAGCTTCTGCCCGCGACGTCCGCATAAAATTTCTTGTTCCCCCGATCCACCCCGTCGCATCGCATCGCATCGCCTGCCCGCGCTATTACTTAGTTTTCGCAATTTTTTTCTTTTTGCTTGGCTTCTAAGGGTCCTAGGGCGATGTTAAATAGCCTTTAGCCTTTCTCAAGAATTGGGCTAACAAATGCAAAAAGATTTATTCAAATCAGGCTGGTAGCTGACAGTTCCAGAGACTAGCGCGTCCAAACAAACAAACTTCAGCTTTATTAAAAGTACAATAAAGATAAAGTAGGATCAACACTACACCACCAAACGAAACATAAGTAACGAAACATGTGGGTGTAACATACAACTCTCTGCCTACAGTCCGTCAAATCTAAGAAGTACCGTTTGACAGTTATAAATATGTGTTATTTTGCTTTGTTTGAAAGTTTTCAATTACATTTAGATATTAAGAATTGTACATTTTTAGATACAATAATGAAATCTTTCTAAATTCATGGTTTTATGATGAATTCGTATGAACAAAGTTGAAAAATATGAAACGTCAAACGGTACTTCTTAGATTTGACGGACTGTAAGTCTTCGGGGAATACACGCGTGAGTTTATTTTATCTGTCATAAGTTGAATACTTACGTCAGAATGTCAGATAACTCATAATACAATTTCGCTACTAGTTGCGATAAGATATCTTAGCACCCTAGTCCCTGCTCTATTCACTTCCTATGGGTTGTTAAAATACACAGACTGCGGGTTCAAAACATAAGGGTGAAAGGTTCTTGTAACTACAATTTATGGTAGCAGGTGGCGTTTTGTAGTTTCTGCTTACTCCCATGGGAAGGAGGCGTGAGTTTTGTCCTCCCTGCCCTCCTCTACCTATTAACTCCATCAAGTGAATGAAATTGAACTATTTGCATACTTACTTACTAATTAATTTTTTTTAATGTTTACCAGGCATTGTTTATCGATTTAGTTGCGCCATCTGTTGTAACAAAGTAATAAAACTACGTCCACTAACAGATGGCACTGTTGCCACACGGCATTGAAGGGTTAACACATTCATGTCTCATTTTGTGGCGCTAGTGTAACGGCAGAATGCTAGTGTTGGAAAGAGAGATCCGATTGTTTCCAAGGCAAATGAATGCTTCATTCATACAAGTACAATTTGATTGTGGGACCAGTGACATTATCTACGCGGTGAGTATGCGCCAGGGGGGAGACAGTTAGAACAAGCACTACTTCAGTAAAGAAAGAGCCGTCATCTACTTTACTTAACTGAGAAACTATTAGTTTCATAATTATCGACAGATGTCTCTGTAATCCCAACTTAACGAAAATAAGAAAATCAAATAACTAAGTTCTCTAATTTAGTATATAGTATTTATCTAGTAATAATTGTAATATATTTCATAAAAATTATCACATTATTATTTTTCATACCTGTCCAGCATTATCAATTATGGCAACCTTGTCACGTAAATCCATATTTTGTGACATATTCTGGTTTGGCAACATCACACATTATGGCCGCCGCAACTTGCGTCTGCGCTTGTTTGTGTTTCGTGTCTCCATTTTGTGTTTAATATTAGTTTTGCTGCCAATTCTATTCAAGTAAATGTAGCAGACGAAACTCAAAATTTCTTGTTTTTGCAAATAGAAGCTGTGTCCACATCGATCAAAATGCGATTCGCTAATGATGACTCGTTTACTTACTGAATCACGATCATTAAAATATCCATAATAGCTCCTTCAGATAGTAAATTTTAATGATTGTAATTTAGTAAATGTATCATCATTATATTCGCAAATCGCATTTTAATCGACATACGACGTAAACACAGCTGATATTTGCAAAAAACAAAAAAGAAACATCACCCATACAATACAAGCAAAGAGTATAGTAACCTATACGTAAGTAGGTATCTATACATTCCTGTCATAGAGCCTTAGTTCCCGTTAAGAAATGTAGATAGCGTTTCGAATTTGTATGCTTCGAAATGACGCAAGAGGGCTCTCTTCTCCCGTATTATTATTATACTCTTTGGTATGCGCTCATCGCAACGTAAGTCAGTCAGTCATACTCACAGAGTACACTGTCATACTCATACATAGCTACAGAGTTGTATGGGTTTACATTGAGTGAGTTTTATTATTGTCGTGCAATGGTGTCCTAAACTCACGGTGTTGTGTGTGTTGTGTTTATTAGGTTCTTATGACTTCATAAGTGACAGCGAGTAGTTGTGATCGTGAAACGATGAGGTCGTACGTTATCGATCGTATTGCGTGATTAATTATTCAGTAAAACCGGTTTAATGCGAGTGTGATACGTGATAGTTAGTAGCGAGAAGACTTTGTTTACAATGGCATTTTCACTTAATAAACTGAAGAACATTTTGAATACGAATAGGGACAGCCAGCTGGCCGGCAGTGGTAGTTTGGAACCGGAGATAGGATTCAAGCTGGCCTTGCATCCAATCAGTAAAAATTTATATGTGACCGTTATCGGCGCCCGGCACCTTCCGTCCTTGTTTGGGTTAAGTCGCGCCCATGGATACCTTGTTAAGGTAACTTTCAACCATTGTTTACACTTAATTATAAAATGCTACGCCTTCAACAATAAATTGATTCGCTACTGTAAAATTACCAAAGAGACAAAGACAATTTATAATTGTAAACTTCCGACTTTTATTTGAGAAACTTAGGTTGGTAGGTATCTAATCTGACTGTAAGCAATGATTAACTTTTAAGTACCTAAGGACAGGGTATTCAACTAATCAATTTAGAATAATAGAGGTAAGTACCTGCCTACTGCCTACCTACTTAGGTAAGTACCTACCACTATCTATTAGGTCTACCAATGATATCACTGTAGTATCTTTGATGTCGGTAACCATGCATACTTGGTGTTGTCCTCCATTATGAATAGATAGGTAATAGGTAAATCGCATAATATGTAGGTTTGTAACTAATAGAAGCAGGTGACATGACAACATAGATCTCACAAACCTGTCAGGGTCACAGGCTCTCGGGATCTTACTGGGGTTGATCTGTTACCCAATCTTGCAATAATACTAGGTAGGTTCATAAAATACTTCTACGTTGAATGTTCAAATAACACAGGTCCTAGCATTGAGCCCAGAAAATTCGTTTTCGGAATAGGTACCTAGTTCCCTATAAGCACAGTGAGGACACTGAATAGGGGCGAAAAGATAGACTTGCACTAAGGATAGTGCAAGTCTATACTCGTATTTGTCCCAAAAGCAATGTTGTAATCTATATTCATTTTTGTCCATCTTCCCTAATTTAACAGCCCAGTATTACGTTTCCCGCCTATTATAATTTTTGTATAAAAATTACGGTATAAGGTGTCTGAATCGGCGTAGGTACATGCTACGTTAATTGACCAAGCAATGAGAACGTCGGTATAACCTACGTAGGTACATTCTTTGTTAATCTTGCAATTAACAACACTATCTTCATCAGTACGTCATACGAGCGCTGGTCGCTGACACTGCGTCTACCTATAACATTACATCTACTATTTAACATCCGTTTAATTGTTTTTCTAATTGAGGCCAACCCGGCGTTTGTCGTTACCGCGGCAAACTCGTTCGTTTATCTGCACTAAATTGATATTGAGGCGAAAACTGCAGCTAAGTAAGCATAGTGTTCGGAGGTGTCGTGTAAATAGTGTCGTTTCTCATGAAGGTTTATAAGTAGGTAGGTACCTACTTACCTAAATTCCGAAGAAAATGGGAAACTGGGAACATTACGGCATAGGTATCTCATATACTTACACAAGGTGTACCTAATTGAAATAACTGAAAACACAAAGGTTTTCAGTTTTTGGTTGGGTTGAGCACATCTGAAAATCGCGCGTGTCAACCCATATCGGCACCTGAACCATAAGTATTCTGTGCCTGAACTTTGATACCGGGACAACCGTCACCATTATTAATTATGTACATTATCTACCTATATATTAGGTACCTACCAAACCTTACAAGTGACGGCACATGTTTCTAGTTTCCAGAGGGTCTCCGGTCTTCAAGACTTGCCTAAGTTTGTAGTAAAGGCAATCCATCAATTTATTTAAATTGTTGATGACATCATGACATCGCTCTGCATTGGTATCAGATCCAAACTAGCAATCCTTCCTGAAATCGCTAATGGACCCACGCGAACACACATACCTACATTAGAATTATTGCCACGAGAAAACACATACAGAAACTCACCCTTTTACACCATGGGGTGAGGCTAAGTTACAATGACGCAAGGTCCCGTGTTACAATCCTGACCTTTATGTACTTACCTCTTCTGTCTCCTATTTCGTCCATGTTCACGCACAGTTATGCGTTTATTCCTTATATATATTAGAACTAGCTTCTGCCCGCGACTTCGTCCGCGTGAAACTTGTTGTACCCCCGACCTACCCCGTTGCATCGCATCACCTGCCCGCGCTATTACTTTGTGTTCGCTTAGCGTTCTTTATGACTTTTTTCATTTTGCTCGGCTCCTAAGGGTCCTAGCTTGATGTTTTAAGTAGCCTATATACAGGGTTATTGGAAAAACACAAACAACCTCTTAAGAGATCATTGTAGGTACTCATCATTATGAACAACTTTTACTATGGGACCAAACCTGAAATCGCGAAAAAATATCAGCGGTTTCCAGCGGGATATTTAGATTAAACGTATTTTAACACTGACTGTGCTAAAATAAATAAATTACCTACCAATATACATCGTGTCAATAAACATCACATTGATGTTGTAAGCCAGCCATATGCCTGTCTTTTTTAATGGGTGCGTCGATATTTTTTGGCACGCACCGTCAAGTGAGTTCAGCAATGCGAATGAATTTTTCGACCCTATGTTTGTGTATAGTTTTAGTTTTGTTATTTTTATTAATTAATTAGGTACCTATTAGTTGTTATTTGCTTACTTATTATTTTAATTTAAGCACAGAAATTAATATTCGTTCGCACCAAATAGGTACTTATATAGATGAATATGTTTGTTAAAATGATTAATGGGTCCTGATAAAACGTCTGCCTGTTTATTTTGTATAGTTGAACATAAACAACAGAACTAGACATTAGTGGTTATTAAGTTAGCAACGGAGAAAATGTTTGAATTTATGCGAAACTGAATACGATGCCCGATTCCGGTAATTAATTTCGTATAATTTCCGAAAATATCTTAATTAAGGTGCTCAGTATATATGCGTCCGGTGCATAAAAGAAGCAGCGCATGTAAAAAATCTCAACGTTGGTAAAAATAACCTAGTTGTTTCTGTAACATTGTTAATTGTGGTGGATGTTTATCAGTTATTTCCTGCAAGTATGGTCAGCATTTTTAGTTATAGGTATATCTAATGCACGTTAAGCCGTTGTTCCCGGCTGTCATCTTTCCTAGATCTTTGACAGTCGTTACTAATACTAATAGGCTTAACTTACATACCTACAAATCAATAAACGATTGTCCCGTTTGTGAATTAACAATGTAGTAGATTGGATTGGGTACCTATGCATCAGTGGCGAAGGGTGAATTTATGACAGAGGTAGGCCTGAGCAAAAAAAAATGCCAAAAGAAAATTTTAATGATGAATTGACTATAGAGTGGTTATGTTCTGAATTTTCGAAGGGAAGCCGGTGGGAATCGAGTTGTATGGTACCTTCGCCACTGCTATGCATGTCGTCATACGTAGGTATACAAAAGCAACTTCACTTTTCCATCAAAGGGTTTTTTAAGGGTCGCCTATGGCTTAGCCTATAGCCTTCCTCAAGAATTGGGCTAAAAAATACAAGAAATAAAACAGTGGCACTCCGGGAGTGCCAACAGAAGTGAAAACAAAACACAAACAGAATACTTTGCCATCACTCACTGACATATCGGATATACATTAAAACCGATTACATCCCGAGGACAGCCGAACACATCCGAATCGGTGTCGCTTACGGTAACAGTGGCGCGAGTTCAATAGTTTTTCCCATCTCAAAAAACGCCCAACGCGCCTAAAAAAGTTTTCACTTAAAAAATACACAAATCCGACTGGTAGTTCCAGAGATTAGCGCATTCAAACAAACTCTTCAGCTATATTATTAGTAAGTATTTAGATTTGGAAATGGAATCATCAATACGACGAAGAAGAAGCCTGTCATAGTACCAGCAGGCCAGTGGATATTCCGCGCGAATCCTGATCTTCTGCATACAATCTGCACCACCCACATATCTTCAAGTCGTCGGTCCAAGATCTATTCTGCTTACACTCTAGAACTCACATGTGCACCCCAATTGCGTAACACACTATCAATCTCAATCTGAACGATTTTGAAGTACTTATATTGCTAATCCATTGCTTCATATGTTCGAAAAAATTGTCTGCTCAACAACGTAAATAACGCAATGAATGTTGTTGAACTGTCAAAATTAAAGCCATTGCTATCTACTGATAGTGTGTTACGCAATTGCCCTGCTGCTCGGGCCATCAGTCCTACACTACCTACAACGTATCATTTACAACGCTGTCATCATTTCAGCCTTCCAAGTCTTCAAGCTATCAGGCACTAATGGGTATACTAGTTAGTCTAATTACCCAAGTGTTATCATTCTAAATATTTACGGAAAAGTCAATGGCACTCATTACGCTATCGCCGATAAGTGCGACCAACGTTATGAGCGTTTTATCTGCGGTTTTTATCAATGAAAGTCACCAGTTCTTGTTATGGCATGGTTATCGTCCTTGTTATCTTTCTGCTATGCACCTGAAATCATTTGTATGTATACTTATCAACTTCGATAGTTCTGCAATTTCTCTTTATAAATTCAAACAAATCCAGCTGCCCTTCCTTTTGCCAACTATCTTGGGGTCGGCTTACAGTCTACTGACTGTCAAAGATCTACAAGTGACAGCCGGGACAAACGGCTTAACGTGCTTTCCAAGGCACGTACTACGATACGTAATGGATGGTCACCCATCCGCGAGCCGACCTAGGCAAGCGTAGCTTAACCTTCGATTCGCCCCGTGCGGCTGTTATTATTTAGCCACGAGCCCCTACCTAACGCAAAGGAACTTTATCAAAGTAATGTCTTATATTCAATTGAGGTTCGATCATCATACCTACTAATGTTTTCGGACAAATGGCTTTAGCTGAACGTAACAATTCAAAAAGTAATACTTACTTAAGTAGGTACATAAAAAGGTAGTCTGTCTGTTCTTAAATGGTTCGGATCAAAAGAATTTCTTAAATGGCTCATAGAACCGAAATTCGCCCACAAAGAAATAAGTTAAATTGGTAAAAGACCTTTGACAAATTGTCCAATTTTATGAGGATTATTGAATCACAGCTAAATTCTCCTATCATACGTATTACCCTAAAGGGCAATAAGAAAATATTGAGAATTTTATGAGACAGTGACTCCAAATTTTCCTTTAAAGGCATATCGAATTACATTAGCTAGGTACCTTCATTATTCCTGAAATGATTTTTGACATATTATTCTAAGTAGGTACACACGGCTACACATCAAGCTATACATTTCCAGTTTTCGCTGACCTCGCATTGTCGTACAATCAGAAGTCAGCTTATACTGTTTATGTAGGTATAGCTTGATGTATATCCGTGTGTTACCTTATGTGCAGTTTAATGTTACTATTTCTACAAAAGCATTATTTTTGTAAATAAATAAATAATTAGAAAAATGAGGTATCGTTGGAAGCGTTTTGATCGTCCGCTGGTTAGCCTATGTGACGTCACATTAAATTGAATATTGCGCCCTCTATCGGATATAAAGCCATGATAAAAAAAATAATCATGCCATGTTGGGTATCAAATGAAAGGGCTTAATGAGCACATTTCAAAAATATAAATATTACTGAAATAAGCCCCAAAATAATTAAATAAAACATAAGTTTAAAAACTAAAACCCGCCACTACTGAAAAGGATGAAACAAGAAAGTACCTTCCCGTGGTTGATGCTACCATAGCTTACTTATTTTAGTACAGCGGCATGCGACCACTGGAAGGTATGCAAGTAATCCGTACTTTCTTGTTTCATCCTTTTTACTAGTCGGGTTTTAGTTTTTAAACTTATTTTTTCTAGATCGCACTGCAATCTAGAAAGTATCTTTTTAATACCTTTGATCTGTGGCCGGTTTTTGGCAGAAAACTCGACTCTAAGCTCTGTTAAAAATTTAATATTTTACTATAGGGTTATTACAGAATACTAATCTTGCCTAATACTTCAGGACATTCAAGGGTGATGTTATGTATTCAGGTATATGGACCTACGACGAGGTTTGCTCCTTCTCACAGAGAGGAGGCCTGTGTCCCAGCTGTGGGAACGTTATAGGCTGATTATGCTATACGATCCCAGTTATTGAACGTAGATATATTAAGTATTTACACAAGACACAACCCAATCTGACGTTAATTATTTATTTGAAGAAAACGATTTCCCAAAATAAAATCCTATTCAAATAGAGGCCTTTCCCCGGCTGAGTACCTACTGTTGGTACAACTTTACAGCGATGGGCCATTAATTTAAATTCAATTTGCTGCTAAAATGAGCGGGGTCAAATGGTCTGACACCGAATTCCGGAATGGCTTGTGTGCCAAAGGCAATCAATAGGTTTCTATTTGTATTGCTAGAGTTTAAAGCAATGTTTCTAGGTACCTATATAAGGTGCTATAAAAATATCTGCCGCGGCTTCAATGGGAGACAGTATTCTGTATATAGATTACAATAGTAAAGATACATTATTGATATTGTCATAATTTTTTTCATACAAAAATATGTGCGTATAAATTTGAATTGATTGAGTTGTATGAAACCGTCCCATAGTAATTAGCTGTTGCCGCACCGTCATTTAATTTCGCAAAATGTGACGAAGCGACACATCACGCGTAGTTTGTGAACCACGTTATGGAGAATAGAGTAAATGTTTATTTAATTACTTTATTTTCTTAAATTGATTTAACTATTCCAGGGTACAACATTTATTCACTACTGTAATCTATATACAAAATACTGTCTCCCATTGAAGCCGTGACAGATATTTCTGTAGCACCTTATATAATTTTTTTTTAATAACATTCGAACCGAAATTCTCGTAATTTTAAGAACGTTCAGTCTGATCTCAGTCTCAATCTGTCAAAAATACCTTTAATTTTCTTACATTTTGACAAGTTTTTGACATTTGTTTGCGCCGAGATTAGACTGCGACTAGATTTTGAACGTTTTAAATTACGAGAATTGGTCTTCAGATCTAGGGACTTGATTGATGATTCTTCTATACTGCTGACAGTTTCTATTGTTATAACCCTTGTATGTAAAACTATAAATATTCAATGTGGGCGAATGGACGTTCGAAATATCTCCGAAATTATCAGAATCGGAGACCCGGGTTACATAATATTGAATATAACAAATTGCTACCATATGGCTGAAAAACAGAAACCCTAACATTCAAATAACTTTTGTTCTGTCTTGCCTAAACGGCTTATTTTTGCGCCCAGGATGAAAAGTTATTTGCGTAAGTACCAGTTTTTGAGGCTTAGCCGTCTAGCAGCCACTAACAATGTTGACGGATACTTTTTATCCTGGACTGATCCGGGCCTGTTCTATTATATGGCTGGCTGGCTTTGACAATTTGCCGTTACCTATTTATCTGCTCAACCCCAAAGTTATATCGTAAACGAAAAAAGGTATTTTGCGTAGGTCCTTACGTTGTAAAGACTTCAGTAGTTGAATGTGATACCTACATTCTGAAATATCGTAGATGCCTTTAGTATTTACTTACCCAATTCAAACTAAGTATAGTTGCGACGTCATTTATATTCAGGTTGAAATAACGACATTTTAATCTTTTCAGGTCAAAGTATTTCCCGGCGATAGCAGATTTGAGACATCATTACAGGAGAGTTCGTGGCCCGTGTGGAACGAAGATTTTAAATTCCAATTGAAACAAAAAGATGCGAAGAAGGGATCAGAAAAAAACGACCTTCAAAGTTTGCTCGCCGGTCATTTTTTGTCGCTTACCATTTATGCTATATTAGAACCTCCAAAACAAGATTCAGATAAACGAAAAAATAGCAAAACATTAGACTCGAAAAAAACAGCCAAGGTGGCCGAACAGGAAGAACCGAGACCTAAGACTGGATTTTTCGAAAAGACATTTAGCAGTTTCAAGTCAACGAAAGCTGAGGCGATAGCACAAAAGTCAATTTTGGAGAAACGAAGAACAGTTGGAGCTGCGACGTGGAACTTCGACTCAAAGTTGTTTCAAAACGACCTCAAGAACGGTTTGACAGGGACTCCTGACATTTGGCGGCCAATCAATGCAATCACGAGTGGTATCACTGCGGCTGACTCACGGGTACGTACGAGTATACAGTATTAAAGTGTAGGGTAATTAACAGCAACTTTATAAGTCACTGTCACGAGCGATGCTAATCACTGGGTGATAAAAATAGTCGTAAATGTGCAAGTAAAATATAACAGTCGCTTTATGGTGAATCTATTTCCGTTCATAATAAACTCGATCTTGATAACTGCCGATTGCCGACAGACGAATGCTTATTTATAAATGTTGTTTCAACTTCACATCATTCGCAAAGTATTTTTCTATCTATAAATGAGATCATTATTTCGTGTTGGAGCTTTATTTGTGTTACAAAGTATTAGGTAAGTACCTATACTTAAATTATTATAATTTCAAAGACTTCAAACGAGAGAGAGTTTCATTTTCTTTTAATTAATTACCTAATGTCTTGGCTACGAATAAGACCGCCCCATAATTTTCCCTGGTGTCGTAAAAAGGGGCTCAAAATGGCATCTTTTGTGAGTGGGTATAATAAATAACAAGCAATGAATACCGAGGGATGACCGTCATTGTTATTACGAAAAGTGTATCTCGATTGGAAGCAATAGAAAATTTCTATGTTGAAGATAACGATATCAATTAATGTATGAGTCATACTTACCTACGAGCACACACGTCTGATTAATATACGAAGAGCGATCGTGTGAATAAAATCTTATTACTGAACAGTACAATAGAATAGTTTTGACCTCGGCCAGTCCCCATCTGATCATCTACCTACGTTTATTGCGATGATGTAAGGCTTTAAGTATGCTTCATCTTCGTGCACAGAAATTCGGTATAATTATGTTTTATAGATGTTAATACCTATACCTACTGATAAATCTTCGATTTCTCTTGCTAATTGCTTATGTATACTTATATAGCTACTTCACATACCGAGCTGGATTGTTTTATAATAACAATGATGAGGTACTTTGAATTGGGCCAATTTTCAAACATAAAACTTGTACTAATTAGTGGCAGCTGACCCCGGTAACAGTGGCCATAGTCACGTTCTTGATACTTAAGAGCTTTCTTGTAATAACTTTGATTAAAATCCAGATAAGTACCTACTTAGTAAAATTAGGTCGGAAGAATGACAATAAAACTGTTAAAGTGGTTTATTTAGGTGTCTTTGTCTTAAGGCTTTCAAGATTACTATGCGGTAATGCGTATAGGTAGCTAAAGATAAAGTCCAGCGGTCTAATTGCATAACACACTATCAATCTCAATCTGAATCTTATGAAGGATATTGCTAATCCATTGCTTCACATGTTCGAAAAATTTGTCTGTTCAACAACGTAAATAACGCAATGAATGTTGTTGAAATGTCAAAATGAAAACCATTGCTAGTGATAGTGTGTTATGCAATTACCCCGCTGGCCCTAAATGATCAGTCCTTCCTAATGTGTTTTGTATTACACTATAGGATAGAAACACAACCTTATTAAAGGGTCCATTTAATGGTGGTCGGGTAGACCTTAGTCCTGAGTACAATACGAGACACTAATCGCGTCACAATAATTACATACGTATTACGTAACTAGGTTTTTCTGAACAGTTTCACATGAAATGCAATAAAATTACACTGCCATTACTCTGAGCGTTATCAGTGTCTTATCTTGTCGCAAGAAAAACTGAGCTGAAAATCGGTTTCTTAGATAAAGGCATACACACGGCTTAAAGCCTTGGCTTTATTTAAATAACAACTGAGGAAAAACGATCTAGCCACGTAACAGTTCTCATACAGGATAATAAAATTCGTTGTTTGAATCGCATAAACATGCATGCATAGTCATGCAGTTTTTATACCATTTCACTAATATTATTACTACTAGTAATACAACGCCTGCATTTATTCATACTCTTTTTAATAGTTTTGTTTGGAGCTCTGCCCAGTTTCCTTCCTCGGTCTTGTAAAATACATCTTACATAATAGATCTCGGTACATTCCAAGGCAGTTCAAATATGGTTGATTGTGTACAAATTGCCCATGCGGGCCTCTAATCTGTGGCAATTAGCATGAACACCGTGTAATTTTTGTCTACAGCGGGAAAACAAGAAGGGCCAGTTGGAAGTGACGTTACTGTACACGGCGAGCGAAGATGGGCTGAACGATATAGTGCAGCTGACGGTCAGCAGGCTACGCTGCAGTGTGCAGACGATGCAGCAGCAAGAACAGTATAAAGGTACCTACTAACTATGAAAAATTTAAATTTATTACTTTTTGCAGCAATCAAATGATAATGCAGGAAATTTTTTTGCTATTTTAGCTCTTGAAGATATCAAGGTTAACTTAAGTAGGTAGTGACCAGTTAACCTGTTATTATTTATATTTGTCATCCTTTAGTATAGCATAATCAGCCTATAATGTTCCTGGGAAACAGGCATCCTCTCTGTGAGGGAGTGGGCCGTAATCCTCCACGCGGGCCCAGAGCGGGTTGGTAGATATCACTTAATATATGTTTTCGATTATTTGTTTCCAAGAAATGCCAGTTTCCTCACAATGTTTTCCTTCACCGTTATGAGAGCAGTGGTGATAAAATTATTTACACAAAGTAAATAATGCCTGCCTAGGTTAGGTTCGAACCCACTTACAACTCGGAAGTCGGAGCCATTACCACTAGACCACCACTGCTCTCACTCAACAATTATTTAGTTTTTATATATTTCTTTGGAAAACTTTTATGCCTATTCAATCAAATTATTAGATAACAGTGTTCAATGACAACTTACATTGTTTTAGTAAACCTTTGTCGAATGTAACTCAGAGTGGATTCGACGAAGCTAACCAGAAAAAAATCAACATCAAAACGAAGAGAGCCAGTTGTTTTCACTCTGCTCATTCCATAACAGAAAATATCCCGAGGATAGACGCGGATCACATGATCTCTTAACTAGCAGTAACACAATACATTGATACACATTGTTCGATAACACGGCGCTAATTAGAAACATTTCGTTCAGTTCCCGATACGAGCGGCGTTTTATGTTAACCGGCATTGGGTTGTACTTATCGTGTTATTTGTAACTACAGGAAAAAGGGCAAGATAACTGCCGCTTCGACTCAGTCAATTTCGCACGGATATAGTAGTGCCTTAACGTGCCATGTATCTTGTACCCTCGCCTAATGATATCGAGGGAAAGGATCTATCGTTAGATATATGGATACGCTATACGGCTATACCACATCCCTCTTACGAAGTATTTGGAGAAACAATGTTCTACTTGAGTTGAGGGTTGAAGGGAACGTTCGTTTACATACGGTTACGTTCTGAATACATTTACAAGCAAATGATGTTGATATATCTACTCGTAGATAGGTGTTTCAAAAGGTAGCTTTTAATTATTCAATGGGAATGACTTGACAGGGTCCTCAGCAAAAATAAAGTCACCGAAAATAATATCATGTAGGGGAAATGTTTCCATACATTCAAGATTGTTGTCGCGTAAGATGTGGTTATTGTTTGTAGAAGTTTAGCTCAAGAATAATGGTAACATTTTCCATCCAAAAGTAACGGTAGATAAATATGTGAAGATCTTCTAGATATACATATAATAAAATACAACATACAAGGTAACCCCACTTGCGCAATGTTTACACGAGGAAGGTGTAATATTTACAAAATATTGTAGGCACTATCTTCTGTTTGTTATACGAAAATATAGTGACCCGTGACCCGAATAACTGAAACAACGAACAATTTTATTATTTGGGACACTAATCAAGAGGTCTTAAGTTAAGACTTCTCCATAATTTACAGCTACCATCTAGGTGTCAACTCTAGACACAAGTACATTGAGAATGGACCTACTTTCTGTCAGCCAAGCAAGAACTAGATTGAGTCATGATTTCATGAACCATTTGCTGACGTGCGAAAACGAAGATTACATAACATTATGGATGCAATAAAGATTGAATTGAACAAAAAATGTCCTCCTAACGGGGTGTAAGGTCCTATTTTTTGTTGGGTAGTCCCACTTCGATTAGTGTCCAGGAATATTTCATGAATATTTGATCAGTTGAACCTCGAACTGTTTAGAGATTCATCAGGCTACTGGTCCGCGTCCGTAACTAAACTTCATTCATAATATTATTTATCTATATAGACAACACTCGAGGCGACGCGGCGGCCCACGCAATGCTGTTTGCTTATTAAAGAGGAGAGAGTTACGCTCAAGACGAATGTGCATTGAATCACAACTCAAATAGCTAAGGCCACGTTAACATCGAAAGGTTCTAAAATCTGACGTTTTCTACACATATTTTTAGCATTTTTATCTGTTAGGTCACATATGCCACGCATGACCAAGTAACGGTTGATTCATGTAAGGTTCATTTTGCAGTTGAACGGAGCCGAACCTTACTGGCCTTTGTCCGGACACCAGTAGGTGCCATCCTATAGCGCTGCCATATAATATGACCCGTCTGTATACGTTGGATAGCTTCCGCATGCTTCCATACCGCGCGTGTCCGCTTGCACATGTGTTTTCACGCTATAAAAGTTATGTATAGACACGTGCACAAGCCCTAAGTACATTCACGTCTTTATGTCAACAAATAAACAAAAGACAATAGTAAACATAGAACAAGATGCTAATACTCTAAACAGATTGTCGGTATTCCGTCATTCCTGAGTATCCACAATCGCTTTATGTACCTACTTACATTGAGACTATTCAATTAACTGACGGTTATAATTGCACAGGGAAGCGGATTACCTGCGTCACTTTAACAAAGTCAGGTTGAACTACACCACGAGCTGAAGAGGACTCGATTCTTGTCATGAGCAGTAACATATGTATGTTACTGCTCATGACAAGAATCGAGCCCTCAATGGAATGAGGGATACTTAATGCGATAAGAGGACTAATGCGCCTGTTAATAGGCACTACAATCGAACATAAATCGAAGTAGCACGTGTAGATAAGAATAAAGTAAAAATGGATTAGATTAAATGATTGCCTCGTTGGTCTAGTGGTCACAATTGCTACTCCTAAGCATGAGGTCCTGGGCTCGATTCCCGGATCGGACCAAATGTTATTGGGTTTTCCATCCTATGTCCAGCAGTGGACTGCAATAGGCTGAGTTGATTGAAAGTGCCTGTCTGGGTTCAAACCTACCTACAACTACTAGTTAGTCGCGGCCGAGACCCTACTAAACTATAGGCAAATCTCTGGCTATCTGTCCAAAAAATACAAGCCTAATGAACTGTATAGGTATTCGATATTATATACGTCGACAGCGGAGTTTGATTACAAAAGAATTTTAAAATCCGATGCTCATTAAAAGATCGTCGGCAACTTTTTGATAGGAACGCTCTCAAAAAATTCCAGTTGAAGTTATAAACAATAGGACATTAATCAAAGCTGAGTGAAGGTATTGTTTTACGAGCCTTTCTTTACGTAAAATATTATGTTCCAATTCATTAGCCGATATAGTGAAGTAATAACAAGGATTTAAGTACAACGTAATTGTGTATACGACAATAACAAGGATAATAAGGATACTCGTAATAACAAGGATTTACAATGTAACGTCCTATTTATCACTTGTCTATAGATTGTTTTGGGTTTTATTATACATATTCTTCTATCCTAAATTGGTACATAATGTTCATGCTACTTTGAGTATCCTAATCCTAACTTTATTAATGTTATAAATGCGAAAGTAAGTTTGTTTGTTACCTTTTCACGCCTAATTCACTGAACCGATTATCATGAAATTTTGCATATACATTGTCAGGGGGAAAAGGACAAAGGGTCTTTCATCTTGAAAAAAATACGGTTCCCGAGGAAAAGAACAAAAAAGCATTAAACTGTCACAATTGCTTAAGGACGCTTTATTGCGCTAAGTAGGTACGTGTCTTTCGAATCGTGATTGAAATATAGCCCGACTTTCTGAAGTTTCTGAGCAGTAGGTATTCTAACAAAAAGTACTAGGCTTGCATTAATTCACGATAGTATTTCAATCATTAGTATTAAGCTTTTAATAGGATTCGGATGAAATTTGGCACACAGATAGTTTATTATAACCTGGATTAACACATAGGATACTTTTTCTCCCGGTAATACGTTTCCGGGGGATAATTTCCGACGTCCCCGCGTGCGAAGCCGCGGGCAAAAGCTAGTCTATTATAATTGTAAAAAATTGCTTAAGAGCGTTTACGACGTACGGCATTTCATACAAACTTTCAAACCCTTATTTTTCGATATGTATGAACCGATTTTATTGAAACTTCATACGCATAAGCAGGATACAATGGTCTAAAAAGTTAGTAAAGAACATTTACGAAATGTCTTATTTATAAAAAGATAACTGGAAATCTCTGTTTCTATGGAAAATTTAAAATCGGTCTAATTTGACTGTAACACTATTTTTCGAAAATGTTCTTAAATAACTTTTTAGACCTTTGTATCCTGCTTATGCGTACCAAGTTTAATTTAAAATCGTTTCATTAATTTCGAAAAACAAGGGCTTGAAAGTCTGTTTGAAATGCCGTACGTCGTAAACGCCCAGGTAACACGAGCGTATTTCTCCCGATGCGATTTTTTTTGCGCGCTGGATTTTCATAGCACTGCTTAGCGCCGGGGGTTGAAAATCCAACATTGTGTTTTTTGATTCTCAATGCTCAGCTCAATACCGAAAGTTGAAAATCTAGTGCACGATAAAATCCCGCCGATCGTGGACTAAGTCAGCTATTTATCGTCCAGAGTTCATGTTTCGGAAACAAACATATTTTGGTAAATATGTGCGTTTGTAGGCAAATACATACGACAAATACTCGTAGTTTATCATACGAGTAGCTTTAACTATAAAACTTTCTATAAGTAACCGTTTTGTATTCAATTCCATGTAAAATTCATATACAATTTTAAAACATAAAGTTTCAGCAAATACACCAATATTTGAATCAATTAAAAGTTTATCGTATTTCTGTTTTCAGCCCCGCTGTACCTGAAAGCAACGATATTAGAGGCGAACAAAGCTGAGTGCTATTGGAAAAGCGATAGATTTGCCCCCGCAATATCTGCCAGATGGGACCCAAAATCTGCTACAGTGAAACTGACAGTTTTCAAAGCTAGTTTGAATAAAGTCAGTATTTATATTAGCCTCGGCTGTAAGACAAAGATGGCGAAGAAAGAAATCTTGGGGAAAGCGACGATAGACGAAAAATCCGCCTACGCAGACAGTTGGAACGAGTGTCTCCGCCAACCGGGGATACCAAAAAGTTTTTGGGTCAATTTCGAATAAATGGTCTCATTTTTTTCAAGAGCAACTATGACGAACTTAGATTAACCCTTCGTATGCCGTGAACGTGGATCCACGCGAGACACAATAGCTTTTTAATTGTGTCTGTAATTACGGCATTCAAGTTGTTTGTGAATATTTTTCGTTTTGTTCAAACTAATGACTACGCACGTTGTGAATTTTTGTTATGCTTAAATATTTTATGACAACAATTTAATTTTAAATAATAATAATTTAATGTATTACTTTTTATATCACAAAGCTTAATGGATAATACACTGTACTGATATTGTTTTATAGTTTGTTCTTTTTCTTTGAGAGGAAAGTTTTATACCAGGTGGCCGGTTGACACATGAAGACAAATTAATCGATTACCCTTAACCTTTCTTTTATATCGATCGCTACGGGTTAATACGAACAGGTACTTTTCCATCTTCGCAAATATTGTTGTCTTTAGAGTTAGCATATAGGAGAACTTTTTATACTTATAAATGGCAAGCTAACCTTTCTGCACCCTAATTGCGTAACACACTATCAATCTCAATCTGAATCATTTTGAAAGATAAGTAGGTATTGCTAATCCATTGCTTCATCTATATTAAATACAAATGCATCGCCGAAATGTATGTACGCGCATAACTTCGGAACGACTAAGTAATTCTTTTTTTGTTGTGTTCGGTATTGCCAGGACAAGGTTGGTATGAAAGAAAAAAATTGCACCCGTATGAAGTTGGGGTGGGCCGCTAGTATGTTCTAAAAATTTGTCTGTTCAACAACGTAAATAACGCAATGAATGTCGTTGAACTGTCAAAATGAAAGCCATTCCTACTGTTAGTGTGTTACGCAATTACACCATTGGGTCTTGACGAAGAACTCGTTCACCAGTAACTCAACCAACAGCTGGTTACTATTAGTAACAAACGATCCGTTAAATATAACTAGACGTAAGTTGAGTCATTCGAAATTAATGCCTTTTAAACGAAGTAATACAGACAACATCTTTGCAATTTCGGTCCCCTCGAAACTTTTGAACAGTTTCGGGACTTCGTTTAAAGGCACAGACATTTCTTTGTAACTGTCGTCTGTCAGGAATATTTTGGAAGTCCCTAACTTGAATTTGTGTTAAATAAATTGTTTACCAAAAGTCGAACGTGACAGCTTGATTAAATAAACGATTAGAACAAAAACGAGAGGCTGATATGAAACAATAATATGTATTTAAAGTATTTTGGAAGACAAGAAATGAGTTGTCTATTGAATTTATTGTTTATGGTTTATAAATTATTATACACTTATTAATATGTAATGTAATCATTCTACGCTCCATGAAGGTCTTTTAAACTTTCTTCCTTAATAGGAAGAAAGTTTCTTTATGTGTTGTCACAGTGAAATTAGCTAAATTTCACTGTGACAACACATAAAGAAACTTGCAAATCTTAATTAAGGTGCTAAGTGCAATAGATTTCAGAAACAGGAAGTATTTCTTCATTCAGCACTAGCTTCTGGCCGCGGCTTCGCCAGCGTGGTATGTCGATAAAAAGCCTTCCCCAGGGTTCAAAGTATACTCCCAGGGTCGCGGGTTATTGGAAAGAGTTACCGTGGCCCCTAGCACAGGCAACTGAAGGAACACGGATGGGTTTTAGTCAGACACGCCCTCCCACTCCGCCCAGGGCGGGAGAAGTTATCTGATAATTTACCACCCAAAAAAAAAGGGTTCAAAGTATACCAAAATCGGTCCTGCCGTTTTGGCGATTAGCCGGAACAAACAGACAGACAAAAATTTTCAAAATTGTTTTGTTTTATAAATACCGTATATACTTTCATATTTATTTGTATAGATGTATAGATTGCATTACCATTGGTAGGTACCTACTGGCTTCCAATAATAGAATAAGTTATTCCTATTACAGTTATGGGAATGCATGATGGACCTACGACAGTTGGGTGGAGTGGAGAGACTGAATACTGAATGAGGAGGCTCCTCGCTGATCCATAACAGAGAAGTCACGACCATGATCTTCTATGGAACGATATGATTGATATAATGTGATTAGATATGAATACTAATGTGAAAAAATACCGCGGAAAAACTTGTTCGACGCATTTATCTTGCCACTTAGATATGCGACATACGGCTTTTCCGTATCCAATCGCGTATGTTTATAGTTGTGCACGTGTGAACATGTTTTACAATAAGTCGTAAACAGAGCTAGTAAGTATGGTGTTTTGCCAAGGACAAATAACCGGATTGCGACCTTTGTAGAGGATTGCCACAATGCCGTGTTCCGGATTTTATTCAGCGCGGAATATTAAACGAATTATAAGCGTGGACTTTGTGCTAGTTCGAAATGAAACTAATATACCCACTACCCGTTTACCAGTGTTTCATAATATTATAAAGTTAGACAACTATGAGCTGGTATAGATATGTAATTGTGTTAGTAGGTTCTAGGATTTCTAGGTGAGGGGTTCGTGGCTAAATAATAACAGCAGCACTTGTTGATTGAAGGTTAAGCTACGCATTCCGCGGTCGGTTCGTGGATGGGTGACCATTCAGTACATGTCGAGACCCCTCTGTGTCTCGGAAAGCACGTTAAGCCGATGGGCCCGGCTGTCATTCGTAGATCTTTGACAGTCGTTACGGGTAGTCAGAAGCCCAAAGTTGGGTCGTGAAGGTCAGATAGGCAGTTGCTCCATGTAAAATACTGGTATTCAGCTGCATCGGGTTAGACTGGAAGCCGACTTCAACGTAGTCGGAAAAAGGCTAGGCAGATTGATTAAGGTACTCGGTATTAAGTACCTTCTTAAAACAGTAGCTACATAGAAATATAATTAAATAATCTCACTGTAGATATTAAGATAATTTAGACATGTCTTTTGCTAACTTTATGCAACTTTGAGCGTTATATCTTAAATTATAATAAGACTCAAATAAACAAATCGAAAAAATAAAAATTTGTTGCATTTCTTCTAGTTAGTTGACCTTGGCTGTATGATTCCATCAAATTAAAAAAAAAAAACAACATTTTGATGTGTGCGTGGCTTCCTCAAGAATTGGAATATCAAATGAAAAAGAAGTTTTCAAATCCGACTGGTAGTTCCAGAGATTAGCGCGATAAAAAAAACAAAAAATCAACACTTCAGCTTCATTATTAGTATACTCGTAGATATACATAGATGGGCCAGCGCTTGACCTCGATCTCGCCTGCTGGATAGACGCGAAACGATAGTCATCTATAGTTTCGCATTTAGAAAGGAACGAGCAAGCCCAGAAGATGCCTATCTGGATTCTCACATAAGTATCTAACTAAGTGAAAAAAAGGATCGTGATAAAGCGGCAGATATTGCCGCGTCGTCCGTCAAAAGGTTTGGAATCAACAGGGATGCGGCCGAAACAAATGAGGGGTATCAATCACTAACACAATTTTGTCGGGATTGCGATGCCTATTGCAATTTGGACAAATACTGGTGGATCCTTCCTTCGTTTCAAACTTACCTAATACCTATCAATTTTGTCAGAGGGAAACTATACTTAGCGTTAAGTAGGATAATTTCCTTGTAAGAAATTGTCGCGTAAGAAAAAACGCGTTTTCGTTGCCCGCTCAGAGTTATGAGAGCGTAGCAAGCCAGAAAAAAAATTAGTTTTTTTACCTCATACTTTATACCCGAGTCTTATAAATTTCATGAAAAATCAAATTGAAGATAGGCAATTTTGCATGATCCCCCTCTTAAGTACCTTAATAATGTCGACGGTAGGTACACCCCTGCCTAACTCTTCGGGAAAATAAGCGTGATATTATGTTATGTGTAAATAATAAAAGTTTCAGTAACATAAATACGTCACATCAGAGCAGGCTCTCCCCCAAAGGCGCGTTATTATCGGTCGATAATATCGGAGGCGTTATTGCTTTAATGCGTCCCGATTCCTTGCCACACAGCTGCCTTTTTATTATTATTTGTGGTTCCTTAATTAAACTGAAATATCATCACACACATATAATGCAATAAATTAACATGTAGGTACTTAAATAAATACATGATGCTGCGCTATGTAACACGTCTGGACAGAATACGCAATCAGCACGTGAGAGGATCTTTCGGAGTAGCCCCAATAACGGACAAAATAAACGAAAGCAGGCCTAAATGGTACAGCCACGTAATGAGAAGATATGATAGTTTCTCAGTTAAACAGTCCTGAATATCCCTACGAAACGCCTGGGAAGAGGAAGACCCCCGCTACATGGTGGTCCAGGATCGAGAGGGACATGAAACCGCAGAACCTAACTGCAACAACCCAGAACAGATCGTCCCGGCGCCGCTGTACAAGAAGACCCGACCCCAGATAGAACTGGGATTCTTAGGATGGAAGAAGATAAATTCATAAATAATAAAACATAATTAATTAAGTCTGAAGATGGACGGCGTCGCCGAGGCCGGCCTAGAAAGAGATGGCGAGATGACCTGGACGCGTACCACGAGGGCTGGTTCGAGGTGGCGCGGGAAAATAGTTCCTGGAAGGATTTGGGGGAGGCCATTGCCCAGCAGTGGGACACCTTAGGCTAACAAAAAAAAATGTCTGACAACCAGTCTTACCAAAGGACATCGTATTACCCAGTAAATGGGTTGTGAAGGTCAGATAGGCAGTCGCTTCATGTAAAATACTGGTATTCAGCCGCATCCGGTTAGACTGGAAGCCGACCCCAACATAGTTGGGAAAAGGCTAGCCAGATGATGATGATGAATAAAACATACCTACCTACCTAATAAATAGTTTATCTATAGCTTGCAAAATTAAACTCTAAATCATTTGAATTTACGCTTCATGTTAGAATATTCGTTTAATCGGGTGTCACATAGATACTTACTGCACACGATACATCAAACAAAATAAATTGGGGTCCCTCAATCTTACAATACCCAAATAAATCCATCTACCTACTTACTAGACAATGGCAGATTGAGCAGTAAATGGGCATCTATCTACTTTTGCTCTATTTCGAAGACTCTTTAAGTACTTTTCTTGTCTCTGGGTGACAGCCAGACAAATGAGTAGGATGTTTAGGTTTCTAGTATAGTAATTATTTGGTATCAGACTCGAGACTCGCGTATGTTGCTTTTTTATAATGTATGGACTTGATATTCAAATAAAAACAGTCAAGGTATAATAAATCAAATATATTTAAATATTTCCACTTAGAGCACTTTACACTTCAAAGGCTGAAACGTGAATGATAAATCGATAACTGACCAAGTATGTAACACAAAGATATCCATAGCAAAAGCAGTATGGAGCATCAAGCGGACGTTATAACTCTGCAATATAAGTAACAAAACAATAATCAGTGAATCAATAACATTACTTATTACCGAGTGGTCTTACTTCCACGTTTTTTATTCCTATATTTTTCCACAGCTGGGAAAAGGCGTTCCCCATACTTTGCCAATTTCTTTATGTGCCTTCTTCGGCCAATCGCTCAGAATGAGTCCAAATCGTCAGTAGGTCATTATTTATTAAAAAAAAAAAACTGCACCAAAAAAACATTTAATTAATTTAAAATTAGTTTTTTTTAAACAAAATGCAAAACGAAGATAATCGAAGAGATTTATTTTCATGTAGGTATGTTGTACTTGTACACTTGTATACAGGGTGGCAGGGAGAACGTCGCGCAACTCGTCATACTTGTGTACAGATCACAAACTATGAACAGAAGTATGAAAAATTACCATTCATTATTGTCAACATTTTCAACTGATTTCATATTGATATATGATGTCCATTTTTCAGTTTTTTTTTTTTCATATACCCCTGCAAAATACATCCATTCACCCCATTATAACGTTAAAAAAAACAGTCGTGGCAGCAACTCTAGGTAGAGATTTTTGTTCGACAAAATAAGATTTGCATTAAATCGGCAGCGCGCGGCGTAGGAACGCGTTATGAAACGGCCCGATAAGTAATTACTCAAACAAGAAATTATAATTATAAATGCTCTTTGAGATGATGGAATGTGCACTTAATTTAGGAATCGATCCTTAAAGTTAAAAAGCCAATATTATATTTAGGTAACTTAACCTAACCCATAATTATATTTCTCATGCATCCCCAAGATTCAACTTCCTTGATGGTGTCTCCACCATATTGATACTCTTGGTTCCAGCCCATGACTTACATGATTTAAAACGTGTAGTTTTATTTGGTTGTCAGACAGACGGAGGATATTCACGAAGATTTCCACAGAAAAACTCATTTTCCTGCTCAATATTAATATCTTTCACATTGCGTCATTCATCATCCTTGCTAAGGGTAATTGCGTAACACACTATCAGTAGCAATGGGTTTCATTTTGACAGTTCAATAACATTCATTGCGTTATTTACGTTGTTGAGCAGACACATTTTTCGAACATAGGTACGAAGCAATGATTTAGCAGTATCCTTCAAAATGATTCAGATTGAGATTGATAGTGTGTTACTCATCTAATATAATGTAACAGTAAATTACAATATTATGAAAATTACGAGTTGCTTGTCCCTCCCATCAAACTCCATAGTAGCCCTTTCATCTGATAAGGGTTATATAAGTACGACATGTAATAAATACTGCCTAAGTACCTACTAATCTCACAATAGATCTCCTTTCTGAAACGCGACATTAAAATGAACATTGGAGACAACCGTGGAGTTTCTTGCCGGTTCTTCTCCATACGAAACGACCAATTGGAACCGTGCACCAGCTTCTGACGTTTCATAAGTGCCCATGTCGGTTTATGTGACATAAAATATTTTGATTTTGATTCTCGAAAAATAACAAATTCAATTTACAAGAGTTTATTTGTAAACAAAAACAAAGGGTCGGTGATATACCTACCTACCTATCGGTATTTCTTACATTTTGGAATAATATTTTACTCAGATATGAGTGAATTATGAATAGCCAAGTTTTATAAAGTAAGTATTCTAAGGTACTTAGGTATTCGAATTTTACAATGGGCGAGCAATATGAAAAACATTCGTAAGTATAATTTTAATTGGGTAGTGCGTGTTATGCACACGTTTCGAACGTGTGCATAATACCTATTATTCATTATCGTTATTTTCAGCACTTCATTAATTTCATGCAATAATAGACTCGAGCTAAGGCGTGGGTGTCAGGCGGTCGAGGGAGCGTGGGTGACAGGTTATCGAGGCGTGAATGAGAGAGTCGTTTAATTTCTGAGCTAAATATTCTAGCTAGATCATATTGATTTGTTGGGTCACAAAGGGGTTGAATGGAAGACAATTGAATGCTGCTGAGTTGAGAAAGCTTTGATGGATGGATCTGATGATAAAAGTGACCATATAATGTCTATCTCCCTTTAGAGCCCATCGGATATTCTGAAAGCAAAGAAAACAAACAAATCTTATTAATCTTTTGTGAAAAAAAAGAAACAGCTTGTTGGTATTCAAACAGTACTGCGAGTAACATACATTTTTATTCTAAAAATATTATAAAATTTAAGCAAGTTCAATCAACTTATTTTCTAAGTGGTGCATGAAAATGCCTAGGTACTGTAGTGTTGTGCAGTCTGTAGGTAGTATGTAGTACTTAGTATATGTATATACCGTCACTATGATGACTTTGTTTACCAGCACCCTTATTGCGTAACACACTGTCAACTGGAATTTGAATCATTTTGAAGCAAATTGCTAATCCATTGCGTCATAAGTTCGAAAAATTTGTCTGCTCAACACGCAAATAACGCAATGAATATTGTTGAACTGTCAAAATGAAACCGATCCCGATTGATAATATAGTAAGAACATTTGACTTAACTTATTATATTCATTATTAAATAAACCAGGGTGTATAGTATTAGGTCTATAGAACCGAAACCTTTTGTAATAAAGCTTTGAAAGTGGCTTTGTTTGTTTTCAATCGAAATCTCATATTTTTGGTCAGATTTAATCAAATTAAGTATTAGGTAAATATGTGTTTTATATTCATTACGCGTAGCCAAAAGGTTTGCGAGCCAAAAATAGGTTCTATTTCTTTTGAGGTTATAATAATATTCGGCTTCTGAACATAGCCGATTTAATAGGGAGAACTCTACAGAGAACAAGAGGGAACTTGAGGGGCCCGTGGCTAAATAATAACAGCCGCACATATCGATCGATCAGGTTAAGCTACGCTTGCCGCGGTTGGTCTGTGGATGGGTGACCATCTTTACATACCGAGATCCGTCCGCGCCTCGGTAAGCACGTTAAGCGGTCGGTCCCGGCTGTCATTTGTGGATCATTGACAGTCGTTACGGGTAGTCAGAAGCCCGAAAGTCTGACAACCAGTATTACCAAGGCGTATCGTATTACCCAATAACTGGATTGTGGAGGTCAGAGAGGCAGTCGCTCCGTGTAAAATACTGGTATAGGTATTGTTGTTGTTATAATCACTCCCTCAACATGTTGCACCTAATAACAGACAGAGCTACTACCATACTCGTATAGATTACGCTTACATGATGATATTATGAGAGAGAGAGCACAAAGGACATAACGCTGTTTGTATATATCAAGAACTTATCACCACTTTAATTAAGGTGAATGGATACTACCTATCTGTGCCTACCTAACCTACAAAAAATGGGTCTCCAGACCGTATTTCGGGCATGGCAGCCGATCTCAACGGTGAATAGTCTTTGGTGCGGTAGATATTATAGTGCACAAGAGTGTGCACTATAATAGTAACAGTGGCTGTTATCTAATGGAAAAACTCAATAACATTTTGCTCGACCCGAGAATCGAACCCGGGAACCTACGCTCAGCAGTCGCGACTGCGACCACGAGACCTACGGGGCAGTTAACGTAAGGTAAAGGTAAGGTTAAGGTAACTGTGCCTATACTACTAATACATGGTCAGTATTTGACTCACATTCTGCATCGAACATGTTTTTCCTTCACTCTAACGTGATACGAATAAATCAAAAATTATGTACACACAACTACAGTAAACTAGAAACGTCTAAAATCAAGTCGTAGACTCGTAGCTCGTAGCTACGTGATTGCTACGAGCTCCGACCGACGAACTAATGTGACCTCAGCAATACCAATAAATCGAATTTAAGAAGTTCCGTACTCGGGATTCTCGATAAAACCTACGAACAGCTGTGCCCAGGAGATTCGAGTTCCCAATGTAGGTATTGTAGAAATGCTATCTACGTTTGAACGAGCCGTAATTGCGAAACTGTACCTATGTCGGCTAGAGTTACTGTGGCTACTGTGTCCTGCCAAACAAGAATTCAAATATATCTCTGGAGGGCGCCGACATGCAGACTAAATACGATAGCGACGTGGTATTGTGTGAAAACATTGGAATTACTTCGAGTTTTGTAATTACGAGGACTGGGGTGACTTTCCAAAGCATTGAAGAATGTTATTGTGTTATTAATTGCTTCAGAAATGCTTATCTTACTTACTACTTGTACCCAGCTTGCTTTACAAACCTTACATTAATCTTCCCGTGGCTAAATAATAACAGCCGCACAGGTCGATTGATCAGGTTAAGCTACGCTTGCCTCGGTTGGTCTGTGGATTGGTGACCATCTTTACATACCGAGACCCCTTCGTGTCTCGCAAAGCACGTTAATCCACGTTGGCCCCGGCTGTCATTCGTGGATCTTTGACAGTCGTTACGGGTCGTCAGAAGCCCGAAAGTCTGACAACCAGTCTTACCAAGTGATATCGTATTACCCAGTAACTGGATTGTGGAAGTCAGATAGGCAGTCGCTCCATGTAAAATACTGGTATTCAGCTGCATCCGGTTAGACTGGAAGCCGACCCCAACATAGTTGGGAAAAGGCTAGGCAGATGATGACATTAATCTTATGAAGAAGGCACTTGCCGAGAATAATAACCTACTAATACTTACCTATCCAAAAAAGAGTAATGACAAGACAAAAATCAGTTACTAGGCTAAAAAGTAGCTTGATTCATCGCTATTGGCATTCATTAATACATCACTCGTTCGTCAATCATCTAAAAATGGAGAGTATGCCGTTATCATTATGGTAGGAGTTATTTTTATCAACTCTCTAACAGATTGGTCCATTAGAGTATTATCTTGATGGAGCCCACAATAATCTGACATTGATAAATGTCATAACTTTATCAATAACTGAGCGAAGTGACTTATGTGGTGAATCTACCGTCAGTCAGTTGTAAGTAGTCAAAAGGATTTGTGTAAATTGTAACCCGTGAAAATGACATGAGCTCATTGTTGTGCGTTGGGTTGCAATGATGAGTTTACCCATGAACTCCGGTTCTCGCTATGATCGTTTTCATTTGGTAAGTTATTTGGTATTCAACTTTGGTGATTTGAAAGCACTTAAATGGATTCCCATATTTACTTGAGACGGAATCCTGCGAACATTTTGATAATGAATGGGAATGGCCGTCCGTGTCGAATATGTTTCAGCCTTATGGTTTAACTTGTAGCTTTCAATGTTTATTTTAGAAGGCACTTACTCAGTAAGGCCAGCACATACCTAATGCCGTCAGCTCACCAACCCAGTTAAGACTGAACTCTAAGAGTGCACAAAACATCTTAAGTAAACAAACGTCTTCAATCGAAAATCTAATTGCTATAAGTAGGTACCTAAAGTGCTTTCTGTTGATTTTCTTTGACTATAAAGTTTTCAGCCGATTTTTGTATACGAACATTATTATTTGATCTTGTTTACATGACAGTGTAAGTATCGACGACAGCGAAAAATAGATGACTTTGCACTTTGCATTTTAAACGACTTACTGAGGTCCATAATTATACTTACGACGAGTAGCTTCTGCCTGCGACTTCGCCCGCGTGAAATGTCTTGTGCCGCGATCCACCTCGTCGCATCGCATCGTCTGCCCGCGCTATTACTTCTTTTTCGCTTAGCGTTCTTTCTGATTTTTTTATTTTTACTCGGCTCCTAAGTGTCCTGGTGTGATGTTCAATAGCCTTTCTCATGAATTGGGCTATCAAATACAAACCTTTTTTTTCCAAATCCGACTGGCAGTTTCAGAGATATTATTGCGTTCAAACAAACAAACAAACTCTTCGCTTTATTGTTAGTATAAATAGATTATTAGTTATAAGTATTTTTATTATAGATGAATATAACCGCGTTCTGCTATCGGAATTGAATTTATGCAAAGCTTATTTACACCGGAAGAGAAAATATATATTATGTACCTATTTAGGTACAAATCTAACCAGGAGGCAAATATGAAATCCAATATTACCAAACATTTGGGCGCGAATATCATAAATTATTTAATCGTTCATATTCGGTCGGGTGTCGGATACTCGATTATTGTTGTAATGGCTGTTATCTTGACACGCTTGTATTTGTAGCGATATTGTGCGGTATTGTGTACCTTAAAGCAATTAATTTGGGAATGTTAATGGTTTCTGGTGACAATGTACTAGACATTGCACTTAGATCTAAAACATTGGTTAATAAAGCGTGGAAATTGTGCATGATTGACAATATTGATTCCACTGTCTATTTGGTCATAGTTAATGGTGTCCTTAATTAACTAATCATCAGCGAAAGCGTATCCAATTTCGCTGGGGTCGGCTTGCAGCTTGACCTACCTGCAACTACGGACAGATCTACTAATGATCTATTGATATGTTCTCAATTGTTACCGCTAAATGGCCTCGGCAATTCAATAAATTTGGTCAAACCGCGAAAGTTCAAAAACATCTAATCTCGAAAGTTTTTGCAAAAAAAAACCGACTTCCAAAAAAAAAACACTATAAAGTGAAAAATAACTTTAATTTCGGAAGTCGATGTCATTGGTCCCTCATTTTAGTTTTTTGACACCAACTTCCGAAATTAAAGTTATTTTTCACTTTGTACTGTTTTTTTCAGAAAACGGGATGTTTTTTTTTGTAAAAAAGTTTTTATTTTTTTACTTTTTAGTTGTAGGTACCTACAACAAATTCATATACCTAACACTACAGAATGCAAGAGCGAGCAAATGAGTATACAAATACCTTTACCTCGGTATTTAACAATAAAATGGAGTTTTAATTTGGATGATCATTTACTATTTTTGGCAGTAAAGCGTTTTTTTGATTTTATATTATACTTTATCTGGTGATAAGTTAAACATAAGCCAAAAAAAATATACTTACTTAAACCAAATTGAGAACCTCCTCCTTTTTATGAAATCAGTTAATTAAATCAATTCATACCTATACAAAAAAATTATGCCCGAATTTACTTACAAGATTAGAGGTAGGTACCCCAATAACAACTTTGACAGAAATGAGTGTGTACCGTGGTATACTGAACACATCTGCGTACCCCTCTTGAGGGTACAGGCGTGATGTTATGGTGATTGCGTAAACAATGCATACCTACATATCGTCGCCCAGCAGTGAAAACCACGTAAGTGTTTATAACAAAATTAGAGTATGTTTATAACAAAGTTAGAGTAATCTGTGCTTACCGAGTTTATAAATCCAAAGAACAAATATAATAGATAGCAGCAATCGCGGTTGATTTGCTGTCATTTATTGAAGAGTTCCGTTGTCTGTCTCCGAAACTCGTCAACGAACTTTAAATGTGACCATTTAGGAATAAACCTTTTTCGAACAAAAAAAAGAATTTTGCAAATCCATCTATAATGGCGGAGTTATACCTGAACAAACAAGAAAAATAAATAAACATCCGTATTGAGAACCTCCCCTTTTCTGAAGCCGGTTAAAAATTAATAAATTTGGAATAATCGTAGAAAGCTTTAAGTTACCTATAGGGTGTCGAAACAGTGAGTTGCTGGTCGCTTACCACGGTTACGAGTACACACAACTCGAATGTTTTCACTTTCCTAGGTTCATCAAACGTAACGTAAACCTCATAAAGTTTTGCAACTTTATGTGGTGAAGTAGGTGACTGAGTGACTCCGTTCGTATATTTAAGTATGAGCTGGCAATGTTCCAGTTCCCGTTTATGTATTAGCTACTGTGACTGTGTAGTGGGACTTCTGTAGTTCGAAAAGTGGCCAAGTTTGAGCCTGGCCAAAGTTGAGATATGAAGTATAAGCGCAGCATAGGGCGTCAAACGGAATGATTGTAGCACGGATTATCACTATAGCTACGTAAGCGTATAAGCATAACGTAACATATAAACTGCGTTAAGAAAGTGAGGTGAACCATTATGGCTAATGACGAATATCCAGGTTAGGTGCAGACGTGATTTGGATGTGTTTCTGTATACCTAAATATCTATAGTCTGTTCCAATAGTATTTGATGAAAATGTAAACAAATGTATCTGAAAACTTAACAATATGTCAATTGCTACTTATAAATTGAGTGCTTTGATTTGATTATTTGAATAATTAAACCCGAATGAGGAAAATTAGAGTAGTGGTGGCCTAGTAGTATCGGTCCCGACTTACCGACTCGTTTAGTCTTAGGTCATGAGTTCGAACCCAGTCAGGCACTTTACTTTGTACCTATATTTAATTTCATCACAGTGGTGATGTGAGGAAACCGGCATGTCCTAGAACCAAAAAATCGAAGACATGAGACATCCACCAACCCACACTGGGCCCGCGTGGTGGATTATGGCCCACGTCCTCTCATAGAGAGGAGGTCTGTGTCCCCGCAGTGGGGACATTATAAATGCTGATTATGAGGTTCATTTAAAAACCACAATTTTCGCCGATGTTTTTTCAATTTGAATTTAATTATGTTATTTAAATAATACTTAATTGTTGTAGATAAAAGTGATACTAATTCCTTTTAGTGAATGATTGCTTAAGAATTTAATCTGAACAGGATTTATTTTACACTTTCATCGGATACTTATCGAACAGAGTACGAAGTGCAGACATAGTTATACGACTTATGTGATCTAGTCGGCAATAACATGCAATAACAACAGGGTTCCGGTAGATACCGATACACGTTATCGATATACCCTCGCGAACAATGCTAACTCGTATAACAAGGCTAGATCCCAGAGCTTGTTAAAAAGTTATTGATATCATATATTTTGTACAAGAAGCCCAAGCTTGGCTGTCTTTTCGTAAAGTTAGGCTTTCGGTTGCCATGTGAAAGTTCTGTTAGTACTTAGTACCTAGGTCCCTTTTTAAATACATATTCGTATTCCAGAAGGTAGGTATTCATCTAGATGAATATACTTACTAGACTTACTATACGTAATCAGACAAGATCAACTAATAAGTAGGTACTAAGTTCTTAAAGTTGACACGACACCTTTTTCGGCGTTACTTTTAAATCATGGTAAGTGATGTAAAAAAAGTTTTATGGTAACTTTTACAATAATTTAGGTCAAGTCCATAAAATGTTATTAAAACGTTTTGGGCGGGTTATTTCAAGTCCACTTGACGCAAATGCGTTATAAATATAAATTAATATCAAATAAAATTATATTTATTTATCTCTACAAATTACATTCTTAATACATAAAATTTGACAGGTATTTCGACAAAATTTTGTAATTTGTAGGAGATCTGGCGTCTAAACTAAGCTAACTAGGCCTGTATATTAGAACTCTAGGCCCCCATTAAATTAACGTAATGTTTTTTTTTTCATCACTGTATGTTACCGATGTAGCACACATCCGTGTGAAGCAACTTTTAATAAAATGTAAAAATGTCTCTGTTATTCCTTTGCTGCAGGCAACAACAAAAAAAAGCGGCAAAAAGGCTTCCGTATCATACGCATCCATTGGCAGCGCGTGACGTCCAAATTTGGTTCGAGAGGTCTGAATAACCCCGGAACGGATTTTCCAAAGTTTTACGGGTCAATGCGCAAACATTTTAAGAATGAAAGCGACTATGTTTTGGCTTGATTCGTGGACGAAAAAATCAGTTAGTGTAGATTCGATATCCGTGGTGTAGGTATATAGAGTGGCGATTAGGTTATCACATTATTTATTAGTTACTTACGTACTTAACTTTATCTACACAAAAATAGAAAACTCGATTTTTCAAACAAAATAAATACACTGGGCCGCAAAGAAAGCGGCTATAAAAAATGCGATAATATTTAAAATATTTTGAGCAATCCTTTTAAAATAAAAGCTAAATTAAAGTTTATTTAATTACAAACTAGCTGACCGCGAACTTTGTACTGCCTCAGATTCAATAAAAACGAATGTATGAGAAAATGAATTATCTTTATGATACCTAGTTTTTTTCGTGAATTTTTCCCATTTTTTAATACTTAGTTATTCTGCTATTCGGGGCGGAGACAAATTCAACAAATCAAAGATCATCAAAATCGGTCCAGCCGTTCTCGAGTTATAAATGGCGTAACTTAGAAGATAAATATAGGAAGAAGTAAATCTTTTTTATTTCTTTTTAGTGATTGTATTATTAATAACCATAAAGACGATTTTTAAATTTTAACGACTAATGGTTTTACTTTTGGTTCTGTTTATAAATGTGTCATTTCTTGTACAGAAATTCATTATTCCAACTACGGAATCCTTCATTGTGCGTGGTCACGCGGTCACGCGGTAGACACACAGCTGGCTGGTATTTTTACTCAAACATTTTGATCCTCATTTTGCCTGCCCATAAAGGTTGATGTTGGCTTACCAAGTTATTTATTTATGACGGATAAATATTAAACATAATATTTCAGTCCGGTTAACAGCAGTGATTTATCTAAATAACACTCTTGATCATAAAAATATAAAGGTATTTTTTCGTTGGCGTTGATTTCACTTTCGGTCCATTTATGTAACTTTTAGAAACGTATTTCCAATGCCTTTTGTATTTTTATACCTTGAAGAATAATAGGATGGGATGAAACCTTCTTTGAGTAAATATTGCCATTCTACCGTACCGTGACTTAATAAGCTAAACCACACTCGTATTTAACCCACATGTGTTTAGCCTACCTATCTACCTACCTAATTTTCCTTCCCGTGGCATTTGTTTTCCACCTTACCCAATCATCTACCTTAATATTCCAAACGCATTTCGCGCCCTTTACCTGCTAGTTAATTCAATTACATTCTTCCAATTCACTTGCCAAGTTTCACATTGGATGAAATACTTGCAAAGATATCGGTGGGCCAAGTTTCACATAGTTTGCTTACACGGGGCGAAAATCTGATTGAACTTCCTAAACAGGTCATCTGGACGAACTTTTCACTAAATCCCTCTGAACTTTATATGGGCCTATGAATATAGTAATACTTTAACAGTACAGTAACGAAATGAATACCTTACAGTTATGCAAAATACATTTTCTCGTGAATAGGTAATAGGTAATACGGGCTGGTGTCCGCAACTCCACGTCAATGCGCGTATTTTGCGTATTTTTCTCGTGAAATAAAACTTCTTCAACTTCGAAAGAAAAACCGATTTCATTACAGTCATCATTATCTGCCTAGCCTTTTCCCAACTATGTTGGGGTCAGCTTCCTGTCTAACCGGATGCGGCTGAATACCAGTATTTTACATGGAGCCACTGCCTATCTGACCTCCACAACCCAGTTACTGGGTAATACGATACCCCTTGGTAAGACTGGTTGTTAGACTTTCGGGCTTCTGACGACCCGTATAGTATGGTTGCGTTATTAGTATTACTAAGTTAATAACACTATAAAAAAAGTCTCGCAATAATTTAGGAGAATATCGCTTTTGAATCTTGCGTAAGCATAAGGTATGTATGTTTATGGTCTGTCTTTTTGGCAGCCTGTCACTGCGTTGTGTCCATGATGGCTGTTCCCAATAAAACCGCATAACTAGCTACACGTTGTTTTACTCATACATTTCAGTGGCGACGAGGATAAAAATTAGTAGCGTGCTAAAAAAAAAATTTAAATCCAAAATGTCAATTGGGAAACTAACGGAGTTTACTGTAAGATCCGGAAATTGGACAATGTACGTGGAACGCATGGAAATGTTCTTCAAGGTCAACAATGTTAAGGAGGAATTTTGGTTACCCACATTGATTGCGGCGATGGGTGATGAAGCTTATGAACTTATAAGCAACTTAACAAGTCCGGACAAACCGGGGGCGAAAACATACGTGGAGGTGGTGAAGTCTATGACGGATCACCTTCAACCTAAGCCGTCGTTTATGGCAGAGAGGTATCGTTTCCGAAGAAGAAGACAGAATGCGGGTGAATCCATTTTACAATATATATCAGAACTAAAGAAAAAGTCCAAGTTTTGTGAATTTACGTCCGTTTTAGAAGAGAATTTACGTGATCAGTTAGTTTGCGGGTTGCGAAGCGAGTCGATCAGGCAACGTTTGTTCACTGAAGAAAATCTGCAATATACAAATGCCGTAAAAATTTCATGCGCTATGGAAGCGGCGGAGAGGGATGCAGCGGCAGTGGAACAGTCAGTCGACTCGGGCGGTAGCGGTGACACCGCGGCCGGAGCGCTGCATGCGGTGGCAACGTCGGGGAGCCGAGGCCGCCGAGGGCGTGGTGGACCACGCGGACTACCGACGGTACGCGCTCGGAACGACGATGTCCTTCCGTCACATGATTCGAAAAGCAATTGTTCTGCTTGCGGAGCTTCGGATCACCAGAGGGAAGGATGTAGATATAGTCGGTTTGTCTGCGGTAGGTGTAGACAGAAGGGACATTTACGTCGGGTTTGTCCAGCGCGTCTTGGTGGAAGACAGCCGCAGGAGCGATGGGGCACAAGCAACATGGTGGCGCATGTGCAAGCAGTTGGCGGGGCAGCCAACCCGTCAAGCACTTGGGACCAGTCTGGAGAGGATGAGCCTCCTCTATCTGACGATGAAGACTGGGAAGTAGAAGATTTGCATCAACTTAGTTTGAATAGCTACAAACCGGTGAGCTTAACTGTTTTTGTGGATCAAACCCAATTGCCTATGGAGGTTGATACGGGGTCTTTGATATCATGTATTAGTTGGGAAACGTATGATCAACTGTTTAGCCATAGACCATTAGATAATTCTAATTTAGTACTTAGATTCTATGATGGTACTATCACAAAACCTATAGGAGTGATTAGGCCAATAGTTAAGTATGGAAATAAGTCCAAACAAATGGAATTGTTTGTAATAAAAGGTGGCACCACCTCATTATTGGGTCGTCAATGGCTTGCAGAACTAGACATTAAAATACCTTTGTACCAAAATATGGTCACAATGAACACTGACAAAATAAGTAGCAATGTTTCCAGTAATGACCAGTTAACTTTATTACTTAACAGATATAAGGATTTGTTTACGGAGGGACTGGGCCGGTTCACGGGAGGCAAGGCTAAGTTACGACTACGTGAGGGAGCAACGCCGGTGTTCTGCCGCGCACGGCCTGTGCCGTACGCACTCCGCGAGCGTGTCGAGGCTGAGTTGAGCGGCATGCTGCGCGCCGGTGTCATCGAGCCTGTGGAGTGCGCAGACTGGGCTACTCCACTTGTACCGGTGCGTAAGGCTGATGGTGGGCTCCGTATCTGTGCTGATTACAAAATAACGTTAAATCCAGTACTATTGGTGGACAAATATCCCATACCTCGTATAAACGACTTGTTGGTTAAATTAAATGGTTCTAAGATATTTACCAAAATAGATTTAACACAAGCTTATAATCAAATTGAATTGGATGACCCTGATAATTGTACGGTTATTAATACTCACAAGGGCCTTTTTAAATATAAAAGATTAGTATTTGGTTTATCGTCAAGCCCTGGTATATTCCAACGAATTATGGCGAATCTTCTTAACGATATTCCAAACACAGAAGTATTTCTGGACGATATTATTGTTGGATCACCCAATATTAGTGAGCATTTAGTTATTTTAGAGAGAGTTTTAGAGCGTTTACATCATAACGGAATGAAACTAAATCAAAAGAAGTGCTTGTTCTTGACTAATGAGGTTAAATATTTAGGGTTTGTTATCTCTGCCGAAGGAATTAAGGTGGACCCTGAAAAGGTGGAAGGTATATTAAATATTCCTCGCCCAGTCAATATTAGCGACTTGAGGGCCTTTTTAGGAACAATTATGTTCTATGCAAAATTTGTTAAAAACTTGAGCAGTATACTGGCACCTTTGTATAGCTTATTGAAAAAGGGAGTTACTTGGACATGGGACAATGAGTGTGAGTCAGCTTTTAAAAGAGTTAAAAATATTTTGATTAGTGCCGACGTCCTTGCTCATTACGAACCAGAAAAACCTTTGTTTTTAACTTGTGAGGCAAGCGCGAGAGGCATAGGAGGCGTACTAAGCCAGCTGTATGAGCAGAATGAAAGCGGCGCTGACGGAGCGCAGGAGCGACCTGTCGTGTATGTGTCGCGTGCGCTTAACGCGGCTGAGAAGCATTATTCACAAATCGAGCGGGAGGCTTTGGCTATTGTATTCTGTTTTGAAAAATTACACCAGTATTTATATGGGCGACGTTTTACACTACGCACGGACCACAAGCCATTAGTCACAATTTTTGGGCCAAAGCAGGGTATACCATCAATGGCTGCGAGCCGGTTGCAAAGGTGGGCTATTAAATTGTCAGCCTATACTTATGATATTGAGTACGTTACTTCAAAGCAGAATGTGGCTGATGGGTTGTCGCGGTTGCCAGCTCTTTCTGGCATTAAACAACCTATTAAATTTCCGGAACAATCTTATTTACATTTTGCTCAAAATGCCATGTTATTGGATTATAATGAGATTAAAAGACAGACGAGTCGAGACCAGTTGCTAGGCCGAGTTTTAACATATCTTCGCGACGAATGGCCGTCTGATAACGAAATTAAATCGCTCCAACCTTATTTTAACCGTAAAAAAGAGCTATACGAGGAGTTAGGTTGTGTGATGTGGGGCCATAGGGTGGTCGTACCGGGGGAGTGTAGGAATAAGGTTTTAATGGTTTTACATGAGGCTCATATGGGCATAGTTAAAACTAAAGCTTTTGCTAGGAGCTATGTTTGGTGGCCGGGTATGGACGAAGAAATTGAAAAGACGTGCCGTGGTTGTCGTGTCTGTGCTGCAGAAAGTGATGCGCCGGTTGGTCATAAGCCCTGCCCATGGAAGTGGCCAGATAGACCGTGGGCCCGTGTACATATTGATTTCTTAGGCCCTATCACGGGGCGGCTATTTTTAGTAATTGTGGATGCCAGGACCAAGTGGTTAGAAGTTAGTCAAGTGCCTAGTACAGCGGCTGGTCCCACGATCAGTGTGTTAAGTGAGGTGTTTGCACGGTTTGGGTTGCCGAGACAAATAGTCTCAGATAACGGGCCGCCGTTTACAAGTCATGAGTTTTCACAATTTCTCAATACAAACGGGATCGAACATATATATTCAGCGCCATATCACCCCGCTTCGAACGGGGCAGCAGAAAACGCAGTACATACAGTCAAAAGAGCAATTAAAAAGGCAATTAGAGAGAACTTAAACATACATTTATTTTTAAATAATTTTCTGCTATACTATAGGAACACAGAACACTGTACTACAGGTGAAACACCAGCGTCGCTCATGTTTGGCCGTAGGTTGCGTACAAAATTCGACGCCCTAAGACCAAGTAGAGACTGTATAGTTAGGGATGCTCAGGAGCGTCAACAAAAATACGGTGCAAGTGGGTCGCGTCAAATGCGCCCGGGGGATGAGGTCTGGCTGCGTCAATATCGTGGACAGGATAAATGGGTACCTGGAAAGGTTACAGAAAAGATGGGAACCACTGATTATAAGGTAGTAGATGCTTTAGGTAGAGAATCCCACAGACACGTAGATCAGCTGAAACAACGGATACGGAGTTCATTAATCTGTCCTTCTTCCTCTAGCCCGGTTAGTGAAAGGTCCAACCCGGTTGAGGTGACTCAAGAACAGGAGGCGCCCAGTCTGGGTGGTCCGGTGGATGGCGCGGCCACAGCGACCGCACATCAGGATGACGAGGACCGAGAGCATTTTGAGGACTGCGTAGAACAGCCGGTTCAGAGCTCAACACAGCCTTCTTTGCCTTCTCCTGAGCCGCCCCAGGCTCGTCCTATTCGTCAATGTCGAATTAATAAGCCAGTTAGGTATAATTTGTAGTGAAGGTAAATTGTAAAGGGGTTCTAGATTAAGTGGGGAGGTGTAATGTATAGTAACCTTATGTTGTTTATGGTCTGTCTTTTTGGCAGCCTGTCACTGCGTTGTGTCCATGATGGCTGTTCCCAATAAAACCGCATAACTAGCTACACGTTGTTTTACTCATACATTTCAGTATACTCGTGACTATACGTTTCCAAAAAAGCGAGTGAACTGTGAAACGTACAGAACTTTCGCTTCAGTCGAACAGCCGTCGATATTGTAAATAGCAAGCCGTATTCATATGTTTTATAGCTGTAATAAAAAACGAACGGTAGCTATGCAGTTACTGTTTCAGGTACTAAATTTCAGCGAGTTGTGCTCTTGTGAGCCTGTTAAATTATAACACATGTCGGGCTTAGAACATGGAGGTAATTACCTCAGCTTTGACTTAGTGTAGTGCCATTATAACTGCTAATAACCAGTACGCCTGCTGCTTATAAATAGCAAATCGTTCTATATTCTACTAACCGAGCGAATGTTATTTCATAATGAAATGTCAGTAAAGTTGCTAATACAGCGAGCGACACAGTTTCCACTGTGGCTTTCAAGGGAGCCACTGAATTTCTGAAAGCAAACCTAGGTTACAAGAAATATGTAAAAATAAACTGTTAAATTACTTTTTGTGACGGTATGACATTGTACGTACAGAAAAATCTAACAAGGCGCAGTGATGACAGGTGGAGTAAGGCTGTGACAGAGTGGCGTCCAAGGACTGGAAGACGAGATGTCGGTCGTCTGGCGGCGACATGGGCAGACGAAATTGTTGCTATCGCGGGCAAAACCTGCAGGATGAGGCTGGCACAGACGCGTGGAGCGTGGGGATTGGCATAAGAAAAGAGAGACCTAGAGGGTGAAGTCGGGCTGTGGATGGTGATGATGACCGAATAATCTTGGATAAGTTTATTAAGAGCTAAGAATATACATACAATTTACAAGGACAAACAAATGTAATCTGAACAAAAGTTGTGTACTCAAATACACAACTTTTGTACCTACCTATCTGAAAATTATGTAAGAGCAAATGGAGTGTAAAATTTGCGTTGTTCTGCAGTATCGGCCTGTAACATATTGCGAATAATATGTCATACTAAATGTAATGTGTTAGAAAATTTACAGTACTATTTATTAGTTTCGGTCACTTTTATCTAACGCTGCCGGCTGCCGCCACCGGTGTGTGTAACGATCTTTAGATATTTATGTTCCAATCTATCTGGGCTCACTTTGAACCAGTTCTATAGAAGGCGGCTATTTTACGTAAATACGATTACATTGAAGATTACGGTCGGGATTTTCGGAAGGAGGGTGTCAACCGAAAATGTAGCTAGGTAATAGGGTTAGTCTTTATTAGTGTTTAGAGACTTCAATTCAGTTTAAACAAGCGATTGATCACGCGATCCAAAGTTCCTCTAAACGAAGAAATTTTATTTAATTTCCGAAACTTCCTGTATGTGTCAGTTTGTTATATGTGATTATTATTAGTATCAAGAATGTATACTAATAAATAATCACACTAATATTATAAAGGCGAAAGTTTTTGAGTGTGTTTGTATGTTTGTTACTTCCTCACGCACAAAAGGCCGGATCAATTTTGATAAAATTTGGTATGGATATGGAGATAGCTGACACCCTGGATTAACACATAGGATACTTTTTTATCCTGATATTCCCACGGGATAGAAACTTATGCGGGTGAAACCGCGGGGTGCTGCTAGTATCTAATATTTCGGCATCTCAATGACTTACATAACAAACAGCTACTGTGTTTATCGAAACTTGACCATATCGGGCGATTCGAGGACATGCTAACAGTCCATAATTTTAGTCTAACCTCTAAGAGTGTACCGTTTAGGTATATTCAATTAAAAATAACGCCACTTTCTGTCTTTATAAGGCAGTGAATGGTGTGGGTTAGAGTGTAGCACCTAGTCACCCACGTGACGTGGTAATATTTCCACTAACGAGGTTTAATAGATGTTACAGACGTTAGCCGAGATAACTCTCACCAGGTTATTGGGTCAGGAGTATTGTTAGAGCCTTTAGTCATCGGTTTTTAATCGCCGTCCACGCAGAGATAAACGTATCGCTCTACTTGGGTGGCCTCGCTCTTACCAGTTTTATCAATTCATTTTTTTTTGTGTAAGCCCCAAAAATAGACTTGACGAAGCAATATAAATTAAGATACGACATAATGAGAGCAGTGGTGGTCCAGTGGTAACGGCCCCGACTTACGAGATGTAGGTCGTGGGTTCGAATCCAAGCAGGTGCTTTACTTTGAAGGAAAACTTCGAAAAAAGTGAAGGAAAACACCGTGAGGATACCTCAAATATGATCCTAGAACCAAAAATTCGAAGACATGTGACATCTACCAACCCGCACTGGGCCCGTGTGGTGGATTACGGCCCACTCCCTCTCAAAAAGAGAGGAGGCCTGTGTCCCAACAGTGGGAACATTATAGGCTGATTATGTTTTGCTATGAAATAATTATGAGGCTGTTGGCCGACATGAATATAAACTGCTTCATCATCCTGTAGCAGTTTACTGCTGGACACATGCCCCTCAGATACAATTCCTATAAACTATTATCTAAATCCAGCCATAAACTTAGCGTATGTCTATCAGAGCAGGATTAAGTCACAATAGGGTCAAGCTATAAATATGTCATTAAGTTCACAGGTCAACCCTGGGCGTACGCTGACTGGTAACCGCTGAGCTGTTTTCACGCACCGCTGATTTTTATGAAGCGAATAATTTTTACTAAGCGATGATTGCTTAGATAAGATTTCACATGCTTTAGTTAAGGGCCTATATAAATAAGATTTCATATAATATTTATATAACTTATAGAGGTTTATTTATAAACGATTTTAAACGTCAGTCATGTATGGTTAAACAGTCGCTAATCACTACTTGAGTTTAAGCAACGATTATGAATAAAGGGGAGTGATCCTAACCTAACTAAAATATGGCGTCGAAAAATTCCTCCGCATCGCTGTCGACTAGTAATGTACCCAAGAGACGGCCACCTGGCAAAACTTAGCCTCTGGCCCAAGTACAAGCCAGCCACGCAGGTCACGGGAAGTGTCAACCAGCCGTTTGTAGATTTTGTTGAACAAATCATTAGCACTCGGACCCCACGGCCCGAGGGTTTCAACCACAAACGGCTCGAAAATATAAAAAACTTTCACCGCTTCAGGTTTTCTGCAGCCGCAGCAGCAGCGCCAGCACAGCACGCCGAATAGGAAGCCTATATATAAGTATGTAGGTACGTTTTTGTAAGAGCGACCGACCGACGCGTGTTTTTTAAACAGCCGGGAGCCATGCAGAAAGTTTCCCAGGGCAACATAATATGTTGTAGAATGTGTTTATAAAAAAATGCCCTTTCGCCGATGAAGTCAACGCATGTATGCATTTTTGATACTGAAATTCTACCACTGCGTCTGGCTGAAGTGATATTTCAACGTGTTTGTGTGGAGAACGTGTGGATGGAAGTGTAAACATGCACAAAGGTATACAAATCGCGCCAGAGTCGATGTATTGGATACAACGTATTATTTTTTGTTTCGAAAAACGTTTCGTGAAAACATCGTGTGGACAGGGCCTTAACTATACATGGTCGTATTTTATTTCCAGCTCGTTACGTTCGTTAGTTTAAGAACTACGGCCTGTTATTATAGTACAAGTTTATAATGGATATTATAATTAAGAGTTAGGATCTAAAGTCACAATATTTTCCACCGCCGTTGCTTAATTTTAAATTACAAACCGCTGTATGTACTTACGGAGTTTTTAGTTCATGACCATGGGAGGATATTGAAAATATTTTTTTAATTTTTCTCAATTAAAAGCAAGCAATTTGTCACTGACACCCAAATTGCATAACACGCTCATGTATAGCCATAGCTGTTTAGTTAGACAATATGAAAAGTATACTCGTATTGCTTCGTGCTTTTGATGTCCTCGACAACGCATTGGAAAGCTAATGAAAACAAAAGAAATCTGTTGAGAAACTTTTAAGGACCTGTTCAAAATAGAATTTAAAAAATATGAAAGAAAGAAAATAAATTTAACTAAGACACACAAAAAAAAAAATTTGTAACAGTATTGTGTGCCTAACGGCTACGCCAAATAGGTCCAGTTCAGCATAAATGCCCCAAAACCTGACGCTGGTTTTCAACTGAACCTGAATCAATTTTATATCTGACTCGACTGGACAAACATGATAACAATGTATTCTATTTTCTATTCGTTCTATCCAATATTATTATTAATATATATTTAATACAAACATCAATTCAGTGGAAATGAAACGTCATTTCCACTGAATTGATATTTGTATTATATAATCACAGCATGTCGATTCTGTAAAAATCTCACCGTGAAAACTTGCGTGGAGTGAGCTGTCAGTGTCATCCCACTGATGCTAGGGATTGACCAAGCAAACATTTATAATCATAATCGAGATTTTAATAATATTTTTTATGTTAATTCTATTGAAAATTTTATATAATTTCAAAGCTAGTATTTTAGTTGTCAAAACATTATTATTTCATGGGAGTTTTAAATAAAATAGCAGCACAGAAACTTAATGTTTTTTTTTTAATTTTTTTCCTAGACTGACTAGTCAATATAGCCTGAGGCGTGAGCGCGTCACGCACTAACAGTAAATAAAATCTGTGGTGTCTGGGAGAAACCTGTTAAGTCCAAAAACGTATTTTTTCAGTATTAGACTTTTAAGGTTCAAGTTTAATTTATAAATCAGTTTGGTAAAGTAGAAAAAGTCAACCACCGCTACGATTCTCCCACTCCTATGATAGTTACACTTGTCAGCAATAGACAAAAATAAAATATGATTTTTTTTAATAACAACATAGTACCAAACTAAAAAATTACGAAAATGGATTCACGTTTAAGACAGCTAGACTAATGAAAATACGCATCGACATTGTTTGTTAGTTTGAGCGATGGTAGATCGAGTCTAGTAAAGACTAACAACGCTAATCTATTCAATTAGAAGATATAGCCTAGTGTGTCAAGTCACCGAGTGCTAACGGTGTGCCTTGCTGACGCGTGACGGACCATGGTTAGACTTTAACCCCACTTAGTTTGTGTGGCGTGATCACTTCACTAGAACTAGTTACTAGTTAGACTGGAAGCCGACCCCAACATTGTTGGGACGCCTTACAAGTCAAATAAGTAAGAACAAATCTCCAATGTGATAATGACAGTGACTAACGCGCAAGCGCGGCGTGATCATCACTTCACCCGATTCACGACATTAAATGTCATGGGTCGCGTGAAGTGATCACTTCACGCGACCCATGACAATTAATGGCGTGAATCAGGTGAAGTGACCACTTCACGCGACCCATGACATTTAATGGCGTGAATCGGGTGAAGTGATAAGATCACGCCGCGCTTGCGCGTTAGTCACTGTCATTATCACATTGGAGATTTGTTCTTACTTATTTAACTTGTAAGGCGTCCCAACAATGTTGGGGTCGGCTTCCAGTATAACCGGATGCAGCTGAATACCAGTATTTTACATGGAGCGACTGCCTATCTGACCTCCACAACCCAGTTACTGGGTAATACGATACCCCTTGGTAAGACTGGTTGTCAGACTTTCGGGCTTCTGACTACCCGTAACGACTGTCAAAGATCCACGAATGACAGCCGGGACCAACGGCTTAAGGTGCTTTCCGAGGCACGGAGGGGTCTCAGTATGTAAAGATGGTCACCCATCCTCAGACCAACCGCGGCAAGCGTAGCTTAACCTGATTGATCGATCTGTGCGGCTGTTATTATTTAGCCACAGACCCCTCTACGCATGCAAATATATTATTGTAAATAGATACCTACTTAGGTAACTCGCCGATGCCACTATTAAAAGAACATTAATCAAATAATATTACAAAATTCAACGGTTCAATCGACACTCGCTCAGCTCGCAATCAGAGTGTCTCCCGTAAAAATAACTAAGACCCGTATTTTTTATGCTAGTAACCCTTAAATGAAGAAGTGGTTGGTGGCAACCCTACGCCGAAGTGATGTTGCTATGGTTACGAGATTCTTGGAAGTGAATTCGCAATTCACTTCCAAGAATCTCGTAACTACATTCCGAATTGCACTGTAATCGTTTACAGCTTGCTTACACTTTGACCCCAATTATTCTGTACGGTATAAATTACCTATTATTCCCCGCATAATCTTACCACGCCGTACGGTTGTCAAGCGTGGTATTTTGACAGTTCAAACCGGTTTCGTTCATTAAATTGTGTCATAGAGAATACGTAAATAGCAGATATGTATTGATTATATAGGTAAGGAATTGATGTGGTTTCGAAGTAAAGAATCATTAAGTGGGTCATATTGAATTAGGGCCCTTTTTCCGAATTAGCGTGAGCGCGATAACCATGTCCCGTAAGTCGACATAGATGACGTCATGGCATGCGCCATCTTCCGATAACGGCGACCATGCCCTAAATTAATAATTATCACCGCGGGCGCTGTCACAAATGAATGACAGCCTGTTGTGCTGTTTTGTTTTGAGTCGCATCATAATATATTGCCTTTAAACTAACGTGGCATTTTTTAAATCGTGCTTCCGCCAGTACAGTCGCCACCTTAACAAAGATGAAGAAATTCGTGGTGTATACACAAATAAATACTATAATCCAACCATCCAACCATTAGTACCTATTCAAGTGAATATAATTTAGCTGCCATAATAGTGATTTATCTAAATCGGAACGCTAATTACTTATGTGAGCGCTGTGCCGAGCCATAACTCCCGCCGCGCATGCGCGTTAGGTATCAAACTAATTTTTTTTAATATCCAAGTGAGCGCTGTGGGTGATGATGGCTTAATTCGGAACGAGCCAGAATTCACGCGCATGCGCGGCGTGAGACTCACGCCGTGAGTCACGCCGCGCATGCGCGTTAGACGCAAATCATCTAACAGGTCGAGGCTAAAAAACATAAAATTTGGGGACTTCGAACATTCAAACTCCACCACATGGGCAGTGAATAATACATCATTTAATTATTTGACGAATTCATCCATTGTCCAAGTTAAATAAGTAGTGGTAATGAATTTTTTTGATATCTAATGTCGAAGTTTCGTGCCAATCGTGCGTGTTTACATTTTTACTTTTCACAAATTTCACACACACACATGTAGATAAGATTTAAAATGAGACAAATATTATTGAAAATATTATGAACGACACGAAAATGCCCAAATCTTAACGTAATATTAAAACACAGGTCCAATAACACTTATTGTTCATTACCACTACTCAATTTGTGTTCAAAATCGCCGTCCATTATTGTTTTTTTTTTATCGTAATGATGTGCGAAAGCGATAATCCTAAACAATTTTTTTTTTTATTTCGATTGACTCGGGTAATTAATATGTCGAATATCGGAAATCGATACTCGGAAATTGAAATAAAATTATTTTAAACATTAAAAACAATAAGCATTGTTAATAATAATGACTTATGCTTTTTAATGTAATTTTAATAGTTTTTTGGACATTATATTGAAACTGAGTCAATACCTGAGGACCTTTGACCATAATAGTCATTTATTGAACTTCGCGCCGAATTGTTTCTATATTTGAATATTTATCTTCGGAATGCGCTCGCCGCTTAATTTTTTTTTATTTATTGTACAATTATTTATTTTTGATACTTTCTAATAGTTTGCTACAGAATGCCCAGTATACATTTTTTTAGGTAGGCTTAGCAAAAGATAGGGAATGATGATTATTAATTGTATAAATTGGGTATTCCGCAATCACTTTACATTTCAATATGTTTTGTTAGTTGTATGAGCTTGTTAGTTTTTGTTTCTATTAGTTTACTTGAGTACCTAATAAATTGTTTCTTTTTTGTGGTAGGTTACCAAAGAAATTTAAAAAACTGACCATGTTTATATCGGACCACGCACAGTCGGCACATTGAAAGGTTCCGTAGTTGGGTTGAATATTTACGCATGCAAAATGCACATAATTAATTTGATCAACTGCAAATATGTTTGTATTTCATAAACTCATCATTCATAAGTTCATAACGTACCCATAAATTAAAGTGCCGACCAGAAAAGAAAAGTACTGTTTTCTTATGGGGAATAACATCTTGAGCATTTCTTAGATATTATTACAGCAAAAGTCTGCAATTAACCCCTTGGCTGCTATTTGAGACTGAAAATGCCAAAAATCTTATTTTTATAACAACTGTTTTAAGCATAACTTTTAAAAAATACCAACTTTAAATTGAATATAACATCCCGAACATGTTTTGGCTACCTATGACCAAATGTAAGTAGGTATGTACGCAGTATCAATATACTGCGTAGCAGTGGCGAAGGTACCATACAACTCGATTCCCGCCGGCTTCCTTTCGAAAATTCAGAACATAACCACTCTATAGTCAATTCATCATTGTAATTTTCTTTTGGTATTTTTTTTTTGCTCCAGCCTACCTCTGTCATAAATTCACCCTTCGCCACTGCTGCGTAGGTACATACTTACATTTGGTCATAAAAAAGTTAAGCAAATCTCTCAATAGAGATTTGCTTAACTTTTTTTTGTTATTATAAAAATATATTTATGACCCTCACGACAAGCCTTTTCATTTGATATATCACACGGTACCTACAGTAAGCAAAGCTTTTTTAAATTTTCTATGTGACCCCAAAAAGTAAACCCATAACCCGACATTTTAATGTCGTGAATCGGGTGAAGTGATTACGCCACACAAACTACGTGGGGTTAAATTCTAACCATGGTCTGTCACGCGTCAGCAAGGCACACCGTTAGCACTCGGTGACTTGAAACACTAGGTTATCTCTTCTAATTGATTATATTAGCGTTGTTAGTCTTTACTAGACTCACGACATTAAATGTTGTGAATCGGGTGAAGTGATCGCGCCACTCAAACTACACACATCAAAAGTGTCTAGGGATCAACATATATTTTTGCAATAACTTTTCTCCTGATTGATATTAATTAAAATTTTCTTTAAGGATTCATCAAATAAAGTGTTTTCGTTTGTCACAGTAACGATAAACCAAGTCAGCTTTGCATTAATAAAGAAATTTGCCATTTTCCTAATAAAGGGATTTTTGACATTTGAACCACTAACACAAAAGTTCGAAAAAAAGACTGAAATAACAGTTTTCTTTAAAATTTTATTGGGTAACTTAAACAATTAATAATCCGTGTTTCTACCGCGAACACTAACAACACAAGAACATCGGTTTGGCATACTCAAAATGAGTTCATCCAAATCACGCTGTGGAATGGCAGCCCATGTTCGTTGCAACAACAAAAAAAGGTCTTCTTGCGACTGGATATCCTCCATATTCGGCAGAGCTCTTCTCTGTAGCATATCCCATGCATGCTCAATCGGGTTCAAGTCTGGCGACTGAGCAGGCCAGGGCAGGACATTGATGTTAGCTGCGGCGAGAGTCTGTCTTACAACTCTTGCGGTGTGCGGTCGTGCATTATCATGCATTAACTGAAATAAGGGACCGATTTGCACTTGTAGAGGAACGATGACGTCTGATACAATCGTCTCAGCATAAATTTGAGCGTTGAGGTTGCCTCTGATCCAAATCAACTCAGTTCTTCCGCCGATCCAAATACCCGCCCATACCATGATGGTTCCACCACTATAAGGATGGACTTCCTGGCAGGATTTTAATCGCTGTTGGCGTCCAGGGGTTCTCCAGTGTCGTATACGTCTTGTATCCGGTCTCATACCAAAACGAGACTCATCAGAAAAGCACACGAAACGCCATTGTTCTTCTGCCCAATTTCTGTGTTCAAGAGCCCATTGATATCGAATCCTACGATTGTGCATTGCTATAGGTGGTACCCGTAGCGGTCTTCGGGAATGAAGGTTCACTTCATGCAAGCGGTTTCTGACTGTTTGGTCGCTAATTAAGTTCCCTGAAGAGTGATGAAGCCTCACGGCTAACATCATGGCGGTTATTGTTGGAGCTCTTCGAGTTAAGATTTGAATGTATCGGTCTTGTCTCCGTGTGGTGCAGCGATACCGTCCTCCATGGCGCTCAGCCACGGTACCAGTGCTTCGGTAACGTGTCCAAAGTCGACTGATAACACTCTGACTTGTATTCAGAGCTAAAGCCACAGTACGTTGCCGGGAACCAGCTTCTATCATTCCCACGGCTCTGAGCATTTCTTCCCTGCTTAAATGACGTCGCCGCTCCATAATAACGTTGGTTTTAATCAGTAGTAGGGAAACAGTAGCACTAATAATGTCTTCAATGCGTTGTATGTTTTTATAGGGAAAATATTGACAGCTGATTTTCATCTTTTACTCGAATTTGATTCACAGTTCCTGATTGAAATTATGAAATGCACCAAAAAGGATCCATATAAATTTATAAAATCATAAATTTATTACAAAGCCACATCTCAATCTCAAGAAATCCGCATAAAAATGCTTGATCCCTAGACACTTTTGATGTGTGTATGTGGGATTAAATTCTATGGTCCGTCAGCCAGGCACGCCGTTAGCACTCGATAACTTAACACAATTATCTCTTCTAATTGAATAGATTGGGTTACCAACGCTGAACATCGTCGCAGTCTTTTCTAGACTTGATCTACAATCGCTCATAATAACAAACAAATAATGTCGATGCGTATTTTCATCAGTCTAGCTGTCTTAAACGTGAATGTTTTATTTTATTTACTGTTCGTGCGTGACTCGCTCGCGCCTCAGGCCATAATTATAAGGACTAGTCTAGGGAAAAAAATATATAAAAAAACAACATTGAGTTTCTGACTAAGATTCTGTTTTGCTATTTTATTTTAAAACCCCACAAAATATTAATGTTTTGATCACTAAAATACTAGCTTTGAAATTATATAAAATTTTCAATAGAATTAACATAAAAAATATTATTAAAATCTCGATTATGATTGTAAATGTATGCTTGGTCAATCCCTAGTATCAGGTGGAATGACACTGACAGCTCACTCCACGCTCACTTCGCCTAAGTTTTCACGGCGAGATGGTTACAGAATCGCAGTGCAGTATTCAATCCGGGATCAATACTGAAAATGGGGAAATCATTTCCAATGATACAACTAATGCGGGTCAAATCAACCAGTCTCAATTTGATTAAGCTTTCAGCAATGCACGGATTTATTTTAATGAACGTGAATGATTGTGAACAGAGTTTTTTTTTATTACTTTTATCCTGTATAAAAGTATTTTTTGAGTTTTGAGACGGTGCTTCCGGACGAACATGCTTACAATACTACACAAAGATTAGAAGAGAAATGTGGTCAAATAAACTTGGGCTGTTGAATATGAATGGGCTCGATGTTGGAATAAACTGTAACTTTTTGCAGATGTTTGAAATTAATGGCTTTTGGTTTAGCTAGGAATCGAATGTTTTTCTTTTGCGTAGAACATACCAGTCTGTTTTATTTTATCTACTCAGCGATTTCGTGTGGATCAGATGTAATTTAATACTGTGAGTAACAAGGCAAAGTCAAGCATTTGTTAATCAGTTTTCAGTATAAAATCAGAACTGAAAAGTTCAAGAGCGCTTCAAGCTTCAAGCAGCGAACGAAGTAGAAAAACAAGTAATTGAACTCACTTCAGTAGCTAACATTTACAATGAGCTGTATTCTGTTCTCACTCAAATTCTGGGAACAGAGAGTACTTACAGTGAATCAAGGATGACATGCTTCGTTGCATAATGAAGTAGCAGCTATCAAAAGCAGCTTTAGCGTAATTTCAATTAAGTAGCGTAAGTAACGTTCATACTCGAACTTTATTGCTGCTCGGAACATGAGGCAAGTCGCTGTGCAAATGCACGTGTCAGCGGGGATGAGAGGTGAGGTAATGCGCAGCGAGTAGCGCACTTCACAGTGGCTATAAAGTTGCGTTTCCACCGAAGATGACCAAGGATGCGTAGCGAGTAATGTGTAAAACTAACCAATAACAACGCTAACTTAGTTCAAGCTATGAAAATGAAGCGATGTTATTGGTTTGTTTCACACACATCCCTCGCTACGCATCCTCGCACATCTCTGGCGAAATGCGGCCTTAAGTTTGAATCTTCACCCTAATTGCGTCACAGACTATGAATTTGAAGCAAATTGCTAATCCATTGCTTTATAAGTTCGAAAAATTTGTCTGCTCAACACGTAAATAACGCAATGAATGTTGTTGAACTGTCAAAATGAAACCGATTCCGATTGATAATGTGTTACGCAATTGCCCCGCGGGCTGTACCTCATTTAGATTTGACGTAATGTCTCCTTAAATTTATTTTTATTGGTGTCCAAAAATATAGTGTGGGTACATTACCGTACCAGTTTACGTTTCCTAATTAAAATAAACTTGTAATTTTGAAGCAGTAAATTTAAATAAGCTAATGGTATTCGCAAAAGGGAGGGAGAGCTAATGCATCTCTTCACACTTGGCATTTCATAAGTATCTGCCTAGTATTTTCACGAAATTATTTTGCCTTAGATTTGAATTGATATTGACATAGGAATAAATAATATGGACGATTTTCATAAAAAAAAAAACTAGGTAAGTACCTACTTACTTAGAGACTTTATACGCCATACCTAGAAATGCATTAAAAAAATCTAAGAATTTCTTGAAAACGTCTTAACCCTGTTCGCCAAACTGACTCTAACTCTTCAGTTTATAAAAGCCACTATCCTTTCATTATAGAAGAACTTCACCAAAGTTTAGTTCCAAGTCATGCATGTTATGATTTACGTTACTTTGTTATACAATCTCTCTGTAGCAGCGGTTGAACGGATTGAACTCAAACGTAAGAAAGAGGTAGAATTCTGAATTACTGAACTGTCGAAAACTTTCCAGACGGGCGGAGTCGCACGCGCAGACCGTACTTAAGAACTAATGTTTACTTTAATTTACATAAAACCACATGAGTATTGAACTCGTAATGTTATTCGACTGGTGAGTACACAAGACATCAAGACATATTAATTAAAATAAGCGCATTAATTACTTAAATAGGTATATTTAAACGATTACTGTAGAGTTGTAACTTACTGGCAGTCATGCAGACAAATTGCTTTTCACATACGAACACCGATTAACTTAACAAGCTTATACAAAATACAATTTAACGATCTGTTAATTTGAAAACGTTAAATACGACACACGTCTGATACCCGTGTAACGTCTAGCTTACGTAATATCTAGGCATTAGGTAATCAGTGGCATCGGCGACACGGTTCATTAAGAATAGGTCGTTAAAAAGTCAATATGAAATATCTTCTAGTGTGTGATTCAACAGGCCACGATAGTTGACAAGATATATGAATGTCACGGTTTTATATATGAAGTCTACTCCGCTTTACAGTCTTTTGGGGTATTTTCCACAGTTAAACGGACCAACTACAACGTGTGGCGATACATCAATGCACGTCTGAATTGATGGGTTCTGCGTGGTAATTCTGGCTTTCATTTTGACAGTTCAACAATATTCATTGCGATATTTATGTTGTTGAGGAGATAAATTTTTGGAACATATGAAGCAATGGATTATTAATATTTAAGTATCCTTCAAAATGATTCAAACTGTGTTTGATAGTATGTTGCGCAATTAGGGTGCTGTTTGGGGCCCAATCAGGTCCGCTACCACTTTGTTGATTGACAAATATTTTTTCGACGATATGAGTTGTTCTCTTATTGTTCTGTTTGGTACGAAAGAAGAAAAAGAAGGAGAAATCAATGTCTGTGGGTTTTCTATAGGTTGGTACAATCCTGTCCAACCCTTCGGGGAAACAAGGCGTGATTTATTAATTTGTAGGGTTCAATTCGGTACGTGTTTACCACATCGCATTTTGTATACGCTCGGGCAGTGGTTTTAAGAATAAAATTATCTCAAATTAATTACAATTTTGTAGTGTTCAAACCTGGGAAGTCAAAATTCTACTAAACTATTGCGGTGGCCCGTGTCCAGCAGAAAATGCGGACAGTTAATTAGCTAGGATACAATATGTAGTAATATGCAACCCACTCTGTAGGTGGGACTAATTTGGCTACTAATGCGGTTTACACCGGTCGATTTCTAGTACAACAAGAATTATACTAATTGGCCGTGTAAATACAAAATCGTACAAGCCACAGGTGATTAGAACGGCCTGACCCAGAGTAGGCAGTTTGTATCTAGTGCAGCCGCAAGCGATAGTCGTTCACCACATTTTTTTTATAACGAAATTTTTACCAAATTTCGGCTCAATCAGACCTGTGGAAGATTCTCGCATCCATTCATCAACTAGAAAAGTGCTAATAATCTTCTAGCGGCCGAAGTGATTTTGTTGAATCATAGCTATTAGGAACACTCATTCAAGTTACTTTTCAAACACCAAAAAAATCAAAATCGATTCAGCCGTTTGGGAGCTACGATGCCACTCACAGATACACATATTAAAGTTATAATTATAACACACGTCTTTTGCTGTGGGGGTTAAAAACGAATAAACAAACCGCAATCAATTGCGACTGCCTGATGATGTGGCATTCTGGCCTTGTGACGCGATTTGGTAGACAACTAATACACGTGCGGCGAAAATCGACCCGTGTGAATGTGTCAAAACGGTTGTATTTCCCTATTGAACTGCATATGATTGCTGTATTTCGTGACGTAATTGGTACGTGTGCGGACTATTCGCTACCCGGCAACATTGACAATCCATTTAACCACAATATTACAGTAATTCACACACAACTTTATAAATGCATGTCCGACCAGCACGTACCTAAGTTAACTAAGTACTCGTTTTATCCATCTAAATGCCGAGTGGTCGGATTGAAATGGAAGGCATACTTACTTAAATTATTTATTACTAGCTGACCCAGCGAACTTCGTAGCGCCTCAGAATCAATAAGAAAGAATGTATGAGAAAATTAATTATCTTCTTTATTAATTTTTTCGTGAATTGTTCCCATGTCTTAATACTGCTCTTCGCGGTGGAGACAAATCCAATAAATCAAAGATCATAATCATCGGTCCAGCCGATCTTGAGTGTAACTAACCCGACTTTATTTTATATAAATAGATAGATTTTACGGTTGTATCTACACTTATATATTTGACTTGTACCTATCTAAATATTATAATGATGTGGCTTGTACCAAAAGAATCTTTTACCAATAAATTATTGTGACAAAGATCAGAGGTTGTTTTAAGTTTTTTCATTTGATATAGGAAGAATTAATCAAACGGTAAGACAAACTTTCGACGAAAAAATAGTTGTGAGTTTGCGATATTTAGAAGAATGTGTATTGGATTGAGCGAAACATATTGACAAAAAAACAAGAAAGTAAAACAAATAAATGATAGAGTACTTCGAAGTTTTAGCAACTTTTGCCAAAAAAAAAATCGAAATATTTCATTCTTTATGGGCTGATTTTACAATCTTCAAATAACTTTTATCTGAGGAATAAAAATTGCGGTTTGACAGCTTTTGTATAGAAAATATTAGTTTTACAGATAAAAGTTATTTGGCGATTGAAAAATCGGCCCTAAGCATTTAAGTGAGGTACATAACTGGAAATATTTTATGATTTATTATAAACTATCTTCGCTATTTCAAATAAATAAGAAACGGAAGCCTCTTACGTTTCCTAGACTCATAATTATCTAGTAAAGGAGTGGTGTTACGGGTTGTAAATCTTGCATGAAATTCTAACCAGTGCTAACTTATTGGCCTAGTACTAGTTAGATCGCAAAATGTAGTTTAGTGCAAGTTAATCAAAACTTTGATTTACATGTATTTTATGTCGGAATCTTGATTTATCAGATTTGATTTAAATAGCCGTTCGATAGGATATAATTATTAGAATTCTAACTTATCCTTTCAATGAAGATTACATACAGACTCAGATTACACAGACACACACACAGGCACAGACTCAGACACACACGCACACACACACAGATACACAGAGAGACACAAACAGACACAGGTACAGATTTTTCTACATTTATAGCTGTAATTCGCATGGTGTACAGTCAACAAAAGAGATAAGGATGCACAGGATCGTCGGATATAGTTGAAATTTAGTAAGAAACCGATGGATGTTCTCGACTGAAATTTAATTTGATAAAATATGAGCTGTATGTTTTCTATTAATAAAATTAAATTTTATTCGAGAACATCCATCGGTTTCTTACTAAACTTCAACTATACCCGACGGTCCTGCATACTTATCTCTTTTGCTGACTGTACATCATAAAAACTATTCTATTCTATTAGATGAGGACGAGATTTGCAAAAACTTATCGACTTTTGGAAGTAAAAGTTACGTACAATGTGTCACCATTATCCTAAAATATTTACTCTATAACGGGTTCGAAGTTTTATACGCGATTATTATCCACGCGAAGAAAAGTATTATTATATGGGTCTGTTGTGTCCCACTGAATAAAAGTAACGAGTGAAATTTAACCCCGGAAACAGTTTTGAAGCGCTCGGAGCTAGGTGCATAAGCGTAAAGTTTTTGGCTTAGCACGGTTATCACAGAGATTTTAGGTTTTATAGCAAAAGTAAATTCAACTTTCACCAAAATACCGTCATAAAAGTCTGAAAACTCAATCCATTACGCTTTATAGCTTACCGCAAGCTCTCGAAAGCGAAACATCTCGATCTCGACGTGAATGATAAATAATTTGGTGACGTACGTTAAGTAGATCACGAAAACTGATGAATTTTATGTTGTAAACGAAAAAAAATCATCGGTTGGGTTTTCATAAATTAGTTCGATTATATGAATTAGAATTCAAACAAAAAAAGGCGCCTTTGTTTCTTAAATGATGAATTCTGTGCTCAAGCGTCCCCAGGGACCTTGCTCCCGACTTCTGAAAATCAGATAATCGATAATCAGTAATTCCGCTGTCAAGTCTAATAGAAATAGAAATCATTTATTTGCCAATAATGTAATGAATCGCTGTGATTGATCGAAGGAAATAGTAACAGCCAATGAAAGCACTTAAGTATTTTTTCTTCATTCATTCAGTTGTAGGGAAATATAGATTTAATTTGATGCAATCATAGCCAAACTCATCGGAGTTTTACTGTGCCCCAAAATCTACGAACACATAATTTAGAAAATTTATATGTAATTAGATTGTAACAATAATTAAATTACAACGAAGATATTTGTAAAAGAAGCATGGTGTAGATGGAGTAGCAGGTGACCTAGTGGTAACGGTCGCGACTTACGAGTTGTAGGTCGTAGATTCAAACCCAGACAGGCGTTTTAATTTGTGTTAGTTATTTCATCATCACTGCTTTCAAAACGATGAAGGAAAACATTTTGAGGAAACCGGCATGTCCTAGAACCAAAAAATCGAAGACATGTGACTTCTACCTCGCACTGGGCCCGCATAAGATTACAGCCCACTCCCCCTTGAAGAGAGGAGGCCTGTGTCCTAGCAGTTGGAACATCATAGGCTGATTATGTTATTGTATATTAAATAGTTATCAACTACAAGTGAACATCGGTGACCGATCTGATCGTCCTTAAAACAAAAAGTGGTGGAGGAATGCGTTGGAAATTGATACAGGTTGTTCCTAAAAGTATGTTTTTAACAATATTTTATTTCCTATTTTTTGACTTGTAATGGGTTTGACAACAGGTGAAAAAGGCTTTTAGATACCAAAGGAAGTGCCTATTCATATAGAAAATTAAATGTGTGTTGGTAATTTAGTGGTCATTTACTTGCAACTGTTGCTAAGCAAGTTAAATTAAATTGGTAGTAATATTCGAGCAGTAGTAGGTTAGTTTTCATGTAATGTAGCTATGTTAGTTGTTCCGAATGTGGTCTACGATTGCATTGTAATTATAATTTACTTGGGAAACACGGTTAATATTCAATTAATGCTGTTAGGGTGCGATTAATATGGGCACTAAACCTTAATTGACACTAATATACTAAACTGTTTGTTTAAACTGTTCAAGTGACTAAACGTTATAAAGAACTTTAGCAAAACTACTCTTGTGATGATATTCTTCCGCGGTAATTTGTAATGGTTTACTTTCTGATTGATTTTTTCTTCCTGAAATTCTTAATTGATTTAGGCCTATGATTTAGTAACTTCTGCATGCGACTTCGTCCACGTGTTTCATGTTCCCCCCCGGCCCACCCCGTCGCATCGTCTGCCCGCGCTATTACTTCATTTTCGCTCAGCGTTCGCTTAGAACACCCTTTCGGCAGTTGTCAAAAATACATATTCAAGTTCTGGACTTTTAGTAATTACTAGCTGTGCCCTGCGATTTCACCCATATCGCTCGGCTCCTAAAAGTCGTAGCGTGATGTTAGCTTATAGCCTTCTTCAAGAATTGGGCTATCAAATGCAAAAATAATTTTTCCAGAGATTAGCTCCTTCAAACAAACAAACAAACAAATCTTCAGCTTTATTATTAGTACTAGCTTCTGCCCGCGACTTCATTCGCGTGGAAGTCGTAATATACTAAAATAACAGCCACATTTTTACAAAACCCCCTCGGACCCGCGCTTTTATTTCGTATCGCTTAGCTTTCTCTCTGAGTTTTTTTCTTTTTGCTCGGCTCCTAAGGGAACTAGCGTGATGTCAAATAGCCTTAGCCTCTCTAAAAAATTGGGCTATAAAAAGGAAAAAGATTTTTTCATATTCGACAGGTAGTTCCAGCGCAGTTCAGCTTTATTATTAGTGTATAGATGGATAGTAGGAACTATTTATTTATTGATGCCAAATAAAAAAAAAAAACCAACAATACCAATAATTTAAAAAAAACCGATATAAAAAATGCCAAAATGCCAATAATTTATGTTGCAGTAAATAAAAGTACCCAACTGACCTAATTTGGTCTTACCAGGTGCAAAAATAACAGGACAGAGGGTCAGGCAACAAGACGTGACGAAACTAACAAACTAAGGCTTACATTTTTGCCATTCAGCTACGAAACCCCATAAATAGAAGATAGCAACAGATTCTTTTGTCTTTTGTAGATAATCCTCAAATAGATACAATTTTGTGTTATAAAAACAAGTTGTTGTGTGTTCTTTAGAGGTGCCAAAAATAACTCAATGTCTATTTCAACATCAGCTCTTAATTCTCCGCTTTGGTGTGAAGAGATACCACTTTGCCAAGTTTGACAAACCAACACACGCTGAAAATTTTATATATATGTAGGAGACGGTTGTCAATTACAATAATTGTGGGTAGTCAACATTTGTTATGATTTGTTTCCTTATTATTAATTTAAGATATTTTACTATCAAATTATTGTCTAATAAATCGGAACATAATTTATTAAGTACTCGGTTTACGCACTAATTGATTTTGGTAACTTATTTCGAAAATTGTAACCGATGGTTTTGTTCAAAACAATTGATGACATGTTACTTTGATTTTAAAATGATTTACTTTGTGAAATCACCATTGTTTATTTATGACATTTATTCTTGTATGATTTGATTATTATAATGTAAGTCTTAATTAGATTTAACACATTTTAGTGTTTTATATCAAGTAAACACGATGACGTATTTCCGTACGCCATTGGACAGAGTTGTTGTGGGGCGAGTGCGTGGTGGGGACAAACCCTTTAAACTGAGCGCACTCGTTTGTGCTGGCCGAGTCAGTCGGTCTTCGGACTCGACTCCTGACAGAGCACTAGCTCCCGACAAACCTGTCGGTTTACTAGCGTTCATTTGGGTAGCTCTGTCACTATACGAACAATAATCGATCCTACGATTTGTTCGCAATTACTTTGTTACTGTAAATAATTATTTTACTGTGTATCTAGTTGTGTTGTGTACCTACAGTGTGTGATTTACTAGTGTGATTAATTGTTCGTGAAATTATAATCTAATTTGAACTGCAAACCGTTTTTCTATTGCGCAATAACCAACACTACCCACAGTACGCCCACAGTAGTTAAAATATGACCTGATAACGAGACACGAAACCTAACTGATCCGATATGTATAAAATTCCAGAATTTGAGATTGTATGTTTGGCAACTGCAATATATGGGTGTTTTATATGATGGCCAGCTCATACAACTTTTTTGGCCACCATTTATATTTGACGCCAAATTTGACAATTCTTTGATAGCTACTCACTAGGTATTCAGTGAAACGACCATTTAAAAGACCATAACTACCAAATTCATTTAAATAATTTTAACCCGAAATTCGTAGAAGAATTGATAAACGACAAATATTTTTCAACAAATCAGTGCACGTAAGGGTCTGTGCACACCACGTTTTTTAAACGCGCCGTTGACGCGCGTTTTAGAAACGTGCGTCGACGGCGCGCTTTTATCCTACAGAAGGTCTCCAGGCTGCGTCTGACTCGCGTGCGTATCGCGTCTGTATCACTACAAACGCGCGTCAACGGCGCGTTTAAAAAACGTGGTGTGCTCAGGCCCTTACTAAGCGGGTTGGTATATAAAGAACATTTTCACTATTGTTTAGTACTATTAGATATTCTGTGCTGTTGTGGAGAAGGTCAACCTTTGTTGACCCCGTCAGGACCCCCCAATTAATTTTGTCCGACTGGTTAGGTAGAGTAAGAGTACCATTATTTCTTGAATAGACTACAGGACAGGTCGTACTGTTATCACGACTGGCAATCGCAATAGTGTTAATTTTTTAATTTTTTGGGTGTTCTATAGGTACCTACACCTCTGCCTAACCCTTCGGGGAATATAGCCGTGATGTTATGTTGCTATTTTTGACAACCACTTGTCAAGTTTTTGTTCAGTGTGCAAGGAGGATACACTGGCCATTCAGTAGGTAATGGTGCCGATTCCCTTGTTCACAAACTAAACTAAATTTAAGTTTAGTGCATCTTTTTCTTTCTATTTCATTAATAAAAGGACAGAAGATAAATTTTAGCTTAGTCCTGTCAAATGAATCAGCGGCGCTTGAAACTACTCCATACAAGTTTAGACGTGATTAAAAAATTTATTGCCTGCTGTAATTATGTCAATTTACGTCAGGCGCACTTTACTAATGGTTCATTAACACTCAGATTACAAGACGGGCGATACTTCCTGTTTCCTAATTGATGGATTTATCTTTTTCTTGCCTCTTGGCTATGTGATATATTATCTTTGGAGCTTTCTTTTTGGCTTTCATGTAAACCTCCTAAAAGCCTACAGGTATTTTCAGAAACAATATCGAATTCCGAATTAATTTTGACATTCGAATTCTAAACAATTGTCGGCATGTTTTTGTGTGAAGCAATATTGGCATCATTAAATGTAAAAGGGTTTATTTTTGGATACATTTTGTAAAAAGAGTCGCGAAAAGCATGATCTTATATTATGTTCAAATTGTTATTTTATAATCGTAGCGTCTTAAAAAGAATTGTATCACGCAATATGAACAGTACACGAAGCAGTTCGGTTTCTTACAAATCGTGTTTTATTTATAGATGTTTTTAGGGAGGTTTTTATATTCTCAGGAACAGCCCGGATTCTGTGATGGCATGACTGTTCTATATGTACACTTCTGCCTAATCCTTCGGCGTATACAGGCGTGGTGTTATGTAATTAACTACAGTAGGTACAAGAATTATTCCTTGTACGAGTACCTACTGTAGTTAAGAGTATCTAAGAGGTTTTTTAAATAGAGCCTTTGATTTACATCAAACGCTCTATTAAAAAAAACTCTTATCTAAGAAAAACTGTTGGTAATATAATTAAAATGATAAGGAAAACCGTCATCTTGACAAAAGCTAAACCGTTGACATTGAAAGAGACTCTAAGGATTAATTAGATAAATTGTGATGAAAAAAAAGATTTAGGATAAAAACCGACACCTTGCTTGCCCAGCTCTTTCTTCCGATTTGAATGAAAGTAACAGACGGTCTTTGTATGTAATCGAAAAGGACGTATTCAATGTGTTATTCAAGGGTGAATTATCGGACTAAAGTAGAGCTTTCTACCCGTGTGCCAAAATTCGGCTAAATCTGTTACGCTGGTTTCGGAGAGATTTAGTAACAAACAGCCAAACTTAACTTGGCTAATTACAAATTAGTTTGGATGCATTTGTCTCTTCGTGGCTTTCTGCATTAAGATATACCTGTAAACTGGATATACTTGCAATCTTTAGGGTTGCTGCCGTTCTACAGTTATACCAACGTTTCACAATGACGATGGACGATGATGGACGTTTTTCACAATGTTTTTTTTCAACGCCACCCCGAATCACTGGGGCATCTTCGCAGACAGTTCCGACTCACCGTGAACTATGCGGCAACCTGTTCCGACTCACTGGAACCTCAGCTGGCCTGGCAAGCATCGCATGATACAAGTCTCGGCCCACTATCGACCTTCGGTCTCCGGAGGGGAGTGATGTAGCGGTATCTACCACGCCACATGCGAAAAACGCATCATAGTGACGTCACGCAAAATCCTGCATCTTGCTAGCAGAGTTTACCGCGCAACTAGCATAGATACAACGGCCCGACATGAATCATCGGGCAGTTGCCCGCCAGACACAACATACGTCTGGTCGGAGGATCCTCCCTTTTCTATGGAGTATAAGTGAAACTTACACACTGTTCCTCATACCTCTATAAGAATCAAGGTGAATAACGGCAAATTCAGAATAGCAAAATATTGCCATTTTCAATATATTAATAAAACTGAGTGCCATCTTAGTGCTGTCAAACTAAAAACCTATAGTTAAGTGTAGTCAATTTCAGCATGGGAAATCGTCGTTTGACAGGAATAAACAAAATTACGGTGATTTTTAGTCTAGTTTAGAAGCATTTGTGACAAGAAAATCGGCACCAATAGCTTTTCTTATTTAGTTCGTATCAAGTTATTGATTAAGTTGACTCTACACCCTACGGCAATTTACCGACCCCAGTGGTGCCCTACACCGCAATTGCTTAGGATTTTCACACAAGTTACGGTGATTGGAGTTTGTCGCAGGCGCGCCTTAGGTATACGTAATATTATAAAGGTGTCTACTTACTTATACAGGCAGGTATACGATTAATTAAATAATTTATAAGGGTAAAGTTATGGTTATTAATATCGGATGATATAGTGCCGTGTAAGCCGAAAACACCTTCGTATTCTCGGACACCTACCTACCTCAGCTATCAACTTTTCGCCCTGCATATTATGCTTGTTCAAAAACCCTCAGGGATACCATACTACTGGCAGTGAACTTAAAAAAGAATTTGAATCTTTTTGTAGGCACGAATAGAAAATACAATGCAGATAGGTATAGGTAGGTATATCCCTTCAACAATTCCCAGTTTTTACGTTGAAAAGATGAACGTAAAAGAAGTTGTTCGGTCAAGTTCCAAAGAAACAGCACCTAAAAATCATATAGGTACGACTTAGGTACTTCTATGTAATATAAAACGAGAGACGTGTAGAGTAAAACGTTTATTGAGGATGATATTCTCATAGTATGTACTGCATCATCATTCCTGTTTAGTATAATTATTCTATCACATTTAAATGAAATTATTTTTCTTTAAGTACGCTGTACCGGTACTGTGTCCTAATAATTGCGTGCTGCACCGGACCACGTCATTACGTCAGTGCCGGCTGTCGCTGAAAACCAGCGCTGGAGCTCTGTCTTGCATAGGGTCGCAGCATAATGCTGAGCGATAGTCGTTTTGCGTGGATGTGACGCCTGTTTCCCTTACCTTAATTTTTTATTTCATTTTTTGTGTTTATGTTCTTTTTTGCGTCATGTTCACCGCAGATAAACGTATTTTCTTTCTTTTTCTTTATATAAAGTAAAACAACACACGGACGGCAGGTACGTAATAAAACAATTTCATAGAATTAATAGGCTCAATTTCTTATTCTACCCAGTTATGACAAGTTTTAGTATTATACACAATACTTACTTACTTACTTGTGTTTAGAGTAAAGCCTCGATTAATTCTAGTGACGGCAGCGGGACTAACCGCGGATTAACTCCACCATTAACCCGAATCAAAGCAGTTTTGATTAGGGTAATAGATGATAGCCGTTTGTGTGGTCGGTAAGTACTTATTATGGCTTGGACTATTAGTTTCCAGTTTGAAATTGGTATGGTTTTAGTATTGTCGTGATAGTGGTCATTATAAGGTTCATAATTCACCAGGAATCGTCTACAGTTAAAATTCGATCACAATCAAGTATAAATGTTTGTTATTATAATTCCCAACTCTATGTTTGTTTTATTTTCCCTATACAGCAAGGACTTTTGTTTTAGATTTGAGCTTGTACGAGTATTATGTAGGTAGGTACGTATTAAGAGCTTAGTTCACTTCATTACGTGTGGACGATAGCCGAAATATTGGCTATAAGCATATATACTATACTTACAAATTCTAGAGAAAAAATGCAACGATTGGTTTTGTCGCGAGTATTGTGAAAAGCAATTTAATGAAAGATGACAATTAAATCAAGATGATGGACAGTTCCCTGTAGTATAATCACTGCTGGGATACAGACAGGCCTCCTCTCTGTGTGAGGGTACTCCCTCTCATAATAATCCACCACGGGGGCCCATTGCGGGTTGGTGGAAGTCACATGTCTTTTAATTTTTGGTGTTCTAGGACATGCCGATTTCCTCACGATGCTTTCCTTCACCGTTTTGAGAGCAATGGTGATGGAATTAAATACACAAAGTAAAGCGCCTGTCTCGGTTCGAACTCACCTATACCACTGGAGCACTACTGCTTACTGCTCACTGTCACGTGTGGCATTGGCAGTGGTGTGACATTGTAATACAATCCCTTCGCTATGTGTGTTAATTATAATACTTAATAATATAATTATATTATTAATCAATAATATAATTAATAAGCTATTAAGCATAGTGCATACAGGGATAATCGTCTGTTGGTGCCGCATTTAATTAAAATTTCCTAAGGGGCCTCTGCGAGTTGGCTTTGGCCCCTCGTACCTACGCCTTCCAAGGACCGGGACCCCATGGTCCCGAGATACATAAATTCATAATTAATAATAATTAATTAATCATATTTAATTAATAATTATTAATTATAATTATTATTACCATATTCACGGATTGCGAGAGGCCGATTGAGTATTACAATCATAATCTTGTCATGTAACAGTAGTTCACATAGTTTTGTGATAACCATAATGTGTTTAAGAAACCAACAATTTTGTATGAAAAGTGCCTGTTCATTATTTTCACCGTCGACGATTAGTGGTTGGTATCAATTATTGGTTTTAATCAACAATAGGCGTTACAAAAGAAAAAGTTAAACAGTAATCGCGTCGCCTACATATGGTAGAAGCTGTTTCAATATTTGATTACGCGGTCACCGCCCGCGCTGTTATCACTTCCCGTAGTGGAACAATCTGCTAAGGCATGGTTTTATTATGATATCGTAGTTTTAATTAACTACAAGAAGTTCTTTGAGATTTATCAAAGGCCGAGCTTGTTCTGAGAAGGTATGTTCTGAGAACATGTTTTTTTTTACTAAAATCTCTGACAGTTATATTTCTTTATCCAGAAATACACAATCTTGTAGTTTTTTTTAGCGATGCTAAAAGCGGGCACGGAAAAATAGATCTCTTGATTATTTTTACTAGTCAATTGTTTATACGTAGTACGAACTTGCTGAACGTTAGCTGGATTGGTACGTTTGTTAAAATTAATCGAATTCCCATTATGTAGACTAGACGTGAGTTATTTTCAACACGTTAGACAAACTACTGAAGAAGCACCTAAGTAGAGTATCAATCTGTTAGTACCTACTTTATCTATAGCAACTAGGCGTCTATGTAACTAATAGTATGTTCAAACAAACCTACTCTTTTGTTAAGCTTATGTTGGGTTTATATCAAATATGTACCTACAAGGGAATAGGTACCAAAGAAATCTGACGCCGCATGTGAAGTGTTACAGATAAGATAGACTTTACATTTTAAACGTCGAATGTAAGCATTTTTGATGAAATTGTGATTCACAAGATTAGTGTTAGGATTAAGGTTCTAATTAAAGCAATGACTACAAAGCCGCTTTTTGTTTTTTATATCTACATAATATATAAATAAAACAAAGACTAACACAAGAACGGCTACACCGAATTTTATGATATTTGATTTGTTAGATTTGTCTCCGCCTGGAATAGCGGAATAACAATTAAAACATGGGAAAAATTTACGAAAAAATAATTCTGAGGCAGTAAAACGTTTTCCGGGTCAGCTAGTAGCATATAAATTTACAATACGTAACAATAAATAGTAATTAAAATTCTAAATCGCGACAGTACATAATCAAATTATCGACATGTGCCGTACCTACGTAATTGAATGAAGCAAAAGCGTAACATTGAACTCTTAGGAACAACATTGTTAACAGAGATCTGTTACGTTAAATGGGCTATAGTTTAGTTGAGCGGGTAGACAGCAAGCGGCGCGCGCGCAGCTCCAGTGCGCCTCTAGTCGTGAACGCGTTGCCTCGATCTCGATATCTGTTGTAGTGTTGTACTTGTTATCACCGAGCATCTATGTTGTGCGTATCTTATAAACAGCCGAACGTTTGAGGTAAGATTTGTTTTATATTACTGAACTGTTAATCAATTAATTGTAAGTCAGAAATATGGGTTTATAACTGGTTTTTTCGACTTACAGAAGTATCCAGTTATCTAGGTTTAATTTGATGAGTTGAACCTACCTAGCATCAATTAAAAACCAAAGTTAATTTGTTTATAAAATAGTTAATTTCTTGAATATTGTATTTCCTTAATATAATAAACTTAATTATTTTTAAGACTCATAGGTAACTCTTTCAAATAAAGTTTTTTAGTTTAAAAATGTTTTTGAACAGAGAATGGAGAGCAGAATACGATGTCTTTAATAATTGAATTTCTAAGTATCAAGATACTTTCCAATTACTGAAAATTCGTGGTTTTTAGGGATTCGTTGAACGCTTCTTAAATAATCATATCCATACCTACACATCAGAAACCTACTTGATAATTTAACAACGGCATTATTTCATTTTTTTTATCAGCATCATTAAAAATATAATTAAGTAATGAATTTAAATTAACTATGAACGTACGCAAGAGGTCGCAAATTTTGTGCAGCTGTGTACATAATGTAGGTATAATTGTATAGTTACTTATAGATACATACTTAAACATAAAAATTAAGATATTTCTCATAAAACAAAAATCGGAAGAGATAAAATTTTTTTTCTTAAATGATAATAGCTTCTATTTGGTACAGATATACATAAATTGTTTAGGTTCGCACAAGGTCATAGAAAATAGGTTTGACGATTTCGAGGGTCAGCTGGTTCCATTATCTATTAGTTTAATTAGAACACATTCTCATTAGAATCCGACAATGTACTACATAAGATGATCCACATTGTTTTTTTTCTGATAACATTAAGAAGCTGACTTTTGATACATTAATCTACAGAAATAATGTGAAAATAGTATCTGGCTTTTTGTATAATAAATGGAACACAATGATCGAAAATATTGAGATGTTTGTATAGAAAGTGTTCAATGCAAAAATTACGATATTTTCGAAGACATTGGTAATATAGAAAGTTTTATAAAATCTAGCTAGGAAATCGAATGGCATGAATGGCTCTCCTAATACCCACGTATTTATTTAAAAAGGAAACATTTCTAACTAAGCATTTATAAGTATTATATTATTAGCTATTTGTATAGTTACTTAGTTAGTTAAATAGTTAGTAATTTAATTTATTATCTAGTGTAAAAAGTTAGTTGTGTGAAATATTGTAAAAGCTTATTGCTTAAGATAATGAACGGTCTTCTAAACGTCGCCATCGTTTAAGTTTTTGGGAAGACTTCTAAATACATAATATTAGTCTATTAATTTTAATTCTCTCCTATATTCCTCACATTGCATAGCACATTTGTTTGTCTCTGCATCACCCAAAGGTTGACTGGTAGAAAATGCCTATGGCATTAAGTCCGCCTCTGTACATTTGTGCTTAAAGTATTAAATAAATAAATTTAGCTCAATGTGCCAATTATAAAATCGATTGCTTGTTACACAATTTCTGCAGACGATTCGAAGTTTTAAAGGGCTCACAATTTACGAAATACTGAGGCTGGCTGCGGTTTTCCTAACAGGTACCGGTAGGTTTTAAGCCTTTGAAATAGTAGAAGGGTATTGATCCAAAAGGAAAGTTAGAATTTCCCTTTAGTACAATGATTCTAAACCTTGAAACTGTGGCCTCTTGGAATCTATACTATACGACATCATATTATTATAAGTGCGAAAGAAATCCTGTATGTCTGTTACTTTTTCACGTCTAAAACACTTTGACAGATAGGTAGCCTGGGATCTGGAGAGGCCATAGGCTAATTTTCATCTTGGATTGCAGACAAAGTCGCGGGCAACAGCTAATATAATATAATTCTGCTATATCACAGCCAGATTTCTAAAAATCTGAACAGAAATAATATCATAGTGGAGCACTAAACTTCTAATAAGGCACTTACCCCACTTAGAACCGTACTGAGAAGAGTTAAACATATTAGAACTTAATTTATTAAACAGACAAAATGGACAATTGTGTAAAGTCTATTAAAACAGCTATCGCATTAGTTTCTAGACCCGTAAATATAATTGTTAATAGGAATAAATAAATAAATATTGCCCCCTAAACGCAGTAAAGTTGCAACCAGAATAACTTTCTTTCAAATGTTCCATACATTTTTCGAGGCGACTAGAATCAATTTCGTTTTATATACTTGTACATATTATTATTTTAAGACAGCTTTTAAATATTGTAAATATGTTATGTAAATTAAATAATTTCGTTTTATTATAATTTTTGACGTTCAAAAGTGCCTATTTGAAATAAATGATTTGACTTTGACTTTCAGGGTTAAGTTTGGCATAAGTTTACCTACTCCGCGTTTATTGATCCTTCGTATCCACTGGAACGTGGATCCACGCGAGACACAATTACTTTTTAACTGTTTCTATAATTACGGCATTCAACCGGCTATTAAGTGGGTTGTTATGAAAGTATTGCTTTTGCTATACACAAAAGAAAAAAGTAAGTAAATAAAATATAATCCGATGTCTGTTTTAGGTCCTCGATTTTTTTTAAACTGTTTACTTTTAGATTCTTTCCGTCGTTTTATCAGTTTTTTCAATGGACATGACGTAAACAGAGCGTTGCGAATCTAATTGATCAATGGATTGGGCCGTCAAAATGGACGCTGATGTGCAATTAATAATTGTTATAATCCTATCAGCACTCCTCTAAATTTTCCGTCAAACTCTCTGTTGCCAACAGTATTGTAATACTAAAATAAACTTGTATAAACTTCACTCATCCGTAAAAACATTAGTTGATTGCACTTAAATCAAATATTCATTATTTTTCAGAAGATACTGTTTTTGTTGGCGCACCATTTTGATATGTTTAAAATAAATATTTGAGTTTAAGTGCGATCACGATCGACGGTTGATAACATCACTGAGATATTTTATGAGACTAGATTTTGTGTACTCGTACATGATGATAAAAATAGATTATAGTATTCCTTAGTAAGTAACCTTAAACTTGGGTCTGTTTTGCTCAACTCTCAAGAACGAAACTCGCATGAACGTATTACGCGATTATTTGAACACCTGGATCATTAACTTCATATGTTCTCAGAATAATTACGGTACGTACGGTAGGTAACTAGGTACAAGTTATACGATTTGCCATAATTTTTTAGTTAAACTAGGTATGTCATTTAAAGTGAACTTAACCTAGCCTAGCATAACTTTTGGTTTAGTTTTATTTTTTTTATGCCGTTCTGAGACCAGAAGATTTATTTAATTAATTAAAAGCGGAAAAAAGGAACGCCGTGCTGCTACACGCAACTCTGATGTTTTAAGCAGTTCATGCAGTTTCGAACCCTCAAACTTCCTTTTGGAGCTGCTTCTGCAATAACTTTAATGCAAACGTTTTGGAAAGTTTATGAATAGTCCTATAAGTTTTAATGCATTGCATAAAGATCACGAATTGTAAGTCTAAATATTCAATTTATTTGAATCATCTTCAAGCTCGATTTAAATGTGTGTAATTTAAATGTTTTGCGTTTAATTTTATGTTCTTATTATAACGGTCTCCTTTCGAAGCTTATGTCTTATAGCATTTCAAATAAAACTCCGCCTGGAAGATAATATCCAAAAGTAACTTACCTTCGTAATGGAAACTACAAGCAGACTAGTATTAGGTTCCTAGGTAGGAGTTCAGAACTATCTGCAATGGTACCTATTTTGATCATCATATCGCATAACTTTAGTCAACATTGGCTTTATCGGCTCGTGGAACGTGGGCTATTGGAACTTTGCAAACACTAGCTCAAAAGTTAGCCTTTATGAACGAACGTCAAAGTGGCCAGTAGTCCATCGAAGCCTTGATGACTGTTGTGTTTGTGTGTGTAACATTGACTTTTATCGGGAAATCATATGTCATGTTCAGTGGGAAGTTTTCAAACACAACAATAGGTACCTACTTCAGGATGTTAGGGTAAACGGGGAACATACATACTTAACGGGAAGTGAAGTAGTCATGAAAATGAACACTTTTTACTATGGAATGACTTTAAAATATGAAAAAAGCCTTCTGCTGTTCTCTAAATTTTACCGAGTTATGCGAACATAAATGTATGAAGCAGCTGATTTTTTTTCGCGATTTGGACGTTGGTCGCATTGTAAAAGTTGTTAATTTTTATGAGTACCTACCTACAAAGAATGACCCTTGTTTAACCTAACACCCTGTACAGAAAATAGTATCGTTATGTATGATGGATGTATGTTGAATGTTAAAACAACGATTCCAAGAATAACAGTTTCCTGGTAATATTCGGCAATTCGAAAACCACAAACAGTCCAGGAACGAAGTTTCGTTCAGCGGGAAATGGCTAAAGCTGTATTTATATATGAATAAAATGTGAATAATGTAACAAATGAAAGACAAACGTGAATCCGTGAATCTTATTCGAAATCCAACAAACATAATTTATTTCAGCTTTTAGTCTAGTCGAAGGAATTCACTCGTTTGCCAAGATTGCGGTTTACCGGTTTCCTTCAGAATGGTTTCCAATGAAGAGACGAAGTTCTCACCGAATCCCTTCCAAGTCACGGCCGCTGAGTCACTTAGGTACCTACTTCGTGTTATTTAACTTTTCTTGTTAAGTACCTACTTAGGTACTGGAGTTAGGTTTAGACTTATTTTAGATCCGCTTCCAATTATTGGAATCGGCTGATTTATTTATAGCTTACTCTGTAGGTTAACTTTTGAAGAGTTTCTGAAATTTACATAGACTTCTTTTTCTGTATTCTAACTTTTAAAATACCAATTTATTAATTTCTTTAGATAACAAATGGCAGTTGGATGGTGTAGGTGGTATTTGTCATTCCTCTGATTATTTTTTTGTAGTTACAATTTTGTTTTTATTATATCTGTAACCTTGCTAGTCCTGCGTCTATCCTACGTCCAAAATGAACTCATGAAACAATAAACATTTATTCATAAAAGTTCAAAAATTAATGTATTACACAAACACTAACGCTGCTCACGTAATTACGTAGCTAAACAAACACGATCGTTTATACAATAACGTTGAGTTTTGGCATACGATCTGACTGTAGAGCGTGGGTACTTTAGTATGCCAGTATGGACTTGTCATTGTGTAGTTTACTAGTTCAGCACTACACGGTGCAAATTCAAGACGGAGAAGGCGACAGCTGTCGAAACTATTGTGTGACGTCATAGTTCCTAACTACACAGATATGGGCTAGAAATGCAATGAACAGTGGAACGCTATGTTATTGACATATGAACACACGCCTTCTCGCGGTTGAGAGTTAATTGGGAACTTGTGTTCTATCGGGATTTGTCGAATACGACTGAAACAATTCACTGCATTTGGTGTTTGCCGGTTTCCAGTGAAATTATTTTAGTAAAATTATTTTAGAAGAATATGTATGGTGATCTTCTATACTTAGATGCCATTTACCATTAATAAAATAAAGGTACTCCGTTAGGTAATAGGTAATACGGGCTGGTGTCCGCAACTCCACGTCAATGCGCGTATTTTGCGTATGGAGGTACTGTGTTATTTCTAATATCGAAGTCACACCATCCTTTCTGATGTTCTACCTACAATTTAGCACTTGTTTATTCGAGATATTTAACATATTTCTGGTTACACGATAACCTAATTTAATTAGTTACAGTACAAAATATGTTACGTCTTATATTCTGAATATTGTATCAAAGTTGGCGGGCATGCCAAAAAGTCACGGCTCCAAGCATCGTTCAACGCTGACTGAATTGTTACTTAATCTCGGCTCTACTTAGCTTTTATACCTACCTATACTAGCGACCCACCCCTGGTTCACACGGTTTTTACGACATTATAAATCACCGAGTTCTATTTATTATATGTAAGTTTAATACATAGTTGGGTAAAGGCTAGGCAGATGATGATGATGTAAATTTAATGTTAGCAGTATTCTCTAAATTATGGTGAAAACGGCATCAAAATCCGTTGCGTACTTAGTTTAGAAGAACAACGCGGCCACACAGAAATAAAGACGAAAAAAAAACTTATTTTACAGGTTATATATGTATATATATTTTTACAATATAAACTTTTATTAAAGATTCTTACATAATTTAAAAAGCTAACAGTCTTAAAATAATAATATGTACAAGTATATAAAAAGGGAGGGGAAATAATCAAAGGGCATCAAAAAATTCGTCCGCATCGCTGTCAACAGGAAACGTGCCCAAAAGGCTGGCAGAATTTCCACGTTGTATGGCAATGCTGATTCTTTGGCCAAAAAATAGGCCAGCACTCTGGTCACGTGAAGAGTCGACGAACCGCTTGGTGATGTCTCGAAATACTAAGTGGGCACTCGAGCCCCATGGCCCTAGTGTTTCAATCCCAAACGAACAACAGGTTATATTAATTTATTTAGAAAGTATGTTTACTTAAATATACAGTTATGTTAATAGTGTAGATTGAGTTACCAAAGTAAATACGTAAGCTTTATTAACGAAAATCAGCTGGAGGAGCTCCCAGGTTTAAGAGTAAAGTGTAGGCTTATCAAAACATCTACGTTATTACGTTTGGTTTGCTATTAATATTATGTAAGTATGTATCTAATTGAAAGCAAAATATCTCACGTAAATTACGAATGAGCTTAAATATTAGTAGGTAAGTGCTAAAGCTTGGATGTATGTGACGTTGCACAGAACTTCTTTTGCACTAGCACACAGAAGACAAAACTGCGGAAGTATCTTGGATAGTCTTTTCAGTTGACGATGTGATAAGGAAAAATATTGCTAAAAAAATCTACATCTCTCGAACTTTCTTTTTCTCAATTTCTGAGTAATGAAGGAAACAAAGATATAGTTGGTCTCACGGATATCTATATAGACGTAGCAGTTAGAAATTAATTGAAGTCGAGGAATAATTGCTAACAATATTTAATTAGCCTCCCACGAGCCTCTATTATATTAAAATTGAAATCAAATCCAATGATACACAATTTGCAGTAATTACATCAATAAAACGGACGAGTTCCCAAAAACAAAGATGTCTAATTGGAAATGTTTATTATCATTGATATCTTTGTTAGACGCCGAACTTTATAGGACCTTTACAAACGCTTACACACCTAAATTAACTAGAAAATTATGAGTTGCGTACGATACGCAGTAATTTTATGGAACATAAATTCATTTTAGCTTGTTATAGGTTGTACCTACAGTTGTGGGAATAATTAATTTATGACTAATGTATGCAAGAGGGGTGACGGTATGGTATTGTTCTGTTTCAAGGTCTGTAGGCCTAATTTTGAAGATGACATGGAATCAATGATGCGATGTCAGAATTTTACGTAACAATTTTGTTGTTGATTTTACGAACTTTTTCATTTAGGTATTTAGTCTTCATTAACATCTACCTATACCTACTTTACACGGGGCGATTGTGATGCAAATTAGAGTACACTTGAATACTAGTGATGAATGTGATCAGTTTATGCATGACATCGGGGACCGACGAGTCGTCAAACGATAAGTCATGTCTTTGAAGCGAGAGGTTGATCACACTTTAATCGCTAACCTCAAAGAGCGTGTTATCTGTCTGTGTCTCTGGTCCCTCATCTCCAATCATAAATGAAAGAACAGTTGCATGTTTATCTCTTTTGCCTTACGACTTCTTTTAAATAATGCCTGCATACTTCCAGAGTCACTGAACTACAGTTTACAGTCAACCTTAAAACTGGTAAGAATAAGCATTCCTTAAAGTTGTTTTATGAGTAAGTTTACGATACATAGTCGTAATTTGAGCACAAAACAGTTATGTAAGTACAGACTTATTCTTTATGTTATTTATGTATCTATATCTTGATGAAATCCTTCTCAAAGGTCGTCTGCAAAATGTCTGGCGAAAACATCTACTTATCCGAAGTTGTTTGGGAAAAATATTGACTTACAAACATTCTAGTCGTGTTATATACAGGCTGTTTGGTAGAAGGACCGACACAATTTTTTGGTGGATCGTGGATGTCATTTGCTAGCACAAAATTGTTTTGTTTTTCATTTTAAATTTTTTCGTTTATTAACACAATTTTACGACTCTGGAAGTACCCAAGTCTTTTTTTAGAACCAATTGTACATAGCAGATAACACCAAGAATTATTGCGCTCTATTACAACCACAAACATAATTCAGGTGATTAAAGAGAAACGTAATTATTATTATCTCAATTACCTACTGTGACACTTAAGACAGGTGTTAAGGGTGAAAAATAGGATAATATGAAACTTCCTATCCCTAAGAAAAAAAATTCGGTCCTTCTACCAAACAACCTGTATAATAGGTCAAGTTTCAGGTACTAAGTTACTAACATATTTTTAATGCGGCTAAAAGTTTAAATAAGCAGTAGGAGGCTACAAGCCCTGGAAATCATATAAGGTGACAGCGGTCTCGACTACGTTTGAAATCGTTAATCCTCTCCAAAAATTCTATGAGCCGAATAAACTCAAGTCCAAATAAACAAGGAATAAATAATGAATCGTTAACTCGAAAGTAATTTCATCATCCGCCTTTTGTTTTTAGCACTGCTGCCAGAGGCTGTTTGTCTTTCAACTTAGTTAAACCAGGTTTGATGTCTCAGCAGATTATCTTGTTGGTATTTAGTTCCGAGTTCGAGTCTCGGGGGGCAGTGGAGCGCGTCGTGTGTTATGACCCGCGACCGGCAGTTTGTAGGTCTGTAGGGCATAGCATAACAACATATATTATGAGTCGACAAGTGCCTGTGATTTATTGTTATTGCTAGTATTTGTAAAGTACACCACGCCCATTGTGTTGTATCAAAAAATAAATCAGATTTGAAACAACTGTTGGAGAAATAAAATTAGCAGATTGGTATTCAATTCTACTGCAATTGAGTTTAAGTAATTAATACAAAGTAATATTACAAAGAGGTAAAATTTGTTTGTAAGTAGGGGGTAAACTCTGGATCTAACAGTCGGATTTGAAAGATTATTTTTGCCTTTAATAGCCCAATTCTTGAAGAAGCCTAGACATATAGCCTATTTAACATCACGATATGATCCTAAAGAGCTGAGTAAAAATAAAAAAAAAGTCAGAAAGAACGCTAACCGAAAACGAAGTAATGGCGCGGGCAGGCGACGCGATGCGATGGGGTGGGTCGGGAGAACAAGAAACACGCGGTCGAAGTCGCGGGCAGAAGTTAGTCTTCTATAATTATCTTGCAGAGAGTAACCTAATAACTACAGTAAAATCAGAAACGCCAAAGACTGCATCCATAGCGTACCTAATTTAATTTACCAGTGTAGGTAAGTACATTACATTAAAGGAAAATAAACACTATTTTTATTTACCGATGTACCTATATCAAAAGACAATAAACACAACAAAGTAGGATACCGAAGTGGTTTCAGTTCAAAGGTTATTTTTACAGTTACGCCTTCAAGTCAATCACATCGACAGTAAAAATACACAGTAAGCTCGACAACCGGAAAACTAAGAGTACACCTACAAGAAATCAACCCTGTTTGAGAAATATCACACATGTTCACCAAAAGATTCGATTTGGGGTTACCCGTTACACAAACGCGAATAAAATATCAATGCAATGTATTCGATGGTATTGTATCCAGTTAGACTGGAGCCGACCCCAACATAGTTGGTATAAGGCTAGGCAGATGGTATATATCAGAATTCGGAAGATATTTTCAGCATATTATTCAACGGAGAAATATCTAAGATATCTGGGAAAGTAGCACGGAAATGCCCTTTGATAGTGAACTATTTGTTATTGTTTTAATAATAGAGTTCTAGTTGTACCTACGAGTAAAATCTGTTTCCCGCGATTTAATGAGGTTGATGAACCTAAAAGAAGTTTTAAGGGCATAGAGTTACTCATAGAGTTTAAGACGGACGTGGGAACTGCCGTTTTATTTATTACTAGTTGCGCCTCGCGGTTTCACCCGCGTAAATGTCGATCCCGTGGGAATATCGGGATAAAAAATAGCCTATATATTAATTAATCCAGGGTGTCAGTTACCTCCATAATTTTTTTTTATCAAAATTGGTCCAGCCGTTTGAGCATGAAGAAGTAATAACACGCATATAAACACAGACACACACACACCCTCACAAACTTTCGACTTTATAATATTAGTGTGATTATTTATAAAATGCTTTTCGCACTCTGTTGTACACTGTGCCCTTATAATGTCACCATTAACCCTAATAGCCTCTAATAACTTGACTTAAGAAGAGATAGGTATGTTGGAAGGATTCCTTTAAAAACAGCATCACCTTTGTACGTATTGTTTTGTTCCTTTCTTCTTGTCTGTTTATATGTGTGTACATAAATGGTTAAATAAATAAAATTATGCAAATAGAAGAAGTAGGTGCGTTGACCTTTGCCTCGTGGCCAAAACAGCGGCTTTGTTGTTAATTTTCTTCCATTCTTTTGTGTTAATCCGGTCAACCTCCTTTTGAAGCTTATCGAAAACGATGGGGGGTTGAATTCGAAGCGTGGAACTGGCAGGTCTTGATTGACTAATTTAAATACTGAACAGAATCAATTAAAATAATGAAAGCGACCAACAAACTAGAAGCAAATCCAATAAATCATGATTGCCGCCTAATTAACCAGATTGTATTTTAATTTATTTTCAATACATTTCCAATTTCGTATACTCATTTAAATAATATAACGGTGAATGGTAATAAGATAAATTAGGAACATTGATTTCGCCACACGAATCACGCGAATGCAATTAGTTCCATATTACACGTAAGTAAGTACATTGTTTACGCACAGCTGGATGCCAAGGAAATGAATGTTACTTAGATGAGGACTTAGATATTCGGTAGGTTCACATCATGGCCGCCACGCCTGCTCGTAAAACTGTGATATTATGACATTACCTAACACGGCGAACACACACGTCTGCCCTGTTTATGCCACAACCTTGTGTCAATACAGATAAAAAATCTCATTTTACACTTTTTTGGGAACTTAATTAAGGGCACGTATGAGTCGTTATCATGTACCTACCTATGTTACGGTACAAGTTTTAATATATATCAAGCTTATGTTTGTCGCCAAACAGGTAATTTACTATCGAAAGTTGTCTTAAACAGACGTCAAGTTACGCAAAACTTAGTATTTATTACTGAAACTTGTATAATATAATTATTCTACCGTGAGTCTGTGACTTATTTGAATTTCTACATAATCAGCCTTAAATAATAATATTAATCTTCCGACGGATGCCATATTATGCTGAATCATAAGATTTTCGTTAACGTTAATGAACGTTTTAAGGTCTGTGAATCTGTAATTAGTCGCTTTTTCATCAGCCCTAAATGAAAATGTTGCCGTTTTTCTGCTGATTCATATACCATCGACACATTTATATAAACAGAATAATGTATTAATTTTCAGAATGTTGGTAGGTACACCATTGAAAAACAAATTAACTTATTAAAAATGGGTTTTAATTGGCAGGAAAGCATGTTTTTTCCCAAGACGTCTTAATAACAAAGTAAGTAAAAAAAACCTAAAAACTGATTCATAAGAAAAAATATTCGCTAGGCCACGCAATTCAAAATGGCCAAATGTTTTCTTAAAGCTTAACAATGATTGACAAAGATCATTTTCTTAAAATTAGTTAAGTACCTATTGAGTGTAGGATGGCAGATAGATTACCGAAGCAATCGCTGTGGGAACAAAGTTTTTACGAGCCCGCGTTGAATGACGTTGAATCAATGACCTAACCATGAACTCAAATGTGCGGCATAATGATCTGCTGCATGTTAAGTGGGAGGTTATTAAACCATCAATCATATAGTTGAATGACTTTAGCCAAAACGGATTGAACAATTTAAAGTGAAATGAATCTCCTTTTTATTATGACTGTTAATCTATTAAGACTTGTATTACACAGTGATATTAGCCTTTTATCTGATACTAGCTGCGCCCCGCGGTTACACCCGCATAAGTCTCGATCCCGCAAGAATATCGGGATGAAAAGTATCCTATATGCTAATTCAAGTCATGGTCTACCCTTTCGCTAAATTTCATCCAAATCTGTTCAGCCATTTTAGCGTGAAAGCGTAACAAACGAACATACAAAATTCAAATATTTTCTCTTTATAATATCAGTTTAGAAATACAAATTGACTTTTATGTTACGAGCTTTTCTACTACCGATAGTAATAGTAAAGAATAGTGTCCTTTTTCCTCAAAAAAAAAGCCAGGTAGGCAGAAAGACGATAGTTTATGCTCAGAATCTATATAAACAAGTCTTTCGTTTTCGATTTACTCACAATCGTAATGATAAGTTGTCACCTCCAATTCCTTGGTGCCTTTTACTCTGAGAGGGATTGGAATACGTTCTCGAAAACGAGGTTTAGATTTCAGCGAATGTCTCGGGTATGTTCTGATAAAAAGTTTTTTTTTTGTATAGGTTTGTCTTGATCTCGAGCTCGTAAATTGTCCCAGCTTTACGACGTGCCGAATTGGCAAGAAAAACTATAACAATGTTAATAGTCGGTCAACTTTCTGCCGTGAACCATGATCAATGACATCAATACCAATATTACTAACGTGCAAAGAATGCTCACACATCATAACAATCATTGAACCAGATGAAACTGATTCATTTTTATTGCGAACATTAAAATAAACATTAAATCGGATTTACAGTTTATTATTCCACTGTACGTTTAACAAGACTTAATGGATGTCTATGAAATTAGAAACAAAACGAATCAAGGTATTAAAACTTAATTAACTTTTAATGAATGAATTTCTCCTCGGAGACATTAGTTTTATGTGTTAAAGTACTTGTGAACGTTTTTATGTTGGAAACGACTAGAGACAAAGGACTCGTCAGCTTCCATTTTCATTTGGTTCTCTGTCTTCGTAACAAACGCTTTTGTGCATAACCAACGCAAAATTTTAAATGCACTGAGCTATGATGTACAGCTATGATGTATAGCTATGAGCTACTGTGATAGCTAACAGCTATTCTATTCTTCCTATTATTTTATTTCTATTGTACTGTGATAGCAAAAAGAAGTTAAAACGGATAAGGGAAATGGTGTGGAACAGCGGAAAGCTGCCGTGTGGGAGTTGAATGGGTTGGACTGGTCTACAGGTACAATAAAATCTTGTAAATTGATGAGAGTGACTAACAGGAAGGCAAACAAAAACGAAAAAAAAAATTAAAACACGCATTTGTGGCTTTGTTTGTATTACGTGATTTATGTCATATTTTAGTCATGTTTTATTCCGTTTTGTTCTGAATTCTGTAATAAGCTGCGAGAGGTAAACGCACAAGAATGTAAAGAAAAAACAATTCATACGTTATGCACTTAGGAAATATAATTAGAAGCTTTTAAGTAGGAATAAAATGCTTGAAAAGTAATTAAAAAATGTAAATGATCAAATTTATAATAATTTAATGCTTAAGATTTTTAGTTTTAATAAAGTTTAAAAGAAAGACTGTAATGGCTTCTGAATTTTCTAGGTCCATGTATGGATTTATGAGCTTTTAAATCAAAGTGCACATTTTAGTAGCTATTTAAGAAAATAAAACATAATTTTTTTCTACCAACATTTTATGACGATAGCATGACACCAATTTGACCTCTTTTTCATATATAGTTCCTTATATACCTTATTGATTTTGAACACCATTAAACAATGGTGTCCAAGATCGAGACATCGCCAACACATAGCGAGTGTGCAGAGTGATTCATGCTCCATCCTTTTTCGCATGAGAAGGGACCATTGTCCTGCTATGGGACAATAATAGCCTAGTAGGAATAGGTACCTAAATGTATGATTCTTGACCTATTACCATTTTAACGTTCATAACCGAGCCATGGATTTCGAAATACAATGACATTAAATGCAAAGGTCCCAATACGGTCTATGTAGATGTGAATTGTTAGACATATTGAGACACCAATTAGCACTTTGTCACTAATTGCATTGTTCGTGAATTAGAATAGACACTGACGGTCCATATATGACAGAACTGTCACTACAGTAGATGCAATTCTGACAAATATGTGTTTTATTACAGTCTAAAATTAGTGCACTCTATTGTTCTTTTTATTTTGTAAGTTATGCCCAAAATGAAAAAGTTAATTGTTCCTAAACTAATCTTAACTTTTTTCATCATGTTTTGCCGCATTAAACAAAAATATATTCATGGAATAAATTCAGTTTAATAACTAGCTTTTTCATAAAACATCAAAGGGAGTCGCAATATTTCAAAGTGTGCTTATTAAGCGATATAAAACTTACCTATATACAAAAGAATATTCTGTTGATAAAACACGTCTATACTATCTATGTCTCGAAATATCTTGATGAAAGGGAAACACCGTAGATTGGAACAAAGCATGTACAGAGAGATTTACATCTTTGGTTTGGTACAAAATTACTCTGGGTGGAAGGCTGGGTGATATTGGTCGGGAGCGCATAGGGTTTCAATCGGTAGGAGACCGTCATAACCCTCCGTTCTCCTCAGAAGGTATCAGGTATTCATGAGAAGTTCCCCCCCCCCCCCCAAAAAAAAAAGGTATTATAAGTTCACGCAGGTAGAGCTGCGGGAAAAGCTGGTTTTATAACTTTTGGTCTGGTTTACACCTAACATATGAATAGTTGTCAAAGAACATATTATTATTAAGTTTAAAGCAGTTCTTGCCGCTTTAGTGGCATTTCTCCGAGTTTTCCGAGACTTGACTCAATCAAAACCATTAAAGTGTGTTTAGTGGCGTTTAATGTTTAACCCACATAGTACTTTGTCTCGATATTAAATAATTGTTCAAAGGGTCTCAGTTCTATTTCGAGTTTATTTTCTCAGAATCTTGAACTATCCGACAGATATTCACAAACTTACGGTATTGGTTCGTAATGGTGTACGTTTATCATTACGATCCGTTTTTTAGATAAAACGGATCGGGGCAATATTTGTAGACATTACGGTAAATGGGTCCACAAGACATGTATTTTATTCTTTGCTCGAGTTTAACGTTTTATTAATGCTCTTTAGATTTTTCTTGGATATACTTACAAGAAAAATTTATCAAAAGTTTTTCATAGCTCTAGGCTGTTCGTTTTTTTAGCATAATAGGGAAAGTTTCTATACGGTGAAATAGGAGTTCAAAGTGTTTCGCAAAGTGGCACTATTCGTGTTCAAGTAGGTAAGCTACTTTGAACTTTAGTTGCCTCTTCTATTCAACTCTCTTCGTAGCAACATGATAGTTTATAAACAGTCAAATAAAATATAAAGAATATAATAATAATATAAGAATATTTTTAGGACTGTTTTCTTACGGAGCTCAAACAATGGCATGGAAATCGTCGAAATTTCACACTTCAACCATTTTCTTCGCAAACGGTGCAATTGTCTTTGCTCATACGATGCTCCATAATGAGAACTATGCGCGAAATGAAATTCTAAGACTTTTAAGAGTAGGTACTTCGACATATAATATTATGACCGTTTCATGCATCTATTGGTTTATTTCGGTGTACGTTATCTCAAAAAAAAAAAAAACAATCAATGCTTCGACTGTATGAACTTTGTAAGTCTCGTAAGTTACTCGACCTAGTAAAAGCTTAGTAGGTACTTATCTGAAATAATTAGATCTACGAAACCTGATGATTGTTTAGAGACCGAGGTTATGCTAAATTCTTTAATACGGTATTGGATACTATTCATCTGTTTCTCGCTGTATAGAGCATTACGTTCCTATAGGTAGCAAGGTAAGGTTGACCTCGTATTTGCTTTACTACTTTTAACAACAGTTTCTTGTGAATTGAAACTTCACTAAAGTTAAAATTACTTAGAAGTGGCCGCCACATAGCGTCCGCAATTTACACGGATCACGTCACTGAAAAGGTATTCAATAAAGTAAATTGGTGTTTTCCTAGAGAGCATTTTCTGACACTGTAAAGTCAAACCTGGCTGCCATCATTTCCATGATAGTCGTCACTGCGGCCGTAGCTTGAGTCACATAGACAAATAGAGCTTGTCGGTTTTTGACGTGCAAGTGGTATTCAAGGTTAGGGTGGTAAATTAGTAACGAGGTCGGAGGTCCACTAAACAGTTTATTTATTTATTTAATACACACAAATGTACAGAGGCGGACTTGATGCCATAGGCATTTTCTACTTAACAGTGGTAGGTGCAATTATAAAAATTGAGGATTTTTTTTTAATATAAGGACGATATGCAAAAACCTATTAAACTATAATTAATATAATATATGTATATACATAAATATAAGCACAAATAAATATACATAAACACACGAATATACTAAAAACAAATAAGACAAACAATAAGAACACATTACCATTGTGACGATAGTACCAGCTTCTTGCGAATGTGCTCTTCAAAGAATAATCGGTTTGCACAGTTAAACTAACCATCGCTTCGTCTAGTGATATGAGATAGATATGGCAAGAACCAATCGATCATACCGAATTTGGTAATGTTATGCATGATCTATCACGGCCACGGTAACGGTTATTTGGGATGTCATGATAGACATATATAGGTGATATATTTTATTATCAACCATCACAATAGAACGACTGATTTGATAGAAATACAATTATTGGCCTAGTCTAGACTGTATGGCTATGAGGTCTCAGGTTCCATTTCCAGGTCAAGCTCAATGGGCCTATAATTGGGATTTATTGTTAGGAAAACGCTGAGTTGTTACCGGGCTTCGCTTGGAGTTCGACCTCTTGGTAAATCGGTGTGATGATGAGCGAATGGATCATCAATTATGTTCAATAGGTTTTTATATTTTATTCTTTTATGTATCTTTTTGATAGATTATTTTAAATTTTGTGAATGTGAGAACGCTGTAGGCCTTGTAGACTAGATTTGTAGACCATTTTCTATTTTATTAAGTACCTGGTATTAGTTGATAGGCCTACACTGTCCCCCGATACCTATTAAGTGTAATTTGAAAATATTGTAAAAGCTAATTATTTTTAAAAGAGTAACCGTGGAGTTTCTTGCTGGCTTTTCTTCATAGGAAACGACCAGTTGGAACAGTGCACCTAGCTTTTGACGTTTCATAAGTGCCCATGTAGGTTTATGTGAAATAAAATATTTTGATTTTTGAGACCAATAGGCAGTCAGTTGTGAGAGCAATGTGGCGATTTAGTTAAAAGAGAAAGTCGTTGGAAAATATTGAGGCATTATAAACTTTTCAGCAAACGAATACCAGTTTATATTTACATAATAAAGTAAAGAAAAGGCTTTTACTTTTTATTCCGTTCGCAGATTTATGCTATTGTTTTAAAAGCACTTTTAATGCCAATTTAGGAGTCGTTTTCTCTCTTATTTCTCCTTGTTAGTGGCATTGCAAGCGTCATTTGTTGGCTGTTTTATTCGCACCTCCACCAAATTAAGTTTTAAAGAGAAAACAGTACAGCGCATTGCGCGGACAGAGAACTTCGTATATCTTCGTGAAAGCTAGTAAAAATATAACAGTGTGTAAAATGTTTAGAACAAATTTTTGGTAATCGGTAAGTATATAAATGTTTGGATACAGGCGTAAAAACGGTCTAAAAATGCGTTGTTTAGCTATTTTGTTGAAAACTAACGAGGGATCAACTGTTATTGCTTGCTCGATAATTCCTTATATCATAATATACTATATAAATAATGGAGCAGTGGTGGCCTAGTGGTATCGCCCCCGACTTACGATTTGTAGGTCGTAGGTTTGAACCCTGACAGGCGCTTTACTTTGTGTAACTTATTTCATCACCACTGCTTTCAAAACGGTGAAGGAAAACATCGTGAGGAAATCAGCATGTCCTAGAACCAAAAATTCGAAGACATATGACATCCACCAACCCGCACTGGGCCCGCGTGGTGGATTATGGCCCACTCCCTCACAGAGAGGAGGCCTGCGTCCCAGCAGTGGGAACATTATAGGCTGGTTATGTATATAAATAATATATATTATTATTATATTATTTAATGAAGTTAAAGTCTGAGTTATGATTAGCAATTAACTTGTGATTAAGTTGTCAAGTTATAAGTAGATTGCGCGTAGTTAGTCGGCCCTTTACAAAAGAAATTATTTATGATAACGTCCCTTAGCACTTTTAGATTGTTGGAAATTGAGGCAATACATTCCTGGAACTGTGTACACGTATAGGGTTCAAATTAAATTAGCCGGGTGAAACTTCAAAGACGTGATGAGTGTCGATATCTAAACACCAAAGCAGTGTAGAACAAAAAGATGTTTATATATAAAATAGTATAGCTAGTCTTACCAAGGGGTATCGTATTTCCCAGTAACTGGGTTGTGGAGGTCAGATAGGCAGTCGCTCCATGTAAAATACTGGTATTCAGCTGCTTCCGGTTAGACTGGAAGCCGACCCCAACATAGTTGGGAAAAGCCTAGGCAGATGATGATAGTAGTTCGAAGGTGGATTCAAGTTGTGGGTTAAAAACCTAGCATGTACCTTTAACCAATTCGAATTTTAATGTTAACGAGTCGTCATATTTTCAATTTATTTCTGTAACATTTTGGACGCTACAGCCCTTACCTGCCTCACAGCTGCCTCATCAATAGGAATACTAAGCCTTATTGAGTAATAACGAGGTCACGTGTTTCGGATTTGCTCCTAAAAGGGGAAATTCGCCAAATGAACTTTGCTAACAGAGAAAAACCAGTCATTATTTATCTATCAGGATACCATTTCCCGATAACGAGATTAAGTAAATCGAGATTGGATTCTAAAATAATTGCTTGTTTTGATTTTGTATATTGTTTTATCTTTTAGATGCCGAGTTTTGACGGAGAGTTAGTTGGCAGGACTGAGGAATATGAAGTGGCTATGTCCTGTCATCATTTTTAGCATCATCATCATCGAAACCATTCCGGGACACGAAGTGAGTATCATTTTGTCTAATAAATACATAATTACAAACTTTTTCTTCTTCTTCAATTTGTGTGTTATTGCAAAATATTTAAGTACAACTTACCTGACGGGCAATCTCGTAATAAATTTTAAGAACATTCACAGTCTGACCTCAGTCGCAATCTGTCAAAAATACCTCTAATTTCGCTACTTTTTTGACATTGATTGTCGCTGAAATGACATTGCGACTAGATTTTAAACGTTTTTAATTACGGGAATTGGCTTTCCGGGTAAAGTTTTTATGAATTATATATTAAATACTAGCTGCGTCTCGCGGTTTCACCGTTTCGTTTCACACATACACACACAGTTACAAACTTTCGCCTTTATAATATTAATCTGATATTAAAAAACGAAGCTCCACAAAATACCTCAAGATGGCCGGTTCTATTACTGGTGACGCGAGAATAGAAGTGATCTCTAAGCTGTTCTTCCTACAACTCACGGTAAAAATATTCTCAATCTCATTATACTTCTGCAATTAGGTATATTAAGCAAGATCTAGACTCGGCTCGCTTTTTCTAGACATACTAACTAAGCAAGTATTTAAAAAGTAGCTGGATCACGGTATAAGAAGCTTTGTATCGAGTTTTCCTGGAGCCCGTCAAAATACCCGTAAAAATGCATATGGAAGCATGGCACAAAACGGAGGAGGCCTGTACACTGCAATGGGTGGAACAAGGCAATGACGATGATGATGCATTTGGCCCGGTTTTAGATCTAGGTACATAATGTGTATAGTACGAGTATTTTCATTTCCGCTGTACCTACTTAATTGTCAATGCACATAATATTGCATCATTAAATTTATTACCCACGGACGCCGTAAATTTGAAAAGTTCTAGATCCATTACTGGCATTGCAACTGACAATGCACTTCCGATCACAAAAAATATCTGGCTCGCCGCCAAATTGATATATGTCTTGGTTGATTGCAGCGACTGTATAGAAACTGTGGCTTTTCAAAAGGATTGACCCAGTTATCCATGTAGGAAACTGATTGTTAACTCAGCTATTATGTATTGTTAGGATATTGATATATTGTATGAGACTTATGAATTACAGATTGAAAACGAGGTGAGAACACAGCATGCAATCGCACAGATGAATTATTCCGAAGATACTGACGATTTAAAATATCTTGGTAAACACAAAAAAGGTTGGTATTTTAGTATTGTCACATGTATCTGATTGTAACAGAAGTAGTTTTCGATATTATTATCTTTTCCAATTCCAGGTTTACATTTAAAGCAGTCTTCATATTCTCCGTGGGGTCGCTGGAGCGCGTGTCAGGGCGGGCACAGGACCCGCCGGCGACACTGCTTGCGTCGTCAAATATGTGGAGACTCACTCCGCATAGAAATCGCAAGGTGATGTTTGAATATTTTATCGAAACGATTTCATACGTCGTCGGTGTGAATAAAAGGTGCACAGAATGTGACAGATACGAAAGCTTTTGTGAATTTTCCGAATAAGATTGTATTATTTATACGATGTTATGAAACAAAAATCTCCACTGAATATAGAGTCGATACTAGACAAAGCTAAAGTATGACTCATCACAAAATTCCTCGGAGTAGATGTGTTTTGTTTACAAATAATCGACCAAAGAGACGTTCATAATCGAATAAGATAATTCAGATACGATTATCTAATTCTGATTAAATATGCGAGTATAAAGAACCACAAAATAAACGTAAAACAAATTAAAATAATTATGTTGGTAGAAAACTTTTCTATACCAACCTGAAACTTTTTCGTTTTCAGCTGTAATCACCTAATTTTCTCAGAAAACTTTAGGTAAAAACTGACTCATAATAATATTATAGCATGAGTAATATTACTTTGTTTACAGTTGTAAAGAATCATCTCACCCACGCAGACCAAACTCGACGACGGAAACACAAACAGAAGAAAACGTTGCTGCAGTACGTACACAAGTAATTAATCTGAAATAAATAGGACTGTGAGTGCCTTGCAGCCTTGTACCACAGACCACAGCAATCAAAAATATATGAGGACTAATTTTGCCTTTACAACTCCCTTCTACAAAGACTTTCTCTGTGAATAATTTCCCGACGCTATGAAATAATATTCAGATAGATGAAATTTTAGTTAGTTTAATGGGTATGTATCATGTTTGTTTATATAAGGCTAGATACGTAAAACAAACAGCGTAGACGTCTGAAGTAGTTTGTGGTGAATACCTAACTAATAAAACATTGCGTACTGACTGAAGTAACTAGCACCGGTAGGCGGCGATGATAGATAAGAGTATTTAGAATTGAACGTTCGATAATATTTATTGACTCCTTTGTTGGTCTAGTGGTAGCAAGCGTTACTGCTAGCGTTACTGAGCATGAGGTTTTGGGTTCTATACTCAGGTTGGGCAAAATGTTATTGGGTTTTTCTATCTGGAATTTCTCAGTAGCAGCCCGAAGTGTGGATTTGTGCCCGGTTGATGGAGGCTCCTATTACATGAGACTTAAAGATAAACTGGCGAAATGTGAGTGTACTATTGATACGTCTCTGCTCAACCGTTTGGGGAAACACGACATGGGGCCTCGGGTTCGCAGCCCTGGTACGGTAAAAAAATCGAGTTCTCAGTAACAGCCTGGAGTTGGAAAGTTGGCGGTATGACTCCCCTGTGCTTCGGAAAGATCGTAAAACTGTGGGTCTTGCGCCTGACCTCTCGTATCGGATTGTCGTCCCATTGGATTATGAGAGTGAAGGAAGGAATGGACGTGCGTTTACGCACTCACTTATGCACTGTAACTTCGCCTGTGTAACTACATAACGTAACATGAAAACCAATCTCTAAAATATCAACTCTCAAAAGTCTCTGTTGAGGTTTATAAGAATATTATTAATCTATTGACAGCCGCAAATACGACAGCTGAAGGGTGAGGATGTGCAAAGGAGGTTCCGGGGATTCTCGCAGTGGAGCTCTTGGAGCGCTTGTTCTAGAAAATGTACTACGACGAGACGGAGGTAAGAACATACTTATGTATGTACACTTTTACTGATTTATTTTATTATACGTCACATTGAATATTAATAATTGTAGAAAGAAAGAAAATCGTTATTATGAAAATCAAAAGGGGTTGCGTCAATAAAACGCATAGGTATTAACGTAATATAGTAGGATTGTGTGCTCTATATTCCCCTTATTAATGCGAAAGCAGTGTTGGACCAGTGGAAAAGGCCCCTACTTACGCTTTGTAGGCCGTGGGTTCGAATCCAGGTGGGCGCTTTACTTTGTGTAAATAATGCCTTTGTCCCAGCAGTGGGAACATTATAGGCTGATTATGCTTAAACCTATAAAAATTGTTGAAGCAGCGAGGGTACGGAGGTGCAGTGCAGAGCACGCGCGAAGCCTTTTAGCAGCGAGAAGGCGTAAAGCATGTTCTTTATTTCTGTCACATCCGCGCGTAGTTGAAAGAATCCGCTAACATGCGCAGGGATTACACATTCTGCGGGGTAATTGTAACACACTAACAACAGTAGGAATGGCTTTAATATCGACAGTTCAACAACATTCATTGCGTTATTTACGTTATTGAGCAGACAAATGTTTCGAACACAATATGAAGCAATGGATTAGCAATATCCTTCAAAGTTATTCAGATTGAGATTGATAGTGTGTAACGCAATTAGGATGCAGGTTGATTCTATCTATTGACTCCAAGGCGACACGACCGGACCGGAGGTGATCGCAAATCCCGGGAATATTTTACTAATTCTACAAAGCACATGCAAATATGCACTTTATTTGTCGTAGATAAATATCAAATTTCCTTTATTACGTTGTAAATATTAGGTACTTACGTCCGCACCGTTGCACCCGCTCCGTAACGCGCTCCGGCAAATTAAAATTAAAATTTTAAAGTGGATATCTCGTCTACTTTTGAACTTTTCACAAATATGTATTGCCAATGATAATCCGTTTTAAGTCGAATACGAGTGGAATATTTTTCTAGGTACCCAGTTTCACAATAAATCGTTGGTCTAGCGGTCGCAAGCGCTACTGCTGAGGATGAGGTGTTGGGTTCGATTCCGAGGTCGGGCAAAATGTTATTGGGTTTTTCTGTCTCGAATATCTCTGTATTTGTGCCCGGTTGATGGCAATAGGCTCGCCCCTATTAGGTACATGGGACTTAAGTCCCAGTATGTTTAAACATAACTGGTGAAATATGGGTGTACTGTAGGTAGGTACACGCATATAATATCATACTTTGTTTCTTCGGTACAAGGCTAGTATAAATAAAATAAATCCTAACTCAAAAGGCATATTATTCCATTAATGGATACCTAGAAGATAATGCAAGATATTATTTAGATAATAACTGTGTGCGTTAAGTAGTTAAATGCACTTAATCTGTGACTATGTTTGTCATTTGTAAATATAAGTATTTAATATTTACATATTCTAACCTAACACAAAATAAATGTTATTATGTTTCTTAAAATTTAAATGTTCTAAATAAATGTTGTTTGTAATATTGTTAACTTTGTTTTAAGATATAATTTAGCTTTGATAACTTGTCATTTAATTTTAACAAAACATCTGTTACTCGCTTGTAATTTCGTATATCTACTATGTATTTGGTATTCGTACGCCGTTAACGGTACCTAACACATAGAGATCTCTGTACCTATTTTAGTTATAACACCTATTTATTAAACAAATAGAAAAACTTTGACGTTGAATTTGTTATGTTACGTAAGGTCTGATTTTCAATAATCAGAGAATTAGTTCAACCTGAGGAATAAATATTGCGGTTCCTCAGACGAAAGTTATCTGACCGATCAATTCAATAGACAGTTCGCAGGAACCATTATTTATATCGGATTAGTCAAACAAGCTGTACGAACAAACTGTATTGTTTATGACAATTGGTTTGTAAATATTATATTGAAGCATATAATACCGACAAAATTATATCACCACAATATTCATTACCTACAGTGTTTCTGACACAAGAACTAAGTAAATACTTTATGTACTTGGTGTAAATACTTAGTTGTAGGAACCATGTCGCACAAATGTACATACTGATAGTAAATTAGCAGTCATTTCCGAAACTTAGTTAATGTTTCAATGTTTTATAGATAGATAAACGAAATTGGAAAAACACAGCTTGATTACGATAAAAGTGAGAAAATCAAAATGGCTGAAACTGCCATCACAATAGCCCAGAAAGAGAGCTCAAGCGTGGCTGGTAGCCAATATCAAGACTTCAGACGGGCAGTTAATTAATGTAATCATATTACATCAATTTAAAATATTTCAGACTTTCAGCACAATATTTAATTAAGAATTTGTTAATTAACGTGAAATGTCACTAAAGTTTATTTTCATTAATCATCTTGAAGCGTGGCTACGGTAATGTTTATTAAATTTTGCAAACAATCGAGAAAGTTGATGACTTGAACAGACAGTATCAATGGTGAAAGATAACTATACAGGGCCAAATTAAATTAGTTAACGAAACTCTCCAGACGTGATAGGTATCGATATCTAAACACGATAAAATAAAATAAGTAAAACAAAAAATTAAGTTAAACGATTTTAATGAAAATAAAGATGTACTAAAAATAATTCGGTAGGTCCTATGTAACAGTCATCACATCAAGTGGTGTGGATAGATTAGTGACTAGATTGATGAGGAAAGTTCCACATCTATGTATCTAGGGCATTGATCAGACAAAAAAATAAAATCGTGGGGCGCGTGAAATTTCAATCAACAGTCAACCGCTCATATCATTATAAATGCTATTTACATATTTACTCAGGGTCGGTACACACGGCTACACATGAAGCTATACGTAACCAGTATAAGCTGACTTCTGATTGTAAGTAAAACCTATACAATGCGAGCTCAGCTAAAACTGGAAATGTATAGCTTGATGTGTAGCCGTGTGTACCACGATTTTATTTTTTTGTCTTGATTGATGAGGAAAGTGGTGTGATGACTGGTACCTAGGACCTAGCGAATTATTTTTTAGCTTTTAGTACATTATCTACATCACAATTTTCATTAAAACCGTTTTTTTTACTTAAGTATTTTATTTTCAAGTATTTATTTTTGTAACAAATATGAAATTAAAAATACTGAAAAAAATATGAAATCTGGCATTTTGTGCCAGCGGCCATGTTATATTTGAATTTTTTTATAGTGTACAGTAACTGTATTCTACTAGTCAAGCCCTTTCATTTGATACCTATATTGAGGGGGTGGTGAAAAAATGTGTAACCCGTCATTTTGTAGCGGCGGCCATCTTGGATTCACAATGATACTGATTAAATTAAATTGTATTGTCATCAAAACTAAAGGTGTGTACCAAATATCAGATCAACCCGCCAACAGGAAGGGGGTAAAATTCCAAGTACAAAATTTGACCCAAAAAAACAAACAGGGCAAGCTAAATAAAACCGTTTAAAAATAAAAATATTCTTTTTTTTTTGTGCTGGTATTGTTGTTATTTGAAGTATGAGTTGAGAAAATCTCTTTTCTTTTGTTTTATCGTGTTTAGATATCGATACCCATCATGTCTGTGAAGTTTACACACAAAAAATGTTTTTTTAAACTGATATTTCAAGTGACTTTACTAACTGCGGTCAATGACCCCACAAAAAATCCTCAAATTCATTTATTTTTTGTTTTATCGTGTTTAAATATCGACACCAATCGCGTCTGCGGAATTTCCCTAGCTAATTAAATTTGATCCTGTATAATACATAATAAAATACGTACTAATTTAATGAGTAGTTGTTAAAGCTTATTAGTTAAGTACTTATTACTTAAGCTTATTACTTATAAATTAAGACTATTGTTACTAACCCAATGGATCTCTGTTATCTGAATAAATAATAAAAAATTAAACACATGTTTTCTCTATTATAGGTTCCAATATCTAATCATCCTATGGCCTATGTCTAATTATATGACGCTGTTTACCTTTTTTTTTTTTCTGACATTGGCTGTCATCTTGTTGTGGTCCTTCTGACATTGTGTTCTATAAAATGTGAAATTAGCTACTGTATGAAAATTGTGTCGATTCTTTTTTCTTTATAAGACCACAACGCAGGTCTGTATCAAACACCCACCATTATTGTTCTTAATCTAAACTAACATTTTAAAGAGAAAATATTTGATTTTTTGTATGTTTGTTTGTTACGCTTTTACGCTAAAACGGCTTAACGGATTTAAATGAAACTTGGCACAGGGGTAGACCATGATTTGACCATTTTTATCCTAATATTCCCACGGGATCGAGACTTATGTGGGTGAAACCGCGGGGCGCTGCTAGTTCCTAATATACTGATAAAGCATTACTTCACAGGCACTGTCTAAGACGAGCGATATGTGGTCGGAAAGTGGTGAAGCAGTCAGCCTACTGCTATATGGAAGGCAGCTACTGCCACCTCTGGATCCGAAGCAGGATGCAGAGAAGAAAGGACCCAGGTGATCTAGCACATAGGTACTACGCTAACAGTATTTATTCACATTAACCACGCTTCTACATATATTCACGTTTGTTCCATTAATACTTAATAACTTTGTTGAAAGGTGTTGTGACTTCAACTTAATTATTTACCGTTATTTGGAAATTCTATCGGCACGTGTCAATAATGTTTGAAGAACAATGTTCTTATCTACTAAAGTGAAAACCTTTAGTCTTATTACCAGTATTGTGTTACTTTAATACCTTATTTATTTACGATTTTCATTGTACATATCTACGTGTTTGTTTTAATTGTGAATGTTATGATTCCTTACCTAAAACATATTTACCGTCTCGTCAGCTAGAATGTTTTATGTATACTTGAGGCAAATCGAACTTGTTATGTAATGAACAGCATATCCAGTACAAACTTGGGTAACTGGTATATCGATAAGTGGGCATTGGATAAATAACCTAGACTAGTAGATACAAGTTTTCCGTAGCGTAGGCCGGGTAAGAATGTTGTTATAGAAATTCCTACCTTAGGCTCGCACTGGGTAGAAACATAAATTTCTATCAGATGAGATTAAATCGCCGAATATTAAAAGTTGAACGGCCGCTAGTAATTATGGAATATCTACTTATTCGTGAGGTTAGCCTTTTCATAACTATTTTGGGGTCGGTTTCCAGTATACATATATATGTATATATAGAGTGAATCGTTGAGATGAGTCAGTATGGACAAATCTGAAACTAAACATAGTTTTTGTTAGATTAGGATATTATATTTTTATTTTAATAATTTGTAGTTTATTTAGTATTAGAAGTTTGTACATATTAGATAATAAATACCCCTTATATAATTAATGTATGCAAAATATTGAAATACTATGGTGGTAGAAAATTTTGTACTTAGAACTTAATAACCATATCGTCGATTTAAGCGTAGATAAAGGCTTCTTTTTAAAGGAAAACTGCTTTTACACAGGCTACAAAATTTAAAATAAGCTTGTGGAACCACTGGGTATTAGGTACTCATTTTTATCTAACATAAAACTCTCGCTATATTATAAGTCAAACAGTATACTCGTGAGTGAAAACTTGGCATTGAGTTGAGAAAGAGCCAGGATAAAGAACATTGAAATGTCTTTAGGCTATTTGTATGTGCCACACGCTTTCAAACTTTGTACAACAAAACTTAAGATGAAGTGGTTGCGAGAGGCATGATTTATGTCTGACACCCGACACATGCAGAGATTATAACTTGATTTCCGCGAAACATTATGTTCAGTTTGTGGCATGTGTATCCTTTGCTGATAATTTAATTACCAATCAGTCGCGCGCTAAGCGTTTTCATATACAAATCTAACACCTATAGTAATTTTCTCAGTTGTCAGTCAACAAAAGTTACTCACCTCTTGCAAAAATTTCCGCATTCTACCTACATATTTAAATAAAGAAAATATTTCATTCATTTTATTGCTGTTTCCTGTAAGTACAGTGGTTCCTCTTATTCGCTCAAACGTTGCGAGATAATTTGACAAATTGAAACAACGATGTGTGTAGGTGCGCTCGAGCTTACTAAGTTGCAATATATTATAAATGTCAAGTTGTTCACACAACAGGAATTTCATTTTGAAACTCAGAAAATGTAGGTACCTGTTTACGTGGTTTTTGTTTCCGTAAGCATGAAACTAACTGTGCATAAAAAGTTCTTGTTTCTCAAACAAAAGTAAGCTAATAGACTTCGACGAGGGAATAAGCCAGGTTTTGCAACACATGGCGATGATTAGAATGATTATTATTATTTATAATTCAATGAAAATTGATTGATTGCTCTTCGCTTGTGAACACTTTACTAACTATTTTATTATAATCATAATACAGCTTTGTTCTGCAGGTGGTCTAGATTAATTAGAAGTAATTTTGGTGTGTATTTGGGCAAAAAAATACTAGTGAATACGAATATTTTTTGACGAGAACGTAGGGAAGTAAGAAAGTTTCTTGCACTTATATATATATATATTTATATAAATTAAAGTTAAATAAACCCTTTTAAAGGTTGAGATAAATACTTTATTTTGTTGACGAGGCCCTTTTCCGCACAACTTCAAAAGATTTTCTCTGCTATCCAGGTACTAAAATGCGCAGCTTCCTTTGCTTGCCACACAAAAAATCACGCAAAATTTAGAAAGTTTTCTTCAACTTACAGTGTATACAGTAGAAAGAGTAGAGTCAATGGCGACTCCTGCGCCTGCAATCCACCCTGAGGACTCCCAGGCGACGCCAGCGCCTCCACTATGTGGCAGGCTCGGCCGGTATCGTGGCTCTGCGTCTGCGCGACTTCGACAGCGCATGCGCGACATGGTCCGCATCATTGGTGGACGGCCCGCGCCGCCCGGCAAGTGGCCCTGGCAGGTCGCTGTGCTTAACCGATATAAGGTAATTTTAATGGTGTAAGGCAAGTCATTCGTAGATCGTAGGTTCGAACCCAGACAGGCGCTTTAATTTGTGTAAATTATTTCATCACTGCTCTCAAACGGTGAAGGATTTTTTAAAAAAAATTCGTGTGAAGACATGTGACATCCGGCTCGCGTGGTGAATTACGGCCCACTCCCTCTTACAGAGAGGAGGCCTGTGTCCCAACAGTGGGAACATTATAGGCTGATTATGTAAGGTAAGTCTTCAAACATAAAAGTGGGTAGGTATACTTTCACAAATCTACTGAATTTGGGACTTGAACATAACTGGCGAAATGTGTGTGTACTAAGTACACCTCTGCCTAAACCTTTGGGATTACAGGCGTGATGTTATCCGGATCAACGCCCTGGGAACTGCACGCGAAAATCTTTACGTCCCTATATCGCTGGCGGAAGGTCCCCCGGGAATTCGAAGCACGAAGGTCCGAGCTCGGTCAGATCCTAGGGGCTGAATGGATGGAGCGACTTGGACAACCCAAGTCAACCCCTAGCCACAATAGTGGCGGTAAGGCCTGTTATGGAGGAATGGCTGGACAGTGCTGGCATCGCACCCTCGGGTTCCGGCTGAAGCAGGTGCTTACTAGACACGGATGTTTCGGAAAGTTCCTGCGTGGCGTAGGTCGGGAGCGGACGCCCGCTTGCCATCATTGTGTGGATTGCCCCGAGGACACGGCGCAACATAAGCTGGAAGAGCGATCAGCTTGGGCCCAACAGCGCTGTGCCCTCGTCACAACACTTGATGCAGGTGTTCTCTCGCTTCCGGCCGTGATTCAGTCCATTTGTCCACTGCTGGTCATGCAAGGGCCACGTAATAGGTACCGCTACAGGGAACGTGTCTTTCTAATTTGGACTGCAAATTGGATTACGCGCTACTTATAATTATTACTATTTTTTGCAATAAAAAGTTTTCTACTTCAAAGACCTCGGTGGGTCGAGTCTGAAATTACTGAAGTAATTTTATTCATCACTTTGTTAGAAGTAGGTACGAAGTTATTTATTACACAGACAAATGAAGGGGCAATAAAATTGTAGCTCTTTGATAAATAATTACTTGAGTATTTCAGGCAGCGTTTAAATAATGTTGAAAAGTAAGGCGTTAAGGTGGGCAGGTTGGTTGGTTGTTTGTGTATTTGTGTGTGTGGTTTTAATAGTTATTTTTTACCATTGTTCCTCTCAACCAAAGCACCTGCCACCAAATCTCTTCACCACACTTGGTTCAGTTGACTGGTAGAGAATGCTTAAGGCATTAGTACGTTTTTGTACCTTTTTGTGCGAAAAGTTTAAATAAATAAATGAATAAATAATGAAAGAGTAATTAAACGCATGTGTATTTGAACATAAATCGTACGTGGGCCGAAGTTATTTTGATAATACAACGGGCATTTGTTTTCTCGCTCACTGTAACTGCTGACACGAACTGTAATCAAGTATACCTACGTCCATACTTCAAATAAAAGTAATTAATACAAAGAGAAAGGCGCAGTCAAAGCACAGTCACGCACAAAAGTATTTGGCTTAATTCTTTAACGAATTTGTTTGGAAATTGCTATGCACGATTTAGTTGTTAACTATAATTTGCATAATCACGCGAGGCATTCTAAACGCGGTTGTTTTGTACATAATTATATGTATACATTCCTAGATGAGTACCGACGTTCTACAGTAATTACGGGTATTGAGAGTATTCAACAAAATCGAACTGCACTTGAACTAATATGATTTGATTTTGGGTTCTGCGACTAACTACTACTACTAATACTAGTCATAATTACTAGCTGCACCCCATGGTTTTACCCGCATAATTATCAATCCTGTGGGAATATCGGGATAAAAAGTTTCCTATGTCTTAATCCAAGTCATGGTCTACCTATGTGACAAATTTTATCCAAATCCGTTCAGTCGTTTTAGCGTGTAAGCGTAACATACAAACACATAAAGTCAAATCTTTTCTCTTTATAATAAACTAGCAGCGCCCCGCGGTTTCTCCCGCATAAGTGTCGATCCCGTGAGAATATCGGGATAAAAACTATCCTATGTCCTTACCCGGGACTCAAATTACCTCTATACCAAATTTCATCTAAAACGGTTCAGCGGTTTAAGCGTGAAGAGGTAACAGACAGACAGACACACTTTAGCATTTATAATAATATATTAGTATGGATTATTATTATTATTTTGCACCACTGACAACCCCATGTTTTTATATCCACGCAATCACTGTCCATTCCAAGGTTGCCTGGAAGAGATCGCAGAAAGCGAAAAGTCCGCCCATTGTATGTTTTATATTAATAATCGTATCTTTTTGTTATGTTTTTTCTGATGTGCAATAAAGTATACATAAATATTATTTTCCTATGTATCCCTCTTGTAGCGTGACAAATATATATCTCAATTAATTTGGCCCTTCTAGCTTCCAATAAAATGGTACACGTGTCGTACACGCTAAAAGGGCTCGGTTCTTCCTTTCAAATTAGATATTTTAATTTTGCTCATCTATATTTACGAAGCAGAATACCTACATGTCTATCTGATCTATTAAGTAAATATCAAATTGAGTTTGGGAATAAATTACTATTTGTAAATAGGTACCTAATTTCGTCCCAATTTAGGTAGCAGGATAACGTTTTAAGACGGCTTAAGGGTGGGATAAATTTATTTCCTTTGAATAAATCCTGATATTACGATGGATTAGATAAAGTTTCATTGGAAATAAAAATACTGATTGTTTGAGAATTTCAGTAAGTCGGAGATAATTCAATGTAATCTCTTAAAACCGCTGTTTTGTCAGAGCCATACGAACGTGTTTACTAATTAAGGTAAGACATTTTCTTGATAAAGGTTTGGCTCGAGAGAAGGGCTATCGGATAACAGTTTGTTGTCCACAATGAGTAAATTGGTTCGGTACCGTATCTCCTTACAACATAGACTCTAATATTACTGGACAATTTAATGCTAAAGTTTAAAATGTTCAAGATTTTCTATTCATCATCATCATTTCAGCCGAATATCGTCCACTGCTGGACATAGGCCTCCCCGAAGCACCACCACTTTCACCGCCGGCCTTCACATAGAGATACGGATGAACTTTTCGACGCTATGTTTTAGTTTGTGAATAGTTTTAATTAATTAATTAGTTATTAATTGTTATTTACTTACATATTATTTTAATGCTAAATAAAGATAAGCATATAACAGAATAATTAAAAAACAATAGGTACTAATAATAAAGCTGAAGAGTTTGTTTGAACGCGCTATTCTATGGAACTACCAGTCGGATTAGAAAAATTATTTTTGCACTTGATAGCCCAATTCTTGAGGAAAGCTATAGGCTATTTAACATCACGCTATGACTCTTAAGAGCCGAGCAATAAGAAAATAAATCAAAAACAACGCTAAGCAAAAACGAAGTAATAGCGCGGGTAGGTGATGCGATGCGACGGGGTGGATCGAGGATCATGAAATTTCATGTGGTCAAAGTCGCGGGCAGAAGATATATTTTATAAAATGGCCAAGACATGAAAAAGGTTATTATGTTGATATCAACTCGACATTCAATTGGTCAATACAGACTAGACCATAGTCGAGTTGCTATGAACCTATATGTATTTTGATCTTTGTTATTTAGCCTACACTGTCCTACTGCTGAGCAAAGACCTCCCCCAAATGCTTCCATGTATCCTTTTCTAGCGCCACCTCGAACCAACCCTTGCAAACGCGTCTAGATCGTCTCGCCACCGCTACCTAGGCCGGCCTCGGCGGCGCCGTCCATCATCGTCTTTGTTGTTAAATAATAATTATAGTTAATCAATTTATGTAATAATTGTTATTACATTAAATATAGTTTTCTTTGCAAAAATCTGCTCAGTGCCGTAGCTTCAAAATATATTTAAAGGAAATAATTTGAAAACCGACGAAAATATAAAAGAGATACTTACTCGTATGTATAGTTCGAAATACGTACGCTAAGAAAACTCTTAAAAACTAGCTCCAACTCGAAAAGATGTATTATCACCCGGGGACCCGCTCGTGGTACACATGTGTACCAGCTCGTCCTAATGAAGTTAATCACCAGTGAAAAACTCGGTCGAACTAACAAGTTTCATGCCAGAACATTAATCGAAAGGTTATCCAGCTTGTAATTGAAACTTTCCCTTAGTGAAAACTTAAATCTATTGATATTTCTTCCCTTGTCTTACCAGCGCAACTTTTTTTTAGTTTTTTGACTTTACAATATTAATTTTGCGATGGACGGCACCGCCTAGATCGGCCCAGAAAGAGCAGGCAAGATGATTTCGACGCGAGGGTTAGTTCGAGGTGACGTAAGAAAATAGTGCCTCGAAATCTTTGTCTAGAAGTAGTACAATAGGTACAGCCGACGGCACGTCGGTGGTAACTTTTTGACCTTGAGCTGGCCTGGCGTAGTTTGCAATAGGACTATTGCCTTTGTTACCCACTGACGGCCGGTCTACTCTACAGGATGAATAAAAATAAAATTATTTAATTATTTATTCACTTTAGTGTATAATAAAGGTAGAAAGGCGGATTTAATTATTAGGCATTTATTTATTTACTAGCTTCTGCCCACGACTTCGTCCGCGTGAAATTTAACCTCCCCCCATTCACCCTATTCACCCTCTTAGGGGTGGAATTTCGAAAAACCTTTTCTTAGTGGATACCTACTCTTCACAAAGAACACACCTAGCCTGTTCGTTGATATATCATTTAGCCTGTTCGTTGATATATCAGTCAGGACTTAGAATTTTATATAGGTATATAGATTTACTAGCAGCGCCCCGCGGTTTTACCCGCGTAAGTTTCGATCCCGTAGGAATATCAGGATAAAAACTATCCTATGTCCTTTCCCGGGACTCAAACTATCTCTGTACCAAATTTCATTTAAATCGGTTCAGCGGTTTAAGCGTGAAGAGGTAACAGACAGACAGACACACTTTCGTATTTATAATAATATTATGGATTATGGATATTATGGATTTAAACTTTTCGCACAAAAAGGTACAAAGGCGGACATCATGCCATAGGCATCCTCTACCAGTCAACGAAGGGTGGTAAGGGTGGTGAAGGGTGGTGCATTTAATTGAATATTTTGTTTTTCAGGAAGCATTTTGCGGCGGCACCCTCGTCTCACTCCGATGGGTAGTGACAGCAGCGCATTGCGTGCGCAAGCGGCTGTACGTGCGTCTAGGCGAACACGATCTGCTGCTGAGGAACCGCGGCGAGCTGGAGATGAAGGTCACAGAGGCCGTCATCCATCCCCGCTATGACCCTGACACTGTCGTCAACGACGTCGCTATGTTACGGTAACACATTAGAAATATTTTATTTCACATAAACCGACATGGACACATAAGAAACTTAAGAAGTTTTGGTGCACGGTTCTAATTGGTCGTTTCCTATGGTAAAGAGCATAAAGCACCATGATTACTCTTTTAATAATATGGGCGACGCGGTGCAAGTTTTTTGCCTGTGGCATACAATAAAATTGTAGCAACAAATGACTGACTTTGACTTTATTGTTTCTTCAACTAAATGACACAGGCAATTAAATCGCACCGTGTCAATGAGAGCAGTGCTCGTCGGTTCGTGTTTACACCACTCACCACCACCATCACTGCTCTTATAACGGTGAATTAGGAAACCAGCATGTTCTACAACCAAAAATTCGAAGATATGTGACATTTACTAACCCGTACTGGGCCCGCGTGGTAGATTACAGCACACTGCCTCTCAAAGAGAGGAGGCCTGTGTCCCAGAAGCGGGAACATTATAGGCTGATTATGTATATTATGTAAATCATGCTTTATCGTAGTTTACGATGCATTGCCTCACCCTTATTGTGTCGAGTCCGTAATTTGGCCCTAAATGGTTGAAAACTAAACTCATTTTGCAATGTTGGGACATTAAATTCGAGTTATAACATTCTTCGTCGTAATAGATTATACCTAAAGTGGATAAAACGAAAGTTAATTTTCATTATCTGGGTAACTTATCTGGCAGATTGTTCTATACAAATTCCGTTCCTCTTTTAATTTATTTGGTGTTTATTGGGACACTGTGAAACAGGCTTTCAGTGTTTTTGACGATTAGGTGGGTGGGATTTAATAAAGACTGTCTACAGCCGATGATTAATTTCCCTTAGGCTGGCTCCTACGCTTTGAGTACCTAAACAGGCTTATGTAGGTGTTAATCAATTTGGAGATTTTATGCTATTTTGGGCCAGTATATAACTTTAAAGAAAGAAAAAGTATTTATTGCGACTCGTACAGGAAGATCACAAACTAAACTAAACAGTAAAAAATAAAAAACCAAGTTGTATAAAAAAAAAGTAACAAAAACAAAAATGAAACAGAAAATCCGACTTTATAGACATGTTTACGGTTCTATTACTTCTAATACAAGTGAATTTAATAGCGTTTTCATTTCCTCTTAACGACGAAATTGATAAGGTGCGTAGGTAACATCACAGTATCGCTTTTCCCCCCGGGTCTAATCTTCAAGGCAAACGCAATCTATTTTTTTCCGAGGCCCTTTAATAGTGAGTTATCAATTTTATGACGGACTGTACTCAAGCTTAGACCCTTAGCTTTAGAATTTCTGCGTTTTATTTGAGTTATAAGTATCGTTGTATCCCTTGACTATACTACTTGCCTATGCGTCTATAATTTTTCAGCAAACACAAAGTAAAAGTTTATGGTAAATCTAATTACCAAGTCGGTGAGAAAAATTGCGTTTTTATCATGAATGTTCTAAGTTATTTTATATATGTCGCAGATGGATTGTAGAATCCGCTGTTTTACAAAATCGCTAGTTGTTTTACAAAACAGCTCCGTTATCAACTGAACGACGTTCAGCTGGATTGTCATTGCGCTATGTTTTATTAAATTGCTATCGACGTATAGACGTAATGCAGAATGGCTTATCTGCAGTCGCAATGGGCGTCTTTCATAAAAGTCTGATAACTTTTAATTAATATTGTCCTTAAAATCACTGTTTTGACTTGAGTTAAGGTAATTTTTGCTCGTATTACTCGTTTTATTTAATTCTGTTTCGGACGCCATTAGTGTTGCTACGACACACGAAGCCACGAGCGACAAAATTTAGAACTAAAATCTACAATCTGACGTTTCATTTCACGCTGTTTTACAAAACCGCTAATCGTTGACCCGCTGCATTGACGTTTATGCAAATCTGCGTGTTTAAGTTCAGTAATTATGGAACACCGCTGAACGTTGTTCAGTTGTTTTACATAACGGAGCTGTTTTGTAAAACCACTAGCGGTTTTGTAAAACAACGGATTCTACAACCCATATGCGACAAATACTCGTACTAATTTATGCACCAAAACGAGTATGTTAAAGTTAATAAGGAGTCTAGAATTTGTGAGTGAAAGTCGGTAGCGTATGAAGGGTCAATTAGAACTATTAAATTATTCCAAGTAGCTGATTTTAGTCCTAGTAAGCTTTGACTTTTTAGACAAGGACACGTAATGTAACGTCCTTACATAACATCACGCCTTTATTCCAAAAAGGGGTAGGTCGAATGTTTAATTAAAAAGTAAATAAAGAAGAACAGCCGCCCCTAATCACATTTCATCTATTGAATCGGTTAGGGCAAAGGATATTGACCAGCAGTGATGTGGGTCGTCTCTATGATTGTTTCGGGAGATATTATTCAACCCAGCTTGCGTCCAAATACATACCATGAATAAATATTCGACTTGATGGCAAATATCTAAGCCATCAGACCCCTTTTCAATATATCTTATGTTTCTATCCGATCCAATAAAAGAAAGTAAAATATTTTCCTCCACCTTTTACTGTTTACCGTCCTATAGATACGTATTTGATTGAAAACTTGCGACCCGCCCCTGAGGGTCTACATTCTTAGACCGTCAACGAAGATATGGGTCCGACCGAAAGTAGTTGATCTTTCAACAAGTGACAAAGGATGGCTGTTGTTTGAGTTGACGGTCCCAAAAATCATATTTTTGCCAACAACATTCTGGAAATTTATTTAAAGACGCAATCAGTTATTGAGTCACTGGTTTTCAGTCCTAAGCCTGTTACTCCATGGTGAAAATGGACATGAGCGATAAGTATGTACATAATAAGTAAGTATTAAAAATTACGAGAAAAAGATTGAGGGAAATGTTTTTATTATTTTTTAATACAAACATCAAAGCGTATTGTATTAAATTCCACTGTACGAGATTAATTTAAGAAGTAAGTTCTTGATTTTTGCCAAGATTTTGGAATATTATAAATGGTCCCTCTAGTTTTCAAGGTTCATAATTGATAAAGGGGAACGCTTATAAGATTCCTATGTTGTCTGTCTTTCAGTTGATCGGTTTGTTATTGTTTGCCTGCTCATATTTAAAGTTACGCCGCAAGCGTCAGGGTAACCCGCGAAATTCAAATTTTCTTACGTTTTTTGCAATTTGCATGTCAGTATCAGGCTGTATAGTGATCTAAACACAATTCGCGGCTGCAAAAAACATATGTTCATTTATAGAGTATCATATTATCATAAAAATCATCAATACATAAACTCTCTAAATTCATGTTACCCTATTGAATAACTATTTCATGAAGTCATATATTTGAGGCTAATTTGAACTCGGCAGTTGTATTGCTGATTCTAATGATTATAACTCTGCAAAGTCATATTTGTTACGGTCGCGAATCATATTTTAATCCCCCGTAATAAGATGGAGTACTCCGTAAATACTGTCAGTATAGTAGGTCTACAGTAAAGGCATGAGTTTAAAAATTATTAAACCAGACAACTGTTACAAACAAACTGTTATTGGTAAAATGCCGCGGTTTTTTTGTCATTGTGGCTTACCGCGCTTGTGATCTTCCAAGGCAAAACCAGCTCGTTATTGACTGTTGTTATTGATTAATGAGCTCGTTTCTCGACAAAGGTCGAGCATAAGAGAGAGCTTGGTGTGCAGAGCGCTATAATATACACGCTATAATTGCTTCGATAGAGTCTCCACTCTAGCGAAGATATGATATAGTGTCATAACACATACACATACATATATCCTCCTTCGTAGGTTGCCAAAGTTCGACAATAATAAAGTTATTATTGGCAATATTTCGAGTTGAGAAAATAATGCATATGTGAAAAGCGAACTGTAACTGAAATGTGGAGCCACAAATTGAATTAAATTTCCATAATACGGGTACCTATGAAAAAATATTATAGGAATAACGGGTGCTTTTCTCGTAAATCATGCCAACCTAATATTAACTTTAGAAAATATATTTCTGTGCTGTTTTGTGGTCTCACACCATTTTAGGACGTGGTGTTTATACAAAACATTTTATTAATTATGAGGTAAATATACAAGACGATATCTGCCCACACATCTTGATTAGGTTGCTTAAAACAACAACAAAAAAAAAGTATCTATCTTTAATAAGGTAAGTAAAGGACTGTTTATGAAACGATAATACTTACGTAACGGTTTTGAAATGTAGCAAAATCTATATTAAATTTAATATTTTGAATTTAATATTTTATACTTTAAGTTAGCATCATCTTTAATGTTCCCACTGCTGGGAGACAGGCTTCCTCTCTTTAAAAGAGAGGCGGCTGTAATCTACCTCGCGGGCCCAGTGAGGGTTTGTAGAAGTCACATGTCCTCGAATTTTTAGTTCTAGGACATGCCAGTTTCCTCACGATGTTTTCCTTCACCGTTTTTGAGAGCAGTGGCGATTAAATAAATAAAATGATACAAAATAAAGCACCTGCCTGGGTTCGAACCCACGACCTACAAATTCGTAAGTAAGTCGGGGCCGTTACAAGTGGATAGATGTAAGATTATATTTTTATTTAATTAAGCGTTCTTTACTTTTACTGCCTCCTAATTATTTTTTGTTAATTGACAGATTGCCGGAGCCGGCGCGGCCAGATCTGGGGCACGGTGTGGCGTGTTTGCCCCCGCCCCATCAGCCACTACCACCCCATACCTCCTGCATTATACTGGGTTGGGGCAAGAAGAGGCCTACTGATGTCCACGGGACTAGAGTGTTGCATGAAGCTCAGGTTTGTTCATATCTCAGAGCATGGAGACGCCTCGGCGGCCGTTGCTAAAGATGGCATTGTCAACACTTCCAATACAATTAAAACTTGTCACCGTTTATTTGCACTATACCACAAATGACGTATTCGTATAGGAACTGACGGCTTTGATTTGCGCTCCGTGATAAAAGATTCAACGTACTTTTAGCGCCACGAATTTCATTAGCAGGTACTGCCGTCTCTAGACACTGCCGGCACGATTCCGTTCTCTGTGGTGAAGTCGTCCTCAAACGTCATCTAACGAATTGTGGCATACCCGTTGATCGATGGCAGGAGTTTACTCGAAACCGAGAAAGTTGGCATACTTCAATCCACAAAGCATCTGAATGCTTTGAAACAAATTATCTTGAAGATCGAGAAGTAGCGCCAAATCCGCAAAAGTCGCTCAAAGCCTTCATAACTTCACATACAACGATGCTGATTAGCTCTTGTGTGCACGGCGTGACCGGGTTTTCAAGAACAAATGTTTTGCTAGTTATCAGAGTGCTCACGAAAGAAAAGAAAATTAGTCTGGGTCCCTGTCCCCGGATACGGTGAAGGGGATTATACAGGCTGGCAGGGATATAGACGCGCAATAACCGGTGTAAAATTTCAATGCAGGAGGCGTTGTATTTTAAATAGGTTATAAAAAAAATCGCTGTTCCATACATTTTGACCATGTAGGTATTCCGCACTTTTTTGATAACCGACGAAAAATTTCTTCGCTAGGGGTCCAGAATCATGTGCTGAATTCATGGTTTCAGTTTGCGCGTCCATGTCCTGGCACCCTGTATATTACTTGAATGAAACGGCTATTGGTGCTTGTTGTAGCCGTTTGGCTAAAGGCGTTAGCGTCAACCGGCCAAGTGGGCAGTCGCAGATTTAAACCACGCACGCTGCAGTATTGACGTGTAGCCACGCGTATTTCTAGCGTAATATCATTACATGACTAATAGATAACGGTAACATCGGACCCATAATGCTAGTAGTTTAAATATTGGAAAATGTTCACGGGATAACATCATGTAAAATACTCTTAGATTTTTAGGGGTGGGTTATGTTACGTAGACGTATAAAAAAAACCCTTCATGGAAACCAGTTACGAAACCCCGGTTTCCTTGACGGCCGAAGCGATATGGGTACCTACCCACACAAACAGCTGAAAGACTGCGTGGGACAAGCTCATACTTTTGTATAAGTCCCTCCTGCTACAAAATTGGACAGCATAAGACCTACCCAAATATATTTTTTATGAATAAAACGTAATCGTGTATTCCTCGAACGGGTAAGCAGAGGTCTATGGTACCTACACCCACATATCGCCGCATTTTTCTAAGAAAACGTTAGTTTTTGTAGAATTGTGTCTTCGTATCGTAGTCCCTATTCATCTTACGCACCATTATCCTTTTTTTATGTGTACCCCAGCAATATTGCGAGCAATGTCGTGAAACGTTAAGATCGTAATAAGCCCTACATACTGGTTCGCCACCTAATTTATAATCTGTGGTGAACGAATTACTGCGGATCGCAAATTTCTCATTTGACTTGTGCAACTTGTACGGCACACAGTGATAAGGAGTTGATACACTTTGTATTTCATGTACACAGTTTATCTACGAGACACACAGTTTAAACCACAAAAGGCGAATAGGACTACAAACTCGTAAGCTCGTGCAAGTTGTTTTAGTCGTTTCGCGAATATTTAAGTAAGTGCTTTATAGTAGCATGTTTACATTTAATTAGATCGCTGAGTGATTCCTATAATTTACTGGTCGTTAACAGTCAAATAAAGACTATCAGTTTCATCTTTAGAAACTGTAGTATAAGAGCCAATATAGCTTTATTATAGTAGCTTTAGATACCTATAACGGCCTCATGGCCTCGTACAGGACTTTGTTTATGTTATTTTTTTGTTTTTGTTTCTTTTTTGGGGTTCCGTACCCAAAGGATAAAAACAGGACCCTATTACTAAGACTCCACGGTCCGTCTGTCTGTCTGTCTGTCACCAGGCTGTATCTCATGCACTGTGATAGCTAGACAGTTGATATTTTCACAGATGATGTATTTCTGTTGCCGCTATAACAACAAATACTAAAAACAGAATAAAATAAATATTTAAGGGGGCTGCTCGATATTAATAACGGCAACAGGTAGACGCTTGAAATATTCACAGAATATTTAGTTTTATATTCACTTTAAAAATAAATAATTAAATTTAAATAAAATAAATATTTAAGGGGGCTCCCATACAGATGTGATTTTTTTTGCATTTTTTTTTCTTGTGGTACGGAACCCTTCGTTTGCGAGTCCGACTCGCACTTGGCAGGTTTTGTGTCTTAATTTGTGTTCTTCCTGTACGAGTCCCAATAAATACTTTTTCTTTCTTTCTTTACCAGACCATTTAAAGATTTAACCCTCGCGCCTCGGTACACAAAAATTGAATCCTGATAAACGGACATGAAGAAATGAATTCTGACAAATAACGTATTTGATGGTCCTAAATATAATTTCGTGGAAATCTTTTCTTGCGAGAAGGGTCAGTCAAGGCTTCTCCTAGTCTCCAGGGGCTCTTACACTTTTTGCGGGATAATCCCGTAAGTATCTCACAAAAGAGTAACTACTATTTCCATGTGAGAATCCTTGTAATGCAGGTATGTTAGGTAAAGCCATTATATACAAATGTAGGTATGCATCAAATACCCCAATTTCACGTCGGACCTTATCTCTTATTGAAACCTTCCTTAACTCATCACATTGTATAAGCCGCATATATGTACGTACATACAATATTAAAATATATATATATTTTTTTTTTATTAGGTTCCTAAATCTAAATCTAAGCCGTATCTTCAGTAAAGCAAGTATTGCAATAAACGATTTGAGATTTGAGATTTATATTACGATCGTGAGATTACTTTTCCTTTAAATCTCCCTTCTTAACTTCGTACAGAAATGTTAATTAAAAGAGAGACATATTAATTTATTATCAAAAATGACAATTTTCTTAGGTATGTGAAATTATAGGGTAAATTCTAAAGTGTGTGTCACATCTATGATTATCATGATTGCGGCTATTGTGCTCAAGTTGTAATATAGAAACTTCCTTACTAAATTAAAGATCTTACGTCATCATTTACCTCGCCAATAAACCCAATAATGTTGGGGTCGACTTTTGGTCGAACCAACTGAGTACTAGTATTTTACATGGAGCGACTGCCTATTGGACAACCTACGAGTAGTTACTGGATAAAACAAGACTCCTTTGGTAAGCCTGCTTGTCAGACTTTCGGGTTTCTGTCGACCCATAACGACTGTCAAAGAACCACTAATGACAGTTGCGGGCACGGAGGGGTCTCGGTATGTAAAGGTGGTCACCACCCCGGGGGGCAACCGTGGCATGCGTGATCGATCGACCTATGCGGCTGTTTTACTTAGCCAGATTCAGCTTTCCTACAATCATTTAATTCAAATAAACCATCTTCGTGGATTTCACACTTCATTGCACTCTTGTGATAAAAAGCACATGCTCAGTCGTCAAAATTGTGATTTGGCGTTGATTGTAATGAGACAGATACTATGGGCAATGTAAGCAGGTATCTATAAAAGCCAAGCTCATCTCGAAGAACACAGTAATAAATAAAAAATGTCTACATAAAAATACAGTTTGAAATTCATAATTTATGTAATCAATACAAAGTTCTAGGAAAAGATAAAGTGCTACAGGGCTATCAACATGGTTCTGTAACGGGAGGTTTTATCAATGAATCTATTAAAAGTACGGCGGCGAAAGCCTGCGTTGAGAAGCGGCTAGGTCGTTACGATAATAATCTAAGTCGGCTCCGTGAAGATATTCTCTATTTTTTCCCTAATAGAATTCTTTCTGAGGTATTTTTATTCGGAGATTATGTACTCAATAAAGATGATATCTGATATCGCCGATATCTCGACATTTTGATACGCAGAGCTTCTAAAGTTTAAGTTATAGGAGAGCATCTCCTTTATCGAATCAATAACTGTTGAAAGTTCATCTGATGAACTCAGAAATCGCTAATGAATAGTCATAAGTAAGAGTTCCAGAACTCGGATTGAAGCAGGAAATCTAAGGCTAAACCGACAATCAATCTAAATCGGTCATCCGTAACCATATTGGTGGACACTACCCCAAACCTCACGTGTCACCATTTCACGGGATTTCATCACTGTAATCTGGGATTTACTTAATTACAACCACAACCCTCATTCTATATACATTTGTCACTTTGTCATAGGCAATATGTTTTGTTATGGCGCGCAATATACAGGCGTTGTTGCAGATGAACGGACATTTGGGACACTCAACCAGATAGGAAATAGTCTGTTCCGGAATACGGCACTCAATGAATCAACGCAGCCTATCACAGTCCACTGCTGGACATAGGCCTATCCCAGGCTACGCCACAACACCCTATCCTCCGCCTTCTGAATCTAGTTTGTTCCAGCCACCTTCTTTAGGTCGTAGGTACGGTCATCAAAGGAGATAAGCAACCAGGGTCGTCGGATATATTTGAAGTTTAGTAAGAAACCGATGGATGTTTTCGAATGAAAATTACATTTATTAATAGAAAACAAACAGTTCATATTATATCAAGTTAAATTTCATTCAAAAACATCCATCGGTTTCTTACTAAACTTCAACTGTATCCGAAGACCCTGGTTACTTATCTCTTTTGGTGACTGTACATCTAGCTAGGGAGCGGCGAACTTAGCCTTCTTGTATCACATTGATTTCACAGATATGTATAATAGAATGTTAGCAGATAACTTAGTAGAATATTCAATCAAATATCTATTTCAGTTATCGAAGCGAGAACTGAAATTCATAGTTATGAGAATAATTTAATATATCCGAACAGCTAAGGCATTTGGGTAGCTGCATTAGCATTGTGAAAAAGTCTTGCCGCTATTAATTAAAAAGTTTTGATCGTGATAGCTCTAACTTTATTTTTAATTTAAACTTTAGTTAAATAGTAAAGTGACTGAAGAATTAAAATATTGGTTCAGTAGTTAAGATGGTTTTAGGTAGAGACAGACATGTTTTCTTTCCAATATTTTTCTTGTAAAACAAAAATATATATTTATTTATACTTTATTGTACACAAGAAAATACATATTAAAAAATACAACTATCGCTACAAAACATAAAATCCTTATCGTTTATTGCGATCTCTTCCAGACAACCTTGGACAGTGATAGAGCGGATATAAAAAATGGGGTTGTCATTGGTGCAAAATAATAATAGAAATTTGCAAATTCTTTACACTTTTTTTAAAGTTATTCGAAGGTAGAAACCCAGTCCTTTCTACTTGATAATCCTTAAACCTAATTTGAATATTAATTACCGGCACCGAATAATACATACATATACCTGTTTTGGTAATAGAAACTGTATGGTACCGTGAATATGAACACGTCATCACTTAACGTGAATGTTCCAGGAACTGAAATGCCGATTATATTCGTTTCGCTTATAATAATATTATGCCCGTCATAAGGTAAGGTATTTGAGTGTTTCCAAGGATCAAATTTAGATTAGATACGGTTTATTCTGTCGAATTTTGATATGTGTATTGATTTTGATATATAGGGGCTTATATTCTTCTTCTAATGATAAAGCTGAAAAGTTTGTTTGAACGCGCTATGTCCGGAACTACCAGTGGGTGAAAAAATATTTTTAATTTGATAGCCTAACTCTTGAGAAAGGTATTAAGGCTATTTAAAATCACGCTACGACCCTTAGAAGCCAAGCAAAAAGAAAAAAGTCAGGAAGAACGCTAAACGAAAACGAAGTAACAGGGCACAGATATATATTACATTATGTGAAAACAAGAAAATTCACGCGGATGAAGTCGCGAGCAGAAGCTAGTGTTTTTATAAAAAAAAAAAAACAGGTTTAGAATTTTGTGATAACATAATGCCATATACTTTATTAAGTTATGTTTAACAGGTTAACTATATTATTATTTGGACCTGGATTCTTAAAGCAATACTGGAATAGTATATGCTATGCTGTGGGGCCTAAAACTCGTAATAGATCTCCATTCTTCTTTCTCCTGGCCTTGCAATTGCTGCCGTAAGCCATCTTTAATTCAGACGATAAGATTATCGTCTCAGCGTATCCTAGGTGCGAAGCCACCTTACCTCTCATACATAAGAATACAAGATGATAATTATTATTATAGTCTTCCTTATGTTCAGGTGTCGACGATACAGCAAGGCGTGTGCCGACGTTCGTATTGGCAGTACGCCATTACTGATGACATGGTTTGCGCGGGGCGAGGACGAAGAGACTCCTGCGCCGGCGATTCTGGCGGCCCACTGCTCTGCAGGGATCGCACCATGAGATATTTCTTACAGGTAAAAGTTTTTAATTAACGGGCGTAAAAAGACGCTTAATGAAGCCGAGAATCACTTGTACCTACTCCCAGTCATTGTGATATTTTTTTTTTGTTTCGGACCATACTTGGGATTATTCTGGTTACGGAGATATTGAAAGTCAAGGTTCCAACTTATATTCAGTTTTTTTCACTAAACTAGTTTTAAATTTTATAATTTAATTTAAAATAGACCCACAACTCCTGTACCGTTACATGTACATACACATTCGCACAATTTATGTGTGTGCGTTATATTGCGCGCTGCCAAATCACTGTTTGTTTGTTATTCTGTGTATATTTCTATAATAAAGACGATAAGTTGTTTTTGGGTCTTTTATGTTAGTAAAAGGTTATTTAGACATACTGATCCTATTACGAACATTCTTTTACTGATAGAAAAATACAGTTTTACTGAGTAACATAGTATTGTAAGCTGATGAAACCGTTATATCGGTTTACATGTTAACGTAGTTACGTTATTATTGGCATAATATGTAGCATTGGCAGAAACGTTAGCTTAGTTAAGCTAACGTTTCTTGTTACGAAAATTGAGAAAGTTGAAATAAGAGTGTGCCAATAAAAATGTTGAGCATCCTATTTTCTTGGAAATTGCCGTAAAATAATCTCAAAGGAATCCCTTTGAAAAATATATAAAAGGGAGCTAAAGTTTCCTCATAATATTTAAGTTTTATTATAACATTGTGGATTCCAAGTACACAAGGCCTTAAATGTTTGATAAAAACGGGCGTCAACCCTTTAACAAATTTTATATTGAAAAAGGAATTCATAGTTCATCTTCTACAAACTGAAGTCAGAGAGAGGAGGAGGGGGGGTTATGGAGGTCAGATAGGCAGTTGCTTCATGTACAATACTGGTAGTCAGCTGTATCCGGTTAGACTGGAAGCCGACCCCAACATATTTGGGAAAAGACCAGGCAGATGATGATCTTCTACAAGCTGAAACCCTGATATTTTCACAAGAAACAATCACAAAATCTACAATTACGCTTGTGAAACTTTTTTCTCTCTCCTGAATTAAAAAAAAATTTAATGTAGAAAAAGAGTCCCACAAAATAGAAATGAACTTAGAACAAAGAGGACTCGAAAATTAAGAAATTAGCGGTAGCCGCCCTGTAATTACGGCCGACCCTTTCATAAGAACTGTTAATAAACTGGAGTAACAAAAGGCTACTGGAAATGAAGAATTAACTATTAAATATTCAAGAGGCAGACATGGCGAAAAATCAGGCTGACACATTTTAAGCTTACCCGACTTTGCGCCATGGGTGGACTTCTGTGTGATTTTCAATCTAAATAACGTCACGTCTGTATTTTCCGAGTGAGGCCGGCAGAGGCACCTATATTTCACATAACTCATGTAATAGTATTGCCAATAATCGGGCACAAATTCTGCTTATGAGAAATACCTAAGGAAAACCCCGGTATCGGACCCTTACTCTCGGCGCTTGCGACCTCTAGGCGAACGTGACTTGTAATGGCCCCAAGCGGAAATGCTCAGATTTTTTGTAAATATTCGTTTGTTTGCTGTCTGCCAAGTCCTATTTAGCACGTAGTATCTAAGTTGCAGATTAATTTATTCCCGAGCTTAGTACTTATTGATTTATATTTCTTCAACACGTATTTAATCTTGCAATACCTACATAATTTTCACCCTTTTTTTTTTAGTTTCAAGAAAATATATCCATTCTATCGGTCACTAGTTCTTCTTCAATAAGTCTTAGAAAATACCTGCTAATTTATTTAAATGGTGGTATGGTAGAGGCTGTAACCTGACATGGCTGTAGCATGCAAACTCCGCGAGTCCGATATAATGGTAGATGGCACAAATACGAGACAAACTTTGATTTGTATTTAGAATAGAAGCAATAACTGAAGCAGTTTCAGTCTATCAAAAAGTACTCTGTGTGAAGTAGTCAGTATAGCTGAAAAGCGATGTGGTACTAATAAAAATATAATGAAAGTTATTCGTCAAACTTTTGTTTAATTTATTCATCCTGGTCCTGTGAGCTCGCAGAGAGCTTATAGTATTTACCTACATTGCTTTTGATTACGGCATGATGTTATTTAATATTTAAATGGTTTGCGTGTTTCTTTAGTGCTTGTGGTCTCACAATAAACACAATTAAATACTCAGGTTTTTTTTTCTTGTTAAAAGAATGGCACTTAAATCCAGGATACAGGGTTGTGTTTTTAATGAGGAAATAATTAGGGAGATTTCATTGCTATTTGAGAAGTAGGTTCACGTAATGAAATACACAATTAAAATGGAATGGCCTTGATGCCTTTGATGAGTCCTATGGTGTAATTAATTTCTTGGCAAACTGCTAATTAGGATGCTTGTCCTCCAACCTTCGAATCACTTACAAAAACAGGAAACTCTCCGAAAATTTTTAAATAGATCAAAGAATAGCCTTGTGATATTCATCCAAGTAGGTGTTTCAATATAAACATAGCTTACGGCAGTATTTCAGAGGCTTCCATTTCACAGACCCACAACACGCGCAACGTTTGTCAACAAGCAGTTGAGAGCAAAATTCTTAAATGGTTTTGTGCGATATTTTAGAATTAAAAACTTGAAAAACTTTTGAAAAATATTAAGGTCGTGCACGAAAAGAAACGATTTTCAAAAACGTTTTGATAAAGATGAAAGTCTTTTCACCCACAATTATTTGAACATCTCGTTTAGCTTGCTATTCTACTCGGCACAAATTATATAACACTAAAGAAAAGGACGCTCTACCATCCCGTTTGAGTAAAGTTGTTTACGATTATCCCGTTTTGTATTCCTCCAGTGGGTAGGAATTGAAAAATCCAGCCGGTGTAAAGGCCAAATAAGTTTTTTTTTATTAAATGATCATGAGATGAGATCGATCGTAAGAGTCCTTGTGCGGACACAATCCTGGCTGGCATCATAGAAACAAAGCTTCATTAATTTCGACAAGAGAACGATGAATGGATTGTGTGAAAGATGTTATTGAGATGATGGCTAGTAGAAGTATGAAGAAAGAAGACATGCTGCGCCGAACACCAATAAATTGGGATAACCGCAGGCTGCGCAGGTCGATGATGATGATTCAGATGAGGTTGAAAGAAAAATCCAATGTTATTATTTTAACTGTCTGTATATTTTCCTTGAATTCGTAGGAATTTTTGAGGATCTCTCGTAGGATCTCGATGTAGATCGTTAAAATTTTCTGAACAATAAGAGAAATGAAACAGTACCTCAACTAAGCCCTTTTTGCAGCTTCTGACGTTTCATAAGTGGCCATGTAGGTTTATGTGAAATAAAATATTTTGAATTTTAAAGGAAAACATCAAACGTTATGGTTACTGTTTTTTTGTACTAGATTTTCCAAATGAAAAGAATAAGGGTACCTACTTATGTAAGTTTATGAGGAAATTCATATTTTTACGATGAAATGAGCAGCCTTGCGTGGGATTCCGATGTTACTTCCGTGAAATAAATAGAAACGTGCGCTTTCATTGAAAATTTTGTACAGTTCAAAACGGGTAGCTGCCTGTGACCACTACGTACACGCTGCTAATGTAAAACTCTTTTTTAATAGACCTTTTTATATCCAATTTTCCGTTTCCTGTATAAATAATAACATTTTGAAAGAAAATAAAATATTTCTATTTCTTCTTCGATTTCAAAGCTTCGTTAAAATTCGTAATGGAGAACAATTCTCCAATAATAATGATGGAGTGGTAAGCAACTAGCAAGGTGACAAACATGTAATCATATATTTTAGCTGACTTGACATGCCTCTATTTATGGATGCAGATTAGATATAAATATATCTTTCCCAATTTTCCAAAAAAAAAAACATCCTTGTATCTACCTACTCTTTTTCATGATTGCCCCGTTGGTCTCGTGGTCGCAAGCGCGAATGCTGAGCGTGGGATCCTGGGTTCGATTACCGGATCGGTTATTTGGGATTTTCCATTAGGAATTTCAAAGTAACAGCTCGAGTTTCATTGTTGGTGGTGGTTTTATACCAACCTCGAATAGCACATAAAGCCGTTGGTCCTGCGCCTGGAGCAGAGTGCACCTGTGTTTGTGCACTACATTATCTCATGCGTACTTGGCTAACCTCCGTTGAAATTGGCCACCGTGACCACAATTCGGTCGAGAGGATTATTCTTTTTCATGATTAAATAAACAATGATTGCGCAACCTCATTGGCATTATTAATGACCCCAATAGGGTATCGACCACGGTTATCGTGCGTCAATAACAAATGCTCCCGTCCTAAAACCCACTCGGGGCTTACATAAAACCCTACTTTTTAAAAGGTTCCTTCAATCACAATAAAATGGACGTGGCATTTCACAATTTGACGAGAAAGCAAGAAGCTTATCGAACATTAAAGAGGGATATTTTTTTGAGGATTCCGAATTAAATGGCACAGAGCCGTAAACATAACGAGGATAATGTCCTTTGTAATTTGCATTTATGTGAGGACATTTTAGGTATAACTGACATTTGTATTTTTGTATTCGCCTGGACTAACTTTATGTCTGCTGTGAAAAGGGCGTTGGTAAGAATATAATAGAATAGAATAGAATACTCTTTATTATGTACACCATATAAATTACAGACATAAATATAGAAATTTTACAATGGGTGACACAATGGGCGGTCTTATCGCTAAAAGCGATCTTTTAAAGACAACCTTTGGATGGATTAAAAAGAGGAAGGACAGACAAGTACTGTAGGTAGTCTGTGGTGTAAGATTCATTTTTTAGTCTTGTGTTAGTGTAGCGACACAAACCTGCCCAAAAAATTCGTGAAGGCATTTCCACTTGCTATGTTTTATCGTATGAAAGTGACGCGACGAAATTTTGTTCTAATGTGTCATATAGGCATTGTATAGTAGTAATAAACCTTGTATAGCCTCTGTATAGTTACACAACGCATTGTCTTTTTCTTTCGAAAGTCAAATTTCTGACGAATGAAAGAGAGGACTCGGTGTGTTAACTATTCATCTAATATAATACTTACATTTGTTAGTGAGGGTGTAAAGGTATTGCAGGTGTAAAGTTTTTGTCGTTCTTTCCGACTTTTTTTCGTTTTACTCGGCGTAAGCCTTAAGGATCGTAGCGTGATATTTAATAGTCTATAAACCTATCTCAAAAATTGAGCTATCAAATGCAAAAATATTTTTTCAAATCCGACTGGCAGTTCCAGAGATTAGCGCATTCAAACATTCGTGTCGGTGGTGAAATCTGTTAACGCTGTTGCCTATGCGATCATGCGGCTCACGTGTCGCTTTTTTCCTTATTTTTAGATTTCATGCACAAGGAATTTTATATTAAATTATACTACTATACTAATATATAAAGAGGTGTTTGTTTGTGTTTGTATGGTAATCTCTGGATCTAACGGCCTAATTTGAATTTTGTTTGCATTTGATAGCCCAATTCTTGAGTAAGGCTATTTTACATCACGTTATATCGCCGTTAGCAGCCGTGCAAAAAGAAAAAAAAGTCAGAAAGAATTCTAAGCTAAAATGAAGTAACAGCGCGGGCTGACGATGCAATGCGACGGGATTGGTAAGGGGAACAAGAAATTTCACGCGAAAGAAGTCGCGGGCAGAAGTTTGTATACGAAGAGATTGGCCGTTACAACGCAATGGAAATTTTATTTGTAATCCTGAGTTTAATGATTCGTTTTTAGGATACTGAAACCCGTAAAACGTTTTATGTAGCTACAGGTAGTTTCGCGTAAGTAGGTATAAACCAGAAATTGCCTAATAATTGCATAAAATACCTACAATTGTAAATAATGAACTCACCGGTCCTATACACGGCACTGCAGTTTGTGCAGTAGGTAGGCACGTATAATGCTGGGATTACATGTCATTCCACCGCCCGTTTCACCGCAGCATACGATTTAACAAAATCCGTATCGAACAGCGCCCTAATTACCTAACACACTATCGATCACAGATTGAATAATTTTGAAGGATATTGCTAATCCATTACTTCATATGTTCAAGAAATGTGTCTGCTCAACAATGTAAATAACGCAATGAATGTTGTTGAACTGTCAAAATGAAAGTCGTTCCTACTGTTAGTGTGTTACGCAATTACCCTGCAGGGATGTTGCCGTGTGATCATAGCATGTGCAAGTAGGTAGCTCTTTACTCTTCCGTTGGTAACTAGGGACATTATTTAATAAGCAAAATGACATCTCCTTAGACACCTGTCCCATCGCTGACGAGGGAGCAACTAGCTATCAACTATTTTCTCGCTCAAGAAACGTACAAAAGATCTAGAAAAGATCGGGCTCAGTTTTCAGAATTCTAATTATAGGTGACAGATCTTTTTGGCATCCTATAAGTATTTTGGCGTCGCTTGTCTTGTCACATAGTTTTCGTGTTCCTTCGATGTCAAATATTTGTGCTGTCATTTGTATATGCCTTCTGTTATCTTGACGACAGATATTAATGGAAGAATCATGAAATCAGATAATATTGCCGAACTGTACCTACATAGGAATACCTATATTTATGCATGTGACTGTATCTACCCTATGAATATGACCTTTCTGAATTTCGCCTGTTGAATTCTAAAGAGACCACGAAATAGAGTTGATTTATATGTGCATATTAACAGCTGGGTTCCAGTTAGAAATTCCATGTTACGGCTGCGACGTCATGACAAATCATTGTACAGTCAGCTTTAGATTGATGTTAGAGTCTAGGGGAACAAATGGGCAAGGTTCTCTGAATATATTGTATTGTTGTATCCCGAACTGGTATTTGCAACATAGTTTCCATGACAGTTTTATCGCAAAGATTATAACTAACTAACTAACTTCAGTACGAGGGTACAGAAGTTCTATTTCAAAACCTTCTACAAACAACAAGTAGTAGTAGTAAACTTATATTTTGTGGGGGGAATAAAACCCTAATTTTGATCATTCAATATAGGTACAGTCAACTAGGGATGCTTAAAATGATTACTATAGGTACTTCAATTATGTTAATAACGTGTACAATTTTGCATTGACAGGGGATCACGAGTTTCGGCGACGGTTGCGGCAAGCGTGGAAAATACGGAATTTACACTCGCACCGCGGGCTATGTGTCGTGGATGCGTGACGTCATGAGCAACAAGTATTTTGATTGAAACCGCAAAAGGAATGACGAGACCTTTCACTTCGAGGGTATAAACCTTTGGTTTTTCCGACCCATTCGTAATTTGCGTTACCTTAAATGGGGATTTGTGTATTGCTACCACTTTGTGATCGATATTACATTAAGTGTCCCTGTTTCATTACAACCGGTTATACACTAAAATCATTAGCGGGAATTTAACCGGAACTCATCCGGACGACGTAAAATATCTTTTCGCGTGCGTATAAAATATGTGTGAAATCTGGTGAAATCCATTCATATTTTGTATAGGTTATAGCCTGTCAAATATTTTAATCTTTCTTCTGACTGTGCGGATTTTGTTCTGTAATAGCCTGAAATATGTTCAAATAAAATGATGGATTGGAAAATTTACATAAAAGGATATTCATTATTTTTCACGTTATTCATACATGCGAAAAACGTCATGTTTTTATACAAATATTACCTACACATTGCTTTCATATAAAAATTCTGATTATTTGAACGAGAAAAATGGATTCTGTAAAGTTTTATTTTCTTATTTTCCTTTTCTCGTGTGCATGAGCTTATTATATGTAGCCATGCTGAAATGATTAGCCCAGTCAACGGTCGACACAATCTCAAACATTAGGTACTTACTTAGATACTACCAATTCTTTTATGTTAAGAATTAACAATGGTTAATGAACGACTCCTATAATTTACGGATCGTTATTGGTTAAAACTAAGACTCTTGTATCTTTACCAATAATGAAGCAAAGATCTCATAGCTTTGCTTAGTAGACCCTCCCTTCCATATGGAAATAGCTATCACACACATATAAAATAAGCCTACGAATCTATTTATATGTCCAGTTTGGCAATAAAAAATGCTACCATTGGTAATCAAAACGATTTCTTTTTAGGGTTCCGTAGGTACCTCAAAAGAAAAAAATGGAACCCTTATAGGATTACTTTGTTGTCCGTCTGTCTGTCTGTCAAGACCCTTTATCTCGAGAACGCGTAGAGATATCGAGTTGAAATTAAAACTCAGATCTACAGTCCTTTGAAGCTGTGAAAAAATCAAACTTCTAAGTTAACGTAAAAAAAAGATACGGTCGTTTATGCCGCAAAAAACGTATATTTCGACACTCTTAAGAGAATCAAAATTTATAGGGTACTTCCCGTTGACCTAGAATCATGAAATTTGGCAAGAAGCGATGTCATGTAGCACAAGTAAAGAAAAAATCCGAATACCGTAAATTTTTTAAACCTACAAATTTCTACGGAACCTTCGGTGCGCGAGTCCGACTCGCACTTGACCGGTTTTTTTGTTTATAGGAACCGAGCATTAATCAAATTGTCTCTGAAATAAAATCAACCACTGCGCTATTCTGCCTAATCATGCTGAAAATTTTCCTTATAATTGACTCTGTCAGCGTCAGCTCTGTAAAGTATGTCCTTAAAATTAAATAGGCATGGGGAACTGACTGAAATTACTTTTTGATCATTCTGTTCGTATTCCGTATTCGAAACTACTGAAAGGTCGTTTTGTAGTTATTAGAATTGTTTTTAATATTGAAAGCACCTCATAAATCTCTCATTTCATTTGCCGAACGATATGTTATCGAGTTTAGAGAGCGATCGAGGTTCTCTGAAAAGTAATTTATGGAAAAAGTGATGAATGAGAACTGATTTAACCCTCTGATGTTGTGATAAACATAACATTATTAATTGTTACGAAATACCCAGACGTTGTTAATGTTAATATTACACAAAATTACAACGTTTACACTTAACCTGAGTTTGTGAACAATTTACAGCACCGTTTACATTTAAGTTCTTAAAAAGTTTGCAAAAGAAGAAGAATAATTTAATTATTCATTGTTCCCTTTTCGACAAATGTAAATACAAGATTAATTTGAATTTTGTTCACAATTTTACTAGAATTTAAAATCACATTATGTGAGCACTTTGCGAAACTTTTGTTTTGAACATTGCATTTTGTCTAATCTAAGTAAATATTAGGTAGAATTATAAATAAAGTCTCTCTAAGATTTGTATAGAGTTGTTTGATTTACTACCTTCTAGAATATAAGCAGTCTGGCACCGAAATATTATGATGTTATCAGCTGTAAGGTACTTACTAAAGTCGCGACAGAGTTCAATAGTCTGCGTTAGTACCTTCTTGATATATCTATAAAAGGAGTCTTGCATAAATAGGATTCCATGTCCTTCCGTTCAGCGGTAATGCTAAAGATTTGGGATATTATCTCAAATCCATAATATTACCTTTGCAAGTTTACAAAGGAGTATTGCTTCAAACTTTTACCTACGAGCTGTTAATTCAGGTTGCAGAGATTAATGGCTTGATCCCCGCTAATGAGACACAATTGATTTGTGTAATTTGTAATGGGCCGTGAGAGGCCCGCGCCGGGACGGAGCGATTAATGTACTTATTGGGTTTCAAGTTTGTATTGTAAATTTATTGTATTTTGTTTGAATGTAGTTAAATGTCGTCTACTACCTAATTCACCAATTAGCTTATAAAGTCCTGCTCAGGTAAATTAAACAGTTTCTTTGTAAAATAATTTAATACCTATTACAAAAACTCCAATAGGTAAGTAAAACAATACTAAAAAGACAATTACGAAAACAATAATACCTAATAGAAAGTTTAAAAGTAGAATTGCAAAAAACAAAGACTATAAAAAAAAACAAAATTAAAAATAAAATCATATCAAAATTAAACGTCGAAGGTGAAAGTGTCCACGTCTTCGTTCTCTCGAGCGACGTCCAGTATCCATGGGACAAGACGCCAAGTACCAGTGTACTGGGCACACTGATCACCCCAAGGTCGCCTTTCCTCCTGCAAATCAAGCAATAAGGTACAGGTAAGTCATTAAAAAAAAAAAAAAAACGAGAGCAGTGGTGGCCCAGTGGTAAAGGCCGCGACTTACGAGTTGTAGGCCGTAGGTTCGAACCCAGACAGGCGCTTTACTTTGTGTAAATTATTTCATCACCACTGCTCTCAAAACGGTGAATGAAAACATAGTGAGGAAACCGTCATGTCCTAGAACCAAAAATTCGAAGACATGTGAAATCTGCCAACCCGCACTGGGTCCACGTGGTGGATTACGGCCCACTCCCTCTCACTGAGAGATTAGGCCTGTGTCCCAGCAGTGGGAACATTATAGGCTGATTATGTTATGTAAGTCATTTTTATAGCCGAAATAATTGTAGCTGTTTTGATAGCCACAAACCAAACTAAAATCCCTGAAAACTTATGCGTGACTGATCTGTACTATAATTGTGTAGAACACTTTCAACGAGATATTTGAAGCATATTGCTAATCCATTGCTTCATAGGTTTGAAAAATTCGTCTGCTTAACATCGTTTATAACGCAATGAACGTGGGTATACTGTTAAAATGAAACCCATTGCAATCAATTGTCATTGTATGTGTGTTACGCAATTACCCACAGGGACCAATTTATCCAAAGTTCGATTTAAAAATAAAATCATACCCTACTGAGAGAAATACCTACTCATATGTTTCCAGTTTACAAAAAGAGCACACTGTTACACAAGATTGCTCTTAAAAATAGCGTGGGGGACGTTTGGGGAAAAGTAAATGATTGCGAGTTTCAGCGATATTCCCGCTTTATGTCGTTTAATTTCATCTGATAAGGGCTAGTGACATTTTCAGGACCAACACAGAGGGAAATCAAAATAAATGAAAAAATAAATGGAATGGAATGATTATTAAACATGGACATTTATTGATCACTAGCCATGGAATATTTCACAAAACAAACGAGTAATTATTTTGGGAAATCCAAGAAATTTAATTAATGTTGCGCGCTGAATACTTGTAATGACAGCTCGTGAATATTGCAAATTACAGATTGAGTCTTAGCTGTGAGAACTGCTTTAAACTTATTTATAATAACGGTTCGGTTTATCCGATATAAATTAATTGAATTCGAGAACGGCAGCGTAGAAGCAATATTAAAATTAAAACGTGGCGCCGCCGTGAAAGAAAAGTTATTCTCTGCAATTTCCTAGGTGGAATTGCATCCAGCAAAACATTTAATTTATCAAAAGAAAATGAATTCAAAGCATCTTTTTGCACCACCACGTAGGTATCTCACTAACCTTATCCCCGGTTTCACTGAAATTAAATTATTTAGTTAGGTACAGTCAACAGAAGAAATAAGTATGCAGGCAGTCAAGTATAACTTTTTAATCTGTGTTGAGTGTGAAGTCGGGGTCGTTACCACTGGGCCGTCACAGCTCCCATAGAACGCCTTATGTTTAAAAAAAAAACATTAACTGCCTAGTATTAGTTTAGTACACGTATTTATTCAAAGCGATGAAGGAAAACATCGTGAGGAAACCGGCATGTCCTAGAACCAAAAATTAAGACATGTGACATCTGCCAACCCGCACTGGGCCCGCGTGGTGGCTTACGGCCCACTCCCTCTCACCGAGAGGAGGCTTGTGTCCCAGCAGTGGGAACATAATAGGCTGATTATGTATGTATGTATTTATTTACGTCCACAAAAATATTATTGCCTTTTCTTTTGAGAATAACCAGGAATAAAAGAACATACGATACGATTCTTATTTCATTCACATGTTGGGAGTACTACGCACCTGATTATTTTTAAGGACATCCCCAATATGGTCAGACTATATCCTTCTACGCTGTAAATAAAACCCGTGCCGTGAAAGAAACGTATTGAAAATGGCGATTTTGCCTTTTTACTCGCTCGCTATACTGTGCGAGTGACACACAAAACTTCTTTGTTTGACCGCCATTTTTAATTAATTTCTTTAATGGCGCGGGTTGTAGATGTTTATTTCTTGCCTGCAAACCAAACCACTTTGTCGACGGTACACAATTTGGAATTCGGCTTCTACCAAATAAACAGCAAGGTCATGGTAGTGATTAGCTTAGAAAACTTGGCTGCGGTTGGCCGGTCGTCGAAATAGGAAACTGAGCTGACTTTGGAGCCCTATAGTCTAGGTAATATAGTAGGTATAAGGAGCACTGTAGTGTTTGAAATTGCAAATAAGAATAGTTACGTATTTAAATAATTATGAATAGTTTTGCGTCAGAAGTAGTTGGTTATTAATACTTTTACGTCGTAAGTAGTCGGTTATGAATAGTTTAACGCCATGTAGGTAGTGAAACTACGAGTTTGTGTTTACGTAAAATTTACATAAACACACACTACACTTGATAAGTTTTGGTCTAACAAAATTTAATACACTGTTGTGCCATCGATCCGACGAACAAGTCTTCATACGGACTAGATCATTTTTAAGAATATTTATTAATTTGATTTGGAATATGAAATTAACTTTGATGTTTCTTTTTCAAATATGCTTGTAAGGACGGAGGTGATTTCAAAATTGAAAAAGTGATAAGGAAGAAACGAATTCGTTTAGGAGGCACGATGAAAAGCTGATAGTACCTAAAGCAATACAATCAATATCCTGTCTCTTGAAAGCCTTATGTTTATGCTAAAATGTAGATGCGAATCACGTGTAACCTTTGTCGTAGGTTGTCAATATAATTTTCATTGTCATTATTTTGTATTGAGCAAGGTATAGGGGGAGAAAAAATAAGGTTCTATATTTTTCACATGGATACATACAAAGAAATCTTTCAAAATGGAAACCTTTTTATCTTTCTATCAGAATAGATGTTCTTCAGTAACTGAACTGGTCATAAACAATGTGAAGGGCCATGAATTTGCTACGTCGTAGACTCGTAGCTGTTGTGTAGCAAAACGGCGTAGGTCACGCATATTGAAACATTAATTGACAGTTCAATTCGCTATAGTAAGCTTGATACGTTTGTTTTTCATTACTGATTTAGAAATATTAAAATAAGCACATTTTTAAAAGCTGTTTACGGTTTTGTACCTATTGTTATTTGTAAAGCCAGTTTATTCAATCATACATTATATACAATCTTTAATCACCCTCAAGTAAAAGAGCCTCGGTATAAATTGATGACTCTCAAATGTTTGTTCATTAGCACGAAGACGACAAATTTTAGGGTTCCGATTCTAAAGCGTGTCAATGAGTCCTATTACTAATTCTAGTTAGTTTATCTCTGTAAATTTTCAAACGTGGGTATTGTAGGCAGTTGTAATAGAATACACATTACCACGACCTCTACTGACAGGCAAAAATATAAGATTATAAGATTTTTTTTTAAATTCAATGTAAAAAAATAATGTAATAATGAATTATATTTTACATAGATTTCCGTCCCAGCTCTATCTCATGGCTAGAAACCCTTGAAACGCGAGACCGACTCGCACCTGCCCTGATTATTATTGAAAGATGAAGTGGATTAATGATGGAATTAAGTTTTTGTTCTTAAAAAACCTACGTTCGCATATTAAGTAAGGTACATTTTTGATGATCTGTGAAACTTTGTGTCGATCTCGAATCGGAGACGTTACGAAGTCTCGTAGCAAAATTAAGATGGTTCTTTTGTAATCTTGCTCTTAATGATGTCTACAATTTTATTGTGCAAATATTTCTCAAAGATACTTTAGAAGGTACTTACTAATTTATTCGTCAATTTAGATAATAAGTTCCTTACGATGCGACGCTACGCTGAACAGATTTGAATTAAGAGTTTCTAAATCAATTTATTTATGTAAGGATTAGTTAGGTACGTGTGTCTTGAATAAACTTAACACCATAACACCGACGCCTGTCAAAGGTTTGTGCGCCAAGTATGTGGTCGAATAAAGAGTGGCGATTAGGGGGGAAATCCAACAAACCTTAATATCTAGAATAAGTCTGATCCCGAGAATAAATTTTGAATTTTTGACAGTTTTTTATACAAGAACGATGACGAAATAACGTCAATTTGTGAGACGTCAATTTTGTTCCACGGATAAAATATACCTGACTTTGGTAAAATCAGCACTTAGTCACCTGCATTCGTCAAGAGGGTAATTCTACCCGTCCGCATCCCACTGAACAACTTTATCTACGAAATCCACATCCGATTCAAAAAAAAAAAAACAGTAGACAGGCCAGCCTGTTCACGAATCCGAAATGAATTTTACATCGCAAGTTGTTAAGTATGTCGGGTAGAATCACCCCCTTGACGGATGCAGGTGACTTAATCGCCACCCTGTATTTAGAAGTAGTTACAGGAAGAATGATAAAATAAAGCCACACTAAATTGCAGGTGCGTTAGTGCGAATTTGACGCCTGTTAGATTACGAAGCGACCGCGTAAGCCAACGCTGACGCCTTCACTTTTCTCTGCGAGTTACGTGAACTTGATAACAGGAAATGAGAAGCCCCGCAAAGCAGAGCTCAGACTATCACTGAGACAAAGGGGGAACTAACTGATATTGCACTATCACAGAACAGATAAAAGAGGTTTTATCTATTCTGTGTGTGCTATAATGTTGGATGTGTTTTAGTTACACTTAGTTATTTTCGTCATACTTTATGAATATCTATGGCAAAAAGTAATTTAAAAAATTAGATCGACTTCAAAAGGAAATTCACTCAAAATTATGAAATAACTTTAATTCCGGAAGTCAGTGTCTTAGGATCTGTATTTTAGTTTTTGTTTTTTACCACCGACTTCCGGAATTAAAGTTATTTAATAATTTTGAGTGAATTTCCTTTTGAAGTCGATTTAATTTTTTAAATTACTTTTTCTTTCGTAATTTTTAGTTTTAAATAAAAACTGGAATATTTGTTTGTAATATGTAGTTAATAGTTTTGGTGTAAATATTGCACTAGAATTTGACCAAGGTTTTGAGATGTTTTTCCTTTGACACTACACCAATTATTCCATATCTTGAAAACTACTGAATCCATTTTAATGAAACTTACACTGTTCACTAAGTTGAAGTAAATGTAAGCCAATAAAAAAAAATGGTCACGATCCGATTAATGGTTGCGGAGAAATGCGTGGACAAACATACGGCGGTACGTCGTCGTGCTATTGTAAACGGCACGTGCACCGGACCGATCAGGCGATGTCGCCATCCCCACCTACCCCACTGCTCGACTTGTTTGTGCTCGGGTATAAAACGAGGCCGGGTGGAGCGATCGGGGCATTCTATTCTTGACTTCAGTCCGGTGCACATGTTGTCATAGCGCCTAGAGTTGCTAATTAATAGATTGTCATATGTGAATATATCGCAGTTGGGCATTTTCACAAAGGTGTATACCCCCTGATTTTCAACTGTCCCTCGAATTCGATTAAATTTTATTTATGAAGTAGTTGCCAGAATTATTAACATACGTTATCGAAGTGAATAAACGTATAGAATATTTTGTTGTTTTAATAAAAACTATAACATAATCTCAAATAAATCTATTTTAATTATAAATAACAACTGAAAAATGGGTGATTTTGCGCTGTGCTCTGCTTAGTCTTACGCATTCATTCAATTATTTCTTAACTTCTTTGTGAGAAAGATACCCTTTTTTAAGGTTTTATTTGGTCCAGGATAATCAATTAATGTGATACTAGTTAAAATATAATAACCTTATTACAAAAATAAAAAAAGTAAATAAAAAAATTTGTCCTTCCCGGAATATTCAGTTTTGTCACCGATTTTCAAAAAAAAGTGTTGACTGTAGTTCAAATATTTTTGCATTACTGGCTACCATAGCTACCACTACTATCAGGCAACTATCAGGTTTTAGAAGCCGTCGGGGTAAAAAAACTGCTTAGGAGTGCACGCGTGTTTGCAAGCCGCAGGGAACGAAGTCTTGTCTCAGGTATGTATTTGGCTTATTTCTATTCTATTTATGTTGTAGTTTTTAGTTAATTAGATTTTTTCCAAGATCTTTTTGACTGAGTACCAAACTTACTTCATCTTAGTTTTTGTCACTATATTTTTCATTTGTTTTTTTTTTTATTTACAGATTAACCTTCGTGTTGGCGTCCACAGAAACAAGAAATTTGATTTTTGTTATCCAATATGGTGATTTACGTCGATATTGACAAACTACTTACTTACAAAGACTTTGCACGCGGCAGTGCTGCCGCAGTAGTGCTACCGCGTCACTAGTGATCGCCATACATTTTCTATAGGTTATGGAAAATTTATGGGGACAGTAGTGATGCGGCTGCACTGTAGCGTGCAGCGTTGTTCGGAATCATACCTTACGGATTTTTGCTATTATTTAATATTAATAATAAACGAATCACGAAGACTGATTGAAGTGCCAATATAAAACATAAAAAAGACTTCTTAAAAGTTAATGTTATTTATTTATATAATTATATGTATTATTTGTGCCTGGGTACTTTTTTTTCGCCATGTAAACGCACCCTTTCCCCTTTTAAAAATTCGATTGTGACTGTCAACTCCACATAAATTGCGATATGGGCAGGAGAATGATGATGATGATGAGTGATGACTAAGAATATCTATCACAACCACGTGCGTTATTTATTTTTTGTGTTTTAGGGGTGCCATTATTGCCATCTAAGAATAAGTTTACGCTTTAAATAAATTCGACACAACGTTACCTAGCTACCTGTCAGTTTTTAACTTCTACTCAAATTAGTAACAATGTTACTACGTTGGTATCAATGTTAGGGTCATCCCTAAACAAACGCAGTTGGAAATTCTCTCAATTAATGCAGCTGGATACGCGAGCAATTTAAATGCAAATTCTATAGGAGAACTGGACACAAACTCGATTTGTTACAAAAATGTTTTTGACGCCTGATGTTCCCATCTAATCTTAATAAAATACCACTTAGGGCTGATTTTACAATAGTCAAATAACTTTTATCTGAGGAATAATTTCTGTAGTTTGACAGATTTCTTATAGAAAATATGTCAAACTGTCATAATTATTCTTCAGATAAAAGTTATCTGACTGTTGAAAAATCAACCCTTAAACAAGTTAGGTTAGGTTATAATAAAAGCAGACATTAAAATACCCAAAGTTACTTTGGTAAAGTAACTTTGGGTATTTTAATTTCCTGCCTTATATCCTAATTGTTGTTTCTGTAATTTAATTAAATCCTCCAATACCTCAAAGTAAACATTATTAGCTTAAATAAATATTTAAGGGCGCTTACGTATTTGAATATCTAGTTAAATGCTCGGTGTAAATAACCTGTAGGTATAAGGCAACCAATTTCCCTCCCACGAGGAGTATGCCTCCATGTATCGGGTCGGTAGCCTCGCCCAAGTATGGCGGCAAAGCCAAGCAGTACACGTTTTTGATGCCGCCTTCCTCGTCTAGGCGCTTCGCTTTACTGAAAACATTAATCAATTTTAAATTAAAGGTTTAGTGACACGGGTGATAAAATATATCATAATATCTAGGTAAATATGTACCCGTATCCAATGTTTCCAGGGCAGGAATTAGCGAAGACTTGATTTTCGTAAGACATGAGCAGTGATTTTGGTAACTCACTGGACGAATATCGTATATCGAATCTGTGAAAATATTTTGAATTAGGCTCCTAACTTTATTTTAGCATGAATTTGGGAATCTAGAAGGATCTTTTACAAAGAATGTTAGTAGCCATGCTTGAGGATCGCTCCGGAACACGGACTATAAACGTTACAACTCCAACTGGACTATTACCTTATTGTATTAACATAATGCCGTCTACTCAGGAGCTTGCGTCAATGAATTTGACATAGCAAAATACAGCTACAATATAAAATTGCTGCAGAGAATTACGCGAAGGTACATACAACGACACATCAAGCTATACATTTCCAGTTTTAGCTGACCTTGCATTGTATAGGCTTTTCGAACAATCAGAAGTCGGCTTGTACTGGAAATATATAGCTTGATATGTTGTCGTGCGTACCAGTAAAGTAACTAACTAAGCAAGCGACTACGCTTCTCTTTATTATTTACAGTACCCAAGTGTTAAACACATCGACTTTGAGAAAGAGACGGTCACACAAGTGGAGGGGACATGGTCAAAAAGTCGTAAAGCTGAACTAGTGACTAAACTTTTCTAAAACTTCATATGTGTTATATTTACGACGGTTCTGGTGGTTACCTGTCCAATCCCCATCCAACGGCATTAGCTACAGCGCCCTCTCTTTCGGCAACTATTTGATGTGACATCAACGAGATCGACGACCAACCACTGCATGCAGATGCCATCGAATTCACTACTTGAATTAATCCTAGAAATATACAAAACTTTGTGAAGAGTTATGAAAGCATTGAAATTACATAATATAAATTATTATTACAGTATCATAAAGTTCTTAGTAATAAGTTCAGACATTATGTAGTTCAAGAATAAAGATGACCAAACAACAAGTAGCCCTCTTCTTAATTATCGTTAGGTACTGTCAAGAGCGTCAGCCATTAATTTAGAACTTTATATAATAATATATTAAACTACCAGAAGCTAGTTTAAATAAAAACTTTTTAACAAAAAAAGTAAACCACCGACAAAACTGAAAAGCAAAAATATTTAACCATAATTAAGTTCTTAAACTAATGTAAGTATATACCTAAGTAATTTTGAGTAGGCGCCAAACAATCAATGAACAAAGATCACTAAATTACCTTAAATTTTAAGAAATAACCAAATCAAATTAACAATGCAACGTGAAATCTCCAGTGATAAACATTAACATTCCAAAAAATGCGCTCTCCGCACGACCACTCGCAACGACGTGTGCCCTCACCAAAGAGAAGTAACCTATAGAGGGGGGGGCACACTTAGCACTGTGATCAATTTCCATAGACCAGGGCTCGGAACCGGTTTAAAAAGAGCGGTTAATTTCGATTAAATACCGGTAAATATATCGTTCCTTCATTAACCGGTTAAACAAGTGAACTGTTCTTATGTTACCCAAATGATAAAGGTTACCGGTTACATAAGCACAAACGGTTTTGACACCCAAATTAACCGGTTAAATCCGTAATTCGTACATTTTTTTTGTGTACTTTTTAACACTTCCAACAAGTTATAGTGACATTAGCACCCCAGAAAACATTAGGAAAAAAAATGTTTGATCTGAGGGCCTCAAATACAACCGGTGAACTTAAATGGTGCGGGTAGTTTCATGTTTCGACTAGCTTAGTTGCGCGCCCGCAAGCGTCGAGCAAACCTACGCCACTCGATGTGAGTGAACTTAGCAGATCAAAAATAAATTTGAGTTCTTTTCGCATGCAGCTGAGTTCTAGTTCCTGATACTTTTTAGAAATAGTTTTGGCGTTTTTGCATTAAAAAAGTCAATTGGCAAAATTATCTGCAAACTTCTCGTAGCAGATCATTTTGCAGCAGATCAAAAACAAATGTGAGTTCTTTCGCATGCGGCTGAGTTCTTGATACTTTTTCAGAAATAGTTCTGGCGTTTTTACATTAAAAAAGTAAAATTAAAAATTAAAAAAACCCCCGACTCAAACAAAAACCTTTAAAAACTAAAAAAATAATATATATTGGCAACAACATTTTTTATAGATAATTAATAATTATAATTAATACTACTAATGAAAATTGGAAGTTAACAGCAGCTATTTTTTCTACAATAGCATGCATTCATTATTGCTGGGTTTAAGCCTCATCTGTTTGGCGTTTTTATTAGCCGTCCCCCGACGTGAGGACGCTTGGATCAAAATATTTCCTGCAACTTATATTAAACTTAAAGGGCCAATAATATCGATACCTCTGGGCTCAAAGGTCGTAAAGGACATTTGGGCGAAAATGACTTATTGATACTGCTATACTCAGTTTTTAATTTCCTATCGATCTGTATATTCCGTTTTACGAAATTCGCAAAAAAAATGCCTTTACGACCCACATAATTTGAGACGTTAAACAAAGTTTACCGTGAAAATATGGATGTAAATAACACTTAGTTACCAGAGTGAACTCATTTTGGTAGTAAAGCAAAGTATAAAACAACTTTTGGGTGTAAAATACATAAAAAATATCAATTGTCTTATACCACCTTAGGTGGTTAATATAAGTCCCTCAAAAATTTTGATGTAAAGGACATCGTCTTTGCAGATTGTCCTGTACACCCCTACAATTTAAAATAAAAAAAATACAAGTGTCCTTTACTACCTAGTTTCATTTTAATTCTTTGCTTCCACTAAGGGCGTATATATAAACGTAAGTGAGGAATTGTCCCATAAATCCTAGAATATTCATAAAACAACGAATTTAATCTAAACTTACTACCAAACTTAATAAAAATTAAATAATTTACACAAAACTATTAACTCACAATTTTGTGAAATGTATTATAACGATTATTGAAATTACAAGATGTTCAAGTTTAGGTATCCACTTCATAATTATCGTAGAATTTGATTTCTGTACACAAACTTTCAACCCCTACCTTATTAAATTGTTTCTAATACTCGTTGTACATTACTTAAATATAATAATTGGCTAGGTTGTAAATAACTAGTATTCTAGAAAGTACGAAGTAGAAAACCGTTAACCCTCAAATGGTCAATCTTCACTTTTTAATAGAATGTGACAGAGTTCAAAATTCGCTATCTTTCTGTCTAAGAAACATTTTAACAATAATAAATAGTTCCAAAGATATGAAAATATTTTAGACCGTTAAGTAACATAATTTCTGATGATTCCATCACTTGAAAGCGTCTAACCCACACTTTTTCGCTTAATGTACTTTAAAATACCTTAACTGTCCGATGTGATGATTATTTTCTAGCCTTCTACTTAACTACAAGTACGTTATCTGATTTTTCTTGACTATAAAGACGCTAAAGGACTATAACTACTTTATAATTAAGCATTTAAAGAAAAGTTTAAGTGAAAAACTTAACTTATTTGCAGTTACCCGCCCTTAACGCTATTTTAGTTAAGCATTTAATTCCCACAATACTTTTCTTGAATATAATGCCTGTTTAATGAAAACGGTAAAAAATATATATAATTATAATTGCCTGTTTAATGAAAACGGTAAAAAAAATATAATTCTGCAACAAAGCAGCTAAGCTTCATTACTTAGCTAAAAGACAGTTAGCCGACTCTCGCGCTGTGTTCACTCCGGGGGTGAGCTGAGGGTGCTACAAGATCTAACTAAGATCAAAGAAGTGACGATATAGATGAAGATTTGAAACAAAAAAACCCAAACCTACAAGAAAACGATCCAAAAAAAGAAATACAATAATTCAAACACTAGCAAGTCTCTTTAATTCTGTCATCTAAGAGAGTATAATGCCCGAGGCGTGGAGCAGAGATGCGGTGGTTCTGTTCTTCAAAAAAATCCTCGCTGAAGAACTATAGACCCATCTCACTTCTGAACCACGTATCCAAGCTGCTCTCGAGGGTCGTCACGAACTGTGTCGCCAAGAGATTTGTTGAGTTCCAGCCGTCAGATCGCGTGCGGGCATTGAGATGTTTGTACGACGCTGCCACGATGACTGTTCAGATCCAGGATTAAAAAACCACCCCATCCAACTGCTCAGAGGGGTGTTTACTCATCATCTCATCAAACAGATTCTGTTTATAAAGTTAAAGACAGGAGCTCATTTAAAAAAATTCGTCCGCATCGCTGTCAAGAGGATAAGTGCCCAAAAGGCTAGCAGGGCAGCATTACCGTGTTGGATGGCAATGCTTATTCTTTGGGCTAAAAATAGGCCAGCTCTCTGGTCACGCGTAGAGTCAACCAACCGCTTGGCGATGTCTCGAAATATTCGATAAGCACTCAGACCCCAAGGCCTTAGAGTTTCAACCCCAAACGGCTCAAACATATGGCTCCCAATAAGGTTGTTATATTTGCGCTGCTTGAGGTTTTCTGCTCCTGCAGTAGCCGCCCCAGCATAGCCCGCCGTGCTAGGAAGATAGGATGGAGAGGGTGTCGACACAGGTTGCATCCCACACCAAAGGCCTACCCAACTTCCAAGGCATTATGGTAATTCCATCTGGCCTCTTCCCATCGTCGCGTGCCAAGCCATTGAGTTCTAAAACAGCGGGCACCCCGACGGTGACAAGAGCCCAACGGATGATGTTGTTAATGCTGGCGTGCCGTGCCATCTGACCAGCGCTCTCGCTGCAAGATACGCCATGGTGTCCGAGGCAGTCGACTGCTGCACCGCATTGACAGCGATGTGGAGCTCCGCAAGGAGCGCCCAGACGCAAACATGTAGCGAGCCAGAATGTGGTGTCACGCAGCTTCAAGCCAGAGGCCCGACTCCCAATCACCCACAGCCAGCAGGCGGGCACACTCAGCAGTATTGGTGAACGTATTAAAAATATTAATTTATAATTTAAAGATTTAGAGCTTTGTGTTCAATTACAAATAAACGATCTCAATTTGATTACAAAAATGCACGTTTTATTTGTATAATTATGTTATTTCATGAATATATGTAAAGAAAATACAGTAGTATACACATAAATACATACAAAATTACATAATCCATTTAATATTTAAGTTTAATTATTAATTTATCCTTTCAGAATACCTTAGCGGGTGGTCCTTTAAGAACCTAAAAATTATTACACTTGTCGATTATTTCCTTATTTTGTTTAGTTTTGTGCAGTAAAGTACATTTACGCCCTTAGGTTCATCATAGGATGAAAATTTGAAGGGTGTAAAGGACGTTTGTTTTTAAATTTATGGTCGTAAAGGAAATCTATCTCGGTAAATACAGCAGTAGGATCATTTTTTAACACTGCCCTAGAGAATACTATAAATTCTAAACACTTTCTTCTTAGGTTTCATTTAAATAGCTCAAGAAACAAAAATGTTAGAGCAAATATAATTTTTTTTTTTTCGTTTTTTGCTTCTCCTGAAAAGTCGCATTTTGTCCTTTACGACCTTTGAGCCCAGAGGTATCGATATATTATTTTTTAGTTTTTAGAGGTTTTTGTTTGAGTCGGGGGTTTTTTAAATTTAACTTTTATTTCTTGCTTTTTAAACTTTATAATATTATATTACTAGTAAACATGCTATACGATCGACACGTGACTCGCCTAAATCTGCGAAGCTGTACGTATTTTTACCACAGTGAAGCTAGTTAGGTACTCGTGGTCGTTGGCGTTCATTCCATATTAACGTATTCCTCTATTTTCTCCCTGGATAATGATACTAGTCCAAATACTTTGGCTTAATTATATTTTTTTAAATCGGTTTTATTGAAAAAATAAAGGTTATGATAATGTAGTAAATAATGTATTAAAAACTAAATAATTCGTTCGGCCCTAGGTACCAGTCATCACTCCACTTTCCTCATTAATCTAGCTAGTGCATTGATTATACTAAAAAAATAAATTTCAAGTTTTTAGTTTTCATTTCCTTAGTTAATATTCCTCATTCCCTTTCAATATAGTGTACATGATTCTACTTGTCAAGCCCTTTCATTTGATACCCATATTAAAGCAGTTGTGAAAAAAAAAATGTAATTATCCATTTTGTGGTGGCGGCCATCTTGGATTTGAAATGTATCATAGTGTATAGTATTCTACTAGTCAAGCCCTTTCATTTGATACCCATATTGAGGGAGTTGTGAAAAAATATGTAATCCGCCATTTTGTGGCAGCGGCCATCTTGGACCGATTTTCATCAAACATAGCTAAGAACACTCCCGACTAATTCACCTTTCAAACAAAAAAAACAAAATCAAAATCGGTTCATCCGTTTGGGAGCTACGATGCCACAGACAGACACACACACACACACCCTAACACACACACACACACACACAGACACGTCAAACTTATAACGCCCCGTCGTTTTTGCGTCGGGGGTTAAAAAGTAATTGGCAAAAGGATCTGCCAACTTCCCGTAGCAGATCGTTTTGCAGCAGATCAAAAACAAATGTGAGTTCTTCTCGCATGCGGCTGAGTTCTACAGTTCCTAATAGTTTTCTGGAATAGTTCTGAACTCACGTTCACGTGCCAACAGTTGTCAGAACGTTTAATAAGTCGAAAAATACAATTTTTGTCGTTTCAAACAATTCTTGAAAGCTAGAACTCTTTAATTTTTCACAGGTTCATATCAAAACTTCAATCTAGAACTCGATTCGAGTCCAGAACTCACGTTCGAGTGCCAGTAGATCATGACAGAACTTTCGAAAAGTCGAAAATTATCATTTTCATCGTTTCAAATGATTTTGGAAAGCTAGAACTCTTTCGTTTTTCACAGATTCGGATCAGAACTACAATCTAGAACTCGATTCGAGTCCAGAACTCATATTCGAGTGCCAGCAGATCATGTCGAAAAGACGAAAAATACCATTTTCATCATTTCAAATCATCGTGAAAGGATAGAACTCTTTCGTTTTTCACAGATTCGTATCAGAACTGTAATCTAGAACTCGATTCGAGTCAAGAACTCACGTTCGAGTGCCAGCAGATCATGTCGAAAAGACGAAAAATACCATTTTCATCGTTTCAAATAATTGTGAAAGGCTAGAACTCTTACGTTTTTCACAGGTTCGTATCAGAACTGCAATCTAGAACTCGATATGAGTACAGAACTCACGTTCGAGTGCCAGCAGATCATGGTGGAACGTTCGAAAAGTCGAAAAATACAATTTTCATCGTTTCAAATCATTGTGAAATGCTAGAAATCTTTCGTTTTTCACAGATTCGTATCAACTGAGAAAAAAAGAAACAGATGTCTAGCCTTTCACAATAATAATTTGAAACGATGAAAATGGTAATTTTCGACTTTTCGAACGTTCTGCCATGATCTACTGGCACTCGTACGTGAGTTCTGGACTCGAATCTAGTTCTAGATTGCAGTTTTGATATGAACCTGTGAAAAATGAAAGAGTTCTAGCTTTCAAGAATAAAATTGTTAGAAACCATAAAAATAGTATTTTTCAACTTTTTAAACGTTCTGACATGATTTGCCGGCACGTGGACGTGAGTTCAGAACTATTCCTGAAAAGTATCAGGAACTGTAAAACTCAGCCGCGCGCATGCGAGAAGAACTCACATTTGTTTTGGATCTGCTACGGGAAGTTGGCAGATCCTTTTGCCAATTGACTTTTTTATGTAAAACGTCGAGAAATATTTTAAAAAGTATCAGGAACTGTAGAACTCAGCCGCATGCGAAAGAACACATTTGTTTTTGATCTGTTGTAAAATGATCTGCTACGGGAAGTTGGCAGATCATTTTGCCAATTCATTTTTGCCAGATCTATTTCTAAAAAGTATCAGGAACTGTAGAACTCAACTGCATGCGAAAAGAACTCATATTTATTTTTGATCTGCTGGACAATGATCTGCTAAGTTCACTCACATCGCCAGTCGCTACTTCTCTACCTCGTTCATTGCGTTTGGTTTGGAGAATTCGTAAACTCACAGCGGAGATATAACTATTTTTATTATTGAAACGTCCAGACCGTACTCGCGAGAGTGGCGGGGGCCGGGGGGTTCAAACTTGGTTTTAACCGGTTAATTTTCATTATCAAAACCAAAATTCATGAAAAACCGGTTTCCGCGCATAAACCGGTAAAAACCGGTAAAGTGCAACCTTTAACCTAAATCGATTTCGGTTTGGGGTCAATGACCGTAACCGGTTAAGAATTTCAACCGGTTTCCGAGCCCTGCCATAGACGACTCACGTGTAAGCCCGTTCGGGTTGCTGTCTCGCTGACATTAACCATGTGATCGCTCGGCATTTTCCGGCGAAGAGGCGTGTCGTGCCGCGCCGCCGCCGCCGCGCATCACGCTTTACGTAATTAATTAATTTCCTTGTTCGGCGTTATAGTTTAAGAACTTAGTTATTAAGGTAAAAAAGGTTTATTATTTTTTGGTTTTCAATTTTATCGGCAGTTTTTTTTTTAAGTTTTTATTTTATAATTTTTTTGTGGTTATAATTTTTGTAATACGCCTCCGCATTAAAGTCTGTAAGTGAACAAGAAATCACGCCTATTTTCCTACCCTTAGGGTAAATATTTTTATAAATTTTCCAAATTTATATGGGGCCAACTTCGAGGTAAAAATAATTATCAAAATCGGACTACTCTGTAAAAAGTTATGCGTGGTCATACATTACAATCAGTGAGTGAACAATCAATCATCCCCTGTTTTCCTGCCCTTAGGGTTGGATTTTTTCCAAATTTATATGGTACCAACTTCGGGGTATACCCTTTCCAATAAAAAAGAATTATCAAAATCGGACTACTCTATAAAAAAGTTATGCGTTGTCATACATTAAAAATAATAATAATAAAATTGTAATTGTTTGTTTTGTTGTAATTGTTTGTAATAATAGTATTTTAAGAAAATAGCTACCTACTTATATATACTTCTACTTATATATTCAGTTTTCATGTATAATTTTATTTTAACTTTAGTTTCTATGATTTAGATTTTTAACTATGCTAAATATAAATTTTTGCTGTGCCCTAACAGGGTCTACAACGGCTCTTAGCTCTAAGCCTTTTGTAAACATCTTTTGTACCTTGTGGAATGCAAAATAAATGAATATGAATATGAAAAAAAAATTTATACGCGTCGACTTGAGAACCTCCTCCGTTTTTTCGTTAGTTAAAAAAGGAAGTATAAAATTAATTTCTTGTTCCCCCGACCCATCCCGTCACATCGCATGGACTGCCCGCGCTATCACTTTGTTTCCGCTTAGCGTTATTTCTGACTTTTTTGTTCTGCTCTGCTAAGGGTCCAAGCGTGATGTAAAATGATGTAGCCTATAGCCTTCCTCAAGAATTTGACTATCAAATGCAAAAATAATTTTTCAAATCCCACCGATAGTTCCAGAGATTAGCGCATTCAAACAAACTCTTCAGCTTTATTATTAGTATAGATAAAGTTTGTTAGCAGTTACATGGAACTCTGTCCATAAAGGCGGCCTATTTTCAACAAAAACAATTAATAAAGAACACCGCAGCTGTCTCCCCGTGAGTCGTACCAACTATCCACGTCCGTATAATATAATACTTTGGCCCTTAATCGCCTTCTACATAGATCATGAGTAGAATATATGATGTACATATGGCTTGCTTGAAAAGCAGTGCAGTGGTGGCCCAGTGGATACGGCCATAATTTACGAATCATAGGTTCGAACCCAGCACTTTACTTTGTGATTTCATCGCCACTGCTCTAAAAAAGGCGAAGGAAAACATCGTGAGGAATCCGGCATGTCCTAGAACCAAAAAATTCGAAGACATGTGACATCCACCAACCCGCACTGGGCCCGCGTGATGGATTGCAGCCTACTCCCTCTCACAGAGCGGAGGCCTGTGTTCCAGCATTGGGAACATTATATGCTGATTATGTCATGGCTTGCCCAGAACTATACAACCAAACACTTTAAAAAGATTATTGCTATTAAACTACATGTATGTTACTGTACAAGCAAACTGCAAACGTAGCAGGTAAAACTCAAAGATAAGGGTAAAAAAAATACCGATATTATAAAGATGGCTTCGCGTTTTATCTCTTGGATGAAAACGTGGGTGTACAACACTATACTTGACGTAAGCCACTCGTTCAGGTTCCCACCAAGTGACTCCGCAGTATGTCACAAAGGCAGAATAACCTACTCCACCAGGATTCTTATGATGCCTTGACAAGCATGACCCGGAAGTTACCAGCCAGTGCGGACTTATTCCTGCCGCATCACAGTGTACCTAAAATAATAATTTAAAAGGTAATTTCATTTCATGTGCTAATATGCATCTGTATTTTCGATAGAAAATCATCAACTTTACGTTCACGTTAGTAAGTTCGTGTTAGTCTTACTGGTGAATTTCTTAAATTTGAAATAGATTCATAATAAAGAAAAAAAATTAAATAAAAAAAAATACTACCTGGGAAGGCTCATAAATATAGGCGGCGACAAAAGGGTATTGAGACCATTTCACTTGTTTGCTGTTCCTATATTCACGTAATTGAGGAACTTTTGAATTAGACTGTAACAATTTAATTATTGGTTGTTTGGTAAAATTTTTATTGGTAACATTTGGGATAAGTGCAGGAGGTTGAACCACATTGGAAATGTTCAGCTTCGTTGGTTTAACTGTTATTTTTGATCCTACTGTTAAATTTGGGTTACTTTGATTATCGGATTCACTTTTAATATTGTCAATTATGTGTTTCTTGGAATGTTTTGACTTGTGAGGTTGACTGTACTCATTACCAATGCTCTGGTCTACATGTTCCAAAAGTACTTTGCGTTCTTTATTGTTGAGTTCGTTTCCTCTAATAAATATGTCGACGTTCTCCATATCATATAATCTGCCCTTTTCTTCATAGTATGGGAGAGTGTGCTTATCAAACATTTCGAAAAATTTAATTTTATCATAAGCAGTAGTAGATTCCTGTGTTTGCTTTACGTTAACTGTGTCGCTAGTTATATTTTCACGTTCAGTTGTATGATTAACTATTGTTACAGTAGATTTTGCTATTGCAAAATCTACTGTAGTGGGACATGTCTCGTTGTCATAGATGTATTCACTAGTTGAAATCGTGCTTGTCACATTTAGAGTAGTTCGTTTTTTACGCAAACTTGAAGTTGTCGAATTCGTCACAAATTTATTTTGTTGCGCACGTAAACGTGGAAATTTATGAGAAGGTTTAAGAGAATTGAGAGAATCGAAACCAGTCAGAGATGAATCACGGGTTCTAGCTTTTCTTCGCTTAATTTTGTTGGTTTGTTTCATAAATCTAGTGGTTAATGCAGGTTGCTTGTAATTTGGATCATGAATGCGAAAAGCAAACATAGGAGAATCAGAGAGGACAAATTTATGGTTGCCATGATTTCTAATTAAATGTTCTCTCATTGCTGAAACCTGGATGTGCTTTTTAGTTGTGAAATCTTTGATTCGTTCATCAGCCTCGTCCAAGTAATAGAACTCGATGTAACTTGAGGTTGTCGACGACAAACTAGGACGTGATGGAAGCCGGATAAAAGGTTGGTGGATATTTCTTTTAGTATCGTTATTTTGTCTAAAAATATTGTTAGCGGTAGTGGACTCGACGTCGATGAATATCTTTGTTTTTCGCCAAAGCATGTTTATGATTTCATATTGTTTTCGGCTTACTCTCCCAACTTGCCACTTTTTATGTGGAAACGCCTTAGGAACACCTTTATCATTATTGGAAATAATCTTGTATTTGTCTTGGCTGTAGTTTCCTCCTATCCCCGGCGGGGCTCGACGTGATTTAGCATAAGCATTTATCTTATTGTTTTCTCTTGGAGTAGTTGCATTAGTAAAATATCTAGTGACATAGTTTCGATATGCTGATGCCAGTTGGAACCTTGATGGATCTTGTTTGATTTTAGCGAAATTTTTATTTTCATATGAGAGATTGCTTGCAACTGGTTTCACGGCATATTGAACTAGCACAAAACTGAGAAACAGAAATATTTCATGAAGTTTTGCTACTTTCATGATGTTTCGTAAAAAACATAATATTTACACTACAATTTATAAAATAAAGATTATAAAATAATCAAAATAATAACTGTGACATAAACATGGACATGAATGAATTCTTCGTGACACATACTTGACTTGACACACAGATTATAATAATCAATTAACAGCAAGGAGTTCGCGTATAACGTCGAACTTATTTTTTGTTGTTATGTTACTTCATTCGGTACTGGCGTAGGGTACTGGTAATTTTTAATTTTGAATAATGAATATTAAAAAAAAAAAACGCGGTCATAAACTAGAACCACTAGAATATCTTTCGGCAACGGCATCATCTTTCAAAAACGGGTTCTATTCATTTATTTTGACATTAAAAATTTTGTGTTAAATAATTTTGTGAGACATCCTTTGCACCGGGTAAGCAAACTAAAAGTTTTGGAAAAGTTATTTTGTATCAAAACTATTTACCGTGAGAAAATGGTTAGAAGTTCGTAACTTATTTGTATGAATGCATGTATCTGTTTCAAAAGATTCTGATGAAATTGTAAACAAATGGATTAAAAAAGGTACCTGTGGATGCCAATTTATAAACGATAAATGATTCTATTTCTGTAAGTCGGTTTGTACTACACGTCAATCATATTTTAAAACTACATGAGTTCAGCGTTTCCTATCTGACTACTCTGAGAAGAAAGGCGGAAATCTCTTTACATGTGACCTATTGGAAATTAAATTCAGAATCAGAAGATTTTCTTTAAGTAAGAGTTCTGCAGCACTGGGTGATAAGTTTAGAGATTTAGTAGAGATTCCCGTATCTCAAAGGCCGCGGTGACTTAAGAATCTGATTTGTTGGCTGAGTTTGCTTTCAATGAAAATAGAACATCATTGTAACACAGTGGTTTAATCAAGTAATTTACATTTTATGAATATAAAATTAAACTCGTCTGGAAAATATAAGATGACAGAACAGAACATAACAGTTGCTAGAGTTGCTAGACAACAACTTAAAAAGACTCTACTCCTAGAACATAGTGCATTACAACCTTCAGGGTTCAACATGATTTATTTATGCTGTCACTTTATCAAGTCTTTAGTCACTACTTCAGTTGCATGACCGTCCCATTTCGCTATCATTAATATTCCATGTCATTTTAATTACATTACAACAAACTTTTTAACAAACTTTTTTAAACAATTTAGAATAATTCTTAACATTTTATAAATTAAATTCATCAGTGTTTATACAAGTCCGCTCATCATACAACTCATAAAGTCATTTTCTACTTTTATATATATTGACAGTTCTCCAGTCACTTGAAGGAAGCGTTACTAAGGAACCGAGTACGTCTTTGAAATAAAAATGTTATCAAATAAAAAAGCTGAAGAGTTTGTTTGTTTGTTTGAAGGCGCTATCTCTGGAACTACCAGTCGGATTTGTAAAAAATCCTTAAAAAAAATAACATCACGCTAAGATTCTCAGGAGCCGAGTATAAAGAAATAAAAGTAAAAAATGACGGTAAGCGAAAACGATGTAGGTAACAGTGCGGGCAGGCGATGCGATATGACGGGGTGGGGCGGGGAAACAAGAAATTTCACGCGGACGAAGTCGCGGGCAGAAGTTAGTCATTAATAATTTGATTTGCCTTTATAATACGTACTTACTTGTAATTAATTATCAATAATTATATAATAACTAAATATATAAATCTATTCCATCTCGATGGAATAGATTATTATTACTTAAATGTCAAATTATGCAATATCATATTAATTTACAATCTTAAGTTATTTTCTTCCTGCGGCAAACTGTTAGATACTCAATAATGGGAATGTAAACAACGAAATTTTTCTTAAACTAAGATTACACAATGTTCTATAATATTGGAGCAATTCTAGTTTGTATCATCAATTCGTTGCATAATCAGCCTGTAACGTTCCCACTACTGGGATACAGGCCTCCTCTCTGTGACAGGGAGTGGACCGTAATCCACCACACGGGCCCAGTGCGGGGTGGTAGATGTCACATGCCTTGGGATTTTTTGGTCTAGGACATGCCGGTTTCCTCACGACGTTTTCCTTCTTGAGAGCAGTTGTGATGAAATAATTTATCCAAAGTAAAGCGCCTGACTGAGTTCAAACCTACGACCTACATAGTAGTACATACAACTCGTAAATCGCGGCCGTTACAACTGGGCTACCACTGCTCAGAATTTCAATTTGTTCCACCACTAACAAATTGATTGTTTTGATTTGATTATACCGAAATTCTAATTTTATATCACCAAGATGTTTCCCATTTGACAATTATTAAGGTCAATTTGATAACCTACATTTTTGCAATATTATTGTTGATTTAAAGTTGAAACCTTCACAATGCGGATGAATGTGTTACGAATTCCCTTTAGTGATCGAGTGATTGCGTAAGAATTTAACTGAAATAGGATTTGCTTACATTTTCATCAGATGCTATGTGAACAGGTCAACCGCACTTTAGTAAAATATTTGAAAACTGTAATTTGATTAATAAACAATAGATAAAAAAGTAGATACTTACTTGAACTACAAAACTATTTACTGGTGGTTTTCACATTATGACATTACTTTTGCCCCACCTTATTCATTAGGCTTTGTCCATATCAAAATTGTTACTATGGATGTGTGTTTGAATGGAAGGTTATCAGTTGAAGACTTTCATTGACTCTTCTCATGACACATTTTAAAATATTTTCAGGTGCATTGCATAAATTATGAGCGAACTACCTTTCTACAAGCCAGAAGGTAAAAATTAAAATGATTTCTTATTTTTCTCGTGAGTCTGCTATCGCAACATACGAGTACTAAAACTACTTACTGAATGCATTCAAATGAAACGAAATTACATTTCGGACTAATATTCAGTATACTTTATCCTGAAAAAGCAAAGGTTTTCATCGGAACTTGTCTGAAGTTGGATGGCATACTTTTTATCAACAAAAAAGTTTTTGCGGCCTCATGTCTTATGTAGTTCTTGTAGTGGAGACTCAATATTATTTCCTGGCCTAACGGACGGAGTCGCGGCCACAGGTAGTGGCATAATAATAACCATAATTATTACGTTAGGGCTACCTAAAACAACCAGGAAGGAACATCTCAACTCACCGTTAAAATTTAATTTTCATACCTTCCCGTAGCGTTGTTTCATTATTGTTGACTCATGACAAAAATAATGAGATATTCTGCTGTTATAAATAACCTCGAAAATCACATTTAAAACCGCAACTAAGTAAAAAACGTATTTCTTTAAATAGCTAGGATATTATTCATCATAGATATGAAAGATTTTCTAAAGCCAGCAGCTTAAGATTTCGGTTTAATTACCTTATTCCACCAGGCCTGCAGGTTTCTTAACCAATTAACTCTCGTACTCCATGGAATAAAAACAACTTCATCTTAACATTTTAGGTGTCACTATGAATTCGGCAGCGCTTCTCCTGAACAAGGCAGCGATGCGGAAGTACGAGGATCTGGAGATCCCGTGCCAGTTGCTGCTGGCCAGCTACGTATGGGTTGACGGAACAGGAATAAATATCCGCGCTAAGGACAGGACTTTCGACTTTGTTCCCAAAATAGCTAAAGGTATCTTGATAACATAATATCACGCGTTTTTTTTTTTTTGCAGACGTGTGCCATAGTACCTACACCCACATTTCGCCAGTCATGTTTAAGTTCCATGTTATAGAGGGCGAGCCTATTGCCATCAACTGAGCACAATTCCAGACTCCGGTTGCTTACGAGAAAGAGGCCAATAACACTTTGCCTGACCAAGCAATCGAACCCAGGACCTCATGTTCACCAGTAGCTCTTGCAACTACTAGACCAAGGTGGCAGGCAGGTATCTTATAACCATAAGTATAAATGGCACAATAAGTAACGTGCCAAAAGACTATCCCCTGAGGAATTTCGGCGATTTCTATTTAGAAATCGGAAAGGTTTGTGAGAATGTTTTATGGCGAAAATGTATTTAGACTAAGTATATACTTTGCCCAGTTTGCAATCGAATGAGGTTCTCTTGACAAAGTTATTTCGATGGTATCCTTTCGTGTTATAAGTAGTGAGAAACATTATTTTTGTATATTTTTGCTATAGGTTCTTGCATTACAGGTATCTGCGTCTATATTTTACTTTCAAATGCCAAGGAAAATCATCATGCCAAGCAAGTTCCTTCTCAAATAGTATTTATTATAAAATTATATAATTATTTTCTTTTGTTAAAAAATTATGCTAAATATTGGAAAAACAAAACGAGTAAGAATTGTGAACAAGAATCCAGATACTTCGGGAACTTGTTTCAGCGGAACGATCCGTTTACTGTAGACTATTTGGAAAACGTCGTTTCCTAAATACTTTGATGTCACAATTGAGTGAGCATGACATACTCTCAGCCGCCAGGGCACATTCAAGTCAATCAAAGACGTACCCAGTAAATGGTAGCTTTATAGTAGGTACAGTGCTCACATACGAGTATGTGCATTCCACGTTCACACGACACCGACAAAATTATAATTATAGGAATTAACGTTAATCTGCTCCTTTCATTTCATTTTTTGATTACTCGGTGTGCCGTAAATCGACATGTTTAGAACAGTTCACTAATTAATTCATTTCTCACTTTTTGTGTTCAAACGTTTTACTTCGAGTGATAGATGCCGAATAAAAGGCAAACATTGAAAAAAGGGAAGCGTCTGACATCGGCTTTAGAAAGGCTTAACGACCAGAGACATATTCGTGTAATGTTTGTATCTCCGATACCTGACATATATACTCAAATATTTATGCTGCCAAAATGGATTTGTTGGTTTTGACAGCTGATTTGGTTTGATTCCCTTTTGAGCAAAATACTACTTTACTAGTTAGTTTTTGATATCATGACAAATATTTCTAGTAAACAACCATTTCATTTTATTTACGACGGGTATGATTATATTAAACGGAAGACGAAATACAAAACACCCGTATAAAAATAACTCTAATTGAAGAACTACCTCTGAAGTGTCGTTAACAAAGCTTTTCGGGCTCTTATTTGGTAGACACAAAAACGTGAATGTGTGTATACGATCTATTCTGTGAAAACCTCATCGTGGAAACTTGGGTGAAGTTAGCTGTTATTTCACCTAATGCTAGCATTTGACCACTGGGATTGACACTATTGACAGCTTACTTCAAGCTTTCTTCACCTAAGTTTTCACGGTGAGAATTTTACAGAATCGACCGGCTGGTAACAAACACTGGGTCTTACTATTGAAACAAATGGGCAATAATCTATTCGGTCAGTAGTGATGAGTTCAAAGTCTAGAAACGTTTAAATCACGTTAATTACAAGATTTTACTGTTTGTTACAGATCTGCCGATCTGGTACTTTGATGGCAGCAACACGGCGCAAGCTAAAGACGAGAATTCGGACACATTTATCTTCCCACAAGTGATTTACCACGATCCATTTAGACGCGGAAGCCATATAATGGTACTAGCCGACACCTATACGTCCAACTACCAACCAACAGGTCAGTCATTTAAATGTTCTATTAATTTTAGATAGCACTTTGACCCACTAGCTTCTGTGAACATCGTTAATTAACATCGTCAGCATAATCTTCTTCTTCTTTTCGTGTCGGTGGTTCTCTTCCTCGTTATTTTTTGTTGAGCTTAGTAGGTGGCCACGTTGGTTGCGGCATCAGTGACATTCTTTAGTTCATCCGAGGTGAACGGGCACTTAGAACAATTCAGCAAGTAGGGCATGGTCTGATCAGCATAATGATGACGTGAAAATAACGAACATTATGATTCGTAGATGCAGACCCTGCTGAACCTTGGGAAAGGCTTTTTTAGGAGGAAGGATGTATCAATAATATATCATTTATTCTCTCTTCACAATAAGTGGTATTAAAATCTCATATCAATAAAATTGTATTCAGCATATTATTATGCTGAATACAATTTCGTATTTTGAACACTTTCATCTTTTAGTTAGTAACATTAATTGGTAAACTTCAGTGTGCTTGACGCCGACCCACACGTAATCTACCTTCTTTTGTACACATGCCAAAGTAGTCCTATTATTTTTGTGCACAAATGGCTAGCGAAAAACATGCTCGAGGTACAAATACGTTTGGAAACAACACAATTGGTCAAAGTGACCGCTTATTTCGGTTTACAGCGTTATTTACTTTACATATCCGTTTTACCTTAATTGTATTAAATGGAAGTTTAGAAAGTACCTATAGTCAAATTAATTAAATTTGTTAACTTGAATGTGGTTAGATAAACTATACAATTAGTTTTAATTAATCCATCCCTGATGCAAAATTTGGACTTGTTAAAAACAAAAGTACCTAAAATTTCGGTGGACGAATATCTTTAAAAAAATATTATGAAGAAAAATGATCCCTACCTAGGTATAGATACTTATCCGTTGAAAAATAAACCTGCGTTGTCATCGTTAGCCACTTTAATACCTGAATGAACACAATACGGGTAATATATTATATATTCTATTTTGGGATGTTTCCTTCGTTCTCGAGAATTGCCGGCAGATATTAGCGAGATTTTCAGAATTGTAAACAAGCCCTGAAGGTCGCGTCAACCCGTTTTTAATACAGTCTGTAAAAGTTACTAATAGGTAATAGTCCATTTATTTGTAATACAGAGATAAGTTATTAAAGTTCATAATATTCTGTCGTTTCCGGCGTACAAATACGTTTTCAGGATTTTGGTTAGTATTAGATATTATAACATTGAATTTGTTGAGGACAGAGGACTAAATGGTAGCTGTTTGAATGAAAGGCCAATTCAATGTGAAACTGTTCTACCAGATTTATTCTCAATATCCACAGGTTTTATTATATTATAATTACATACACTGATAATAAGCAAGCGTGGCTTTAGTTAAAGATACCGTGTCCTATAGCAATACGCGGTTACAACAATTACGAGACTAGTGAATCTTCTTACCTCTGGAAGCGAACTGAACAATAAAATATACGACTGGGCGGACATGGCTTTCGTTTACATCAACTTCCGGCTTCTAGAAATTTCGAGAACATTCCAGTATGTACTACAGTGCTGCTGCGGTGTCGAGAGGCGACAACCACAATAATACATTCATACTAAACAGTGATTCATTCATAAATCGTCCCTCTAGTGTCGAGGAGCGCAAGCAATTATCCAATATTTCATTCATAAATGCTGAAGCCCTCTAGCGTCGTATGGTACAAACAGAAGGACACGCCTACATTGCCTCCGCTATCCCATAACAGAGGGCGCTATTATGTATATCGGTCACATTACTCCCGCCGTGTACATAAAATGTACATAATGTTATCACTAGTGACTGATATACACTTTACAGAGATCCATGACAATTCAAGTTACTCTAACGTCTTAATCTAACAAGTGTTACATGCAGTAATAACTTGTACTTAAATCAATAAATAGTTTAGAACATATACATATAAATTAAGGGTAGTCACTGCAGGACCCTTGCTCTGCTATATATTAAATCAAATGAATTAAAAACTTCTCCTAACAGCATGATCCTGCAATAACGCCGACACAAACAATGACCCATCTTAACAAGGATCTAAATTCACTTACATGAATCAAATTACACAATACTAGGTAAGTGCAATAGTAAGTACTACCTAAGTAGGTACTATTAGTTATTCTGTGGTTTTGCTCAGACTTATGCTACTCAGCTGTTAGTTGGATAAATGAAATGGTTATAAATACCAATACAAACACTAATGGTAGTCACTCCAAGAGCCTTGCTCTGCAATATATTAAATCAATTGAATTAAAACTTCTCCTAACAGCATGGCCTTGGAGTGACGCCAGGCAAGGAAACAACATATGAAATCTAACCACACCACTGGTTACAATACAATACATGAGTATAACTAAGTTTATTCTACTGGTATGATGACGAGACGTCTGACAGGACGACGCATTTTACCACTCTTGGTTTTGACGTCGACGACTCTGACGACCCCATCCGCGCCCGGGTACCTACATGTGTTCGACTCTCCCCTTTGGCCATATGTTTCTCGGTAAATTTGGGTCCACTACAACGACCAAATCGCCCACCTTGATTGTGTCGCCACGTCCATGCGGCTCCCGCCGGTTTTGAAGTGTGGGTAGTACTTCACGCACCCATCGTTGCCAAAACAGGTCCGCTAGTCGTTGCGACGCTCTCCAATGTGAATGGCGTAGTTCATCCGGTTTTGTAAAAATCCCCGGTAGCGGGACTCTAGAGGGCGCGCCAAGCAGAAAGTGGTTAGGCGTCAAAGCCTCCTCGTCGTCTGGGTTGACCGACACATGGGTCAGAGGTCGCGAATTGACAGTGTGTTCTATCTCTGTCAGCAGTGTATGAAGCACATCTTCATACGGATGCCGGTCGATTAGTGTAGCATTCAGTGCGGTCTTTACAGAGCGTACCAACCTCTCCCATGCTCCGCCCATGAACGGCGCTCCTGGTGGTATGTAGCGCCAGTCGATATGTCGTACCTCTGCTTCGCGTTGTAGCGACTCTAAAGCTGCTTTGCGAAGCTCAGCATCCGCTCCGTGGAAATTGGTGCCGTTGTCACTCCAAATGACTTCAGGACATCCGCGGCGCGCCATCATGCGCCTTAACGCGAGTATAGCGGCATCCGTTGATAGCGAGGCGGCAACTTCTAAGTGAACCGCACGCGTAGTGAGGCATGTGAACAATGCCACGTAGCGCTTTTCGTGATGTCTCGCTACTGTGACAGAAATCGGTCCGAAATAGTCCAGTCCTGTGTGTGTGAACGGACGTTGATGGTGTGCCAGTCGACAGGGTGGTAAGTCACCGGTCAGTGGCTCTGGCGGCGCGGCTCGACGTAGTCTACAGGGCTGGCAGAGCTTGATTACTGCACGGACGGAGGGCCTCAAGCGAAGGATCCAGTAGTGTTGGCGGACCTCGTTCACTACGCATTCCACGCCGCTGTGATGCAACTTTCGATGAATCCAGTCTATGTACAACCGACAGTAGCGGTGGTCGCCATCTAGTACTGCTGGCGACTGTGTTTGTCGTGATATGTCAGCTGCCGCAGCGATGCGCGAGCGTATTCTCATTATGTTGTGTTCGTCGACTGTCAGCTGACAGCCGTTATGTTGAGGACAGAGGACTAAATGGTAGCTGTTTGAATGAAAGGCCAATTCAATGTGAAACTGTTCTACCAGATTTATTCTCAATATCCACAGGTTTTATTATATTATAATTACATACACTGATAATAAGCAAGCGTGGCTTTAGTTAAAGATACCGTGTCCTATAGCAATACGCGGTTACAACAATTACGAGACTAGTGAATCTTCTTACCTCTGGAAGCGAACTGAACAATAAAATATACGACTGGGCGGACATGGCTTTCGTTTACATCAACTTCCGGCTTCTAGAAATTTCGAGAACATTCCAGTATGTACTACAGTGCTGCTGCGGTGTCGAGAGGCGACAACCACAATAATACATTCATACTAAACAGTGATTCATTCATAAATCGTCCCTCTAGTGTCGAGGAGCGCAAGCAATTATCCAATATTTCATTCATAAATGCTGAAGCCCTCTAGCGTCGTATGGTACAAACAGAAGGACACGCCTACATTGCCTCCGCTATCCCATAACAGAGGGCGCTATTATGTATATCGGTCACAGAATTGATGACCTGGACGCGTACTACGAGGGCTGGTTCGAGGTGGTGCGGGAAAAAAGTTCCTGGAAGGATTTGGGGGAGGCCTTTGCCCAGCAGTGGGACAGTATAGGCTAATAAAAAAAAAAAACTTTGAATTAAGGGCTTGTAATATTTCAGCTGAAATTTATATTCAGCCCCCACTTTCCCGCGTCATGTATCTCTCTATCCCGCTCGCACTGTCAAACTGATTCAGTTAGGGTGAACTACACTCTGTTGATGGACGTAGGCTTGGTATTAAATGATTATATTATTATACGAAGTCGACATCTTCTGTATAGAACTAGCTTCTGCCCGCGACTTCGTCCGCTTAAAATTTAGCCCTCCCCCATTCAACCTCTTAGGGGTGGAATTTCGAAAAACCCTTTCTTAGTATTTGCCTACTCTTCACAAAGAACACACCATCCAAATTTCATGTCTCTAGGACCAGTGGTTTAGGCTGTGCGTTCATATATCAGTCAGTCAGGACTTTGAATTTTATATATACAGGGTGTCCCGTAAATAATGGATCAAACGTAACGGGTAGGTAGCTTACCTCATTTCCAACAACTAATTTGAACAGTAAAAAAAAAACCCATAAGGTAACCAAGATAATTTTTTTTTTCGATTTTTACTATTTTCTGTACCAGCATTCAGTGTTTTTAATGCTGTTGCTGCAAATGGTATCATATTTAGGTGTGATTTTTGTCATACATTTCTGAATAGTTTACTAGTGTTATAAGATACCATTTTTTTAAATAACATTTTATTTGCCTTAGAAAAAAAATCTTGAATTGAAAAGTTTTGTTTTTACGATGAAAAGACCAGAATTGGAAAAATTCTCCTGTAAAAAAAATGTATGACATCAAAGTGTACCATTATTTTAAAAACTTGTAAAATTACTAAGGTTTGCAAATTGGTATAAAACTTACGTCTAGTCCTTGCGGTTACAAAGATATTGCTACTCGTATGAATGTGATGAAGAAGACAGAACAGAAATTAAAATGGTACAATCTAACTTTTCTTTCTCGTAATGGCTTATGCTTGTAATCTAAGCATGTGGTTAAGCGTGTAGCGTAATTCCGAGCCGATGACGTCATCTGTTCGGCATTTGGGACCGCTACCTGCGGAGTTGCACCTCACTCAGTGTGAAAGGGATAGATAGCGCCGCTTTTGTATTTTTGGTAATGTTGCTTGATTTTATTTGTTTAGTTGACACGAATCTCTCTTCGAGTTGATACGTACGCCAGACTACTTTCGCTCCCGCTGTGCCTAACTGTTGTGTTCCTTAAAATTAAACTTGTGCGGTGTATTTGGACTTTGCTTTGCCTAACGATTTGGAACTGTTTGTGTTTTGGACGAATGACTTGGCAATCCTACGGACTTCGAAAACAATCGTTTGTGTGTGGTTGTACGTGTGTGCAGTAGTACGATGCCTCGTTACGAGTACACGCCACGGGAGTATGCCGAAATGCATTTTATCTACGGAGAAGCAAGAGGTAATGCCAGGGCGGCCGCAAGATTGTATCGTGAAAGATACCCGAACCGGGATCGACATCCCGACTATCGCGTATTCATTAGAGTGCATAACGCGCTTCTTGAGGGAAGAATTCTTGGCACCGGAGTTGGGGGTGCCAGTGAAGGGCGATCGTCACAAGTCAATGACGAAATTATTATTCGAGAAATCGAGGAAGATTCGTCGGTCTCAATTCGCGTCATAGCGCAACGCACAGGTATTCCAAGATCGACGGTACATCGAGTTCTAAAAAGGCACCGGTTGCACCCATATCACGTGCAACGTGTTCAAACGCTGACGTCACGTGATTACCCGCAAAGAGTAGCATTTTGCCAAAGGATGCTTAGAATGATACGGGCGGACCACAGTTTTTTAATAAAATTTTATGGAGTGACGAGTCTTCATGCCGGCGAGATGGATATCTCAATTTGCATAATTTGCACAGTTGGCAGCTGGTAAACCCACATTTGATGCGAGAGGACAGGAGCCAACATCAATTTAAAATAAATTTATGGGCAGGAATAATAAATGGGCAAATAATAGGGCCCTTTGAACTACCAGCAACTCTAAACGCCGAATACTATCTGCATTTTTTAAGGAATGAGTTGCCAACGTTATTAGAAAATATTCCAGAAGACGTGCGGCAAGCAATGTGGTTACAAAATGATGGATGCCCCGCTCACTATGCGACGGCAGTAAGGGCGCAACTCAATGAAACTTACCCTGACAGATGGATCGGCCGATTAGGACCAATTTTGTGGCCTCCGCGATCTCCGGATTTAAATCCCTTAGATTTTTTTTATTGGGGATGTTTAAAAGACAAAGTGTACAAACAACGAATAACGTCGGAAGAAGAATTACGTCAGCGCATCCAATCTGCTGTATCAGAAATAAACAACAGCCATTTTGTCCGTCGGATAAGAGCTTCCTTTATTAGGAGGTGCAGACTTTGCATTCTCGTAGGGGGACGTCAGTTTGAACATTTACTGTAAAAACAAAATAAACGATTTATTTGTATTTTTTTTTTTAATTTAACCTCCTAAGTTTTTTCATACGCTGAGATACCTAAACATTTTTAAGAAAATAGTTGAATTGTGCACACTTTTTCAATTTTATTTTATTTCGTAATTTTGCACCTCTGTCAGATTCATAGCAATATCTTTGTAACGACAAAGACTAGGCGTAAGTTTTATACCAATCTGCAAACCTTAGTAATTGTACAAGTTTTTAAAATAATGGTACACTTCGGTGTCATACAATTTTTTTACAGGAGAATTTTTCCAATTCTGGTCTTTTCATCTTAAAAACAAAACTTTTCAATTCAAGATTTTTTTTCTAAGGCAAATAAAATGTTATTTAAAAAAATGGTATCTTATAACACTAGTAAACTATTCAGAAATGTATGACAAAAATCACACCTAAATATGATACCATTTGCAGCAACAGCATTAAAAACACTGAATGCTGGTACAGAAAATAGTAAAAATCGAAAAAAAAAATTATCTTGGTTACCTTATGGGTTTTTTTTTTACTGTTCAAATTAGTTGTTGGAAATGAGGTAAGCTACCTACCCGTTACGTTTGATCCATTATTTACGGGACACCCTGTATAGATAAAATAGATTCAGCTGCATCCGGTTAGACTGGAAGCCGACCCCAACATAGTTGGGAAAAGGCTAGGCAGATGATGATGAGATAGAATAGAAATATTTTGAAAGTTAAATTAGTAGGTACATTATAAATTACCTAGTAAAGTAATAGTTAATTTATAATGTACTAATGAATAATTTAGCTTTACCAAGGTACCCTACGTACAGATGTCCAACTAAAAATAGGCGCTTCGGAAATAATCGTCTATCTTGTAAAATAAGAACACGCGATGATGAGATCGAATATAGAGTTGTAACAACTCTCAAATTGGTTGTCAAATAGACATGTACTTGTCTATTTTGTATTACTATGGTTAGAAAGTATAGACCCATTTAATTTTTTAGTAACGTATCTATAAATTGTATTCAAGCATCGTCACGAATCTTCTAGCGTGAAGACTCGACGAGTTTCAGCCGCCGGAGCAGAAATCTAAATGTTTGAAAATGTTTTGACATTGACATGAGATTACGATTTTGAATCATTTCAAAGATGATTTTATAAATTAAAACTACAAAATTTTGAAAATATAAAAATACGAGTGCCTTATACGAGTACATCTAAATTTAACTTTGCATTAACTATTATATAATTTCTTCAGAACGTAAAACGGTGTCAATCGGGTATTTTGAGTGCAAGCGAAGTGACACGGGCTACGTCTGATAACCGAAGCGGTACTGGGTATTGACAAGTACAACTACTGAATCAGGGTCCTGTCGGGGGCCGGGCGGCAGAGCGGTTCAAGGTGTGAGTGGTTATAAAGCTTGATATTTCCAATCTCATCTTATTACGTTAAATGTAACGATTAAAAAATAAATATTAACCTATGACACCTGCTTTATGCATAGTTCGATTAGCGCCTTCAAAGTTTCATGACCTAATTTGAAAATTTTCATTGAATATTTTCCTTTACGGTTTAGAGGTAACTTTGAGATTTATTTGTATCGAGAATTTTTTTTTGCAATCGTGTTTTCGCAACAGACATCACTTACTAGTCCTCATCTTTATTGTATATTAATTACAAAGTGAATACTGCAGTAAGTACTGTTGAAACTAAAGCCATTAATGCTAAGACAATGTTCGCAATCTGAGGTTAGTACATGCCCTTAAACAACACGAAATATTCAAAACATTTGGTTAAATATCTTCTAACCTTTGAGCTTTACTTTTAATAGATATGAACCGTCTTGGCTTCATATGGGGTGGTTATTAAGTGAAAGTTTTTATTCCCTAGGGAGTTTTTTCATTCGCAGTGTCTGAAAATCGTTTCATAGTAAGTGAGGCCACGCGTTAAACCATTTACCAACACAATATTTCCCGCTGGCGCCAATGGGTAGCTTTTAAATGTTTCTAAAGTCGTTGAGTGGAGAGCCAGTGTATCATGAAATCCTTTTACATTACCAGTTTCATAACTCGATTGTTCGGTGCCGCGGTCCACGTGATTTTCTGTCGTTCGATAGGTTTACCTGCTGCCCCGCAACTAGTAACACGATTTGCAGGAAATTGGAAATGGGTTGCAATTTACCTCTATTAAAGATAGCTATGAATTTCAAACTGCTAAATACTTGAGCTCTATGTTTATATGACATGATACGTAAATGGTAAAAATTTGGCCATATTTATGTTCGTATAACTCGTCAAAATGTAGGGAACAGCTGATTTTTTTTTCGCGATTTCAGGTTTGGTCCCATAGTAAAAGTTGTTCATAATAATGAGTACAATGACCTCTTAAGAGGTTGTTGATGTTTTTCCAATAACTCTGTATACCAAAATGTAAATTTTTAGGTACTATTTAGCATTCAACTGACGAAGAGTGCCAGTAAATTAGAATTAGTTCGCTTTCGCGTGAAAATGTACTTCCGCCACTTTGGTAGAAAGCTCAGTTTATGATTTAAATTACCTCCAAATTCAGCAGATTGTACATTTTATGTACCTACAAAACCTATTTTATGTTGCCATGTAAGTAAGTATAATTGAAATTACTTTTGTCACTGTTTAATTGTTATGTAAAACGGTAATTACATAACTAGCAGATTTTATAAGCACTTTTCAATAAGATATTTGTTGTTATGGTACAATCTAACTTAGAAAGAGGTATTAATGATTCTAATTTTGTAAATACGTACCTGTTATAGCCGCGAATCAAATTTTGATCAAGATAAAACCTGACACTGACCTGATAATTGCAAAAAAAACGTAAGAATAATTGAATTTCGCTTGGTTACTAAAACTGTGTCGGATTTAATCAATAACGCTGGAAATCGGGCATACCAATAATTCAACCGGGTGGGTACACTGTAGAGTTAATGAAATTTTTCAGTGTGAGTCCTGAGTCGTGACCCGCAAACCAATGCACTGGCGAGCACGAACTTCTTACATTTTATCGCACTTGATTCTAGTTCGTGTCCATAACTAAATCAAAGATTTCCTAACAAACTTTAGAATGTGTCACCACTTTTCCTTATTAGATTGTGTTAAGAATAAGAATAAAAATATGATACACGGAGATGTTATTGGAAGAAGCTAGATCACTCCCCCAAACACTCGTTCATAGCATGCCAATTTACATAATAAATGAGACAAGTCGGTAGAAACAAATATCATGTTGAAAAATGTTATTGACAGAACGAATTCTGGTAATACTACATCAATAAGAGAAACAAAGCCGTTATCTAATGCAGAGTCATATATTTGTAGGCCACTTGCTTCAGACTTAAGGATGATTTCCACCAAACGGCTCGCATCGGATCGGAACGGATTTTACAATCTTTAAACGATATTAAATCGTCTACACAGTATTTATTAGTCTATATTGCCAAGCAGCGTACAGCAACTTGACCGCGAGCGTCTTCCGCAACACGCGATCGAAGCCGAAAGTATGCTGGAATGGACGTTTTACCAAGACTCCGCTTGTTATGGTGTGGACGGTTGCATTTATTAATAAAGAGCAACTCATTTTCTAAGGGTACCGTTTAGAGGAACCTAATTAGGGCCTGTACGAGTCCGAATGTTGTGTTTGTTAATATTTATTTAAAGCACACCAACAGCACAGTCACTTACAATTCAAATAAAATATCATCTAAAATTAGCATTTCACTAACCATGTAAATGACAGGTAAGTAAGTATGCATGACATCTAACTTAAAAATATTAGAGACAAAGGAGAACAATAAAGTGTGTCTAGTAGATCTTCTAGAACACTACAAAAACAAACTAATTTGAGCATAGACGTGTACTCTTCACACTGTCTAAATATCCCGAACGTCTTTATGAAGCAAAACTCATGGAGAATATATCGATATATTCTGTTACTGGTAAAATCTGTGATACGAGTATTAATGTGCTTTAGAGTGTTTTTAAATAGCACGCGGTGTGGAGGGCATCAGTGTGAGCTAAGTGAGTGGACGAGTAGCCGTGAGTTAGATACGAGAAGTATTTTAACTACATTGACCCCTTTTTTCATTAAACACTAAGTGCTTGGCCAGACTGGCAGCGCGGGCGCGGGGCGGGCGCGGCGCGGCGAACTCAAACATATGAACTTCCTTGAGTGTCCATAGTGGGCACGCGGGCGTGGTGAAAGGCGTGGGCTGCTCGGCGCGGGGAGCGCGCGGGCAACTCACGCCATAGCGCTTTTTGGAAATAAAACTATTATTATAATTATTATAGAGCTCGATCATACAAGTGGTCGAGGCGCGGCCGGCGTGGGCGGCCCGCGCGGGTACCGGGGTTCTCAAACTAGTTCGAGCTTTTTTCTAGTACAAATAAGTTTTCTTCATCCGTATTGTATTTTGACAAACACTGGACACGACAACACGCAGAACGCAGCCGCGCTCCAGTGCGGACAGACAGCGCGCGCGCGTCCCCGCACCCGCGCCCGCCCCGCGTCCGCGCCCCAGTCTGACCAAACACTACCTTAAATTCAACTCTTCTCATTCGTGTTCAGGAGCTTTTTGCTAGTAAGGAGGAAATTTGACTAGGTACATATATTGCAACTTCGTATTCCTAAAAGCATGGAGTTTGAATACATTCACGATATATTGGCCAGTGAATGGAGCAAAAAGACAAATGTGGAAGTCCACGGGGGAGACCTTTGCCTAGCAGTGGGACAGGTTAAATAAACAAAGCCATGAAAAAGCTATCACAATACACGCTGTCCATTTACTTACGCTACATTTAACTATCCAGATAACAAAGTAGAACAAACTTTTCTACAGCGTCAAACTTCCGTAAACCCTGCGTGCTAACATGCGAGAAGGGTGAAGTTGAGGAGCCGTGGTTTGGCTTCAACCAGGAGTTCTTTTTCACGACGACAGATGGCCGGCCGCTCGGTTGGCCCCCCGGCGGCTTCCCCGCCCCACCGGGGCCCTACTACTGCGCCACAGGAGCCAACAAAATCGTCGCAAGAGATCTTATGGAGGCTTTCTACAGGTATTTAAAAATAATTTGTATAGAATTTTCCGAAAGATAAACATTTAATAAGAAAATGTTCGAATTTTTCACACGAGAAAAGCCAGCCCGTTTTAGGCTTATTGTAGCAAGCCTTAGACAATAGAATATATTAACTCACTTTAAGATAGACAGAAAACAGTGTTCTGGCCAATAAACGAAATGTACTGTTTAGTTTCTCAGCCATAGCTCAGCATACATTCTCAATTTTTATGTTTTCACTCTCTGTAATACGGTTCTAGATGCTGCCTTTACGCGGGGATACACATAAACGGTACAAATCCAGGGACTACACCATCCCAGTGGAATTTCCAGGTAAATGCCCGTTAGGTGAAAATGGTTAATTGAAAATTGAATCTTTCGTTTATTGAAACTTATTGTGATTTAGTTATGGTCGCAATATTATTTGTTATCACTCTGATTTCGTTATTTATGCTGCGAGATTTTGCCTTAACCCTTCGTATGCCGGAACGTAGATCCACGCGAGACACAATGGCTTTTTAATTATCGGTAATTACGACATTCAACCGGTTAATGCTATGAAATACTAAGGTGTGAAAATGTACATCGTGATGATGAACATTCTCAATGAAATACGTCATCAGCGTACCTTCTAACTCACGTAATTCATACTTTTATGTTAAACTGTAAGAATACAGTACATCGCTATTTCAAACTTCGAAGTACAGTATGACAGTCGTATTTTCCATGATAAGTGTTATAATAATAGTTGTAGCCACGAACATAATGTATCGTAGATTTTTCATTCTTTTGTCTGATGTATAAAAATAAGTAAAAACTTAATAAAAAGAATTCAAAGATCAACCTTGAAACATTTCCTGTGTTTAAGGCTAAAAATACTTTTTGCTTTCTATCAGATTGTAATAACATTGTTTTGGGATGCATGAAGAAACTTCCTCTTGTAGCGCAGTTTGTTCCGCCAGTTATTCAACTGAACCGAGCGCTCGGTGCATCCTGGACAGTCACACCCAACACCTTATTTGACTGGCCAATTCTTCCCTTGCGGTGGTAGGGCTAACGCCCGCCTGGTTTGCGACCACCTTCCCACCGGAGTTCGGCGTCAAGCAGCCTGCTGTGTTTCGTCGATGCGTGGAAGTTCCAGTGCCTTCGGCATCTTCTGGGCACACTCGTTCCATGATAGACATCATCCATCGCTGTGCATCAGGCATGATCGAGGTCAAGAGCGTACCCATTCAGCAATAAAAAAAATAAAAACATTATTAAACATTCCTGATTCGTGACTAGGCTGGATTAACAACTTTGAACACAAAAAATTGTATGAGGAAAAGTGACAGAGGAGACTTGTCTTCGGGGTTTTGTATGCCTATATCAAGATAATAGTTTCTTTCTCTTCGTGCATGCCTGACCTCGCTCCTCACAAAAAAAAACTGGGCTTCGCTAAACAAAGTCCCAGAACAGCCATAACCATACTCCATATATCAACACGGGGATTGTGAGCTGTTGGTTTCCAACCCCCTCCGATTCGTTGTTATGTCACGTGCGCCCAGATGGCACGGCTGTTTCCTCTACTGTAACATAATAATTTATTTTCTCTTGACAATAGTCACACTAATATTATAGAGGCGAAAGTTTGTGAGTGTGTGAGGGGGGTGTGTGTGTGAGGGTGTGTTTAAATGTTTGTTACTTCTTCACGCTCAAACAGCAAGACTAATTTTGATAAAATTTTGTATGGAGGTAGCTGACACCCTGGATTAACATATAGGCTACTTTTTATTCCGATATCCTCACGGGATCGAAACTTATGCGGCTGAAACCGCGGGGCGCAGCTAGTTACGTATTATTATGATTTAAGCCTTTTATTTCTCATTAAAAAAAAATCACTACATAATTATTATCTTAAAATATTAATTTGTTTCTAATTAACAACTAGTTAATTCATCTATACTATAATAATATTAAAAAGAGGTAAAAGTTTATTTGTTTGTAATTTGTATGTAGGGGTTAGGTAATCTGTGAAACTACCAGTCGAATATGAAAAAATGTTTTTGAATTTGATAGCCCAATTCTTGAGGAAGGTATAGGCTATTTAACATCACGCTATGACCCTAGGAGCCTAACAAAAAGAAAAAAAAAACAGAAAGAACTTTAAGTGAAAACGAAGTGAAGTGATGACGGACAGGTGATGCAATGCGACGGGTTGGGTCGAGGGAACAAGAAGTTTCACGCGGACGAAGTCGCGGATAGAGGCTAGTTCATAATAATTTAAACATGCCTTTTAACAATAATTAAATAAACAAAAATTGATTTTTAAATAAATCCATTGATTTTAATAGATTAAATAAATTAAAATAAATTTGCTACTTAATATTTTCTTCAATTAATATTATTGGGTGTCCATTTAAGGGCGAAGGCCTCGTACATCTTTCGCCATTCCTTTCTGTCTTTGGCTATCCTAGGCCACGTGGGGCAGGTCATGGCCAATAGTTAAAGACTTTTGATAATTTCGTCCAGTTTGTATGATAATGTAGGAACATGATTTCCCAATTTCGGTACCTACAATCACATTTCAGGTCTACCATTGGGTTTGCTAATAGCGCATTACGCTGAAATTTGGACGAATTTGAAGGCAAATTGAGGGAACTGGGATATTTAACATGTGAAACGTGACGAAAATAACAAGTTAGGTACTTCGGAACTGTAGTAAAATTTTTTAGGACACTTTCTGTAGGCTTAGATTAATTATACGTTTGTGTAATACAGTAGGATGTACGTCAGAGGTAACAAAACCAGTAAGTAGGTATAAGCTGGTCTCCAACCTCCTTACTAATAAACGTTGTATAGCGTCTGTATAGTTACACAACGCTTTGTCTTCTTCTTTCGAAAGTCAAATTACTGACGACAGAAAGGGAGATATCGGTGTGTAACTATTCACCTGATAATACGTTTATTAGTAAGGAGGCTATTCTATTGAATCTCTTTACTACGCTAGGCCAGCTCAAGGTCAAAGTTTTCCTTCGTGCGGTCGACAGTACCTACCTATCTATCTCTTTGTCTATATAATGAAGGATTCCGAAGATCCATTACTTGGTTTATGAATATTTATCTAATGATGATGTATAGGTGGGGCCGAGTCCGGGCATCAAGGCCGCGGATGATTTATGGATGGCCCGCTACATACTGGCGCGGTTGGCGGAGGAGTATGGCACGGTGGCCACGTTCGAGCCGCAGCCCATCCCTGACTGGCCAGGCAATGGCACTTTCGTCTACTTCTCCTCGAAGGACATGAGGGAAGAAGATGGTATACTGTAAGTAATTTTACAATTGATTTTAATGTTGACGAAATTATCAGTCCGTCCGTCACTGACGATTTTCTCTAAAACTAAGTATTCGATGTCATTGTTTACACGTAAATAATTGTTTTTTATAATATAACAATTAATATAAGTACGTAAATTGAGAAGAATTTTGATTCTGAAAACTACTCACTTATAAATCCAAATGACAAAACTTAAAAAAATAAGTCTGATAGCGGTGTTTTAGTTGTTCTTTAACTTTTATTATTTGTTAGTTGACTAAAATGTATAAACTCCCACGTCCTTAGCTAAACTTAGTTTTAAGAAAAACTAGACGCCACGTGTAAACTCTGTAAAGAAAACAGAAAACCTTTACAAAAATCTGGTTTTAACCTCGCAGCCACCTACTGCGAGGAGGTTAAATGATTTTAAGGTTTGCACAAACACTTTACACGTCAATCATATTTTTAAAAACTAGATGAGTTCGGCGTTTCCTATCTGACTACTCTGAGAAGAAAGGCCGAAACAAACTCAGAGGTCTCTCTTATAGTCCAGACATAATCTTGGTCAGGGTATATGAAGACCATGTAGATGGATGTCTGAGATGGTCTTTTGAGGAAAGAACCATACAGATTGAGTGGACCTGTCCAGTCAGTGCACGCATTTGTCAGAATTCGTGCAGCTCAACTCATAACTTAAGGAGCTCAACGATTCGACGAACAGACACCAAAACCAGATTTTAAGGTACGGTACGGTTTTATGGTACCTACCTAGCTTACCAGCTAAGTACCAAAAAAGGTCGCAAAAAAGGCACAGTGACTTTTAGAAAAAATCGGCTTTGGACAGTTCTTTCAGTTATTGTATGAAAGGAAAAAGGCGAGGCGTTTGCCCAGCAGTAGGACACAAAATATGCTAACAAAAAACTCCTATTATACACAAGTAATACTTAGTGCACAAGTGTGTGCAGACACAGGTGCACTTTCGACACATAAAGTAGAGTTAAAGTGTCTGGTTATTCGATTCGAAAATTTAACGTTTTTCTAGAGCTTATGAGATTTCTTTCACACTTGTAATTTTACTAAGGATCCATTTTAAACCGAGACCACTGTTAGAGTATTGTTAGCCTATATATATAATAGGTTTATGCTGGTTACTATGTATTTTTATTTCATGAACAACAGTTGGACACAATTATGTCATAAGATTTAAGCTTGTTTAAATAACTACTTTATCTGAAGTGATCCATTCTCTATTTTTATGTGCTTTATATATTCTAATAGCTCTTACAGTTTTCTTGAGACAGCTGTTCAATATTGGTCTGTGAACTTTCAATATTCACTATCCAGGGTAGTAAATGTCGCGAATGTCTTTAAAAGTTGATGAAGACAGTTTGAAATTCTCAAAAGACTTCAGCTACGTTTATTAGTATGATAGACCAATACATATATCACAATTGAAAATAGCCTGGAATTGTGTCCGATTGATGGCAAAGGGCTCGACCCACACACACAATAGGCAACTAACATCATGTCACATCATGTGTGTGTGCGTCATGTGTGTGAGGGTGTGTGTGTATGTCGACATGGGATTTAATCTTTTCTGGCGAAGTGGTGGTTTCCAACATCTTTGGAGAATATAGGCCTCACCTTACCAATGTAATCTATGTAGCTTAAATAGTTTCCGTAATATAAAATAAAGGTATTTTCCAGGGTGATTGAGCGCGCCATTGACAAGTTGGCTCGTCGTCACGGTGTCCACATCAATGAGTACGACGCCAAAAATGGCGCGGACAACGTGAGGCGGCTCACCGGCAAGAACGGAATGCCGCATATCAAAGATTTTACTGCAGGTAACGTTTCAACTGCCAAATGAGCTTTAAGTAATACCCGGCCGTGATTATTGCACATTCCGCCTTATTTAACATAAGGCCAACCGTAGGTAGACCTTCGAAACAGTTTTTGTATTTCAATCTTTAGTCCGATGGTAGTAGACTTCTTCATACACAACTGACCACTTATTATCGGACTAAGTGGTCAGTTTTAATAAAGAACTATATTTCAATCAGAGCTAAGTAGGTTTTTATAAAATTTTATTACAAAAACTCGCTCGATTGTTTAAACCCTATCTAAAGAAAAATACCGTTTTGTAATAAGACCGTAGAGTTTTAGAAAACATAAATTTGGTAAAGAGCCGTTTCAGACTCTCTCACTCATAACTGTGTGACACTCTCTTTCTGAAACTCGATATGATATTCTAACGTATAGCACCCTGAGGCCCTTCGAACACGGCACGGTTTCTTTACAGTACGGTGTATAAACCGTGCCGTAGAAAAATCGTGTCTGTTAACAAGCTTCCATTGCGATCCATTGGATACAACACTGACAACCGTGCCTACACACGGCATAAACCGTAGTTTTTAACGGCAAGAATAACGTTCGTGTACAAAGGGCCTCATTGCGTAACACAGTGTCAATCACAATCCGAAAGACAATAGAAATAAATAAATTCGTCTGCTCAACAGCGTAAATAACGCAGTGAACACAGCTGAACTGTCTGAATAAAAGAAATTGCGATCAGTTGTCAATGTGTGTTACGCAATTACCCCGCAAGTACTACCTACGTACATAGTTCTGCCGCTAGTATGAAATTTATAGATGGGATGCAGTGAGGCAATCGAACTGTTCATGTATTTTTCTATGAAGTGACAAACCTTGATGGTGCTGCAAGTGGCCAGGGGTCCAAACTTGTATCTTTAAATAAAGCATTACTGTCTTAAGACCAGCGATAATGCTTATGATTATTAATGTCTTGAATTGATATTATTAACCCCTCAAGCGTCAAGTGTACACCGAGTGTACATAAGAGAAAGTGCTCGAAACGTCAACTGTACACCAAGTGTACATAACAGTGTCTTTGTTCTATTAATTTTAATTTTAAAAGTCTTTATTATTAACATAATACCACAAAGTGCATACAATAAGATCTTATTCTAATTGTGTACAATCATATACATAACAAGTTCTTAGGCTAACTTACCTTTACAAACATTTTACACTGAGTTTACTATTCTATAACATTTTAAATATTAAGTCCATACGAACACACTACTAAACAAATAGCACAAAAGTCTTAGCACTGACTTTAAACGCATACCACTATTGTTTACCTAGTAAAGGTAATGCACTCAAATAATGCAAAGACTATTTGGAGCACAGGCTAAAATATTACAATACTATATTATAACTTTTTAAACATTTATCATCGATGAGTTAAAACAAAGAAATGATTATTCTAAGTTGTGGGTAATTTGCGTAACTTTTCGCCGTGTATGCTTACTGCGACCGGGTGAGGGCAGCACGGTCGGTCCGGTGGTAGGTAGATATTGTTATTCACTCAGAAAATAGTGATGTGGTAAACGATATCGATTATATGTTGTAATATACGATAAGTTATTAGATCTACTTTTGCCTATGGATGAAATTAATGGGTTATCATGTTTGGGATTTTTACAAATATAGAATTTTCGGGCTGATTTTAAGATAAAGTTTTTAATAGTTGGGAATTTAATTTGTTCATGAACTCGTTTTAAATTTGTACGAAAGGCAGTGTTAAAAGATATTTTTATTGCCTTGTTTTGAACAACTTGCAGCTTATTGTAGTTTTTATCAGTCAGGCTACTCCAGGCTGGGGCAGCATATGTCAGACATGGTCGGACGAGGGTGGTATAAATGCGTAACTTAGTGGCAGCGCTTAGCTTGGATTTTCTGTTGAAAATAGGTCTTAACGCATTGATAGCCTTCAGTCCCTTTTCACGAAGTACATCAGTGTTTTCACTCCAATTAATTTTGCTATCTAAAACTACACCGAGATATTTAACTGAACGGCTCCATGGTATGAAATGATTTTTGAAGTTAATGCGCCTGGAGGGTAATGATCGTTTACGCGAAAAAAGAATAACTTCCGTTTTGCTAGAGTTTAATTTTAGCTTCCATCTGGTGAAATACGTGTCAAGTAGGTTTAGTGCAAGTTGAAGCCGCCCAATTATTAATTCAATATCCTCTGAGGAAGTATATGAGGCGGTGTCGTCAGCATATATAGCGAGATGAGTTCTAGGTTGCTTAGGTATGTCATTTAGATAGAGGATGAAGAGAAATGGTCCTAAATTTGAACCTTGTGGTACACCAGATATAATAAATTTCGCCACAGAACAGTGTTCATCTATGAAGACTTTGAACTGGCGGTTAGTTAGATAGTTTTGGACTATTTTGACAAGTGAGAGAGGAACTCCGTTAACAATTAGCTTATGAAGTAGTCCCTCGTGCCAAACAGTGTCAAAGGCTTTTTCAATATCTAGCATGACCATTCCTGTCGATTTGCCTTCATTCAGGTTGTGTGCGATGTGCTCCGATACCCTGGCCAACTGCTGAGTAGTGGAGTGTGCCTTACGAAATCCAAATTGCTCTGGTAGCAGTACATGTTCCGTAACTTTTAACAGCCTGGCAAGAATGAGAGACTCAAACAACTTTCCCAGACACGGGAGTAGGCTTATGGGACGGTAATTTGTAGGGATGCTGCCATCTTTGTTAGGTTTTTTGAGCGCGATTATTTTTGCCATTTTCCAGGATGCAGGGAAGTAGCCTATTTTCAGACAACTATTAAATATTTTTGTGAGGTAGACCAGGGCCTTTTGAGACAGGTTTTTAAGGAGCCGATTGCTGATACCGTCTAGACCAGGAGATTTGCGAGGTTTTAATTTTAGTATTATTTTCCGAACCTCCCTAGGTCTAACGAGAGGGGAGTCACTACTTATGTCTTTGGAATTTAATGTCGCCATGGATTCCTTAACAGCAACCTCAGTTACAAGATCGCTGGTCCATTGATGAGTGAGACTCATATTACCAGCAAATGCATCGGCAAGAGCTTCACATTGCTCCGATACTGAAGACGTCATTTGATCGCCTCTGATTCTTAGGGGAGGAATATTGCAGGGGTTATGGTTGATTGACCTAGCTAGACGCCATACATCATTACTAGGGTTATCCACTTTTGAGAGCTTATCATTCCAGATACTGTCATTCAAGGTCTGGATACTAGCTTTAATTGAGTGTTGTAGCTGGTTAACTTTAAAGAACAGTTGCCGTCTGAGACAAGGATTGCACTCATTCAATGCTTTTCTGCGCGTATAATTTTTGTGTTTAATTTGGCTCTTAATGCGTCTCGGTAATTTTAAGCGACCCTTGTTTATTTCGGTGGTGGGAACACTCACCTTCCGTGCATTTAACACATTTTCAGTGAAGTGATTTATAGCAGCGTCAATACAGGGTATTGTGTCTAATATTTCACTAGATAGTGTAATATTGTTGTCTAAGTAAGATCTGAAATATTTCCAATCAGCTTTGGCAAAGTTAAATGCTGATTGGGATTTAGTGCTATACGTTCCACCTACAGTGAAATGTACGGGCAGGTGATTCGACGAAAGACTTGTGAGAACTAGCGGTTCACTTACATCAGGAATATTGTTGACTAGTATAACGTCTGGAGTAGAAGGTTCGTGAGAGCTTTGGTAGTGCACTAGGGTAGGTGAAGAAGGTGCTAGTATATCATAATCATTAGCAACCATATGATCGAAGAGGATTTTGCCATGAGGATTAGAGGTAGTGCCATTCCAGTAGGAATGTTTAGCATTTAGGTCACCCATTATCAGGGATTTGTGATTAGCATCTAGCAATAAGTCTAGATCACTATTTAGTAGAGGAAGATTAGGTGACTGGTAAGTAGAGTAGATAGCCAAATTTTTCTCTGGAGTGGTTACCTGGACGCCTATACATTCTAAATTGTACGTGATTGGAGTGGGAAGAAGAGAGTGTATTATGTTACTCCGGACCAACAGCGCTACTCCCTGCCCGCGGCCATCAGCCTTTTTATCATGCCTATAACAATTGTAACCTGGAGTTTCAAGTTTGAGACGAGAAGAAATTCTAGTTTCGCACAACGCTACAATATCTATGCATAAATCATTTAACAGATCAAGCAGTTCCGCGAGTTTAGTGCGAATACCATCGGCATTCCAGTATAAGATACGCAAATTAGTACCATTAAACATACTGGCCCAGGTGGGTCAGGATTAATATTACCTTATCCATCATACTGTTGCAGGTTACAAATTGGTTTTTGATGGACTTAATTGTCATGAGTATTGCTAACATGTCAGCAGTGGCCTGATCTTGCGTTCCAATTTGAGGTTGAGCACCAGTGGTGCTTGATCCCATTTTATTTGCAGCGACAGTGTTCCAGCTACGCCCGTCTACATGACTGCTTTTCGCGTTGATTTTAGCGTTTTGAGCAGCTTTTAATTGCTCTTGACGGTTTTGGACAAGTTTAAGGTATTTTTGTCTCTCGACACATTGTCGAAAGTTAGCTGGGTGGTTACCTTTGCAGTTGCAGCACTGTGCTGGACTAGTTCTGTCCTTTTTGGGACAGTCAGCCGAAGGGTGGGATTCTGTGCACTTAACGCAACGTGGACTTAAGTTGCAATTTCTTGAAGAATGGCCGAAGCCTTGGCATCTGAAGCATTGTGTTCCAAACAGGTTTCTTGCTTGGTACTTGCGTACTTGCACTGTACAGTTGCTAAGGTATCTAATTTTTTGAAATTTGGTAAAATCGCTACCTGGTGGGAGCTGTACTAAGAAGGGAGGACAAACTCTGTTCTATTGTTATTGTTAAAACTTTGTTCTATTGTTATTGTTAAAACAATGACTTTACTGCGCCCATCCAACTACTCCGACGCGTGGGGTGTTCCGACAGGTAGGCGGGCGAATGTGTGAGAGGTTAATACTTGCAATTGAACACAAAAGCAAATACTCGTATCATAACGTAAATTCAACGAGACACCAACCACATAACCAAAGCATAGACAATGCTGAAATAACAAGCATTACAATGATTGATACAAATCTCCTCGGCTCCGTTGCACAACAATCGTGAGTTTCCAAAATGTTGCACGTGTTACGCTTTTGATTAAAGCCCTTTGTAACTCCCAGATTTATTAGTTCGGACCAAAACATAAATCAATGCAAGGCTTGAAATTGACCTGTCCCACTGCCGGCGATTAGCGAGAAGCGAGTAGAGCTAGCAATTAAAACCGAGTTGGCGAGCAACGAGCATTGAGTGCAACAGGACGACGAGTGATTACTCGCTGGTATGTGTATGTACCAAGCGCAAGTCGCTCAGCGAATGTTCTGTCCTCCAAGCGACCGTCGCTGAGCGAGTACTCTCTTTTATAGCTCATGTCTCTACGACAAACAAGTACTCGCCGGCGTGTGAACAGTAAGCGATAAACTATTTATATGCATGTTGTGCATGCTATTTTTTGCATGCCATGCTGTGCAAGCTTTTATGCATGCTATGAAAAGAAGTTCTCGGCTCGAGAAATAGAAGTACGCACAAACGTGCAAACATCCTATCATAAATACCCGGTATTTACCCAAATGGGAATTTACTTGGATATTTTCCATTTGGGTATTTACCAGACGCCCATCTCTAATCACAGCTATGATATTGCCAAGGACTTTATAACACGTCCTTGGATATTGCACAGTCCCGGTCGTTTTGGCACAGCGAGTTACAAAAACGTTCGGCTTTGCAGTCGTCTCTTTCACTCTTACTTTTTTGACAGTCTCTTTCTAAAGTTCCACGTGTCACATTTGCGTGCACTTCATGTACTACTTAATAGAAATAATCAATGTCTTTTTATATATCCAAATTAAAGATCAACATGACTGTAGCGAAGAATGCTACATTATTCAATCAAACAATCAATCAAAATATTTTTATTTCACATAAACCGACATGGGCACTTATGAAACGTCAGAAGCTAGGTGCACGGTTCCAATTGGTCGTTTCCTATGGAGAAGAACCGGCAAGAAACTCCACGGTTACTCTTTTAAAAATAATTGGCTTTTACAATGTTTTCAAATTACTGTAGGTATGGGAGGACAGCGTAGGCCTGTCAACAAGTACCAGGTACTTGATAAAATAAAAAATGGTCTACAGATCTAAAGTCTACAAGGCTTACAAAGTCCTCACATTTACAAAATAAGAATGTATCAAAAGGATAAATAACATATAAAAATCTACTAAAACCAAGAGATATGATTGCCATAATGATTCATAGTGTGTTAGGCACTCAAACTAAGATAGGTTATTTGTTCTTTGAGATGAATAGTAAGAACAAGCCATTATTTGATATTATATATATTATTATGTGACACACATAAGACTGAGTCTGTTATTTTTATGGGACTTCACGGTTAACACCAAAATGAGGAATCAAAGGAAATCCAACCCATGCAATTTGCCAAATTATCAAGCAGAAGTCAATTTACTTTCTTAAATATAAAAATAAGTGTTTTTATCTCAAATATTAAAAATTATGAAAGAGACCATCCTGTCAAAACGTCGTAACCATAGAAATTTCATATATCTATGGTCGTAAAGTTACGATATCGTTGGCGTAATTAGATATCAGCTTACTTAAATAGAACATCTAAAAAACAATAGCTATGACAATGCAGTTATATATAATTCAACAATTTTAATAGTTTTTTTTTTATCATTGTTCCTCTCAACCAAAGCATCTGCCATCTAATTTCTTCACCAGGTTTGTTTGACTGGTAGAGAATGCCTAAGGCATTAAGTCCGCCTTTTAACCTACCTGTTTTGTGTGAGAAAAGTTTAAATAAATAAACAAATAGATATACCCACCATCCATAAATACTTTATAGACTACAAAAAATATATAGAAAATAATGTAGGTATAGCTTCTATTAGCGTGTTTCCAGCGATTATAACTTTCGTTGAGTTTCGTGTTTATAATAATTTTGAAAAGCCTAAAAATTATTACGAAGGTAAACTCGGTCATAAAAGGATTTATTTTTTCAATGCTCTTAATGTACAGCCGCCAGCACATTAAGCTACTACAATTCTTTATTAGATTTTCAACTTTATCGCTAAAGCATAAGGTTCAAAGTTGATTGGGAAAATTTGACAGTTTCGGGTAGCTTGATGTGCTGGCTTCTGTACTTAGGTACTGAACAGACTGTTAATCTCAGATAACGACTTCGGGTATATTTGAAGAGTCTATTAATCAGGAATGATAAAAGAAAAAGGATTTATGTTTCAATGCTCTTAATGCATTTACTGAACAGAATCTCCGATAACGACTTCGCGTATATTTGAAGAGTCTATTAATCAGGAATGATAAAATAACAATGATACGTGCTTGTGAAAAGTAATAAAACATGCATGTAAGGGTCGTGGCAGTCTATTATTATATTATCTTTGAATACCCACTTGGAAAAATATCTTATTTTACGTACCCAAGGGCCTAGGCCTTGGCACACCTTCGCCGCGAAAATAATTATGGGAAACCGCTTAACGAATCCCGCTAAGAAAGATTACTATATTATTCCGCGATTCGAGTAGCGAAACATCATGAGTCAGTTGAATTGTATCAATCGGAGCAAAATGTCGTCGCTTTCGACTTAGTAAATACAGTATAGGTCTACTTCGAACCTCTTAGATTAGTTTTGCCGTAAAATCAACATCCATTTTACGAAGTTTCGCTTTATAAACTTGTCGACACTACTATGCAAACCGTGCAGAACAAATGCGACACCGCAACAAAATAGCGGGCTGAGCGCGGAGGTGTCACTGACTTCCGAGCAGATCGGCAAATATCACGCGGGAAAGAGGTTGAATCATAATCTTTGTGCGTTAGAACATTACAAGCAGTTTAGCTTCTGTTTCGGTACCTACTATTGCGGTTTCGCGGTAGAGAATGTGATTCCCGCCTAAATATTAATGTTTCATCTACTATGCGCTTGTATACGTGACGATATTATCGTGGACACTCTCGTCATCACGATAACACAGGGAAGTAAAACGTATAGAAATATTATGAAGACGCTTTTGAATTTCCGTTCACGATAACATATAACTTGCACGTATTTCCCCACATTTTATGGACGTGGACGTCCACGATAGTATCGTCACGTTAGAAACTATAAAAGCGCACATTGCCTCGTACTTCTTGTTTTACTAGAACGTATACGTTTTTTGAGATTTCTCAAAACAAACAAAACAAAACAAACAACACAAACTCAAACTTCACCACTCGCTCTCGCACATCCACCCACTCTCTCTCACTCTCACACACCCACCCACTCTCTCTCACTCTCACACACCGACCCACTCTCTCTCACTCTCACACACCCACCCACTCTCTCTCACTCTCACACACCCACCCACTCTCTCTCACTCTCACACACCCACCCACTCTCTCTCACTCTCACACAGCGACCCACTCTCTCTCACTCTCACACACCCACCCACTCTCTCTCACTCTCACACACCCACCCACTCTCTCTCACTCTCACACACCCACCCACTCTCTCTCACTCTCACACACCCACCCACTCTCTCTCACTCTCACACACCCACCCACTCTCTCTCACTCTCACACACCCACCCACTCTCTCTCACTCTCTTCTTCACTTCTTTTTTTTCGTCTCGTTCTTCTTTTTAGTTTTCATTGTTTCATTAAAACGCGGTGGAGGAACACGATAGGCATACAATATCAATGTCATAAAAATTTAAGTATACTAATGCTCAATAAACGATTATTTTGACGATCGAAAAAGTAGACTCGGATTTTAGAGAAACGTGTACGTTACCATAGAAAAGTGAAAATAGAAGTTGTAACAACAGCAATATCGCATGAGGAGAATACTCATGCCGGTTAAAGAGCTTTATTTATTTTCTAGCAACATTGAGATTGCTTTATTGGGCTTTTCCCTCCGGCAACACAAGCGTGCTTCCGCCAGAATTAGAAAAAAATATAAGTAAAACACTGGTTTCGTATCTGTCGAGTTCAAATTGTTTATTTTTGGCGACGACCCGGGCTTTCGCTGAAGGTATAAACTTTTCCAAATATGACCCCGATCCAAATTTTTGAAATGATTTTGTTTGTCGAAAACGTTTCATTCCTATTCTATTTTCATCCGATACTGTTTTCATCATATTTCTTAGAACACTAATGTGTTCTATGAAATAACAGATTTGTTATGTAATCTAAAATAATGCCTATTCACTGAGAATAAGTGGAATTCTGCCAAATATTTCAGGCGCCAATCAGTTCTTTTCCCACTTTTCTAATATCTAACCCCTTTACTAATAAACTTCGTATAGAGCCTGTATAGTTACACAACGCTTCAACGTCTTCTTTCGAAAGTCAGATTACTGACGACTGAAAAACTATTCACCTGATATAATACGTAGGTACGTTTATTAGTAAGGGGGTAAGTATCTAGGTATTCAATCTAAATTTAATTTTTCCAGATACTTATTTTCGCATGTCACCATCACCTTGCTTACTTTATTAGGGCCCGAACACACAATTATGTACCACAACCACACCACATCGCACCGACAAAATGTGGGCAAGCAGTGGTTACGTGATGTGAATAGTGTCGCTGAGGCTTCTTGCAGTTGCGTTGTGGTAACTACAAAATTTCGATATAGTTGCGTTGCCGCTAATAGTTGCGATGTGGTTACGTTGTGCTTGCAGATAGACAGATCGAGTCTAGCTTTCGTAGAGGAAAACGTTGACTCGACGTTTTGATTGCGATGTGTCCGGCCGCTAGTGCGCGGTCTCGCTGGTGGTTGCGTTGTGGCTGCGACGTGGCCTTGATGTGGTCGGTATCGCCTACAAGGTTGCTTTTGACGGCCAAATGTGGTCCGTGTGGACAACTATTCATTTCCATATAAGTAAATTCGCGCCCGTCAACCTATTGTCGTTGTGGTGTGGTTGTGGTTTGCTTGTGGCACGTGTGTTTGGGCCATTATTTAGCCGGGAGAAACATTGACGTTTCTTTATTCGGCTACGTATAGTTTATTGGGTTTTCTTAATACGATTTACAACCTATAAATCTTGTTTAATATTATTTTGATAGGCCCAGTAATTTTATTATGAAAATAAACTTGGTAGTAACGCCCTGATAACTCAACATATTGACGACTCAAAATTTTTTATGTCCTTTTGACGCCTCGTTGACTCGCATAAAACTCTTTATTGCTTGAATAATTAAATTGTATACCCACTGGAAACAAAAATATCCTCATCAAAAATGTAATAATGTATAATTGTGTACTGAGCTATCATTTATGAAGACAGAGTGCTTAGTAAAGTAAATAACTCATTTCCCTCTGATTCGATAGCTTATACCTAAGTCTGGCCATCGATCCACCATAAAAATTAAAGTCATCATTCATCATTATTCTCCAGCACTTATGTCATCATTCATCATTATTCTCCAGCACTTATGTCATCATTCATCATTATTCTCCAGCACTTATGTCATCATTCATCATTATTCTCCAGCACTTATGTCATCATTCATCATTATTCTCCAGCACTTATGTCATCATTCATCATTATTCTCCAGCACTTATGTCATCATTCATCATTATTCTCCAGCACTTATGCCAATTTATTTTGGGCCGGCTTAACATGTCTTTTTCTTCCATCCATCCATACTAATATAATAAATGCGAAAGTGTGTCTGTCTGTTACCTCTTCACGCTTAAACCGCAGAACCGATTTAGATGAAATTTGGTATAGAGATGGTTTGAGTCCCGAGAAAGGACATAGGATAGTTTTTATCCCGATATTCCCACGGGATCGACACTTATGCGGGTGACGCCGCGGGGCGCTGCTAGTACTTGTATAAAATGAAAGTAACCAGTAAAACATTCTTGAACTTTTCTGAAAGCCTGAAAGCATTTTGTGTCTCAAAATGATACTCTCTCATCCATAAAGTATCAAATAGGTATGTACATACGACAGTACTTTTTACTTTGGTAATTATAAAGTTTTCTGGTAAAAAAACGCATTGTAACTTTGTTCAAGCATTTACTTTTGATGTTCTTTGTACCAACGGCAAAGTTAACTGTTCCTCCTTTTTAATTAACATCTTTATAACATTACTAGCTTCTGCCCGCGACTTCGTCTGCGTGAAATTTCTTGTTCCTGTTACTTCATTTTCGCTTAGCGTTCTTTCTTACTTTTGTATTGCTCGGCTCCTAGGCCTAGCTAGCGTGATGTTAAATAGCCCCCTTCCTCAAGGACTAGGCTATCAAATGCAATATATTTTTTAATCCGACTGGTAGTTCCAGAATGAGCACGTTCAAACAAACTATTTCTTCAGCTTTATTAGTAGTACAGATTTAAGGTAACCTACCTACGTGTTTTATTATTTAACGAAATTGACGACTAGGGGTAGCTTTATAGATTCAACTCTACAAATGCGTTTTCAGTTGGTAAATATTTAATGAATCCTCTAAAACTTATTGACCTTCAATGATATTACTGTTACTCTTAGCCTGTATCAATCCACTATTGGGCAAAGGCCTCTCCCCTTGTTTTTTTTTTTTTAATTAATGTACTTCTAAAAATACTTTGGGCTTATAATTACGCACGCTTGTTTGGCTTATTGGTCGATTCGCACAAATTTACTCACCAGAAACGGGCTAATCGACACTTTTAAATAATATTATTTTTTCTTTAGGCGACTCGCACGAAGTTAATTTATTTGTGAGAGAACCGACAACTCCAGAAATATGTATGAGGCAATTGGTACATTTTGAATTTTATGCAATAACCTCATAGTACGAGTACACTAGAAACTACACTTAGCAATTATTTTTGTAGAAGTTTATATTTTATTCAGCAAATGTTTACGGGTAAATATAAAAGATAATATTTTTATAAACAAGTAGGGAACATAATTATTTATTTTTCTTACTAGATAATTGAAAATCTAATTAATTTGATTACCAACTCTCTAACTGAATATATGCCGCTTACAAATAAATTTACTTAAAAAAAGGGTTGATTCGCCCGTTTCGGGCGAGTAGATCAATAAGCCGCTTTTTTATAAAGTAGATTCGATAAAAAAGTAAGTTACGTTGAAAAAGCTCTACCCTGAACGAACACAAGTTACATCCGAGCATTCAAGTCTGTTGATCGCATTAGCCACACCGCTTTAGTCAAAACGGTTTTGTTAAATACAATTTATTGTTAGTGCTTTTTCAGATATCCAATAAATAGGAGTTTATTTTTAGTATTTTAGCAGAAGTACATTTTTTTATTGTATTTTTAGATAGAGGTTCCGTTTTCGGAATTCGTTTAATCAATCATCATTGGCCGCAATTATTGTATTTCTTCGAAATGGTTTAGTAACTATGTCACAGTGAGCACCAGAGCCAACAGTATTTTGCTGACTGACGTTCCTCATTAGATTAGTTACAACTTAGTACATACTTAAAATATCATTATTAGTAAGTATGTACTTAGATACATTTGTGTTATGCGCGAGCTTTTGTTCCAAAGCAATTGATGCTGACTGAATGATTTGGTGAACAATACACCGCAAACTGCGTTCGTGTCCCTAGTGTGAACTCTCCATTCAAAATAGTAATGGACGGTAACTCAAGTCAAACATCCAGCCGCAAATTGTTGGATGTTGGCCTGTGCGGCCACGGCGCGGTTATTTATCATTTTGCTTGAGTCACAAGAATAGAGTTGAGTTAACATCAGATTTTAGGGAATAGGTTAGTAACCTTATTATATTTTGAAAGCATTATAATATTACTAGCTGCGCCTCGCGGTTTCACCCGCATAAGTGTCGATCCCGAGGGAATATCGGGATATAAAGTATCCTACGTGTGTTAATCCTTGTTATAAACTATGTGTGCCAAATTTTATCCCAATCTGTTCAGCCGTTTGTGCGTGAAGAAGTAACAAACATACAAACACACTCACAAACTGTCGCCTATATAATAGGTATTAGTGTGATTATACGAAGAAGGCCTGCACGCAGCAGTTAACTTTGGCAGATATGACGAAATCACCCCTGTGAGCGGCCTGCCTAGCTTTTTGAACTTTGCAAAACAACAATCTTTCTCATTATGTGAAATATGGTCGGTGCACGCGAGCACCTACATAGCTTGGCCCCAGATTTTCAAATTAATTATTCATATTCAACTCCTCTTCTCTCATTTCTGCAGTATTTTGGTCAGACGTGTAATCCCCTCTCCTTTGTACTAAACTTTGGATGGCTGCCGGGTGCGGTTACTTTGTGCTTTATACATTTTATTAACATTGGCTAACCAGAAAGTGCAATGTTCATGTTAGGTACTCAATAGAATTTACTTGTAGATTCAGTAGAGAACTGGAGAACCACTCCGTTTTATTGTTTCCTCTGGTTATATTTTTAAGTAGGAGATATTTTTGTTTCCTGAATTATACATCCAAATGTTAATTTTATCATTACTAGATTCTGACCGCGACTTCGTCCGCGTGAAATTTCTTGCTCCCCCGTTTTCGCTTAGCGCTCTTTCTAAATTTTTTTCGTTTTGATCGGCACCTAAGGGTTAAATGATCACCGCCGTGTCCTCGTAGAGGCGATCGGCAGCGGCGGCGACCTCTCGCGTCCGGCTCTGGTTCAAGCCATGGTCCGGAGTGAGAGGGAGTGGGAAGCAGTCGCCTCCTTCTGCGAAGCAGACATGCTAGCGAAGGAGGTGGCGGGATGGCTGAGGGAGAGAGCCTCACGTCCCAGCCGCCGCGGGAGACGCCCTGGGCGTCGGGAGCCACGTGACGACTCCCAGCCACCGTAGGCGCGGGCCTGCGGACGGAGAGTAATGGGTAGCTCACCGTCCGATCAGGACCAGGCCCGTGCCGGACGGCGCGTATGTGTTCCACGCGCGCCTCAAAGAGATGTCAGCATAAAGGAAGGGGCCCGTTAGGGCCGAAGCCTGCCGGGGTAGCGGGATTGTCCGAAAGGGTTACCGCTGCCCCGAAACATAAAGTGCTAAGGAAGGAACACGGGTGGGTTTTAGTCGGTAAGAGTCTGACACTCCCTTCCGCTCCACCCAGAGCGGGAGGGGTTATTTGATGATTTCCCATCCTCAAAAAAAAGAGTTAAATGATGTTAAATAGCATATATAGCCTTCCTCAAGAATTTGTCTATCAAATGCAAAAATATTTTTTTAAATCCGACTGGTAGTTCCAGAGATTACCGCGTTCAAACAAATATTATGTATAGAGGGTTCCCCATAATATAAGAACACAAGTGGTCGTAATGGTTAAAGTACTTAGGGATCCCCTAGCTCCTATAAAATACAATGACTAAAACAGCCAAATATTTAAAAGAACTTTTCCTTTTTGCAAAAAAAAAATACATGTTTTGTTCAAACACATGGTATTATAAAAACAAAACGCGTGAAAGTCTGTGTAGCGTTGCGAGATATTAAGGTTTTGACCTTAATATCTCGCAACGCTACACCGAAAAACCTATTCGTAACCTTTGGGTCACGAATAGGTTTTTTACAAGGAAGGGATTGAAGCGTTGACCTTAAATATCTCGTAATGTAAAAATGAAAGCAGTGAACATGTAACATATTGAAAGTCGTTTCAAATGCGATTTTCTATCATTAACATGGAGTGTTTTATTTTTTTACAATAGTCTTCAAATGATAGTCTTAAAATAATGAATGTAAAACAAATGATTATGTAACTATGCATTTTCTTTTTTTATTTGAAATGTTAAAATTGAGTTTTATCTATTAATTTTGAATGTTTTTATTATTTACTAATTATTAATTAGACATTATAATTAGAATATTTGTACGCCGTTGATGGCAAGACGTAGCGTTCATTTTTATTAATATTGTCATCTGTACCTTTCTTTACTTTATGTTCTACAAATAAAAATATTTGAATTTATATATCTGTCTTCAAACGAAGCTTAAAAACATTTTTGGTTTAACGTCTGTTGGGTCTATATTGGAAAGAAAGAAACCCAGATAAAGAATTTATGTATTGCGTTTTGATTGATGCAGCTTTGTTTTGGGAACACAAACAAATCTAAATCGAACATAGCCTGTGAGCTTAGAGTAAATTGGAAAGGTTTTTTTTTGTATCTTTTTGGCGACGTATATAAATAAATGCTTTTGGGTTTAAAGGGGTTTCTGTTTACATGGATACGTATAGAAAATATTTGTTAGTCCTCTCTCCGTTCCTTTGCGACCATGCTTCGGTTTGATACCTACATCCAACAGAATGAATGTACTAACTTTCAGTTGGTCGTTTTACGTCCTAGCCTTAAGAAAACTCGTAACTTATGCTTGATTAGTTGAAGTAAACTTTTGTGGGTGTAAGGTCTGTTACTTGGTAATTAGCATATGTACTTAATTTGTTACAGGTGTAGCTAACAGGGGTTGTGCCGTGCGAATACCGCGCCACGTCGCCGAGGATAAGAAGGGATACTTAGAAGATCGTCGTCCTGCTGCGAATGCTGACCCCTACCGAGTCATATCCATTTTACTGAAAACCTGTATATTTGACGAGTGAAATTTTTAACTAATTCTAGTGTGTTGTATTCGTTTGATAGTGTGGTATTACTGCGTATAACCGATTGAAATCATTGTGAATCTATGCCTGTACTGTGCTCGTATTAAATTTTCCATCTTTTCTTTATCCTAGTTTCTCTCCCACAAACCCACTACAAAGTGTTACGTGCGCACAGGGGTTTATTACCAGTACATTTAGCTAAAGGAATTTTTATTACTTTTTCTTTAGAACTCAGAAATCTCGTATTAGAACGAGTTTGTTTAGAAAAGAGAGTTGAATAGCACACACAAAAAGAAACATCCCGTGATTCAGATTTGATTAGTCAATGATCTTGAATTTCAAAACAGTTGATGCTAATTTATTTAGATAATTTCCCCTCGCAATGTAGTTGTCAGTCATTAAAGCTGTTTAAAAATACTACAGTGCAATCAAGAAATAAATATTATATTAATGTAAATTGCAATTAATTGTGGCGAGTTTGACGAGTTGTGGCGAATTTATGACCTCAGATTTATTTATTAGTAGTTAATTGGATCATACTCTCGTATTTTCGTCGCTAGTAGAGAAAACTTGGTAATTAATTTTCAAAAATGAAACTTCAAAAGTAGGACTTATAATTATTATTTTTACTTCTTTAACGTACAGTCATAGTTTAACATTATTTATATTATTAATTCTATCACATCACATGTTTGATTACTTATCATTAAATTCTAAATGTAATGGAAATCTCAACGTATTTACACTTTGTCATCATATGATATGTCTGTGAATTCTACAATGTTACTGTTTGGGAATATATACAGCTCACTGACTCTCTCGTCGCCTGTAGGCATGTCTTCTCTATTCGATAGCTTATTTCCTGATCCTCTTTTACCAATATCGGTGTTACTCATTCTTATGTTCATGTACCTCCTACTGTTGCCGTGCCCTTCCATGTCTTCAGTTTTGATAAAATTAAATCCATTTTCTCTGCTCTGATTTCCCATGCAGTGGCATGAATTTCTCGACGGAACTTTTAATGTGTCCCCCGGCGGCATGTTTATAGATTTCCTGGTAGAATAGCTACTTCTATCGTTTGTTGATCGGAATGATAAAATACGGGTTCGGTACGACTGGCCATCCTGTAATCAATTCATTCGAATTTAACCCCGCCCGAAGTTTAAAACAAAAACCGATAATAAGTCTATAAAACGCCGGAATCCTTACCTCGTAGCTATCGTTAACAAATCTGCTTGGCTTCTTCCCGAAAGTGAAGCGTTGTTTGAATTCCTTTTTGAATTTTTCCTGAAACGAAAGTAATTCGCTGTTTATTGGCTTGTGTATTTAGCGTGATAGGAATAGTGCCCTTGCTTTGCACCAATTATGTCGGTTAACAAAAAAGAGGAGCTGGTATTTTTCGTCATAACCGGTATTTTTGTACTAGTTCTGAAATTCAGTCTTTCGGATATAGCGCGGCAATTTTGCGCGCCCTTCCTTGTAAAAGTCTCTTTAGGGAAATATGTGAGAACAAGGCTGAGATGCTACCCTCTCAGCTTTGTTCTCACATATTTCCCTCGTTTTCGTGCGTGTCACGAGTGATGAGAGCCTAATAAAAGGCAGTGTTATACCCTATTGCGGTATGGTGGATCTGTTCGAGGTGGGTATGAAACGAGGTAGATCGGAGAATGTAGGGAAAATCTACAGTAGTAAATGTATATCATTTTATAGTTGCGTTTATTTTGTACGTAGCTGTACGTTGGAGATAACAAAGTGACACGCTGTCGAAACAAAAATCTGTCGAAACGAAAATCTGTCTAAACGGAAACAACCCGTATTAACGTTATAAAACTACAACTGCCACTGAGATTTCATAAATTGAGAGGTAATCTTTGGTTAAGCCAAGAACCAAGTGAAGTTGGTAAAACCCCATCGTAAAACATAGTTTTGGAGAATGTTAGTTTACTTTGCGTTGTACGAATTTTATCACAATCTTATGATTTATTTTAATTGAGTTGAATGTAGGTATAACAATAATAATTTTTCCGTTGAATATAAAAGTGTGTGTGTATAATTATGTTACTTGTGTTTATCAGTGTACTAAAATGGGTATTGCTAAAGCTATTCCATCATATTCCTAGAGCGAACTGGTATGTGTAAAGTTCATAATATATTTATGGGGTCAGTGTTTACATTAACCTTGTAGTGTTAAATATACTTACGTTGTAAATAGCGTAAATGAAAGGGTTGTAGCAAGAGTTGCTCATTGCTAGCCAGTCGAAACAAAAGAAGAGCACGTTGATGTACTTGTACCTGAAAAAAAATATCATAATGTATTTTGCCATGCAAAAACGTGCGTTATTGGCGTTCAAATGGACACTGTTTCGATAGCAGGTATTTCATATCCGTAGGCCTTTTGGGCCCGTTATCTACTGAACCAATTGACGCGACACGACTGAATCGAAGCGTGCTACCAACGTAGTTCATATTTCGTAGCCATCATTTGTAGCATCAGCTCCGATTTTGTTTGAGTTGAATAAGTCGACGGTACTATTGTATAATTTTGCAATGTATTTCGATTCGCCTGCTATACGTCTTAAGCAGACAGTTCCATTGCATTACTGATTTCATGAAAATCCACATAAGGGTGCTTGGGTGCAGGCGTGAAACCGCGTTGCAAAAAAATGGGGGCTTTTCATGCGAAAAACGATGGAGTGGTTTTTTTCGCTTACCCCATCGGCAGGGGGTTGTTGAGTAGTGATAGGCCTCTTGGAATTCATTGAACTGATCAGTTATTACGCTTTATATTTTACGTTCAATTCATTCGCAATAAAATCTCCCGCAACATTGTTCTCATAAAATAAAAAACATTGGTCCAAAGAAAATGTCTATGTATTTAATAGTAGTGATCCTGAATTTTATATAGAGCAAGGTTTAGAAACGTTGAAATTATTAGAGGTTTTAGTTATTTATCATCATTTAGTAAACGTGTGAATAATTTGATCTAACTATTATTACTTTCCTAAATTTCAGCAGTTCAAAGGGATAAGTCCAGAACATCTGTTTGTTCAGCATTTATTTGCGTAAAGTTTTACTTCCTTTCGCAGTTTTATAAATAATACAGTTCATCTAAAGGCTTTAGATAACGAGCTATTTAAATAAGCTGGTTTACTTATTCCCATAATGCTAATCCGCATGTAGTCTGTTTGTATTTGGCTTGTATGCCTAGACTTCATCCATCTCAAAATGACAAGTAGATAAACAACGTCAAACTAAGTCGGGGTCGCGGAAAGCTTCTGCCCCCACAAAGTTATTAATAACTAAATCTTGTTTATGTGCACAACGTGGGAAGGTAGTTAGGTACAAGCTTGTTCAGTATTCCATCTTAGCATTGATTGAACTGAAGTTGAATCTTCGTGAAATCCATGAATTTGCACTTGCGTTAAGTTTCACTCGTATTGTCGATGTCGATTTCGAGTGGCATAATAGAATAATTACATAAGGTTGGTAGATTTTATTGCATTATCAGTGTGGAAAATTGATTTAGGCATTTCCTAAATCAATCATGTAAACTGATTTAGGGATCCTAAATCAATTTAAAGAATAGTATAGACACTATGAAATAAATAATATAATTATATGAATATTAAATATTGATAAAGATTTTTATCAATCATTATTTCATAGTATCCAAACTGTTACTTTCGACATTATTGCACATAGATCATACGAATTATGATGGGTACTCACTCGTTTATCGACGGGAAGAAAGATTGCAGCAATAAGTAGCTCTGTAGCGGCAACCAGCACAGTGCGAAGAGTGCCACTACCAGCACGAGCATTTTTATGACCTGCGAAGTAATTTAATTTGTTAAAATAAACAATTTTCATGTTGAATTTAAATGTGGTAAATAGCTGTCGAAGATTAATTTATTCACGAAACGCTTTTTCGCTTATTCGCCTGATTTTAATCTGAATTGTTTTTGTTAGCCACCGCATTTTCACTAGCAACAGAAAAGCCAATTCGCCTTTCGTAAGCTAATTCGCATTGTTTCATTCTGTGGAAATCAATCAAACGTGTGTTCATTCGACAGAACGCATCATTCAGACGACCCCCAACATTATTCTGCTAATCGTAGAGGCAGCAGCCCCTACGATTTTCCTCAGGTGCATTTTATAGGGGTAGTGCACCTAGTTTAAGACCATACATGTCGTTAATCATGGACTTTTCTAAACTTATTTAGGCAACCCTGAAACTGGTGTGAACTCAGGGTTATAATGGAACATAGTTTTGGTTTACGTCCAGTGGGGTTGTTTCCGTTTCGACAGATTTTCGTTTCGGCAGTGTTCTCCATAGACATGTGATTTTCTCCATAGACCAATTGGTCAAATTTCAATTGGTCCATGGAGAGAAAAAGAATGGCATTAAAGCTGTTGATAGTACTTAGCTAAAGACAAACCCCCTTACTAATAAACGTATTATATCAGATGAATAGTTACACACTGATTTCTCTCTTTCAGTCGTCAGTAATTTGACTTTCAAAAGAAGAAGACAAAGCGTTGTATAATAAAACAATACGTTTATTAGTAAGGGGGTAAAGTAAACAATATGAATAAATTATAATCATTGTACTTTCGACATTTGAATCTCACAATGAAAGACTTTTTAAGTTTTGTGAAGGTCTACAATCTTGTTAGATTGTAGAGCTTCACAAAACTTACTCTTTGTAAAATGTTCCCTAATGAAAGGAAAGTAATTCAGAAGAAGAGTTGCCATTGAATAGCAGGCAAATGTTCCTGTAACGGTCACTTGTTCAGCTGAATAGATCGTTGAGAATGTCTATAACGAAGTCTAATAATAGTGAAGCTAGCAGTGAGAAAGCTGTTGGCTTGATTACCGAATCCGACATAATGGTATCATTAAACCTACACCCAAAAATAATGTTCTGCAAAATAAGATAGTAAGGTCGGAAGAGGGAATTTTAGGGATCCATAACTTGTTGTCCTACCGAAGGTGTTTTTGACTCAAAATTAATGATAATTAGCTGAAGCGTTTTCACAAAGTTTTCTTTCGAGTACATTTTTTTCTATTCGAATACAGATTAAGTATCTACATGAAATATGGTGAAGGGCGGGGCGTTTTGGGGGACTGTCTTTTCTAATTTTCACGTTCGAAAAGTGCTGGTTCTCAGTCTAGTTTGGATAAATGACTTTTGATTTTGATTTCATGGGACAAAGACAAGAGATGTGATGACAGTATTAGTGTAGTTCTATGTCATCATTGTGGATTCTGTCGGGCACATATAGCATAATAGCAGGGAAGAGGAAGTAGCATGTTTCTTAAATAAACGAATAGAGTGAATTGAATGAACCACCGTCAGCAAGGGGCTGCCGGTGGTTCATTCAATTATATTTTGAATCTACCTCTAACTTCGGTGACCGTTAAAATGGAGGAACAACGTCTTAAATTTCAAATCAGCCTACATTAAAGTTTAATAATATAAATCTACTATTTGCTACTTTTGCAATAATTTTAGTTACCTCAATGTATACGTAGTCATTAATCAAAATCCTTGGTCCCTCCATTTTGACGTCAAAATGGAGGGACCATAATGGATAGGCCGGTCGGAGCAGTATCTTACTTACATATTAAAATTAAAATACCTTAATATAATACTTTAGAAACATGTAATTTGTTTATCATTAACATGAATCGTTTGAGAAATATAGACCATAAATGTTGGTCCCTCCATAATGATGATTCAACAATTTTGTTAATGAACAGTTTTTTCTTGTTTGTTTAAGTCATCATATTCATGCCTATATTTAGTCTTTACCGGTCGTGTCGGATTGCCGTCCCATCGGAATATCGAGTGAGGGAAGTGGGAGTGCACTTGTGTTTGCGCGCACACTTGTGCACTGATGATGATGATGATGATGATGATGGGGCTCCCTTTTCCGCACTTAGACTCCCATTTGGTCCGTTGTGCGTAGGGATTCTGGCTAAGAAAGCCAGCCTAGCTCCGCCCAAAAGCACAGAAGCTTCCTGGGAGCTTCGCAGGCTTCACGGAGCGACCTCACTGTTCCGAGGATTTCTTTACGTTGAGAAGCCACGGCCTCGCATTCCAGGATGACATGGGCGGCTGATTCCTCGGCGTCAAGGCAGCCCCTGCAGAGGGAGCTGTCCGTGGCGCCTATGTTAAAAAGATGTTTGTTGAGGTGGTTATGGCCCGTAATTGTACCTATTATTATTCTGAGGTTATTTCTACTTAAGCTAAGAAGTTTTTTGGTTAGTCGCGGGTGTACCATTGGTAAAGCCAATTTCGACTGTCTACAGTCTGTTACCCGTGACCATCTGTTGTTATGGAGTTCAGTCGATCTTTGGCGAATCCACGCACGAATTTGTGAGAAAGGCAGAGGGAGAAGTGGGTACGGGCCTAGCACCTCCAAATCAGAGCCTCTCTTCGCAAGTTCATCTGCAGCATCATTGCCCAAGGATCCACTGTGCCCTTTGATCCACTGGAGTGTGATTCGATTGCACGTCGATAAACTCTCCAGAGCTAAATGGCACTCAAAGATTAGTTTGTTGTTAGTTTGTTTGTTCTCTAAAGCTTTGAGCACAGATAGACTGTCGGATAAGAATTTAATGCCGTAATACCGGATGCCTAAGCGCTTTACTGCTATTGCGGCTTGTGTTAAGGCAACACATTCACATTGAAAGATCGAACTGTGTATGCCTAGTGGTATGTAGAAGTTAATATTAAGGTCAAGGGAGTGTACGCCGGCACCTGAACCGTTTTGTGTCTTTGAGCCGTCTGTGTAGATGCGCACTTCATTGGCTCCTGACTGATCCCTATCTTCCTGAGTTGTTTGTATGACGTAGTTTTTGTTAAACATCGGTTGGTTAGGTGTTCTATCACACGGTGCAGCGATGAGAGGCTGGTACACAATCGCCCGGTTCAGGATTTTAGCGTGTGGACTGTTAAGGTTATTGCCCCATATGCCCAGGTGCATTAGCCTGATGGCAGCTAGCGCCGCCTCCTGCTGTATGTACAGGTCAAGGGGAGTTAATTGAAGGGCTATCTCCATGGCTGCTGTTGGGGTGGTTCTCATGCAGCCAGTGGCAGCTGAACAGGCCAGTCGTTGGAAGCGTTGTAGTCTGGTAATAGTGGTCGAGAGTTCGGTTCTCGTCCACCAGACCAGAGCGCCATAAGCCAACATTGGCCTGACCAGCGCTTTGTATAACCACAGAGTAATCTTCGGAGAGAGCCCCCATGTTTTTCCTAACATTCTTTTACATTGATAGAATACAATTGTGCTTTTATTAAGTTTGTAGTCAAGATGCTTGTTCCAGAGCAGTTTGCTATCAAGAATCACCCCCAAGTACTTGACTTCATCTTTAAGTGTTAGTTCTGTGTTGAAAAGTTTTGGAAGCCTATGGGGTCCAATGGTTCTTTTGTTGGTGAACATTATTAATTCTGTCTTCAAGGGGTTAACCGATAGTTCGTGCTTCGAGCACCAACCCTCGATTATTTTGAAGGCCCTACGCATGAGATCGCATAGGATACCCTCAAACTTCCCTGAAATCAGAATTGCTATGTCATCCGCATATCCCACCGAGTACAGACTGCTGGCGTTGAGCTCTGCAATGAGCTCATTTACGACTAAATTCCACAGCAGTGGTGACAGCACCCCACCCTGTGGGCAGCCCCTACTCACGATACCTCGTGTGGTGGTATTCACGGTAAATTGAATAGCACGGTGTTTTAACATGTTATTTATCCATTCTATGAGTGTTCGCGCAACACCGTGCGTGGCAAGTGCCCGTTCGATGCTGGCGAAGTTAGTTTTGTCGAAAGCACCTTCTATGTCAATGAAAGCGCCTAATGTTGGGTTTTTGGCTTTAAGAGCATTTCCTATGCGTGACACTACGCTATGGAGTGCTGATTCAGTTGATTTGCCTGCACAGTAGGCGTGTTGATTAGGGTGTAGAGGTCTTTGTATCGAAATTTGGGATCTTATCTTCCTATCTCCCAGCCTCTCCAGTGTTTTCAAGAAGAACGAGGAGAGGCTTATAGGTCTAAAAGCTTTGGGCTGGGTATAGTCGCCCCTACCAGGTTTCGGTATAAAGATTATTTTTACTTCCCGCCATTTCAAGGGAATGTAGCGGTGTGCCAGGCAGGCCCGAAACACCTCAGCGAGGTAACTAGCCAGTAAGTCTCGGCTCCACCTGAGCAGAGCCGGGAAGATACCGTCTAGTCCTGCTGCCTTGAAGGGTAGGAAGGTGTTGATTGCCCACGTTATTTTGTCTTTATCGATTACCTCTGACGCCACTTCCCAATCTAGGATGCCCGTGGGCCTCTCCCTGTGCGGTTCCCAGCTTTGCTGGGTGGCAATCTGGCATCCTGGGAAGTGGGTGGTCAGGAGTAGTTCGCTTGTCTCAGCGTCGTTTGTTGTGTAGGTGTTGTCTGGTTTTTTCAGGCATCCTATTGAGTGGTCTGTCTCTTTAGCAAGACAGGTTTTGACTCTCATTGCCTGGTTGTTATTTTCAATGTTAGTACAGAAACGTCTCCAGCTATTCTTCCCTCTGAGGCGTATCAGTTTTTTATATATTTTACGAGCTGTTGTGTAGCGGTCCCAGTCAACTGGCGACCTTGTGTTCCTAGCTCTGTTGAACAGTCTTCTCAGCCTGCGTCGGTGTCTTTCCAGTTCAGGACTCCACCAGGAGCGGCGACCTCCCTGCCTAGGTACCGTGAGGGGACAAGACTGTTCAAAGCTAGATATAAGGATGGATGTGATCTTGTTGACATGTTCGTCTAAGTTGGTTACTGGTATTTCAGCCGGAAGGGCGGGTATTTTTCCTAGTTCAGCTTTAACGAGTTTAGTGAACTTGACACACTTGTGCACTATAATATCTCCCGCGCCGAAGGCTAGTCTCCGTTGATATTGGCCGCCGTGGCCGAAATACGGTCTGGAGGACTTTATTTTTTATTTATTTTGTACCTATTTTCTACCTTTAGATCATGCAAATGTCTTACGAAAAGTATAACTTAAAAAAGTACTATTCATTTTTTATAGATACTTACATGCAAACAAGGTGTGAGTGATTGAAATAACTGTAACCCAAAAGAATAATTGAACTCATTTATATGGACAACGTTCACAGTGGAACCAAATCGAAAATCGCAAAAAAAAAACAAGCCAGACTTGGTCCCTCCATCTTGTCGGTCACAAATGTAGTGTGAAATAGTCAAAATATTATAATGGACTATTTTACTTGAAAATGATTTCGGGTCTCAATTTAACCGTGTAATATAGTGAAAGTTACTGGTGAACTTTTCCGTTTAAATAAACACTAAAACGTAAAGCTGCCAAAAGCTCTGTAGTAAAATTATTTTTACTCCCTGAAAGCTTTTCAGTGAACATTCTGATAATATTTAAGGATAGTTTCGATTTAAATTGCGAATATATAATATAATGATACAAAATTTTAATGACGTCTCGGAAAGACTTTTCAAAATTAATATTCATTCGGCCTTCACACTCATTCGGTACTGTTGTTTTGGACCAAAATTTACTTATAGCCTTCGCTCCTCTCATTTATGGAAACATCCACAACTTTTAGAAAAAGTAGACCAAATTATTAGAAACACATTAACTTCCATCCTAAATGTGGCCCTGGACGACCGGTCGTGGCAGCAAGCCACACTACCCATTCGCTTGGGCGGTCTGGGCGTCCGCAAAATTTCAAGTATTAGTTTACCGGCCTTCCTCTCCTCGGTCCACAGTACCGATAAATTAACCAGGAACATTTTATCTTCCTCACTGGTCGATTTTGAAGTACCGTGTTTGACCGATGCGTTGAACGCTTGGAAAATGGCTTGTCCCAATACGGTTTTGCCTGATAACCCGTCTTCCCAGAGACGGTGGGACGTGCCGCTCTGCAGTATTATACGGAATACCCTTGTAAACACGTCACGTAATACTGTTGAGCGTGCCCGTCTGCTGGCTGTGGGAGAATGGGAGTCAGGCTTGTGGCTTCAGGCGCTCCCGTCATCCACCATAGGCACAATGATGGATGACTCATCGTTTCGGCTCGCTACGTGTCTCCGCTTGGGCGCACCTTGTGTTGCTCCGCATCGATGTCACTGCGGTGAAGCTGTCGACAGTCTCGGACACCATGGCCTGTCCTGCTGCAGGAGTGCAGGTCGCATAGCACGGCACGCCAGCATCAACGATATTATTCGTCGAGCCCTTGTCACCGCCGGCGTACCAGCGGTATTAGAACCAAACGGCTTGGTACGTGACGATGGGAAGAGACCAGACGGCATGACGTTGTTGCCTTGGAAGGTGGGTAGGCCTCTGGTGTGGGACGCAACATGTGTCGATACCCTTGCGCCATCTCATGTTCCGAGCACGGCGGGCTGTGCTGGCGCCGCTGCTGCGGCTGCGGAGACCCTCAAGCGGCGCAAATACTGTAACCTTGTGGGCAACTACAGCTTTGAGCCGTTTGGGGTCGAAACGCTCGGGTCATGGGGCCCGAGCGCGCGTCTCCTTTTTAAGGAAATTTCTCGCCGGCTGGTCGATACTTCACGTGACCAGAGGGCTGGGTCGTTCTTTGGTCAAAGAATTAGCATTGCCATTCAACGTGGCAATGCTGCCAGTCTTCTGGGCACGTTTCCGGATGACAGCGATGCGGATGAGTACTTCGACGCCTAAGTGTCCTTTGGTTTTTTATTTTTTATTTGTATAGTAGGTTAGTTAGTCTTTTATTTTAGTATCTAGTGTATAGTATATAGTAGGTTATTGAATGAAAATAAGTTGCAAAAGTTGTATCAATTGTAATAATAAAGAATGATTTTAGAGAGTCTGTCCGAAATATAATGTTTATTGTCCAGAAATAATAAAGGGTTCAAATATGTCTTAGCATCGGAATTTAATTTTCTTTGACCTCACATATCACGTAGCTAATAAAAATGTTGCTATTTATTTCCATCCGGTTTTCGGTAGGCCACACAGTATTTTATTAGATAAATCAAAAGTGGAATGATTTTAGTCTCAAGTTAGCGAAAATAATGGAATAATATGACATCATACACAATATCTACAGCATGTATCAGAAGGTGTGGTCAGAAGGTGGTGTGGTGTGAAGGGTGTGTTACTTTGACCATCAAATTGAACAACTTTCTCCATGGAGCCAACATCGTAACCACGAAAACATTATCAGCCGACCCATACATTTAGGTCGAGTAGAATCGAAGTTTTGTATAACTAGCTGCTAAGTTTTTCTCGATTACGATGTTGGCTCCATGTAGACAGTTGTTCAGTTTGATGGTCTATACCACATTCTTAAAGGAGACCAGGCACGTTTCATACAAAGTTGGGCCCAAAACCCAAAGTCAGCGAAAAAATGTATTAATCTGGTCGGGGAAGTCCTCCTTATCATTTTCTACTATTGCGCCCAATCTCTACGATCATTCTTTCAGCTGTTTTCTAAAAGTTTAAAGATCTTTATACATTCTAATCTATATCTATACATATAATAAAATTGTAGAAAAGTGGTGTCTGTACAATGGAAATATATAAAAAAAAAGTAGCAGGGGTTGTTATTATATCGATGCCGAACCTGAAAGTGTAATTAATTTTTTTTTTCTGTTTGTCTGTTTGTCTGTGTGTTTGTGCACGCTAATATCAGAAACGGCTTATTCGATTTAGATGCGGTTTTCACTAATATATTGTAGTAAGCTTCACTTAACATTTAGTGTTTATTTCATGTCAATCGGTTCATAAATAAAAAAGTTATGTCAATTTAAAGAATCACGGCGAACATTTGTTAAGGAAACAGAGAAACATTACTGTAAAGTAAATTTTTAGCTACCCAAACGACGGTATGTGTAATTTAAAATGTGCTGCCCGAAAAGTCACTATTCCACGCGGACGAAGTCGCGGGCACAGCTAGTAATATATAAAAATTCCGATTGGCAAACATAAATGTAAGGTGACCTTTAACAAGTGTTACCTACTATGACAACAGACCTCTGCGAGTGTTCCTGTAACTATTATTTTGCATTATTTAGTTCTAAAATCAGGGTGACCACACCTTTATGATACATTCTGTATACGTAATTACGTATAAGACACCCGTGCAACGTACGTATTTGACTAACGTTTTTAACGTCAGAGCGACGTCATCATGAGTTTGATAATGTGATAAAGTATCGCTACGACACGTCATACTGACACATTTGAACTGCTAACGTTATCAGCCTTAGTTAATTGCCTTAAACGAGGATAATTGATCGACTAATTACGAAATGAAATTGCGTGTGAAATCTTCAGTATGTTCAGTTTAATTTAGGGCACCTTGCCACCTGTTTTTGTGTTATATCATTAATTAATCGTAAAACGTTTGACAGCAAGTCTTCTAGGTCAATGTTTTTATTTTAAGTGTTTTCTATACGTATTATAAATTAAAGTCGGTTTTCATGACTGTCGGTGTGATCGTGCTGTTTTTCTAAACTAAGCACCGGATTTTGATGCGGTTTTCACTATCAATTAGAGAATTTATTCAGTAAGGAATAGGTAGGTTTGTATATGACACATTAACCTTACAATTCAAGATATCTCGATGTTTTGTCAAGTTGTAAAAACCGTACGAAGCAGGGGCAGGTCGCTAGTACAGATATATAAGTAAGTATAAAACAGATGTCCTTTTCAACTTTGTCCCTATTTATTATTGCCATTATTCCAAAAGATTCTTAAACGGTTATTATCATTCGCCATAAATACTCTTTTGTCAATCTAGTACTCTTATTTGACGCTCAGTTAAACGTAATATAAATTGGAATCTCAACTCGGACTCTCCCGATTAAGCACTGTAATATTAACTTAAGAGTTATTTTAAACGTTATTGTGAACGAAAAGACAACATAATTTCCACGAATTAATTATCTGAAAGTACAAAATTTAATTATTTCCGTTTAAACAAATAAAGAAAGGACATCATTCAACTGTCGAACATTTTATACTTAGCCAAAAAGGAAATTGCCGGCCAGAAAAAAAGTACTAATTTCTTATGAGAAATAAAAATTTCTTACTACTACAATGAACGTCTACAATTATTAACCCCCCGGGTGTTATTTGGGATTGAGGGGGTTAATTGCAGATCTATGTTATAATAGTTAAAATATTTTCGGGATGTTACACTAAATTAAAAGTTGTTATTTTTTAAATGTTATGCTTAAAACACTAGTTATAAAAATATGATTTTTAGCATTTGGTTAACTGTAGACGTTCGTTGTTATAGTGAAAAATGCTCAAGATGTTATTTCACATAAGAAAACAGTTTTTTGGCCGGCACTTTAATTTTTTGTATGAAATGAATCCTTTTGCGAGTTACTTGCCTAGAGCATTTCAAATTTATTTAAGTATTAATAATCATATTGTACAAGATTACTTGTAATTAGCATTACAAAACTAAGAACGGTAATAAAGCTTACATCGAATACCAATTTACAGTTTAAGGGTTAGGTAAGACAGAAGCAACAAACAATACAATATCCATTAACCCTTTAACCATTAACATTAAAATTCCAATGTAACATGTGGTTTAACAAGCTAATGTTCAAACCTGTTTATTTACATTAAATTGCATTCAATTGGCACCAGATGGATTTAAATGGCTAACCATCTGTTTCTCGAAAATAGAACGCTATTTCTAGTTGAAACATCTCCTTTCGTCGGTTAACCTGCCGCGGCCAAAGTGATCGGCCTTGCCCTTAAGTAGGTACTCACCATTATAATGGTGATGATAGTCGGTCTTTCGTGACAGCATGGCGTTATTAATTCCTTTAATTACGTTTACTTGGTGATGGATTAGGAACGTCTAATTATAGGCAAACCGCTTAATTGAGTCCTCGCCTACGGGGTATAGGGGCGCGGAGGTAGGACGAGAACGGGGACCGGGAGAGGTGCGGGCGGCAGGCGCATTCTCGTCAAAACTCAGTTCGCTTGCTTCGCGGTTAGCGATCGCACGATAATCGATTCGAACGTACTGAATAAAAATTGAATTGAACGTGTTGACAGTTGCGAACGCTTTGTGAGAGTTATACCTACATGAGATTACATTATCAAGATGAGTCAAAATATCTTTGGAAATAAAATTAATATTCAGCAAATGGCTTTTAACGTACATAAATATTTTTGAATATTAACAAATTAAGGCCGGCTAATGAGACAAAATTGATTTTCTATTGTAATGTGCCACCAGTGGTATGTGCCGAGCCGGAGCGATAAAAAAAAAACTGGATCCAAATTCTGTTGAATATCAACAAGATATAATACCTTTGTTTAGTTTTGTTTATCAAAACCATAGCAAAAGTTCTGGACTGTCGGAAAAGTCTGTATCTAGAATTGTACAACAAGGAAAATTATTAAAAGACAACGAAAGATTTAAATAACCGAGAAAACCAAAACGGATTCACAGAAAAAGAGTGGAAGTACTCGTAGACGATTTCCCAAAAGGCGTGGTAAGAAGAAAATTCACTCGGTTATACACAATTAAAAACTACCAACTCTGAAAACTTTGAATGCTGTACTTAGAGTAGAGAATGTATTGCACTGCGGCATCCGAATATTTAAAACTATTATTACATGATCTAGGTTTTAAGAAATGCGGATCTAAAAGGAAACTCCTTATCGAACAGCCAAATATAACATCGTGGAGGTGGAAGTACCTAAATACATTAAAAAATATCGTAGAGAAGGAAGACATGTTTTATATGTATTTTGAAAAACGTTTCAAAATGTTGGCAATCGAAGGATGAACACGGCGTGCTGTCTCATATCGGTAAAAGAGACCGTTTGACCATCGTACATTGTGGAGGCCAAACTGGATTTGTAGACGGAGCACTCGTGATATTTAAATCCAAATGTAAATAAAACAGGTGATTATCACGATTCTATGAATTTCGTGAATTTCAGTAAATGAATAAATGAAAAACTCATGCCTAATATACCAGCCTGCCGGGGGTAGCGGGATCGTCCGAAAGGGTTACCGCTGCCCCGGAACACAAAGGGCTAAGAAAGGAACACGGGTGGGTTTTAGTCAGCAAGAGTCTGACACTCCCTTCCGCTCCACCCAGACCGGGAGAAGTCATTAGACGATTTCCCATCCAAAAAAAAAAATGCCTAATATACCACCAAATTCTGTCATAGTAATGAATAGGTTTAAATCATTTATTCTCATAAAGACAAAAAGCCACTTACATGAGAACAGACAAATAACATATAGTAAACTTATTTTAGGTAACCGTCACCAAAGTATATGTATAATATTATATAAAAATTATTCTATACTCATTCAGCAGTTCAACTCTCAACCATTAAAATTCATTGGAGGACGTTAGTCAAGGCAGTTTTCAATTATGTGTTTGGATAGCCGAGACTTGAAACTGCTGAGAGAGCTAACACTTTTTATATATGAGGGTAGATTATTAAATAGTTGTGCTCCTTCATATGTAATACTCTTTCTAGCGTAATTAGTGCGTGTTCTTGGCAAAACAAGTAGACTTGGTCGACGAAGACTGCGTTTAGTAATTTGAGATTTTGTGGTAAATGATAAGTTAGTGTGGATGGTCTTGTCTATAATTTTTCTAATCAGAACGCAAGTATTATATGTGTAGAGTTGTTTGATATTCATCAGTTTTGTTTCTTCAAAAATTTTACTAGTTCGTGTTAGGTATGGATAGCGAAACAATATCTTTATGACCTTATTTTGCACTCTTTGTAGTTCTTGTAACTTCGTTTTTCCGGCACTTCCCCAAATTTCTATGAGATATAGCAGATGTGACTTAATGAGAGAATTATAAATAGTATAACGTATATTTTTGGGTATGCACTGGTTTATACTATGAAGTGATCCTGTAAGCGCCGATAGTTTATTTTTAATATGGTCTATTTGATTGTGCCATGTTAAGTAATGATCTATTCTCAAGCCAAGGTACTTTTCGCAGGTTTTCTGATCTAGTGGGATGTTATCAATAGTTAGTGTGTCGTGCTGCGGAATTTTTTTATTCTTAGCTTTAAAGATAACGTAACAAGTTTTAGAAATATTTATGGTTAATAAATTATATTTGAACCATTCGAATAGGACATTGAGATCTTCTTGGGCTTTTGAAATTATGTCATGCATGTTGGCTCCAAAATAAAATAAGCACGTATCATCTGCATATAAAGTTATATGACCATGTAGATTTAGTTCTGTAATGCTATTTATGTAAATCAAGAACAATAGCGGCCCCAATATAGACCCTTGCGGGACTCCATATGTGATCTGTAATGAACTACTCTCAAAACTATCTATTTTAACCATCTGAAATCTATTGGTTAGATAAGATTTTAGCATTTTAAGTGCATTGCCCTTGATACCTATGTTTTCTAGTTTTTCTGATAGTAATTTGTGACTAACGGTATCAAAGGCTTTTTTCAAATCAATGAAAACACCCAGCACATAGTGTTTTTTATCGATGTTTTCTTTTATTTTTGTTGTTAAATCAATAGTAGCTGCAGGTGTGCAATAACGCTGCTTATCATTCGGTTCGAGAAGAGAAAAAGCCGACTATGGCTTCTACCAAGCCAGCTATGCAAGCTTGGCTACGACCGCATGACGTGCCTTTTGATGATAATCTTGGAAAGAATTACTTATTTAAATTAAGTAATTAAAAGCCATTTCACAGAAGATATTTACAAAATTGACGAGTTATTGAAAAGAAACGGACATGAAGTGTTGCGTTTGTCTCCATACCACCCAGACCTGAACCCAATTGAGTTGGTCTGAAGTGATATTAAAGGATAATTAGCACAAAAAAGTATCAACTCTAATTTGGACCAAAAAAAATATATTTTGGAGTTGCTGGATATTCCGTAGTGAAGTCTTCCACTTCTCTACGGATTGTGTTAATCATGTAATTAAAGTCGAGGACGAATACTGCAAACATGACAAGAGTTCTAGATGATGTATTTGATGTTATTATTAATGTGCAGGACGATTCAGATGATTCTGATGATGGCTGCTTCGAAAGTGAAGAATCAAGTTCCAATGATATTGATATAGACATAAGTGATTGAATTATAATTTTGATAAATCTTGCAAATAATATATGACGTCACAGTACATAAATTAATTACCTAATATTTTATTTTGTTACCTGCACATTGGTGTTTCACATAATGTTGTAAGTCATCAATTAGTTTTCTAATACAAAATCACCACCTGTTTACCGTCTACCACTGTGACGTCATATATCTTAAGAACTGTTCAGTGCACATTTATTTTCGCCTCTTGTGTATTATGCTACGAGCACCCGCCGCCCGGCACCTCTCTCGGTGCCCGTTCTCGTCCTATCCCCGCGCCCCTATACCCCGCAGGCGAGGACTCAATTAAGCGGTTTGCCTATAGATATAAATAGAATTCTCTGTATTGAATACCGGGTATAGGAAAAAAATCAAATGAAATTCGTGGAAACAAAGGTAGTCTTGTCGCATTGTCCCAGCTCGTGTGTTCTGTTCAACAAGCTTTGAATGGACACAAGTATATATAGAAATAGAATAGAATAAAATAAAAAATGTCATAGTTTTTTTTTATGATGTTCTTGTATGCTAATTGATAGTGCCGTGCTTTCCCGTTACTTTATATACATGCGAGATCTATATTATGACAAAGACTTTGGGTTAATGCTGTGTATATGTTAATTGCTAAACCTTTATATAAATAAATAAATAGAATGCATACTATCTACTCTTGTTCATACTGGAAACGGTTAAATTGAAGTCTTAGATAATTGTAGAATCGTTAACGTTTAATGTATGCTTATGTTGGCTGCCTTACAAAATGGTCAACACTTTGATTATTTATTATTGATCGATCTTGTTGTGCTTTAGTAATTTTGTTTCCTTCCTTGAGTACATTTTACAAAGAGCGGTGGTAGCCCAGTGGTAGCGGCCCCGACTACGAGCTATGGTGGTGGGTTCGAACCTAGACAGGCGCTTTACTTTGTGTAATTTATTTCATCGCCACTGCTCTCAAAAACGGTGAAGGAAAACATCGTGATGAGATCGGCATGTCCTAGGACCAAACATTCGAAGATATGTGACTACCAACCCGCACAGGGCACGCGTGGTGGATTACGGCCCATTCACTCTCACAAAGAGGAAGCCGGCATCCCAACAGTGGGAAAGTATATAGGCTGATTATGCTTAGGTATACTTATGCTGCTTATGTTTTACAAACCTTCCACAATAAAGCATTGCTTTCTTATCACCATCACCTTTCAATAAAATTACATCAGTCCGGATTTTCCGGAGCACTATAAAAGTAACTTTGTCTGTGAATCGTCGCTTGTGGAAGTTATAAAATGTAAATAAGGGAAATGCCTACTGTTTGTCCGTCCTTATATCCCAACATAATAAATTGTGATGGAAGTTTATCATGCTGATGGACCTGGCTCTGGGATTGTAGGTACTTTTAGTTGTGTACGTCAAGATAACAGCAAATAAATTTTATCTTTTGCTGAAAAGTACGTTTTGTCAAGACGAGACGTGTGCAAAAAGAAAATTGTTACTCGACTTTAGTGGGTAGAGTAAAAGGATCAACGGATCAACTGGAATTTAATTGGGTGGGTGGTTTGCCATTTATAACAATGAACTATCAGGTGATCTACATTGTAACAAACAATCTTTCATCAGATACTTTTGGAACAAACTGATGATAAGTCCATAGAATCAGTCGGGTTACTAGGTAGTAAAAAGTAGTGGCTAGAGTAAAAGGAGTGATCAACTGGAATTTAATCAGGCGGGTGGTTTGCCATTTGTTACAATCTAGATCAGCACTCTAATTGCGTAATACACTATCAATCTCAATCTGAATAATTTGGAGGGATATTGCTAATCCAATGCTTCATATGTTCGAAAAATGTGTCTGCTCAACAACGTAAATAACGCAATGAATGTTGTAGAACTGCCAAAATTAAACCCATTGCTACTGATAATGGGTTACGCAATTACCCCGCAGGTGATCTATATTGTACTGACTGACTGATTCCATGGCCTTATACGAGTATATATCATGAGTCTGTTCTAAAAAGTATCTGATGAAAGATTAAAATTCTTACGCAATCACTCGCTAAAGGGAGTTAGTAACACATTCATCTGTATTAAGGTTTCAAACTTCATATCTCACCTCTTTTTCCAAAAAAATTATACTTTGAATTAAATTATTAAATTGCAATTGCAAAATCAGCGAAAATTGGCTATAAAAAACCCTAACTGTCAAAAAAAAACATTGGTTGTCTGTAAAGTCGGTTTACGGACGATAATTTTACGTGATAACGTCATAAGAAAACATATCGTGCCTCTCTATCGCTTGTTCCGCGCTCTCGCTTGCACACTCGGCTCAGGCGGAACGTGACAATGAGTCATGCTTATTCATGCGTGCAGCCGGCGTTCATCGATTTATAAGACGTTATCACGTCAAAAACTTTTTTAATTAAAATTAGAGTTTCGGGTTTATGTATTCAATCAAAGCACTTTATTTGATCAATGTGTTTACATTGTCTTCAGATACTTGAAAACAAACTTTTTTGTGCTTTGGAACAGCATAAGCTTAAAATGTTCCCACTGCTGGGACACAGGTCTCCTCTTTGTGAGAGCATATATATGTAGATTCCCTATGCTCAATTTATAAGATCAAACTCACCGTCTAGTGTTTAGAGTTGTCACATGACGGTAATGTCTTTTAATGTCTATCTTAGGTTAAGTCTCCACTCACCTTTTTCTTGTTCCTCATATGGTTGGCGTCCCTCGTCTCTTGCGCATTCCCAGGTGCTCGCGCTCCCCATAGTTTCATCGCCATGTGCGCATACGCAAACGTAATCACGCACAACGGTATTACATACTAAAAGGAGAGTAAAACCAATTAACTGATGAATAATGATAGGTATGAATTAAACAATTTTGCCGCCGGCACAATATTCACTTCTACATAGGCGTATTAGTATATTCTCTCCACGAATGATGAAATTAATATTCTTCAGTACTAACAGTCTTCAGTATAATATAAATATTGATAATTTTATCATCGGCATCCCATTCTGTTTGTGAAATTAATACAAAATCCTTTTTATATAAAATCTCTTCGTGAAATTTTATACTTAGCTGTCCCTTTTAATTAGGAGTCTTTGAAATTTTATTAGCTCAGCTGGTTACTTTATCATTATAATGTCAATATAGGATTTCAAACGAGACGCCTACTTAGGGAGCTAAGTCCAGGCACTTATTTTCGGGTTGTTAACGGCTTAGTAACAAGCTCACTATTCTATTCACATCGTCTATTCTGTAAAAATCTCACCATGAAAACGTAGGTGAAGTGAGCTGTCTTTCCATCTGATGGATTGACACTATTTATAGCTCACAGCTCACTTCACCTAAGTTTTCACGGTGAAAATTTCACAGAATCGCTCGGCAGATACACGGAGGTACGTAGCCGTACAAATCTCCACGATATACGGTCCATACATGTAGATATAGGTATCTATATGCCACGAACCTATGTATTCATACAACAAATACATAAAGCCGAGATACTGACATAAAGTACAGCTTTTTCATTTATCTTCTTTACAACTATTTGTATAAAAAGTAAACATGCGAATAAAAAGAAAAATATTACGTGCGTTTATTATTATTTTCTATGAATTTTTGTTCAAATCGGGAACAAAAGAATGAGTCTGAAAGGTATTGTGTGTCCCGAAGATCGTGTAGGTACTGAGATTTCAATATTCATTAGTTGCTATGTTAAGTATACATGAATTACATGATGAAATTGAATTGATACGCCAAATTAAATTATCTAATTCAACGTGTTATAAAGAAAATTTAGAGCATGTCATTGAGGAAAGGGATGCACATACGTGCGCGTAGGCAAGCGATTTGGCAATATTTACACGCGCCCTTTATGTCGTAGGAACGGTCAAAATTAGATAAATGACCGCTAGTACAACGCGTTGCCAACTTGATTCACGTTGTGAACTCTGCGATGCATATTGGGACGCCGATTGTTCGTGTTTACTTGAAGGCAATAACTTAGTTTGCACTATATAAAACGATAAGTACACGATTTTATTCAGGAATTTAGATTTGAGAAATTTTCAATTTAAATATATTGATTATGTACCTAATAATTACTGCACTTCCTATTTCAAGTTGGCGCAAGTTTTCAATTTCACCCTGTATAATTACTGAATAAAACATTTAAATAAAATCTATTACAATATTGAAGGATCGAAACTTGAAGATGATATTTATTTGCGTAGCGATAACCGCTGCCGCGCTGTATGAATACATAATTATTTAAAACTTTGCTAAGTGACTAGGGCCTAGCCAGCCTAATGTAGACCTAGGACTAAAACTACATTAGGCTGTTGAATGTTACGACGGTGAAGACAGAGTACCTATTTCAACTTTACATACCGTGTTCCTTAAAAAATCTTATAATTATAATATCAAAAGGTTTTCCCTCACAAAATAACCGTAGGTGTAGCAGGGTATGTCATGCAATGAAATGAAAATAAAATTTACATCAACAAATAAATGAAACCAATAAAACTCACCTGGAATATATACAACAATAGTCTGTAAATGGCCAGCGAATGTGAGCCAAACTCGGTTGGAGCACAAAAAGGCTTTTTGTAAAAGATTTTTGTAACTGCAAAGAAAGAAAGAAAGTGTTATCGCTTAGTTTTTCGGAAACTCCTTTCGTGACCTACTTGTTGAACAAGCATCGAGTTTAATTATATGAACAAAAGTTTTGAAGTTTGTTAAAACGCAACAATAGTACCTCCTTAATGATTTATTTTTCATTAAGTTCTATTTTTGCTTGCTCCTATTCATTAATCTAAAACCTTAGTGTCCATACACACGAGCGGCACGCGTCAACGGTAAAGGCGACTGCAGCCGTCGCGTCGTCAAAGTGCCGCCCAAAAACACAATATTCCAAAAGAAATAAGGGAACTTCCTCTAAAACGCTTTATATCAAAACTACACAAATGGCTTATTGGTACTTAATCGTTTTTGTAGTGTAAAATAATTTTTTGATAAAAAAAGTAGCAGATAAATATAAGATATGATACTGAGATTTAATTATATTACTTTATCAGTTCAAATAGATACGAAACCCTAATAACTAATGTTAGTAGAATTGTTATAATTTTAATTTTAACAAATTAATATGTTAAATTTGTTACATTTAACATGTTTAAATATTTGTGTGCCAGTCCATGGCGAAATTTGTAAGATCATAACTTTATTTGTTTTTAAGCAAGAGCACCACGTTGTCGACGCCTTTCGACGGCTGCAGTTGCCTCTGGCGTTGACGCGTGCCGCTCGTGTGTACGAACACTTACGTTTATACTCATAATTTATACATACGAATAATTTTAATAGCTATAGAAAATTTGCCTGTCTTATTCTTAGAGTTGCAGAGCATTTACATACAGCGATAAACCCGCAGCGTATTATTTACACTGCGGTTTTGATGGATAAATTAATTATTTTTTTAATGATATCTAGTAAAGAAAATAATTTAACGTCATCATTATCATCTTCATTTTTCCTTAACTTCGTCGAAGCAATCTGAGTTAAGGGATTCCTCATCTCAGACTCTGAAAAAATTAAAATAGCTAGGAAAAGTTTCATAAAACTGTAATTGATGGCAGTAGTAGACAACCAAAGTAAATGAATTCGCTTTGATCAGTGGTGCCGTAACTACTACAAACGAGCGTTTAATTGCATGTTTTTGATCAAAAAGCTTGCTCCATTTGTGTGATGTTTTATTCCGACACGTGACATTTGAACTAAACTAGTTACTGAAAGTTCTTTCGTAGGTTGTGAATAAGTACACAAAAAGTCACTTCAATATCTATTGTTAACCCGACATCAGAAGTTTCACTTTTTATAAATTTTTGCCTTTCATTCATCTTTCACTCGAAGTGAAACTTCAGACCTTTCACAAAATGAATCAAAATTAAAAAATTAACTCAATAATGAACTGATCCAATGATGTTGGATTTCGGCACTCGCCATCTTTGACCGCCTCTAAATAATCGAAAAATGAAATGAAAGCAGCAGACGAACATTCAATTCTATAATTATGTCGGCGTCGTGTGAACGTGGAATGAAACAAAAATGAAGCTTCACTCGGGAAGCGTCTGATATCGGCTTAGACGTTTTCTTTCCAAAAAATCTACATACCTGGATCTAATTCGTCTTCCATGATGACCTCCCAAGACATGGCCATCGGAGCGGCTAAGGAGAGCGCCAGAAACCATATAACTACTATTATTACTTTGGCTATCCGCTTCGAAGTGTGGGCACTGAAACAAACATTACGTATTTTTTATCACAATAAAATATAGGTACGATTATAGCGGAAACCTCTTATGTGCACAATAATGTACTTGACGTTCGGAGAGCTATTGGTCAGGTTGTTGGAGTAAGATACGAGCTAAAACCGTACTGCAGGGAATATTCAAGATTCACAAGACCGGGCAATCTGCAGCAGAAGAAAGGTCTTACAAATCCTGAAGATAGATTGCGTGAATTTCATTTCGGCAATAAAATTTATAGTTAGTGCCGTACATTTACCGTCTCTTCACAAAACATCGTAGCTTCGTCAGATCTGATTGTTAAAAGATCTATGGTTTAAACCAGACTAAAATTTTTATAGTGCCAAGACATAAAAGGTGAAATGAAGAAGAAATAGTTCGGTATGTCAGCCGTCGTAGAAAATGGAAGATTTATATTCCTCTTCGTGGTCGAGTCCCCTTTTTAAAGGGCGATTTTATTTCATTTTGATATCGACTACGATACCTACATGACTTTCAAAGTAAAATGTATTTCTCTAACTTGTAGTCGAAGGATCTGCAATAAGTATATAATAAAAAACAAGGACAATAAAAAATAGCTCACTATAATCTTGTCCAACAGGGTTATATAGGCGGATGTCCGTTTATCGTTTAGCTAGATTGGTACCTATTATTTTGTCCTCTGGACCTAACCCTTGAGGCTTCAGACAATGGATAAAGGCTAACGACTATTTGATAGAATATAAGCTCTTAGGCGGATCACACACAACAACGCACCATGCGACTGGGTGCGTAAAACGGAGCCAAATTCCCCGATTCAAATTTTTATTGAACTTGTACGAGTATGTAAAAAATCACGCGCGTGCGCGATTTTTTTGCGCCCCGTCGCTTGGCGCGTTGTAATGTGTGTTCCGCTTCAACGTCATCTCTGAAATTGTCCAAACCATGTAGATATACAAGAGAATGGACGCTCTCTGTTCTACGTTATATTAAAGCACTGAACATTGAGATACCGTGGGCATACGGAGCTAATTGCCTTTTTGAACTACTGCGGTCAGTGTAATCAAGATAATAATTATTAGGTAAATTTTTGGTCATCGGCAACGAGTTTATTATTCAGTTGATACCCGGACCGGGCCGGGTATCAACTGTATTTATACGTAGATAATTATAGTAATACCTATAATATACAGTTGGTACGGCCGTAATGGAACATCCAGAAGCCTGTGCGTGTGATTCGTAATTACGTTGAATTAATTGCAGCCTAATTACGTCATATAAGCATTCACTCAAACTCAAAGTATACTAAAATATATTTTTGTTTCAATAAATATGACAGATATTATTTGTACCTTCACCTACGAAAATAGTTATATATTGCACTTTACAGGAGGGTGGGCAAGGACATCGGCGCGCAATCTATAACTATGAATCCAGCACATAATAATTCTAGACCCCCATAAAAATTCGTCATTTATCATCATCGTCATTTCAGCCCGGAATCACCCACTGCTAGGTACAGGCGCCTTTTTTTTTTAACGCGAAGAAGTGCTCATGCATTCTGCACTACCACGGGGAGATAGTGCAGTTATGTGGGATTCTAACCCACTAAAACTCCACGGTGTCCTCCTCTGCCGCTTACGGCGGGAACACGGGACCGCGTTTGTACTCTTCCGTGAACCCGCCGCGGCTGCCCGTCACCGGACCTTCCTCTGGGGAGTATTCCCCATCACCGGCGCACCAGAACACATAGCACGCCGTGACCACCCCAGGGACCAAACCAGCACATGGGCGCTAGACGACCCCGTGTCTGGGCACCCTTGGTCCCCCTGCGACGGGTCAGGTCATTGGCCCCGCCGCCAGCCAATTTCCGGTCGCAGAGGATAGGGAGAGCGGCCAACGTCATACCAATACTCCTCCTGCCCTGCGGCCCCACCGCGTCCGCCATCAGACGGTGGCGACCGTGTCAAGGCCGCGGAAGGTAGGGAGAGCGGCGCACCGCAATACCGGCACTCCTCTCCCGCCGCGCTTTCGTCTGCTATACTTCCCGGTTCTATGCGTCATTTATCACAAAAAAGTCGCACTCCGGGAGTGCCGACAAAAGTGAAAACTTGAACAATATTAAATAACTAAATAAACAAAACACAAACAGAATACTTTGCCATCACTCACTGACATATCGGAAATACATTAAAACCGAGTACAACCCGAGGACAGCCGAACACATCCGAAGCGGTGTCGGTTACGGTAATAGTGGCGCGAATTCAATGGTTTTTTCCCATCTCAAAAAATGCCCAACGCGCCTAAAGAAGTTTTCACTTAAAAAAAAACAAATGTTTCATAGATAGGAGCAACACCTACGCGGTCTAAATGTATGGAACTAATATTTCAGAATCATGTACTGAATCCATGGTAATAGGTTATGCGTCGATGTCCGGGGCCATTCTGTGTGTTAAATATATTTTCTTATTCTGACAACGTTTTAAAATCCCAGAAGTTGATAATCACAAAGTTTTGCTCCTCATAAAAAATCCGTTCCATATTTTTACTTCAAAAGAATTCAAAACTCTCGGTCGAATCTTGTACGTGTATAATGGACGAGTAAAATACGAATAAATGTTTTCATGAAACGAAAGCAAATTAGCTTCACATACCAAACATTTTTCATCCGTTTCATGAGACTGCAGGAATTTATTAACTTTACTCGTTCATTATCAACATTTCTATCATTTCGCTGGCACTTGTTTCAAACCCTGCGGGATTTCAAGCTTGAAAATGGAAATCCGGTGTTATAAATAATCCAAAAAAAAAAACCAATTTTAAAATTCCTGTGATTCGGTTCGGGTTGTAACGCGTTTCTGTTATCATATGAATAACTAGCTTCTGAAATTTCACCTTCCCCCCGTTCTCCCTCTGAGGGGTGGAATTTCGAAAAAACCCTTTCTTAGTGCACCCCTAGACCTCATAAGGAACCTACGTGCCAAATTTGGAATCTCTAGACCCAGCGGTTTGGGCTGTGCGTTGATATGTCAGTCATTCAGTCAGTTTCTTCTTTTATATATTTACAGTAAATATATAGTTGAAAGTTAAGTTAGAAAGAATAGTGTTTGGTTTTCAACGTGAAATTAAAATGTAGGTACTTAGGGAGCTCTTTTATTGGACTAGCTCGCATAGTCTGTTGTCACCTTAGAGACGATGCGATCAACCATGGTAGGCACCTACACGTTTGCCTGAAAGCAATCTGGAGCTATTCATGTGTTTTATTTAATTTATACCTTGAAGGAAGATATCTTACTTGAAGGTTAAAATGATCTATTTTCCAGTATTTCTCCGAAAAAATATGGATTGTGTATAAAACACCAACATTTTATTTTTCTGTATAAATCATTCTTGATTCTTGAACCCATGTTGGAATTTTAAACACTATAAAAACGTCGGAACCCAAATTAAAGGCTTATGTAACAGAAAAAATATTTACACTTGCAAACGGAAAATTTACTTAACGATTTAAGACTCATAGTAGGTACCTTCTATTATGAGATTGTCAGTGTTTGAATATTCTTATCAGCTTTTAGATAAGCAAAACAAATGGGAAGCTGGACATTAGTTAAAATAAAAGCAGTATTTTGGTACGACCTTCTCAACAGATATATCATGCATTCGCTGCAATTAGTATTACATAACCAGGTACCTAATTTAGTTAAATATGAGCATGTACAATACAACACACAGTACATGCATTATAATGATTGATATACTTCCGAAAAAGAATTATAAGGTAAATATTATAAGAGTAAATAGGCGACTTCTTGGCACGCTCGTTCAATTGTAGACCACATCCATCGCTTTCCATCAGGAGAGGTCGAGGTCAAGAGTGGGCCCATTTAGCAAAAAAAAACAAAAAAAAATGTTGTAAGTAGTTCATGTGTGTTGACCGACGTATATTATTGTGAACAAAATAAGGCAAATAATTGTCCGCACGTAAATGAAAACTGTTATAAAGTTTCTATAACTTGGTCCTTTGGCCTTAAAAGCAATGCTGTTAAATAGAAGAAACCTTTTAGTTTTCTGCAATACTTCCTTTACCCCACTCAAGCTGGTGGAAACAATTAGGTGCGAGGAGGTAGTAATTTGTTTACTGCCTAATAAAGAAAGGTTGCACACATATTTGTGGGTGTGCTAAAATTAACATAAAACCAAATAGTGTTTTGCCTAATTTGTTAATCGATAAATAAACGCAGTGTTTCGATGTTTATCTTCAAAGCGATTTATATTCAAATTTTGTGAATCTTTACCCACAAAATGCCGAATCAGAAGTGTATAAAAATAAACATAAATTGAGAATATTTTACGGCGCTCCGTTCTGGGCCTCGGCGTATTTGTAATGTATCTCTTCGAATGATTTGAAATAAACACAGGGGTGCTTATCGTTGATGCATGAGCTTATGTAAATCATACGATCGAGTACGCAACTGAAAGTCTAGAATATTAGAGAAAATATAAGACGGATATTTTGAATCTATCGCTCGACCCATTTCTGTCAGAATTATATTGAAAAGTTTCAAAGTAAGTTTCCTTCAACGTAAGAAAATTATGAAATTTCCGGATATTACATCGAGTTTATTAAAATCTCATTTGCCGAAGAATGCTGAAACTGCACAATATGAAAAATAGAGAAAAGTACTCGAGAGGTTGAAAACGGTTTTGAGAAAGAAAAAAACCCTAGTAAAAATCCGCTTATCCGGTACCTGAGATTCAAACCTGACACATTTAGGAAAATTATACTTGCTGTTTTCAAAACTTTCGTTTTACAATGTGTGTATGTACCTTTTATACACATGTACTCACATCTGCAAAAAAACTTGTTTTCTGAAGAAAACATGTGATCTCAGGACACGACACGATTATTTATGTTATCAGTCAGTGTGCTAAATTGTTAATATAAAAGATAGCCTGTCATCGCAACCTCCTTTTACGGGTTTACGAGGCTTGAGGATATTTCGACTGCGTTTCTTGGAAAAACTGTATTACTTAAGCTGGACAAAGTGTTTTCATCTCTGAATAACGGATTAGATTTGGCTTTGCTAGGAGAAACTACATGGCTTTTATGTTTGTAACTACACCTGAAAGGTTCAAATCCTGTTGGTGACTTTATTCTGGTTTATGTTTTGAATAATGTTTTCTGGGCCAACATCTTACCTATACTTATGCATCACTTTTCTCAGTACTTCTAGGAAGATATTAACCACTTCCTCTTTAGAAGTCTCTTGTAGGCTCAAGGTTTATGGTATGTTCACAAAAGTCACATGAATTAAATAAAAGGTTCAAAAGTCTATAGCGGTAAACTCGGGCAATCTTGAGGGCTGCTGTATACTTAATAGCTAAATCGAGAGATGAAACGACCAGAAGACAATTATGTGGTCTTGTGGAGCGCGGCGCTCCGTTGTTTGCCGTCGTGTATCTGTCTAAAGCCATCATGGCATAAAGCACCATTTGCAAAAACGAGAGTATCATGTACGCACGACGATATAAATCAAGTTATGCTTTTCCAGTATAAGCTGACTTCTCATTTATGAAAACCCTTGCCTTGCATTATTGAAAAGCAATGCGAGATCAGCTAAACATAAAAGTACTTATAGTTATATAGTCGTGTGTACCTATAACATCACTAGTTGCTGCCCACGACTTCGTCTACGTGTATTTTGTATTTCGTAATTTTTTTTATATAAGTAGCCTATGTCCTTCTTCAGGTTACCTATCTGTCAAATTTTAGACCGATCGGTAGTTTATAGGCGTGCAAAGTTTATAGACAGAGCAGAGCTTCTTTTACATTGATAATATTAAAAGTCCTCTAGACCGTATTTCGGCCACGGCGGCTAATCTCAACGGAGACAAGCCGGAGATAATTATAGTGCACAAGTGTGCGCGCAGACACAGGTGCACTCCCTCTTCCCTCACTCTCATAGTCCGATGGGACGGCAATCCGACACGACCGGAGAGAGATCAGGCGCAGGACCAACGGCTGAACGTGCTTTCCGAGGCACGGGAGTATCACACCGCGAACATCCAAACTCCGGGCTGTTAGTAAGAAATTCCTAATGGAAAAACTCAATAACACTTTATCCAACCCGGGAATCGAACCCAGGACCCCACGCTCAGCAGTCGCGCTTGCGACCACGAGACCAACGGGGCAGTTAATCATTGCTAATATTAGTAAGTATGGGTATAAACATATTTGGTTGACAGATTATTCATGCTGAAACAGGACCATGAACTTACATGAGGACTTATATTTATTTGTCAGTTGCTGTTTATGATTGAGTTGGGAGTATAAGTATATATTTTTCTTCAGATCAACGTCAAACGACATTTCTAGATAGAAGTGTGTATATTCCATTTACTTAGTGACGTTTATGTTTATTTTCTGTACATTTCGAGTAATATTCCAAGAAACAGAAGATTGCCAATAAAATTGGACATGATTTTTTGTCTTGCTGTCAACGTTCATTCATTCAAAGTTATTTTTCTAAGCAACGAATCCACTGTAAACCGATAAATTATACAATTCAGTGGAATATTATGAGAAAATTATGTAATTAAATGATGATAAACAATAATATATACAGTCAACAAAAGAGATAAGTATGCAGGATCGTCAGATATAGTTGAAGTTTACTAAGAAACCGATGGATGTTGTCGACTGAAATTCAATTTCATAAATGAGCTGTTTGTTTTATATTAATAAAATTAAATTTTATTCGAGACCATGCATCGGTTTCTTACTAAAGTTCAACTATATCCGACGATCCTGTATACTCATCTGTTTTGTTGACTGTACTTAAAATGAGCAAGTTTAATTTATGTAAACTACGTAAGTAAGAACTTTTTCTTAATTTTTGACTTGCTGTCAGCGTTCAGGCAACGAACTCTCAATGTAAACCGATTAATTATACAATTCAGTAACCTACCCAGAATAATAAATTATGTATCTACATAATCATAAACAATAACATGTAGTACCTATTATGAGCAAAGAAAACTCGTTAAGAACCAAGTACGCTTGTTTTACATAACTCACAAGACAGCTTTTTTAGCATCAATTTTTTTCATTGTCCATTATACCGCGTGATGGAAAGCCTTGTGAAGTGGAATTCACCTGAATAATTGAATAACCTTTTTCTCTAAAGGTAACACTACGGTCCATCTAAGTGAGCGTGACAACTGACAACTCACTTTACATCTCTATCGTTGGGTTGTAGATTGCTATCGATCGAAAAAGGTCCATAAGCATTACAACGTGACTGACGAAACTTACAATGTGCTAGATTTCAATTTGACTTTCGGGGCTTTGTTTAAGTACCTACCCAAAGAATTATTTACCTAATGGACAGGCAAAACCCCTTCCCGTAATTTTCGCAAGAAATGATGACATCTTCAGCCGCTTTTAGAAGCTTCAATAAGCATATAATAAATAATAAAAAACGTTTATTTTCTTCACCACATAATGAAAAGTTAGTACAATACATAATTGTGTAATTATACAAAAATACATTGATGTTGTGGAGACTGGAGCCTGTACTAGTAATACCTGTGTTACAGGTCTCCAGGCCTCCAAACTACATGGACAAGTCACACTGATACAAACTTTACTAACAAATGATAATGATAATGGGATGAAAGATAAAAAACAAAAATAATGTAAAACAAGGAAAATACACAGCAAATAATTAATTAATTACTCAGCAAAGTAGGGTGTGTGGGTGTGGGTGTGTGAGGGTAGGTGTGTGGGTGTATGGGTCTGGGTGCGTAGTGAGTTAGTGTGTGTGATATTCAAAACTAGGACATGTCGAGTTGCTTTTTATAAGATGACTTCCAAGAGTCTCTCAGTGGCTTCATAATCGTGAGATTGAAGCCAATTTTGGACTTTAGTTTTACAATTGAATATGGATAAGGACTAGATGAAAATGGCTTTATTGATTTTGTTGCATAGTTAAACTACTAGGAAACAAAAGAATCTACGGCTGGAGCTAGTTTTGAAGGACCTTGATTTACGGACTGTGTGTTTACGTCTCTTGGTAAGGATTTCGACAAGATTGTATAGAAGTTGAGTATGCTTATGAATGATAGTGCTTAAAATGAATAATTGGCGAACTGTCATGACGTTGCACAGCTGGTAAAGTTCTTTCGTTGGAAAGAGAAAGGGAAGTTTACGACTAACTTTAAGAACAGCTTTCTGAGCTCTCTCCAACCTCAGCAAGGATATCTTTGAGGCTCCGCCCCATGCCGTTATACAATATGATAAGATTGACTGAACTAGTGCATAGTGTACCTACGGTGTCAATGGCCTTAGTTTCCGCTACATGCCGTATATTCTTGAAAACATATTATAGGTATCAATTTTCGCGTCTCGCTGTAAGTGCGTCTATGTGCGGCTGAAAACTAAAACGATTGTCAATCTGAATACCCAATTACCCACTTATTAGGACATGGGCACGGATTGTCTTGCAGGAAAGAGCAAGTATGTGATGTTAATGAAAGATTTGTATAAGATGGGATCGCGTGATTTTTCATGGTAAAGGGAATATACATAGATTTAAATACGTTAGGAGTGAGTTTGTTATTTTTTAACCACTCTGCGACCATATCAAACCCGAGCTGAGCATTTGAAAAGACTTCTTCCCATGAGTAGGTATATATACCATTTTTTTTTTGTTAATTGTTTGCGTATTTCATGGCGAAGATATGAAATGGAACATTGATCGCCTCAGTTTTTGTACTAAACATAACAAAACTTCTCGCCGTGTATAAATAGGCCTGTATTCAATCGAATTCCTCAATGTTCTGCGCACGTGGTAACGTTGAGATTTTCAATGTAATACACTCGCAGTTTATATAAGAGATGGGTTGAACTTGTAATAAGAACTTTATTGTTAAGCACTGAAGAGTCAATACTACTTGGTCTCCGGCAATATTTTTATGTACCTAACGACTTCAATAACAATCTCTGCTAACAGTAAGCTGAAGTATTTTAAGATCACATATTATGTCTAAAAAAGATGATGTTGGATATAAGAAGGAGTTAGCTGAAGTATCGAACACATTTTATTATGCCTAAAATGATGTAGAAAATAATGTCAAAAAAGGAAAAGCTAATACAAAAACAGAGTTAATATTAAATTACCTGAGTGGCGTGATAATAGCGCGATGTCTGTCAACCGCGATGGCAGTTAGCGTAAACACGCTGACGTTGACGCTCAACGCCTGCACGAACGGACAGAACGGACACATGAAGTGCGGCAGCAGCCACCGCTGTAACAGCGCGGCTTGGAACTGTCAACAAACAAAACGTAATTATATTAATACTAGTGACCCGCCCCTGCTTGCTTCGCACGGGTGCATCTTCTAAAGTGGCGACATGTCAAAAAAAGCTTCATCTTAGTTAGGTATAATATATATTCACTTATTATCATAAACCTTTCGGAATAAAATCGTGTCCCAATCAAAAAGTGTTGCTTAGAAGAACTAATCGGTCACGCAGACAGACACTAAAAGCGCCTTTATCCATACTAATATCCATACTAATGTTATAAATGCTAAAGTGTGTCTGTCTGTTTGTTACCTCTTCACGCTTAAACCGCTGAACCGATTTAGATGAAATTTGGTACAGAGATAGTTTGAGTCCCGGGAAAGTTCATAGGCTAGTTTTTATACCGATATTCCCACGGGATCAAAATTTATGCGGGTAAAACCGCGGGGCGCTGCTACTAGTTAATATATATAGATTAAAACAAGGCAAACATTCACGTGAATCACATTCATGATTAAAAATATGTAGATAAGCTAGTAGCGTAACGAAAATTATAAATGGCGCAAATAACCGCATTCTAGGCCACGTAGCTTACTTACTCATAAGACAAGTGACTTAAAGTGTCCCAAGAAATATACATAAATGGCCAGTAATTCTACAAAAAGATAACGTCACACTGAAGAAACGAGCTATTGTATACAAACATACTAAATTCTGATAGCGTTGCACAGCGAGGCGGGGGCGTAGTTTTTAGGTATCCGTGCCCAAAGCGTGCCAACGGGACCCTATTAATAAGGCTCCGCTGTTCGTTTTTTCTGTCACAGAGCTGCTTCTTTTGAACCGTAATAGGTAGAAAATTGAAATATTTACAAGAGTTTTAAATACAGCCGCTTTAACAACAAATAATAAAAATAAAAGAAAAGGTTTTTTTTTTAATAGTGTTAAATATTGTACCGTGGAACCCTTCGTGTGCGAGGCTGACTCGCACTTGGCCGCTTTTTTGCCTATGCAAAAACAGTGAAGAAGAAAATCAGCAAGTTTCATTACAAGAAAATACTAACGACCTGGAATGTAACTTGCCCGTATGTAAAACAAATTCTCAGAACATACTTAATGCCAATTCAAAGTTCATCTTTGAACCTTCCGTCAAAGTTTGTGTGAAGATTTCATGTAAATTCCGCTATAATGAAACGGAATGAATATTTACACTGTAGGCGGGACTTCTTAAGGGGCTTACAGGACCTAAACGCAAAAAACGCAAGTTTTAGAAACAATAAAAGTAAATGATCACCTACAGTAAAAAAAACCAAAAAAATATATGATATTCTTCAGGATAAATGCTAGGATGATAGTGTGTTGAAAACATAATTCAACTTATTTGGTACGATAGAAAAAAATCATGAAGATACCTCTAAGAACTTTTTATTTACAACAAAATTCATACTAATATACATACAATCATTATGATTTTTTGTCAGATTATTCTACAAGCAACATACTAAAACTATAGTGTTTTAGTTTTTTTGTCCAAAGACTAGATTTTTCGTAAATCGATAATTGCTTCATATTTTGCAATAAATTACCAGCGTTGTGGCATCGCGCTTCTCTTTCTTTTCTATGCAGACCGACAAAGACCGCGCTTTAGGTCATGTAGTCCTCTTAAGTATGATTGCTGTTCTGGATGAGACAATAAGTTACTGTCGCCGACCATTAACTGGCGGTAGTTAACTTTTTTTTTCGAATAAAATGAAACAAACTGTCGATTAGTAAAAGTACCTAAGTACAACTAATGACTTCATAAAAGTACTATTACTTACTATCACAAACGTATCACGCCATACGATTCTAGATCAGAAATGAGAAAATAACCAGTATGTCACATAGATACAGACGCTAGCACATCAAGCTACTACAGTCTGTCAAATTTTTTAAATAGATTTTCAACTTTATCGCTAAAGCATAAGGTTCAAAGTTGATTGGGAAAATTTTACAGTTTCGGGTAGCTTGATGTGCTGCGTCTGTACCTACGTCTATTGTGGCAGGCAGGTTGTAACAAAAGGAAGGCCTCAACCCAAACAGCCCATAGATATGACACTTGAGAGCTCAGTGTTGCAACACTAAAATTTTACCCAGTGTTGTCCACATATTAATGTTTTGGACTCATGAATTCATGATTGACGCAAATCAGTGTCCGCTTATCTTTACATCGATGCGATATAAAAAAGCTTCTGGGATTTTTGGCTTTATATGAAGCACCAGATTATAGGAATCGCAGGTATATGAACCATTATATTGTTAACATTCATGTTGACAGATGGTATCAGCAACTTAACGTTAAAACCGAGGCCATTCCACGTAGTATTAACTAGGTAGGTATATTGTTTGTTTTGCAAATATTGAGCGGATCGGTAAGGATGATAATTGATTACCGATCTGGCATTGGCACGCTATAGAATACTAAAGCATGGAGCCATTAGCCAACTGAAGAATTTTGGGCTGAAGGCCAGGCTACGAGATTGGATTGTATGCAGTTTTTTACGGTGGTACAAAATACATTTTTCACTGGGTAGAAACTGAAACCTAACATTCCTCAAGCCAACTAATGGAACTAGCATCGATAAGCTGTCAAGCTAACGTTGAAAGGTGTCGTTTTACAGGTGATTCCACCTTAACGAGGTTTTCAGTGCATTGGCTTGGTTATAATTATGAAAGTTTCTCCACTTATGCAATGTAGCTCGTACTTATACACCTACATATGTTACTACGTACAACAGTCAACTAATTAAAAGGAAACATATATCTAAGTGCTTTCCAATGTGAGACACGCTCAGTATTTTTCACATTAAACATCATAGATTCGCTAATGAATCCAGATTATTTTTAATGCATACTAATGCCTCTATTCAAAGATATCTTGACATATTAAATCCTGCACTATACGTTGCGTGGGTTGCGCGTTAGTAATAGAATAAGGGTCGATTTGTCAATCGTTAAAACACTTATCTGAAGGTTTTAAATGTCAGTTTGACAACTTTTGCATAAAATATATATCAAATCGCCGCGCCGAATTGATTCTTATTCACCGAAAAATTGGCTGTTAAGCTTTGTTTTTTCAAGAAAGAGGATACGGAGCGTTTTTTACCCGTTGTACCGTTTTACACCTTAATGTCAAATACTGGTTAATATGACAGATTTTCATGACGGTTATTATAATATTAAGCAACCGATTTCCTAGGAAGCTTAAAAATTATAATGTGTTTATCTGTGCTCATACTCAAACTCAAAGCATTTATTTCAATTATATCTTTGTGGTGGCACGTAAAATATGATCATTCGTTAAATGTACCGTGAAATGGTTTGAAATAACGCGGGACAAAGGTTTTGATTTAAGGTGAGTAGCATTTTATCAGAAACCTGACAACGGAAATAAAAAAAAAAATTAAATTAAAAGATTATCACACTCTTTATCAATTGTGAGGTAAGGGAAATGACGAACAACACAATTTTCGAATTGTAAAAGACGTAGGTACGGTCAGCAACAAAAGTCGATTAACGCTTCAGTTTTTTCAATCTTAGTTATTGAGCAAAATATTTGTTCAAAATTGCAGCAGAAGAATTTTTTTTTAATATAAACTCGGCTATTATGTGAAAAGCTAAAAACCAGTTTATTGAAACATCTTGTTGTCAATTTAATAACATATAAAAATGACAGTGTTAATCGACTTTTGTTGCTGACTGCACCTACGGAGAAAATAAGTAAATTGCACCCACCTGTTAGTAAAGTACAATAAGGTTTGTTCTTCAAACTAAAATCCCTCCTATTAGCAACTATATCAATTTGAAAAGTAAACCAAGATATCAGATACACCCCTTTATTCATAAACGTTGTTTAAAGTTAATAGCGACTGTTTAACCATACATTTTTGATGTTTGAACGTCACTTAACTCTAATCATCCATACTAATATTATAAATGCAAAAGTATCGAAATTTGGAATAGAGATAGTTTGAGTCCCGGTAAAGGACATAGGGTAGTTTTATCCCGATATTCCCACGGGATCGAAACTTATGCGGGTGAAACCGCGGGCCGCTGCTAGTCGTTTATAAATAACCAATATTATTATCTAAGTGGGAAAGTAAAGTCAAAGTCTTGCAATTCAACTCGTAGGTGCTTGAGTACGAGGCTTTTAACTACGTTGTAGGTATGCTGTGCTATGGCTTTTTTTTTGTAATGTGTGTTTTGTTTATGCAGAATAAACAATTTTTCTTTCTGTCTATATTTATTCATACCTACCTACTTATTTAATGAAAACGAATCATCTAAATACGACGAATGTGTTGTATTAAATACACGTCAGTAAATAAACGAAACTAATAAAATCACAGCAATATATTGATGAACGTACCAGATTAATGTACTGCAGTGAACTGAATATATTGAAGCACTAGGTACAACGCACATCATGCGGCATTACTGCTCTTGGATATCTGTCTACCTATGTCAAAAATTATCATTAGGTATATAAAGCCTGGGCCGACGCGATAAGAATTTACTGTTAATAACAAACCGCTGGACCCAGTAACAGATACTAAGCTTTCTAAGACTTTTTAAGCTTATGATGCGTACCTACTTCTGTAGGGTTGTGTACAGAAGACCTCTCCTCGTCAGTCGCTATAAAACCGTTTTTAACTTTGCTAATCCAGCGTGTGATTGTTTGCAAACGTTAGGCTTCGTCTCGTGCTGATGATTGAAAGGCATCACGAGATAATATATTATGTAAATGCAAGATTACCAGCATAATAATAAAGAGTATCTTGACTTGGCTCGCGAGGTTGTCGACATGTGGGATGTTGACTCAGCAATCATTGTGCCAATAGTCGTCACAGCCAATGGATTGATAGCCAAGAGCCTCGACCAACACCTGAGGAGGCTCTCGTTGGCCAGCTGGATCAAGGGCTTGATTCAGAAAGCAGTACTTCTGGACACGGCTCGCATTGTCAGGAGGTTCCTCTCTCTGGAGCCCTGACCACCGGTAGCTTGGACCCTGTTCCCGATACCGGTGGGCTACTATTTTTTATATTTTTAAATGTTTTTATATATTTTTTTTATATTCTAATATTTAAAAATATAATTTATATGTATTTAGACGAATAAAAGAGTATTGAACACTTATTGTTAATTTTTAAATGACGCATTTGTTTATAAAAGGTACAGTAATTCAGGAATAACATAATTTTCTTTATATACGAAAGGTGCAGGCGAACGTCTCATAGGTACTTTGGACAGAAATATCTACTTTGTTCCATTATGTTCTAACGCTTGCAAGACTGCATTTCCTCTAGAAAGTTTCTCATAATCTACGTTCGTCAAAAGATGCAGAAACGCTTTTTGCAGCTCCGCTTCATAATGGTTTTTCACATTTACAACACGTAGGTATATCTATATAGATATATCAGTAACATTGCTTAAACATTACGAGTATCTAGATAGTGAATACAAACGAATTTTACGTGGAAAATGTCCATGAAAAGTTATTTCGACAATACGTACAACTATTTAGGTACTCGTGCTGTTTGAGTTATTCTAGCAAAATGTTGTCCATAAAAGCGGGAAGGGAAAATTTTAAGTGAAGTAGGTATTACCAGAATCCAGAAATATTTAAAGCGCATATCTACTCCCAACATTCATATTTGGCCATGGCCAGCAGTACAAAATTTTGCTTTATTCGTGTAAAACTAGAATACGTATGGCCTGTTCTAAAAGTATCTGATGAAAATGTAAACAAATGGATCACAAAACGTATCCAGGATGCCTACTTGTAGGTAGTACCACTAAGGTACAAATCAAGTGCTTTGATTTGATTATTTGAATACTTAAACCGAAATTCTAAATCACCTTAAAGATTTTTTTTAAGTTAATTTAATACTGTTATTCAAACAATACGAGTTGGAAAAAGTAGTAAGAAATAAAGCTGAAAGCTTCTAAATACTTACTGTGTTACTAATCCCCTTCAGTGAGTACTTAATTGCGTAAGAAATTTACCTGAACGAAATACTTTTGGAAGAAACTATACACAAAAAAAAAAACGCTTGATCACATTTCATGCACAATCTGAGTGACATCAAGTATATATCTACTCTTAACTTTAGAGGTTTAACAATAAGAGTGAAAAGGTATTCTCGAGTTCACTCACCCGTGATTGGGTTCCCGAAGGAACTTCTTATGAAAAACTTTGGAATAATCACTTCCGCAGCGCTCCTTAGTAACTTTGTTTTTTTTATCTGCCTTGTAAGCGAACTGGCTCGTTTTATAGTTAAAATTTACAAAAGTTTAATGTTATAAGATTCTAGCATGGATTAGTGAAAATATTTCAGTGTTGCCCATGTGTAACAAGCACACTGTTCTGCTAAGAAGCTTGGCACATCAAAAGCGGTTGTGCGTCGCGACGAAGGAAAGGAGGCCGCCTTTTATGTGCCGCTAAGCTAAACTGCTGTAATAATTTACCTACTTACCTATGTACTTCTCCGGTGTCTTTGGGAAGTGACTAAGTACGAGATAATAGGGAGACCGCGCGTTCATTGCATTACTACGTCTCAGTCGTCTAGGATTTGTAGAATATTACATTGAAGGGGAAGTCACCGATATTTGTCTACTTGAGCGAAAGTAAATGTATATCGGCTTTTCATGTAACTTTGTAGGTGTTATTACATGCTACAATTCTAATATACTAGATCACAAGTTATGATATTGTATTGGTTCTTTTGTATTACTGAGCTATCCATTGTTTCTGAAAATCATTTATAGGCAAATCAGCGGTTCCACATTAAAATTTATTTCGTTGTAAAGTAAACACGAAACGGTTAATCGAAAATCATTCGTGATGATGACCGCTCGGGACAATTTATGAGTTAATGGCTTTCCCTTCACAATACTCTTCCCCCTTTTGAATCCAATGAATAATTAATTTGTGGCCATAAAGATTTGCGGAACTTTTGGGCACAATTAATCAACCTGCGTTCTTAGCCAATATGCCATGTAATGGAGTTGGTTTAGTGAATAATGGAAAAGTTGTTTCAAATAATAATCCTTCATAGGATTATTGTTTCAACCAACTTTTAACATAAATTTACGTGAATGAAACAGTTGAGCAGGCAGACGATTTTGAAAATAAATTACACGGATTGGTTTATTCAAGGCTTATCATTTTCACCGGTAAGTATAATTTGTTTTATCTTGCGCTTTTACGTGTGCACATACATTGTGAAACCGCCTACGTCAATGGAAAAGCGGTACCTATGTAAAGTATAAGTGATTTTGGTTAACGTTATTCCGCCAAGGGAAGTAAATGTTTGTACCAAACGGTTTCGAAATTAAATACGTCAGCCTCGTCACATTTACAGTAGAGTGAGTTAATCTGATACATTGTGTTTACCCGATTGAATATAACGTCACTGTCATTCGATGGCTTTATTAAATTTTGATAAAAAGAACTTGTAAATGAAAGCTCCTGCTGACTGTTATTTCAGGGAAGTACGATTCATACTAATATATAGTTAGCCCAGGGTCGCACCGGGCGCGTTTTTCCCGTGGCGATTTTTTTGGGCACTGGAATTTCAACGCACTGCATAGCGCCAAGGGTTGAAGATCAAAGTGTGTTTTTTTTTTGACGCGCTGAGATGCACTCTGGTGGATTTTCAATGCTCGGTCCAACACCCAGAGTTGAAAATCCAGAGCGCGATAAAATCCCGCCGCGATATCTTTACGCCCCACCCGTGCGAACGTGAGTTTAATCCTACTTGTATCTACAAAGAAGTCGGTTAAAAAATATAATTATTGTTACTAATATTCCAATTCGAACTTTCTTTTAATGATCAGAAAAATATCCCTCTATGCTTTAAGCTGATAATAATATAATTATTCGGTCATTTCGACACATATTTAGATAGGTAATCATCTGCCTAGCCTTTTCCCAACTATGTTGAGGTCGGCTTCCAGTCTAACTGGATGCAGCTGAATACCAGTATTTTACATGGACCGACTACCTCTCTGACCTCTTAGTACTTAAGACTGGTTGTCAGACATTCGGGCTACTGACGATCCGTAACGGTTGTCAAAGATCCACGAGTGACAGCTGGGATCAACGGCTTAACGTGCTTTACGAGGCACGGAGGGGCCTTAGTATGTGAAGATGGTCACCCATCCACGGACCCACCGCGGCAAGCGTAGCTTAACCTGATCGATTGACCCGTGCGGCTGTTATTACTTAGCCACAAGCCCCTCACATAGATAGATATAACTTTTATTTTATTTTTCACTTTATTGCTGAAAATGTTCGCCGCTTCCAGAAATATCGTTTTTATAACGCGGACATACGCTCAGAAGTGGTTTTTCATTTTTTTGCGGATGCTGGCAATGGGTGACGATCTCGCTTTATGCGAGTATTGTGGTCGGTTTCCATTATTTTGTTTAACAAGATCAAAAATAACATTATTTAAAGTGTGGGCAGCTGTTTCGTTGGCTTGTTTACCAGCTAGTTTCCTGAAACTCGTTTATAGACTTGATTAAAATTATTTGAAGTTATAGAGAATTACTCTTTATAAAACGAAGAAGCTGATGCACTTAAAACAACGGTGTGTTTCCTTTTTCAAGTACCTGCTTAATCTGATAAGTACTAAGTAACAACTACATATTTACTAAAACAATTTTCTAACCCCATATTTGCTACATGTATCATACAAATTAGCGTCATGTCACGAGTTACTTACTTGAAATGGTACAGCGAATAATCCTATGACTATATCGGCTAAAGCTAAATTGGCGATGTAGCAGTTAGTGACGCTCTGCATTCTCCTCGACGTGGCCACGACCCACATCACAAGGAAGTTTCCAACCACGGCCAGCACCGATATAGAGCCGTACAAAAATGACAGCAACACTATCATACCGGTCGGCACGTCATACAACGTTTCTGTAACAAATACGTTATCATTAAATCTTTTGTATGTGACCTTTTCATAGGTAATTGGATTATCTAGCATTGGATTGAAGGAAAATGAAAGCTACCTCATGTAGGTAGATCTGATAGGTAAAGAAAATATGACTATTGTGCCTGTAATAACATAGTTTGTGATCAAATGAGCCGCCAAAATATTATTATTTATATTTTGGTATAATAAGTATGTACGTACCGAAGGTATCATTCGTTCCATTGTGTACTATGTACTCGTCAATGGAACTGTTCCTTGACCAGTCCGCATCGTCATCTTGTGATGAATTAGTTGTACTGTAACAAAAACAAAACACGTTATAACAAAGGAAACACTGTTTACTCATAATAATATGTAAATAAAGTAATACTAATTAAATTAAATGACACTGAACAATTAACTATTCATTGAAACGTATTGTAATAATTATAACAATGAGACCTTTATAGCGCTGTCAAGTCCTCGAAACGTGGGGAAATTAACAGAATCAGATAATGAACAGTAGCGGGAAATAATAATAATCCTTATAAAATCGCTTTGTTGGCACTCAACGTTGCATGTACCTACCTAATGTAGCATTAGTAAACGCTACAGTAAAATTTTATGACAATCGTCCTTCTTTGAAAATATATTCAACCTCATTTTTGGTACTTTGCTTGACCAGAACTACTTACTATACTTATCTTCGAATATTTTATAAATTTATATTATTTTTTTATGGAATTTTCTCGTGTCATGGAAGATTTTTTATATGAAGCTAGGGGCACTTGAAGAAAAGTCATGACAGACGACGGGTCACGTAATTTTTAACATGCGGACAAATTGGTGTTGGGCATTTTTTTTGAAAAATTGTTGCGGTACTTAAGTATACTTACCTATTTGATCACGTGACGGCCGAACTAATGAAACGAACTAGTGAGAACATATGACCTATACGTTTACAACTAAATTAAATAGTACTCATCAATTCCTACAGTTCATGATAGAACGTCCATTGTGTCATGTGAATGTATTGTGAATCCCAGAATCAGGGCAACGCTCTTCAAGATCGGCGAATTAGTGACTCCCGGTGATTTACCAAGCCGTGATTTCCATGCTTTACTAAACTGGTTCCATCCGAGAATTTTCAAGCCGAATTTCGGTCCACCCACCTACCTACCAGCTTCTGGCTGGGCTGCCGTAAACAGCGAGCTGGTTTGATCAGCCATTTTGTCACCTAATGTCTTAGAATTTCCTTACTAAGATACCGGGACAACAGACAGAGTCCCATCGTCACTGCGAAGGCCTTAGACTGGATAATTGGATATGGAAAATATTTAGTAGTTTTTTTTCCTTTAGTAGTCATAGTTACTCTTTTTTAAAATAACATTCCTACAGTTCAGAACATTGCTTCAAAATCTGTTATTTTTTTTAACATGTTTAAAACTTTGAATACGCTTAGACCCGTACCTACTAAACGCGTGTTCGTCAAGGTCCGATTGCAATCGTATCATACTTACCTATACTTATATGAAAAAATAAATAGCTACACATGCCTAAGTTATTTCTTTGTTTTTTCTAATTTAAAACTACCCGTCGTACCTACTTTTCTATCAAGTTTTGTTGTGAGTGTGTTGTATTTTCTATTTTTTATATATTCTGATTTTATTATAAAAATTATACGTGTTTCTGTGGCGAAGAAGTGTTTTTTTTTTATTTTCTTTCGCTACACTATGTTATAGGTAACAAACGTATTGTTCTTCTTTTCTTTTTGGATATAATATTCATAAAGGGGATTGAAGATTTTTATATGGAGCCTGGCATACTTACTGTCGCGCCATTTTTTTTTTTTAATGGCGGCCATACATGAAACCTAATAAATCGATAGCTGACATCAATGCAAACAGAAAACTTACGTACATCTTTTTGCTTAGATGTTTGAAATATTCACCCTGAAAGTTTAAAGTAATCAAACATCTATGCAACAAGATGTAAGCGAGATCAAAAATATTTATGTCACGTGATCAACTTTGAAACGTGACACTTTACGGGGTTTGGTCTTATTATGTTTTCTGCACAGGTAGGTATGCCACGGACCTTTAAAGCCCTTTTCTTCCAGGACCTCAGATGGATCTCAGATGGTTATTTTCGCTACGACTTCAAAGTATGATTTTATAAATTTTTTGGCAAAAAAAAAACGAGATAGAAATGGCGTACTGATGTTAGATATTTTTCGTCGTCTACTTTTTACATTTATATCAATTTGTTTAGCAGTTTCATATTAAACACCACTAGATTTATTACCTGACGTCAAAACTTTTCTTATACAAAGCACTGAAATATTAGAACAAATGATATGTAACAAAATGGACCAAAAAAGAGAATAATAAATCTTTCCTTTTGTAAATGTGTATCTTTGTGGTTTGGATGAAAAGTTATTACTTCAAAGATGTAAAGGGCTACTGCCTAGGCTTTTTCCAACTATGTTGGGTTCGGTTTCCAGTCTACATGTGTGATTTGTATTTTATATGGAGCGACTGCTTATCTGACCTCTACAACCCGGTTACTGGATAATACGATACCCCTTGGTAAGACTGGTTGTTAGACTTTCAGGATTCTGACTATAACGACTGTCAAAGATCCACTAATGACAGCCAGAGCCAACAGCTTAACGTGCTTTCCGAAGCACTATATAGATACCCCTCGTATCTGTAGGTATGTAAAGATGGTCACCCATTCACAGACCAACCATGGCAAGCATAGCTGAACCTGATCGATCAACCCGTGCGGCTGTTGCTTTCCGAAGCATGGAACGGTATCTATATGTAAAGATGGTCACCCATCCACGGACCAACCGCGGCATGCGTAGGTTAACCTGATCGATCGACCCGTGTGGCTGTTATTACTAAACTTAGCCACGGGCCCGTCAAAGTGCTAAGTATCAACTTATAATGATAGCAGATTCACGCTAAGAACTGTGACTTCTGGATCGCTATAGGTATCGATAAGTGTTGCCCTGAATGAATTGAATAAGGGTATATACACTGCTAACTTATTCATCACTCAATTAAAACCGAAAGTGCAGGAACTTCACATAAACACCCAAAACACTATAACATTAACGATTGTATTTTAGACACGTTTGTTATTGAAAGCAGCGCAGTGGTTGCCCAGTGGTAACGGCCGCGACTTACGAGGTCGTCGGCTCAAACCCAAGCAGGCACTTTACGTTGTGTAAATAATTTCATCACCACTGTTCTCAAAACGGTGAAGGAAAACATCGTCAGGAAACCGACATGTCCTACAACCAAAAATTCAAGACATTTGACATCTACCAACCCGCACCGGGCCCGCGTGGTGGATTACGGCCCACTTCCTTTCACACAGCCTGGGCCTGCGTCCCAGCTATGGGAACATTATAGACTGATTATAATGCATGTTATTGAAAGTGAGAAGGCTCTCTAATCCTAAGAGACCTTTATAAGAGACCATGAAAACGATTAAGATGCCTCACAAAGGCATTCCATAACAGAACATATAAACGCATACCAAACAAGATAATTCGTAATCCCTCAAAGGGCTGCCATGTTCGGAAATGCGGGTCAAGCTTTAAATGTATTTATACAAACTTTACGTTTAATATCTGTTCCGCTTTTACACCATGGCGACAATTGATTATCTGTCAAGATTGATGCGTTAACGTTGTCTGGATATGAAAGTGAGTGATGGTGGCCATACTTTAGTACGGGTACGTTGGGTACGTTTAAATGAAACATGGACGGTCATACGATATTGGGTAGGTAAGTCAGAAATATGCCCTCGCTCGACGGATCAATCAATTTTATTAACTTTCAAAGATGATGTTGAGTTCAGTCTTTATCACGTACGTCCTTTATATTGCCTGTTTTAAAGTTGTGACGGGAATTTTATTTTTATTGTATTCTTTTATTTCTCGTGCCATTGTTCGCATAAACTTTTACCTCGCTCTATGACCCTCCTGGGGGTGAAGTTTTGAAAAATCTTTTATTAGAGGATGTGTTGTCTGTGAAACCTACAAGATATTTTTTCGTATGGTTTATTGTTCCCAAGATGATGCGATGAATGAGATATTGGTATTTCATTATTATTTGGGAAAAAAGAAGATATATAAATCTTATTTCAGTAACTATATGGGGAGGGAGGTCGAAGAAAACAAATAAAGGATTTTTTATACCTTACCATGCAAAGCATTTAATTTCAAGTCAATCAAGCTGGTGACGGCGCCAGGCTTATCTAATAATGGGTCATGCATGCCCAGCATGATTAATTGTACTGTCTGTCATTCAAAGAACTTTTAACTCACAATAAAGATCTTTGACTCTTTGACTTTAACTATTTTTTAAAAGAAGCTATAAGTAACTACACTTTACAGCGCAGAAAAAAGTAAAACACGAAAAGAAATTGTTTACCAATGTCAGATCAGTTGCATCAAAAAAGATTTTCTTGTCGCGCATATAATCAGGCAGGATAGTATCTTAACAATAAGATCCTACAATACATATTTGTTGTCGGCAAGCCACTGATACGGCCAGGTGATAACAATGTTGTTTGTGCTACTTCTTATGTTCAGGCATGAACGACTCCCTAATGAGTCGGATAAAGGTCAATGTTACGTGTTTCAGTAGATACTTATGCTTCACGATTAAAACAACTGAAGACTGTATAACTCAGTATTCAGAGGATTTGTTTTATTTTCTTTGGATTTATGTTAGTATAGAGGCAGTAATTTCTTCTGAAGGGACAGTGCAGACAGTCCTAAAGCATTCCAGAGGACTCAACTTTGTTATACTGTTCGTTTGCATTCATTTTGAAGAAATTGGCCGGTCAGTAAGACCATTTAAAGGAAAAGTCTATTTTCAAAGGATCAGAAGACGATCTAGATATTCCTTTAAGCCTCTGTTGAAAGGTAAGTCCCCCGAAAAACATTGAGTTATTCCGGTCAGACCCCTAAAACCGCCCCCCCCCCTCCTCGATCGCCTGCTAGTTCAGTTTACATAAGAACGAGAAAAACGATTGGCCTGTCTCCAAAAAACCTTTTCTTGTACCATCAAAGTAAAAGGAACCGGTCCTTATGGTTCCGTCTTCCGCCCCTTGGACCAAGACACATATAAATGCATGTGGAATCCTCCGTACAATCCCAGAAAATTAAGGCCAGTAGCTCAGGAAATGTTTGCCTTACGATTGTCACGTAGTTTGAAGAAGCGTGAGTGGACGGAGCCTTAACGTTTTATTTGCTTGGTTTGGGAGATAACTGGACTGCGATACAAACTACTATTGCTGGTAAAATAAAACCGAAGTCAAAAGTTATAGGAGAATTAGTTCTAATTCTCCTATAAAGTTTGACTTCGGTTTCTGTTGACTGCTGTCAACTGGAATATGATCAATCGGGTAAATGGACTGAAACTTTCTACAAGTTGAAATGAAATGAAATGAAATTGTATTTATGTATTTGCCAGAATATATAGGTACTTACATAGTAACATGGTAAAATCATTTTAGTCACACTATATTCGACTTATCAGTCGTGCAAATATTTCTAGTAGGTACATGCATTATAATATTATCATGAAATTACATCAATGTCAGTAGTCATTGGTCACACACATCAAATCATAATAAAATTTACAGTCTTGCTTCGTTAATATTAATTAGACGCATTACAAATATATTAAATTAGGTTAAATCTCACAGTCAAGACAGTTCATCAATTTATTGATTAGATTTAAAAAATAATGTCAATAATTATAATTTACATAAGTGTTCGTTATGTTATACATCATGTCTGTTTAAAAAATAATCATCTATTGAATAAAAACATTTGTCACAAAGCCAATTTTTTACAGATAGGTAAGATGAGCTTCTAAGATGGAGATGTAAGATAAAAAACGAGACTAGAGGTAGAGAAAAATCATCAACGGAATCGGGTGGCATTTATGACTACTGAACATGCTACATACTACAAGACCTAATAAAAATAATCTAGTCGTAGTACTTAGGCACTTATTTATCACATAAATTGCACCCAAATTACGTATCAATCTCAATCTGAATCATTTTGAAGGAAGGCTAATCCATTGCTATATATAATAGATATTGCTCATAATTTTGTTCGAAAAATTTGTCTGCTCAACAACGTAAATAACGCTAATAATGTTGTTGAACTGTCTAAATAAAGTAAAGCCATTGCTACTGATAGTGTGTTACGCAATTACCCCGCTGGTTCTGGTTGAAATTTTAATAAAAAAATTACAACAACAAGTTCAAAATAATAGCACAATTTCTTTGATAAAAACGTAGGACATACGACAATATGATTCCAGGTATTTTTGAACTTTAGAAAGAATTGTGTCATAACCCTTTTTATTTCATATACATATCATGGGTAACCCTCGTCTTGAGCTTACCACAAATAGGTCCTTACATAATTGATACCGTCGTAAGTCTGTTCACAGTTAGGAATTTTACCTAACAGTAACCTAATTGTAACGAGAACAAAAATCATAATGATTTTGACCGACTTGTCAGTGGCAGCAACCCAATAGCAACCTTATGAGAATAAGAATACAGATCACTGTGATTTGGACAGTGACGCAAAATTAGAGATAAAATAACTGTGAAAGGACTGTATAGCTTGAGACCAAGTACTTACTATTTTATTTATTGCGAAAACAAATAAAATTGAACGGTACTTAATTGTTTCGAAATACAATGGGAGGTACATTTATAAACCATAAATTACCTGCTGAGGTAATACTTCCTCAACAGGTACAGGAAACCTGTTTGTACACAAGTAATTGTTTAATACAATATTTACAATAAGAAACAAATTAGAAAGGAAATTAAAATCTTTTCATCGTAACCAACAATGTTTCTATCCGCATAAGTAAAAATTTGACGTTTCAAAAATATAATTCGACAAATCTTTCTTGGAAAATGAATGTCATAAAAACATGATTACAACAAAGAAAACACGTAACGTACAATGCCTTTCAAAAGTTAGTTGACATTTTTTCATCCCAGCTGTGAAGCCATATTATGATATAAAATAAAAAAAAAATATCACGTAACCCTAACCTAAACTCTCCCCCCCCCCCCCCCCCCTAACTTGATTATTTTTTTATGATAAGGTAGTTGAATTAGTCATCAATAAAACCTTATAGTGTTCAGTTAAACATTTGAAACTAGATTTTTAAATCATAATGTAGTGTCACAGCTAAAGTGGAAAAATGTCAACTAACTTTTGGAGGCCCCTGAAAATTCGTACGATTTTTGAATCGAAAATACAAATATAATGCATCTATATATTTTATCCTATAGCATTTGATTTAAATTTTTGCGACAAGCACATTAAGTATCAGCCATAGATATGAATAAAGTCATAAAACTTAGCAGGCATAGTTAATCAATCAATAGCCCTTTTATCCTGAAACTCCTTTCTTGTGCTAGTTTAATTACTGTTATTTTCTTTCCTAAGTTATAATAATGATATCTCGGAGTTTAGTGCGCCTCTGACAAAGGCCTACTCTAGCGATTTCCATTGCTTTCTGTCTTTTGCAACTCTTCTCCAGTTTTGGACCTGCTGCGAGATTTAGTTCATCCTCCCATCTTTTACATAGTAGGCTTAGTACCTAAACATAATTATGTGCGAAGCGAGTATTTTTAATTTTGAAATAGTTTGAATCTACAGTACGTTTACTCCGCGCGTTCGTGCAAGGCCTGCAGAATATCAGCAAAGTTTCTCTGTTCCCTTTTTAAGTCAATACTTTTTACACCTGTTTAATCTATCACTTTTATTTCTTATTAATGTCTTTTTAACGTACTGCATTTCATTACCAAGAAACAAATTAACGATATTACAAGGATATACCCGCCTTGATATCTGTTTGACGGTTACTTACGAGTAAATGAGCGTACTTATAGGCTCCCGCGGACAGTGCGCAACGCGGATGGTGCGACACGACTTTAGTAGAACAATGTTCATAAAGTCGGACCTGTCTGCGGGAGCCTTTACCTACACTCATTTAAACAACTGTGAAACAGATATCAAGGCGCGTATTTAGTAATATCGTTAATTTATTTCTTCATAATGACATTCAGCACGTACGTTTGCTCGAGCCTTAATAACTGACTGTAAAATACATTTGTCGACAGGATTATTATCTCTGATGTTCCAGTAAACAGACGTTAACAATGTTACCTAATGGTTGACTGTACCATGTTTTCCGATTTTGAATCAAGGATTTCCAAATAATATTGTTTATGGCTTATGTCATACATCCACATGTATCTACCGAGATTGTTCCGATTTAATTATTATGTAGGTAAAGTATATACGTAACTAGTATTTACTTATTTTAAAAGCTTATAACAACTTCACAGTTCTTTAGAAACAGTGGGGTTCATTAATGGTGGTTTTCACTTCAACAAAATTCGAGTTAACAAGACGTTATTGATGAAGAAGAAGCCTTTTGTAGGTAAATTGTCTTGGAATTCATCGATACAGCTTAAAACTTACCGAACAATATAAATCTATTTCCAGTTCAGGCTTTAGGCTCAATTTACACCGCCGCGGAACGGAATGGAAGCGATTTTTTTTTGTACTAAGTATTATGAACTTTATGACAATAGTGTAATGCACAAATTAGATACGCACAGGTCGCGCATCTTCTGGAGAATTATCGCGCATTTTCGGGAATTTCCGCAGTAACAAGCTCGTATCTAGTTTGTACGTTAGACAATTTGCATAAAGTTCATTTTGCTATTACGAAAACTAGATTCCACTCCGTTCCGCGGAGGTGTAAATTGAGCCTAAGAGCATTAAAGTTGGCTCAACATGCCCTATGTTTGTGGATGACAAAGGCACACCCCCACTGTGAGCACACAACAGAAGAAACAGTACAACTTTGCTTAATGAACACCGCTCAACGTTTATTTCGGTTTTCCGCTAAACAACATGAAAATATAACCCAGATTAAAATAAATCCACAGTAAAGAAAGACTTATTTGGATATTATATTTAATTTAATGTGCGGTGTTAATGATCGCGTTAAAAAGCAGTTAAGTATATTTTTCAGGCGTTGAAGTCGTTTAGGACACCTACTAAACGAGCGTTTATTATTAATTTGTTTATTTTTATAAATAAACATGTTTTTGTCTCCTTTGTTATCAAGTTATACATACATAGTATACCTATCTAAATGTGCCTTAATATTATGTTGTTCGGAGAAAATTACTGTTTACGTTGTCTCGCTACAAAATATTAGCTTCGTTTAGGTAACCAGTGGGCTTGTTATTAATATTGGCAGCTCGAGGCCCAGTTCCGTTTGGCCACAATATATCAAACAAACTATTTTGGTCACGCGTGCGACATATACCACTATACTTAACACACTAGCTGTCGGGCGAACTGACAAAGTACCATTAGGTACATTTAAGTACCTACTAACATCCGGACCTCAAACATTTACATAAAAATTAAACTTTTTTACATCCCATAAATATTTTTAAGAAGACTCTTTCATAAAAGTTAAACCGGAATTCAGAAGTTTTTTATGTAATTTCGCTAATCTTGAAAATCCGCTGAAATGAAATAAAATGTAAGATGGAAAAGATCAAATATTGCATGATCAAATATCTACCACAATACGAATGAGGAGTGAGGAGTTGAATTAAAACCATAAATTAAAACGACACTGACTGTCTGACTGGTTTGGTTTATTTTTTCCATGTCATTTCCATGGCTTCGTTTCGTGTGAAATAAGTTGTGTTAATATAGAAAAAAGTAGGAAACAATTCTGTTCTGACTTAACCAACAGCACTGATGAAGAGATTTCCCGGCTACTCTCAGTAGGAGCCGCGGTAAATAAGTTAAGGATGCTTAATCACGACTCCTCACGCAACTCGACCGTAATTAAATTAAACCTACGAGTACACTGATTCACATTTTGCTACTGGCTGTATAACTATGATTTGTTGTAAGCTAATTCATCACAATTCTCCCATGCCCTTATACAAATTTATTTAGGGTCGGCGCATGACAGCATGTCTTCTAAAACTTCTCTATTAGTCAGCATCTTAATAGTTACCCCCTTTCATATTACATAGAGCCAGAGATCTTCTATATACTTACCTAAATAAAAATGAATCGCCGAAATGTATGTACGTGCATAACTTCCGAACGACTACACCAAATTGGATAATTGTTGTGTTTTTTTTGTTGTGTTCGGTATTGCCAGGACAAGGTTTGTATGAAAATTTTTTTTCGGCCGCTAGTTTGAAATAAGTAATTTTCAAGTTATGGAACAACAAACGGAATGTCATACTTAACAAAGTTCAAATTCCATTGCACCAAAAAATGTATTATGACCTTTTTGTGGTGGACAAATGGTCACTCAAAAATCAACTTAGAATACATTTCACTAAATTAGATAACTGATTATCCGAGATTATGAACACAGCTATGTCATCTTTCACACAGTTCATACATCGTTACTTTGGTCTTCTCACTTATAGCCAATTTTTTGTAAGCTAACTGTGCCTCGTCTAGAAAATGAGTTAAAAAAAAAATATTTATGTCTATTGTAGCTTTTGGGTTGTGTACGTTTGCTGATTCATTTGCTTGATTATTTTTCTAATAAAAACATGTACTAAAAACGACTTTGATGCTTTTGGAAACATTAGTATTTTCGTTCATAAAAATATCAACAGTTCATGAAACGACGCTATGACCTAAATGACTCATACGAACTAAACTAAATGATTTATTTATTTACTTACATCAAATTTATTTCTTGTTGAATCCTGTTTACGTAAAATTGTACAGCCATCTTCGCAATACAGAGCTCCGAATTGATTTATCGATGTAATTCTCTGACGTGTTCTCTGTTTGTCATGCATTTAAATTACCTACTCACTTCTGTTTCATATTACAAATTATATACTTATTACAAATGAGAAACAAGTAGCAAATTTGGTGTATCATATTGTATTAAGAGAGGTTCAAAGGGCAGCGTTCCATGAAACATTCCATTTATAGTTCTAAATGACTAACGAATTAATTACTTTAGAAATTGATTGGACAGTTATTTGAAATAACAAGTTCATTTTAGATTTGCTCTTTGTTGGTCAAACCTCGTTATTTCATGAAACCTTTGAAGTTATCTAGCTAATAACTATTATAGCAAAGTATCAAAAGTGTATTTAAATAAAATTATACAACGCAATAATTATGGGACGTTTTTCAAGCCACTCATAACTCATTACACCACAGACTACCTACCTAATTGTTTATCCTTCTCCTTTTTAATCCATCCAAAAGTTGTCTTTAAAAGATCGCTCTTAGCGATAAGACCGCCCATTGTGTCACCCTTTGCATAATTTCTACATTTATGTCTGTAGTTTATATGGTGTACATAATAAAAAGTCTTCTATTCTTTCTATCTATACTAATAATAAAGCAGAAGAGTTTGTTTGTTTGTTTGAACGCGCTAATCTAGTTCCAGAGAGCCTGTCGGATTTGAAAATATCTTTTTCATTTGATAGCCCAATTCTTGAGGAAGGATGCCTAACATCACGCTGGGACCCTTAAGAACCGAGCAAAAATAAATAAAGTCAGAAAGAACGCTAAGCTAAAATGAAGTAAAGCGCGAGCAGGCGATGCGACTCGACGGGGTGGGTCGGGGGACCAAGAAATTTCACACGGACGAAGTCGCGGGCAGAAGCTAGTTCTATCATAATTGGTGCATTATCTAATTACATTATCATCAACTATCTTTATTCGACGTAGAAAATGTATCTCAATTCCTGAGCTTCCAATTGTACTAAAATATAGGTAGGTTAGGTATGTACGAAAATGTTAAATTTGAAAACTAGTATCTCATTTCTCATGGTACTTGTGCTGAGCCCTCAGGGAGAACCTCTCAATACCATAAAAGGGTATGAATTATTTGTATCGTTAGTAATTTTTTTTGTATTATTTTTACCTACAGTAAATGAACCGAATGGCGAATATACCTACTCTCTCTCTCTCTCTCCTGTTTATTTCCTGCCATTTTTTTAAATGGTCCTTTATCTTTTAGATGGTCGAACTAGCGAAGTTTTAATAGTTAATGTAGTTTTGAATAATTCACAAAATATAGGCAGTGTTTCGAAATATTTGTTGCTTCAACATCTTCAAATCATACTCCAACAAGAAAGACATGTCTCTTCCAGAATAGGTACGATGAGACCGTTAATCACCATTTTCGTATAATAATATTAAACCAAATATTGTAATGTAATGTCCTCTTATGTTTATTTTTTTCGAAGCAGCTTATCACTTTGTCCTAATCGAATAGTTTTAATTTCTCATAGTGATGGAACACTTAACGCTTCAAACTCTAACTTAAAGCATTTATTTCAATGAAACCATTTACATGCACTTTTGAATTTTCAAAAAGTCGTTCTCTTAGTCAGAAAGTTGAAGCTAGTTGCCCATTCCAAGACGTAGATCTCTATGGAGAAGAACGGGTAAGAAACTCCAAGGACACTCTTTTAAATCAAGAGCTTACATAGTTGTAAAACTGCCTGGCTGTACCTAAACATTTGTTTGTTTACATTTTAGAGTTGTATCACTATCATAAAAGCTCGGAGTCATTGTTTTAATCTGGGGCTTATTCAATAAAAACCAATAGGCAATAGGTGTCAGGTGACAGGCGACAATCCAACAGTTCCACAATCTTGCAAGTTTGTTCATTACTTTTAGTGCTTTATGACACAGCATATCTGGAAAATCTCATCGTGGAGTGTCAATTTTGTCATTTTTTGACAAATAATGGTATACTTATTTGTTTGTTATGTGAGTAAATAGGGCCCAGGTTATTATTAAAGGCTGCAGCCCGGTTGAGAACAATATAGGCTTGCCTCTGTATAACAGAGATATACAGGGAATAGAGGAGGTTCTTAAACAAAACAGGTGAAATGTGATGTGATTGTAGATACACAGATACCTTTGTCTACCCCTGAGTGATATGTGATTTTAGGTATTTACACTTACCAAGAAAGGATACACAGTTGGAAGATAGCGTTCATACTATTAAAGTAATTTGATTTTATAAAAAGACATCGATGAGTCGAAATTATGTATATCAAAATAAAATTTGTAAGTCTGTTAGAGTGCAAAATTAAAAATCACAACGGAAGTTCGTCTAATTTCCTGTCCGTTCACGAGAACCAATATGGCGTTCTCTATTTAAAATTCAAACGCGTACCGCAATGAAATCTCGATTGGGAGTCAAGTTGGCAGAGAAATCATTAACATGAACAAATTGTTTGAAAAACGAATTTACTACTGGACACAACTATGGTTCCATGAGTTACATATTCCGCCTGAATTGGTGAAGAAACCTTGACCTTGCTGTTTTCAGCGCAGTACTAATCTGCACAAAGAAAAGCTGCCTGGGTATTGAGATGGGCAAAGAAAGAAAGATAACAACGATTTAGAGATCGGTCTAAATAAAAAAATTAAGCTGCAAGGCTAGACCGTAACTTTAGTTTGTTGTTCGTTGAAATACCTTTTAATATTATTTTTATTAAAATGAAGACTATCTATATCATAGAATCCCTTGAATTCCTAGCTAAGCAAACAATTGTATATAAATATAACGCTACAAGCTAAACGGTTTTTCTATGTTTGTAACACACTTAGTTACTTCAAAAGCTCGTATTTTAACGGAAAATCAGTCTTGCTTTTCCCGAAATATATTCTACAATAGATTTCAGTCTAAGAAAACACGGCTCGTTACTTCGATAGTTGAATAATACAATTGAAAGGGGAATCTTAACAACAATGGAGGATGAATGAGATTTTCCTATCGAGATTAATAGACCTGAACAACTGCGGTCAACTGGTTCCACTCGGCTTTGTAAATAAGGGACGAAGTGGGGAGTTGAGTTCATGGAACAGACTACGTTTTTTTTGCATAGGTACTGAACAACTATTATTCCGCCCCCACAATTGTAAAAGGACAGGTTATCATGTATACAATGGCACTTATTACCCATTATATCATACACGGCACTAATAATCGTGTTCCAAATTATAAAGTCATGTTTTGTACATCTCAATAATGCGCTAACTTTCAAATAAACAGTGAAACAAATCTTCCGTACAATACTATACTTTTGTAACAAAGTTTACACGTACACCCAAATTTAATTACAATCTAAATAGGATTTAAGTGTATTGTGTGTAGGAAACATTTCAGTAATTGGTTTTGATTCATCTAGAAAACTTATGATACGTTTAATTACAAAAGTTTTTGTCGTCTCTCGATAATCACCGTTTCACTCTGAGGTAGCTACATTATTATTAAGAGGATCTTGCCTTTTCATTTACAAAAAATTCCAATAACATAAAAAGGTACATACTCGTGCTAGGTATACTTTTTCTACTCGATTTTGCGACCAACGGTTGGACGGGAGACCTAGGGGAGCCGGATTTACGAAGCTTAATAAGCTGCCTTATCTAAAGCCTTATCACCTATTTATTTGTACTCATTGAAAGTACTTGCCTAGTGTCCATTGCGAAGAGCGACGAGGCCACAATTTGGAGCAGAATGGTGGCTGTTGATAACGCCAGTTTTCTTTGTTCTGTATTCACTAAGGCCTCCTTGGCTCTCTGTGCTAACACACACGACACACAACGAGTGCACAGCTCGACGCCGCTTTACACCGTGTTTGCAGAACGATTAGCACGCTTGTCCCCGCTCCCAAAGTTGACATTGCGCACTTACTGAATTTTTAACCTTCACGTAGAAATAACTTCTGTAAACTTTGGTCGATATTTGGTATGTCTTCACTTTGATTTACACGTCTGTGCTCACTTAACACAATAAAACTTATTTACCTTGACATATTATTTTACTCAGATCACAACACTTCAACTTCAAATGAGATAGTTGTAACATATTATTATAAATAAGTAAATGTTAATCACTATGATTATTTCGTATTTATATCACCTTAAAGTTGTAGTAATTTTAAACTTATTAATACTGTTATTTACTTACTTATATTAGAAGAGAAAACTTAGCTATGCTATTACCTGAATTATGAATACACAAAATATTTTAAAATTGATTCTCTACCAATTTCTTACGTCACTATAAATTACATGTTAGTATGTATTTACAAGTTTTCCGTTCAAACGGTCGCGGCGGAAAATCGCGCGAGGGAAAGTTTCAGGAGCTGGCAGCGGAAGCGGCGCGCCGCGTCGCGTATTCGAAGGCGAATGGGCGACGCTGTAGGCGCCCGGCGCGTTCCATTACACTACATACAGACGTGCCTACCCCTGACTAGCGCTGCTCATGAAAATGTTATTTGTCACCTTAGCTTGTTGACATATTCATTAACTCGAGTACACGTAGATAGCACCAACAATGATTATACTACTCAATTGTTTGCTTAGCTAATAATAGCGGAACCAACTAAATTGAAAAATGAATTGTAGGTATTCATTAAGTACTTTATAAATTAAAATAAAATTAAGTTAAACAGGTGTATTTTGATAGTGACTCCAAACCGTCGATGCATATTCGAATAAGCACATACAACAGCTAATTTAAATACGCCTCTTCGCATATTTAAATTTGCAAATCAAATATGAAAATCTATTTTTTTTTTTATGTACATATACAGATTTATTTTGATACAGTTTCAGAACGAATTGTATTTCTACTAGATTGTGTGTGTGTATGCTATCGTTCCCAGGACGAGCAGTGTGGTTGTTTCTGTAGTTACAAGTTAATTAATAATTTTAACCGGTGTCTCAGATGTTAGTACCTAAGGGAAAAGGATATTACTAAGGCTGTTACTACATACTATGTAGCGGTATCTACAAACGCCACATGCGAACAACACGTCATACTAACGTCACACAAAATTCTGCATCTCGCAAGCAGAGTCTACCGCGCAACTAGCATATGTACAACGGCCCGACATGAATCATGGGGTAGTTGCCCGCCAGACACAACACCCGTCTGGTTGGAGGATCCTCCCTTTTCTATGGAGGATGAGTGAACTTTATACCGTGTTCCTCATTGACTCTGTTCCTCTTTAAGATATCGCTACGCAGTTACTATGCAATTAAATATCTCCAAAACACTATTAAAATTGCCTCGTTGGTCTAGTGGTCGCAAGCGCTACTGCTGACCTCTATGATGAGGTCTTGGGTTCGATGCCCAAGTCGGGAAAGTGTTGTTGGGTTTTTCCATCAGAAATTTCTCAGTAACAGTCCGGATTCGGGATGCAGACTCCGGACTGCGAGTGACTGCCTAATATGCTTGCCCCATATTGCAAGAGACTTAAACATAACTGGCGAAATGTGGGTGTACTTAGGTACGCCTCTGCCTAATCCAATGGGGATTACAGACGTGATTTTATATCACTATTAAAACTTTCGAAAAACCATGTAGAAAAAGTATTATTTTCACAAGAAAATAAAATTTAATAAACTAGAACGATAAAGGAATACAATTTATTGGTTACCTTCGAACTTTAAAATTAAATTGTCTTAAAGGAAACCCAGTGTGGTTTTAGTTTGATGTATAAGAGATCTTTGAAAGTAGTTAGACACTTGGCTTCTTTTTATCTAAGGTAAACAGAACTATTGACCGTTATCGTTGTACTGTAGAACATAGGTTTTTAGCTTGGTCATAAAATCTACAAACTGAATTATTTCGTTTCTTATCTTAACACTTGTTATACAGGGATCAGGGACATCGACGAAACTGTAACTAAGAATTCATCACATAAGAAATTATTCGTAGGTTTAAAAAAAAACTGCTGTACCATATAAAAGTGCAATACCTAGGTATGCGGTCAAATTGTATGGAACAGTTTTTATTTTTCAGAATCATGTCCTAAATCCGTGGTAACAGGTTATGAATCGATGTCCCTACCAGCCTGTATTACTAACACTTTTGTGAATGTAAGCATCAGAAAAGTGGAGACGAACAGACTATTGACAAATGATTTTAATGACTACGAAAACGATGTCTCAATAGAAACGACACGTGGGTGTTTCAGAATGGAGTATCTCCTCAGTATTTTTCCAGTTTTTTATGTAATTATCTTGGACTCTAAATTAAATCTTTCTGCTAACCTAATTGCGAGTTCTGGGTTTATTTTGTACCTACACATGACAACTGACATTTTCTTTAATTTTCGCAGTTGTTCTGATGATTTTAAATAGTCAGTTCTTCCAAATTATTCTGATGCTGACCGTACACACAACGCCACGTCAAGTTTCCAGTTTATTTTATTTCCAGTGTACGCTGACCTCGCATTGTAAAGGCTTTTCGCAAAATGAGAGGTCAGTTTATACTGGAAATGTATAGCTTGATATGTCATCGTAAGTATAAAACCATTCAGAATTCTGCCAAAGGTAATTTTAAAGTTTATGGTCGATTTCGTGCAGATGTATAATAAAGTCCAGTCATGCTTTCGGGTTTATACATTTGCGATAGCGGCATAACTGATGTGGATAAGATTATCTGTAGTACATAAATTCAGAATAGCGAGACAGTTTATTTTTTCTCGTTTAAGGCAGGCACAGCCCTGTTTTTTTTGTGAATTTTTTGTTTCCCAATCTATTCTTTGTCTAATGGCCCTTCTTAACGACGCGTGATGATGAAAGATTTTCGGTTCCTTTATGCTATGAATAAACTTTTTTTTTTTGTTGCTGAATGGACCCGCCCGCTCTTGACCTCGATCACGCCTGATGGAAAGCGATGTATGAGTTCTAAGGTGGAACGAGCGTGCCCAGAAGATACTTGAATGTTCACTAAATCAACAATGGTACATACATAGGCTGGCATTCATGAATACATACTTATATAGGTAAATACAGTGACGATATCATTGAAAAAAGGTCTAAGTGGTGATGCCGAAAGTAGTGAGTGCATGTTTGTAAATACATGGTCAAATAAGATTAGCTAGTGAAACTCTGCAGACGTGATGGGTATCTATATATCTAAACACGATAAAATAAAGATAATAAAATATTTGATTTTTTTTTGGGTCAACGACCGCTGGGAGTGTTGTTACTTGAAGTATGAGTTGAGAAAATCTGTTTTCTTTTATTTTATCGTGTTTAGATATCGATAGTTCAGTGAAAAACAAACAAAACTAGCTTCTGGCGTTTCATAAGTGCCCATGTCGGTTTATGTGAAATAAAAATATTTTGATTTTGATTTTCAAACAAGTCATTATTAAACTGGTGATTCAAGTGACTACACTAACTGCTGTCGATGACCCCACAAAAAGTCATGTAATTAATTTCTTATTGTTGTTGTTGTTTTTATCATGGTTAGATATCGTACCTATCTCGTCTGCGGCGTTTCGCTACCTACTTTAATTTGACCCTGTATAATAAAATAAATAAATTCTATAATTATAACGCATATTTATAGAAGGATTTCCAAAACAGAAGTCAAAGTAATCTTTTAAATCCATCTAATGCCTGGATTAACTTCGTAATTTAGGATTGTTACTTCCACTAAGAATTAGTTTCCACGAGTTTTTGTCCCCTCACATAAAAACGAATACTGTTACAAGTTTAAACCGCGTTTCTTGCGTAGTTTCTACTTCTTAAATTGGGATGTTCAGGTTAATGTATCTTTTACTTTACTTCCTCAGTTGCCCAAAAGTATCTGAAGCTGGCTTAGCTTGGCAACACAGTTAGGTACTTAAGTGAATAAAAGACAATAATTATTTGAATTCCATTTTTGTCCTAATCGATGAAGGGCCTGCGCCCATTGGCGGCATGGCACGTCAAGGGACTTTTGTGCGACGATTAAGGCATATAAATTAAAAGTATGACCATATAATCTAAATTTCAATGACACGGCATGCCTATAACCATACCAAATGAAATTTTATTGAAATTTCAATTTTATTGTCATAAGGTTAATTTAATTCTTATTTGTTGCATTCAAATCCCTTGCCTCTCACAGGCTCTATGTATTTCAGGGCGAATTTTAATAATTATTTATCGTAAGTACACTGTCAAGATCACAGCAAGATATCGACAGTTCATTTTGGCAGACGCAGATGCGTGTTCAATTTAGTACGATGATGAGATAAACCCCCCCGTCCATGGAGCTTAGCAACTAATCCCAAAAAATACTTAAACACGTAATAAGGAAAAACCTTTTGTCTCTATGGGTTTTGCCCCCGATAGAGGCACTACTGGAGGAGGAAAATTAATTTTCATCCTAATTCCTTACCCCTCATTATTATTCTGATTAATTTTACAACGGAGTTGAAGACAGTTAAGTCAATTCCCGTTCCACCGTTCGTTCAATCCTAAAGGTGATTACAATGTAAATCTACTAACTTTCTTTTAAAATCAGTTTCCAGAAACGTTCAATACAATAAACATTTTTCCATTTAGAAATGTTATACGTTTTATAGGATACCCAACTCGGTTTGTGACAAATTGATTGGTTAGGATAGGTTAGAACTACGACACTCCGATGCTCGAGCCGCGCAGTGATGCGAACATACCGCGGCAACAGCTGGCAAACCGCTACAGCTAAACTCTGCCGAGTTCAATTTGTTCTGATTCAACGTTGTAAAAAGTTTTGAAAAGGCGTGTTTTCTTGAAAGGCAATTACAGTTTTACAATGTTAACAAAATGCTAGTAGGTAGGTACCTATTTCTCGCAGGGTTTGCATTTTTGAAATGAGGTGGTGAAATGTGTGTATAGTACACACACACTATACCTCCCTTTCCTAGTTCCATAAAATGGGGTTCGAACCTATTGCCATTAACCGGGCATAAATCTAGACTTCTGGTGTCTACTTAGAGTTCCCTAATGGAAAAGCCCTCACGATCACCAGTCGCACTTATTCGATAATAATCAATTAGTTCAAACAACATATTCTGGTGAAAGTGAAACACCAATAAACCGTTTGTTCCACGTAAGCTATTAATAGTCTAAACGCGATTGACAAAAAAACTCCGATGCAACAAGACTGTTCATAGAACTCGATCGAATCTACTTACGACATTCGTGAATGCAATAGGAGTATCAGCTTAGTATTACCAAGATTTTTCTTTTTAACTGATATTTTTGTATGCACGTGTTTCTGTGACAAATAAACCTATCTTTCTCGTCTTTTTTTTTAAGAAATTATTCCACTTTGCCCCGCCTGTCACCTTCCACTTTGTGGAATGTTCACAATTTTGTCGTCCACTGTGTCCCAGTACATTGCGGCCGAAGAGAACCTGTCAGTTTCATATAAACGCATGCGTGTTTTGCGAATTTGATCTTTATTAGCTACTAGAATTGTCGCACTGACAGGTGCCAGGAACGCATTCTATCTCGACGGCCAAATTGTAGTTGATTTTGGTAGGGCAAATTACACTCGCATAAACTCTTGAGTTTTTTTTCTCAGTTGGGCTGCTACTGTAGGATTTAAGTAATAAAATATTATGGCGAGAATAAAAAGTACTTTACTTTAAAAAAATGGAAACTATTCGAATGAGATTAGGACCTGAAAAAGCTTAGATTTTTTTATGTACCCTTGACGTTGACACATAAATAAATATGGCCGTAATTCCGTCATAATACCAGCCTTCCTATTTCTATTTATTTCTAAGCCGCTGCAGAGTCCTTTGCCCCATTGATGAAGCAAAGAGGAATAATCCTCTTTTATATAGACTATACAGAAGTAAGAAAGTAATTTCCAAAGACAAGACAAGTTTCATTGAATCCAGTTTACTTAGTTTTGCGAAGATTTGATAAATGCAAGTAGCAGTGGGTACCAATATTTCTCACGGATGGCCGATGGGACCGAAGAGTTCTCGAGTGGCGACTGCGTACCGGAAGGCGCAACGTGGGTAGGCCCGCACAAAATTGACCGATGAACAAGACGTGAAGGTCGTGGGAATTTGTACGATGCGGGCTGCGCTGGAGCGGTCGGTGCGGTGGTGCTCGGAGAAGGCGTATTACTACCAGTAACCGACTACCTATCAATTTCAATTTGATGAGAAATAATTATACCTAGCATCTCAAAACCGATACTGTTACAGATTTTCCTTCACAGATTGGACATATTTACAGCAAATATACAAACTTCTGAAAAACCTTCAGAAGTTTGCGATTTTGGTTCGAGTAAACTAGCTAATCGGAAGCCTAAAACATCAAAATAAGAGCCGTTTTCTAAGTAAATCCTGAAATTAAGTGTTAAACAGTAGCCGTTCTTAAAAATAATTTTAATTAAAGTTCAGTTATATAAAGTTGCTCTCAGCTCAGCGCACTTTATAAAGAGCTATTTGAGAAGGTTCTCGCGTTTCCCCATTTATTACGACGCGTCGCTTGCATGATCCTCGTTCCCTGCAACAAGGGTCGCTGCATATGAGAATTACGGCATCATTTTTTGTTTCAGTTTGTTCATCATAGAGGGTGTAAAAAGACATATCACATAGCCATCAACTACGCATTCTGTACATCAAATTGAGTGACATTGCACAACAATAATTGCTGGGAAATGACTTTTTCTCAAACATGCTTGGAAATTTGAGCATTATTTTGACAACCTTCTTCGAAATAAATTGAAATTGCTGTACTGGCCAAATACATGCTAGCAGCGGCCGGCAAAAGTTGTATGAAAATCCATATCGGTCGTGGTTTAGCGGCCAAATAAATGACATAGTAAAGTCATAATCTGTCGTGTAATTTAAAAATGGAACGATCTTTTACTCCGAAACATGGCAACCAAGGAGGTAGCTTATCAAAGGTTTTATTTAAATTTCGAACTGGCTTTGTAAATAGAAAGCTGTTTATTAAAAAAAAAAACAAATGAACACTTTAACGCGGGAAAAATTATTGTTGTTCGATGTTCGTCATTAATTTTGAAAAGTAATTGTATTTGACAAAAAAGTTCAGCCTCGGTAGGTACTTTTTTTTTTTTTTTTTTTTTTTTTTTTTTTTTTTTTTTTTTTTCCGTTAGCCTGTACTGTCCCACTGCTGGGCAAAGGCCTCCCCCATGTTCTTCCACATTTCCTTGTGTTGTGCCTTCTCCGTCCAGTCGGTTAGGAATGAGTCTAAATCGTCACGCCAGCGTTTTTTAGGCCTGCCTCGGTGACGACGTCCGTCTTCAGGCACCCACTGTGTGACGACTTTGGCCCATCTGTCTGGATGCATCCTATAAGTGTGACCCGCCCAGTCCCACTTCAGCCTTGCAGACTTGCCGCCAACATCGGCGATACCTGTCTTGGAGCGTATTGTGGTGTTGCGAATTTGGTCGGTAAGTTTAATCTTTAGGATACTACGCTCCATCGCTCTTTGGCAAACCTTGAGTTTGGACTTCTGAGCCTCTGTCAAAGACCAAGTCTGGGCGCCATAGGTTAGGATAGGTAGGATACACATGTCGACGAGCTTACGCTTTAGTGAAACAGGAAGGTCGCCCTTCATTAGCGCCTTCATGGACCAGTAGCTCTTCCACGCATTTTCGACTCGGCGGTCGATCTCTTTGTCCTGTCTGTTGTGGAAGGAAACTAGCTGGCCCAGGTAGATATATTCGTCGACATAGTGTATTTCCTGCCCATCGACCTCGACCTTATAGTTGGTGGCATTGGTCATGACTTTAGTCTTTGACTGATTCATCGTCAGTCCAACCTCAAGGCTTGCAGTGCTCAGTTCTTGGAGCATTTGTTGCAGTCGATCTGCTGTAGATGCAAAAAGAACGATATCGTCTGCGAAACGAAGGTTTGACAGCATTTTATCGCCGATTGGAATACCCCTCGTTGCCCATGTGTCTGTGAGTTTTTTGAATATCTCCTCAAGGGTGCTCGTAAATAGTTTAGGAGAGAGCGGATCACCCTGTTTTACCCCTTTGTCTATTTTGAATGTTGTGCCTATGGAATCCAGTTTAACGTTGGCCGTGCTGTTACTATAAATAATCTTTAGAAGATCTATGTAGGTTTCCTCTATATCTTGACTTCGTAAGGCTGAAAATATTGCGCTGTGTTTAATGCTATCAAAAGCCTTTGTGTAGTCCACGAAAGCCAGATATAGAGGTTTTCGAAATTCTGTGTGTTTTTCTACTAACTTGGTTTTAATTTCCGCGCATTAGTAGAGAAAAGTACTATACAAGCCTTGGCTACAACAAGGCATTGATGGACTTACGTATGTGTGCATCGGCTTCGCCTCGGCCCACATTTACACGTTCGTCCATCAATGCCTCTTTTGCTATCCGCTGCAATAATGTAAGTACTATTATTTTTGGAGTGAAAATATGCTGTTTGCGGTAGTGCGCAATGTAACACACGCTAAACATTGTTGTGCAGTGGTAGACCGCAAAATTAAAATTTTCTTACGTTTTTTGCAATTTGCAGGTCAGTGTCAGGTTGTATCTTGATTAAAATATGATGACTATAATAAATAGGTATTTACAGAATTATAGTCATTAGAATCATTATCATCATTTGTTTTGTAAATAAAGAGTATTTTAAAAACTAAAACTGCGTTGCTTAAAATATGTCATACGTTTACTCTCTATGTTTGAAAGTAAACTCCACTGAATAACTTTACTTATAAGTGTTATGCCTTGATACCCAAAAAAACTTAAACATAGAACTTTGCAATTTTTTTGTATCGAGAAAATTTCATTGTATCGTGTATTCCTTTTAAAGAATGCTATATAGTCAAAAAATATATTCCAAAATGTTAAATCGCTAGTCCATATATTCAAAAAGTCACAATAAGAAGAACAAGCACATTTTTTTTCAGTATATCCCCTTAACACTTTTCCCGACCTGGGAATCCAGGACCCTACGCTCAACAGTCGCGCTTGCGACCACGAAACCAACGGGGTAGTCAAAACAGTACACCTACTCAACAACACATGAATAAATTATGTATTTTAAGTTGACATCGCCGTACACTCACAAATATATACAAAGCCTTCGAAGACGACAGCTTTGTTTCGCGATTCATTGTACAAAATTTAATATTGTCTAGCAGACGGAGCCCTTTTGAAATATGTTCATTTGTGAACCAAATAATAATCCATTAGGGTCTCGATATTAACCCTCTGAATATAGTTAAGTGACCTTAATTATTGTAATAGGTTTGAAAACGGTGATGTTTATTATGTTCAGAAATCGGATATCGCATAGAATTTAAGTTACCTATATCACACACAGAATACATAATAGTACCACTTTTATCTTAAATAAATATTGCATGATCGATTGCTTATGAAGAACTAGCTTTTGCTCGCGGTTTCACCCGCGTGGTGTTCAGAAATTATCCCACGGGAACATACCTACTACCGGAAAAAGTTCTATGTCATGTCCTAACCCAGCTCATGTCTACTGTGTGACAAATTTCATCGAAACCCGTTCAGTTTTTAAGACTTGAAAAGGTAACAGACAGACGGAGTTACTTTCGCACATTTAACACACATAATATTATATAGTATATACTTACTAGTAGCGCCCCGCGGTTTTACCCGCATAAGTGTCGTCCCTGTGGGAATATCGGGATAAAAACTATCATATGTCCTTTCCCGGGACTCAAACTATCTCTTTACCAAATTTCATTTAAATCGGTTTAGCGGTTTAAGCGTGAAGAGGTAACAGACAGACACACTTTCGCATTTATAATATTAGTATGGATTATGGGTATGATGTCCGTTCCAAGAATGCCTGCTCAAAGTGTACCTAGTACTTAAGTACTCTTCAGAGAAAGAAAAGTATTTTGGCATGATCTCTTCCTAATTTCGATGGTCCTATTCAAATAAACCAGCACCCTAATTGCGCAACACACTATCAATCGGAATCGGTTTCATTTTGACAATTCAACAACATTCATTGCGTTATTTACGTGTTGATCAGACAAATTTTTCGAACTTATGAAGCAATGGATTAGCAATTGGCTTCAAAATGATTCAGATTCCGATTGATAGTGTGTTACCTACGCAATTAGGGTGCTGTTTTCAAACTTACTAGATTCTATATGATGGAATATTGGTCATTCAAAGATAGCCTACGTCAGCAGCAGATTAGTTTTGCATAAATGAGACGGTCCACAGTCAGCAGAATGAGTGAGCAACCGATATTATAAATTGTATTATGTCCAGTGGATCTAGTAACTACCGAACTCTATAAATATTTTGATAATTAAGGCCAGTCTGATGATGTACTGAATCCATATTTGGAATAGTGTTCGTTGAAAAAGGAATACTTAATTATTATGTGAACTCGCCTTGTAACGTAGACCAACTTCAAAAGGTCAAACGGCCTTCGCCGTCCTTAGGGACTCAAGGATACGTCTGAATCTCAAAGAGTTGACAAAATTGTATTTTTTATTTGAATGTCTCTCTCTGTGTTGTGTTTGTGTTACTAAGCTTTGAAATGTGTTTATTTATTTATGTAGTTTATTTATTATGTATGTGTACATACTGTGTGCAGCAAAATAGATACAGATACGACATATACGTATTGAGTACGAAGGTACCTACGGCTTATTTCTTAAGAAATTTCTTCCAGCAGACCTGCGAAAGGTGAAATGAAAAAGAAATGTTGAATGATTATTTATTTTTCAAACAGACATGCGAATTAAGTACTTAGTTAATCAACATCCAAACAATATTAAAGCCCCATCAAACAACATTAAATTTGGTATTTATGTAGTGTAATCTATTTGTTTTTGCCGTCAGAGTCAGGTTTATTTATGTTGTCGCTCCTCCATTTCTCCATGTCATAATGTTTATGGGTTCAAGGGCTTGGACCTTCGCAGTCGTCAAGTAAGGGTCGACACATAATGTGATTAGATTAGAGTTAATTTAGTTTAAGGGGTCATAAAGAACGGTAGTTAACACTTAATAGTTAATACAATAAGTAGCAGCATACGCCCATCCTTGTGAATAGCGGTCATTGGGAGGCCCATGTTCTGCAGTAGACGTTTACGGGGCGATAATAAAAGGTTATGATTTTATGATAGGCAGGACGTTTCGATACCCACAATGTTTAAAACTGTTATTAATTGTGGTTCTCTGTCAGTGTGAATGAAAGATTAGTTAGAACATGCACAGGGATACAGCACTAAAGGTGATTAGATAAGAAAATGTAGATGATTACACCAAGAAAGTATTTTACGAAAGCCATCGTACTAAATGGGAAGGTGAAGTTTGTATGCAGATGAAGTCGCGGTCATCATCATCAGCTATATAAAGTCAAGATAATTATCGTTACATGTCGCTGTGTTGCATTATAATTGTGCAATTAATTGCAACAATTGTTGCTATTAAATATATTATTATGCGCAGGTCATTATCTATGCAGTTCCTTAGTCATCATTCCTTTAGTAGGTACATTTGAAAAACGTCTTTGGTAAAAATAACTCACTGATAGGAGTGGCATCTACTATCTGCCCTGAATTTAAAAATCCCCTTAACGTAGCTGAGAGGAGAGTCACTTGTCCTTCTCATTATACTTAATGTTTTTTTTTTATGTTTTGGACGGTAAATACCTGGGAACCTTTTGGTTACGTAGATATTGTTGAAATTTTAAATTTTATTTGACGTTTTTTACGAAAATAAGTTTTGAATGTTATAATTTAACTTTAAATACTTCCATTATCCCTGTACCGTTGCATGCACCAATAAGCACGATGTATTGAGCGCGTTAGATTGAGTACTACAGTAAACAGAGAAGCTTCACACCAAAAATAAAAGTCGTTTCCCAGCAATTATTTTTGCACAAAGTTACTCTGTTTGATGTACATAATGCGTAGATGACGGCTTTGTGATGGATCATTTTACACCCTGTATATCGTGACAAAGTTAGCGAGTTCTAATAAATAAATTGTCTGATATAAAATGTGTTGATATCTGTAGGTAGTTTTGAAAAAAATACGTTATGTTGAGGGAAAGGTCTTAAAAATAATCTGTGATAACATTTATACTAAAACTTAAAGACATGTAATGCAATGAAGCAAATTCAATCAACCCATAACTACCTTATACATTAAAAGAAGTAGATAATCTTAAAGGATAAGGAAATACTTTTACATTGATAAACATATTGTCCGATTGCATTATTTCAAGATCATTTTGATTTTCAATGTTTTTATCGGTTGTTTGTTAGATAGACATACAAAAAAATTATACCTTTAGAGATAAGACCCGGGGAGTGTGGGATTTTTACCTCACTAAAACCACCCTGGTGGTCGCCAGGAAGAAAAACAAGAACCGCTCAAAAGACCGATCTGAAACCCTACTCTGCAACGCCTGTTAGGGCACATCCTGGGAGGACACTTTATAGGGGTCTCCCTGAAACCTACCAAGAGTGGAAGCACGGTGCAAGGCAGCACGTGACCACTGTGTGCCGTCTTCCCTGATGTCATTATAAGTACCTACAGAAAAGCTACGAAATAGATAATGAGGGACATGGACAGGAGGGGCATTTTAACAGCAATAAATTCAGGTATCTATCTTATAAAAGACACAAAATAAATAGTTTATGTGATTTGTTTTTCAATTCATTGAACAATTCTACGTCCCCAATTCCGCTTTAGTTCCGTCGGCCCTACTGCACGTGGACAGCGGACGCAATCAATTCAGCTAACTGGTTAATTGTATATCACTGATGAAATAAAAAACAGCGCAATACAACATGTGCTCAATACGAAAAGGATTATATTTTATTTCACAAAATACTAACTCTGCTTCACATTGGAACGTTCCTCAATAAATCGCACAAAGTAGGTATAATAAAACCACCCCAGAGGCCATCAAGCAGTTAAAGTATTCTGAGCGAATATTATCTAGGTTACTCACTTTACCGTCAAATTGATGTTGGTACTAACGCATTCTAAACAACGAAACATAATCTGATACCACTGAAGTTAAATAAGTCGCAAGTCACAAGTCGCAATATCGTATAGTGCAAACACTACCTATGCGATATTTTTATTTATAATGAAGAATGTCTTCATAAATCTCTATTAAAGTCTAGACATAATCTTGGTCAGATCATATGATGATCATTAGATTAGTGTATTGAATGGTCTTTCAGACACTAAATTAAGAACTAAAATTGAGATTTTTGAGTCTTTGACGCAACCCTTAAAATAGGGTTGCGTAAAAGACTAAGACATGCGTGAGGTAGAGGTGTGTGTATTACACCCACATTTCGCCAGTTATGTTTCAGAACCACAGTTCAGTGTTTCAGAATAAGTTATGTTTCGAATTCACATGTAATAGGGGGACGAGTGTATTGCCATCAACGGGTCACAAATCCAAACTCCGGGCTGCTACTGAGAAATTCCTCATAGAAAAACCCAATAACACTTCGCTCGACCTTATGCTTGCTTGTGATTGTAACTTTACTCCGCATTTATAAAATAAAGGGGGTAGAAGTTTAATAGTGTATCCACCCACAACTTCAACAATAGCTTAACTATAGCTTTCCAAAGCCGTTCCATACTGTGCATACCTATGGGAATGTTCAGGCCGCAATTTCAAAGCATTTAATAAAATAGTGCAATGTTGCATAAAGAACAAAGCTACACTTCTGTAATACGTGAAACAAAAGCAAGTCATTCTATTGTTGTAGTTCTCCCCTTTCGTTCGGTGTGAATAACACAATGAACATCAAATTGCTGCAAATAATTATTGCTGTAGCTCTGAAGATAAAAGGTAATGATTTTGTTTATTTTTAATTCTCAATTAGATTTTTTTACTCAATTAGATGCTAAATAGGTAAGAAAAGAATTCTGATAAAAACGATAAATCTTCTGTACCTATGTAAATTGCAACTAGGTTTCATTAAATCCATACTTAATTATAAAACGTTTAGCAAACAATACCTACTCTAACAATAAAAAATATTAAGCTTTTAAAAATATATTACATATCATATTATGTAGGTAAGTCCAGTAACAAAGTCTGTATTGGAAATATTCCAATATGTGTGTAGAAGCTTTTGATGAAGCGCCTGTCTATTTACGTTCACGCAAAGTTATGTAAACGTATTAAATAACTAATAGCTTTTATACTAAACGGTATTTTGATATAAACCATACTTAGATACCTATTTATTAATTTTCTATGCCTTTCTTAGTTTTTTTTTAAATAAATATTGATGATTCACTCTCTAATCTCATATGTAAACTACATAATTATGTCATATACAATCTGACACAAAGAAGTCCTTACATATTGTTTTTAATTTTCCCGTTCATATTTACAAAAAACAATTTTGTTACTGTTAGTTCTCATAAATTCACAGAAATCTGACTGGAAACATACCTACCGTGCTATGTGCCACTTTTATGTTATCTATATTTTTAGTAAAAGCAAAGCCATCGATAGTTTTTGACACGCCTTCCGCTTCATTCATGCGTGCTGACGTGCCCTCCAAACATTGATATATGACTTTATTTTTTATAAACTTTTCCCATTTCGTAGAAGAGCAACACCGATGATTTATTTGGTAAAATATACAGGGTGGCACGGACATCGACGCGCAAACTGAAACCATGAATTCAGCACATGATTTTAGACCCTCTAGCATTGATTTTTCGTCGGTTATAAAAAAAAATAGTTTGTTTCATGAAAAAGTACAATACCTACGCGGTCAAAATGTATGAAACAGCTAATCGAAAAATGTCAACCCCTGCGTTTTTCGTCGGTTTCAGAATCATGTACTGATTCCATGGTAACCGGTTGCGTGTCAATGTCCCTGCTACCCTTTATGGGTGTTATGTCGGGAATATCAGGTGTACATAATAAAGAATATTCTATTCTATTCTATTCATACCTAGGATGATGCTACAAAGTTGCCGCTTTTATAAACGTATCGTCGTTTGCACCGAGTTAGTTTTGAAATGTCGGGAAACCCCGTCATGCTTTTACACCAGCACTCAGACCCGTGGGGTAATTGCGTAATACACATAAAAACCTCCTTTTATTTTGAAAGTTTAGCAACGTTTGTTGTGTTATTTACGTTGTTAAGCAGACAATTTTTTTAAACCTATGACATTTTTTTTCTGTAAGTGAATATTTTAAGACACTTTTACACGTGAATATTTTGAAAACTATATAGCGTTTCCTAGCTGACTGGTCCCTGAGAAGAAATGCCGAAACAAACTCCAAACATTATATTTGGATTTTATGTGAGTCTGACAATGCAGGGCCGTATCTGGAAGGGCCTTTTGAAGAAAGAGCGATTTCAGTTTTGAGTTGACCTGTCCCAACAGACGGCATGCATGCATCAGTCATCGTGTAGCTCAAAACTATTTTAGGGAGCTCAACGCCCCGTCACACGTTTCTACCAGATCTGTAGGACATTTGCGTAGGCCATATACAAAATATTCAAAACCGTCAGTTATAAAGTCATGTATTCAATCTAGCCGGCATTGTACTCACATTCACAGTCAGTTTTTCTCTTGGATTGAGATTGAAAGTAAGTTACACAATTAGGGTGCCGGTTCTAAGTAAGTAGTAGTAAAGTATACCTATCGATGACAGGACGCAATACACAGACTTGTATTTGGGAGGTTCCGCATCAATTTGATGAACCTTTAGCATTTATAGGATGCGAGGAGATTCTCAAAAGACTCTCAATATAATGACCCGTTACAACTTTCTAAGATACTTTCTCAAGCATGGCTTTAAACCAGAAATACCCCATTACCCATTGAAATGTAAATTTAGAGCGTCTATCTCTATTCGAAATTCCTGAAAAGATTAAAGCCGTGACGTTTGCTAAATATCAACAGATTTTTTAATTAAATAAAAGTAAAATTGCTTGTCAGAATGCGCTACCTCGCTTTACGCTGAATGTATAAATAAGTTTTTAATAAAAAAAATACCGTGCGGTTTTCTACCTATTTCCATTTAAAATATATCGGCTTCTAAATATGATTAAGTATGACATTGCAAAAGAGTATCAATATACAGCCCTTTGAGAAGGCCAATTCCCATAATTAAAAATTTTCAAAATCTAGTCGCAATCTCATCTCAGCGACATCATCATCTGCCTATCCTTTTCCCAACTATTTTGGGGTTGGCTTACAGTCTAACCGGATGCAGCTGAATATCTCAGCGACAATCAATGTCAAAATTAATGTAGGGAGATTAGAGTTATTTTTGACAGATTGAGACTGAGATCCAACTGTGGAAGTTCTTAAAATTGCAAGAATTGTCCTCAGATATTTTAACTCTGACAACAATAACCTTAAAACTATGACAATAAAGATCACAATAATGCAAAATCAGTGGTACAATACCTAACTGTCAACGGACTGTTAAAGTGAGTATACATAGAAACTGTTTTCAGAGCCAGATTGAAATCTCTGCAGAAATTAATATCAATATCCATGATTGCAAACGTTTGCGTGCGACGTTTAACGTATTGAGTAGTGATTATGTAGTTCCTACACTAAACACGCCGTCAAAGGAAACTTCGTCTCTCGTAAACCTTCGCAAGAATTCCACGAATCATCTGAGACAGAACTAATAGTATAGTAAGCCAAGTTAAGCTAATTGAACCACCCTAGTTCATCGCCTACCTAGCCTTTTCCCAACTATGTTGGGGTTTGCTTCTTGTGCAGCTAACTTCTTACCGGATGCAGCTAAATACATAATAATATTAATTTATTGACGTATAAAAGTGTTTGTACAAACCAACTTACAAAAATAAAATCATATATTATGGAATCAGGCGTTACTTTACGGAAATCCATGACATTAAGATGTTATGTGTAATATCTAGTTTTAATTCCGTGTAATATAAACCCAGGCTTGGATGCTGGAAGCAATCTCACCTTCCCACGCTCATGCATATGCAGATGCAAGAAAGCATCCAAGCCTGGGTTTATATTACACGGAATTAAAACTAGATAATTATTATACATAACATCTTAAAATAAAATCATTTATCATTACTAGTATTTTACTTGGAGTGACTGCCTATCCGACCTTCACAACCGAGTCACTGTGTTAATCGGATAACTCGATATTATACCCCTTGGCAAGACTGGTTGTCACTCACTTTCGGGCTTCTAACAACCCGTAACGACTGTCAAAGATTTACAAATGACAGCCGGGACCATCGGCTTAACGTGCTATCCGAGGCACCAAGTGGTCTTGGTATATAATGCATGGTCACCCATCCATGGACCGACCTCGGCAAGCCTGCTTAACCTTGAAGATCTACCCGTACGGCTGTTATTATTCAACCACAATCCCTACTTGACCATACTAAAAGTTTAGTTCATTTACCTCTCGAAATGTGAAACTCGTGAAGTAACGACCTGATTAATGGGGTGTAGTTAATTACCTTCTGCTCCTTTGTTTTGTTTTCCTTTTGAAGCTTCGGCCAAACTTGTGCGACCAAAGCGACTGCGAAACGGGAGCGTCAATCGCGCGGCGGACGCTGCTCGTGTTTATCTATGGCGCCTTGCACTCCTACGCGACCGCTGTAGTCGCGCAGATGTTCCCGTTTAGTTTCGCGTTGTCCCGCGTACTTGACGCGCAGGTTTGGCCGAAGCTTTAACTATAATGGCAATTATTTCAAGTAGAAATAGAGAAGACATGCAGCTCTTCTTAAAAAAAATCACAGATTTCGTGCCTCACACGACTATCGAGCACATTGTAGATGAATCTACGGAATTCGAAAAAATATTGTCGCTGAGCGACGAGAAAGTCGGGATAAGGAAAAGGTTACAAAATAAAACTAAAACGTTGAATGATAATTATTTTATTCTTAGATTTACAAAAGTATCCTCGACGTAACGCCTGTGAACAATCTAATTGCAAAATTTCCACACGCGTATCGAGGTTTGAATAATTGTCGCCGTGGCGCATAAGTATACATATTTCATTTTTAGATTAATAAGCATTTGGTGGCGCTGAAACGAGTCTTAAGATACCTGAAGAATATTTAAAATTATACTTTAGCTTATAAACAAAATATTGAAGAAAAATCAATACATGGATATTGTAATGCAGATTGAACTGGCAATGAAGATAACCGAAGATCATGTACCGGCTGTGTTTATAGTTAAAGGTGGCCCAATCACGTGGACCTCACACCAACAACAAACCGTTGCGCTATCCACTACCGAAGCTGAAAACATGTCACTATCCAGCTGCATTCAAGAGGCTATATGGCTTGGACAAATGCAAGAAGAGTTTTGGCTCCACTCAGCCACCATACCAGCTGTCACCATTTTATGTGATAATCAAAGTGCAATTAAACTTGCAGGTACTGAAAACTATCATTCCAGATCCAAGCACACGGCACTACATTGTATGTTAGCGATAAGGCGCAATTAAAGACGATTGTCATCAAGTAGTACCTATTCAGTCAAGTGCGATGGTAGCCGGCTCGCTGTCTAAAGGGACACCGCAACTGAACCTGGACTACTGCTCGGCAAAAATAGGTTTATGTACTAGGGAGAATATTGGATTATGAACATAAATCTAACCTCGTTGTTTCTGAACGATTCGCGTGCCCCTGTAATAGTTTGTGTCTCAACGAACACTCCTCTGGCAGCGGTTAACCACGCCTCTGGTATTTTTATTGAATTCTATTGTTTTAACCGTTTTTAATAAATTAGTTCTAAATACTTTTTATCTTTTTGTTTCATTACATAATTATTATTTCTCAAATGGATACCTGAATCGAAAAATGGTATTGACACACCCGCAATATTTTCGAACAACCTTTCTCACGACACCCCCACACCATGGAATAGACGCGCTGCTGCAAGCTGTCCACCTCGGTGTTAGGCATGTGGCAGTTATTCACATATATTCATGGTTTTAGGCTAGGAATAGAATAGGAATACTAACATAGGGTAAGGAATATTGTTACTAACACAAATGAGTCATTGTTACTTGCTAAATAAATATATTATTATTATTATTTACGTGAATAAGACAGACGTCATTGGACGATTTCTTAATTTTATGGTTACTTAGCAGTTTAAATTATGATTAAATTACTTATTACCTAACAGGCTAGAGTATAATATGAATAAAGTATCACCAAACGTGATACTTTATAAAGAAAGAAAGAAAGAAAGAAAAAAAGTTTATTTGGTCACAGTTCGTGAAACACAAAATACAAAAATAAATAAAAAGGTTTCAAACAACAATAGTGTATGCCTCACGGCTGCGCCAAAAAGGCTCATTTCAGCATTAATGCCAGACAGATGCTGTCTGACGCTGGTTTTCAAATGAACCTTTAGGGAAAAAAAAATCCCCACTTCTCGTGTTTTTTTTTTTTTTTTGCCATGATGATTAACACCCATGCCAAATTTCAGCATTCTAGTACTAAGAACTTCTAAGCTAAGCCGCGGACAGACAGACGGACAGATATGGCGAAATTATAAGGGCGCCTTGTTGGCCACGGAACCCTAAAACGGTTCGATGGGATACCTCTAACTTGAAGAATATTGATCGCAGGAAATGTATTGGTAAAATAGATTCGTTTAGGGATTGCCAACCTTTGTCCAGTCGATGTTTCCAAACGATGCCAATGTAGAGTCGTTAATTTATATTCATTGCCTGTCCGACGATCTACCTTATCAATAATTACTGAGAAATCCTTTTTAACGGTGACGTTTGTTTGTAACTTTCTTAACTTTGTGTATTTGATACCTAATACTTTGATAACTCAATTTGCTGTTTTTGTGTAACTTCACCTTAAAACTCAGTTTTTTATAAAATATTTTCTGACGATATAAAGTTCTAATATTCATGCTGAAAAAATAAAATGGCTTCCAGATTAAACATGTGTAAATATTATTTATAAACCTTCGGATGAGTCGTGTCGCTTTAAAGTGAAATACAGTAAATTTTTAAGCTTATTAAAATTATTATGAAAACTGAAAAAGTTGTTTACACAAAATGAAAATGAAATATTATTAAATGAATTAGACTTTCAATTCAATTCTCAATTCTTTATTGCGTATCATAATGTATATAGTTACTTTTATAGTAATAACTGGACTTTATTGGACTGCTTTAAAAAGGTTTAGGTAATCACGCGTACTACTTGGGTATACATAATGCGTGCCACGAAAGATGAAACTTGACACCACGTGGTTTGACATGCGTAGTACACGATTTTAGGTCTCTTTAGCGATAGGAAGTCTGAGTGCGGGACGGAACGGGGCGTCATAGGGGCGGCGGAAAGAGCGCGGGAAGGGTGTCAAGTCTCATCTTTCATGGCGCTAACTATAATAGTTTCGGAAAAATCGTGACGATTCTGTAAAAGCTTAAAAGAATTAGGTACAAAAGCTTAAAAGAGTTAGTTTACAAATGTATTATTAAAAAATTTAATTAAAAAAGATATTTACAAGGCAGATGTGAGTGGAAACGCCGGGAGAGGCCACGCTAGGAGGACATAATAATATATAGTGACCTTATTGGTGATGTTCTTCAGAAAGGCCAGGTGCGTAGTACTCGCAACCGGCGTGCGTGACCATATGTATGAACGTAAACGAAGCAAAAGTAGTATGTAAGGATCGTAGCAGGTGGCGTTCTGTAGTTTCTGCCTACCCCCATGGGAAGAAGCCGTGAGTTTATGTAGCTATGTTAATTTACAAAATTATTAAACATCATAATCAGCCTATAATTTTCCCACTCCTGGGACACAGAGGCCTCCTCTCTGTGAGAGGGAGTAGGCCGTAATCCATCACGCGGGCCCAGTGCGGGTTGGTAGAAGTCACATGTCTTCAAGTTTTTGGTTCTAAGACACGTTTCCTCACGATGTTTTCCTTCACCGTTTTGAGAGCAGTGGTAATGAAATAATTTACACAAAGTAAGGCGCCTGTCTGGGTTCGAACCTATGACCTACAACTCTTAAGTCGCGGCCGATAGCACTGGGCCACCACTGTTCTAAAAATTAAACATACTATTCAGCTTATAATTTTAAGGTTATAAAATACCTATTACCTAATACAATAAAAGCTAGAGGTACCCCATGCACCTTAATTTGCTTAATTCGTCCAAAAAACCCGTCTAAGTACCTTCTACCTACGATAGAATAAGAAATAATGTCTAATAAAATCACATTTATTACCACTCTGCAAAGGATCATAAAGGCGTACGTGCATAAAGCCATGCAGAGATTATAGCTCATTTGTTTTATTGCAAGTGTTCCAGGCAGCTGAGACACCATGTAGTTTGAACGCCTGTGACGTGTTCGAAATGTTTACGAGGGGCAGCCCTACACCTGAGTCGCCTCCTCCTTCAGGCGCCTGCAATCCTGATCTGCATTGGCGACAACTAGACCGACGACTAAGGGCCATTGAACAACCTGGTAAAACGGATTATTTAAAACAAATTTAGAAACTTAAACCTAACCCAAACTTTTTTCTTGCTAATCTTTTACTTTAAAATAAAGCCAGGCTCATATTATTATATTTTTGTGTAAGTATTGTCACACAAATTACCAACACGAGGAATGTGTATGTAACTAATCCATGTTTAACTTGCTTAGTAGGAACAATATAATATATATACAGGTTGGAATTTTCGAAGCGTACCTGGAGGGAAAGTACTCTAAATACTGAAGACAGCAAAAAAAAAGAAACAAAACTGCATTTAAAGATTTTTGAAAATACGCTTGCCACACCCGGGAATCCGAAAAAATAGCATCCTGTACTTTTATGGTACCAATCATAGATATCGTGGCACCAATCGATAGGGTCAATCATAAGGATCAAATCTCTCTCTTATTCAATATATTACTTTATCATCTTTCTTTGAATTACGTGATGTAATCGGATGGGTACGTACTTATAAATCAACTTTAGCCCTGGATCGAAAGAGCTGAAAGTTATAAGGAGAGGCCTTTGCCCAGCAGTGGTATGATGTAGGCTAACAGTAATACAATAGATTTTCTTGTGAACAATTCGTAACTCGTCCTGTATCTAGCCAATCTACCTACATAATTATTATCGGAAAAAGTTATGCGCTGGTTGCTGTTTACTGATCAAAATTGCGTGAGTTAAACTAAAAAAGAATTCGTCAAGTCGAGTTGACAAAACAAGAATTTACTACACTATTGATATTAAATTACGAAACTATGTCCTTAGTAGACCTTTCAAGTTTTGAGAACCTTTTTGTTACAGAGGTTTTTCTCCTTAGGAAAACTTATTTTCGGTCCAGCTGAAACTGATTTTATTTTCTTGTGTTACATAATAGCATACAGAATAGCATGCCATGTTCGTCTATGGATATTGCTTATCATTACAAGGATCACGATTCGTCATTCCTCCGTGCCTCAGAGAACATGTTTAATAGCCGGACCTAGTTGTCATACGTATGTTTATGGCTCAAAAGCCTGCTTAAAGTGACAGAGTCCGACCTTACGCGATATTGGCATTGCAATTAGGTCAAGGAAATAACAGTGGTCGCATGTAAAATAATAATATTTAGTTGAACTGCTAATGAAAGACGGGGATAATGTAGCTGGGAAAAGCTAAGCCGAAGAAAATATATTAGTGGTTGGCAATTTTGGAACGCCTACTTTTTATATATTTACAGGTACTTTATAAAATTGGATATTTTCCTAGGATGCTGATGTTAAAACATTCGATTTCTTTTTCGCAGCATGGACAATAAGCTTCGGCCAATCTCGTTGGAGGCAATGTGCGAAAAGTGCCTGTCGATGCGATTCGGCCCGACGTTCGCTTAATTGTTGGAGGGCCGGGTTCACCACTCTCACACCAGATCTGATCGTTCCTGCTGACTTGGTTAATATGTGAGTCGCTTTTTATAATATATTTTACGATTCCCACATTAATGTGTTGCTTACTTTTCATTACGCTAAGTTCGATCATGATTATTTTTTATTAATTAAGACAATCAATCTTTATTAAGTTCTATATGCTATTGATAAACGTCATTATTTATTCAACGGATGCCTTTTTAAGTTTATAGTAATATGGTTTTTATCTACATATGAAAACTACATAGACAAACTAGTAATGAGTACCTACGCAGAAATAATTAAGCTTTTACAAGTGAGTAAAATAGATTATCATATCCCGAGTAAATCGGTTATCAATAGGTTTTCCATTAGTCACTTTTTGTGGGATTTTAATTCAGCCGATCCAACCCTTGAAGTTATCACAGACACCAGTCACACGAATCGATAAAACTTAAACTTATTCTGTCAGGTGAATATTGAAGGACCATCTTGAAGACGCTTAAAATAATGCTCAGTACTCACAACACATTATGTAAACAATTTGTAGTATAATTATCGAATACCAGCAATTTATACATGGCCTTTGTAACTATTTCTCGACAACCTATTTACAATGAGCGTAGATATTATATATTATCATTTTCTTTTGTTTTCCACTCTACAATATTGTGTAAACTAGACGCCAACATCAAGTAAATATTTTAGCTTCGCGTCGGTATGAAGATACCTAGTTTGTATTATTAAGTCAGCCAGTATTTATAAAACACAATTCAAAGTTTTAAAGTGAAAATAATATTACGTAAATAAAAACTGTTTATTACCGTGGAAAAGCTACTAAACACCGCTTTCTATGAATACTGGTTTTATTATTTATTCATATGATTTGGCTTACTTTTACAAGGATAACTGAAATACCTACTGCTTGTCGCTAGGATTCCCTTTTTTTAACCTACAAAAATGTTTAATTAATAAATAATAAAAAATGTTAATGTTGTGTTGTTAATAATAAATGTTTTTGTTTAATGTTTGTTTGTGAGTATATTTGTGTATTTATGTTTATTTATTTATGCTTATATTTATATGTAGTATGTAGGTATATATTATATTCATAGTTTTAATAAGTTTATGCGTATCTTTATATTTAAAATATTTATTCCTCAATGTTCAGGATTGCACCTACCACTGTTTGTCTCTGCATCACCCAAAGGTTGACTAGTAGAAAATGCCTATGGCATTAAGTCCGCCTCTGTACATTTGTGCTTAAAGTATTAAATAATAAATAAATAAATAAATGTTTCAGCGAAATAATGTCATACTTACATAGTCACTTATATAAAAATATCTTGTTTGCAATTAACCAAGTGAGTGGGTTAATTGCAAACAAGATATTTGGTAAGTCCGACTTAAATCCTTTGTTTACTTTGCGACGTCTGCCTTCAAGTTCCGTAGACGAGAAGTTAACATGTTACGCATAAGTTTAATATACACCATGTATCAGAAAGGTGCGATAAAATTTGAGGGTCACAAATCATCAAACTAAACAACTTTCTCCATGGGACCAAGATCGTAATCGCGAAAAAATGATCAACTGTCCCACATAAAACTTCAATACCTACCTATATACTCGCCCCAAATGTATGGGACGGCTGATAATTTTTTTACAATTACGATGTCGGTACCGTGGAGAAAATAGTTCAGTTTGATGGTCTGTACCACACCTTAAAATTTGACCACACCATTCTGATACACGCTGTATAATGTAGATTATTCTAGATCATCACAATGCCACCTTAATCATTTCCAGTGACTTGGGCACCAACAAACTGCGGACATTGCACAAGACGACGTTTAAAGGCATGCGCTCACTTGCTGAACTCGACATGTTCGACAACCATGTGGAATATCTGCCAGCTGGGATATTTGATTCGTTGGTTAATCTGAGAATACTGTGAGTACTTAGCCTTATTAAAAAAGATTTTTTTGAAATATTTCTGACAGCTTTACTTATTTTAGAGCCATGATTATGGATGGCGATTTGTGAATATGGAGATATGGATGATTGAGCTGCTGACTTAGATAGTTTATTTAGTCTATTGGCACATCAAGAAAAGTTAGTCCTTATTTCATTTTTTAACAAACTAGGTATTGTTTTATAATAAGTACGAATAACAGTAACAAAGAACATTTAGGTACAAGTACAGTAACACATAACATTTTAAGTTTAGTGGTTTCAATCGATATGAATAAAAGGTAAGTTCCTTTAGGAAACAACCCAAAGAGTAGGTAGAAATTATACCAGGAATTTTATAATTTTACTCAAATAATTATCTTAGATAAGTATTTGCTCTTTATGATAATGCGTTACGATGACGAAAATGTACAGGTGACATCATAAAACAATAATTACCTATACCTACTACACTGTATCCTATTCCAAATTGATAAAAATAAATCTGTTTTCAGGAGACTTCAAAGAAATTACCTGGAAGAAATTGATAGACACGCATTCAGGTCAACAAAGAAATTATTTCATGTGGATCTATCGAACAATTTCTTATATTCTCTTCCGGAAAAATTGTTCGCTAATAATTCATTTCTAGAAACCATCGATATTTCTAATAACCATATTATGTACATGCCTTCGGACAGCTTCGTCGGGCTCGAATCGTTGCAAATATTAGACTTGTCCAAAAATAAAATACAACGGATAGAAAACGGAACTTTTTCACTGAGGACACTTCAGATATTGAAACTGTCAGACAATAAAATATGTAATATCAGTGAAAATGCTTTTGAAAGTCTCCAAGCTTTAGAAACTTTATTGTTAGAACGAAATAAACTACAAAGCATTCCAACTCGTCTGTTCCATAATCTGGATTGTTTAACCTTTCTTGATTTATCCAGTAACAACTTGATGAGTGTAAGTTTGTGCTTCTATTTCTATAATCTTATAGAAAAGTTGTAAGCCTTTTGATCATTCCGTTTGAATATTTTCAGTTAACGGGCGTAGAATTTGAAAAATTGAAGCTTTTACGTACGTTAGATTTGAAGGATAACGCTCTAATAGAACTTTCGGATTACACGTTTTCGAATTGCACCAACTTGGAGAAGCTCGACTTATCGAAAAATAAATTGCGATTTTTAAACGTCACCACATTCCTGGGATTGGAAAATCTCACCTCGCTTTTGTTGTCAGAAAATAAATTGTTCGAGGTTCACTTCAAAACTTTTTCGACTTTGAAAAATCTCACTACTTTGTAAGTATTTGATTTAAACCCAATGGAGATTACCTATAACTGTTTGAGGTTCCGAACCCGAAGGGTAAAAAGGGATTATAGATCAGGGGTGGCCCAGTGGTAACAACCTCGATTTACGAGTTTTTAGGTCGTAGGTTCGAAGACATGTGATATCCACCAATCCACACTGGGCCCGCGTGGTAGATTACGGCCCATTACCTCTCATAGAGAGGAGGCCTATGTCCCAGCAGTGGAAACGTTAAAGGCTGATTGTGCTTATTTTAAGGTGACTTAACCAACGTAAAAGTCATAAAATAATGCAGTTGTTAACAGGTTCCGGCGCGATAAACGAGACACAGTGCCCTTAAAAATGTCAAGAAACATAATTATTTAATTAAACATTCTATTACAGGCATTTGGACAACAACATGTTTCCTTCATTACCGTCCCGCACACTGGATTACATGCCCAAACTTGCGATCGTAAAACTATCAGGCAACCCGTGGCACTGCGACTGCCATGCATTGTATATCTCAGCGTAAGTACCTCGCAATTCAAATGCTAATGACATTATCTCCAGATGCAGGTCGCAAAGTCCATTTCCGCCTGCGAACGTATCGCTAACTTTGCGCATGCATTCCGACGCGCCGCGTATGCGAAACCGCCGCTAAAATTATTTCAGGCAATATGGAGCTCGGAATTGAAAGGAATAAGCAGGAATAAAACTGGAATGAGATTGTGGAAGAAACAGCGTTTCCTAGTCTCGTAGAATAGGCGCTTTGTTTTAAATATTTAACTGACTTTGGCTCTATTTTCTTTTATGTTGCTATTATTATAATTAAATTACCTATTTATTATTTTAAAATGCGTTCTTGAATTTCGGTTCACAGGGAATGTAAGTTCGTAGAACGCAGCAAGCGACCTATTAGATTAAATTTTCTTTAAGATCAGTCGTTGAATTAAAATTACATAACTTTATAAAGATCTAAATTCATTTAACTGCCAATTTAGAGTTCGGAGAAAAGGACTTTTTCAAAGACTCTTTTTCTGAGAGTCTGTAGGTACTTAATACGGATCTTAAAGGTTACTTAGGTCCACAATAAATATACCAATTAAGTATGAAAGCAATAAAGGGACTAGGTTTTTCCTCCACGACCGTCTAACCCGCTTGATTTTACTTTAGAAATATCATGTTTAGTTGTACCTCTGCACCTTTTTATAAATCATGATTCATGTCGTTTTCGGTTAGATAACTTCAGGCAGTCACGGATCTATTTTATATTATCATTTACATTTATTATAATTATGTTGTGACAAATATCAAAATGTTGCTTTCATTCGGTTCTTGTAGAGGTTATTTATTATATCTCTGAGCCCAAGTAATTACTTAAATGTAGGTATATCAGTTTGATCTAAGTACCTAATAGAAGCGATTAGATCGATCTGTATCGAATTAGCTCTAATTTTCTGACATCACCTTATTTTTTAAATGCTTTTTTGTTAAAATATAAGGTGTAAAATATTGTACCCCGCACAGTGTAGAAAATATTGAAATAACTTTTTTTTATTAATACCGAGTTTTGGTTAAAAACATTTACCAGGTCTGGGTGCTTGTTTAAATGGCGATTTTAATTATTTATGTCCGTTTCATTTTCAGTTAAAACATTACAGCCATGGTTTATATCATTATAATTAATATGTAGGTTATACCTACTTTACTTTATATATTTTACTCGGCAATTAATCTGCTCTTTTGTTTCCTGTCTGTTTATCTGCCTGTGTACACAAATGGTAAAATAAATACCCAAAATGAACCTCCTACCTACGTTAAACAGTGTCTTGAACAGACCTCGGGAAACAATTTGATTCTTTGATTTACCTACATTATGTGAAATAGAGGATCCTATTCCATACATCGACAAATAGGAATAATCAACTCCCAATATTGTTGATCAAGTGTGACCGAATCTAATCTGTTTTAATGACAAAATGCTGTAATGATATGTAAATGATTTGTGAAATAGTCCAAGGCCAATTCTCGTAATTAAAAACGTTAAAAATCTAGTCACAGTCTCATCTCGGCGACAAACAAGTTTTTGACATTTGTCAAAAATTTGTCAAAAATGTAGGGAAGTTAAAAGTATTTTTGACAGATAGAGACTGACATGAGGCTGTGAACGTTCTTAAAATTACGAGAATTGCCTCCGATCTTTTCAAAAACAGGACGCGGGGATAGTACAACTACGCTAGAGTTTATTTAGTTCAACCTGGCGACAAGATAGCCCGCGAAATTAAAATTTTCTTAATTTTTTTCGCAATTTTGTTAGTCACTGTCAAATTATACGTTGATCAAAATATGGTTCACGATCGTAAATAATATGTAACGTACAGAATTATAAACATTAGTATGATTCTCTGTTGAGGTATCTTTAAGTCAGGTTGATTATTGTTCACAAGTCACTGATATCCCTTTGATTTATTTTCTAGCTGGGTTCGCCTGAATGAGATGAAGATATGGGACTACTCTCCGACCTGCGTGTCACCCTGGTACCTTGAAGGGCACTTTCTCAAAAAACTAAAGTTTCCTGAACTTTGTGCCGGTCAATGGGCAAGCATGGTGAATCTTTCACCTCGGTTACCCATACAACATTTATTAGCATTAAATGTGTCTGTAAATAGGAAACCTCAAGACAGCATGGAGCAAAACCATGACGTCACCACGATTGATACTTGGCATTAAACTGGTTTCATGTTTCAACTTGTTCTTTTTTCATTGAATTATATTTTCTGTAACCAAATTTATATGAAAAATGTTTCATGAATGCTCGCTCTTCTGTTGTATCATGTATCTATTAAATAAATAATACATTTAAATAGATAGACCTGCACATTAAATATTAATAGAATAAGTTGAATGAATGGAAATATAAATACATAGGTAATAGGATAGAAAATAATTCTAACTTTATAACAAGGAAAATTAATAAAGCGCTCTTCCTCTCTCTACTTTTTTTTAAATTTGCTGCACCCGACAGGGTCCATAATTGTTTCTATTAATTTATTTTTATTTACCACCTGTAATTGTACATTATGGATTGCAATAATCGATTAGAGATTTGAGTATCAAAGTGCTCTATTTTTATTGTAAGTCTAGGTATAAATAAAGTATTTGTTTAATATGTTAGACTTTAAATCTAAATCTATTCATAAATAACACCTTTGATAATTTAGGTTTATCTAAGGATAACACCGATTATATTTTCGATCATAAGCGTATGTCAGAAGTAGAAATAAATGTGAAGCCGGTTTATTCGGAAAGATATTACAACTTATCGTTCGATAATAACTCATAATGATAAAATCATTTTAAAAAATCTTAAATAATTGAAGAAGTACAATAAAAAATACATACAATGGTTGATAGTTCCAGAATATACCTAAAATAAAGTGTCTGTCTCAGTGCAATAATCTATACACATAATAAAATCGTAGGAAAGTCAAAACTGTACATTGAATATTTTTTTAAAAGAATACTTGGGGCGTGATCTACAATCGATTTCGAAGCCGAAAATATAGTTTTTAGAATTTTTTTCTGTTTGTCTGATTGTCTGTATGTATGTCCGGGCTAATCTCAAAAAGTGCTGCATGGATTTACATCAAATTTTGCATGAATATTACTAAGAGGTCGGGTCAACATATAGGCTACATATCATCATGCTATCACCTACGGGGGAGGAGCTGTGAATCTTTATTTTCCTTACGCATTCTGTGACAGCGTGTAATCTAACGACGCATATTTAAATGTTGTTTTTGAGTAAGCCATGCTATTATCTAGCTTTACACTATAAAAACTACGCCATTTAAGTAACTTGGGCATAGAAACATAGTTTAATGAATGTTAGTAGTACAAAGAAAATTTAGAAGCAGCGCCATCTATGAGATTTCATAAAAATCAAATCAAGTTACATGTTAACAATTTTTGGAAATTAATAATTTAAATTTGATCATGTTCGCGAGGTTAGTAGTTATATTATTCTTAAAATTCATAGATGGTAATGTGCATTTTCTTCATAAAAGTTGTATCGTATAGTTCGTTTTGACAAATTCAAGGTCCAACAAAACCCTCAAAATCTTGAGCAGAGTTGAGGAAGACAATAAAAAAAAAATGCGGTGATTACAAAAACGTTATGTTCATTGATGATGATCATTTCTTCATCAATTTCATGTTGTTAGTACAAAGTAAACATTGACTGTTAATACTTTTGTTCGGTATTTATCTGTGTGATTATTGCTTGGTAATTAATATATTTTCATGTCGTATACCTAATTATAAACTTAAATGTCATGTAAAACGTCACCTTCTCGACGGTGACCAAAATTGGGATGACACCCTCGCGGAGGCGAGCGTCAGTGAGAGTCCCAGCCGCATGCGTCATCTGTTTGCCGTCATCTTGGTGTTTACAGAAATAAAATCATTTATCATTTATCATTTGCGGAGTCGCGAACCCGGTAGCTTTGTGGGAGAAGTATCGCCATCATCTGACTGAAGATTTTCTACGAGCTTTGAGGCGTGCTACTGGAGACGAAGTCGAAGTAACTAATGAACGCGTGCTGAACACCCGTCTCAGTTCACTTCAAGATGTGGTCATTTCTATCGGCGGCAATCCACTGATCGAATACGGGTTACCAGCTCCCCAATCATCACCGCATCAAGACCGTGGAAATCGGGAGTATAAAGCTGAGACAAATTATGATCCGGGTGAAATGACCACCATACGAAATGACCATGTCGTTTTGTTCTCTTCAGAGCAAAAACAAATTTATGACACCGTCCTTGAAAGCGTTGGCCAAAACCAGGGTAAAATGTTTTTCTTGGATGCTCCTGGTGGAACAGGAAAAACATTTGTTACCACTGGCATACTTGCAGAGGTCAGTAGGCAAGGCAAAATTGCTATTGCTGTAGCTTCGTCGGGAATCGCTGCCACACTGCATCCGAGTGGCAAGACAGCACATGCCATGTTTAAAATTCCCATCGATTTAGAGAGCGCCGAAACGCCTGTTTGTGGTGTGTCACGTAACAGCGATAAGGGACACGTGCTCAAGGATTGCTCTCTGATCGTATGGGATGAGTGTACGATGGCCAATAGGAAGGCAGTTGAGGCCGTGGACAGAATCCTGCAGGACATGTGCAGGAACGAACATTTGATGGGTGGTGTCACAGTTCTGTTCAGTGGCGATTTCCGGCAAAAGCTTCCCGTGGTGACACGGGAATCGAGGGCTGACGAGGTGAATGCTTCGTTGAAACGATCTACGTCGTGGTCACGAGTTCGTACGCTGCGCTTGACCATTAATATGAGAGCTCGACTCGGCGGCAATGCACGTGCTCAAGAATTCTCCGATGTCCTTCTAAGTCTTGGCGAAGGCACTCTACCAGAAGAGAGAGGTGGACAGGTGGTGCTTCCAGAGTCTCTCGGTAGAGTGGTATCCAGCTTAGAAGAACTCATTCGCTGTGTGTACATCAGTCGTATACCGCACCAGCAGAATTCTTGGGTGTGTGAGCGGGCCATTTTGACGCCCAAAAATGATCAGGCTGCAGCAATTAACGAATGCATTCTCTCGGAAATTGAGGGGAATGAAGTGGTCTACACCTCGATAAACACTGTTATCGAGCAAGATGACGCCACACATTATCCCGTGGGATTTCTGAACTCTCTGTCAGCAAGTTGACTTCCAGCGCATACCATCAAGCTAAAGGTCGGCCCGATTATGCTTCTTCGGAACCTATCTCCTCCGAAGTTTTGTAACGGGACCCGCCTTAAAGTCATCTCGCTCCACAGACACACCATTGAGGCGGAAATTCTTACGGGTTGTGGCGTCGGCGAGGCAGTATTTATACCACGCATTCCCCTCATACCTCATAACTTCCCGTTCCAGTTCAAGCGCGTACAGTTCCCCGTGAGTGTTTGCTTCGCGATGACCATCAATAAGTCGCAGGGGAAGACACTGAGGGCAGCGGGTGTCGACCTCAGGACGATTTGCTTCTCACACGCAATTGTACGTCGCTTGCTCCCGCGTCACCAGTCCTGACTCTCTTTACATTTGGCTCCTGGCAGCATAACTACCAACGTAGTTTATAGGAAAGTGTTGTAAGGTATGATACCTTTGCACGTATTTTTACTCTTTTGTGTCCTGGAATGTATTCCTGAATTATTTTCTCTATTTCCTTCAGTCACATCTTATGACTGAACTCAGCAGGATTCCCATATAACTCTCTTCACTTGCTTCACTTGCAAAAAAAACTTATTTTTTAATGCTATTTTAAAAGTTGTTTACTTATTATGCTATAGCGACACTGCCAATCTTGGGTATTTTTGGTGCTGTAGAGCCTTCACGCAGACGACGTCGCGGGCAGCAGCTAGTAAGTTATAAAAGCAAAAATTAATAAGCTATTCTACAGTACCCTGATTGCACCCTTTAACCTTATTGCCTTTTAAATTTTAATCTGCATAATTAAGAGGAGGATTTCAACTAAAGCAATATGCACTTTAAGACAAGCACTTTAAAAGCATACCTATTTATCTCAAATCTTATTTCCAGCTTGCGTAATAAAAAGTACCTGCAGTATAAAATGTCGAAAACGTTGAATGTCAAAAACAAGCTTTAATTTAGATCAATAATTGCCATGTATGTAAGCAGGTAATGCTAATGCTAAATGCCATACCATTGTATTAGGTACAAGCCAGTTTTTTTCATGCTAATAATATATGCGGACAGTGCTAACAAGTTTAGTTGGTTACTTAGTAAGGAATTGCCAGTGCTCGTAGCATTGCTATCTTTATACTAGTTGCAAGGGAAATAAATAACGCAGAAAAACTCAGGAGTCAGGAGTTCAGGAGTTTTTCTAAGACTTTTTTAAAACCACACCAAAAAAGCTACAGTTTCTGCAATTCTTAAAATGAAATCTTCTTAAGGCGCACTTTGCTCTTTAGTGAAAGATACTGAACACTCATACTCGGGTCGGTGACGCTGAATCGGGTATACTCGGCTGCAGTCGTAAGTTCTCACTTCTACCGTGTGGTCATAAATACACCCGTTTTTTTTTCTCACAGTAGCACATTTGCCATCATAAATCTCTGTTTCTGACATTAAGTACCGTAACGACTAGCTGTAGCTCTGTCCCAGCGGACCTCTATTTTATAAAAGACCTACATTCCTTTGCTACATTACTCGAAAAGAATCCATCCCAACTAAATAACATGAAAAGCGGGATTTCCTCCACTTTTATAACGTTTGTAAGCTTTATAAGTAGGTAAACGATATGGCGTTATCTCGCACTTAATAAAACTTATTCGATACTTTCAGATTATCTTGATAACAGTTAAGTGGTAGATATAGACTACAATGAGCCACAGTCATTCCGTCTAATGATTTTGTTTTCACCATCGTCCTGTACCTACTAGCCGCGTCCTAACCAAAAGCAATCGCCACGCGAGTACACGATCGTCGCGCATTTTTAATATGTATATGAATATGACACACTCGCGCGATTAATCAAGTCGTGTTTATACGTCATAATTACCAGAGAGGGCCAAGCCACAATCGCTTTCAAAGCGCTTCGTATTTCTACAATGACTTTCAAGTGAATTGAAATAAACTTTTCGGTAGCTTATGTCAATTAAATACATTTTTGACTTTCCATCATAGTTATCGCTTTTAAGTTATCTACTGTTTGAGATTTTAATCTCACAGTAGAAAGACGCCATTGCAGATTACCCATATTCAGAAATTAATTACGCTGCTGTATCTTATACATATAAGGTCCCATTAAAATAGATGGACATACTGTTAGAAATCATTCAGATCACCAAAATTAGGACGATGGTAAAAAAATATATAAGAAAAACGCATTAGATACTTACAAGAAAAATAATCAGCTAGCGAAAATACACTAATGTGCCGGCAATTTATTATTTTACGTCAAAATAAAATCACTTTAATTTGTGTTTTTTTTTTTACTTGGATATCTTTGTTTAGACATACTGAGCGCTGTGTTATGTCTATCTATTTTAATGGGACCCTGTATAGCCTACCTGCAGATAAACAGATTAAAGCATCCTTCTTAGAACAAATACATTTTTAAGGAGTGTCTTGGAATGAATCACATTAAGGTTGGGAACCCCGGCCAAATAACCTTGAGCATTCGTTCCCTCCTTGCGACAGAGACAGAGGGCAACACGACTTCCTCGTACGAAAAGGATGCAGCGTACTGCCGCCCGCACCCTGCGCACGCCCCTTTATCATAGAACCCGATATTTTTAAATAAATTAAAACGTGGATTATTTATATTTTTAAATTATCTATCCATTGGTGAAATCCTCAAATTAATAGAACGACAACTTTAGCAAAAGATGAATGCAATCAATAATTTTAGTCACTTTTTAAAAGGAGATTTTAAATGTATTAGTAACATATAAAAACAAATAATAACGTGCAATGTGATGATAGGATATCGAACATTAATAATATGCTTTCAGATGTAGTTTATTTCTAATAATTATTTAGTTAATAGCCTCTGAATAACGAAGAAAAACGCGGTTTTAGTCGGGGTACCACCTTAACCATTACCGCTGTGGTAAGCCATATAATTTGCAATGCTGTCGTGTTCGCTTCATTCTCCTAAATACCTCAATTATGGGGATTTACTCGGTATCTCATAAAAAATTACCTGCTTCCCACAGAAGCACGCCCTCAGACAGAGATTTATTTTAAACACTGCTTATATCAATCTTCTTCTATATAAATAATAAAAATGAAATGTTGTTCGTTGGTAAGCGCAGCACTTGAGAACGGCTGGACTTTTTAATTGTTCGTAAAAGTCCGAATAAGGTTTTAGAGGAAAAGAAATGGAAATGTTGTCCGGAAAATTGGAAAAAATCTGGATATAATGAACGTGCTTTTTTTCTATGGGAATTGGAATTCGTACAGGGCAACGTCTGTCGGGTCAGCTAGTTTAAAAAAAGTTCAACAAATAAAACCAAATCTGTTCTCTTTAATTTGGAAGACATGGAAATATACGAAACTTCTATTCCACATAAAAAGTTCAAAGTTATCAATTATCATTTGACTCTCACTTTTTGATCATGTCAATGTCCTGACAATGAGACTTAATCAAAAAGAGATTAAGCGCAATTACTGTAGGCAATAAATTTTCTATTTATAAAGAAAATAAATTATACTTCGGTACCTACAGTAAAATTATGTTTACTTTTGAAAGGACGTTGATCCGACAGGTGATCTCGCGTTATAAGCTATGAAAATACTCCATTTGAAATCATTATTTTAACCGGATTTTCATAATAATTCTTTGTCATGCTTTAAAAATATACACAGGGTGGCATCCACCCGCAACCTGTTACCATGGATTAAGTAAATGATTATGAACACCCCTGCGATGTAACTTTTTGACGGAATTCTGAGGGGCAATTCTCGTAACTTTAAGAACGTTCACAGTCTGATCTCAGTCTCAATCTGTCAAAAATACCTCTAATTTCCCTACATTTTGTCAAGTTTTTGACATTAGTTTGTCGCCGAGATGAGACTGCGACAGGATTTTGAACGTTTTAAATTACGAGAATTGGCCTTCTGGAATCATGTACTGAATCCATGGTAATAAGGTTGTGCGTCGATTTCCCTGCCACCCTGTTGAACTAGATACATAAAATCACAAATGTAGCTCTTGCTTGGCGCCACGCGCCGGTTGACCACCATAGGTACTTATATAAAAACGGAAGAAACGGAAGACTGTATGACAGATTGCAGAAAGATTTCTACAGCTCGATGTCAGTCAGCCAATAACGCCCATATTAACCACCATATTCAAAGAAATCTTGAAACATGAGTCGATACCATCTGACTGGTATAATGCGATTATAACCTTACTCTATAATAAAGGGGGTCCAGGCAAAATGGACAACCACAGACACTTTATAAATGATTAATTACGATATAACTATAATATGACTTTAGGAAATAAAAGGCTTAAAAAAATTAAATTATGTCTATTCTTTGACTAGAGTTAGTGAGAAGTGGTCGTAATACCACCTACGGATGAAAAATATTATACTCGCCACTTTTGTGTAATATTTACATAGCTTCTTGGTTCTTACTTGACACATTTATTGAACTCACCAACCTTCATGGCATTCATTCCATTGCACCTACTGAAAAATAATGTTGTGATTTGTGGGTACATAAGTAACTGTTATACCTACTGCACCACAGCACACGACTTCTGTAAATCCTCGTCATTTCAGCCGAAAGTCGTCCACTGCTGGACATAGGCCCAAGCACAGTATAATTTCTGTGCTTGCATGTTCTGTGCTGTAGGCGCTAAGCAGTCGATGGGCAATAGAACCTATGGAAATCCTAACAGTCTATTTGTCTTTCGTGTGCGTTATTGTGTAGATTTCCATACGTTTTTGCGAACAAATTGTCCATCGTCTGCTTAGCGCCTAATGGCAAAGACCTCATAGCTTTGCATAGTAGACTCTCCCATATGGAAGTAGCTATCACAGGTTAAATTAGCTTACGAATCTATTTATATGCCCAGTTTGGCAATAGAAAATGCCACCATTGGTAAGCAAAACGATTCGTTTTAGTTTATATTTTCAACTTATTCTATATAAAAATATTAGCCAATAAATAAAATATTTGTTTATTATGTACGCCTTCATATGCATATCTAAATATAATGCATAGATAAAACCGATAACATTTTCGATTATCCGCGTACGTCATGTTAGTGTTTAAAATACTAAAATTATTATTATTCGATAACAAAATATTTACACTGATAAAAAACTTCTTTAGCTGGTATCTATTCAAATTATTCGTTAGTCATCGTAACTAATGCAGACATTTACAACACAATAGAAAAAAGGAAAATCCTGATAGCTCTTACGATATAGGTATTAGGTAGGTACTCGCACTCGATTGCCTGGAACAAATCTGATATGGAACTGATTTTTTTCATAAGTTAAAATATTTAATAATCGTCTTAGGACTCAAGTCTCCTGCTAATGAGTCAAAAACGTTCAGTGTCAGCTCAAGGTACGATTCGACGACATGTTTTTGATTATCTTTAGGAATCCATACCTACCTACATAAAGACATAGTACCTTCTATTTAATTAGCACATGAATTTGGTGAATATTATTCAAAACACTGCTTACAGCAAGTTTCAAAAACATTAAGTATTTGTATGTATAATGATATTGTTATCACGTTATTTCCGCGCTGATATCAATCGTCAGATATTGTAATCATCATCAATTCATTGATACTTATCAACACTAAATTCAGTTATTTGTGAAGTTGTTTGGGTATCTGTCGTACCTTTATAATAAAGGACATACAAACGGATGTTACAGTGCTCAATAGTTATTGTTTGTTAGTTGTTTTGTGTCATAAAATATTTTATTAAGGCTTATGATACATGTTATATATACGTTCCTATTCGGTAAGTGAAAGTGCGTGTTAATGATAAACTAAGTGATGTTATGAAAAAAGTTACAAAAGTGAATGGTTACACCTTTTCCTACAGTTGTGTAACATTTAAGTTATGACTATATTCATGCGTATTAAACCAAAGTAAGACCATGGGGCATTGGAGACATAGGATTATATTATTTTCACTTATATTTACGGCGTGTTTCTGCTACAGTAATGGTAAGGAAAGATTTTAATTAACTCACTGTATCAAATTAGTATTTTTAAATTTATTAGGCTTCATCCTGTCCATTATAAATATTTCAGGATGTATCGTCGAAGGTAGCTTTCCGCCTCTGCCCTCGAATGCATGGATCAAAGATGTATACAGAGGCACTTTCTGGCAAAATCAGACTACGGGTATTGAGGGTAAGCATCTGCTATCATTTTAACAAACAAGCCGCCAGCCGCCTTCTAAATATTTTGCGTCAGAGAAAAAAGACTCCAGTCTGGTTACCAGCCCAGACTGGAGTTTTTTTTTTCTTTATTTTTCATAATTTATTGATAATATAGTAAAAGTACCTACCTATTTAACAATCATAGCTATGGTATACCTACTAGAGATAGAACGGAAATCATGCAAGTATCTAGTATCCGGTCTCATCACCTTTTTGTACTTATGTTCACAAATAAAGATTGATTTGATTTGATTTGATACTGTATTTTGTATGTATAAATAACGAATATTTTATTTTCCCAAAAAAGACACTAACTAAAGCGTTAAGAGATACCTGCGAGAATTTTTCAGTACCCTATTTTTTATAACCTCGTACATATTAAAAAATGGAAAGACATCAGTCATTATGTCGTACCCAAAAATTTAAGGGGATTATTTCAATAATCCTCTACAAACTTTGTGATTAAGGATCAGAAAGTTTGCCTTTTTTATTCAGTGGTCTTTTTTTAACTTTTTGTGTTTTTATAACCATCTGTATCGTTAACGCTAGGCGTTTTAATAAGCTTCGACCTTAATAGGTAGAAATGTGACCAAAACGTTGGTCGCAATTAGGGCATAAGATACAAACAAACATATTTATGCCTTCAAAGATCGTTAAAAGTAAATCATTGACAATCCACAACATCCATACTTACTATACCTAAATGTATAATTATAATATTTTATTATTATTATTTAATATTTTAAATGCAAAAAGTAACTCTTTCTGTGTGTGGAAAAGGACATAGGCTACTTTTTATCCTCGACGAAATAATAATCTCGAAAATACTAAGAAATAGCGGGCATCAAATAATAGTTAATCAACCAATATGTCATTTGCTCGCTTTACTCATGAACGACGATGCCTGAAACCACTCGAACCTGCCCGAGTGTTCCAGCCTCACTTCCGCGAGCTCACTCACTGAAAATCCGTCTATTCAGTTTATAGGATGGCCGGATATTCGCTATCCACGACCATGTTTTTAGAAACTCTGAATCAACCATAATAGAGAGACAATTCTCTCTATTATTTTTATTCTAAACCAGTTTTGACTTCAATGTTGCCGTTAAATAGGATTTAAAAAGAATTAAGACTGATTTTTTAAAATAATCTTTATTTCAGGACTAAACACTTTCGGTTTAGGTGAATTGACAGGCAACAGACCTTACATAAGCGGAGCTATCGTCGATACTCGTTTCGAGTTGTCTACGACTGAACTTTTCGACCAGTATGAAGAAAACGAGGTTTCCGATTTCATGACAATCTCTGTGACATTCATATGTACGGGAGGCGCCGTTAGTTCTCCACCACTAGTAAGATTATTCTGTACAGCTTCTTATTTTGTAAGACTTAGCCATAACAATCACCGTTGACGACATGCCTTATTCTTCTCGCGCAGAATAGGGCATCAGACCACAAACAAACTAAACTAAGTTTGATTACACTCTGATGCCTTAATCTTTTGGAAAGGGGATTGAAGATTTTTATACGGAGCCTGGCATACGCAGGTATTGGGCCAGGCAGTACTGTCGAGCCATTTTGTTTTTTTTTTTTCAAAACGGCGGCCACGTGTGGATCCTATATAAATCAACAGCTACAATGCATCAATGCAAACGAAAAACGGATGCATCAAAAAGAAACGGATCTTGAAAACCCTTAGCAATGTATCTACAATAATTTTCCTGAATGTGCGACGTAAAAACTATTAAATATTACAAATCCTGTTTAATTTAGCTACCTACTAATGCAATTACTTGAATTATTTAAAGTTGTATTAGTTCTTTTACAAGGTTTACCTATCGTATCTCATCTTTATTAAATATTATTTGTTTTTTAGCCAGTTATAATTAATGTGATTGATACAAACAATAACCCACCAATTTTCCTTCTGCCGCCGTCGGGTGAGTTTGTTTTCGAAATTGCCACGCCGGTACCGCCAGGGTTCGAAGTAACTGGCTGCTTCTACGACTTAATTGTGAGAGATATCGATCTCACGACGCAAAAAATTATCTTCGAAATTGAAGATAACCCATTTTTTGAAGTTGAGAAAGAAATCAATGCAAATCCTGCTACGCCTAAAGAGTTTAAAGCAATACTAAGGACGAAGACGTTTATAAGGAGTATTCCGGATCCAATAAAATTAACCATCTTCGCTACGGTAAGTTCCATTATTTAAAATGCTCGCATTTTCTCTTCACTCTCATAAAACTTATCGAGCTTCGAGCAGATACATATCCTAATGAATTAAGGGCTGATTTCTCAATACTCGGATAACTTTTATGTGATGAATAGTTATAGGTTATCTGATTATTAGTTAGCTGACTAATGAAAAATCACCCCTAAGACAGTTAAATAAAAATCTGTTCTCGTTAACGATTTAGATATCTGTATTTGCGGAATAACAATTAATATGCTCATTATGCTAATTTAAAAATACAATTTGCCCTCGCATCTTAAGTTTGTTATTTCCATAGTTCAAAGATGTTGACACAAAAATGCTTTTACTCGGTCGCAGAATACCTAGAACAAAATAATTAGTAAATAAATGATAGCTAGATAAATAATTACATATTTTATTATAGTCATAAAAAAAAAACGAACGCACACATAAGTACATACTCTTATTATTATTATGTTAAAATTATTATTATGTTATTATTATGTTGCCGTGCCCTAACCGGGTTTCATGTTGGAACTTACTAATATTGTAACAACTAAATAATGTACACATGAATGCAATAAAGAATTTGAATTTGAATTTGCAAGCACATGTAAAACCCACCAACTCAACAAAATGAAAATTTAAAAAATAATATTATAGTATCTTTATTTGTACATACACATAAGACCTAATACCAGTATAATGTTTACTTTCACCAATTATTGTGCATTGTATATGCTTTTGGGATAAATAAATAAATTAGGTTGACCTGGCTGCATTAATGAATTTTGACATATTTATAGCTAACTAGTGACCCACCCGGTGCCTTTACTTCGCTCAGGTGTTATCTACTAATGTCAAAACATCAAAATTTATGTGTTATAATAATATCTATATTTGCTTCATTGGTCTAGTAGTCACAAGCGCTGCTACAGAGCATGAAGTCCTGGGTTCGATTCCCAGGTTGGGCAAACTGTTATTGGATTTATCATCTGGAATTTCTCAGTAGCAGTCCGGAGTCTGGATTTGCGCCCGGTTGATGGCAATAGGCTCGCCCCCTAGGACTTGAACTTAACTTGCAAAATGTGGGTGTAGGTATACTATTATATAGGTACCAAACACGAAATCGCGAAAAATCCTACATTTCGACGAGTTATGCGAACATAAATGTAGGCAACAGCTGATTTTTTCTTCGTGATTTCAGGGATGTTCCCATAGTAAAAGTTGATCGTAATGATTAGTACAATGACCCCTTCAGATATTTCGTGTATAGATAGACCTTATATACAAGTTCAAATTAAATTAGCTAGCGAAACTCTACAGACGTGATGGGTATCGATATGTAAATACGATAAAATAAAAACAAAAAAGATTTGATGTTATTTTTTTGCGGTTCAGCGACCTCTGGTTGTGTTGTTACTTGAGGATTGAGTTGAGAATATCTGTTTTCTTTAATTTTATCGTATTGAGATATCGATACCTACATATCACGTCTGCAGAGTTTCTCTAGCTAATTTAATTTGACTCTGTATATTGTACCTAATATCAACAGTATATGAAGGTAATAAATTTTGCACAAAAAAAAATATTTTTCCTTTTTGGCAGGACTCTGATCGAACTGGTGATCGCCCAAGAACTAAAGAAACAATTATTACTATTGTTGGAAATGCTGATTTTGTGCTCCCCGAAGAGCCAGTGTTCTCCGAAACGTTTTATCTTGCAGACTACACATCTGATAATCGAGTGGTCCTAACTGAATGGATAACTCTAAAGAGTGGCTATGACAAATTTGTGCAATTTAATATCGAAGGAGGTAACTATCTTAACACTAAGTTATAGGTATGCAATATAAATAAAGATCCCAAAGTTTAATAATAACGCAGTAAATTACCTAAATGAATTAACACATTGGCGCCTCTTTGACGAATTCACATCCAGCAGTCAGCATTGTTATAAAGCAGAAATTATTGATTTGGAAATCATAAATTTGTAAATAAATAGTCCGGATTTTTATGTAATAGGGTAAATTCGTTAGAGATGGCCGTACGGGGGAGTTGGCCAATCAATATAATTTGCTCATTTATGACAAGGTGGCGCTGTATTTAGCTCAGTACGCTTCGTGCGCCGCCACGGAACAACACGAGAACAAAACCTTGCGCAAAAATAAATAAAAAAGTAAGTAAATTGGCCTTCATTTCATTAAGTAGTGGTGAAATTTTATAGTAGGTTCGTATACCAACCGGAAATACTAATAATGTTATTACTTCCTTGTGTTTTTGTGAGTGTTTTGTGTTTCATGTATATTTTTCTTCATTCTAACCTCAAAATGGTAAAGTACTTGTTATTCGTAAGTTTAAAATTTGTAGTGGCCATCTCACCCGGAAAAAAAGGAGAGATGGCCATACGCCATATAAAGTCAGGTAAAGATGCCCATAATAATATTATTTAATGCTTTTTTACACTATTTTAACGCTTGTATTTTTTGTTATAGATGCCAAACCGATACCAAAGAAAAGCTGTAGCTACTAGAGTGAACATTCATTGAAAGCCGCTATAAATTGTTTAAAAAATGAAGATTGGCTTCAATGTTTAATCTGTAATCTGTGGGTACATGAGAATTGTACACCTTTTGATGACATGTGCTCTAAATGTGGACAGAAGAAGAAAAAGGACCTCCAGGAAGCAGAAATCAAAGGAAAGGGGAAGGGCAGAGGCAAATCCAGTACCGGCCGTCCGTCCCGTACTACTACGGCCATCACTCCCGAATGTGCCGGGTGAGACGGCCAGTTCTGTTTTTTTTTAAATTAAATTTTTATGTATGTTCGTAATATTATAAACATATCTTTATGCTGATTTTTTAAAGACTGATTGTTGTTGATTTTCTTAAAAATAAAAGTTTAATTATGATCTCAATATTTTCAGTTTTATTTAAGCCTAAAAAAACTATGGCCATCTCTAACGAATTTACCCTATATCTTATTATTTTGATAGATTTTAACAACGATGTTTATATGCTTAAACTTGTGTAACTTTCATGATACATAGCCTTCTCAGTAAAGCTGCAGGACCATGGTTTGTTTATTAACAAATAAATAAGTATACATTGACATAATACAAAAGCATCAAAATTAGAATAAATATTAACATAAGTACGATTTCCCTTTTCTTCTCCCGGTCTAATTTGTAATATTATCATATTACAAATTATCGGGAGATAATTAAGAAGATGCACATTTTAATTAATTTTACAGATTTCTCAGACAACTTTGAGCTTGTCCCGAATCCAGAGCAGGAAAATCAGAGATCAATCAGTGTTGTTATTCCGCTGGAAGGCAACGTTCTCAGAGAAAACAGCATCCACTTAATACTGACAGCAGACCGGGAACACACGAGCGGAGCTTCGGCAACAGTTGTACTACGGTTACCTGAAGGTGAAACTTGTTTTATCAGTGTCTTTGCACTTTCGAGTATTATACCATGAATGTCATCAACAAGTTTTTCGTTGAATAGTCGAAATATATTTTAGATAGACAGAATACAAGTTTAGATCTTTCTTTTAGTTTCATAACTAAAAAATATAAACTAGAATATTGTCCTAATAAGGTAAAGAATTATGTGTATTTGTTATTATAAAAAACTAGGCACCCGGCTTGATTTTAATGGTCTGTTAACCTTTGATCATCAGAATCACAAATATAATTTACTGCTTTCATTTACATTCCTAGTGCTAACCGATTTATAAAGCTTATCAAACAACCGTATATTTCAGTGGCACCTCTGGAATTTCAAAAAGCTCATTATGAAGGAACGATTGAAGACAATTACCTACGCGTCCCACAGCTGATATTAAGTCAAGGATATGGGGGAGAAACTGTATCTGCTACTGTCACAAATGGTGAGTTCAAAATTCGTCTAATATTTCCTAGGAAACTGTCCCAATCAAGATGATAAAAAAATGCACCAAAACTAAGCGTTAGAGCTTTTGGCAAATAAATATTTTAGCGAGCGCTTTTACAGTCAGCAAGAATAAACCCCGTAGGAGAAACAAATCCGTTTAACCGAAATTAGATAGCAATTGCTTTCCGAAGCCTTCTTACATTTCAAGGTTTGTTTTCCAGAACACTCATCATACTTCACTGCCAACGTTCAGGAGAACACAGTCACGCTATCAATGAGATCATTGGACGAAAGTATTATAAATGAGAATAGCTTCCTTAATCTCGAGATAGTTGCCACCAATGGCCACAGTACTACGACGGCTATCGTCACCCTTGAGATTATAAAGGACGACAATGTAACACCGGTCTTCAATAAGCCCATATATATTGGATCGTATGACCCAGCCGTTTTGACCCTTGAGCAAATTGCACTAGTTCAAGGTCATGGTGGAATTGATGCAGTGGATTTGTATGGAGGTAAATTAATATTTTCTTGCATGTGTTATTTCTTTAATTGTAATATGTATAATACGAATTCTCTTTTAAGTTTTAACCACTTATTAAAATCTGAAGGGCAATTATCTATATAAGAACGTTCGCATTCAAATCTCAGTATAAATCTGTCAAAAATAACTGTAATTTTTATTTTTGACAGATTACACAGTTAGTCAGTTAGTAACAGTTATTTTTTTCACGTCACAAAAACATGTCAAAAATCCAAATTTTTTACATTTCTTTGACATTGATTGACTCTGAGGTGAGTCTTCAAATACGGGAATTAGCCTTCTGAAATCAATTTAGATAATTTCGTGACATCCATCTATTTCTTCAGAATGAGTTTTCGATAGATACAAAGAAAAGTTATGGGTAGTTCATAGAAATTTGATTTTTCGACTGATCCATATGGCCAAAATTTAATTTCACTTTCAGCTCTGTAACACATGTTCATATGAAAATAGGTATACCAAATAACATATATTTGAAAAAAAAAACCTTTTTGCCTAATTTTTGTATTTCAACGTATTCTGTGAAGTTCGTTTCCACAACCTTTTTGCATAAAGTTGTTCAACATTGTGTAGTAAGTAGGCACTTACAAGAGCTTTAACATTACTTAAAATAATCTTTAACAATTCGTTGTTAGGTAATGGATGTTTTAAGAAATGTCTAAGTAATCAACTTCGAATAAGACAGCTTTTATAATTTCCTTTTTTAGATCCCACCTTTTATAAAATCTCGTAACTTTACTACGTTTACACGAATACTTAAAGCACTGTGTGTATTTATTCGTAGATTACAATAATTACTTCAAAGCAGAGTTAAACGGAGCTACTGTGACAATAAAGGTTTCTGAACCTATTCCGCCCGAAATATATAGAAGAGAACGCATCGTTTTGTCCTTAGAAGTCGAGAAACCAAGAACAGTGGGCGCTAGTGCTACAATTATAATCAACTTGCCTGCAGGTAAGTAATTATACTTTATTATTAATAATAATAAATAATAATAATACCGTTTATTATTATTATTATATTGTTCTTTATATCACTGCTGTGTTTATAAAATGCTATAATTTTATCAAAGTCGCAAACAATGTTAGCTTGCAAATGCATTTTGGGCCGTCTTACCTATAATATAAGAAATAGATAATGATCATATATACATTATACAAGGGAATTTACTCAGACATATCTGAGATAAGCCTGTTTTATCTTGATTAATAGTTACCAAGATCGAAATATTTTTTGATAATTACAATCAAGAATAAATGTGAGTAATATGCTTATCTAAGTACTAACAACAATGACGACATCATTAAAAATATTCTTTGTTTACTTAACGAAAAACATTTCGTAGATGTTTCGTTCCATGTAGGTACCTATATTATGGCTTACTGGAAAATCTTAAGTCATTTGGGATCATCTCGCCTAATTGAAATTTCGTAAAGCTGTGTTCCCTTTTCTTAACAAGTTAGATTTATTGCGATGCCGTTTTCATTTACAATGTGACTTAGAAGTTCCATGAGTTACGCCTGGAATTAGACAATTGGGTTTGATGTTTTCAAATATTCATTTTAGGTAAAGCTAAGTTTTTCCATTTATTTAAGATTGTAAAACGAAAACCGCAGTATTAATGTGCGTGTTAAGTATAACATACGTATGTGTTTTTTCCTTGTCTGTTTATGTCTGTACATAAATGGTGAAATTAAAATAAATAAATAATAATAAACATTTATTTATTTACGAAACATAGACACAGCAAAACACATTGGGAAACGACATTGTAACTTCTTAGTACGCAGGTGAGAAATTTCTTCTAGCAGACCTGCGAAAGTAGAAATTAAAATGAAATGTAGGTAGAGAATAGGGCGTGAAAACTTAAAGAGAAGAATAATTATTACTATTATAAATATTTCTGTCTTTTACTATATCTTATAAATTTCCACTTAGCTTACTTTATTCTATTCTAAACGGCTTTCTGGGCTATCTTTCATTTACTTTTTTCTTACCTTTCCCATTACAGCTAGAGAATTGAAATTTGGAGCAACTACTCACAGAGGAAGTTTGCAGGATAATGTGCTAACTCTTGATCCGATACCGTTAACGGTTGGTTATGATAGTAGCGTGGTGTTTACTATTACTGGAGGTGAGTCAATAACTGATAATATGTATATCTATAGCTGTAGGTATATGAGAAATGCTTCTTCTTCTTTAGATATTCTTCTGAAAAAAAAAACAATTATTTTAGAAATACAATAACCATAATCAATTCAATTGATTTTTTAGATTACGCAGCTAACTTCCGCGTAACGAATGATCAAAATCCGGCCATAATATCTCTAGTGGAACCGATTCCCAGCGGTGTTATATCAGAGAACAATATCGTAATCTTGAGTCTCACCGCATCTGGTCTCAACGCTGTAACGACCACCACAAGTGTACTACTGGACATAATAAAGGATGACACGATGACACCTGTATTCAGTAAAAATATTTACTACGGTACTTACTCGGGCTCATCGAACTTTAATATAGACGATATTTACTTGATACGAGGCTTTGATAGTGGTGTAACTTTCAGTCTCGATGGAGGTAAGCTAACTCATAATCAAATTCTAGGATATTTTGTTTCTTTTAACATAAGTATAAAATAACTCAAACAAATTGTTACAGACCATGCTCAATTCTTCCAAATTACAAATGACGGGAACGAAGTGACAGTCGTTCCGCGAGCTGCTATCCCTGAAGACGTCATTTTCACGGAGAAGGTTTTGGTGTTTAATGTTTTAGCTGCGAAAGCACTTACTGTTGGTGCGAGTGCGGCCATCTCAATTAGATTTCCGCCAGGTGAGTAAGCTACATGGATGACAAATGTTTCAATCAACACAGCAAAACTTTCATTAACTAAAGCCAACGGTAATAGGATTGTTTTTCTAAACAATACTACGGGGATCGGTGTTAACAATGATGATATGTGAAACTAAGAGGCCTATCACAAAATTGCGTTCTATCAGACAGATCAGAAGGCCAATTTCTCGTACCTAATGTAAAACGTTAAAAATCTAGTTACCGTCTCATTTCAGCGACAAACAAATGTGAAAAACTTGTCAAAATGTAGGGAAATTAGAAGTATTTTTGACAGATTGAGACTGAGATCAGACTGTAAACGTTCATAAAATTACGAGAATTGCCCCCAGGTATATTGTAGTACGGCGACAACCCGCTCGACGCCACGAGTTCACGACACTGTACTGTAGCTACAACTAAACGACTTTGATACTATTTCTATTATTGAGTTATCTGTTAATATTTTTTTATTGACTATTACTTTAGATATATTAATTGAAATATTGTTAATATTGATAAGTCATTGAATAATCAGGAGAGGGACTAAAACTGGTAAGTATCTCAAAAAATTGCGGAGGACCGAGCAGTGCACACTGCAAATAAGCAGATATTCCTATTTGTATATAATAATATGAAGTTGACCTTTGACTTGGTAAAACCAATCGTGCTTTTCATTCATAGCAAGTTCTTCGGAATGGTTGCTTTTAAAACATTTATTTATTTATTTTATACATATAATGTAGCGTCACAGATGACAGTAAGTATAACATAATTATTAAACCAAACATTACACCAATTACAACGGCGACGTGCACAGAAAAATAAGAAATACAGAGGGTGACATAATTATTAATATTTATAGTGTGTGTGTGTAGGTTCTGCAATGACTAAACTGGCTCTACATAGTAAGCTAAGTATCCGGTGTTTGATGGAGCATTTGGATAATCTCCTTTTTAAGTCTGTTCGTGTGATATTAAAGGGGTCCAAAGATAGGAATTTATTAATTTATTCATCTTAGCAAGTTCCCCTTAATACACGGCTTTTAGTTTTAGATTAGAATGCAGAAATGAACCCGGTCAAACGCTTTTCCGAAATTGGCGTATGTTACGTCCACTTAAGCACCGCCATGCATATCAGTAACAACAAGGGTGGTAAGCTCGGGTAGGTTGGTATTGACTGAACGTGATATAACGAAGCCGTGTTGGGAAGCGGGTATACAAAGCTTAGTTGCAGCGTAAATATGACTGTTTACAAGTTTCTTAACCATCTTCCCAAAGTTGTTCAGTAGTGATACTCCCTAATTGATATACCTCGGTAATTATATACATCCAGTTTGGAACATTTTGGTTAATATCTGGACGTTGACATTAATTGCCTTATTGTTCATCAGTTTTACCAAAATTTAGTTTGGCTTTACAGTGCCTTGAACGAGCTGTGTAGTATATACTATGGGCGTGTCGTTTGCGTTCTAGATCCTATATAGACTTTCCTTGGCTCCTGTCCCATAGTGTCTTGCATAATGTGTATTTCGGTTTACCTCTATTGAAAATAACTTTTAATGACTCTCTTATTTGTAGATGACGAAGGAACTTCCACGGTAGGTATCTAAATTAAAAATACGTTAACACCAGCACAATATTTATAATTAAGAATACCTATTATGCTATGTACTAAAATGTAACTGAAAAGGTTTGTTACCGCATACTCTAGATCGATTTCTTCTATATCTAGCGGAGATGAAAATTATTTCTTGGCGGAATAATTATTATTTCTGAAACATTCCTTTAAATTACTATATGTATAAATTGTAACATATGAAAATAAGATATTATAGGTTAATTGAGAACAACTCGAACCCGAAGTCTTTCAGCCTCTCAGAATAATAACGCCAAACTTGGCCATTTAACGCAAAAATCACTGTAAAAATGTAATAGGGCAAATTAAAGGGCAGTTCCCTTTAATTTCCTTGAACAAAATACATATGTAGTGGTAACGTTAACCGTGGGAAAAAATAAACAATGAAATAGAACTTGCTTTGTTTGGCAGGAGTAGCTTTTACTCTAACATCTGAAAATGTATGTATACCAATTTTTGTGAAAGATCGTTACACGCAGCAGGTGCAGTTTTACTTAAGACATGATTTTATTTATTTTTAGACTTAACAGATCGAGTCATCATGAGGTTCTCGCAGAATACCTACATCGGAACCATAGGAAGCAGTGGTCTAACAGCTGATAGCATTGTCCTTAGCTCAGGATATGCGACAGGCACTGAATTTATACTTACTGGAGGTATGATTTTCATTATAACAAACAGCTCAATATTGACTCGCAAAACTAATAAGACTGTGAACTAATCCCCTTTTAATTATTTCAGATTACGTCGAACATTTCACGTTAACGCCCAACAACAACGTTGCATCATTGTCGCTTTCCAATCCTCTGCCCATTGATGCAATTGAAAACACATTTATACTGTTGGAGATAGAAGCGAGAAGAGTAGGAGCTGTATCCGATAGAACAAATGTAGTCATTGATATTATTAGACCAGAAATTATTGCTCCAGTATTCACGCAAGCGTATTACAGGGGTGCTTATAATGCTGAATCGGGATTGCAGTTCAACCAAGTAATTTCCTTATTGAACGGCTACGACGAAACGGTTTCCTTTTCCTTGGACGGAGGTAATCTTCAAAATTATTTAACGACAGTTTTAGTTCACATTCAGCGTTCTTATTTTATTGATAATTATATTTTGTTACAGAATTTAGCTCGCTGTTTAACTTGGTTCCGAGGGATACCAATTCGCTAAGCATCGTTGTTGCCGCGCCCATATCAAATGTGGTATTACAAGCAAATAACCAGTTTCTATTGACTGTGGTCGCTACGAAGCCTGGAGCGTTAACTGCACGTTCGGCTATATCTATCGATATTGAAAAAGGTAAACGGCACTCGGGTAGACTACCCATATTTTGTCACAGATTCAAAAAAATCATTGCACGCCGGAGGTGCTGTAGGGCACAGTGTTATTTTTAACATGATTGTATTTTGTTTTAGACTTAACAGATCGAGTCATCATGAGGTTCTCGCAGAATACCTACATCGGAACCATAGAAAGCAGTGGTCTAACAGCTGATAGCATTGTCCTTAGCTCAGGATATGCGACAGGCACTGAATTTATACTTACTGGAGGTATGATTTTCATTATAACAAACAGCTCAATATTGACTCGCAAAACTAATAAGACTGTGAACTAATCCCCTTTTAATTATTTCAGATTACGTCGAACATTTCACGTTAACGCCCAACAACAACGTTGCATCATTGTCGCTTTCCAATCCTCTGCCCATTGATGCAATTGAAAACACATTTATACTGTTGGAGATAGAAGCGAGAAGAGTAGGAGCTGTATCTGATAGGACAAATGTAGTCATTGATATTATTAGACCAGAAATTATTGCTCCAGTATTCACGCAAGCGTATTACAGGGGTGCTTATAATGCTGAATCGGGATTGCAGTTCAACCAAGTAATTTCCTTATTGAACGGCTACGACGAAACGGTTTCCTTTTCCTTGGACGGAGGTAATCTTCAAAATTATTTAACGACAGTTTTAGTTCACATTCAGCGTTCTTATTTTATTGATAATTATATTTTGTTACAGAATTTAGCTCGCTGTTTAACTTGGATCCGAGGGATACCAATTCGCTAAGCATCGTTGTTGCCGCGCCCATATCAAATGTGGTATTACAAGCAAATAACCAGTTTCTATTGACTGTGGTCGCTACGAAGCCTGGAGCGTTAACTGCACGTTCGGCTATATCTATCGATATTGAAAAAGGTAAACGGCACTCGGGTAGACTACCCATATTTTGTCACAGATTCAAAAAAATCATTGCACGCCGGAGGTGCTGTAGGGCACAGTGTTAATTTTAACATGATTGTATTTTGTTTTAGACTTAACAGATCGAGTCATCATGAGGTTCTCGCAGAATACCTACATCGGAACCATAGGAAGCAGTGGTCTAACAGCTGATAGCATTGTCCTTAGCTCAGGATATGCGACAGGCACTGAATTTATACTTACTGGAGGTATGATTTTCATTATAACAAACAGCTCAATATTGACTCGCAAAACTAATAAGACTGTGAACTAATCCCCTTTTAATTATTTCAGATTTCGTCGAACATTTCACGTTAACGCCCAACAACAACGTTGCATCATTGTCGCTTTCCAATCCTCTGCCCATTGATGCAATTGAAAACACATTTATACTGTTGGAGATAGAAGCGAGAAGAGTAGGAGCTGTATCTGATAGGACAAATGTAGTCATTGATATTATTAGACCAGAAATTATTGCTCCAGTATTCACGCAAGCGTATTACAGGGGTGCTTATAATGCTGAATCGGGATTGCAGTTCAACCAAGTAATTTCCTTATTGAACGGCTACGACGAAACGGTTTCCTTTTCCTTGGACGGAGGTAATCTTCAAAATTATTTAACGACAGTTTTAGTTCACATTCAGCGTTCTTATTTTATTGATAATTATATTTTGTTACAGAATTTAGCTCGCTGTTTAACTTGGATCCGAGGGATACCAATTCGCTTAGCATCGTTGTTGCCGCGCCCATATCAAATGTGGTATTACAAGCAAATAACCAGTTTCTATTGACTGTAGTCGCTACGAAGCCTGGAGCGTTAACTGCACGTTCGGCTATATCTATCGATATTGAAAAAGGTAAACGGCACTCGGGTAGACTACCCATATTTTGTCACAGATTCAAAAAAATCATTGCACGCCGGAGGTGCTGTAGGGCACAGTGTTATTTTTAACATGATTGTATTTTGTTTTAGACTTAACAGATCGAGTCATCATGAGGTTCTCGCAGAATACCTACATCGGAACCATAGGAAGCAGTGGTCTAACAGCTGATAGCATTGTCCTTAGCTCAGGATATGCGACAGGCACTGAATTTATACTTACTGGAGGTATGATTTTCATTATAACAAACAGCTCAATATTGACTCGCAAAACTAATAAGACTGTGAACTAATCCCCTTTTAATTATTTCAGATTACGTCGAACATTTCACGTTAACGCCCAACAACAACGTTGCATCATTGTCGCTTTCCAATCCTCTGCCCATTGATGCAATTGAAAACACATTTATACTGTTGGAGATAGAAGCGAGAAGAGTAGGAGCTGTATCTGATAGGACAAATGTAGTCATTGATATTATTAGACCAGAAATTATTGCTCCAGTATTCACGCAAGCGTATTACAGGGGTGCTTATAATGCTGAATCGGGATTGCAGTTCAACCAAGTAATTTCCTTATTGAACGGCTACGACGAAACGGTTTCCTTTTCCTTGGACGGAGGTAATCTTCAAAATTATTTAACGACAGTTTTAGTTCACATTCAGCGTTCTTATTTTATTGATAATTATATTTTGTTACAGAATTTAGCTCGCTGTTTAACTTGGTTCCGAGGGATACCAATTCGCTAAGCATCGTTGTTGCCGCGCCCATATCAAATGTGGTATTACAAGCAAATAACCAGTTTCTATTGACTGTGGTCGCTACGAAGCCTGGAGCGTTAACTGCACGTTCGGCTATATCTATCGATATTGAAAAAGGTAAACGGCACTCGGGTAGACTACCCATATTTTGTCACAGATTCAAAAAAATCATTGCACGCCGGAGGTGCTGTAGGGCACAGTGTTATTTTTAACATGATTGTATTTTGTTTTAGACTTAACAGATCGAGTCATCATGAGGTTCTCGCAGAATACCTACATCGGAACCATAGAAAGCAGTGGTCTAACAGCTGATAGCATTGTCCTTAGCTCAGGATATGCGACAGGCACTGAATTTATACTTACTGGAGGTATGATTTTCATTATAACAAACAGCTCAATATTGACTCGCAAAACTAATAAGACTGTGAACTAATCCCCTTTTAATTATTTCAGATTACGTCGAACATTTCACGTTAACGCCCAACAACAACGTTGCATCATTGTCGCTTTCCAATCCTCTGCCCATTGATGCAATTGAAAACACATTTATACTGTTGGAGATAGAAGCGAGAAGAGTAGGAGCTGTATCTGATAGGACAAATGTAGTCATTGATATTATTAGACCAGAAATTATTGCTCCAGTATTCACGCAAGCGTATTACAGGGGTGCTTATAATGCTGAATCGGGATTGCAGTTCAACCAAGTAATTTCCTTATTGAACGGCTACGACGAAACGGTTTCCTTTTCCTTGGACGGAGGTAATCTTCAAAATTATTTAACGACAGTTTTAGTTCACATTCAGCGTTCTTATTTTATTGATAATTATATTTTGTTACAGAATTTAGCTCGCTGTTTAACTTGGATCCGAGGGATACCAATTCGCTAAGCATTGTTGTTGCCGCGCCCATATCAAATGTGGTATTACAAGCAAATAACCAGTTTCTATTGACTGTGGTCGCTACGAAGCCTGGAGCGTTAACTGCACGTTCGGCTATATCTATCGATATTGAAAAAGGTAAACGGCACTCGGGTAGACTACCCATATTTTGTCACAGATTCAAAAAAATCATTGCACGCCGGAGGTGCTGTAGGGCACAGTGTTAATTTTAACATGATTGTATTTTGTTTTAGACTTAACAGATCGAGTCATCATGAGGTTCTCGCAGAATACCTACATCGGAACCATAGGAAGCAGTGGTCTAACAGCTGATAGCATTGTCCTTAGCTCAGGATATGCGACAGGCACTGAATTTATACTTACTGGAGGTATGATTTTCATTATAACAAACAGCTCAATATTGACTCGCAAAACTAATAAGACTGTGAACTAATCCCCTTTTAATTATTTCAGATTTCGTCGAACATTTCACGTTAACGCCCAACAACAACGTTGCATCATTGTCGCTTTCCAATCCTCTGCCCATTGATGCAATTGAAAACACATTTATACTGTTGGAGATAGAAGCGAGAAGAGTAGGAGCTGTATCTGATAGGACAAATGTAGTCATTGATATTATTAGACCAGAAATTATTGCTCCAGTATTCACGCAAGCGTATTACAGGGGTGCTTATAATGCTGAATCGGGATTGCAGTTCAACCAAGTAATTTCCTTATTGAACGGCTACGACGAAACGGTTTCCTTTTCCTTGGACGGAGGTAATCTTCAAAATTATTTAACGACAGTTTTAGTTCACATTCAGCGTTCTTATTTTATTGATAATTATATTTTGTTACAGAATTTAGCTCGCTGTTTAACTTGGATCCGAGGGATACCAATTCGCTAAGCATCGTTGTTGCCGCGCCCATATCAAATGTGGTATTACAAGCAAATAACCAGTTTCTATTGACTGTAGTCGCTACGAAGCCTGGAGCGTTAACTGCACGTTCGGCTATATCTATCGATATTGAAAAAGGTAAACGGCACTCGGGTAGACTACCCATATTTTGTCACAGATTCAAAAAAATCATTGCACGCCGGAGGTGCTGTAGGGCACAGTGTTATTTTTAACATGATTGTATTTTGTTTTAGACTTAACAGATCGAGTCATCATGAGGTTCTCGCAGAATACCTACATCGGAACCATAGGAAGCAGTGGTCTAACAGCTGATAGCATTGTCCTTAGCTCAGGATATGCGACAGGCACTGAATTTATACTTACTGGAGGTATGATTTTCATTATAACAAACAGCTCAATATTGACTCGCAAAACTAATAAGACTGTGAACTAATCCCCTTTTAATTATTTCAGATTACGTCGAACATTTCACGTTAACGCCCAACAACAACGTTGCATCATTGTCGCTTTCCAATCCTCTGCCCATTGATGCAATTGAAAACACATTTATACTGTTGGAGATAGAAGCGAGAAGAGTAGGAGCTGTATCTGATAGGACAAATGTAGTCATTGATATTATTAGACCAGAAATTATTGCTCCAGTATTCACGCAAGCGTATTACAGGGGTGCTTATAATGCTGAATCGGGATTGCAGTTCAACCAAGTAATTTCCTTATTGAACGGCTACGACGAAACGGTTTCCTTTTCCTTGGACGGAGGTAATCTTCAAAATTATTTAACGACAGTTTTAGTTCACATTCAGCGTTCTTATTTTATTGATAATTATATTTTGTTACAGAATTTAGCTCGCTGTTTAACTTGGATCCGAGGGATACCAATTCGCTAAGCATCGTTGTTGCCGCGCCCATATCAAATGTGGTATTACAAGCAAATAACCAGTTTCTATTGACTGTGGTCGCTACGAAGCCTGGAGCGTTAACTGCACGTTCGGCTATATCTATCGATATTGAAAAAGGTAAACGGCACTCGGGTAGACTACCCATATTTTGTCACAGATTCAAAAAAATCATTGCACGCCGGAGGTGCTGTAGGGCACAGTGTTGTTTTTAACATGATTGTATTTTGTTTTAGACTTAACAGATCGAGTCATCATGAGGTTCTCGCAGAATACCTACATCGGAACCATAGAAAGCAGTGGTCTAACAGCTGATAGCATTGTCCTTAGCTCAGGATATGCGACAGGCACTGAATTTATACTTACTGGAGGTATGATTTTCATTATAACAAACAGCTCAATATTGACTCGCAAAACTAATAAGACTGTGAACTAATCCCCTTTTAATTATTTCAGATTACGTCGAACATTTCACGTTAACGCCCAACAACAACGTTGCATCATTGTCGCTTTCCAATCCTCTGCCCATTGATGCAATTGAAAACACATTTATACTGTTGGAGATAGAAGCGAGAAGAGTAGGAGCTGTATCTGATAGGACAAATGTAGTCATTGATATTATTAGACCAGAAATTATTGCTCCAGTATTCACGCAAGCGTATTACAGGGGTGCTTATAATGCTGAATCGGGATTGCAGTTCAACCAAGTAATTTCCTTATTGAACGGCTACGACGAAACGGTTTCCTTTTCCTTGGACGGAGGTAATCTTCAAAATTATTTAACGACAGTTTTAGTTCACATTCAGCGTTCTTATTTTATTGATAATTATATTTTGTTACAGAATTTAGCTCGCTGTTTAACTTGGATCCGAGGGATACCAATTCGCTAAGCATCGTTGTTGCCGCGCCCATATCAAATGTGGTATTACAAGCAAATAACCAGTTTCTATTGACTGTGGTCGCTACGAAGCCTGGAGCGTTAACTGCACGTTCGGCTATATCTATCGATATTGAAAAAGGTAAACGGCACTCGGGTAGACTACCCATATTTTGTCACAGATTCAAAAAAATCATTGCACGCCGGAGGTGCTGTAGGGCACAGTGTTAATTTTAACACGATTGTATTTTGTTTTAGACTTAACAGATCGAGTCATCATGAGGTTCTCGCAGAATACCTACATCGGAACCATAGGAAGCAGTGGTCTAACAGCTGATAGCATTGTCCTTAGCTCAGGATATGCGACAGGCACTGAATTTATACTTACTGGAGGTATGATTTTCATTATAACAAACAGCTCAATATTGACTCGCAAAACTAATAAGACTGTGAACTAATCCCCTTTTAATTATTTCAGATTACGTCGAACATTTCACGTTAACGCCCAACAACAACGTTGCATCATTGTCGCTTTCCAATCCTCTGCCCATTGATGCAATTGAAAACACATTTATACTGTTGGAGATAGAAGCGAGAAGAGTAGGAGCTGTATCTGATAGGACAAATGTAGTCATTGATATTATTAGACCAGAAATTATTGCTCCAGTATTCACGCAAGCGTATTACAGGGGTGCTTATAATGCTGAATCGGGATTGCAGTTCAACCAAGTAATTTCCTTATTGAACGGCTACGACGAAACGGTTTCCTTTTCCTTGGACGGAGGTAATCTTCAAAATTATTTAACGACAGTTTTAGTTCACATTCAGCGTTCTTATTTTATTGATAATTATATTTTGTTACAGAATTTAGCTCGCTGTTTAACTTGGATCCGAGGGATACCAATTCGCTAAGCATCGTTGTTGCCGCGCCCATATCAAATGTGGTATTACAAGCAAATAACCAGTTTCTATTGACTGTAGTCGCTACGAAGCCTGGAGCGTTAACTGCACGTTCGGCTATATCTATCGATATTGAAAAAGGTAAACGGCACTCGGGTAGACTACCCATATTTTGTCACAGATTCAAAAAAATCATTGCACGCCGGAGGTGCTGTAGGGCACAGTGTTATTTTTAACATGATTGTATTTTGTTTTAGACTTAACAGATCGAGTCATCATGAGGTTCTCGCAGAATACCTACATCGGAACCATAGGAAGCAGTGGTCTAACAGCTGATAGCATTGTCCTTAGCTCAGGATATGCGACAGGCACTGAATTTATACTTACTGGAGGTATGATTTTCATTATAACAAACAGCTCAATATTGACTCGCAAAACTAATAAGACTGTGAACTAATCCCCTTTTAATTATTTCAGATTACGTCGAACATTTCACGTTAACGCCCAACAACAACGTTGCATCATTGTCGCTTTCCAATCCTCTGCCCATTGATGCAATTGAAAACACATTTATACTGTTGGAGATAGAAGCGAGAAGAGTAGGAGCTGTATCTGATAGGACAAATGTAGTCATTGATATTATTAGACCAGAAATTATTGCTCCAGTATTCACGCAAGCGTATTACAGGGGTGCTTATAATGCTGAATCGGGATTGCAGTTCAACCAAGTAATTTCCTTATTGAACGGCTACGACGAAACGGTTTCCTTTTCCTTGGACGGAGGTAATCTTCAAAATTATTTAACGACAGTTTTAGTTCACATTCAGCGTTCTTATTTTATTGATAATTATATTTTGTTACAGAATTTAGCTCGCTGTTTAACTTGGACCCGAGGGATACCAATTCGCTAAGCATCGTTGTTGCCGCGCCCATATCAAATGTGGTATTACAAGCAAATAACCAGTTTCTATTGACTGTGGTCGCTACGAAGCCTGGAGCGTTAACTGCACGTTCGGCTATATCTATCGATATTGAAAAAGGTAAACGGCACTCGGGTAGACTACCCATATTTTGTCACAGATTCAAAAAAATCATTGCACGCCGGAGGTGCTGTAGGGCACAGTGTTATTTTTAACATGATTGTATTTTGTTTTAGACTTAACAGATCGAGTCATCATGAGGTTCTCGCAGAATACCTACATCGGAACCATAGGAAGCAGTGGTCTAACAGCTGATAGCATTGTCCTTAGCTCAGGATATGCGACAGGCACTGAATTTATACTTACTGGAGGTATGATTTTCATTATAACAAACAGCTCAATATTGACTCGCAAAACTAATAAGACTGTGAACTAATCCCCTTTTAATTATTTCAGATTACGTCGAACATTTCACGTTAACGCCCAACAACAACGTTGCATCATTGTCGCTTTCCAATCCTCTGCCCATTGATGCAATTGAAAACACATTTATACTGTTGGAGATAGAAGCGAGAAGAGTAGGAGCTGTATCTGATAGAACAAATGTAGTCATTGATATTATTAGACCAGAAATTATTGCTCCAGTATTCACGCAAGCGTATTACAGGGGTGCTTATAATGCTGAATCGGGATTGCAGTTCAACCAAGTAATTTCCTTATTGAACGGCTACGACGAAACGGTTTCCTTTTCCTTGGACGGAGGTAATCTTCAAAATTATTTAACGACAGTTTTAGTTCACATTCAGCGATCTTATTTTATTGATAAAATTATATTTTGTTACAGAATTTAGCTCGCTGTTTAACTTGGATCCGAGGGATACCAATTCGCTAAGCATCGTTGTTGCCGCGCCCATATCAAATGTGGTATTACAAGCAAATAACCAGTTTCTATTGACTGTGGTCGCTACGAAGCCTGGAGCGTTAACTGCACGTTCGGCTATATCTATCGATATTGAAAAAGGTAAACGGCACTCGGGTAGACTACCCATATTTTGTCACAGATTCAAAAAAATCATTGCACGCCGGAGGTGCTGTAGGGCAGTGTTATTTTTAACATGATTGTATTTTGTTTTAGACTTAACAGATCGAGTCATCATGAGGTTCTCGCAGAATACCTACATCGGAACCATAGAAAGCAGTGGTCTAACAGCTGATAGCATTGTCCTTAGCTCAGGATATGCGACAGGCACTGAATTTATACTTACTGGAGGTATGATTTTCATTATAACAAACAGCTCAATATTGACTCGCAAAACTAATAAGACTGTGAACTAATCCCCTTTTAATTATTTCAGATTACGTCGAACATTTCACGTTAACGCCCAACAACAACGTTGCATCATTGTCGCTTTCCAATCCTCTGCCCATTGATGCAATTGAAAACACATTTATACTGTTGGAGATAGAAGCGAGAAGAGTAGGAGCTGTATCTGATAGGACAAATGTAGTCATTGATATTATTAGACCAGAAATTATTGCTCCAGTATTCACGCAAGCGTATTACAGGGGTGCTTATAATGCTGAATCGGGATTGCAGTTCAACCAAGTAATTTCCTTATTGAACGGCTACGACGAAACGGTTTCCTTTTCCTTGGACGGAGGTAATCTTCAAAATTATTTAACGACAGTTTTAGTTCACATTCAGCGTTCTTATTTTATTGATAATTATATTTTGTTACAGAATTTAGCTCGCTGTTTAACTTGGATCCGAGGGATACCAATTCGTTAAGCATCGTTGTTGCCGCGCCCATATCAAATGTGGTATTACAAGCAAATAACCAGTTTCTATTGACTGTGGTCGCTACGAAGCCTGGAGCGTTAACTGCACGTTCGGCTATATCTATCGATATTGAAAAAGGTAAACGGCACTCGGGTAGACTACCCATATTTTGTCACAGATTCAAAAAAATCATTGCACGCCGGAGGTGCTGTAGGGCACAGTGTTATTTTTAACATGATTGTATTTTGTTTTAGACTTAACAGATCGAGTCATCATGAGGTTCTCGCAGAATACCTACATCGGAACCATAGAAAGCAGTGGTCTAACAGCTGATAGCATTGTCCTTAGCTCAGGATATGCGACAGGCACTGAATTTATACTTACTGGAGGTATGATTTTCATTATAACAAACAGCTCAATATTGACTCGCAAAACTAATAAGACTGAACTAATCCCCTTTTAATTATTTCAGATTACGTCGAACATTTCACGTTAACGCCCAACAACAACGTTGCATCATTGTCGCTTTCCAATCCTCTGCCCATTGATGCAATTGAAAACACATTTATACTGTTGGAGATAGAAGCGAGAAGAGTAGGAGCTGTATCTGATAGGACAAATGTAGTCATTGATATTATTAGACCAGAAATTATTGCTCCAGTATTCACGCAAGCGTATTACAGGGGTGCTTATAATGCTGAATCGGGATTGCAGTTCAACCAAGTAATTTCCTTATTGAACGGCTACGACGAAACGGTTTCCTTTTCCTTGGACGGAGGTAATCTTCAAAATTATTTAACGACAGTTTTAGTTCACATTCAGCGTTCTTATTTTATTGATAATTATATTTTGTTACAGAATTTAGCTCGCTGTTTAACTTGGACCCGAGGGATACCAATTCGCTAAGCATCGTTGTTGCCGCGCCCATATCAAATGTGGTATTACAAGCAAATAACCAGTTTCTTTTGACTGTGGTCGCTACGAAGCCTGGAGCGTTAACTGCACGTTCGGCTGTATCCATCGATATTGAAAAAGGTAAACGGCACTCACGAATCTCATCTCTTAACGATTTAGTACTTGATTTGCATAGTGTAACAGGCATTTATCGCCGAGTGTCAATGTCATAGGGACCTCATTTCGTCGCTCGCATGACTAAATGTCCTATCTCATTTTTCAAATTTTTTAGCTGATTTGAGTTAGGACAACTACGTTTTTTTTTTCGTGATTCTTTACATTTATCACTAACCGCCGTACCTTTATGTTATTTGGATCTCAATATATAACCATTTTGAAAGGCAACAAAATGTAAAGAATCACGAATAGAAAAATGTAGTTGTCGTAACTCAAATCAGCTAAAAAATAAGATAGGACTTTTAGTCATGCGAGCGACGATTAATTTATAGGGGTTTAGAATTCCAACAAATTAAAATAAACTCGACGAGAAGGACGTTGCAGAAATCCTCAGAGATTTATTCAGTTGTTGTGCTTCCCTGATTGATTGAATATACAAGGAACTATTTTATACATAACTGGCTACCCGCCCCTGTTTCGCAAGATTTTCACGGCTTGGAAAAACGTGGCAATTTCTTTTTTTTATAATAAATAAAATAAATATATTAAATTCTCTAAACGTTGGTGTAAGCCGCACCAAGGTCTGCTGTGGAGTTAAGAAGAACAATGTAGTCACATAGACAGATACAAAAAGCGATATCAATTAATATATATATACTTATCGATAAAGTTTCCATGGTTAAACAATGCAATGGATCTTGTTTTGTTTGGCAAGCGTAGCTTTTACACACGCTTGGGCATATAAAAATTAAAAGTAAAAAAACTTTTTAAAAACAAGCTTTTATTTAAATGAGCTAAATATAATAAAATAAACTTTTCCTTTAAAAGTTTTACTATCAACATATAACGTCATTACACAATTTATATGATATTTATTTTTAATTTAATTTATTTGATATTAATTTATATATACTTTCTTATGCATTTAGTAAAAAGCTGTTATTTTGATATTACAAACAGACACTTCAATTTTATTTATTTGTATAGATGGGGTACTTAATTGTAGTGACACATTGTATTTATTTGTATAGTAAGTTAGTTAGTCATTTAATTTAGTATCTATTGTAAATAATTAGTTACATTATCTCTAATTAAATACTTATACGTAGTTACACATTGATACAGTTTCCTATATAATAAATTGAAGACAATCAAATGAATTATTAGGGAGGAAGGGATAAGACGTAATCTTAGAACGTCTTACTCTACCGTCTCTTAGTGCTCATACACACAAGCGACACGCGTCAACGACTAGGCAACTGCAGCCGTCGATAAATAAAATACACGAGTGGTTGAAGCGTGCCGCTTGTGTTTTCGCCATCTCCACGGGCGAGAGAATCGCGGTATTGCCGCGATTCTCTCGCCCGTGGAGATGGCGAAAAGTCTCTCCGTGCCATCAAATTTTCGCCGCGATGATATCGCCGTGTGGAGACACGTTCTAAGAGAGTGTATAGAAATACGTGGCACGACGATAATATCGCAGCGATTCTCTCGCTCGTGGAGACGGCCCCATAGAGCAATCGCTACCCATTTCTATGCCTGACTAAGCGCGTGCGAATGATTACTCATTAGCCGCCGCTTGTCATGTGCACACGCTTCGATTCCTCCATGTTACCCAATCGAAGGTCTGAGGATCCTAGCCTCATAGCCTGTACACTCATGTCAAATATATCCTCACGATTATAATTGAATAGTAGGTACCTACTACCTAGTGCCTTGATAACGAATTTATTCTTCTCAATGAATGTTTTATCAGTTTAGCTGATGGACGGGATTCATAGATATTCGTTAGCTTTTGCCCGCGGCTTCGCCCGCGTGGATGTCGGAAAATATTCCACGGGAACGTACTAGGTACTGGGGTTGAAAGGCCCCCTATGAGTTAAACTATACTCCTTACTAATAAACTAATTATATCAGATGAATAGTTACACACCGATTCCTCTAATTCAGTCGTCAGTAATTTGAATTTTGAAAGAAGAAGACAAAACGTTGTGTAACTATACAGATGCTATACAACGTTTATTAGTAAGGGGGTGTGACAAACGAACAAAAAGTCTTAAAACTATATTTTCGGCATCAGCATTTGTAGCAATTATGTAAGTACTATTTTCAAAAATATTTAATGTACAGTTTTGATTTTGTTACTATTTTATTATATACTAGCTTCTTCCCGCGACTTCGTCCGCGTGAAATTTCACCCCCCCCCCATTCACCCCCTTAGGGGATGAATTTTGAAAAATCCTTTCTTAGTGCACCCCTAGACCTCATAAGGAACGTACGTGCCAAATTTGGAATCTCTAGACCCAGCGGTTTGGGCTGTGCGTTGATATGTCAGTCAGTCAGTTCTCCTTTTATATATATACACCAAAAATACCTAAGATGCCAGTGTCGCTATAGCATTATAAGTAAACAACTTTTAAAATAGCATTAAAATATAAGTTTTTTTTGCAAGCGAAGCAAGTGAAGAGAGTTATATTGGAATCCTGCTGAGTTCAGTCATAAGATGTGACTGAAGGAAATAGAGAAAATAATGCAGGAATACATTCCAGGACACAAAAGAGTAAAAATACGTACAAAGGTTTCATACCTTACAACATTTCCCTATAACGTACGTTGGTAGTTATGCTGCCAGGAGCCAAAATTTAAAGAGAGTCAGGACTGGTGACGCGGGAGCAAGCGACGTACAGTTGCCCGTGTGAGAAGCAACTCGTCCTGAGGTCGACACCCGCTGCCCTCAGTGTCTGCCCCTGCGACTTACTGATGGTCATCGCGAAGCAAACACTCACGGGGAACTGTACGCGCTTGAACTGGAACGGGAAGTTATGAGGTATGAGGGGAATGCGTGGTATAAATACTGCCTCGCCAACGCCACAACTCGTAAGAATTTCCGCCTCAATTTGTGTGTCTGTGGAGCGAGATGATTTTAAGGCGGGTCCCGTTACACAACTTCGGAGGAGATAGGTTCCGAAGAAGCATAATCGGGACACCGACCTTCAGCTTGATGGTATGCGCTGGAAGTCCACTTGCTGACAGGGAGTTCAGAAATTCCACGGGATAATGTGTGGCGTCATCTTGCTCGACAACAGTGTTTATCGAGGTGTAGTCTACTTCATTCCCCTCAATTTCCGAGAGAATGCATTCGTTAATTGCTGCAGCCTGATCGTTTTTAAGCGTCAAAATGGCCCGCTCACACACCCAAGAATTTTTCTGGTGCGGTATACGACTGATGTCCCCGTACACACAGCGAATGAGTTCTTCTATGCTGGATACCACTCTACCGAGAGACTCTGGAAGCACCACCTGTCCACCTCTCTCTTCTGGTAGAGTGCCTTCGCCAAGACTTAGAAGGACATCGGAGAATTCTTGAGCTCTCATATTAAACGGTTGAATGTCGTAATTACAGACACAATTAAAAAGCCATTGTGTCTCGCGTAGATCTACGTTCCGGCATACGATGGGTTAATGGTCAAGCGCAGCGTACGAACTCGTGACCACAACGAAGATCATTTCAACGAAGCATTCACCTCGTCAGCCCTCGATCCCCGCGTCACCACGGAAAGCGTTTGCCGGAAATCGCCACTGAACAGAACTGTGGAACAGAAACGATGGGAATTTTAAAGTCCCGATTTCCACGGTCTTGATGCGGTGATGATTGGGGAGCTGGTAACCCATATTCGATCAGTGGATTGCCGCCGATAGAAATGACCACATCTTGAAGTGAACTGAGACAGGTGTTCAGCACGCGTTCATCAGTTACTTCGACTTCGTCTCCAGTAGCACGCCTCAAACCTCGTAGAAAATCTTCAGACAGATGATGGCGATACTTCTCCCACAAAGCTACCGGTTTCGCGACTCCACAAAACACCAAGATGACGGCATGCGGCTGGGACTGTCACTGACGCTCGCCTCCGCGAGGGTTTCATCCCAATTTTGGTCACTGTCGAGAAGGTCACGTGTTACCCAGGCTGCGCGGTAAGTGGGATACTCCACGCCATCAAATGTCCTCAGAAAGGCGAAAGACGTTGGGCCTCGGACAGTGTGAAGTAACAACCGCAGAAAATAGCATTCGCCATTATTCGGATGCACGGTATAAACCCTACCCAATGCGGTGTCTTTGAAAATTCCTGGAAAACTTTCCACAGCACCTCCTCGTCGACGTCGGTTAAATAAACCCCTTTGCTTGTCGTACGTGTAATATGAAGGCACCTCGTCATACGTAAGGGATTTGTTTTACATCACATTTAAGTTTATAATTAGGTATACGACATGAAAATATATTAATTACCAAGCAATAATCACACAGATAAATACCGAACAAAAGTATTAACAGTCAATGTTTATTTTGTACTAACAACATGAAATTGATGAAGAAATGATCATCATCAATAAACATAACTTTTTTGTAATACTTAACACCGCATTTTTTTAAATTGTCTTCCTCAACTCTGCTCAAGATTTTGAGGGTTTTGTTGGAACTTGAATTTTTCGAAACGAACTATACGATACAACTTTTATGAAGAAAATGCACATTACCATCTATGAATTTTAAGAATAACTAACTACTAACCTCGCCAACATGATCAAATTTAAATTATTAATTTCCAAAAAGTGTTAACATGTAACTTGATTTGATTTTTATGAAATCTCATAGATGGCGCTGCTTCAAATTTTTCTTTATACTACTAACATTCATTAAACTATGTTTCTCTGCCCAAGTTACTTAAATGGCGTAGTTTTTATAGTGTAAAGCTAGATAATAGCATGGCTTACTCAAAAACAACATTTAAATATGCGTCGTTAGATTACACGCTGTCACAGAATGCGTAAGAAAAATAAAGATTCACAGCTCCTCCCCCGTAGGTGATAGCGTGATAATATGTAGCCTATATGTTGACCCGACCTCTTAGTAATACTCATGCAAAATTTGATGTAAATCCATGCAGCACTTTTTGAGATTAGCCCGGACATACATACAGACAATCAGACAAACAGACAAAAATTCTAAAAATTATATTTTCGGCTTCGAAATCGATTGTAGATCACGCCCCAAGTATTCTTTTAAAAAAATATTCAATGTACAGTTTTGACTTTCCTACGATTTTATTATATGTATAGATGTAAGTATAGATAACAAAGACATTAAATTGATAATAACAACACACTGTACAAACTAATCCGGGATGTTTCGTAGCTCTATAACAATTGATTGATCTGAGCTTATTCGGGATTAGGCTACATTGTGCGCCCGAAATTACGTCTCAGGCTGACAATCTTGAAATCCTTGAACTACTTGTATAAATAAACGCAACTCGTATCGTGTTTTCATCCCACGTCATTATCTCACAACCACCCAAAGTAAAGGAAATAGATTTACTAAATCCCTGTATCAAGAGCGTTGTGTCCTGAAGTAATCTTCCTTGCTCAGAATATTTGCCGACGTAGTGAGCTTTATTGAAAACTGGGACAATGGTGCCGATTCCCTTATTCACAAACGAAACTAAACAGTTCAGTGATCTTTTTCTTTCTAATTCATTAAGAAAAGGGCAGGAGATAAATTTTAGTTTAGTCCTGTCAAATTAAACAGCGCCTGACACTACTCCATACAAGTTTAGACGTCATTAAAAACTTGCCTACTAAAATTACGTCAATTTACATCAGGCGCTGAATAATTTGACAAGAATAAACTAAAATTTATCTTCTGTCCTTTTCTTAATGAAATAGAAAGAAAAAGATGCAGTGAACTTAAATTTTGTTTAGTTTGTGAACAAAATAATCGGCACCATTGTTAGCTCTATTTTCATTAGAACTAAAATATATTATGGCTTTACTAACACTAAGTACTGAATGGATTCACAGCTGTGATCCGATAATTCAAGTATAATAGGTCAAATTTTAACGCGTCTTTACCATTTGAAGGCCATTATCACCATAATCAGGCTATAATGTTCCCACTACTGGGACACTGGCCTCCTCTCTGTGAGAGGGAGTGAGCCATAATCCACCGCGCGGGTTTGAAGGGTTATTAATGTTCAAAAATATCTAATGAAAGTGTAAACAAATGGATCCGAAAGCGTACCTGTGGAGGACAATTTTTAGTGCCACTTACAAATTAATAATAAAATTATGTTGTTGTTTTTGTTATTGTTTATGTCGTTGTTGTTGCTTTGATTTGATTATTTGAATGCTTACATACGAAATTCAAATTTTAAATCACCTTAAAGAAACCTTTCAGTTGCCAAATTGAGGTTATTATCACCTCAATTTTCGTCGATGATTTTTCAATTACATTTGATTAATGTTAAATATTCAAACCATTCATGTTAAAAAGTGGAGAGATATAAAGTGGTAACCTTCATAATAAGTACACTTGAATGTGTTACTAACTCCCTTGAGTGAGTAGGTATTAGTATATGAATTTAACCTAAACAGTGTTTGTTTACACTTTCATCAAATACTTTTGGAACAGACTATACACGACTATATACTATATAGGTACTTAACAAGACCAATCTGTTTACTCTGATAACCTGTGTGTTTTACAATCTGTAACCCGTTGAAGTACAAAAAAAAACTAATTTCCTATTATAACGAAAATTTATTTTGATTTTTAATAATATTTTTGGTAGGTTACCAAAATTTTGTTCTGGTTTATGAGGTGGACTTAATCCGTGGACTCCAAAAGAGACTGGAAGCTTTGTACACAACAGACTAACAATAAATAAATATATATAACTAACGCTTTTCGAACGTAGGAAAGCGTACCTCTAGTGAAAGCAAAGGCAACGTCGTTTGAATAGCCTTCAAAGCTCATCCCGTTCAACGTCAAGCTGCCACCTTCAATGGAGCCCGTGTTCTGGAATGAAATGGAAATTGCAGGAAGTTAGCATTTTATGTTAAAAAATAGACTCTTGTGGAAATATAATACATCTTAAAGGATAAATAAGCTATTCCCATTCAATTGTTCTCCTACTGACGATATTATTTGTATATCTAAATAGTGGTTTCTGGAAAACGTCTTTAGGGTCTAATTTGGGATCTGAAATCAACTTAATTACCATTAAAATAAAGTTGATATTTGTTTAACTTGAAATAATGTTAATTGGAAACATAAGTTTAAATAAAAAAAGGAAAAAAAGAAAAAGACAGGAGCTCATAGGGCATCAAAAAATTCGTCCGCATTTGGGATTGAATTGAAATATTTTTTGCCATGAGCTTTTTAAATTAAATTAAACCAAAGAAAACTCCTTCCCTCCGAGGTTCATTTTATTAATTATGTGCATTTTATTAAAACTTCTTAATAAGAATAAAAAATTAATTGATCCGTTGTACAAGCATTTTCTTAATTCCGACCGCATTTCATTTTCGGTTCTTTCCTCAAAAGACCATCTCAGACATCGATCTACATGGTCTTCATATATCCTGACCAAGATTATGTCTGGACTTTAAAAGAGACTGTGACCTCTGAGTTTGTTTCGGCCTTTCTTCTCAGAGTAGTCAGATAGGAAACGCCGACCTCATCTAGTTTTTAAAAATATGATTGACGTGTAAAAGTGTTTGTGCAAACCTACTTACAGAAATAAAATCAAAGAGTTTCAAAAATTATATCTATACATATTATAAATTAAAGTCGATTTTTGTGTTCTTCCTGTGTGACCCGCAATGGATTTTGATGCGGTTTTCACCATTATTCAGAGATTTTATTCCGGAAGATTTATTTGTCATCATCATCATTTCAGCCGAAAGACATTCTACTACAGAACATAGGTCTCCCCAGGTTTATTGTAATTAAACTTACAACTAATAAACGAATCTCGATGTTTTGTCAAGTCGTAAAAGCCGTGCGAAGCAGGAACGGGTTGCTAGTATACCTAATCGTATCTATAAATATGAAAAGGAAAAAAACAGAACCCTTGATCCCTTTCTTCTTGCCCGTCTGTCACAGAGATTTTTTTTTGTGCTCAATAAGACTATACATTTTTTAGCATCGTGTCTTATCTTGATGTTTATCTCTTTATTTGTTTTTTATATACTTGCCGAAATGTTAAGCCATGTTTTGTATATTTTATCAAGGTCTGCGATACGATAAATACTTGCATACAAGCAACATTCAAAGATAATAATTATTTTAATATGACGTAGGTCAAGGTAAACTTCTTATCAAAACTTTTCAATAATAAAATTGTTTTTTTTTCAGCACACCTTTTTCACGCATAAAATACTGTGGTTTTCGTTATGTAGAACTTTAAGTTAGGACTAGTAAATTAAAGCAAAAATCAAAAAAAGAACAAACATAATTTGTTTTTTATGTGTCCCTGCAGATTCGCAGACTGGAGATGATGTATCGTTCGAGAGAGTTCTGTACCGAGGAGATATTCAACTGGATGAGATCCAACACGACTTGATCACAATAACTGGCTATGAAGGAACAAGTGTGGCAGTAGTTGGAGGTAAGTGCGATTCATATCAGTCTAAGGGAAACTATTATTTTTTAAATTTATAGATACAATTAACTTAAACACTGAACATTCGAATAGGTACCTAGTCAAATCCTAAGACGGAATGGCAAACAAAGAAAGGTACAATAATGCAGGATAATATTATATTGTTTGCAAAATTATTTTCCTACCACGTATCACTAAAGCCACTCGCTAGCGAGCTGTAACTGTAACATGCTTGATACAGTAACAAGGTTCTAGTGTGGTGGCAGGTTTGCGAACCACGTACACACTATGTTTTCTTGGTAACAGTACATGCAACGGTTTCAGTTACGGCTCGCTAGTGAGTACCCGGCTTTCTATACTTACCTACCATTGTACAGGTTGTGGCGTAAATAGTGGTCCACAGTTAAGGGGTCGATATACCAGATAATTTACTATAAGTAACATACATATTACAATTTTAACCATTTTTACAAGGGTTCCGAAAATATATATTTTTGTTTTTTTATTTACGAAATTTCTACCTTTTGTTAGTTTAGGTTTTAGTTTCAACAAAAACCATTACCTATTTTTTAATTTTGATTTCTGTTAATTACTGCTGAATACTAGAGCTATCGTGTAAAATTATGGTTTTTATGTAAATTTAGAGCTTTTGAAGAAAAAGTTCGTTCTTTTCTATTTTAACCCTAATTTTTAACATAAGTAATCATACAAATTCAAGAGCAATTTTTGTAAAAAAAAATATGTACTACTAAAATGGTTAAAATTGTAATATGCTATAGTAAATTATCTGGTATATCGAATCCTTAACGGTGGGCCACTATTTACGCCACACCCTGTATATAATTCTCATAATGATAAAAAGTCTACAATGTTCCCAATGTTCAAATGTTATACTACTTTAATAACTTTAGAATCTAAAAGGTATCAAAACACACAAATGTATTAGGTACTTACACTGAATTGTAACAAATAACTCTTTGATCAATATAACCGAGTATAATATGTTCCTACTATAATTATGTCGTTGTAAATACCTACATCGAACATTTCCAAAAAAAACGAATGGCAAGGTATTCAATATACAGGATGACAGAGTCATCGACGCACATACTCAAACCATGAATTCAGTACATAATTCTGAACGTGGCGTTGAAATTTTTCGTCCGTTATTAAAAAAAATTTGCTGTTCCAGACATTTTGACCGCGTAGGTATTGCAGTTTTCCATGAAACAGCTGTTTTTTTTTTTTATAATCGAAGAAATATTTCAACGCCCCCTGCGTTGAGCTCGGAATCGTGTGGGTATTGAATCCATGGTAATAAGTGGCATTGATGTCCCTGCTACCCGTATAGCGTGTATCAGAGACGTGAGGTCATATTTAAGGTTGTGGTACAGACCTTCAAGCTGGACAACGTTCTCTATGAGATCAACATCGTAATAAAAAAATCGGCCGTCCTATAGGTACACTAGGGTCGAGTAGGTAGCTAGGTATTGAAGTTTTGTATGGGACAGTAGATCATTTTTTCGCGATTACGATGTTGGTCCCACTAAAATAGTTGTTCAGTTCGATGTTCTGTACCACATACTTAAATATGATCACACCTCACTGATACACGCTTAATACAGACTTTTTTACATTTTCGTTAGAACTTAAGAAAAATATGGCGTAAACTATTCAGGTAAACTTATACCTATTCAATGTTACAAGAACTTAAAATCAACAAGCGGTAGATAACGTTATACCTACTTATTTCATACCTCAATCAATCTGCCTAGCCTTTTCACAACTATGTTCGGGTCGGCTTCCAATCTAACCGGATGCAGCTACATCGAGCGACTGCCTATCTGACCTCCACAACCCAGTTACTGGTTAACACGATACCCCTTGGTAAAACTGGTTGTCAGACTTTTTGGGCTTGTCATTAACGTCGTAACGACTGTCAAAGTTCTACGAATGACAGCCGAGAACTTTGTGTTATATTCATTCAAGACACGTGTAACGATCCGAAAAATATTGAGGAAAGTTAATAATAATAACATTATTAATAATAAAAGTTTTAGTCGTAACTTTTGTCACGGACATAGAAACAATAAAGCCAAAGACATCAATAATAGGTAATAACTATTTTTATTGATAAGGTCTTTATTTATGCAGTAGTTACGTATTAATAGGAATGAGCTGTGATGTATACCTACATGTATATTTTTAGCAATGATTTCATTACCTACCGGTTTTTTGTAATTACTTAATTACAAACACACGAATCGCATTTTGTCTGTTATTGCACATCCCTGTACATAGAACCTAGCGTCCTAGACGTTATATTTAGATGACGATTCATTTTGTTTTTCCTGGCATAATGACAATAATTTTATAGATGAATCTTTAGGTAATCCAAAAAAATCCCTGTAAGTACTTGTGTACCATAAACATGGTAGTGACATAATATGTTACATAATAATGTAGGTCGTGTTCATTATGCTTACGAAAAATCTTATCATTTTTCTTCCCGTCACTTATGATAATTTCTATTTTTTATCGCTTGATGGCTGTGAAATAGACAGGTACCTGCCTATGTTGTTCAGAAAGTTGTGATATCAGTAGCTATTCTGTCAATCCCTACATTATAGCGTCAGAGAGGGTGGATAGTTCACTTCACCTACATTTTCACGGTGAGAGTTTAGCAGGATAGAATAGCAGATGGATTCTGTAAAAATCTCGCCATCGCAACTTAGGTGACAAGTGATCAAATCAAATCAAATCAAAATATTTTTATTTCACATAAACCAACATGGGCACTTATGAAACGTCAGATGCTAGGTGCACGGTTCCAATTGGTCGTTTCCTATGGAGAAGAACCGGCAAGAAACTCCATGGTTACTCTTTTAAAAAATAATTGGCTTTTACAATGTTTTCAAGTTACAGTAGGTATGGGAGGACAACGTAGGCCTGTCAACAAGTACAGGTAAGTACTTGATACAATAAAAAATGGTCTACGGATCTAAAGTCTAGGTACAAGGCTTACAAAGTCCTCACATTTACAAAATAAGAATGTATCAAAAGGATAAATAAAATATAAAAAACTACTAAAACCAAGAGATATGATTGCCATTTCAACTAATAAATAGGTGAAAAATTAAAATTGTCTGTACCTATATAATGTCAAATAATAAAAAGATTATGTCAAAGAAGTATGTACAAATAAAAAATAAACATCGTAATTTGAGAACAGTTAATAGACATTTACGTAGTTATGCCGTTAATGAGGTGCCAGGGAAGCCACATGTGCAGAAGGAATTATTGCCAAACTACCTTGTCTTCAACGTAGTCTTTAATCTTATAATATGCTTTATTGATAAGGACACGTTTGACGAGGGTTTTGAACTTTCCGCCACTAAGGTCTGTAACCGATTTTGGCAACTTGTTATAAAAACGGATGCTGTTTACAAGAAATGACTTAGTTAATCTAAATTTAGGTATCACAATTTCATTTTTACTACGTGTATTTATATTATGGAAATCGCTTCTTATTTTGAAAAGTCCTAAGTTTTTGCGAACAAACAAAATACTTTCTAAGATATAAAGAGAAGGCAGAGTTAGTATATCAATTTCTTTGAATTTGTTTCTAAGAGACTCTCGAGGACCCATTTTATAGATTGCGCGGATTGCCCTCTTTTGTAAAATAAAAAGTGAGCTGTCAATAGTGCCAATCCCTAGATTCGGGTGGAATGGCAGCTTACTTCAAGGTCATTTCACCTAAGTTTTCTCGGAGATATGTACAGAATAGGCAGCAGCAGTTATTTCTTTTAAACATCTACATTCATAGTTAATAAAATGTTTTACTATATATTTTATCCAACCATTGCGCGTTGTGTGCGTAACTAGATACCTATGTATATAATATATCGACTCTATGATATTTACTCAAGAATTTCGACTTCATTCAATGTTATCAGGCTTTTGACGTCACCCAATAATTAATTCAGTTGATGTAATCCGACATTTACATAATTTCCGGCATTTAAGTCAACAATGCTTTGTAAACTGATCTACCTACCTCAAAACCTGACTCGTTGTAATATAAATATCTCCAATATTCACAACAGTATAATTCCTGAAGGGTTACATAAAAGGGCAGGCCAACCCTACACTCCATCTACAGTTTATTGACAACGGTAGTCGGTCACAGAGAGAAAACCAAACAATCCAACCCAATTTTATTATAAAATATTATAGAAAAACTATCCTCTGTTTAGGCCCGACATTTTGATATTAACGGCCTAAACAGAGGATTTGTAAATAAATAAATACAAATCCTCTGTTTAGGCCCGACATTTTGATATTAACGGTCGTAACGGTTGAAAAACGAATTTCCCAGGCTCTGACTACTATACGCGAAGTTTAAAAGTCAATAGGTATAATTTAAGCATATTATATACACGGAGCAAGAGACGCGCAAATTATTAGGTACCATGAATTTTCTGGTGGGTCTAGAGCGTGGCGCTTTAATGGCGACATTAATTTAAAACACGTATACGGTTTCGCGTGTTCGTTTTATGGATATATTTTAATTTCATTATACGTTATTATTTATTTACAATTTTCCACAATAGCCTCTTGGAGCAACCTGTACTTAAAGAACTGTAGCGCATTTGCCGGGGTTTCGGATCATCATAACATCGCATCAATGAAATTAAAACAAATAAGTGCAAAGAGTAGGCGAATTGAAAGAAAGAGAGAGAGCCCTATGTCGGCGAGTCGCGCAGGCGGTAGTGTTCAAATTACGAATTATTTTATGTTAAGTATTATAAATTTTTATGATTACTGGCCACTAGCCCTACCCGTGTGCTAAATTAATGTCGCCATTGTAGCGGCACATTTTATAATCATGTACTGATTTCAGATTTCGCGTCAATATTCTGAATATAATTTTATATCTAACACACCCCCGACAAAAAAAAAATCTCGGCAGAATCCGAAAGTGAAAACCATTCCCTGTGACACTTATCGTTCGTTTTAGTTCCGTTCTTTTCAATAGGATCTTGAACATCCAAACCCTTTTCTAACAAATCTTGTTGGCATTGGATTACACAATCTGTTTCAGCCAATTTGCGGCTAAAAATATCAGTACGAGTACCCCAGTACCCCTCTATAGGGAGCGACGCTATTTGAGGGAAAGTCCCATATTTTTAAGAATGTTCGCAATCTAATCCCAATCTATCAAAAATACAATTAATTTACCTACCTCTAGCTGTACAAGGATCTTTCTATTTGTACCTAGGTAGATACCTACATTATACAACATGTCCCGGAATTAACGCATACTACCAAACCCCCAATCAGAATATTATGAAAAATAATACGATTCAACATTCTTTATTTATTAAATTAGTTATACTGATTGTGGGAGAAAAATGTGACCACATTACAAATCTACGCACGCACACTGTCGCACAGTGCGTAGTACATATATATCGATGGTCGCACACGTATAACTCTTATAAGGGTCTAGCGTAGTAGGTACTTCGCTTACTTTGGTTTGTTTTGATTGTACAGCGGAAGTGTGACTGTAATTTAAGTATTTTTTTTTTTTAATAAAAAATTACCTGTATTGAAAATGACAGAAATCGTTTCTGAACAAACTACTTTCATAATGGGCATTAATTCAATTACCTACACATTGTATAAAGCATACCAATACGATTTGTATGAATAAATAACTGTAGCTTGTAAAAAAATCCTGACGCACTTGAAAAGGCAAAACCAAAGCAAAATAGACTATTAACCTAATTCTTTACGAGGTAGAAGGCGATAAGTTTCCAAAGAATTGACATCATAATTGACAAGCGTTGAACGAAATAACTAAAACATTATCCTTGTAGAAAAAGGAAAGTAGCTTGTCAATTTTCCGGTGTACAATTTACCTAGGTGGAAACTTACTTTGTAAATAAAAACTTATGATTTTTTTATTTCAGAATACTCAATCTTGTTCGAGGGCCACGTGTCGGATGGGGAGGTGAGAGTGCAGGCAACGGGGTCGCTGACCCTGCCCGCTGACGTCACAAACCTGGCCCTTGAACTGCATGCAGCAGGAGCCAGAGCTGTGCTGCTTCTAGACGTCTTAGAATCAGGTACCTACTTGGACTAACTATAACGAAAATTCATAACATTTACTAAACTTCAATGTTAACCAAACGTAACTGAAGTGAGAGCTTCGTTTAGTGATCGATGTTCCCCGTAGACTATTCCAACGGTCTAACCTCTTGGTAACCGGGGTCAATATAATATGGAATCTAATATAGCAAACTTTTTGATATGGAGAAAAGATAAAATCAATGTGCATGAGAATGAGATCGAAAAAGCTAGCGAAGCAAACATTTAGATACACCGGAGCGTCATATTAAATCTTAGTCATTTCTGTGGATAATCTTAACTTAGAGATAATGACAAATATCTTTTATTAAATTTAAACAAAACATAGACAGGTATTTCTTTCTCTTTATGTACCTACCTATATGGAGACAGACATTAATAGTGTTTATTTATGAGAAAATTATTCGAAATTGTCGAATAATTTAAACCAAAAATTAATAATTTAAACCAGACAAATCGTAAAGAAAGAATTGATGTTTTTTCAATAAAAGAAAAGTCACGTAAGATCTAAAAATGAGGATAACTTGCAATAAGTATTTAAAACCTGTACATGTACTAAAATCTATACGAGCTATCATACTAGTCTCTAATAAAATTGTTATCGAGATAACAATTTTATTTTAAAATAAATTATATTTTCATTCCGTATTTCGAGAAATAAGGAATGAAAATATAATTTATTTTGATTTTCTGCAAGTCGTCCTAAATGGGCCGTAGGCATGTAGGACGAGTTGATGAATTACTCGGATATAAATATTTGCGCACACAATATTCAAGTTCATGAAACCTTGTTAAAAATAGCTCCACGTAAAGACAGTTTAGTATTCAATCTTTATTAGGTTGTTCTCTTGTCTTATACCAAACATTCCGCCGTTTATAGGTAATCTGTCCAGTATTCGACTTTTGTTGAAAAAACTAAGTAATTTCCGCGCTTATACCGAAAACTCGAAGCCGAAAAGATAAGCGGGTCATTATTTAGAGCTACCTAAAGACAAAACATAGGTACTGTTTATAATCCAAACGAGACAGAAAATCACAAAAAGATACTAAAGGTGATATAGATAGCGCTAAACAATAGAGGCTAAAATGTCTTTGCTCGTCCTGAAATCAGAATATTTTCTCCGGACGTCGCCGCGTCGTGTCGTAGAATGCAAGTCAAATAGAAACATTTCAAGGGTGTCAAAATGTGTCCTTGTTTTTCAAATTTTATTTCTTTATTTTCGGGAAACTTACAGCTAACTTATACAGTGTTCTTAAACAATATGTAATTGAAAGCTATTTACAAGTTTCCACATATAAACATGTGTTGTCTGCTATTAAGAATTTATTATTTTCAATTTATTTATACATTAAATTATTTACTGCTGTTTTAGAGCCAAGTGTAGTCATTATTGCAATGTTCCATAAAACAGACTTAGGAGGATATATTATGACTGTCTCGATGATCTATAGTGCCTGCAAACGCGAACGCTGAGCCCGAGGTCTGAATTTGTGCCTGGTGATAGGCTGGAGTTCTATTACACGCGTCTCATATTGTAACAGGCGAAATGTAACTGTATTCCTGTGCGCATATGACAAATCTAACTTTAGAAATTAAGGACACTAAACAAATCCGATTTTTTTCTAAAACTCTAAGATTTTATGGCTCTTCGAGTTTAAAATTGGATTGTAACGGTCTGGTACTGTACTTATACAATTATTGCACCTAAAACAAGTGTGATTTTATACTATGAACATTTTGTGAAGATCTCTTATTTGATTCCACCAGATGTACCTTTGGAGCCATCCGTGACGTTCTCCTCGGAGTCGTATGTGCTGTCTGTGGGCATGGCGCAGGTAGGCCTCGTAGGTCGCGTCTCGGCGACTGCTGACAATGGCGAGGCGGTCATCTACTCACTCGGAACAGATGATGGTAAGCATTTCATCGTCGTTTTTACCTAAAGCTAACTGATGGTGTTGGTTGCTCACTGCATTGCACAAGTTAGGTGGATACTGATTACATTTGATAAGCCTCAAGTGCTGTGCTGTACGATATCCTGCATGCCTCCCTACAACAGTATATATAGCCACCTTTTCTTCTCGCAAATCATAAGAACTGATTTAAATCCGTCAAAAAGTACCAAATAATGTTACCCTGGCCAACACACATTTTCAAATTACATACTCAAGGACGTCACGATTTGTGTTCGGCTTTTTTTATTTTTTATTCCAATCCATGGAAATGTATGTTTAACTTTGCATAAAAAATACAAAAGTTGTCATGAATAACCATAACAAAAAAAAAAAATAACGCTTTAGTTGTGGGCAGGATCAAACTTCACAAATACTGTTTTGCATTTGAATAAACTTGCTGTCTGTCTGAATGGTAAAAGACAAAAGTTGTTAGTAATATTTCTACTTTGTTATTCAGCCCAAGCCCCCTCAGAAGATTTATAGCACTAAGCTAAAAATGTTTTTCTTCTAGATTTACGCGGGTGGAACAGCCAACCACATTAGTTATCCAGGTTTAAAGCACTTACCCACGTTCAAGGTGCGGTTTTACCTGCGAGATTGTACCGCCCGAAGACCTAGACTTGCCAATCTTGAATACAGTCATCCTTTTAGACTACATTTTTTTTAAGCTTAAACTGTATTTTATATAAAGAAGAAAGAAAACACGTTTATTTGCGGTAAACATGACGCAGGGGCACACACAACAAACACAAAAAAAGACCAAGTTTGGGGAAAATATGCGTCACATCCACGCAAAACGGCCATCGCTCAGTATAATATAACAACAAATGAAATAGATACAATGATAGGTCAATTTGCTACATTAAGGCAGTAAGCGACCTTTTCCTACCCTTGTTTACGTACAGACGATCCATGGATGGTATTACACGGGAGCTAAGACGAACTCATTATCAGGTTGTATAAGTAAAATTGCCCTTATTTGACTTGTAGGTTCACCGTAAAAAAACTATAATAAATAGTAACTATTCATAAAATATATTATATTAAGTAGAAACAACTCATAAAGATACAATCAATTCGCGGATTTTGTTAGGTATGGACGAAAATGTGAAAATCCGCCAACTTATCACAATATAATGAGATTAATTGCACAAAGCAGATGAGATTCCCCATTTGGGAAGAATGGCTAGCATTATTCCGACTCATTACGGCAGATACCGACGTTAAATTCACGTATTTTCATATTTTCATTTTAACACGCGAACTTAAATAATTGCCTGTTGACTGGAGAGAAATCTGTGCGCTAAATTAAATAGCATTTTTATTTAAAAGTCCTTCACGAATTCTTGAACATTTTTGAAAACCGTTAGGTCATCAAGAAATAAAAAAATATTTATCATCTAGTGTTTAAGTTTAAATGTAAGTTTATAAACTTAATTCTTATAATTTGTTTATCGTACCCAAACGGTAAATTTCAACGCGCGCCTTAAATGCTTCAAAAGCAATTGTACTTCGCGAAGTAATTGTTGATCTTAAGTAGGCGCCTAGGTGAAGTTAATTCCTCCTTCACTACACAACACCTTGCATAAGCATAAAAGTTTGAATTTAAATCTGAGAAATTGTAGAAATCTAATTAAATTTTATTCTAGGCATATTAACATAGGTACGTGTTTAGGTAAGTATTATGTTTTTCTTACAGAAAAGAAATGAGAATGCGAGCGTTGACCTACCAAGTTCAAAATTTAATATAAAATTTTCATATTGTTGCAGCACATCTTCAGACTCGTCTTTCTATAAGCAATGAGGGTGAGCTGTATTTGTCTGCTCCGGCTAACAGTGGTGTCTACACTTTCCAAGTTATTGCCGCTACAGTCGATACACGAGCGACGGGAACAGCTTCGGTATGAATTCTTCTATAAATACCTAAATATTATACATAACCGTTTCCAATGTAGGTTCTAATTCAATGAGAATAATCAATACTTACCTACTTACATTGTTACTGTTAAAGATATCATCATCTGCCTAGCCTTTTCCCAACTATGTTAGGGGCGGCTTCCAGTCTAACCGGATGCAGCTGAATACCAGTATTTTAAATGAGCGAACACTCACTACTAGTCATGTTACTGTTTAAGAAATGGTTTATTTAATTGAAAACTTTAGTGTTAGGTAACCATCAAAACCATCTCGAAATGATTATTCCTTTTAAAGGAAAAACATTAATAGTTTTTCTTTAAGGAAGTAGATGGTTGTCAGTTTCTCGACCCTTGTTATTAAGTTTTGTTCATTGGTTTTGCAGGTACATTTAACAGTACAAACAGTCCCGGTTTGTGATGACCAAGGCATCGGAATGGCCCCGCTGGTCGTATTAGATAGAAATGAGGAAGCGGCGCACAATAATCTTGTCGTTCTTGACTCCACGCTACACGCTGGCTGCCACTTCACTTTAACGAACCGTTGGCCCACTAACCAGCCGTGGTTGTACGTTGACGAAAACGGACTGCACACAATACCCATCGATAGAGAACACGAATCTATAGCATTTATGGCGCTTTCACAGGTTCAAGTAGAACTGACATTACATTGCGAAAGTGATAGCGCTACACGTGAAAAACGCTCAGAAAGAACAGAACGACTCGGTCCCTACGACTACGGTTCAAACAAATGGATTCTCACAGACTCGATCCCATACAACCCTAGTCGGAGCTTGGTGAATCTAATTGTGAACGACATCAACGACAACAATCCCATATTTGTCGGTAAAGAACACGAACCGATTGTCGTCGGATACCCCACTGCTGAGCTCGAGGAGAGGATATTACCCCGTTCTTTGGCGGAGTTAAAGGTAGGTTTACATTATGCAAATGTTTTATATATCTCCAACATGAATGTCGTAAACTCTGTGTCTTGCATGTATGTTTTATTTTTATGTTCCCACGTTGTAACATGATTCACGTCGGGAAAGAGTTTTATCTTTGAATATAAAACCGACTGTCTGACCTGAGTGACTCATTGCCGCCAAACCCAACGTTGTTAATGACAAGGATTGTTTGTCATTCAAGCGTTCGTCAATGCCGAATAACTTTAATGTGTGACGACAGGTATAATAATAATAGCTAAGTATTTAGAAAATCAAACCTACCTAAGCAATTCACATATTTTAATGTTTACCTGTCTAATTGCAAAAAAAAAATGTAACTGCAATTTCCTGCACTTCGTTAAAATATGAATCTACTAGCTTCTTCCCACACTTCGTCCGCGTGAAATTTCACCCCCCCCCCCCCCCATTCACCCCCTTAGGGGCTGAATTTTGAAAAATCCTTTCTTAGTGCACCCCTAGACCTCATAAGGAACCTACGTGCCAAATTTGGAATCTCTAGACCCAGCGGTTTGGGCTGTGCGTTGATATGTCAGTCAGTCAGTTCTCCTTTTATATATATAGATTGCAAATTAAAACTTGCTAGCTTGAATTTACTTAAAATGTTATCATTTTCAACTTTCTAGATTCGCTGAAAACTAAGAGTCGGTGCTATTTCGTCATAAATTGTTAAGCAGACCCCGCCTGGTCTGTCGGTTAATTTAATTTTGTAGTACATAGGGCAATGCATTTTATTATACCCAAAGGTATTTTGTCAACCTTATGTACCAACATTGGACATTCAGGGAAATGAATTAAAAAGCATATTGACACCCGTCGTCGCTATATTATACATTTCATACAACTGTTAAATAATGAATTGAATATATTGAAATGATATATGATATACAAATACAGGGCCGGTAGCCGGATATGCCTACTACCTAAAAATGTAAGGACGTGGAAAAACTACGTCACACTAAAAGCTTGGCGGCACACCGCACAGTCATGTCGATATGTAAAACCTTATCGTGTATTGCCCACGGCTGTTAACAAACAACTGTAATGAAGTCCGATAAGCTTTTCCAAAGCATTAGTAAACACGCGGGTCATGTTATTGTAATAATTAAGTGGCAATAGCCTAACGGTTTGGTCAGGTTTGGCCTCGGACCTGAACAGCGAAAGGACGTGAAATGTTTGCAACATTAATTTATGTAAACGTAGATTAGGATGCCCTCAGGCTAGGTGGATCAAACATTTTGCAGGTTAGCTGATAGCAGCTGAATGAGAAAGATCGAGGATCGTGCTTTAACTATAGCATGCAATAAGTACGGGAGGCCTATTTCCAACAGTGGACTTGCTGAAGTTGAGGATGCATCATTAACACAGTTGACTAGAAACTTCACTAGGATGTCCTGTCTGTGGCGTAAGGGCCTGTGGGTCAAGCCACTCTAGGCCTATCACAGGTTTATTTAACTTAGGTGGACAGTAATTTGTAACCTACACATCTATATTTATATAATACTCCTATGCTTTTCAAAACAGGCTACAGACGCTGACATAGGTATAAACGCGGCGCTAAGGTACTCGAGTTCTGAAAGCGTGTTGGCTGTGGCGCCAACGACTGGGTTCGTGCACGTGCGCACTGGGGCTCAGCTGCAACACAACCAACTCCTCACCGTCACTGCCACCGACAAGAATGGACAGGGGCTCGAAGGAACTATTGAACTTGTGGTAATTATAATATCATGGTATAATTTTAGCAGCTCCAAAAGGGGACAGTAGGTATGTTGTGTATGAAGCCGACCCCATCATAGGTAGTTGGGAAAATGCTAGGCAGATGATGGTATGGATGAAAGATGTTAAATTGTGAATTTATCTAAGAAACAACATACGAGGCATCTTTAAATTTAGGAAAGTTCTCGCTCAGAAAGCCTATTAAAATATTTTGGTATGATAATTGTCAAAACATAGAATAAATAAGTAAATAAAAATATTACTTTAGCATCGCATAAGCCTAGAACCTTCAACTTGTACGGATTTGGTAAGATATCGGTAAACTTGATATACCTACTTATAAAAGCCTTGATACTTACATTTTAATTAAGACTAAGAAATATGTAGAGTGACAATACTAGGCTTTTATTAAATTAGGAATACTCGTAGTCATTTACTCATTCTTGAGTTTTTTATTTATTGATACAATGATCAGAATGGCGGAAGATTTTACAATAATTATGAAGAAATCACACAAATGAATGACCTTAACACCCATAACATTGAAAGGTATAAGATTGATAGAAATACCTTTTCATCACCATCATTATTGCAATCCTTCAAAACTGTTTAGTTTCTTACTTTGATATTAATTACCTCAAAATATTCTGGTTAAATTAATTTTGACCGAAATGTGTTTAAAATTACTTCCTATCCATAAGTAGAGGAAAAACACACTACAGTATTTATTAGGTACCTGCTACCGACTTTAATTGGCCATGAAAGTTCATTGTTTGTTTAACATTATGCTCAAACACTAAATTATTTAAATAAAAAAATAATTCGTCACTTAACTTCTAACGATAGGTACTTATGCGGTGTTGGTTTAGGTTAATGATAATAATCATCTGTAACAGATCCAGATAACAGATAATACATAATACATAACATTCATTATCAGTTTTTAAGTTTTTTTTTTTAAGATTTCAGTTGCTACCTTCTCCTATATCAATCTTAACGAGACGACAGTTATAATTCTTAGTAAATTAGAACCAGCTACAATTTGTTTAGAATTTATTGCCCGCTAAATCTACTCCAGTAACAAATCAATGTTTAATTAAGCCACAAAAAAACTTGCTCGGGGGCAACAGCACTTACCGGATGGGACAACATCCTGTTAACGTTCAAGTAATCCCACTGCATGCAATAAAGAAACCACTTATTAATTAAACTTACTTCTTTCAACTACAAAACATTAAAGTTACGATAATTTAATCAACGAAATAACTACACAAGCTTAACTAAATATTCTTTGCTTCTGTGAATGGCGACCTTAAACTTTAATTTAATTTAAATAAGCAAACTAGTAGATATATGTATAGTATTTTGTAGCCAGTGCGTTAACCTGCTAATTCCGTTTAGTATGTCATAACTTGAAGTCATGATAATATTTGTATTTCCAGGTAAAACTCTTAGACTTGAACCATATAGCCGTAGTGACTGTACGAGATACCTTCCTAGACGATGAAACGACTGTTTTGACTCGGTTAAGTGATGCCATCGGATATGAAGTCAAAACGTTGAGGTCAGTCGTCATATCTGATGACATAGATGAGGGCGGTACCAGGAATAAACGTGAAACTGGAACTTCTAGCGCTTCACTACAACTTTACGTTTATGGAATAGACGAGAGAGAACCTGTCCCCGTAGACCAGCTTGCTGCGTAAGAATATTATGAATATACAGAAAATAATAACGACAGAGCAATTATCAATTTTTCTAAAAATACTTTCTTTTCCAGAGATATAAGCACTAATGTCGCAATGGCGAATGTTGTCAGTACCATCCCACTGGAAGATCATCTAGGAGATATGAACATTTTAGATCGTCAAATTGGCTTGTTAGTTGCCACGATAATCCTCAGCGTACTACTCTTTGCAGTTATCTTGCTGGTAGCCATTTGGTTCTTCCTAAGATGGTAAGCGACAGTTATTAAAATGAGCTCTTGTCTGATATGCCCATCCTATAAGATAGTAAACTGATTCATACTTTTATCTTTTATCTCTAGGAGGAAGACTAAAAACTACGATGATTTTAATGATGAAAACAGCATAGCATCCAGAAATGCATCACTAGGGGAACTACCAAAACCCGAAGTTGTGCAACCGCGACTAAACATCGAAGATCTGAAAAAAAGCGAAAAGAGACTGCAAGAAATGTTGCAAGCTCCTATTGAAGAGGTTACAGTAGAACCAATGATGAGAAGAACAGAGGCTCCTGTCGAAGCTCTTCTTGATTTGCCAATACTCGAACCTAGCGCGCCGATAGTCATACAATCAATAGACAAATTAAAAGATGCAGAGCAAACCTCGGATGACGAATTTGGAGAAATTAGCTTAAAACCAAGGAAATCTGTAGTAACGTTCAATGAGAACGTTGAAAAGATCATCCACGTAGAAGACAATATAGACGACGACGTCGACGTCGAAGCCAACATCAACGTCGACGCCTTAAATTCCGGATTTGAAGTTTACAGATTGTAATTAATGAAAACTATAGATGACAAACTCAAACTAATTGTACAATAACTATTTCTATAATATATTTTTACTTATTCTAAGTGATACTCAACTTTTTTTACAAATATATTTGTATCATTTTAAACTGTTATTTTTCTTTCTTAAAAGATATAGAGTAGTTAGTTATACACACATATCTAAATTGTTGTTACCTGAATCAACTAATTTCGCAACTTCATACGTAATACCAAAACATATGTAGTTCATTTACTGAAACAATAAGTGTGATTATATGTACCTCTGAGAGCTACTTAAGGACACTGACACAAAACTGAATTCGGTAAAAGGCATTGTTCTGTTTATGGTATTTGATGCTATCAGACATACCATATTAAATTGTCTAGGTATACCTACCAACTTAAAAAATATCGCGTATGTCGACAGGCATCAAATGGTTGTGTTAGCTATTTATCACTTTTATAGATACAGCAAGCAAAACAAAGTTCGCCGCCAAACGCTAGCACAAATAAATTGCGTTGGGCGTTTCTTTTAACGGTTTAAAATACGTTCACATTCTTTAGATTTTTATTCTGTCATGTATAGGTATAATTCACTGTCAGCGACCTTATAGGCCACAGTATAATTTATTTGGAGCTTGCTTGTTCTTAAACTAGCGATGCTCGGTGAAATTAACCTCTAAGGATATAGATGTAGGCTGTTGTCGGAACGCGACGTTAGAACCTTTTCACTTGTTAAACGACTTGCCAGTCCAACATAGCAGCGACAAACGCGTAACAATATTATGACTAAACTCGTATTTACAGTTATCCTCGGAGGAACCGTTTTTTTAATGTTGCCTACCTATAGGATGTTAATATTCAAGTCGCAGTTTGAGATAGAATCTGTGACATTTTCGAACACGGGTGACAAAACAAGCAGGCTTGGATCATCAACTACGCCCCCACATGCCTGTTGTATTATGCAGTGCTCTATCATTGTTGACGTCTCCAAAACTGAAATTATTGTCATCACTCATTCACCGTATAAATTACAACATCCCTGCTATTATAAAACTGAAACCAAAACTTTCTTGAATTTAATACAAAATCTTCCTAACGGTGATTTTTCAGATAATGAATTTTATCATAATGACTTGAAAACTAGGAAAAACACTATCTACCATTTATTTCGTAATTTTATAAGTAGTTGATAGAACTTCAGGAAACCAAATAAAAATGACATCACAATTTTTATTAGCCATTCGATCATGACATATGATATTAGTATCTACACGAGTATAGTCAACCTATTTAGCACTGCGGTTGCTACTTACCTAGTTTCAAAATAACCTATAAAAGGAAAATATCTGTATCCTATTTGAGTAGAGAATTAGAGCCAACTGAGCTTTTATATTCATTTAAAAGAAGTATTTATTTCAAAATATTATGTTTAAAACAATTCCATGTTATTTTAATTAGTTATTTTAGATGAGGCCTTATGGAACTAAATGGACCTTATAAACAGGTCCTGAATTTCTGCAGATGACACCTACCTATACATTTATTCTCGGACTTCTGCTGATTTCCCCGAATGCAGAAAGTTATGAAAGGCAAAATAGGAACTTCAAATTAAAAGGACGAAGTTTCCAGATAATTGCCTCATTCTGCCTTGAACATTCACGTCATTAGGTTCGAGTTAACAGACTAACTTTTCTACATCATAAAGCAAAAATGTTGACACACAAGTAGGTACTTTGTTTTCTTCGTACAAACATGAAAATCAGTCCAACAAACTGTATTTCATATTGTTAACAGGGCACATACGGTGCTGTTACCTTAAGTAAATGTGAATTCCCCATTTACGATGACAAACACGTTGTACCTTGGTACTTGCAAGTAAATAAAAAGTTTACGCAAACTTTTCCACGAACATTTTTCAGAAGCTCGACGTAAAGTCGATTCAAATCATATCTTAAGTTCCAAAATCTCCAATGCAAATGCAACACAAGGATTAATAATAACTGCAAAATATGTTATGAATATCAGATACATGAACTTTTGAACAACAATCAAACGATGTTAAACTTCGCACATTTACATGTGAATTATATTTTATGACCACAATATGAATGCTTTAATATTATCGAAGTATGTTGCAAGTTTTGTACATTCTTCCTTCCAGGTGTTTACGATTCAACTCTCATTCAACAGCTGATATAGCGCGTTCAAGCGACAGCTACTGTGATAAAAAGCAAATCACAATCAGATGCCGAGTCGTTGTGGAACGTGCCTCGAGTACCGAGCCGATGTAATGCGAACACGGGATGCACTCCGAGATTATATTTTCACTTGTTCAATACGAGCTTAGGAGGATATTTGCAGCTTTCGATATAATCAACGTCGACACCACGTCGTAAGATAGAACTTTTGGCTTTAAATTACATGAGCCAACAAATAATACGGGATCGTTAAGTCAACAAAGTCAAATCATTTATTTTGAATACGCACATAAAAGGCACTTTTGAGCGTTAAAATTTACAAAAAAATAGAATTGATTCAAGTTGCCTCTCCCAAAAATTAGTTTCGTATACATGTAGAAGAACGGGCAAGAAACTCCACCATTACTCTTTTAAAAATGCTTTAAAATATTTTGTATACATTAATTATATAATCAAAATCAAATCAATCGAAATCAAAAGTCATTTATTCAAATTAGGCTGAGAATCAGCACTTTTCGAACGTCAAAATTACATAAGACAGTCCCCCAAAACGCCCGCCCTTCGCCACTTCCTAGTGCTTTCGCTGGGAAGAAGAAATGGCGGAACAAACTCCCCAGCAGCACAGCTGTCTGTTCAGTTAGAAAATAATTGCTTTTATACAACACTAGGTATGAAAAGTAATTAACGTTACAGGACACAGGACATTAAATTAAATTAATTATATGTCAAGACGATGAAACTATTTAAAATGATAGGTATGATTACACAGTAGCAGAATATCAAGTACCTACATACTTATAGAAATCGATTTAAATGAACAGAATGATAATAAGGTAAGGTTGTATTTTCTGGCCTACTTTATTATATACCTATTAATACTATCATTGTTCACCCTTTCCTTGTCACCAAAAGCAATTCTATTAAGAAATATTCTAGGCTCTATTCAAAGTTTGAGTAGGTACTTCTAACTGAACCGATAGGTCCTATTGGGAAGTTTGCGCCAATTCTTCTTCCCAGCGAAAGCACTAGGAAGCGGCGAAGGGCAGGCGTTTTGGGGGACTGTCTTATGTATTTTTGTCATTCAAAAAGTGCAAATTCTCAGCCTAGTTTGAATGAATGACTTTTGATTTTGTACACACCTACTCCACTATAAAATAATTTCTGTTTTATACTACAAGGATGAGTGAATGCCGTTTATTCAAACTGGTTCCTGATACGTCTAAGTACGATAATCCTATGTCTAACAAAAACTAATAAAAACGGTACTTCCAAAGATAGCAAGCTTATTTTTTTTTTTTTTAGGTTCTTCGAACTCTTGTCGTCGCAATAAATTAACATTTTTAAACCTTTTCGTAGAGAAATAACAGTTTCGAAATGGAATAATTAATTATCATTTTATTATTAAGTTTCGGCAGCAATGCATTTTGTAAACCCTCTCTGATACCTAGTTAGGTAGCAGTAGTAGTTATGTAGTACGAGTTCCTAAATCCTACTACAATCCTATATATACGTATCCTATAATATTACAAATGTGAAATTTTGTATGTTTGGATGTTTATTACTCAGCTAGCTTCTGCCCGCGGCTTCGCTCGCGTGGATGTCGGAAATTACCCAACGGGAACGTGCTACCGGGACAAAAGATAGCCTATTACTTTTCCGAAAACGGTCAAAAAGTTGGTTTTTTAAAGCAGTGTATCTCTTAAACCGTAAATACTTTTGACCAAAGAAAAAATTATGATATTTTCAAGTCTTACTTTAATACAGTGATGGAACTGAAATCATAAATAAATATACATTAATGCATCAAAATAATGTTCAAATACACCTCTTAATTTTCTTTAAAAGCAGTTTATCCCTTCATTAACAATTTTAATTACAATTAAAAATATACCATTAAATGTCTACTGCCAAACTGCATTCAGTGATGGATTATTTGTTATTAAATAGTTTTTGTAAATAGATAATTGCTTCATATTTGCAATAAATTACCACCGTTGTGTCATCTCGCTTCTCTTTCTTTTCTATGCAGCCCGACAGTGACCACGCTTTAGGTCATGTAGTCGCCTTAAAACATGAGCTACCTGCGAGTGAAAATCCCGTCAAAATCGGTCCAGTCATTTTTGGTTATATACCGTAATACTTTTATATGCATTTAGTAAAAAACTGTTATTTTGACATTACAAATATATAATTAAATTTTATTTAATTGTTATATATGTATGTGGATCACACACACATAGTCTGCTGAACGGATTTAGCTGAAATTTGGCACACAGATAGTTAATAACCTGAATTAACACATATTTTTTATCCCGGTAGAACGGTTCCGTTGGATAATTTCCGACTTCAACGCTGGCGCAGCCGCGCGTAAAAGCTAGTTAGTGCATAAATGCGCTTAGCATGTTAATTGTATAAGTAAGTATATCAAATTATGCCACTCTGCAAGAGTTTGTAAGTGTCTTAGCAAAATGTCGCGCGAACTTAAATTACTAGCTGTTTCACGCCTTACTTCGGCGAAGTTAGTTCTAATGCATATTTGTAGTTATAACCTATTATAATACTATATTGAATCTTCCTATATAAATAAAAATGAATCGCTGAAATGTATGTACGTGCATAACTTCGGAATGACTGCACTAAATTGGATAATTATTTTTTTGCTATGTTCGGTATTGTCAGGACAGGGTTTTTATGAAGGAAAATATCGGAAATTCGAAAAAAAATTGCAGCCGTGCGAAGCTGAGGCGGGCCACTAGTTTAAAATAAAGACATGAATTATCGCCAGCTACGCTTGGAAGCGGATCTAAGGTCCAATTTAAAATAACTAACTACGTAAACATACCAGACTTGGTAAACAATTCTAAATTTTACCGAGGAATCACCGGGCATGTGATAATTGTATGATGTACGACATGATGTACCACCAAGGTTACAGTAAGTAAATACATGTCTCTTAACTCAGTACTTAGTTCCGTTTAGTTATTGTTAAGAAAATCCCAATGTTTTAATGTAGCTTCCCTCATTGGAATCTTTATTAGTTTATCTTCGTAGGTAATCTTTGTATGTACTCACAAATTAGTAAGTGCTAGACTGATTTCCTTTTACGAGTGTTGCGATGTGATAATTTTAAAGAACATTCTAAAATAATTCTATTTAACACTGCGATGTTAATAATATATTATATTTTTTCCAATACCAAATAATCATTACGTAAGCAATTCACAATAGGTCACATACCTACATTGCATAATAACTACAGAAAAACTTCGTCTAAAATAATACTTCAGGCAAAAACACTTTGATCGATAGACTTTTGGTAAAATAAAGTCATAAACATTTTATTATTTGGCATTATTATACCGTAACTTAATAAGTTTCTAAACGTTTACACTGCAATAATACTTTTATTGTTAGGTAGGTACTGTGTTGCTAAAAGGCTGCCGACGTGTGAATTAAAGAGAACCGTAAGGAATTTATACGAGATATCTCTACAAGGAATAACAAAATGCAAATCAAATGTCTCCTTTATTTTGTTTACAAGTGTTTCCAAAAAATGCGCATTTGTTATAAAATGCTGACACATTCGACGCCCCAATAGAAGGTTCAAAAAAAGTAACATAATAAGTTTTTTTTACAGAAACTGCCTTCTATTTCATAACTTAAAATCCTGAAAGATTTAATTAGCAAAATAATTTTATAATTTAGTAGGTGCTGGAGTCCTAGAGATGATTTAAAATCTCATTTTATAAGTAATGTCAAATACTTTTTAAATAAGTAATTATTGGATCTCACTAGGAGACAATACATTAAAGAATAATCAAGTTTCATATCAACATCAACGCTATCAAACTACAAACCTATGTCGAAGCAAAAAAAAAATTGATATCCGGAATGAAGAAGATATCTTCGTGATGAGAGAGATGATCCCGAGAGAGGACACGACTAAGAAGTAGGAAGCATCTGTGTTTCAATTACACAAGATTGCTATCGAAGTAACGACCGCAAGGGAACGACAAAAATAAAAGACGCTGCATTCGTTTCTTCTCGAATGACGTAATCATTAGAGATAGGACCTTTTTATTCAAACCATACAAAAAAAATCTACTCAGGGCTGACTATTAGTATTCCAACGCCAAATAATTATCGGAGGAATAATTTTGAATTTTTGACAGTTCGACCATACAAAAACTGTCAAACGTCAATTTTATTCCACGAATAAAAATTATCTGTCGATTGAAAAATCAGCCCTTATTTTTATAGAAATTTTTGCAGTTTCGGTATTTAATAGAAGCCATTAGTCTTTCGTCGGCATAAGGTGTGGTTTGTTGATAAACTGACATCAACGGACAAAATTAGCAAGACTTACACGTCGTCTCTTATCGTGTTTTTGCTTAAAAATATTGTACACTTAATTTTCCTGTCATTTATTATCTAGTGTCCATAAACAGCAAAGCATAAAATTTACAAGTTTAACCGACAGGATACACAAGTTCGATGCAACTTTTATAGTTTCAACTCTACCGTTAGCATCAAGATTTATAGCATAGGTATCCACGTCTAATATTAGGTGTTTCTAATGCATTTAAATTATGTTACCTCAATAAACAGATAAGAGGAAACTGATATTTATCACAATCAGAATTTTAATTGCTCTAAATGTAGGTACAGTATAAGATTAATAACATAAATAAATGAGATCAGCTAAATTTTACCTTACGGCGTGCAAATCATTACATTAATTATACAAATAAAAAATATAAAAAATGTCAACAATACAAATAGAATTACGAGACAAAAATTAAAAAAAAAACAGATAGTCAGGAAATTATAAGAAACATTAACACTTTATTTCATGTCGTTTAACTAATAAATTCGCAATAATATGTACTAGGTAATTATAAGAGTAATTTTCCATAAAGTCACATCATTAAAATTTAAAAAGTATTTTACTGAGTAATAAATAACATTTTCTTAAAAGTAGAACAGTTACCTTAGATTTGAAAATGTGAACAGAATAAAAGTATTTTATATGTCTTTATAAAATAATTTACATTCATTAACTTTACACAATACCTACCGGTGAATGAACTGAAAATTGGCAAGAGCACTTCTATCTCATAATAAAATATACAAGTTCGTTTTTTGGGAGGGCAGTCGTGTTTTTAATCTTTTTTATGTATTTATTTTTATTTTATACATTTTAGTGACAAGCTTTATTCACCTAAGTCAATTTATAATAAAAATAATTAATAATTTATAATAAAAAATATATATAATATAAATAAATTATATAGGTATATTTGGAATGTGCTCATCAAGGCCTTTTATTTGATACCATTTTGTAATAATTGAAGAAAAATATATTTTTCCACTTTACTGCCGCCATATTGAATTTAAAAAAAATATAGCCAGTGTCACTCGGGACGATGTAAGGATTCTAACGATACCCCATACATTCAAATCTGTTCAGGCATTTAAAAGTTATGGTGGAATAAAGAAACTCACATACATACATACCTGCATCAACCCTGAATACATTACACTCCTTTTTGGGCAGTCGTGTAATAAGAGCTATTTTCGATTTGAATGATTTGAATTATCAAATAACTCAGGTAAAATGAATCAGTCTACTTAATTACTCAATCAACCTACTTAAGTGTTTAGCTCCTAAGATATTTATGAACGACTAAGGTAGCAATTTATAAAGTAGTATTTACAGCTAATTGCACGGTTACTGTTCAAAGGGTGGCAAAGAAAACTGAACAAACGGTCACGATTCTAAACTCTATAAACAAATTTCCTTTAATGTTTTCTTGAAAGCACATTCAAAATATTAATTAATAATTCGTATTTATGGCAAATTAAGAGGACAAGCTCTTAATTTCCCTTGAATACAGTTCTACATCAAATAAATTGTGGTGATAGGTGTCCTTTATCCAAAAATTCGGTAAGTGTTCTAGTGGCCTTATTTTAGACTCATGTAGGTACCTACGTTAGGCTTTAATCTTAAATCTACCTACGTACAGGATTCCATATAGCCTACATACATATAATGTTCTAAGATGACCTAAACCATGTTTATTTACCTGTTAGATAAAAATCTTGTCGCAGTTAAAATTGTTAACGGTCTACATCCTGGAGTTTGTGGTTTTGTGATAAAAAATAAAGTATGAAATACCACTATTATGAGCGTAGAAAGTCATAAATAAGGGATTCATAACAAAATTTCCGCGATGAATTTACAATGCAAAATAGTCGAATGTAGGTGTTTGTCACATGTTGGGTCATTCAACCGGTGAACACTCGTAGAACATTTAATTCTATCATATAAATCGATCGCCAAACTTTTAAAGACCCGCTCACAACGGAACTGAAACGTGAATTAAGATCGACTTAATGATCGAATAACAATTCAGATAATAAAAATAATAGATATTATAAACCTCTGTGTGTTCAGCTTAAGGCGAAAGCGTCAGGCTGGCCCGCTAAGTTCAAATGTACTTTTTACTACTTTCAGGTCAGTATCAGATTGTATGTTGATAAATATGATTCGCGACGGTAATAAGTATGTATTTACAGAATTGTAATCATTGAAATCATCAATACAACTCTCTAAGTTCAAATTACCCTATTGAATGATGATTTCATGAAATCATGACATTTGAGGCCAATTCTAACATCGAGCGGTGTATTCATGATTCTTATGGTTATAATTTTGTAGATAAATATTTGATACGGTCGCGAATCATATTTTGATCTACAAACCACCTGACACTGACCTGCAAATTGCAAAAACGTAAGAATACCTTGGTGCATCCCCTTAAGCATTGACTGTTAAAGATTAAGTATTATTTGTTTAAGAATTACTTCCCGTTGACATCATACCAAATCGGACTAATAAAGAAGGTGTATTAAGTCCAACTACACGATCATTTGTATTGGAGATAAATACAAACTTTATTGTTAATATAACCGCATCATTTATTTGAAAATCAAATTATTGGATATCGTACTCGTATCTTTGGCGTTGGCATTGTGTGGACTTCGACAAAAATAAAACGTCACCATGGACGAGAGTTTATAAGCAGTATCCATTTATCACATCGAATTCAGGATTAAGTTTACGTAGCGTTGTTTGGTGTTGATGACCCTTGAAAGTTTTATTTAATTGTTTTTATGAATTGACGAATTGTTGAGTCATGCCTCAATGTTAAAATACCTTAATGTTATAAATAATAACGGTTTCATCAACACAGGTAAACTGATGAACCAAACTTAATGAATTAATGAGTCAATTGTCAATCTTAACGAATATTTAAAGATGTGAAATACCAACAATCTTATACTTACGTTATAACCGAAATTAGCAAAATCTTAATAAAACCTTTTTTGCAAAAAAAACAACCGACTTCCAACAGAAAACACTACAAAGTGAAAAATAACTTTTATTTCGGAAATCGGTATCGTTGGTTCCGCATTTTCGTTTTTTGACACCGACTTCCGAGATTAAAGTTATTTTTCACTTTGTATAGTTTTTTTTTTGGAAGCCGGTTGTTTTTTTTTGTAATAAAGAAATCATATTTTCACTTTTTAGTTTTATCATAAACATACATAAATTCAATTAACACTACTTGTTATGTAAATATAAATATAAACTAAGTGGAAAAAAACGTATTATTGAAGCTAACTCAACAACTAGGTACCCAAGCAAAGTTAATAAAATTTATATGGGATGGAACCACCTCTGAGGCATACATTACCCATTTAAAACAATACATAGACATACAAAAAAGCTAAGGTGCATAGAAGAATCATCAAAATTCGCATAGAAATATCGGAGATGAAGTACATTTAACCAGATAACTTCGTACATAATAATTATTACCTAATGTATTACATACTAAAACGTTCTTGAAAGTATGTAGATCACGTTAATAAAAGAAACATCAAAATTGGTTAATTCGTTTTTTATAAAATGGTGGACATACAAACATACATACATATTGGTCGAATACAGAAACTACTTTTTTTAAGTTAGTTAAAAAACGATTTTAATCACTGGTTACGTCTAGATCAATGATAATTACATATCACTTATTCGAAGTAGTTCTAACGCCCTGTAAAGTCCTATTATTTATTCCAAAAACAATAATTTAATGCTGTGTAGGTATTTGAATCTTGATTTTATTGGGATTGTCCCTTTCAATATTCAAATTTTAGGCGGCATTTATTACAAATAATGTGAATGTAAATTATCGTTTTCTTTTATACTTTCGTGAACATAAATAATGATAATATATTATAATGAATTTAAACATTGACACAGGTTTGGCATTGAGATACAATTTTGCACCTGCTGAGTAAAGCGCAGGCCGCACCGTGAGCTGGCGGGTGGGCGGGCGGTCTTGTATTTGCCGTCTTGAAAGTTGACTAAAATAGCCGTTCTTACATATTGTCATGATAAAAAAGGTGAAACGACATTCGCCCGCCAGCCCGTCCGCTCGCTTAATCGCGGTGTAGCCTGCACTTTAAGCTCCGAAACATCAGATAAGGCTCATGCATGAAGCAGAATTATGTAAATCGGAGTATTCAATATTTTATAACCTATCTTAATAAGTCACTTATAAAGTGAATTCTATTATTTTATACATTGGTATTATAAATGGTGGTATTATAAAATTAGTCACAACAAAATTGATATTTCACTTCCTATATCAATAAAACAATTGTTACGAAAACTCCAACGTGGAAACAATGACGAATATAACAAAAAACTGGGATCTTTATTGCGTTGACACGCATACATAGCATAGACCCTGCGGTGCTACTCTGTAAAAAGATCACCGTGATAACTTAGGTGAAGTGAGCTTAAAGTGAGCTGTCATTCAACCTGATGCTAGGGATTGACACTATTGACAGCTCACTTCAAGCTCACTACACCTAAGTTTTCACGGTGATATTTTTACAGAATAACTACTCAGAACGCCTGAAACGCCTTATCTGGACTTGCACTTAGATTAAACTAACTGAAAGAACCGACGAACGCTCCAGTATTTTTCAAACGCTGTCCGTCAGGTGTGAATCGTACTTATGTAATTTGAATTATGAAATCAATTCCTCACAGCAATAATTTTTGTCTAAATAATACCTGACTCGTATCAAATAAATTCTTCGGAATATTTACTTCCCGTAGAAGACGTCGCGTATAATAATATGTTAAACTTAAAGCCACAAACTTTTTAATGGGTTCTGCGAGTCAGATTGGTTACCTGTTTCGAGAAAGTCCCGGAGTTCATCACAACTTTTTGCATAATATTATTATCTGCAATTCTATTTGGTTTGCCAATATCAGTTTTTTTTTTTTGAGTGTTTACTTGTTTCATATCCTTTTCTCAGGTTATGAATAGGCACAGAAAATCTCTGTATCAAAAACTGAAACCATACATTAACAAAGTAGATACTTAAGTCCTTCAGGGCTGATTTTACCAAAGTCAGTTATCTTTTCTGACTGTCAAAAAATTCAAAATTTATTCTCAGGATAAGACTTATCCTAGGTATAAAAGTTTGGTGGAATTCGGCCTTAGATAGACAGGATTGTCTTAGATAATCTAAATTCTGGAATCAAACTGAAGTGGTAAAAATTTATTAAGCTCTATCTTTTATTATTTGAACCTGAAATAGAACTGAACTGAACTGAACCTGAAATCGAATATAAATTAACGACTTTAAAAGTAGGTAATTCCAATAAAAATTGTTTAGATAACATCCGTCGAAGAGTGGAGAGCTATAGAAAGCGCTTCATCATCCTCTTCCTCCTGCTCTTGTTTATATTCTGTGTCCCTGCCATTTCGAATAAACCTGTTAACAAATCATGCCTGTTAATATTTTGAACAACTAAAATGAAAGACAACAGAAGGCCAATTCCCGTAAACGTTCAAAATGTAGTCGCAATCTCATCTCAGCTACAATCAATGTCAAAAATTTGACAAAAATGTAGGAAAATTGACGTTTTTTTTTGGCAGATTGAAACTGAGATCAAACTGTAAACGTTCTTAAAATTACGAGAATTGCCCCTCAGATATACTTACGTACCGATCAGGAACTTTATAAGATAAGGCTCAGAATCCTTGGGGAAATCTCAGAAAAAGGTTCACCGATAACTTAATACAACAGCAACACTTGGGCCATGGACTTCAATGTCAGTCTTGCGAAAAATAATAATAAAGATTTTGCTTTGTATATGTTCAGCGACAATGTGATACAGGTGTCCCAAACAAACAGATAATATGTGCCTGTAACGGTATATCCAGCACATTCCTCATTATTTACCTTAAAAGTAAGAATACATACAGTACGTGTAGATACACAAACACCAACTACTGTCTCCACCTACTTTGCCCACAACTGTTTGTCCGTGTGTCCTTAAAACGTTGTTTGTTTATAAATGTTGCAAAAAACAAAGAACTGTTCACAATCTAGCACAGTTATATAGGATACCGTAGACCTAGAATGTAAAAGAATTGCCCTCGTATATAAAACGTATTATATTCAGTTTCGCTTTCTATTTTTTTTTTTTGCAAATACGTTGCAAGAATAGTAATGTACTCATACCTACAGAACTTTCAACCAAAGAACCCTTTATAGTTTTTTTTTAAATCAGGATAGATAAACACTTAATTATAACGATGGCTAAAACAAACTTGGTACAGCAAGATTAAAAAAGGTACCTAACTTACAGTTTGATAAGTAAATAAGACCCTAATTTTGATTACTCAGCTTGATAATATTAATAAGAGGACGGAAGATTCAAAGTAGCAATTTCTTCGTTAGCAACAAGGTAGGTTTGCTTTTGTTTTTATTATTGAGGTAAGATCTGGCTTCATGTCCGCATTCAAATTGGAAACTTCTTGCAAGGAGAGCGGATCTGAAATGAGGCCGTTGACTCGGAGAATCAAGAGGAAAAAAATCTTCCATTTATCGAATCTTGAAATTCTCGTCCTCTGCTTTCGAAGAATGGACGGTGGACCTAAATTTACCGCATTTTTTTTTCACAAATATACCGCTACCTCGTTGTTGCGCCCAAAATAAATGTTACGCTACATTACGCACGCTTTATAAGGACATTATTTTTTAGGAAGGTACGACTGGTTTGTATTGAGAAGGAATGCGTATATTCTTATCGAATCCGTGTCCTTAATATCCCTTTTGAGAATGCTTACTTCTTTCCTCGACTGCCAAGTAACAATAGAAACAATACGCCAGTTGTTAAAGTGACATCCTTGCGTACAGTAAAAGGTATGCATCTGTAATCCACATAAAATCACAACATTTTAAAATAGATAAAACTTGGACAAATATGTATAGTGCCTTAAATCAACTACTAACTCTCTACTATACCAAGTTTATGTACAGTGGGTTATATGAGTTACCTGACCCACCCTATAAACGAAGGAATTTGAACCCTCTGCCTGTAACATTAAAAGTTATTTCATTTGTATGAGTTTATCAGACTAGCGCTACTCGGTAATATTTTCACCTAACTTGTAATAAGTGGGTAGTTGAAAGACAAATATGCGTATTCATTATAAAACTAGTATTCAAATGTTACTAAAAATACGGGTAGGAAAATAAAAATGAACCGTCACAATAATAAAGCTAAAAGCCAGTCTACGCACAATTGCAGTGACTACGCGTGAATATGTTTTACCTTGCCTTACTAAATTGCGAAAACAACGTCTTTTTCCAAGTTTTTAATTTATTTTTTATAGTTTTATTATCATGTCTCAATTGAGTGATTATTTAAAATACAAAATAATCTATTTGCACGAGGAGAATGTTGGCATTAGAGAGATTGCTAGGAGACATAATATTATAGCAGTAAGTGTATTTTTCTAATTTTATACTTTGTTTTTATACCTAACTATTCCTTATGCCGTGACGTAAGCAAACATATTTTTTATAACGTATAGTGACACCTGTTTCATTTCTTTGTTTCACAGAAATACAGTCAGATTGTGGTTAAAACGTAAACCCAATAGAAAACTTGTGGGGTCAAATGATTTTAAATTGGGATTCATCAGAAGTCAGGAGAATTTGGCGCAACTTGTGATTTCAACGTTCTCATGAAGAGTAAGTGATGCTTGCTGGAACATGGTGTGCGGCATGCGAAGCCGCTTGCAACAAATTGTGGAAAGAGATGGTGCTCCATTTCGCTATTATGATATCACCACCGCCCGCAGTCAACAATACTTACTTACGTGTCAGTGTGTGTGTTCATCATAATTTCTATGGAAGTGTTTCATACAATGAATAAGCAGGTCCTTTTTACGATCATAACCATATTTAAAACTAAAAATATTTAAGTATAAAAAAATTATAAAGTAGGTAAAACATCAAAGTATTTAGTGCTATTTTTTCACTTATATTTTAGTAATTACTATTTTCTAAAAAAATATTTTCACTTATAGTTGAAGTAGGTAAGTATGATAGTTAATGTGGTGATGTTATTGTTATAAAATAGAAATACCTATATATATTTCTAAACATATAACATGTTGATTCACTACATGTAACTGATTACTTACCTACTTAAAAATAAAAATGGGTATTTTATAGGCATTCTTGAAACGAAGAAACTAAAATTCAAGCTTATCATAGAATACCTTATATTTAAAACAAGTAATTAATTTTGTAAGTGATTATTTTGTATTTATTTTGAATAAAATCGTTATCATAATCATTATTGTTTTTTATTTCTCATGTTAGGTATTTGTTTTTAAATAGTTCATTTAAATTAACTATTTTAATTTAATATAAATAATGTTTTGGATTCAAAAAACATAATTGAATATTGTAAACATAAAGCTACAAGAAGTGGAAAGTTTGTTTTGAACTCGCAACCATGTTGCTATAGGTTCACTGTTGCAACCACTAGACCAAATCGACTTAACAAGTATCGTTGAAATTAACAACTCCATCATGTGACAAAACAGTATTCAAAAGCTTACCTACCCTAAGGTTACGTGTTAAAGATCAAATTGGCATAACTGTATTCTATAATATTTACCTACCTTGAACAAGTCGTTCTATGTAGTTCGTGAAGCTCGAAATCGAATAACACATTTATCTACTGCTAATTGCAGAAGGTTCAAATTCGTATAACTTTTAGGTGGGTCAGCTAACACATATAACCCACTGTACCTTATATCAGAAGACAAGACGTCAACCCACCTAGGTCCCGAAGGTAAGTAGCGGTAACCCTAACCAGAACATTCCGTAGGATTTATAGTCCCCGACCGCCTGTGCCGCCTACACAGGATCTATGGGAGCGTAGACGTCGTAGACCGTAGCTACGCGGCTACGAGATCCAGAGTAATGGAATAAACAGCTACGTAATTTCGTAGCTCTAATTATTGTACTAAATTTAATGTTTGCTACGTATCTACGATATCCAGAGAATAGCAAAAAAAAAACATAGGTGCCGATTTGCGAACCTTTAATTATTTTTTTTTTTTGGCAAAAACGAAGTTATGACCATAAATAAATACCTGTCTTGACAGTTCAGGAAATTTAAAAGAAATGTGTTTATCTTGAGTTATTATACTTTTGGTTTACTAATAATTATTCTAGTTTAAACTTAGTTTAAAGACATGATAAAAAACAACGACGTTAATAATTTTCTAGCACACGCCATACAAAGGTTGATCATTCGTCATATCAATACAATGACGGAAACTGTGAATGGGATTTGTAAATAAGTCACCATAAATATTTTCAGCAGCAATTTTTATTCAAATTGTTTAGTTTTTCTCACTGTCCTAAATGAATAGTTTCTCTTGTGAAACAATCAAACTTCTGCAATAACCACATATTATCTGAGTCACAGCACCCACAAATATACGGGTGCAATCTCTTAGGTAAATATTGTATAAGGACTGCTCAACGAGTATAGGTAATATGTAAACGATAAATAGTAATTAGCATTACGCATTCTTTAATAATTACAATAATATTTAATGGCTGTCATAATTACTTGACTACTGGTTGTTGAAGTCACATGGTGACGGAATCAAGCAGTATCCGGCTGAATAGTATAAATAACGAGTAACAAACATAGTTTATGAACTTAACAGTAATAACTATATTCTTCTGTAGGTATCTATATATTTAAATTATTAATGTTGCTCTTCGTGGCTGTCTGTATGACCAGCGGCGTAATTGACACACTATCATATCAGTACCAATGGCCTTCGTTTTGACAGTTCAACAACATTCATTGCGTTATTTACGTTATTGAGAAGACAAATTTTTCGAACATGTGAAGCTATGTATGAGCAATATCCTTCAAAAAGCTAGCTATTCTGTATAGTAATCGTTGGCTAACGTCTTGAGTAGTGTATTTGTTACTTTTATTATAAGTTTTTATATTGTGTGCCTACTATGTAATATACTGCTGTTTGTTATTCATATCAAATAAAATAAAATGATTCAAATTGAGATTGATAGTGTGTTACGCAATAAGGGTGCGCGTTGTCCTTCGAAGCTTGACAACGGATTTTGATGCGGTTTTCACCATCATTTAGAGAATGTTCCGCAAATTTATGAGTGCAATATCTACATTAATATTAAACCTAACTATAATAAAGAAATCGCAATGTTTTATCAAGTCGTAAAACCGTGCGAAGCAGGGGCGGATTGCTAGTTATGAATATAACCAAAAACAAACACAAACGGACAATGCCCATAATTGTGGAAACAATGACCTGACTCAGCTGTTTGCCTCATAAAGGCTCTGCCAATCTACAGCCTGTCTCAGGGCTGTCAAATTAACAATAACGCTGGACCATCGCCCTCCATGACAGTTCCATCGAATTGGAGGCGAAATAAAACCTGTACATAATTACGATGACCGTTGCAGAAGTTTTCAATCAATATACCTAACCGCCCGGACTGTAGAAAATAATAATTATGTGCATATTATATTACGCGATCAGTAAGGAATTTCTTTGAATCAGCGATGGATTTGAATTGGAATTTAAGTTGGACACAAAATAATAAGGAATGAAATTATAGTAACAGTTCGTTGCCCTTTTGACAACTAGGTATGTCTGACTAGCCCAGTGAAACATCAATTATTTGTACCTACTTCTTTCGTAACTTTATTAAAACACTAGCAGTGCCCTGAGGTTTCACCCGCATAAGTCTCGATCCCGGGAATATCGGGATCAAAAGTATCTTATGTCCTAATCCAGGTCATGGTCTATCCATGTGCGTTCAGAGGTTTTAGCGTGAAAGCATAACAAACAAACATACAAAAATTTTAAAAAATCTTTTTGTAATATTAGTTTAGAAAAAAAACAAAGAATATTTAGTTTCACCATCATCCTATTGGGAAAATAAAACAAGTTAAATATTACCTGTAAAAGATAATGTAGATGTGTGTGCCGAAGCGTGTATTGCACAAAAGATATACAAAAAAAAGAAAAACCCTAAAACAAGGAAAGCACCTAAGCGGCGTAGAAATTATGTCATTTATTTAAAAAGTTTCTAAGAATATGTTGGCGGTATCAAATGTTAACCGCAAGTTAACGTCAGTAGGGTACAACATAAAAACCGCACGTATCTACCTACTTTAACTCAACTGAATTCATGATACCTGAGTTTAACCGGAAATTCAGAACATGTTGAGACAAAATAACATTATATGGGATACTAAATAATAAAATGTATTTTATAAAGCTTTGGTTTGGCTACACAACAACAACCGGATGATGAAACTTACATATTTTTATATCTTGATATATGAAGATGCAATTATATTTTGATTCTCATCAGATGATTACCTAAAGGATATTATTAAAATGTCAAAGTAAATTTTTATGGTATGTACAGTCAACAAAAGAGATAAGTATGCAGGATCGTCGGATATAGTTGAAGTTTAGTAAGAAACCGATGGATGTTTTCGAATAAAATTTTATTTGATTAATAGAAAAACAAACAGCTCTTTTATCAAATTACATTTCAGTCGACAACATCCATCGGTTTCTTACTAAATTTCAACTTATCCGACGATCCTGCATACTTATCTCTTTTGTTGACTGTACATGTTAGTAGAACTAGATTCTAACAACAGCTAAACGGTTGTTAAAAATATGTATTAATTTATGCGTCCGCGCCGGCGGGCACGATCGCGTTATATTAGCAATCTAGTCCAAGTTCAATAGACCGATTCATTAAATAACGATGCCAAATAAACAAATTTCCCCAAGAATTAGTAAAAGACATTCACCGAAAAATATCTGGTCGTACCTGCGTCACTAATCAAGATATTAAAATAATCACAAGAATAAAATATAAAACCGCTACATAATGCTTTTCTCATTGTTTGAAAAACCCAAAACCTTTTGAGAAAAGAAAATGTACCCGGGTTTTTATATAGATTATAGTAAGATACATTTATCTTACATTCATAACTTCACTGAAAGCTTAAAGAGCTTTCTTGAAAATGTATGGCGACAAGTAAAATCTAAGTTATTTATTAGGTACATTACTTACTCCTGGGAATGTAATTATGTATATCTTTTCTTATCATGTGGAGCTCAAATGAAAGCAAACCGACTAAAGAGGCCTGTCTTTCCCTGATGGGCTGATGAAACATTTTTAATTTACTTCTTTCTATGCCATAACACGACGAACAAATGTTATGTTTTTGTACCTTAGCGTCTCAAATGATATGTGCCAACGCTACTAGAATTTTAAATACCTTATTTAACCGGCTATGAAGCGAACATAGTTGATACTTGAACAACACCATAAAAATTAAACAGAAGCTTTTATGTTTTACCTCCATCCCGAATTTCTTTAATCTATGCAATAAATCAGAGTAATGCAAAGTTACAAAGGGATTAATAATAAATTAATTAGGGCGATAAGCGATTTACGTTTCTACTTAGTTTAAAATATGGTAAAAGGACACACATTCCCTAGCGCACACAGGCGCGTCGTTATCACGCGTGTCGCCAAAACCACGCACACGAATGAGCAATCGGAGGCTTCATCGCCGAAATACACCCACACATGTTTACTAGACTACACCTATACGCCAAATACGTTGCGGTATCCGTCGTTAACGTAAGAGGTAATATAAGAGGCGCATCTTCGAGTTTGCACATTTTAGTTTTAAAAGCTGGCCGTTGGCGTGCGGGTCATGTTAGCGAATTTTAGCATAATACATGCTTGATTGGCGCCTTACGGGCTTTTCATTGTGTCGTCGGGACTGAGGTTGTGTCGAGCAGCCTGCGCCTCAAGGTCGTAGCCAGGCCTACAGGGCCGCATCCCGTGCCATGGGGCCGGGAACACTTTTCTATTTCTTGGTAAGTTTTTTTTTTTAAATAATAAATGTGACATAAAAGGATAGGCACTAGGTAATTTTATATTATACTTAATAATTCATGGTTTTACGAATATTTATTTCAAAACGGTAGACATATATATTGAATTAATATTATTTTTATCCTATTATTTTTTCTAAATGCTAATAGGTGTATAGATGTCATTTATAAATGGAATGTTGATTTTATAAGTTGTCAATAGCAAGAAGATAGGTTTATTTTATGTTAAACGATCTTTTTAAGTGTGTCACAACTTTTATTAGTAATACAATAAAGTGTTTTTAAGGTGTGTATTCGGTTATCTAATATAATTTTCTATTCTCTGAATGTTTGGCAACTAACATTTTTTCATAAATTATGTTCCTCAATATGTATTGAGGAACATAATTTCAACACACATTACATATATATAGACACAAATCGAAAACGTAACGTAGCCATTTCGACCTTTTAGCTTCTCATCGTTAGCCACAGCATTGTTCCTGAATGTTCCTATTTCATGAATGAAACGAGGGTTTAAAATGTTAATATCGCCAGTTACATAATTAGTTTGTTTCCAGTATTAAACACTTTTTGATAAAAAAGGGGTATCGTATTACCCAGTAACTGGGTCAGATAGGCAGTCGCTCCTTGTAAAATTCTGGTATTCAGCTGCATCTGGTTAGATTGGAAGCCGACCTCAACATAGTTGGGAAAAGGCAGGCAGATGATGATGATTCAGCACCATTTCACACACCGATAAACACATCATCATCATCATCATTTCAGCCGAAAGACGTCCACTGCTGGACATAGGCCTCCCCCAAGCACCTCCACTTCGACCGGTTCTGTGCTTCTCGCATCCAACGGGTTCCTGCGGCCGATAAACGCAACCAGCTGAAATTCAATTACTGAAAATTGCCGCATTTACTATTATGTACTTGTCATACTGGTCATTTATGAGCTTGTGTTGTATTGGTTACCTACTGAAATATAATGTAAACATTTACTAACTACATACTTATGCTTTTTAAATGTTTCGTTAAAGAGATTAAGGAAGAGAGTTTCTGACTCTGACTGAGACTCCTTAAGTTTAATGAAGTACTTAAATACAGCATTATCAACAAAAAAATAAGCATCGAAGTTAATTCCTCGTTTCTAATAATTATGTACGGTCACCAAAGGAGATAAGTAACCAGGGTCGTCGCATATAGTTGAAGTTTAGTAAGAAACCGATTGATGTTTTCGAATGAAATTGAATTTGATAAATGAACTGTTTTCTATTAATTAAATTAAAAATGATTCGAAGACATCCATCGGTTTCTTATTAAACTTCAACTATATCCGACGACCCTGGTTACTTATCTCCTTTGGTGACTGTACCTAGGTACAATAAACATAAAATGATGTAGTAAAGTCCTGTAAAAATTATTGCCACCATATAGTTTTCTAACCAAATATTTAAGTCTACTGTAAGAGGCAAAAAAATGTTATCTGTTTGTAAAGTAATCTACAACTAAAGAGAAGTTCTAAATAGAAATATGTTCACACTTTATCTCAACGCAGGATGACAATTTGGACGTTTACGAGCTTGTAGCACGTGACCGACGTACTAATATACTCCGATTCAATAACTTATCGCGCCTCGATAAAGCAAGGCCTACTTGCCTAACAACTAGCTTATAGAAATAGAATACGAGACCGTAGCTATATTTAACCATGGTTCGTTAATAGGTCAAAGTTTAGAAAAATTTAGGTACTGCTGTGTTATGGGAAATTATCTCTTAAGCATTTTTTACTATTACAACGAAAGTCTACCATTAACCCCCCGGCTGCTATTTGAGATTGAAAATGCCAAAAATCAAATTTTAATAACAAGTTTATAGTTAAAACATGTTCAGGATGTTAATATCAATAAAAAATTGGTACTTATTTTTTTAATGTTATGTTTAAGAATATGATTTTTGGCATGTTCAATCTCAAATAGCAGACGGGGGTTTAATTTTAGACTTTCGCTGTAATACTAAAAAATGCTCAAGATGTTATTTCCCATAATAAAATTGTACTTTTTTTTCTGACCGACACTTTCATTTTTGCGTATAAATTGTTCGACACTTGAATAATGTCCTTTGTAGAGTCTCACAAGATTTTCTTTTAAAAGTATACATTGATGAATTGTACTTTTAAAATCAACAAAACAAAAGAATTAAACGTTAATTTGTCCATGAACTTTTCATGCTAAAATTTTATTACTGTGTTAATAATATTATAATTGACACTTATTGCTAATAAATTTAAACATTATTTGTGAAGCCTCACTTCTACGACAAATATATTCAAATCATTAGAAAAAGAAACGAAACTTTAGTTTAATTATGTTGCAAAACCAATACTACAATGACAAATACACAAAAAAAACTACTTAACTGACTTTTTACAAAACTGATGTAACGAATCAAAATTATGTAAGTTTTCTCTACTAATTCACAAATTACGGAAAGGCACGGAGACAAACGTTTAATTATTGTTTTTTGAAAGTTGTCAATTCGATTGTTGTTGGTCGTACAAAGTTTAATCACGATGTTGTATCTTGACACTAATGATTATATCTTTTATCTCGTGTACCACGACGTACAACAAAGCGTGTTTAAAGATGAGAAGTCACACTATCTTACTCCTCGATCTCGGTTTCTTATGCAAAATTAATTTGAATCCTTTATTAGTTAGAATGGTTGTTCTTGGAAATGCACTCCCATCCAAATATAGACGAACCAGTTCCTTCTGATATTTAGTCAAAACTTAAAGCTACACTGTTATTAAAAATATCATCCAAACATTAGAATATGATCCGCCGAAAACACAAAAAAAAAATTCGTAAATTCGTCAAAGCGCGTCTTCAGAATCAGATTATGAATGAGCAGATCATATAGAATCATGGATGATTGAGTTTCCCTTAATTCGAAAAAAATTGCTTTACATATCGTAAAGCAATTTTCTTGGAGTCGCACCATCGTCGCATGATCGACTCAATAAGGAGTTCAAACTTATTACAGATGTTACATTAGATTAATGTAACTACCATTTTAATAAAATGACAGCTACATTGATTCTGTATTGTAATCGTTCATCTCGTTGGATTGAATTGTATCTGCCATCTACATAAATGTCGTATTTTTCTTTAAGTCTACGATTACAGAGGGGACATCATCGATCAGAGTGACATTATGATATTATAATAAAGATTAAAGTTGAATGCTCTCTGTTGGCTGAAACAGAGCAATGGAGGAACGATGACATCAGCTCCATGCACAAATTAGGGATGTTTCGACCCACGCCTTTTTTTTCGCTGACGTGAACTATAAATTTGATTTATTCATGCGGATATCACGCGTTTTAATCAATTAAAGCGTGTAGAATTGCAATAAATATTGGCAGTTTTTATCCAATACGACTATCTAAAACCAAGTTGAATGGATATTATAGGATTTAGTTGCGGCTATTGCAAATTAAATCATTTTTTCGTGCCAACTTTATTGTTCAAAAAACTTTTATTAATGAGCGTGCAAATGTTATAGCCGGAGTTGCTAAATTATAATTTCAGCGTCAATACGAGCTACGACTGTATTTTAAATCAAGTTCAAATGTAAATTCACTGTACCTTATCACAAGACACAAATATGGCGCTGGAAATATAACAGATTTGTTTACACAAAAAAATGTAAAAGGATATTTACAAGAATTTTTTTAACGGTAACAGTTATTACGAACAAAATGTAGGTAGTGTCATTAGCTTAGAAAATACGCAATATGTTAAATGACCCTCCATTCATTAAAATTTTCTGCTGTTAAACCTAACATTCTGACTTTGTTGATTCTCCTTAATAGCCTTTCAATACACAATAAAATAGAGATCAATATTTGAACTGGAAACCCCAAGCAATATTAATTTAGCATTGTCTTCTCTGCTGTAGTCAGACAATTCAGTGGCATTCATCCGATATTCGTGAATAGATTAAAAGACAAAAGTGGAAAGAACTGGAACATGGTGTGTACCGGCAGACATCATTAACTTAAATGTGACAACGCATTGTTTGGTTTACATAATGAATGATTGGATGGTGGAGCGTGGCGTCGGGACACGCGACAATAGCGGTCCGTTAAGAGATCTATGAGTGTCGACGTCGTCGGTGACGTGACTGACGTGCATCGTACACTGGCTGTCTGACTCACAGTCTCACTTGTCTTGTCTCCAGTCGCTAAGCACTTCTCATGCTCTCGCTAGATGTTCTTAATCTCCGCTTCCTCGACCTCTCGCGTTGTGCGGAAACGCTTGACCCTAAAATATAGATTGTAAACATTCAGTTTGACATTTGCATCTTCTAACTTCCGATACTTGAGAAATTATTTCAATCGAATGTATTAATAATAACAAGTAGAATAATAATAATAAATAGCAGTACTTCTGGACACGGCTCGCATTGTCAGGAGGTTCCTCTCTCTGGAGCCCTGACCGCCGGTAGCTTGGACCCTGTTCCCGATATCGGTGGGCTACTATTTTTTATATTTTTAAATGTTTTTATATATTTTATATGCTAATATTTAAAAATATAATTTATATGTAAATAATGAAATAAAGGAAATAATAACAAGTAGAATAATAATGATGTGTACAAAATCTAGCGACAATCAATCGCCCACATCATGTCGCGATGATCAACGGTTTTGTAAGACCAGTGTTAAACAGTTTTTTACACGGGACATGGAAATAAGAGAAACCCCACAAGTACAGTTTTGGGAGGGACGACCGCGTTAAGTTTCCTACTTGGTTTACGTGATAAGGTTAACGACTCACATGGGATCTTATAACAGGACATTGACATTGTTTTATCGCGAGGAACTACAGATGGGCGGTCTGATACCGGCCGAAGGAGATCTGTCTCTTCCATTGTCCTGTCAATCATTTCGTCAAAAACATTTGGCAGGATTTAAAAAGCCCCGCTTACCATCGGACACATCCATCGTAATATCATTAACACATAAACTCCTTGTTTTTTACCGCCGACGTCAATATTATGCAGCGCAACAGAAAGAAGGTGAGGTAAGGTACTGCTCTTGTAAGGTCTTTATTATAATCGGATTACAATTTAATGTGAGAGCAAAAAACAGTCCACATGATAACATTGTTATGTATGTTGTGTCATTTCTCTTTGATCATTGATTTTGGTTTAAAATTAATCTGATTTTGTGTGTCCTTTAAATTTGCAAGCATGAAATCACATTTAAATTTTTAAACAAATGATAGGTATATTGATGCTCTTTTTATTATAAATGTCCGGTTGTTTGTCTGTGTACCGAGTTTTAGACATAATATGATGTCATGTAAACATATATTTAAATACACATTTATTTATATTAACTCAAAGGTCATCAAATGAAGATCTTTTAAATTATGGGAGGTCACAACATAGCCTTCAGAACATTGACTTTTATATTTATGAAAGTTTTATAAAAATCTATTATTATACCTGTTATAAATAATAGATTTTACCTATAAAACTTTATTAAACAAAAGTTTATCGTTACTAAAATACTCTCACCGATGACTAATCTACATAGAATATTTCTAAATACCCCACATAAATGAGATCACGTTTGGGGCAAAGTTATTTTAAATTGAACCCTACTAAAAAAACCGACATTGACATTAAATTACCATTTAAGAATGCGTAATGTGAGTCATCTCTACTTTTAAACTCTTCGGATACAGAGATACCGGTTCTTTCGATCGGTATTAAATAATGAAATAATGTCGTTTGTACAAAAGGATACCAAATAGTTTAAAGGTTGAGGATGTTTGCTAGTCAGCTCACATGCCGACTGTCGGGTCATGCTCATGCATGACGTAAGACTCCTTGCTGATGCGACTACAGCGGCCTTTCGAAAATATGAATCTCTGAAGGTTTAGGCTGTCTAACTCAACACAAGCACGGCAAGGACCTGTTTATAGCCTGACAGGTGCAAATTAACACGATGAATGATGTTTAAGTTTAACACTTGATTATTATTATGCTTAGCCAAATAAGCATTTGTATACAAAATGTTATCCTACTGAACATGGTTTTACTGTCATCAATCACGAAGGGTTTCTATGAAACGATGACAAAACAAATCTTTATTACATACCACTTACCCATTTACTTAGAATCCTTTTAGAGTATGTATCCTTGACGCAATAAAATGAATTTTAAATCAAATAACTATAGGCTGTAGGCACCTTGTTTAGAATTGTATTGCAATAATTGACTACATAAGTGCGTTGTGGTTAGGTACTGCATTTAATTTAAAAATAAATACCTCTACCCTTTAGAAGCCATGTTTAAAATATTCAAAAGCTATCAAAGCTTTTATTAGACTATCGGCAGTCAAATTACGTTTTGTATTTAGAAATATTTTCAGGAAAATACCTACGATACCTAAATACTAACTTAATCATTTATTTATAGGCCATGTCCGTTTCGCTCAAAAAGTCTTTGGATAAATAATATATCCGGAAGCTACTTCAAATATCATTGAGTCGGCCGAACCACTCCAAAGTTTCTAAAAACTTTTCATGAGAGATTCATCAAAAAAACTAGGTAAACAATTGAGTCGAGCCGTTTTCAGAACGTTTTAAATCACTTCCAGGTCGACCATTAATTTAGCAACCAACTTAAGTTTAACGACACATGCTTTCAAATGAAACTTGGGCCTTTCAACGACGAAGACAAAATATTAATGAGACAAAAGTGAATCTCCCACTTGGAGCATTCGCCTGTAACGTTACAGAGTCGAGCATTACACTCGTACAGACGCCAGCACATCAACCTACCCCAAACTGTCAAATTTTCCCAATCAATCTTGAACCTTATGCTTTAGCGATAAAGTTGAAAATCCATTAAAGAAATCTGACAGATTGTAGTAGGTTGATGTGCTGGCGTCTGTACAATGTGTAATATTTTGATACTGAATCAACTAAATGCTCAAAATCGAATCTGAAATGTTACATTACAGGCGAACGCTCCAGGTGATGAACCTTTAATCAAACAAATGAAAGAGAATAATAATAAACATGTATTCCGAGGTCACTAACCAAAATATAATATTTTTATTTTGTAATTTAAAACGTACACACGGCTACACATCAAGCTATACATTTCCAGTTTGAGTTGACCTCGCATTGTATAGGTTTTTCATACAATCAGAAGTCAGCTTATACTGGTTATGTATAGCTTGATGTGTAGCCGTGTGTACATCTATTTTGCAATATTAACAAAACGCAATAGGTCATATTTTATTTATCAAAACTGTACTAAATTAGAACGTGATGGAAAATATTTGTAGGATTGAAAATTATATGTCTATAAAACGTTGAACTAGCTCGAAGATGTTTAACATTCCGAGTATAATAATAATAGACTTGATAATAGTAACTACAGCTGAAGATGAACATATTATCGGGTATAATAGGCGCTATTGGGCAAATCTTTCTAGTTCTCACGCCACGCACAGAGATGTCAGACGATCGCTAGGTCGTTTTCTTTGCCCCATTCACCCAGCGTTAGTGGGTCAGATTGTTCTAGACTAGACAACAATTGGACTAATCTAGTCGAAGTGTGCTCGGCATCGATCTGTGTAACGTCGCAAGCTTTATCGTGATCCCGCAGATGAAGCAATCACGTCCAATTCTCACGACACTACTCCGCTAAACACGCTGTTTGACCGTTATTATGAAATTCTAATTGTCTTCTTAATGAAAAAATCAAGTCTAATGAGTTAATAAGCTGGCATACAAGATTAAGATCGCTTTACATGCCTACATATTAATGAACAAACATGATTTAAATATGGTTAGCGATATCATAAGAAAAATATTTATGAAAAGCTTGCCCCAATAATATCGAATAAATCATATTAAACACAGATAGATGCCCTTAAACTTTTTAAAATATGTTTGCTAACTGTTAAAAATATAAATAATGACTATCACGTCGTGAAATGTCAAATTATAAAATCTCTTTTGTAGATGACTTCATAATTAAAGTTCAAAGAATAAAAACAACATGAGAAGGCCACGGATGACCTCTCGGACCAATGACGACATCGGCGCTGATTTGATTGACGATAAAAATTTTGATTCAACCTGTGATGCAAGTTTGTCATGGGAAAATATAGGTTATATATTATAAAATACAAAATTATGACATATTAATATCAAAAGTGGTCAATAGCAAAGGTTAAAAGAGTCCAACCACTTTCACTATTAGTCACGGAGTAAGTAAATAAGGACGGAGCGCTATGGGTGCCGGATGCAAGTGACCTTCGACAGTTTGTAGTCTTACTTAGCGCTTAGATTAGAATCGAGCGTCGGAGAGTGTGTGACATAACCCGGTGCCGTCACCCAACCGCACCTTGACATAATATACATACTGGTTAACGTCTACTGATCGAAAATCTATTTATGGTTCAGGTAGATTTTTCATCCAATTATAGAATATAGGTATTCATAAATTAAATGCATTTATTTAGGGGTCAGGTCTCAAGTGCCTTATCTAAAAAAAAAAAGATTTTAATCTAATTTGCCTTGATTAAAAAAAAAATATCATCATCATCTGCCTAGCCTTTTCCCAACTATGTTGGGGTCGGCTTCCAGTCTTACCGGATGCAGCTGAATACCAGTATTTTACATGGAGCGACTGCCTATCTGACCTCCACAACCCAGTTACTGGGTAATACGATACCCCTTGGTAAGACTGGTTGTCAGACTTTCGGGCTTCTGACTACCCGTAACGACTGTCAAAGATCCACGAATGACAATGAAAAAAAAAAATATAACATACAGTAATATTTTTTGTTTTCTTCTTTAACTCTTCCTTATACAATGTTGAATACATTCCGCCAAACAATCACTTTTCAAGTAATTTGTGTTCACCTGCACGTGATTAAACAACACATTAACCAGAGAGATATCAGACAGAGATCAGTCTCTATCAGGTTTTCAGAAAGTCAAGAGGTAATTAAACGGCCAATTTAACATAGGCTATGTTATTTGGCTTTGAAAGCCAAGCTGATATTCCGTCCTAATATAGCAACTATGGAATGTCCTCGAATAACAAGTACCGTCGACCTAGACTAAAATATGTTGACATTTGAACTCTAGCCTTAAGCACTACCACTAAACTGGTAAAAATTGATTACGAACTACGAAAACTATACATTGATTAATGGCACTCATATTCATTCAATGTTTTAGAAGACTTTTATAAATAAAACATGTTTTTAGATTTAAGACATATGCTATGACAATTTTATTCAGAGAGTCCTTATACAATATATTGTTTTCCCGCCCCTAATATTTCACAACACATTTTTGCAGCTTCAAATTACGTCGAGGATCGTGTGTCCTGTTCGGCAATAAAGTTTGGAAATCCTTTAACAGCCAGACAGGGTACACTGAAGGGCTATTGACGAAATAAAACAATAAAACTCGTTACGTAAAAGATTAAATCGCGATTCATGCGATGCATATTTTAGCGTACAGAAGAATTTTGTACAAAATATGACAATACAGTATCGGATGGTAACAAAGTAAGCTAAGCATACCTAGGTGTTGTAATTAGTCATTCTACTTGCACAGTGTTTGACGCGTACTACTTAGCAACATTAAACTAGTAATGATACTTAAAATAATGACGTTGTTTAATGTCACGTTGAAATATAGAATCACAATAGATGTTTGCATTATGAACTGGTTGAAGTTGCAATTAAATAAATATTTAACGGCAATGAGCAAGGGCACGCGTGCCGAAGAGATCCGCTTGGAAATAAAACCTCAGTAACCGGTGAGCCATAAAGATGTTGGGATAATACGACGTGTTTACGGTAAAACATTTCATACCTGAATAGCTTACTAACTTACCTACGACAGCAGTGTAGGTAAACTACAAGCAGCTACATAGAAATTACAGCAACTATTTCTTTAATCTCTAAGGAGGTAATTTTGTTAAAAAGTGTTTAGGTCGGTTCCCCCCTATGTGACTGTTCCTAAATTACCCCAGGCTGATATTTTCGTTTGTGTTTAAGTCGGTTTATATTTGTTGCCAAAGCTGAAATCTCTTTGAGTCTACGCCAAATAGGACGAAATGTAGATCTAAACGAGAGATAAGGCTTAAAACATTTAATAGGTTTTAGATTAACCGAAAGTAGGTAAATTAATCTTAAAGTTGTTGAAGTAAATGAAAACAATTATACGGGCGGCGTCGCCTAACAAACCGTTACACCGACAAATCATGGCTCCACTTAAACTTTGTTAAACATTCTGTGACTCCAAATTCTAATAATGATAAACTGTAGTTTGAGTTCAGTAACTTAACAAATGACGAACTCGTAAATTTAATCGCTCCACTGTAGACCACGTGCCGCCATTCAGAGGATCAGAACTTACTTTAGGTTTCTGTGTCAACTCCATTGTTTGGCAATTTTTCTCTTTAACAATTCGCCGTGACTTGCCAATCCTTTTTAAATGCTTACACGTTTATGTCCCAGATCAAAAAACAATTTGTTTCTGATGCTTGTCTGGCTGGTAGGTACGTGAGATTGAAACATAAGGCGACAGGTTTGGGGGTTACGGTCACGGACATTGACGGACACTGCAAAAGTTTGAACCAGACGTGTTCAGCGTTACAATGGGATGAATTTATACAAACCCCAAACGTTAACTGAATACTTCTTTTACTTTGACCGACTTGATTGTTATCTGTGATCAGATTTGTTTACGAAAATAGAATTGACACAAAAACAAAACTATTTCATTCCACTGGTTCTGCCGACAGTCCGACATGAGTCATTGGGTGAATCTCAATAAAACATCATTCACATTCGTCCTTGTGAAATCTTTGCTTCCGTGTTATCATTCCTCAATATTCTCTTCACGTTAACACTGTAAATATGCACTAAACTGCAAATGTGTTTGTAATCGGTACATCTCGAAACGTATGCTGTGTGTATTTCGTAATCCGATCAATAAAATGTGTTCATAAAATTATCATAACAACTCTAATGTACGTCTGATAGAGTAACCTTTACTTGAATACTTCGATTTATACAATAGGTACTCACGCAATGAGCCTGATACGTCAAGTGAGGCTCAATTTGCCATCATGTGTTGCTTTTATCAATAAAACTTGTTGAGCATTTGGTATTTACGATATAGGTACTCAGTGGAGAGGCTCCTTGACAGTTTTGCAACACATTGCCTTGTCTCATGTTAAATAAAGGAGCAAACAATAATGTTTTCAGATACTTACCCACCCTGTTTTTTCACACTTTACTCATGTGCCTTAAGAATTTTTGAGGTGTTAAAAACCTTAAATTATGTGAGGTCATGTATCCTTGGTTATCTGACCCCAAGATTAAAGGACAATGCTTTATATGTTTTATTTGTTATGAAGACTACAACGCTTTTCCAAATATATTAATGCAGTATTTCGAATAAATTGTCTAAGTAAATAGACTGAAAGATGTTAAAGATGACATAGTAGTGCCTCTAGTCAATAATATTTGTAAACGATTGCACATAGAGCCTCGCCCAATAGTTTTATTATGCAACCTGTCGGCGCAAGCGCCTGGCGCAGTTCGTCAATATACCTACAGCTGTTATGAGACTGATATGACTCAACTCATCCTATGTACATAATCAAATTAAAGAATCACTTACACTTTCTGTTTCTTTATGTTGGAATGAGAAGGCCAATTGTTCCTACTTACGAATAATTAATAAATACTTTCCTATAAGATTATGACGGTTCAGACAGAGATGATTTTAAAGCTTTAACAACTGTCAACTTGACGAGACCCCGGGTACTAAGGGGGTGGCTCGCCCAAATGAAAAACAAATGAAGATCGAAGAATTCGAGGAGATCGATCGAAAAACACGGCATTGATTTATTGTGACCGCGTTGGTGATCATTGTGACTACCCTGACAGTGAAGCAAGTTGATTGATTTGCGTTCGCATCTCATGTACTCGGTGGAACATAGTTTACATTATTGTTCATTCCCTAATGTGCTCAGAGACTTGTGATTACTTAAAATATTATCGACTTGATCTACTTACATCTCGCCTGCAAACCCACGCATAAGAGATAATAAGACCTCTTCTGATAAAGGCGATCCTATTGCCTTTAAATATAATCCAATATTTGATCACACGACTTCTCAAAGTTACTTTTAATGTTTTGACTATGGATATAACTTGCTTTTTCCTCTAGACAATTTAAACTCCACCTAAGTCAACGATCCCATAATTTTATTGTGTGTACGGATTCAATATTCGCTCTGATAACATTTAATCTCTATCATATGTACGAGTATATAAAAAGGAAGGGAAATAATCAAAGGGCATCAAAAAATTCGTCCGCATCACTGTCAATAGGAAACGTGCCTAAATGGCTGGCAGCATTGCCACGTTATATGGCAATGCTGATTCTTTGGCCGATTAATTATCTCTATCATCACTACATATTATAATACAAAGTCCCCCGCCGTGTCTGTCTGTCTAAACACGAAAACTCAAAAACTACCGAACGGATTTTTATACGGTTTTCACCAATGGACGGAGTGTTTATGAGGAAGGTTTAGGTGTATACTTAATTAAGGTTTTGTGTAAATTAGCTGAAATATGACGATGATTGCTGAAGATGTCAAAAAAAATCACACCGAATGGGAGCTTTACTGGCGTGTGCACCAATAAACTACGAAAACAATAACAAAAATAATATACTACGAAATTAATTCTCTTCGACGTAGTTACTACCTACTTGCTACGTTGAAGAGAATTAATTTCGTTTTCGTTTCCGTGGGATAATTTCCCGATTTCCGACCTCTACGCGGGCGAAGCTGCGGAATTTTGCTAGGTAATTAATATCGTCATCAGAGTATTATTACAATTGGAATATAGGCACTTAGTTCTGTAGTGTTTGTCGGGAAATATTTGCCTTTTATCGTGAAGGCTTATGATGAAAACTTACGTGTCTGTACTAATTTTCCTTAGCTCCTTTAGAGCTACGAGTATATTATTATTTTACCTTCGTTTAGGAAGGATGCTTTGTCAAGACAACTAGGTATCCTTAACCATTTCTTATTAAAGTAGGTACATGTCGGTAGTCAACTAATTTGCAGATGTTATTTTAATAATAATATTTGATCCTATTTGATACGAAACAATAGAAAATCAATTGTGTCTCATTAGCGGAGCTTGAGAGGTCACTAGTACACTGGCTAATGACCTACCTAAAAATAATTATCCTAATGGTCCTAATTAGCTGCTAGACTACACAACACTGGTCGCTTTAGTGAAAATTAGTCCGATAGAGATATAAAAATAACTAATTAAAGCCTATTACGCCCAGTAGGTACCTACCCAATAAAACAAAGCCGATGTTTATAGTTCATACTAGCAGAGATTTGTTTGTTTTATTTATTATTTAAAATCGCATGGCATCATAAATTAGTTTATTGCAAAATAATTAAATACAAACTAAGTAATTAATCCGTAATTCGGGAGACAAATCCAATTAGACAGCCTTTTGAAACAAGCAATTAGAAAAGTAATTAGAAAAGAGACTAAGGGCTGATTTTTCCAACGCCAGATAATTTAATCCGAAGAATAATTTTGAATTTTTGACAGTTCTTCCATACAAAATCTGTCAAACGTCAATTTTATTCCACCAATAAAAATTATCTGTTGATTGAAAAATCAACCCTTAGAATTATTTTTATGTACACTAAGTTTGGCTTATGGTTGGCAATATTCCCCTTTATTTATAAACGTAGCTTAAACCTAAGAGACGTTTAAACGTCAGAAATGTATGGTTAAACAGTCGCTAGTCATTACTTAACTTAAGCTTTTTTTTAGTTAGAACTTTATTAAGAAATTATTAATTAAACTATTTTTTCTTTTGTTCACAGGCCGCGCTGGCAATAATACAAGCCAGTGAGGTTACTCCAAAGAAACCACCAAAAGATGATGCCAAAGTAGTAGCAGGGGCGAGAGAAGCTCGACAATATGGCCCATACCAGGGACAGCCAGACAACGAAGTGGTCGTGGACATCGAAGACGATGAGAAGACACAATATTATGAGACCAACTACGACACAAGTAAGTGGAGTTTTCAAAAACGTAACATCATGTCTCAATTTCTCGAAGGAGTAGGAGATAGAGGATGCAAGCAAATTGCATTCAATTGGGCATACATTCAGACACTGGGCTGCTGCAGAAAAAAAGGATAACACATTAGCCGCCCGAAAAGCCGGTCTTATCTGTAAATTTCTCACCTTGAAAACGTAGGTGAAGTGAGCTGTCATTTCACTGATGCTAGGGATTTATATTATTGACAGCATAATTCAAGCTCACTTCACCTTACTTTTCACGGTGTGATTTTTACAGCATATATCGGCTGGGGCGATCCCCAGCCGATATATGCTGTAAAAATCACACCGCAGCTGGGTTGATACCCAGCTCAGCTGTCGGACTAGCGACCACTAGACCAACGAAGCAGTCGATTTTAGAGAATTTTATCACGCATAATTCAATCCACGCGACAACATTACAAATTAGGCTAATGTCCGTTGCAAACCGGTATTCTTTTATATATGTGTGATGTACCTGTAGGTACCGACCTCTCGACAACTTGTTAGGTTTGTCTCGAATCTCGATTCGATATTATGTCATTGTGGAGACCGGCTATTTACGTCCACGTGGAGGCGATCAACATTGATGTCAACTCTTAATTTTCTATCGATCATCCGCCGCTTCTAACATCCTATTCAGACGAGAAACACATTCATACCCATGTCATCTTTGAAGTAGAATGATTGATCTTTTCAGAAATTTTTGTTGTTTGAAAAGAATTTTAATTAAAGTTACCAAAAAAGAAGTTTTCGAATCATTAATGAGAAAAAATATGACTCTCGCCTTTTTGGTGTTTGTAATCAGTTCGCTAAGGGCCTGTCTATCTAGCAGATAAAAATCAGAAGGTGAATTCCCCTGTGATGGTAAAGCAGGCAACACCTAAGTTTATTTAATTTTATTTTTGACCAACTTTACACATGGACCTACTACCACTACAAATGGCTTTTCGTAAGAAAAACATAAAGCAAGTTAGTTACATACTTACGAAGTTGTAAGTAGTTGCCAAAGCGCGTATTCTCACATAAAGTCTTAGTTCAAACTGTATAAGTAAAGTAATAAGTACTTAACAAGTCGATCCACGAAGGTTTATACATATGAAAAAACTTACTATGAGCCGTTAAATATTCATTTCACAAGGCATAAGGTTTATATGTCTTTATTTTGCTTATTTACAATGAAATTATGTGTTTATTTAGGTAGGTACCTACGCGATAAAAACCATACAATAAAAATTAATTCAATTCTGTTCATTGTCAAATTTATAATCTTGGACTTAAAATAAAAGCTGCTGCATACAACACAGCAGACACCGCCTACCCGTTTCAATTTAATGGATTATCCCAGGTGGTCAGCACACTCAGGACTTAATTGTGGTCGGGATTCGCATTGTGAATTTAAATAAGACAACTTAAAATGGATATGAATTCCCACACAGGTACCTAATAAACATACCGACACGACGTGCACACTAAGAAAAATAAATTCCGCGTCGAAACTTATACTTACACTATTTTATTTAAAACTTCGGGACTGATCAAACCCGTTTCGCAACTCTTACGCATTTTTGGTACCTAACAGTTTTATAGCATTATCTTATTGATATTATGCAAATGTACCGTATCGTCTCGAACGTTATTTTATCTGTGATACCAGATAAAATAACGTTCGATCAGAACATGTTAAGGCAAAAAACCGATACCAGTACCACAAAGTTAAAAAATATTGCGATATTTTCTATTATTTTCTAAACATTATGAAATCCAAAATAAGTATCCAGTAAAAGTGACGCTATAGGTAATACACTTGGAGTCTAAAATATGACGCCATTAAATGATACAACATGAGGGAAGTATAAATTACCCTCATTTATCGCATATTAAATGCTTGTTGTCGAGTAACAGCTGCGTTTGTAATCATTCCTCGTGAGACACGCTTATTGTAACGTTCGTATTAATCTAGAATTTTAGACACGTTTCATTATTAACAAGATGATTCAACATTTCCGTCCAATTTCTGTTCCTTTATGAAGAACTTGACATGCCAAGTACTTAATTTCAATACTCTCAATCAAAAAATTGATTAAGAATAGAATAGAATAGTCTTTATTATGTACACCAGATAAATTACAGACATAAATATAGAACTTTACAAGTATTGCATTCCACAATGTACTTAGATGGTAACTGATAATTAAAAATTTAATGAGATCATTATAGACCCTGTCGAGCACAGCAAAATTATAGGGATAACTTTAAAAACTCAAAAAAACAAAACGATGAGTTTCTGCTGAATAAAAATAGATGACGAACACTTTATTAACAACACCATATAAATAAACATAGCAATGTTTTAATTTAGCTAAATGGTAACACTTCAATTTGTACAGATATGGGAAACATCGAAAGTATCATAGGCTTTGTCTCAATCGAGAATACAGAAAATTGTTGCAATATGTATAGATTTTATTTCTTTTGAAATTTGTATTTTAAAACTTGTAGAACCAGTAACGAAATATTACATTGATATGAAGATATGCTAAGCTACTGCTATGTGATTAACTTAACATTTAATAGTTGGTAAGTAAATAAAATTAAAATGCTTCCTGAACAGATTGACACAATATTGATAAAGTACTTGACATAGATTTTGCGATTTTAATTTTCCGCTGATTTTGATTGATTACTTACCTATTATATATTTTATGTTTGAATAAATAAAAATCGATTAGGTATGATAAACTATGAACTTCCTCTTTCGCCCCGACTCAACAAAGGCTAGTGTTCCGCTTTCAGTAATAAACTTTGCCATTTATCATAGTGGCGCCGCCTGGTGAAATGAATGTTCTAAAATTCGTCACCTCCCTTCACTGAAAAAACCTTGTAACACAAAAAAATAATAGTCCAATATTTTTTCACAATCCGTGAAATAATCGCCTTGGAATGTTTATTGCTCAGTTTAGACAGACAGGTTTTAGACGCAGCATCATGGCTGTGGATAATTTTATATCTTATGTCATTTCTTCTAAGCCGGTTTTATCTTTGATCCAGGTGCATACGGATTCGGTTATGACGTTGGTCCGAATGGGCAGTTCCACCACGAGAACCGCGGTCCGGACGGCGTCACCTACGGTTGCTATGGTTACGTGGACCCTGACAACTACCTCCGCGCTACTCACTACGTCGCTGACAGCCACGGGTACAGAGTAGTGGAGCCAGAAAAAGATGTCGAAGTCTTCCCAGACGAGAAATACGAATACGATGAAGCGTAAGTAGACACATACCCAATACGTTATTGACAATATTACTCAATAGCGATAACTTTGTTTCCTTGGTTGCAGTCTTCATTTGTTTAACGATGATCTAAACCTGATGTCACTTTTATTATAAGCTACTTGTATGCTACAAAGTTATTGTTTTTTTTTACAAAGTGGCACACATCAGAAGGCCAATTCTCGTAATTTAAAACGTTCAAAAACTAGTCGCAGTCTCATCTCGGCGACGAACAAATGTCAAAAACTTGTCAAAATGTAGGGAAATTAAAAGTATTTTTTTACAGATTGAGACTGAGATCAGACTGTGAACGTTCTTAAAATTACGAGAATTGCTCCTCAGTTCTTTTGTATCAAGTAATTAATGAATTCTTTGCATGAACGAATCAATAAGGAGAAGCATGCATAAGTGGAACCAGACCCTTACTTTAAAACTACTTTTTCAGAACTGGACAAGCGGCAAACAATCAGCCAGGTCAGACCATCCCGTGGAAGAAACTTTACTTCCCCAAAGGATGTGGTCGTACTCCCGGTGGAGTACCAGCCAAGCCTTTGCCGAAACCGACACCGAAACCGAAACCACCTCGTCCCATAGACAGCACCGGTGGATCCAGCAACGTCAAGCCCGTACAAACTGGACAAGGTATTTAAGATAATAGGAAACCCTTAACCTCCCTAGAAAATACGGTTGGCAATAACTGTAGCTTAACACATCCATATTTAAAAACTAGCCCAATTAAGTTTCCCACATGTGACTGATCGCTCAGATCTGATGATGAGAGTATTTTGCACTTCGGTTGGCAACTTTTTGAAAGTTTAGCAAGGGATTTTGACATTTTAATAGTATTAACAAACTTTGGCTGCTTTCTGTATGATGAGAAAATAAATAAATCGCCTAATTACTTTTCGTTCTGATTAAATTATAAAATATACCTTAACATTTTCCACATGACCTTTTTCGCAATGAAATGAGGAAAAAGTGCCCATTTACTAGAAAGAAAAAAGTTTATTTGGACACAGTTAGTGAAACACAAAATACAAAAAATAAAAATTCTAATAAAAATATATTGTGCCTCACGGCTGCGCCAAAAAGGTTCATTTCAGCATTAATACTACAAAATCGCCTAGTACCGAGACTGATCATACTTTCCTATCTTTTCAGGACCCAACGGACCTGGATCATGTAAGTTACCTAGAATTTATTCCTAACTACAAATGTTTCTCGAAAATTACACGTACAGTCAACAGCAAAAGTAGATGATGAAATTTTGGAGTCACTTTTGGAGTCATAACTGATCACGAATATATGGCAGCTGTACTAGTTGTAAATGTTTGGTATAATTTACAATCACATACTTTTGAATCACTTCGACGCCACACAGTTCTGACGCGAACTCCGTTTATTAGTATTGAATTTCTGATTTTCATCATCTACTTTTACTGTTGACTGTACACAATATGTGTCTCGGGGACTTTCTTTTTGATACTTGCCAGAATTTTCTATCAGAAAATCGGATAAGTTGATTTACGCTAGTTCTTTCTAGAAGCTTTAAGGCGTCGCAACGCAAAGAATTGCAAGAAACCTCCTTTATCAGTTTCGTACATTTTCTATGAACCAACGCTGTACAGGCGGGCCCCACCGCACATTTTTGTATTTTCACGCGTGTTGCACTGCGACCCCCTAAATCTGCTTTAGTCATTAAAATGCTAAAACCTTCATTCAAATTTCCATTTGCTAACATTTACAATTGATTTTTCCAGGGCAAGGCCAGCCAGGCACGCCCGGTACCCCCGGTAAGCCTGGCACTCCTGGTACACCTGGAACCCCAGGCACCGCTGGAACACCTGGATCACCAGGCACGCCAGGTGGACCAGGTAAAAACCATAATCTATAAATAATATAAGTTGAAGTCGTGTCGGTCTCTGTAACTTGTTCTTCTAAACTACGCGACGGATTTTGATGCGGTTTTTACCATTATTTAGAGTAGGTATTTATTCTGGAAGATTTATGTGTATAATAAATTAATATTACACTTACTTATAATAAAGAAATATCGATGTATTTTCAAGTCTTTAAAACCGTGCGTAGCAGGAGCGGGTCTCTAGTTACACGTAGATAGAATAGTTTAACAACAGTCGCCAGTCGCCACTCCAAGTGCTTTAATTATCCAAGTCGTTAATTTGATACCCTGAAAATACTCGATTCGAGTGCGAGACTGTAATTGTAGTTATTTTTCCCTACAAAAGTCAGTTTGTGATCAGCGTCCTAATAAAAAGAAATAAAAGGAAAATACATTTATTTGCACTAATGAAAGTGAAATTAACTAAAACAGGGATGTTTTCTGTCATGGGACTTTTAGCGGAACTATTGTTTTGCCCGTATCAAATATCCCCACTAAAAAAAGATAAACTAAAATCAAGAGTGACTTTCCAACGGCTAAGTAGGAAAATTATTTTATCCGTTTATTTAATACCTACTTCAATCACACAAATGTACAGAGGCGGATTCTAATGTTCTCTCTTGGTGACAGGTGGTCCAGGCGGCCCAGGCGGCCCCGGCGGCCCTCCAGGCAGCTACTACCCCGGCAGTGGCGGGACCCCAGGCACCGCAGGATCTCCAGGCACCCCAGGTAGTCCCGGTAGCCCAGGTACCCCAGGTACCCCAGGTACCCCAGGATTCCCAGGCACGGCTGGTACTCCAGGCTACTACCCAGGTAAGACGTGACTAACGATCGTTAACGCCTTAATGATTGAAAATTAAACAGGGCGACATTAAATTAGCTAGCGAAATTCCGCAGATGTCATCATGGGTAACAAAAAAAAAACAATTTTGCTCAACCCATGCTTCAAATAACTACCTACACGACCAACGGTCGTTGATACTAAAAAAATTGCCTCGTAATCTGGTTTGTTTTATTGTATTTAGATATCGGTACTCATTACGCGGCCGGAGTTTTGCTAGTTCATTTCATTTCACCTTGTAGATTTCAACTGACCGACCTAAGAACTACTAAACTTTTATTCAGTTCAATGTTGGGTTCATTCTAGTTGCTTGGTCATTAGAAACACGGGAAAGCGATACAAGTTTCGTTTGATATAGGTATTGAAACGAAATGAATCACGGAATTTTGTGAAGGCATTTTGAGAATGTCAGAACTCTTTTTGGCCATGCCTTCACTAAATTCTGTGATTCGTTTCATTTCTCTTCTCGAAGTTTTTATTTTATTTATAGTCTAACTTTGGGATCTGTTCAGTGTCATTAGTAACCTAATTTTATAGTCGTTTTCATTCAAATTACATTCATTTGTCGTTTATAAAGCGCCTGAAACATTTTTAATGCAATTTAACGAACCGCAGCTTTGTCGCTAACCCATCCATTTGTGATAACTCTTACAGGCACAGGGGGATATTATCCAGGACAACCTTCAGGACCAGGTACGTAATCAACTACTAAACAACTTTCATATCATAACTTATTTCAGAAAATGGTAAAATGATCAAGAATTCAAAACAAATTCACTTTTTTGTAGTTGTTCATGATATGAAAATCGAACACACATTTTATTCTTTCTCGAATAAAAAGAGAAATGTACCTATATTTTTATGGCACTCCGTCATACATTAACATGACGTGATGCGGCATAATCTTTTAGAGAAATATCATAAATCACGCAACGTCCATCAATCAGTTTGCTTTTCATGTGAAATCCTAAGGTTAGAACGCACTTCGAACAAACGCCTGATTGATATGGCAAATATAATTATACTACAATTTATACTATGAGTACTTGCAAAGCCTCCGCAAAAAGAAATAGTACCTATCTCTTTCCGAAATTGAATCCAATACATGTTGATGAATGAAAAACTCCGAGTAAATACATATTATTATTTCAAAAAACAAAAAGAAACGAGATTCAGATACACATGACGAATCTGAATCAGCAATATAAATGTAATTTTACGGCGTCTTAATTATACCTACTTAGTGCGTTCAAATCTGAAGGGCGATTCCCATATTTTTAAGAACGTTCGCATTCTAATTTCAGTCTCAGTCTGTCAAAAATACCTCGATTTTACCTACCTACAGCCCTTTCTTTTTTACCTCTGAATGTGCATCACCGTCAAATGATGAGTGATCTTTATCCCGTTACAATAAGGTTCTATTCTATTCTATTTTTAATAAATGGCAAGCAAAGCCGATGTCGACTATTCTGCCAATGTCTAAAGTGGGCTGCAAGAACAAGTGTGCATGAGAAAAAAAAAAAAAAAAAAAAATTTAGGCGAATAAAATTATTTCATTGATCCAGTTGATACAATGTAGATCTTGCTGGGTTAGTACGGGACTGAAACTACAATAAGGTTAATGTTGGGTTGTTGCCACTGACTATTCTGTCAAACTCACAGTGATCTTTATTCACGTTTCAATAAGGTTGTAGTTGGGTTGCTGCTGTCAGAGGTAAAATAATTGTGAAAGGACTGTACACTTTTGACTTTTGATTGTTGCTGAGATGAGATTGCGGCCAGATTTTAAACGTTTTTTATTGCGGGAATTGGCCTTCTTGTAGCTTATGTGTGCTAACAAATGTGACTTAACATAAAGCAGCTTATTAACCGTTTATGTCTAACCAAATGTGTGTGGCTTTAGGAGAACCATTAGGTCCTGATGGTTCATATTATCCTGGTGGTTACTATCCGGGCACTTCAGGAATACCCGGTAGTCCCGGCTCTCCAGGCGAACCAGGGGGACCCGGGGGGCCCGGCGGCCCCGGCGGCCCAGGTAAATAGAAATAACGGTTGTAAAACTACCCTTAACGAAGTCGAGAGTCGCTTATTCTTCCCATTGTTGTGATTTTTTTTTTTGTACTAAAAGACAAAAAAGAAGACAGTACAGTGATGTATTATGTAGTGGCAACTCTCGTAATTTTAAGAACATTCACAGTCTGATCTCAGTCTCAATCTGTCAAAAAATACTTCTAATTTCACTACATTTGAACAAGTTTTTGACATTTGTTTGTCGCCGAGATGAGACTGCGACTAGATTTTGATCGTTTTAAATTACAGAATTGGCCTTCTGGGAACTTTCTGGTTACGGAGATATTGAATGCACGGTATAAGCACAATGTTTTGCGTACATTACATTCCCGCACTACTAAGCGAATTTTCACACCAAAAATAATGCGTAGATGACGGCTTCGTGGTGGGTCTTTTTACACCTTGTATAATTCTCAACATTCACACTGCCAGTAATATCATTAGATCCTCGTTGGTCCGCAGCAGACAGCACTGCTGACTGGTAAGTTTCTAATTACGGGTGGAAAATCAGACAGTAAATAACTGAGTGTTTGTTTTATTTTCAGGAGGTCCAGGAGGCCCAGGAGGACCCGGTGGTCCTAACGGCCCCGGCGGTCCCGCTACTGGCGGTTACTACCCAGTACAACCAGGACAACCCGGAATACCAGGCCGCCCAGGATCACCTGGCACCCCAGGAGGCCCAGGAGGACCCGGAGGACCCGGAGGACCAGGAGGTCCCGCTGGTCCAGATGGACCTAACGGTCCCTCTACTGGCGGTTACTACCCAGGAAAACCAGGCACCCCAGGCTCTCCAGGAACCCCAGGATATCCAGGATCACCAGGAACACCAGGCGGACCGGGAGGTCCAGGCGGCCCAGGTTCGTCACTTTTTCTTAATGTTTATATCATCTGTGCGGACTTTATCTACTTAATAATAATGTTAAATTCAGTGACAGCCAAGCACAGCCTAAACCGCTGGGTCTAGAAGCATGACATTTTGCACAATTAATTGTTTGTTATATATAACGAGTGAAAGAAGCGAAAGTGAACACTAAGAGAGGAAAAATTCATCCCCTAAAGTAGTTAATAGGGGATGAAAGTTGGTAGGGAACTTAGTTTTTTTTTTCAATGGGAAATCCCATGAGTCACACATAAAAAATTGACTAATGTTCATAAAATTTCGTTATAAATAAACCAAAAAAGGCACATAAATTCACGCCTTTATGGAGGACAGAATATCAGATACTAGAGACCGTTCCATGCTTTGTTCGTAACATGCTTCTTCGCTTTTGTCGACGTCAGGTTTCAATAATTACGCACTAACAAATTTTAATCAATTTCTACTTTTGTAGGAGGCCCCGGTGGACCCAATGGCCCCAGCGGTCCTTCTACTGGCGTTTACTACCCAGGACCACCCGGCTCTCCGGGAGCACCAGGCTCACCAGGAACACCAGGAGGCCCAGGTAAATAATATGTACTTGTGTACCTATTTTACTTATAACTAGCTGACCTGACAGACATCCTGTCCACGAATCGTGAACTATCGGATTATTGTATGAACTCATGTTCATACAATAATTCGATAGTAAAAAGCTCTTTGTTTTTCCCGAATTTTCCAATTTCCCGGGCAACTTTTCCAATTTTTTTTTTTTTTCTTAGACGTTAATCGGACTGTAATTACGAACATTAAAACAAAAAACAAATTCGGTCCAACCGTTATCAAGTGATGTGCTTACCAACGAACACCATTTGATTGACGTATTTATATCAATATAGATAGATTATGATACCTTAATAATATACTTTTTTTTCAATGCACCTGTAATCTATCTCTCTACCACCCTCGGTTGACTAGTAAAGAATGCCTAAGGCATTAAGTCCACCTTTGTATTGTGCACAAAGATAAATAAATAAATATTACTTCATGCCTTCTTTGTATGAGAAAAGATTTTTTGCCCTTCAGTGTGCAGTGGGACAATGTTAGGCTTGTATTATGAATATTTTATTTTACGTCAAAGAACTTGCTTATGGGACTGACGAAACACTATGTTAATTTACCGAGTTATATGAAGTCAACAATAATTTCATACGCTGACAAAGGATTTCGATTTGAATTTTCTGACAACTTACATGGTAAGTTAAGAGTCAATTTGTCAAAAGTCAAAATCCCTGACGTTACCAACCAATAGATCTTAGGAGGAAATGCGGTCGGAGAGACTTTTTGAAAAAGCCTAAGTAAAAAAGTCATAAGTCGAGGTTTGGCTCTCGCCTATTTTCTCCTCCAAAAGATATTTGATAAACAGAATAAGAAGGATATATACTGTGTCCCTATGTTTTCCCTTTTGATGTCGCCGCTGTCAACAGAGGCCTAGTGTACAAGACAACTATTAATGAAAAAAGTAAAACATAGTGACACAGTATATATCTTTCTTATTCTGTTTATGAAATATCTTTTAAATTGGTCCAATATTAGAGGAGGAAATAGGCGAAAGCCAAACCTCAAATTATGACTTTTTACTTAGGCTTTTTCAAAAAAGTCTCTCCGTCCGCATTTCCTCTTAACTTATTCGTTGGCATGTGGTAAAGGCAAGATCAAAATATATAATTAAACTTGTTTTAAAACGACTTTAAGAATGTTAAATGGTTTGATTGAGATAATAATTCTTCAACTGTTTTATTAAGACGCTCGCTAAAATGTCTTCGATCAAATATCACTGAAGAAAAAGTAAACGTATTAACCTATGCATAACGTGAAGAAGCACACTAAGGTCCGCTTGCACCACAGCTCATTTAATGCGTTTACCGCTAAACATTTAAAACATAATTCTGTCTCTGTCATCTTCCTGGGTCAAATAAAACAATTTTCTTTCTTTCTTTTCTTTGTTCTTTCTTTACGACTTCGACCTCGATTTCAAACGATTCACAGAAATAGAACAATATAGCTATTAGTGCAATAAATAAATAATGTTTTGAATACGTTTAGCGATTTGTATCTTAAATTAATACTAAGCTTAATTTAACTTAGGCGGCCCCGGCGGACCAGGTGGACCCGGTGGACCTAGCGGCCCTTCCGGTGGCGTAACTTATCCCGTACAACCCGGCAAGCCTGGATATCCAGGCTCTCCCGGATCACCCGGCACTCCAGGAGGACCAGGCGGACCCGGAGGACCAGGCGGACCCGGAGGACCAGGAGGACCAGGCGGACCGGGAGGACCAGGTAATTTAAAAAAATGTGCTTGTTATCTTTAAGTCACACAATAGGGTATTTGACAGTAAGTCGATATCTCGAAACAGAAAAAAGTTACAGTAAAAATAAATTGGTTAAATATTTAAAAGAACGGTGAAGTAATATGTGTTCTAGAGTCTATGTTAAGAGTCCCTATCAATTTCTGCGCGCTACTAGATTAGGTATTATAAGAGCGCAATATGTCTGTGTGCGTTCGAACTATAGCTGATAATCCTAGTGTGCGTTGAAGCGTACGATGAAACGGGAACAAATAATCTTGGTCCGGAACCGCTATTATTAGCACTCCATAGTTTTTACTTACTAAGATTCCGTAATACTGGATGGATTTTATTGTGATTATGACATGTTATGTTTAGGTCCCCTAAATACAAATATCGTTGAAATAAAAATATTTTAACCGTAGTATTCACTATAGTAAAAGCAAATTACAAAGTGTGACCAGCGTATACAAGGTATATATTTGATTTTTGTTAGATTTCTGCCCATGTAATTCTCTAAAATACAATTAAAATATTTTTAGACTATATAAATAATAGTAAATTATTACAATTTTCTTAATTAAGGTGATTGCAACAATTATTATTTACCTAAGAACTGCACGTGCCTTTCGTGTTTTTGCAACTTTATTCTTTTTACCATTAATTTTTCCATGATAATAAAGTTCACTTTTTCGACCCATTTTCTAAAAATATATTCACCATATTACTAATAGTACAATAAAAAACATTAATAAGTCACACTATTAAAATAAAAAAATAAATATACTTAGAGTCTCAAAAGTGGTCAGGCGTAGTACAAAATCACGCGCGATTCGCTAGTTACGTCGGGAGCGGCGAACGTCACAGGCGACACAGGTCCGTCGTCGAGAAGCCCTCGGGCGCGACTGAATGCATCGAGCGAGCGCATCGGTTTATAAGGCATTATTTAAATATTTTACTACAATTAAATAAGTAGTTTAAATTAAAATATAAAAATTGAGTTTGGTAGATAAACACTTCAACTTTTAAAATATTTAACACTTATTGTTATTTTCAATAAATTCTCACACATAGACGACGGTTTTGCACATGATTTTATTGGAGTTTTTCAGCTTAGTCAACATTTTTTTACAAGTACTAATTCATTAAACTTTAAAAAAATAAATTGTAGACTTACTAATATACTATGTGCCCAATATTTGGGTTTTTTTTTCAGATTGTTATTTGCTACCAGTAAGCTAAAAAAGCAATTGAAAAACATGGTGTTTCGTGTTTACGTAAAAACGTGTGTTAGATTTTTATTTTTGTTAATTTACATTAAGTAGTTATCAAAATTTTATTTTGTAGACTTACTAGATAAATAGGTGATAAATAACTGTGTATTTAAAAAAAAAGTAGATAACTTAAGGATACTGAGTAAATTGCGCTGAAAAAAATTGAATTTTCTGTTTTTAGACAGCGAAATTGATAGGGACTCTTAACCAGAGACAGCATTACAGCGATTTGAAGTCACAACACAGAAACGCCATGGAAACCTTGCGCAATTTTGGCCGTTATGCAAGACAATGATAAAGTAATGAGTAACAAAGCTCTCTCTCGTACACGCTTTGTAAATTATTCTTTCACTCCTCCACATTTCCACCAATTTTATTTATTTTTCAATAATCTTGTTTTTAACTCATTAAGCTCCGCTAATGAGACACAATTGATTTTCTATTGTTTCGTGACCTAGGTAACGCGCGGAGGTTGACCGGAATAAGTGTTGCTACATGTTAATTTTTGATTATAATCAAATACCCTATTGATACAATGTGATCTACATACTATTGATCTAAGACGTGGTTCTGGCGTCATCGTATGGTGCGATTCCTCATAATACTAAACAGCCACACTATACACAGATTTCTTACACAATGACTATACAATTATACATCCTACAAAATGTGAAAGTTTGTGAAAATGTTTGGATATTTGTTACTCAATCACGCGTAAACCGTTGAACAGATTTGGATGAAAATGGGCACACAGATAGTTTATAACCAGAATTAACACATAGGATACTTATTATCCCGATATTCCCACGGGATCGAAACTAACGCGGGTGATAAAAATTATAACGAAGTAAATAAAATAGAGATAAATAATTTATTTAGCGGTTGACTGTAGGTACTTGCCATGAATATGAGGAGCCGTTTCTTTAATTTTGCGTCTTTTATATTATTTTTGTTGTCTTTTACCAGATTCCCAGCCAGGACAGCCAATTCAACCGGGACAACCTGGATATCCAGGCCATCCGGGACAACCGGGTCAGCCAGGAAAACCAGGACAACCAGGATACCCAGGCCAGCCAGGTCAACCTGGTAAACCCGGACAACCAGGATACCCGGGACAGCCAGGCCAGCCAGGATATCCTGGACAGGAAGGACAACCCGGGCAACCAGGCCAGCCAGGATACCCAGGACAACCTGGTAAGCCCGGACAGCCAGGATACCCAGGACAGCCAGGTCAACCAGAATACCCTGGACAAGAAGGACAACCCGGTCAACCCGGCGTACCTGGACAGCCAGGTCAGCCAGGATACCCAGGCCAACCAGGACAACCTGGTAAGCCCGGACAGCCAGGATACCCAGGTCAACCAGGATTCCCAGGCCAACCCGGACAACCTGGTAAGCCCGGCCAGCCAGGATACCCTGGGCAGGAAGGACAACCCGGTCAACCCGGTGTACCTGGACAACCAGGACAACCCGGTGTACCTGGACAACCAGGCCAGCCAGGATACCCAGGTCAACCAGGACACCCAGGCCAGCCCGGACAGCCAGGTCAACCAGGATACCCTGGACAAGAAGGACAACCAGGACAACCAGGCCAACCCGGACAACCTGGTAAGCCCGGCCACCCAGGATACCCTGGGCAGGAAGGACAACCCGGTGGACCTGGACAACCAGGTCAGCCAGGATACCCAGGCCAACCAGGACAACCTGGTAAGCCCGGACAGCCAGGATACCCAGGTCAACCAGGATTCCCAGGCCAACCCGGACAACCTGGTAAGCCCGGCCAGCCAGGATACCCTGGGCAGGAAGGACAACCCGGTCAACCCGGTGTACCTGGACAACCAGGACAACCCGGTGTACCTGGACAACCAGGCCAGCCAGGATACCCAGGCCAACCAGGACAACCTGGAAAGCCCGGACAGCCAGGATTCCCGGGACAGCCAGGTCAACCAGGACACCCAGGCCAGCCCGGACAGCCAGGTCAACCAGGATACCCTGGACAAGAAGGACAACCAGGACAACCAGGCCAACCAGGACAACCTGGAAAGCCCGGACAGCCAGGATTCCCGGGACAGCCAGGTCAACCAGGACACCCAGGCCAGCCCGGACAGCCAGGTCAACCAGGATACCCTGGACAAGAAGGACAACCAGGACAACCAGGCCAACCAGGATACCCAGGCCAACCAGGACAACCTGGTAAGCCCGGACAGCCAGGACACCCAGGACAGCCAGGCCAGCCAGGATACCCAGGACAACCAGGTCAACCAGGATTCCCAGGCCAACCCGGACAACCTGGTAAGCCCGGACAGCCAGGATACCCTGGACAGGAAGGACAACCCGGTGTACCTGGACAACCAGGTCAGCCAGGATACCCAGGCCAACCAGGACAACCTGGTAAGCCTGGACAGCCAGGACACCCAGGACAGCCAGGACACCCAGGCCAACCAGGACAACCCGGCCAACCCGGTGTACCTGGACAACCAGGTCAGCCAGGATACCCAGGACAGGAAGGACACCCCGGTCAACCCGGTGTTCCTGGACAACCAGGTCAACCAGGATACCCAGGCCAACCAGGACAACCAGGTCAGCCAGGATATCCAGGCCAACCAGGACAACCTGGTAAGCCTGGACAGCCAGGATACCCTGGGCAACCAGGACAACCCGGCCAACCCGGTGTACCTGGACAACCAGGTCAGCCAGGATACCCAGGCCAACCAGGACAACCTGGTAAGCCCGGACACCCAGGACAGCCAGGACAGCCAGGATACCCAGGACAGGAAGGACACCCCGGTCAACCCGGTGTTCCTGGACAACCAGGTCAACCAGGATACCCAGACCAACCAGGACAACCAGGTCAGCCAGGATATCCAGGCCAACCAGGACAACCTGGTAAGCCTGGACAGCCAGGATACCCAGGACAAGAAGGACAACCCGGACAACCAGGGCAACCTGGTAAGCCCGGACAGCCTGGACGCCCTGGACACCCAGGCCAGCCAGGATACCCGGGAAAACCGGAATCAGAAAACCAACACGGCGGGCCCGGACAACCAGGACAACCCGGTAAACCCGGGCAACCAGGATTCCCAGGACAACCAGGTAATACTTATTTACTGCATTATTCAAAACAAGAATTCAACTGATATTTCGTTCTTTTTTATTACCAACCTGTCATACGTTAAAGAACCTTTCGAATTAGTAGAAGAAATAAGATTGATTTATTAGCGCAAGCAACACACTGCCAAGATAAAGTTTTTTTTTTTCTTTTTATAATCAGTGTTTCCAAAAGCACCTTCAACTCAGCATTTTAAGTTCATATACATAATTTATGTAGATGTGTACTAACTAACGTTGTAGACATTTTTTGTGAGACTAGTAGTAACTCATGCGAATGAAATTACCACTATTACTCGTATGTCCCTTTTTGCAGCTAAATCTATTTTAACTCTGCGTCATTTTGTTCAGGTGAACCAGGACAGCCCGGACAACCTGGATACCCAGGACAACCTGGCAAACCTGGACAGCCAGGATACCCAGGCCAACCAGGACAACCAGGTCAGCCAGGACAACCTGGTAAGCCCGGACAGCCAGGATACCCAGGACAAGATGGACAACCCGGACAACCCGGTGGACCTGGACAACCAGGTCATCCAGGACACCCTGGCCAACCAGGACAACCTGGACAACCTGGTGTACCTGGACAACCAGGTCAACCAGGACACCCAGGCCAACCAGGACAACCAGGTCAGCCAGGATACCCAGGCCAACCAGGACAACCTGGTAAGCCCGGACAGCCAGGATACCCAGGACAAGAAGGACAACCCGGACAACCAGGACAACCCGGTAAACCCGGGCAACCAGGATTCCCAGGACAACCAGGTAATACTTATTTACTGCATTATTCAAAACAAGAATTCAACTAATCTTCACAAACCTGATGATGGCATACGTTAGAGAACCTTTTGAATTGTAGAAGAAATAAGATTGATTTATTAGCGCAAGCAACACACCAAGATAAAGTTTTTTTTTTCTTTTTATAATCAGTGTTTCCAAAAGCACCTTCAACTCAGCATTTTAAGTTCATATACATAATTTATGTAGATGTGTACTAACTAACGTTGTAGACTTTTTTTGTGAGACTAGTACGTAACTCATGCGAATGAAATTACCACTATTACTCGTATGTCCCTTTTTGCAGCTAAATCTATTTTAACTCTGCGTCATTTTGTTCAGGTGAACCAGGACAGCCCGGACAACCTGGATACCCAGGACAACCTGGCAAACCTGGACAGCCAGGATTCCCAGGCCATCCAGGACAACCTGGTAAGCCCGGACAGCCAGGATACCCCGGACAAGAAGGACAACCCGGTGGACCTGGACAACCAGGTCAGCCAGGATACCCAGGCCAACCAGGACAACCAGGTCAGCCAGGTCAACCTGGTAAGCCCGGACAGCCAGGATACCCAGGACAAGATGGACAACCCGGACAACCCGGTGGACCTGGACAACCAGGTTATCCAGGACACCCTGGCCAACCAGGACAACCTGGACAACCTGGTGTACCTGGACAACCAGGTCAACCAGGACACCCAGGCCAACCAGGACAACCAGGTCAGCCAGGATACCCAGGCCAACCAGGACAACCTGGTAAGCCCGGACAGCCAGGATACCCAGGACAAGAAGGACAACCCGGACAACCAGGACAACCCGGTAAACCCGGGCAACCAGGATTCCCAGGACAACCAGGTAATACTTATTTACTGCATTATTCAAAACAAGAATTCAACTAATCTTCACAAACCTGATGATGGCATACGTTAGAGAACCTTTTGAATTGTAGAAGAAATAAGATTGATTTATTAGCGCAAGCAACACACCAAGATAAAGTTTTTTTTTTCTTTTTATAATCAGTGTTTCCAAAAGCACCTTCAACTCAGCATTTTAAGTTCATATACATAATTTATGTAGATGTGTACTAACTAACGTTGTAGACTTTTTTTGTGAGACTAGTACGTAACTCATGCGAATGAAATTACCACTATTACTCGTATGTCCCTTTTTGCAGCTAAATCTATTTTAACTCTGCGTCATTTTGTTCAGGTGAACCAGGACAGCCCGGACAACCTGGATACCCAGGACAACCTGGCAAACCTGGACAGCCAGGATTCCCAGGCCATCCAGGACAACCTGGTAAGCCCGGACAGCCAGGATACCCCGGACAAGAAGGACAACCCGGTGGACCTGGACAACCAGGTCAGCCAGGATACCCAGGCCAACCAGGACAACCAGGTCAGCCAGGTCAACCTGGTAAGCCCGGACAGCCAGGATACCCAGGACAAGATGGACAACCCGGACAACCCGGTGGACCTGGACAACCAGGTTATCCAGGACACCCTGGCCAACCAGGACAGCCTGGACAACCTGGTGTACCTGGACAACCAGGTCAACCAGGACACCCAGGCCAACCAGGACAACCAGGTCAGCCAGGATACCCAGGCCAACCAGGACAACCTGGTAAGCCCGGACAGCCAGGATACCCAGGACAAGAAGGACAACCCGGACAACCAGGACAACCCGGTAAACCCGGGCAACCAGGATTCCCAGGACAACCAGGTAATACTTATTTACTGCATTATTCAAAACAAGAATTCAACTAATCTTCACAAACCTGATGATGGCATACGTTAGAGAACCTTTTGAATTAGTAGAAGAAATAAGATTGATTTATTAGCGCAAGCAACACACCAAGATAAATAGTTTTTTTTTTATCAATACTTCCAAAAGCACCTTCAACTCAGCATTCTAAGTTCATATACATACATTATGTAGATGTTTTTGTGAGACCCTAAGTACGTAACTCTTGCGAATGAAATTACCACCATATTATACTCGTGTCCCTTTTTGCAGCTAAATCTATTTCACCTCTGCATCATTTTGTTTAGGTGAACCAGGACAGCCCGGACAACCTGGAAACCCAGGACAACCTGGCAAACCTGGACAGCCAGGATTCCCAGGCCATCCAGGACAACCCGGACAGCCAGGATTCCCAGGACAGCCAGGATACCCAGGACAGGAAGGACAACCCGGTCAACCCGGTGCACCTGGACAACCAGGTCAGCCAGGATACCCAGGCCAACCAGGACATCCAGGTCAGCCAGGACACCCTGGCCAACCAGAACAACCCGGACAACCTGGTGTACCCGGACAACCAGGTCAGCCAGGATACCCAGGCCAACCAGGGGAGCCTGGAAAGCCAGGACAGCCAGGATACCCAGGACAACCAGGACAGCCAGGATACCCAGGACAGGAAGGAAAACCCGGTCAACCCGGTGTACCTGGACAACCAGGTCAGCCAGGATACCCAGGACAACCAGGTCAGCCAGGATACCCAGGCCAGCCAGGACAACCTGGTAAACCCGGACAGCCAGGATACCCAGGACAAGATGGACAACCCGGACAACCCGGTGGACCTGGACAACCAGGTCACCCAGGCCAACCAGGGCAACCTGGTCAGCCAGGATACCCAGGCCAACCAGGACATCCAGGTCAGCCAGGACACCCTGGCCAACCAGGACAACCAGGTCAGCCAGGACACCCAGGCCAACCAGGACAACCTGGTAAGCCCGGACAGCCAGGATACCCAGGACAAGAAGGACAACCCGGACAACCAGGACAACCCGGTAAACCCGGGCAACCAGGATTCCCAGGGCAACCAGGTAATACTTATTTACTGCATTATTCAAAACAAGAATTCAACTAATCTTCACAAACCTGATGATGGCATACGTTAGAGAACCTTTTGAATTAGTAGAAGAAATAAGATTGATTTATTAGCGCAAGCAACACACCAAGATAAATAGTTTTTTTTTTATCAATACTTCCAAAAGCACCTTCATTTCAGCATTCTAAGTTCATATACATAAATTATGTAGATGTGTGCTACCTAACGTTGTAGACTTTTTTGTGATACTCTAGTACTAGTACGTAACTCTTGCGAATGAAATTACCACCATATACTCGTATGTCCCTTTTTGCAGCTAAATCTATTTTAACTCTGCGTCATTTTGTTTAGGTGAACCAGGACAGCCCGGGCAGCCCGGATACCCAGGACATCCAGGCCAGCCAGAATACCCAGGTCAACCAGGACAACCTGGTAAGCCCGGACAGCCAGGATACCCAGGACAAGAAGGACAACCCGGACAACCCGGTGGACCTGGACAACCAGGTCAGCCAGGATACCCAGGCCAACCAGGGCAACCTGGTATACCCGGGCAGCCAGGTTACCCGGGACAACCAGGACAGCCAGGACACCCAGGCCAACCAGGACAACCCGGTCAACCCGGTGTACCTGGACAACCAGGTCAGCCAGGATACCCAGGCCAACCAGGACAACCAGGTCAGCCAGGATACCCAGGTCAACCAGGACAACCTGGTAAACCCGGCCAACCAGGATTCCCAGGACAACCAGGTAAAACTTATTTAAATTGCTGCATTTTTTATTTATTTAAGTATGTATTCACACGTCACGTTGCAGTATAAAACTGATTTACATCCATCACCTCACACACCAGGTCCAGTTGAAAACCAGCGTCAGGCACTAGTTGTCTGGCATTTTTGCTGAACTGGACCTTTTTAGCGCAGCCGTTAGGCACACTTTCCTGCTTATTTTTTATTATCTTTTAAAAAAAATTTTTTTTTAGATCGTACACTACACTTTTTATTTGACCCTTATTTTTGATTTTTTTCTTTTTGTTTGTTTTTATCTGATGTATGTATCTGGTGTATTGTGTCTTTTGGTCTGTGCTAAATAAATTTTTTCTTTCTTTTCATTTTTGCTACGTTACTAGTACCACCTTATAATGTCTCTTTTTGTAGCTAAATCTATTTTAACTCTATGTCTTTTTGCTTAGGCGAACCAGGACAGCCCGGACAACCTGGATACCCAGGACAACCAGGACAGCCCGGATACCCAGGACACCCAGGTCAGCCAGGTCAGCCCGGACAACCGGGACACCCAGGACAACCAGGAAAACCAGGTGAACCTGGATACCCAGGCCAGCCAGGACAACCTGGAGAACCTGGACAACCGGGATACCCAGGACAACCTGGACAGCCGGGATACCCAGGACAACCAGGAAAACCAGGTGAACCCGGATACCCAGGCCAGCCAGGACAACCCGGAGGACCAGGATACCCAGGACAACCTGGACAACCGGGATACCCAGGGCAATACCCAGGTATGTTTCATTAGATTAAAATAGATTTAACAATAATTAGAAGTTTTTGTCTCATATCATAATCAGCGCATAATGTTCCCACTGCTGGGACACAGGCCTCCTCTCTGTGACAGGGAGTAGGCCGTAATCCACCACGCGGGCCCAGTGCGAGTTGGTAGATGTCACAATCATGTCTTCGAGTTTTTGGTTCTAGGACATGCCTGGTTTCCTCACGATGTTTTCCTTCACCGTTTTGTGATGAAATAATTTACACGTTTATTCTAACTGCAACATTCAATCCATTGAAATGTCTTTTGATTTTTACAGATTCCGAAGGGTCACCATCGGGCACTGGAGTCCAGCCGCCTGCAACTATACCATCAGGTCAAATGCCACCATTCCCCATCTACGTCATTCCGTACCCACTGCCTATTGTTCCTAGTCCAGCGTCATGCCCGTGCTATCTGCTAAAACCTGGACAGAACGATACAACGCAAGGACAGCCAGGACAAGCGCCACAAGCAACCGCCCCGCCACAGTATCAACATCAGAACCAGCCGCAGTACGCACCATACGGTATAATTGGATTTGTTCCCGTGGTATTCGTACCATACTGCCCAGGAAACGGTTCCGGTATGAACAACGCTCAACAAAACTTCCCGAATGCAGTACCTGTGCAATACAACTGCGCACAATGCCAGGCCAACAGAGACATTTATCAGTACCTTGGCAGACTGAATAGAGGACGTAGCGCAGACAAAGATTACTTAAAAGATCTCAAAGAAATTAAATCTCTTAATGAATTAGACGACCTCCTCAGAAATCAAATCAAACCTTTAAAGAAGAGCATACGTACTATTGCTGCTCATCCGCGAATACTCGACGAAACGAACGAAAAGAAAGAAGAAAAGAAAGATGTAAATAAGAATGAAAAGAAGAATGAAACTAAAAATGAAAATAAGAATGAAACTAAAAATGAAAAGAAGAATGAAAACAAAACCAGTCCTAAGGTGAAGAAAAACTAAATAACTAGGTTGGTTGGTATTGGTTGTATGCAGAGAATGTTTGTTATGTTTTTTGGGTACATACGACCTAGATAATTTTGAGACTGTCCGATGGTTTAAATTCTTGGACGATCTCAAAATTTGGAAGATGACGTAAAGCACAATATTTATTACCCACAAATGTATACGTCATTAATTATAAGATTAAAGTAAATTGTATAATATTTAAGTATATCTACTAGTATTTTATTATTTCATGATACGCTTCTGTATGTAATATTTACAAATTAAAATTTTCAATTCAATGCTGCCATTTATGTTGTTAATTGAATTTCATTATTAGCGCCATCATTTATGCGAACTGTGAAGAAATAATAAATTATATTTTCAAAGAATAATCTTGTTGTTTTACTCAATCGTACTATATTCCCCATCGTACATACCTACAGCTAAATTACATCCAAGTGCGTTAAGTAAACACACATTATACAGTAGCCTAGTTGAGGTTCTCTATTTCTTTGCTGAATTAGAGAACCTCAACTAGGCTACCTAGGCTACCCTGGTCTGTAATAATAAACACCAAACTTAAATTGTATAAATCAAAATAATGATCATTCGAAGTAGAAGCGGAAGCATAATCTATGCTATGGACACAGACCTATACTATTCCTAATTGCAATAAAACAAAAGATTAAGCAAACAGTGAACAATATGATGTAATTCAACCATTTTACGAATATTCGATTAGGAAAAGGGAGTCCAAACTCACAATTCTTTCATTCATTTGTATATTCTTCAGAAAGCTTAGTCTAATATTTAGATAAATAATGTACAATTAAAGTTACCTACCTAAATTTAAAACACATAAAAATACACAAGAATAAAATAGAATCTACTTAAACAAATAAAACAAAACAAATTCTTATTTAAACTTACTTTACTTTTGTATAAACTAGAATAAAACAAAATGCAATTCCATGCGCTTTAATTACTCCTTTTAACTCCTATTATTACTATTATTTATAGTTCATCTTGGACTGGTTCAGCATAAATCAACATCTGAGTGAGAGGGAAGATTATTGAAACTACCTGCACTAGTAAGGTTCATTCCGTCGGTAGTTGTCGGTAGTTGTTGACTCTGCCTGAAACAGACCTACGTGAGGGTTTGGAGTGGTAATTTTGAGGGAAGTTGGGAACAATCAATGGAGCTATTGGCGATATTTAACAGCGGGGTAATTGCGTACCACACTAACAGTAGCTATGGCTTTCTTTTTGACAGTTCAACAACATTCATTGCGTTATTAACGTTGTTGAGCAGACAAATTTTTCGAACATGTTAATGTCCGCTAATTAATGAACATGTTAATTGCTATATGAAGCAATGGATATTGCTTCATATAGCAATCAGGAACATTAACATGGCGTCTGTTTTCCAGCGGTAGGAAATGGTATCTTCTGCAACGATGAGTGTAATCCGTTGAGCATTGCCTTGTCTTATAATCTACTTTTTCTGTACATTTTCTATTCTGGACTTATCACATCATTTCGTGAGTTCCATACTTGAGATGCGTATGAACGAACAGTCTAGAACTTTGAGGGGTTTTAGAGAACTAAAGCAAGTGGATGACCTTATTAAGAAACCTAGGGACTTGGACGAATATGCATTTCAAATTCGAGATATATGGATAACGTTGTTGACAGGCCTACGCTGTCCTCCCATACCTACTGTAATTTGAAAACATTGTAAAAGCCAATTATTTTTAAAAGAGTAACCATGGAGTTTCTTGCCGGTTCTTCTCCATAGAAAACGACCAATTGGAACCGTGCACCTAGCTTCTGAAGTTTCACAAATGCCCATGTCGGTTTATGTGAAATAAAATATTTTGATTTTGAACGCCCAAGTCCCTAATACTGTTCACCTTAGTGATCGTTTGGTTTTTCTAAGCATACCCTGAACCTATTGTCTTCTTTTGCCTTGTTTAAATGAAAGCATTTCGATGCATTTAGTTGAAGTCTGTTTAGTGTACAGTAGTATACAAACCTATTATGATCCTCTTGCGAGTAGTGATGTGTCAGTTGAACGTACGTAGTTCAACTTTTTAAGAATTTTCACGTCATCGGCGTATAACAGAATGCACGAGTTAATAAAAAAATCTTAATATCTGCAATAAATAAATTAAATAGAGTATAATGAGCTTCAACGTTTGCTGCTAAACATGTACCCGGTTACCCGTTTCAATGAACAGATTTGGGAATATAATCGCTTTAGAATATATTGCCGAATAAAACCATTTGTATACAAAATCCCCTTATCGCATGTTTCGCATATATGCATGTAAGTAGTGAATTACGTATCATGTATTGTGTACCACAACAGCCGTGACTTCGATGCGTCGTCACGGGTCACTGCGAGGCTCTAGACATTATCCTACAGCTCACAGGGCTTCCATACAACTCAGAATACAAGTAAATGTACGAATATAGCATATTATTAAGAATATACTTTCATATAGATTTTTTAAGTACTGGTATCCAGCTGCATCCGGTTAGACTGGAAGAAGACCCCAACATAGTTGGGAAAACGCTAGGCAGATGATGATAATTTTTTTTAATGCTTTTTATGTCTCGTTTGCCGTAACTTTCCACCAAAGTTGAGTTGAGAATCTGCTAATTTTTATACAGATATATAGTCTCTTTTCAACATCGGTCTTTTTAAGTATAGTCTCAAATATTTTATTACGCTCATTAACAGGGCAGCGCCTCTGACTTCAAGTGAACGTAGTATTGTATTATCTGTGACTGAACTATTTTATAAGCATGAGCATAATCAGCCTATAATGTTCCCACTGCTGGGACACCAGCCTCCTCTCTACGAGAGAGAGTGGGCTGTAACTTACCGCCAGTGCAGGTTGGTAGATGTCACGTCTTCGATTTTTTGGTTCTAGGACATGCCGGTTTCCTCACGATGTTTTCCTTCATGGTTTTGAGAGCAGTGGTAATAAATTATTTACACAAAATAAAGCGCCTGCCTGGGTCCGATGCCACGACCTACAACTCTTAAGTCGGGATTTTTACCACTAGGCCACCGCTCTGCTCTAACTATCCACAAGACAAAGACAAAAAAATGTCTAGGCGTCGGGAATGCCACAGGGTTACATCGCGGGACATTTGTCGCCTAGTGAATACCAAGCTTTACATTGCTAGAACATGACGAATGCCTCCGACCTTGTCCTCAAAATCTAAATCAGCTGAATGCAGAACAGACGACTTTTTCATCGAGCCTCCTTAGTTAATGAATGGATGTCATCAACTTCAAGCAAATGTTAATGAGATGATGGTTGATATCAATGTCTTGATGGTAACTACACACATCAAAAGTGTCTAGGGATCAACATATATTTTTGCAATAACTTTTCTCCTGATTGATATTAATTAAAATTTTCTTTAAGGATTCATCAAATAAAGTGTTTTCGTTTGTCACAGTAACGATACACCAAGTCACCTTTGCATTAATAAAGAAATTTGCCATTTTCCTAATAAAGGGATTTTTGACATTTGAACCACTAACACAAAAGTTCGAAAAAAAGACTGAAATAACAGTTTTCTTTAAAATTTTATTGGGTAACTTAATCAATTAATAATCCGTGTTTCTACCGCGAACACTAACAACACAAGAACATCGGTTTGGCATACCTACTCAAAATGAGTTCATCCAAATCACGCTGTGGAATGGCAGCCCATGTTCGTTGCAACAACAAAAAAAGGTCTTCTTGCGACTGGATACCCTCCATATTCGGCAGAGCTCTTCTCTGTAGTATATCCCATGCATGCTCAATCGGGTTCAAGTCTGGCGACTGAGCAGGCCAGGGCAGGACATTGATGTTAGCTGCGGCGAGAGTCTGTCTTACAACTCTTGCGGTGTGCGGTCGTGCATTATCATGCATTAACTGAAATAAGGGACCGATTTGCACTTGTAGAGGAACGATGACGTCTGATACAATCGTCTCAGCATAAATTTGAGCGTTGAGGTTGCCTCTGATCCAAATCAACTCAGTTCTTCCGCCGATCCAAATACCCGCCCATACCATGATGGTTCCACCACTATAAGGATGGACTTCCTGGCAGGATTTTAATCGCTGTTGGCGTCCAGGGGTTCTCCAGTGTCGTATACGTCTTGTATCCGGTCTCATACCAAAACGAGACTCATCAGAAAAGCACACGAAACGCCATTGTTCTTCTGCCCAATTTCTGTGTTCAAGAGCCCATTGATATCGAATCCTACGATTGTGCATTGCTATAGGTGGTACCCGTAGCGGTCTTCGGGAATGAAGGTTCACTTCATGCAAGCGGTTTCTGACTGTTTGGTCGCTAATTAAGTTCCCTGAAGAGTGATGAAGCCTCACGGCTAACATCATGGCGGTTATTGTTGGAGCTCTTCGAGTTAAGATTTGAATGTATCGGTCTTGTCTCCGTGTGGTGCAGCGATACCGTCCTCCATGGCGCTCAGCCACGGTACCAGTGCTTCGGTAACGTGTCCAAAGTCGACTGATAACACTCTGACTTGTATTCAGAGCTAAAGCCACAGTACGTTGCCGGGAACCAGCTTCTATCATTCCCACGGCTCTGAGCATTTCTTCCCTGCTTAAATGACGTCGCCGCTCCATAATAACGTTGGTTTTAATCAGTAGTAGGGAAACAGTAGCACTAATAATGTCTTCAATGCGTTGTATGTTTTTATAGGGAAAATATTGACAGCTGATTTTCATCTTTTACTCGAATTTGATTCACAGTTCCTGATTCAAATTATGAAATGCACCAAAAAGGATCCATATAAATTTATAAAATCATAAATTTATTACAAAGCCACATCTCAATCTCAAGAAATCCGCATAAAAATGCTTGATCCCTAGACACTTTTGATGTGTGTATTTGTATAATATTTGTGTATTGATACAAAATTATATTCATTTATATTATACCTACTAAGTACTTAAATGGATTTAGTATTTCACATGCATAAAGTGTGTATGTACCTATAGCCTAAGTACCGGAAACCTGTCAATATTTCCACATAGTGTTCCCTACAGACTGACTGACTATCAATACTGTATGGCAGAGAATATAAAAATAATTTCCAAAGCTGACAACACACTGAACACTGACATAAACTTGGAATATCGCCAAGAGTTCAATGTTAGAGTAGCCGCACCAGACAACTGCGACATTTTTACTGGACAATAAGATTTATCAACGTTCTCACTACATACTATAACAAAATCACAAGATGTTCATACATTAAAAAAATTGCTGTGGTAAATACAACAATCTTACATTTTTTAAGGCATGGCCATTATAATATTATGTGAGTCATGTCCGAGAGCACCATACTAAATCATCGGTCAGACTGTTTTCAACTTTATACTCGCATAGCTACCGTAATTGTCACACAAATTATACAAAAACGACAATTTTGAGGAATTCTTGACAAGATTATAATGGCTTTAGTAGGTAGCTGAATATTAATAATCCTAAGTTCCTCGAATACATACGTATATTATGCGGAAGTTTTATCAAAATTATGGTAGGTATACTTTTCTACACGAGGCGAGGTGTGTATGAAATATAGAATTCACACAATGTGTGTTTTTGTACAACCAAGAAAATAACGTTATAATACCGACCTCATCTAGTTTTAAAAATATGATTGACGTGTAAAAGTGTTTATACAAACCTATTTTATCATCGTCATCATCATTTCAGCCGAAAGACTGCTGGACATAGGCCTCCCCCAAGGACCTTCACTTCGACCGGTTCTATGCTTCCCGCTTCCAGCGGATTCCTGTTATTATGATACGAACCTACTTACAGAAATAAAATCATTTATCATTTATTTATGAATAGGCTTCGCCCGCGTGTAGGTATATCGGAAATTATCCCACGGGAACGTGCTACCGGTAACCGGGTCAAAAAGTAGCCTACATGTTACTCCATAACATCAGCTATCGTACCAGTGAAGTCCCGTCAAAATCGGTCCAGCCGTTTCGGAGATTAGCCAGAACAAACAGACAGTTTTTTTATGTTTTTTAATGTCAAAGTGATATTACAAACAGATAAGTACCTACTTCAATTTTATTTATTTGTATAGATTTTCAGTCAGCAGGATGACAAATAAGTACATAAAGGCTTACGTAACTAACTTGATAGAGCTTGATAAATGTCTAATTATACCTAATTGTTCCCAGAGCATTGCTTTTGCTTATCATTTAGAACTATGACAGTAATGGAGGTACCATTACTGACTAAGAACTACGAATGACTAATCTACCATTTCGACATAGAATTGTGTCGTGAACTTTATGTCGCATAAGAACGGTTTTCCCTATACTAACAACACTACTTTATTTAAGTACATCATTGGGCAATCCTAATAGGGAAGCGATGGTTACGGTTACGCCCGTACTTGTTGTTTTAGCATTGAAAAATAAAACAAGCTTGCTTGTTCGGACAGAGGTAAAGATCATTAGACGCTTTACTGACGATTGTACAGTAAGGGAAATTCATACCCTACGTCAAAGTAAAAGTCAAATCATTTATTTCAAATAGGCATATATAAAAGGCACTTTTGCACGTCAAAATTTACAAAAAATAGAATTGATTCTAGTCGCCCCTTCCAAAAGGTAGTTTTGTGTGGAAAAGAATGGGCATAAAACTCCACCGTAGGTAACTCTTTTAAAATGTTTTAGAATATTTTGTATATATTCAATACATAATTATATGTGAAGACGATGCCTCAATTGGCCGGATTATAGCATTTCACACAGGTAACCTATCATAGAATGACAGTTGTGATTAAACTGACAATTTAAGTTGGTAGCTTATTAATTAATTTTCCTGACTTTACCTACTTACGCAAATGATGACGAATAGTTAGAAGAAGTTGTGTGACCAACGAAGGGATGAGCGCAACCTTGGTGAGGCGACCTCCAACCAGCCAGTCAAGCGTGACAGTACATCACCTCCCATAAACATTTCACCAATTAAGTATTTGTGTTTGTGTACTTATTTTATGTTTACTTTGTTATGGCATAACGTGTCTTGAACGTTCCTTTTGTATGATACTAGTAGGTACTTAACTTTACTAAGTCCTTTACCATTTCCATAAGCTCCATAACTAGACGGGACAGCGAAAACTGAGTAATTAGACTTTGAATGGCATGTGATCGAAAATGACCGGTGTCCTTCACGATGAATATGTTTTTTTTTAGGTATTCTTTATAAATTTTGAATACATAATTATTTTTGTAAAATAGCGTAACTACTGCCAACTAAATATTTAAGTAGGCATATTGTTGGAGTGTCATCAACATCATTTCAATATTGTTTTATTTGTGGGAAAAATGCCAACAATTTTTCAGAAAAAATATTTAGAACTTGAAGTATGTCATCTAATGCAAGCCTGCTCTTTGGACATTAAAATATCGGACTGGGTCGGGATTGAGAATGCTGCCATGTCTACTGCATGAAGAGAATAGAACCCAGAACCCCGCGATCTACAGCAGCTGCGCCTGCGAACGCCAGATCAATGAGACTCATTGTTAGAATCAGGATTTCCATTTCTTAGGATTATATGTATTATAATTTACTTATTGGAAACGTGTACCTACTACTAATACCTAACATTTCATTAAATAAATTAAACAAATTCCCGGCTATAATTTTATGAAATGCACGAACTTGTCAACGTAAATAAGTATTAATAAATACAGCCATTGTCCATTTCGTGCGAATAGTCAGCTTCAGGGTTAGTCGCAGAGCTTCCGTATATTGCCGTGCATGCAGTTTGGGATCATACCACTACCTCCTGGGAGCATAGAGGTATCATTATATGTATAGCGATTATTATTGTGTTACGTTTACGTGCGTATGCGTCATAGAGTCTTCTTGTCAGAAGGACGAGCTGCCTACAAACGGACTCATTACCTCCCCAGTGACCATTGTCAATTACAAGACAAAAACTCCCACGGTTTATAAAGGTTGGAACGTACGCACACGTACACAGAGCGCATCTCCACCTGTATCGTGCTACCTGTGTCTGTGATTTACTCTAAACTGTTCGTGAAAATAAAAAAACGTAAAGTTTGTTCCTGTAAAAAATTGCTACCGTAAGTAGTTATTTTAATATTTTTTAAGGATTATATTGGTGTGTGGATATTTACCTAATATCCAAATCACTGCGTAAAAAACTTTATAAATAATAAATCATTCGTACCAGCGGTCCAGTCTGATTAAAATATATTATTAGCTTAAAAATGGCTAGATTCAAATGAATAAGAAAACTGTGTAAAAATAAAACAATAGTTTGATAATAAAAAATATTTTAAAATCACTCCTATCATAATGAACCTACCACGCTTTAATTTAACAGGATTTGACAGCAGGTGTGCAATACTCCCACAGTTTACGAAAATCGGTATTTTTAAATCTGGATTCGAACCCAAAACTGTCTCAAAATTTCTGCTACTACCCATTTCGAAACTGCTACATTATCAAAAGGATCTGTCAGTCAAATTACTTTTTGTATGTAGCTTACTATCTAATCCTCAAATTACAATTTCATATTCAATTTAGTGAAAGTTTGCAGTTCAAAAAGAGTTCAAACGTAAGTTTTTTTTGCAGCGGCCAGTTCACTTTTACTTAGAATCCATTATGCAATTCTACCTACCTACATTTCTTACACGACTATAAAATTTTACTTAGTGCTAGAAGAAATTATCATTGTTTTAATGTCGCTAATGCAGATCATGAGGCCCTGGATTCGATTCCCAGGTCGAGCAGGGTTATTGGGTTTTTCCAATAGGAATTTCTAACAGCCCGGTGTCTGGATTTGTGCTCGTTTGATGGCAATAGGCTCGCCACCTATTACATGGGACTTAAACATGATATCGCATAGTTTTACTCAGTCGGTGAATTTCTCAACAGAAAATCATGTCAGTCCCACTTCAGAAATGCATTGTAATAATTTTTTTATTATTTATATTCCTTTGTTGGTTTAGTTAACTAGGTACGTTTTTAGTATATTACTGAATGTCAAATTACATAAGTACCTACTTCTTGTATTAAATATTTGCATGCCATCATTACATGGTGGAATGTGTCTTTGCACTAAAATTTTAATCAAATTTTGTACGTCTACCAAATTTTATGCAAATAAACAATTTTGATTTCATTTGATTTGAACGTAAGTAAATGGCGACATGTGGGTGTACTATACATAGGTACACCTCTGCCTAACGCTTCGGGCATTACAGGCGTGATGATGTATCATGTTGTTATTGTAAAGTATCTACCTAAGCAAAACATAATTTTGCAAGCTCATTCAAGCAATTTTCATGACGACGTCGTAGAAACCAACCAGATACGGCAGGCACCAGCTACCTAGTACTTACCTACATGAATAAGGCTTATATGGGTTAGTGTACGGCACCTTTAGTTTCTGAAATCAACATTCCTTTGTACCTACGTTGCCTGAAATAATATACCTACCTAGTTTAAAAAAAAACGGCCAAGTGCGAGTCGGACTCGCACACGAAGTGTTCCGTACCTCCGTTCAATATTTAACACTTCATATTTTTTTAACCACTCAAAATATGACCGGCAGACCAGAGTGACCACTAAGAAAACCGCAGCATTATGTTCCTAAACCAAAGGAGAGGCTCAATTCCTAAACCAAAGAAGGAGAGCCTCTCCTTCTTTGGTTTAAAAAGAAAATGAATAGGTAATGTCAAATTCTATCAATGTACCCGAATCTTCTTCCATCTTTCTATCTAAGTATAAAAATAAAACAAAGTCGAGTTAGAGTTACACACCATTTATAACACAAGAACAGGGGGCCTAAAAAGGCCACTTTGGCAGAATCATAAAAGGATAATATTATGAATCATAATAAAAGTCGTAAAATGGTCACAAACTGACAATTCATAATATTATTTGACTTAGAGCAATTCATATTTTATGGACCATTTTACGAATCCCTATACAAAACTGTCAAACAGATGAATTGCGTGATATGAAATTGTACGCAAATAATATTATGAATTGTCAGTTTGTGACCAATTTACGACTTTTATTATGATTCATAATGTTATCCTTTTATGATTCTGCCAAAGTGGCCTTTTTAGGCCCCCAGCTGTACCTATTTTTATGATCTTTGATTTGTATCCGCCCCAAATACTTAGCAGAATTTACTATTACAACACGGGAAAAATTTAAAGAAAAAAAAAATTAAGATAAGTACTTAGGTAATCAATTTTCTCATACTTACCTACATTCTTTCTTATTGATTCGGAGGCGGTACGAAGTTGGCCGGGTCAACTAGTATCTTATAATAGTTCAATAGTACCTAGGTACCTATCTAGGTGGGATGGTAACTACTCAACCCAGCACCCGAGAATATTAAATGAGATGGTTGAGATTAAGAACATTACAAACATACCTACCTACTCACGTAACACAACCAAGTCTATTCGAACTTGAACCTCGACAATGAATAATTGAGTAGGTTATCTAACTACTGTTGAACCTACCCATAAGCGTTGCGTGAGAATAACATAGTCTTAACAACGTGATCATTATTGTTTCGAGGGTCAAAGGTGTTAGCATACTAATAAATTCGCATAGAGCTAATTAAAATACAGCGGAACTTGGAAAAACGGAACTATTATAATTATTATTATGAGTAATACGGCACAATACCTAAGTACTTAACATGAGTACCTACCTAATTATTTAAGATGTTGAGACTAGTTATTTTAAATATTTTAAACTTCATAAAACAATTTAAATGTCGTGGTGGCCCGGAAGTATTTGCTTCTCGAGCACGAGGCTGTGGGTTCGTTCGAATACTGACAAGTTGACAACCACTCCATGCTGACAACTAACAATGTGACATTAATTGAGCAAGCGTGTACATCAGTGCTCTTTTATTCTTTACACAAGAAGCGTTGCATGGCGGTGAAATAGTTTTACTGTCTTTATAGAAATATTACCAAACTATAGCGCACATGCATTTTATTTCAAGAGGCATCGGTGCATGGCCGCTACTAACCAAGCGTGGGTCATTATAATGACAAATCACCAAACGGCCGTTCATTGATATAGTTGTATCTACCTACCTGCACACATTATACGGTGGCTCATTCATTAGCCATGCTCAGCACGTGCTTAGTAAAATTGTTGTTGTGTTTTATTTTCAATTAGGAATTGCATAAGGAACTAGGAAGGTAGATTTTATTTCATACACGAGAACTCGAGAAGTTAGGTATGCTTTCTGATGGATGAGCGTGTTTAGTTTTAGTTTACTTAGTCAATCGACAGTTCTACAATGATACCTAGCATTAGCATTACCTACATTCATAGGTAGCCTATGAATGTGATAGTAAGTTATTAAAGACTTAGACAGACTTGAACCTTCCTAAAAATAAATGGCTAATAATATGAATATTTCTGTCCGCTAGATGACTTCGCGGATCATTCTCCTTCTGGTTGCTGTAGTGTTATTTGAACACACGTCTGCAGCGCCGGATAGCGAAGCTTCAGGATCACTTAAATCTGTTACAGACTCTCAGGGTCTGAACGATGACAAAGACGACTTGATAACTGCTGCGAGCAGTGGATGTAAGTGGGAATTATACTTGAAAAAGATTTAAGGCTTCTTGGGAAGTCCTTAATTGTCGTAACGCAAAATGGTGTTTGATAATAATGCAATCTCCTTATCCAGGTACCGCCGAAATATAGATTCGATATTTTTTTTTCAGACGCTTTGGATCGCTATTCGGACTGGGGTCGATACCCAAGTGCTCAAGGAGTAACAGGTTACGGTTCTGTAGACAGCAGGTACAACTATGGAGGATTCGGGGGTTACGATAGCCCTTACGGCTACAATGGTTATGACAGCGACCCGAGATATGGTGCAGGCTACTCTGGTTACGGAGGTTACGCCGGCAACTCGGGTTACGGCGGCAACTCTGGTTACGGCAGTTACGCCGCGAGCCCTGGTTACAGCGGCTATAGCAAGGGCGGTTACAGCGGAGGCTATGGAGGCTACGGTGGTTACTCCGGCAGTGGTGGCCTCAACTCCTACTATGGCTACAACAATCCGTCGTACCAAGGAGCAAACCACTTAGGATACGGATATTATAGGAGACCCGGATACGGCAATATTTACAATAGCGGTATTACTCCAAGCTTAGTTACCGGCTATAGGGGTTACTCGAAGAAGTGAGTTATTGTTTTAGGAAGATTCAACTATTTATTTTCAGTGTAAGTTACCAAAGTACATCCAAAGTTTATATTGTAAGTATATCATCGCAGTCTCGTTACCAACTGTACCTATAGCCCACATCCATAATAAATTATGTACTTTAAATTATAACAATCGTTTTCTTAACAAGACCTTGACAACCATTAATTTTAGTAATATTGTACATTAGCTTTTGAATGATTAACATTTTAATTGTTTGAGACTACTGTTGGATGAATGTTAAAATAAAACAAGAAGTGCACAATTTTAAAACTTTATTACTAACAATGTGACATACACGTTATTTTAAAATCATACATGTTATTTCATGTTAAAGACGTAACATATCGTAAAATAAAGACAATAATTATTCTAAGCCATTGAATCTTAATTCAAAGTCAGTTTTGTAAGCGCGGTGGTCAAAAAATGTATGGGCTAATCAGACCCAGAAACACTTGTTTGCTTTTTCATCGATTTCAATGCTCTTTCACGAAGTTTTTTTTCCAAATCTTCGTTATTCACCTTTCCCTCCTCTTCCTCCTCCTCGGCCTCTTCGCTGTCGGAAGAGTCGTCCTTCTTCTTTGAAGCTTTCTTATGCTTTTTGTGTTTTTTGTGCTTCTTAGAATGCTTCTTATGTTTCTTAGCCTTTTTAGACTTCTTAGGTTCATCACTGTCAGATTCTGAATCAGAGTCAGAGACCTTCTTCCTCGCCTTCTTCTTCGATACCTGATCACTGTCTGAAGAAGATTCTTCTTTCTCACGTTTCTTACCTTTCTTTTCAGTATCGTCTCGTGATTTGGATTTAACTTCCTCTGAATGCTTTGCTTTTACAACTTTCTCTTCTGTCTTTCTACTTTTACCACCACCATCTGGTGAAGTAGCACGTTCTTTTGAAGGATCTACCTTCTTCGACCGTCTAGTTTCTTTTTCAGAACTTGTGTCTCGTTTAACAACTTTCTTCTTGCTAGACTTTTCATCACTGTCAGAACTGTCATCACGTGAATCATCAGTGTTCTCTATTTTCTTAGACTTACTTTGCTTTCCATCAACCTTTTCCGACCTCGAGTGTTCAACGGTAGTATCTTTGTTACGCTTTTTCGACTTTTTGTCTACATCAGATTCTTCTGGAATGTTCTTTTGCTTAGATTTCGAGCTCTTGTGTTTAACTTCTTCTTCTGAGCTTGATTCTGAACTAGATGACCGCGCTCGTTTTTTACGCGATTTCTTTGCCAATTTCTTTTTAGCACTCTTTTTGTTTTTTTTCTTCCTATCATCTTCTGAATCGCTTGACGAACTATCTTCTGAGTCACTTTCACTTGACGAGCTTTCTTTCTTGGGTTTCTTGGTTTTTTTAGAAGTAGCTTTATCTTTGCGTTTTACTTTAGGCTTGGCCTTCGCTTTGACTTCTTCACTACTCTCACTCTCTGATTCCGATTGTTGCGTTTTGCGTTTGCCCTTCTTTGCTTCTCTCGGCTTAGCTGTTTCCTCTTCGTGTTGTTCTTTCACTGACACTTCATCTCCAGATCTATCAGACTTCTTGTGTTCAATTTCGTGTTTTCGTAGGAAAGGTGAAGGAGTACGAGACAAACTCTTTGAAAATTCACGCAACGTCGGAATCGCGATGATATCTTCTCTTTCTTCGTCATCAGATGATTGTGCAGGCTTAGCCTGATCATCGTTTTGCGGAGCAGGCTTTTCATTCGCCACAGATGATTCCCTACTTGAACTAGAAACAGCTCGTTCTTTAGACTGCTCACGCGGCAATGACTTTCGCTCGGACGACTTCTTCCGCAGCTTCTCCAAGTTTTCTACGAAAAGAATAGATTAAGGCGTCATTATTATATTTTTTTTACAGGATTCATAAATGGGATTGGTACAATGGATTGTGTCCGCAATTCTATATCTGAGGGCGTTTTTTGGGTACCGATACACACTAACTTTTCGATAAAAGTCAACAATCCATGGAATTTACTGGTTTCATAAATTGGATATAATCAGAATAATTAACCTTTGCGGGGAATAGAGACAGATTTTTCCAATCTTTCTTTGATCAGGTCACTGGATCTTCTGTCACGTGACTTCCTGTCTCTTGATCTCCTTTCCTTAGTGCGGTCCTTGGATCTCCTCTCCCTGTGGTAAGAGTTATATTTAAGATGTTTCAATTATATTTAAATCCTTTCCACTGGACGTTATTTACAGTTAAACAAACATAAATTTTACGAGTCTTCATTAATTTAATTTCAGAATGAGTTCTATTGAGAATATCATGTGTAATTACAGCAATTTTTTTCTGAAATCACATAAATTGGAAACTAATTTGTGAACGCAGTTTACACGAAACTGACAGGGACTATGAAAAGAAATGCCAATTTGTGATTACCTAGACCTATCTCTCGAGCGCCTATCCCTGGATCGTCGGTCCCTCGAGCGTCGCTCGCGCGAGCCGCGGCCCGAGCGGCGTCGAGAACGAGATGCGCTCCGCCTGCGAGACCGGGAACGTCGACGATCACGAGACCTCATCACACAAATGATCGAACAATATATACATTCAACCCCTTCAAGTGAATACTAAGCTAATCAGCATACAAGCTACCTCAACAGAGTTCAATACAAAAGTGATATGTTACCTGTCTCTAGTAACGCGTCTTCGTGAACGTGACCGCGACCGCCTGCGTCGCTCCAGTGAGCGGCGACGTTCTCGGGACCTAATAAAAAAAAATTTTCAACATTAAAAACCATTCTGATTATTCTGTAAAGTCTATGATGTGGGTGCTACTACAATGTCATAATGAAGTAGAAAGTTTAAAAAAGTGTTGATATTATATCTGTGAGCGGCAGGATCGATATTTGTATACGCCATGGTCAATGCAATGGTATTAGTAATTTATCAATTTCATCACCATAATCAAAATTGAAAAGGCGTCGATTTATGTTGAAATGACAAGGACAGATATAATTTATTAAGAGTTTATTAGTGTTCAGTTTCATTTACTTACTATGTGACATACCAACTATTTATTTATGCAGTCAAACAGGTACAATAAACAAACAAGTAATGTTTTTAGGTATTCATATTGTTATACATAACTAGATATTGAGAACATGTAACAAATAAGTACATATATTCCTTTTTTATGAGTACAAAGAAATTTCAGGAAGTTCACCTTTCTCTCCTCTCCCTTTCACGTCGCCTACGTTCCCTTTCTCGCTCCCTCTCGCGTTCCCGTTCTCGCTCCCTGTCGCGACGCTCCAACGAGCGGCGTCGGCTGCTGCGACGTCGAGATTTACTCCTGTATCATTCATAAGAATGTATTAGTGGATTAATTGCAAAAGTGCATTTTTTAAGCATATTGTCCTTTTGCGGCAATACTCACAGTTTCGGACTCGCCGGACGAGCCGAACTCTCGCGTGGTCGCGACCTAGCCGCGTAAGAGCATGAGTAAAGGCTCTGATTTTATAAATCAATTGGGTACCCCCGAAAAATATAATGCAAATAAAGTTGTTTCGCTTATTTACCTTTCCCTGCGGGAACTGCGTCGGGGGCTGACGCTAGTCGACGAATCGCGGTTTGAGCGATACTGGCGTTTCTTATGTGAAGACCTTTTCTTTGCACTACCACCTATAACAATGATAATCATTAACTTATCTATAAATAGTAAGAATTATTGGAAACTAGCAGCGCCCCGTGGTTTCACCCGCATAAGTTTCTCTTGGGAATATAGGGATAAAAACTATCCTATGTCCTTTCCCGGGTCTCGAATCTCTATACCAAATTTCATCTAAATCAGTTCAGCGGTTTATGTGTGAAGAGGTAACAGACAGACAGACACACTTTCGCATTTATAATATTATAGTATGTATGAATAATTTTCCCATCCATAAACTAGAGGAGGGAGGGGTAAAGATGAGAATATCAACTTACTAAACTATAGCTAGTTTAATCTCCTGTAGTAGGCTACAAGAGATTTCAATTATACTTACGTGATGATGCAGATGTGGATCGTCTTTCACTGGACGAGCGCCTGGCTTTTTCAGCTGGTTTTTCTTCGGCGCCTTTATCTCCAGTGGACCTGAATAAAGCGTTTTGGTAAACATGAGCATTGTTTAATAGTTCTAAGATTCTTTAAAACTTGATGTAAACATTTGTGGTTATTTAATTTTCTAAAAAATTTATTCTTCATAAACTCACTTTGCGGGTGAAGCTGATCGAGACTTGCGGCCTTCATCTTCAGTTTTATCTTCCACAATTTCTTTGCTCTCATCCCTGTTGGTGTCATTTGATGTGTTGTGGTTCACCTCCTCCTTTACCTCCGGCTCTTCTTTCTTTTCCTTCTCTGGAGATTTTCCATTTTCTACCAAAACATATTTATTAATAACTTTAAGAAACAGACCCTCAAAATAAACTCTGCTACTCATTAAATTTTATATGTATATGTCAGATGTTACAGTACTTGTATCGTTCAGAGATTGCCATTTATGAGTGTCTGTAAACACATCATGATACCAATAATGTATGTTACTGGGGTTTTGATTGAAAATAATTAAATAAGAAGTCCTGAATAACCAAATACCTTTAGGTTCAGCTGCTTTAATCTCTTCTACATGTGAAGACTTCGACTGGCTGCTCCTTTCGCGACTGCGCCTCCTCGAGCGTCGCGGGCTGCCTCCGTTGCGGTGCCTACGTAATACATTAAAACAATAGAGATATAAGAAACCTAAAACAGGGACTTGTTATGAAAACACTTCTTAAAGAATAATGACACCAGCATATACTTAGCCATGTGAATAACACATGCTCTACGAATTAGAAAACTTTGATACCAACGCGAAGTATGAAATCGAAATATTTTACAAGAAAAGGACTCCTACAAATATATTGTGAACCATAAAAATGATAAAAATGTGACTCACTTCCTATCAGCAGAACGGTCTCGTGTCCTTGATCGGGAGCGCCGGCGCTCCCGGGAACGACGCCGGGACCGCGACCGAGTCCGCGATCTGCGACGATCCTTTTCTTTATCCTTGTCCTTCTGCTGTTCCTCCTAGTTATAATTTGACACATTAATTTGTTTACACATACATAAAGATATTGACTAATGGATAGTACTTAAAAGAGAAGCTACTGTTTTATAGCCTAATGAATATAAATGGACTGCTTATTGCTTGAATACCTGAACAAGATGAAGTCAATTATTTACCATTCTTTTCTTAATTTCTTCTTTCTTCTGCTGTGTGAATGACTCTGGTATACCATTCTCGCTAGCCTGAGCACTCAGCAACAGCTCCCAAAGTTCGCCCATGAAGAGACGCGCATTCTTCCCGTTCAAGAACCCAGTTAAGTTGATCTGCATTTTCTTGGGACAAGGGAACTAGGAGTCGAGGAAACAGGATCGGGAAAGAAAAGAGCTTGCATTATTAATCTTCATCAAATTCGTTATTTTACACCCTACCTTTTGCCCATATTTTAACTCTATTTGTTCCACTAATATTTTTTCAGTTGTACAAAAAAAAAAAACAAGTTTTAAGGAAAATAAAAATAATTGAAAAGCCGTTAAGAGCGCCGTGTTTAGGTAATTAGCATTCGATGGACAGCATAGAAATGACTCGGGTAAGGAAGCAAGTGGTATGTACATGTTGTGTAATATTAATTTTCATTAGTGCTGCATCAGGATCAGCGACGACGACGCGCCGGCTGCGAGAAGACGCGGCGTCGCGCGCTGGCTGCTACGAAGCTCAGCTTACGCGGCGCCGCCGGACGACGATGCAGCGCGGTGTACTTTCTTCTCTCTTCAACCACTTGCACCTGTAAGGGTTTTGCGAACACAACCACATTATGCTGAACGCAAGGCCTAAACATGGGACTTCCATACCTCGAGTCAAATCAATCAATCTCTTAACGACTTTAACAAATCTGTTATCAATACATTGACCATTTAAATGTCGGAAACAAGGGAACTTCCACTGCGTTTGATGCTTTACAGTTAGCATGGTTATAGTATTTAATTTCCCCGTAAATACCGATTGAGAATGCTAAGGGCCTCCGAAAGAGCGGAGCCGGCGGGCGGCGGCGGGAGCTGGCGGCAGCGGGCTGAGGCGGCTTCGACGGCGCACTAACCGGTGTGGACCATAAAAATATCCATACGCAATCAATATACATTTGACATCATACTTCAATTGCAGTTTCTTTTGAACAGTGATAGATTATATAAACTTCCTGCATAGGTACCTATTATTTATAAATTTTTTGTAATTAAGTAATATAATCTAAAGTCTGACTGTAAAGAAACTGCAATGATTACATTTTGCTATGATAAGAAATACACAACATAGGAAATAAAGGATAGTCACTCACCTTCTCCTCAAGCTGGTTGTTGACATAGTCAATGACTACATCATCTTCCATCTTGAGAATTTCTGTGATCTTCTGGGTGATCCAAGGCTTCAGTACATCCAGCTTCACCTTGGACATGTCCACCTGTATACAATAGCTTATTAATAATATGGGAAGATGCCATGAAAACATATAATAATCTACATATTATATGTATATGTATAAAAAAACGGCTGAAAATAGACTCTTGAATTTTGGAAAGTAATTCTGGTTTAAAACGAACCTATGTTTAGAACCCTTGAAAGGTGAAAAGGAAGAATTAAAATAAGTTGGAAAAATCATATTCCTTTGTATGTATTTCTGCTAAGTTTTAAGTTCTTACTTAAAACTTGGCAGAAATACATATGTATAGAATAATAAAAATTTATATTATAAGATTTTCAAAACAACTCCTTGACAGGGGCTTTAGTGAGTTAAAGTACCAAAAGATTTTTCAAAGATCAACCCCAGTTCGAGTTTTCCCCCTTTTTTTTAATTAATCATTTATCTAAATAAATTATTTAGATAAATGATTAATTTTCTTTAAAAGATGTATTCAAGTTTATAGGGGAAGTACGAAATCCGCGCAGACGAAGTCGCGGGTGAAGTGCTAGTATTAAAGTATATTGTTGATTTGCTTAAAACTGATTGAATTACAAGTTACATGTTATATTTACCACTACTTGCATTCCGATTTTAAGTTTTTGATTTTTAATTATCAATAATAAGATTTCTTTTGTTTAAAGGTTGTGTTATTCATGTGTTATTTTTTAAGAATTTCAGTTTTATTTGAGTTCCTAATGTACCTGCTGAGTTAAACAGTCACCAAACTTCATCTGCTTCATCAGCTTCTTCTCCTTGTCGCTGAAGCGGGTGTCCTGCTCCGTACTTGTGCCCTAAAGAAACATTGAGGTTATAATTTTAACAATATATTTGAGAGATTACAACAGTTACGCTAATTCTACTGGATTTTAACTATAATATACATTCGATTCCGTTGGAATATTCCATCACGCAAGAATATAACAGTGGCACATTATAGCAAGAAATTATGAAATCAACTTAAGTATCAATTTCTTTAGATTCGTGTACAATTTCTGGAACTAAAGCTCTCGGCCGTAAAAGATAAGCGTAAGTTACGAGAAGGTACGATGGTATTACAAACAAGCCGAGAGGCGTTCGCTTTTAGGTTGAACTCTAACAAACTGCTTTGTAGTTCATTTCTATTGCCAAAATGTATGCATAAATGAAGATCGCAGTCAACTAAGATATAAACATGCATTTTATAAACACATCGGACATACAAATGTAATAAATTTCGTTTGTCTTACCGTATACATCATCATTTTTAGGATGAAAGAATAAAATCAATATTTCACACGATGGAGCCTAGGGTGAAGTTCCCAAAGGCGTGAGGACGCCGAAGTCGTCCTCACTCGAATTCTCTTAAAACACGAAACTACAATTGCCCGTAATAACCAATTGCTGTTTTCTGAAAATAATTGAACGCAATATACATAAATCTCAGCACAATCCACTCTAAATTACAAATATCTGCAAAACGCAAAAATGTGACTAACCGCCATATTGAAATCAAGCAATAGAGTCATAGAGAAGCGAAACTGCGAAAACAATCTTAGGAAGGAATAGAGAAATAGAGAACTATGTAGTGATGACCACCATTCGTTGTTGTTTTGAACAGTGCGCTACTTGTCGCTTGACTCATAACTAAAGTTGCTGCGTGTGTACCTAGCATTAGATATATTATAATAGGTTGGGGAAAAAGATTTTTCGTATTTTTTATACCAATTCAAGACATTTTTAGGGTTCCGTACGTCAAAAGAAAAAACAGAACCCTTATAGGATCACTCGTGTGTCTGTCTGTCTGTCCGTCCGTCTGTCTCAGCCAATTTGCTCCGAGTCTAATGGACTGATTAAGTTGTCCTTAATTATGTGAAGTAATCTCGTCCTCATTCTATCCCAACCCTTCCCAGATAATCATCATACTTATATGGAAGAAGGGTCACGTCCCATAGGAAATTTACCCAAGCCCGACACAAAAGAAACGCATCTCAGTTATTTTGTTATAATAACACTATTCTGAATATCAGTGGCTATCACCTATATATTGCCATTTGATTTTGGTAAGGCAAAAATATTTTAAAATTCTTTTTTTTAATTAATAGCAATTATATATATTTAAAATGACGCCAATTTAGATAAAAATACAAAAATAGACAGCTGGAGGCCTTCATTTATTGAGGCATCCAGAGGCAAGCCCGGTTAAGCAGACGACAACCTCAAAGGTTGAACTGCGAGATTACCAAATATTCCACTGTCTATCCAGGTTCTTAATGATACCCTAATCTTTAATCTGCATTAAATCACCGATTAAGACGATTTTAATGAACCCTAACTCGATTGTTTTACTAGAAGTTTATAAAATACATAATCCAGTTCCATCACCAGGTCACCTCGGAGCACAAACGGATAATTCCATAATTATTGTATCGTCATTGAATTACATACAATTACGAATTTTGTAGGTAAATTAAATAGGTATTTAAAAAAATTGTATAGGGCCTGAACAAAAACATAAGGCAATATTTTGGTGTTAGCCATTGTTTTCGAATATAAAAAAAATATATTTTAGCAATATTTAAAATAACAATGAAACTGAGATATGTCTCTTTCGTATCAGGTGTAGGTCACAAATGACCGTTCTTCTTTGGTACACATAAGAATTTTGAATATGGGGGTAATTTTTGGGGGGCAAAGAGTTTTTTTTTTAAGGTTTTGCAATCTCTACCGTGTGATATGCATATGAAATGAAAGGGCAAGCTGTGAGGATCTCAATGTTTTTTTTTTCATAATTTTAAAGTTAACTGTATTAAAGTGATTTAAGAAAATAGATGTAAAATGACCATTCCCCCTCCCTTATCTCTGAAACTACTGAGCCTAAAATTTTGAAAAAAAAAAAATCCATATACTAGTTCTATACCTATAGATTACAGGAAAACCTATAAGAAGTCTGTAGTCTTAAAACAACATGGGACCTCAAAATCCCTACCACCCATCAATTCAATTCATGAAGCGCCTTTCCAAGCGCTTCTTCGATACCGCCGCCAAGCACCGCAACCCTCTGGTTGTCGAGGCCGCCAGGTATACCCCCTCCAAAATCAGCAAATGCCACCGTCCAAGGCATGTCCTCTCCGACCCTGATGACCCCATAACCCTCCTCCAGGAGAAAAATAAGTCAACCAGTACAGTGCACAAACACAGAACACCGACATTCCGACCTCGGCGCCGTCCCTCGCGACGTCCCCAATTAAATGCCTCCCCCCGACCCTTGCCCGAAGAAGTGCCAGCCCGCGCCGCAGCTGAGCAGTAGATCTAAATTCCCCTGAGTTTGTTTCGGCGTTTCTTCTCAGAGTAGTCAGCTAGGAAACGCCGGCCTCATCAAGTTTAAATAATAAAAACCAGATCCAGCCTGTCCCATCTTGCTGCCCCCAGCGACGCCCTAAGCCGAGGTTCGTACCCCACAGGGGGTGCCCTTAGCGTGTAGTCGCTTAGTATATAAGATATTTGCCCGGCTGGCTGGAGGCTTTGAGTTTACTTAAGGCAACCACAGGATAGTCCGGTTAAGTAGTCACGACCTCTCAAGGTCAACTACGAGATGCCATAGTAAAAAAAAAAAAACAACATGGTAAATCTCTCAATGTTGTGCGTACAAACTTACATTTTCAGATGGAATTTATGGGAGAACATGTTTTTCAACTACAATGTTAAGTTTGTTCTTGGGATAAATTCATTCCAACTACAGAACCCTTCATCGTGTGTGGTGCGACATGCACTTGGCCGGTTTTTTGCATGATTTATTTACATTTGATTATAATATATAATATATGCCATTTTGTTCGATAACTTGTTGTCAGTTTGTAGGTAGTGAATCCCATTGCTGTAGTTTTGGGACTTCTGATCAAAAAACTGCGACAAGTAGTTTTGACAGTCCTCTCTTGATGTTAACCTAACACTATCTAAATAATTCTGAAGTGACCGAAACAAGTGGAAATCTGAGGGTGCACGGTAAGGAGCATAATTGGCGTTGCATTAACACTTCCCAAACAAGGTCTCTAAATTTTTGCTGAGTGGCTAAAGACGAATGACCACACCCTTTCTGTTAATCAATTCCGGCCGTTTTTTCTCAATATCTTGCTCGAGTCTCATCGGCTGTTGGCAGTAGCGATGGTTTTGCCCGGCGGTAAAAGCTCATAATGAACGATGCCCTTCCAATCCCACCATACACTCATCATCACCTTATTGCGAGTTTATCTGGGTTTTGCTACAGTCTGTGTAGCTTGACTGCCCTTTGACCATGATCTTTTTCGCACGTTCTTGTCGTAGCCATTTTTCATAACCAGTGATCAATCTTTTCAAAAATGGTTCGGTTTCATTACGCTTCAATAGAGAATAGCAAATGAGTAGGCCTAGGTACACGATTCATTAGGTTTCTTTCAGTGAGCTCGTGTGGCACCCAAATATCGAACTTTTTTGTCACACCTTTTCAAATGGGTCCAAACTGTTTTTTGGGTAACCGCTAACTCTTTAGCTATATCGTAATTACTGATATGCCGATTTTGTTTCACTTTTTCAAAAATAGCATCGACTCGTAATCGTAACAGGGCGAACGAGTGAGCTGAATATTTGACATCAAAGGAGAGGTCAAAAGTGGTACAATATTCCGAATATTTTTAAACGCTAATGTGATGTATACCTTATTAGAAAGCTTATTTATTAAGCTACTCGATTAAAGTTAAATAGGATTTTTTCAGGCCCTGTTTTCGTAAAAATGTGAAAAATGTTTCACTACAAACAAAACGCACATAGCCTTTATTTATTCATTTCTATGCGATATAGTTATTTCAAATGTGGCTAAAGTTTCCGTTTCTATTAAATACTTTGAGATTTTATTATTATTTTTAGCTGCAGCTCCATGAAATTGAGACAAAAAATATTGATTATCATTACAATGCAATATCAAAACGTGTCTAAAAAAGGTAAAATCTGTAAATGTCAGAATGATGTTGAAATAAAAAAAACACCGGAAAAAGCGCGGGAACCGTTAGAACGAATAGGCGGCAATTTTTAAGCTTATTTTAAATATTAATACAAAACTCTTTAGAATTTTATAAATAGTAATTGTAAATAGTTTGTGTATATCAAAGTAATCGTATAAAGTGTAAATATGGGGAAAAGTGGGCGGAAAAGAAAAAAAAAGGAGGAAGAGGAAAATTCCATCGTCGACGACTCTTCAACAGAGTCAGACTCGTCATTTATTGACGAAAAACTGGACTACGTGCCGTATAATGCCCCGAATTATACAAGGAAGTATCCTGACAGCAGTATTGGTAACGTAGAATACGTGGTATTTTTATCACACGTTGAAGCTGACCAGCCAATTACCGAAGGCATCCGTATGGGCATCTCTCGCGCAATCCGGAGGGATTGCATAAGCGGTGTTAAACATTTACGCACAATTAATAAATTTAAAGTAGGCATTGTGTTCGACAATGCCAACAATGCCAACATGTTCCTCCAGGGGAACAAACTGACACAAGACCTTAAATTAAAAACATCTATACCTGCCTCTGCCACAGAGACCACTGGGGTTCTAACTAGGGTCCCCATACAAATGTCTAATAAGAAAATTTATTCTCTTCTGGCCAGCACCAGGAACATCATTCAGGTGCGAAGATTTATGAGAAGGGTAAGAACCGGAGATGCGGTGAAGTTGGAGCCGACGCAGACTGTGGCCGTCACCTTCTCAGCCACGCTGCTGCCCGAGCACGTGTACCTGGACCACTGGCGCCACGAGGTCAATGCATACGTCCCTCCGGTAAAACAATGTTTGAAATGCCTCAGGTATGGACACATAGCTAAATATTGCAAAAATGCAGAAAAATGCTCTATATGCACCGAAAATCACAATTTCAAAAGATGTACTGTTGACCCAGCCAGCGCAAAATGTTATAACTGTGGAGGCAATCACATCGCCATATCGTCTGTCTGCCCAGTGAAAAAACAAAAAATAACTGAATTGAAAACAAAGGCCAAGACACTTAAATTTACAGAATTATTCAATGAAAAATCTTTCCCATACCTTTCCTCACCAGACAACCTTAAAAAAATACTGAATTCAGACAAAGTCATGAACATGCTTGTTGAAACTGTCATACAGATAGTTGGTTTAAACAAAAATAAAGAAAGTGTCAGTTCTAGTAGCATCAAAAAAATTATAAATGAAACACTCAATAAAAACTCAAAAACCATTTAATTATGGACATTAACGTGATTCAATGGAATGCACAAAGTGTACTATGTAATAAACTACTTTTACATAATTTCCTACTAGACAACAATATACATATAGCTATTTTATCTGAAACCTGGCTTAGGCCAGAACAACCATTTAATCTTAGAGGATATCAAATAGAACGTAATGATACTGGTAATAAACATAATGGAGTAGCCATTCTCATTCACAATAATATTAAATATTCTAAACTTAATACTTTCTTCGATGACTCTTTACAAAATATTTGTGTTCAACTGCATGTTGGTGGTCAAGTCATCAGCATTGTTAGTATGTATTGCCCAAGTCATACAGTTCCTAGATTTAATAAAAATAAATTGGATTCATTAATTAAAAATATCCCTCATCCACTAATACTAGCTGGTGATTTTAACGCACATCACATCTCCTGGGGATGTAACTCTACTGATGCGCGTGGTAGAGACATTTTGGACGTTATTGATGAAAATGGTCTGGTTTTACTTAATACTGGTCAGGTAACTACTGTGGGCTCCATGACCTGGCGTCCAAATGCTTTAGATCTCACTATTGTATCTCCAATGTTGGCTCTTTCTTGTGAGTGGTCCGTTCATGATGATCCGCTTGGAAGCTACCATTTACCTGTAATCATAAAAATTAGCTTTACTTGTGATAGTAACCAAAATAATAACAGTATTGGCAATGACTTACATTTATTTCCTAGTTATAAATTAATCAACTGGGATAAGTATACTAATGAAGTTGACAGTGCACTTAATAGTTTCATAATAAATCCTCTGGACCCACAAGCTAGCTACAATGAATTCTGCTATATACTACATTCTGCCATTGAAAAGTCCTTACCAGTACACCAAAAACGTAACAGATCACTATCAACATGCCATAGAAAGAAGTATCGAGCTCACCTCCCTTGGTGGAATGAAAAATGTAGATCAGCTGTTGAAATATCTAGGCAAGCTTATATACAATTCAAAGTAGATCCTTCTGAAGTTAATTTCCTTAATTTTAAAAGGTTACAAGCCTTAAAAAAACGAACCTTGAAAACGGAAAGAGATGCCAGTTGGGCCCACCTGTGTGAGTCATTTAATCGAACCACTCCATTATCCATAATCTGGAATAATATGAAAAAATTTAATAAAACCTTCAATTACAGCAAATTTATGAGTAACAACAATAGTAATTGGTTACAAGAATTCTTAAATAAATATACACCAGACTATGCTGATAACTATAATATGACTGAATACTTTAATGCAGACTGCAACTCTAATTCCACAACCAGTTTTCTAATAGAACCCTTTTCTTTTCAAGAACTCAAATCAGCAATATCCTCGAGAAAGGATACAGCTTATGGATTAGACGGAGTAGCCTATATTTTCCTTAAAAAACTTAACTCCAAATCTCTTAATACTCTACTTCACATTTTTAATTTTCTTTGGCAAAATAACAAAATCCCTTCCCAATGGAAAACAGATTGTCTTATCCCAATACTTAAGCAAGATAAAGAGGAATATAACCCTGACTCTTACCGTCCCATTGCTCTCACTTCTTGTGTTGGCAAAGTCTTTGAGCAGCTCTTAAAACAAAGACTGGAATTTTACATTGAAAAGCATCATTTACTTCCGTCCAATCAGCATGGCTTTCGTAGAGGGTATTCAGCCCGTGAAAGTATAAATACTTTACATCTTGATCTTCAGAAATGTATTAATAACAATGAGACAGCTGTTTGTGTATTTTTTGATATAGTTGGTGCCTTTAATAATGTTGATCATAACATTCTCACAGAGCAACTTCATCTTCTTGGTATACCTGGGAAAATGATTAATTGGATTTTTAGCTTCTTACATGGTAGGGAAGTTTATGTTAAACATAACCAGAAGCTTATTGGGCCAAGATATTCCTACAAAGGAACCTGTCAAGGCAGTATTTTGAGCCCTTTGATATTTCTTCTTTACATTCACAGGCTAAATTTTGTTTTAGATAATGTTGTAAACTTACAATATGCTGATGATTTGACTATTTACTGTAGTGGAAGCAATATAAAACATGTTGAACTAACTTTAAATAATGCATTGCAAAAACTTCAGCATTATTTTTCTTATTTAAATTTAGACATAAATGCAATGAAAAGCAAAGTCATGATATTTGGCAAAAATAAATCTCATAATATTAAAATATGTTATGACAAAATTGCAATACCAGTAGTTACAGAAGCAAAGTTTTTAGGTATTATTTTTACAAATAATCTATCCTGGAATAAGTATGTTGATTATATAGTATGCAAAGCTCGTAGGGCTTCTAACATTTTAAAAGTGCTATGTAGATCTTATTGGGGTGCAGACCCAAAAGTCATGTTAATGCTCTATAAATCTTTGGTAAGGAGTCATTTTGAATATGGTTTTCTTTGTTTTGCTTCAAATGACAAGCTAATAGACAAATTAGAGAAAATCCAGAATAGTAACTTACGCCTTATAACTGGTGCTTTTAAAACAACTCCCATAGTTTCCATGCAGTTAGAATGCAATATCCCTCCCCTATTCATTCGTTTTAAATTCCTCAAATCAAAATTTCTCCTCAAACTAGCTGCCATTAAATCCCATCCTCTTCTTATTAAACTCAACCTTCTTAAAAACTCTTCGCTTTCTTGCTTTATTCTTCAAGATTTTTCTGAAATATCACAATTTATAGAGTCAATGAACATCTTCTCATCAAATGAATGGCCTTGTTACCAGGGATCCTATAGTAGTAAATACCCACAGATGGATATAATAATTGATAAACAATTATCAGAGAAACACGAAGTTTATAACAAACTTTCTAACTGGGCAGATTATAGACATATATATACAGATGGATCTAAAGTATGTGACAGTACATCCATAGCGCTATACGATTCCACTTTGAAAATAGGTGGAGGATCCAAAATCAATAGATATGCTAGCATATTCACAGCCGAAGCTACAGCTATCCTATCAGCACTTGAACACATCAACAAACACAAAAAATCTGCAATTAAATGGGTTATTCTAAGTGACAGTTTAAGTGTTCTTACTGCGCTAGAAAATCATCACTTGAACACAAACACAAACTATTTGATTTATGAAATTAAAAGAGTATGGAAGTTGTTTCAAGACTCTGGCATCATTGTTACTTTCTTCTGGGTTCCAAGTCATAAAGGAGTGCAAGGAAACGAGAATGCAGACTTCTTGGCGAGGTCAATAAATTCCGTTACAAACACAGTTGTCACTTTTACTAGTGTTGCCCTACCGATCACAGATGTTATTAACGAGCTCAAAAATACGTATGTTGAAGATCTGAAACGACATTGGAACTATATAACGATAGTGGAACAAAAAGGTCATTGGTACGCAGGTATAGAAGGAACGGCAGTAAATAAGAAACCATGGTTCACAAAATCGTCCACTTTTTTCAATCGCCGATTTTATACAACGATTAATCGTTTACGAATGGGTCACTGCAGAGTAAACGCTCATTTAAACCGGATGAAAATGTTGAATACACCAGAATGCAATTATTGTCAAATAGATGTGCAAACAATAGATCATTTATTGTTTGAATGCCCATCCTTCGGCATAGACCGCCTTGTGTTGATGGATGATCTACTAAAAATCTATAAGACTGCTGAACAAATCCCGCGCTCTGTTCAGCAACTGATGGGAAATGTACAAACATTTTTACCCATTTATAACTTCATTATCAATACAATCAAGGAAATATAAAGGACTTTATTGATTAAAAACTCACATAAACAAGGAATTAACTGAAAAACTTCAATTAGAAGATTGAATGAAGAATTGAAACATAAGACCAGGCTATTAAGCCTTCGAAGGAAAAAAGGACTTATCGATTAAAAACTCACTTAAACAAGGAATTGACTGAAAAACTTTAATTAGAAGATTGAATGAAGAATTGAAACATAAGACCAGGCTTTTATGCCTTCGATTAATAAACAAATATGATGCAAAAAAAAAAACTTATGAACAGGCTGCATGGGCTAGATCTCTTTGCCTTCCCAAAAGGGAAAATGAAAAAAAAAAAAAAAAAAAAAACACCATAACCTCTGGTAAAAGTCCGCGAGGCGGAGTGGTTTTATATCTCAGAATACAGGTTCTGTATTCTGAGTTTTATATGTAGAAAAACACGTCAACAAATGTATTAATGTACAGACGCCAGCACATCAACCTACTACAATCTGTCAGATTTCTGTAATAGATTTTCAACTTTATCACTAAAGCATAAGGTTCAATGTTGATTGGGAAAATCTGACAGTTAGGTGTAGGTTGATGTGCTGGCGTCTGTACTTAATTATAAATTAGTACAAGTATGTACAGACGCCAGCACATCAACCTACTACAATCTGTCAGATTTCTGTAATAGATTTTCAACTTTATCGCTAAATCATAAGGTTCAATGTTGATTGTGAAAATTTGACAGGGGTAGGTTGATGTGCTGCTGGCGCCTGTACATAACCACTTATACTTATAAGATTAAAGACTACGTTGAAGACAAGGTAGTTTGGCAATAATTCCTTCTGCACATGTGGCTTCCCTGGCACCTCTTTGACGGCATAAGTTCTACGTAAATGTCTATTAACTGCTCTCAAATTACGATGTTTATTTTTTATTTGTACATACTTCTATGACATAATCTTTTTATTATTTGACATTATATACAGACAATTTTAATTTTTCACCTCTTTCTTAGTTGAAATGGCAATCATATCTCTTGGTTTTAGTAGATTTTTATATTTTGTTTATCCTTTTGATACATCCTTATTTTGTAAATGTGAGGACTTTGTAAGCCTTGTAGACTAGATCTGTAGACCATTTTTTATTTTTATCAAGTACCTGGTACTTGTTGACAGGCCTACGCTGTCCTCCCATACCTACTGTAACTCGAAAACATTGTAAAAGCCAATTATTTTTAAAAGAGTAACCATGGAGTTTCTTGCCGGTTCTTCTCCATAGGAAACGACCAATTGGAACCGTGCACCTAGCTTCTGACGTTTCATAAGTGCCCATGTTGGTTTATGTGAAATAAAAATATTTTGATTTGATTTGATTTGACTTATTTCTATGATAATTGACAATGAGAAATGACAATGACAATGTCAGTCAGCAGTCACTGCTGACCCTGTTGACATTGTCATTGACACGTCATTTGCCACAGGGCTGCCAACCCTAAAATATATACAATGTTTGTAGTTAGTGATGCAAGCATTTTATTTTTCAACACTTGTTTAAAAAAAAACAGGCGGCTATAAAAAAAAATTAAATGCCCAAAGACATCAAAATAATTACCCTCTTTCAGCCTATATAGCTCTGAAGGCTGTTTAAATTTTCAATTATTTTAGTACCAAGCCCCATACATTTATTGAACGTCTCCTTTCCCGGACTGAAAACGCTTGAACCAACTTTGTGCTACTCTTACTGACACTGCGTTAACGTTAAGTCCTCGCAGCTTGTTTCACATTTTTCCCTTTTTTGTAATAAAACTTCAAAATGTATCGAATTTCGTCGTTAAATTCGCTCATTTTGGCGGTAAGAAAAACAATTGAAAAGTGGCGGGAAATCTTTTTTACTTTTTATTTGATTTATTTTTTAATCAACCCGCACTAAGCCCGCGTGGTGGATTACGGCCCACACCCTCTCACCGAGAGGAGGCCTTTATCCCAGTACCCGGGCCGGAAACATTAAAGGCCTATTATGTAAATAAACCATTTATTACAGAATTATGCCTAAGGTAAACAGTAAAGTCAAAAGAGATTTAAGATAGGTCTTTGATGTATCTAAACGAAATCTGGCAAACCAACAGGGGTGTATCTACCGCCACCGTATTAGTCGAATTAATCATAGGGGTCTCCCAAGCTACAGGGGCTCTCGACGTGACGGTGCTGCAGCTAAGCTACAGGCGCGGTTCTCTTCCATTTATCCTTTTGAGCGCCAAGCGGTACCGAACGCGATGTGTCCCCCAGCGCCAAGCTATAAATGTATAATGAATGTATAGCAAACAGTAGTGATGAGGGTAATTGTATTATCGATTTACTTGCATTTCATATAAATGTATACCAGATAAATAGAAATAATGACGTATTTTTATGGACGTTTTTTTTAAACGTTATGATTAGATAATTATTGTCTTCTAATAAAGACGTGGCGTGGGGGGCACGGAAACGATTGTCTTCTATAGAAGACCGTGGCGCTCAAAAGGTTAAACAGGTTTATTTAGCTTTGTGTCAATCCATACTTACCTATTGCATAACTTCCTGGGGGGGTGCTGCAAAAATAATTTTACTTCCTCTAGAGGGCGCATAAAGAGCAATTTTAAAGGTTGCTACTTTTCTCCCTTTTAGATTTCCTACGCACCAACTCTACATATTATCATGTAATGTATGTACTAACAGTAAGGCAATTATTTATTCTAAGCATAGTACAACACCAGCACACTGCACTTCCTTTTGACCCAGCACCTTCCGACAAGAGAAGGAAAGACTTGGTTTGCATAAAGCCTCAAACCAGACATGCGTTTGCTAATCGTTTTTATGTGTTCTTAGGACCTTTTCTGTATAATAGACTCAACAAGTTATTAAGCTTCTATAGTGTAAGCTATAAAAAATGTAATACAATGTTATCAGAATACTTAGCAATAGTACTCAATTATACAGACACAGAAAAACTTCTAGAAATTTTGTCATGATCATAATTTTATTCCCTCGTAAGTATTTACATTTGTATGTTTACAAAGACTTAGTATTAGGTAATAATGTAGGTACCAATGTGCTTTTTCTCAGAATTGTTAATGAATTATTTTTATATCAGTTTCATTTAAAAAATAACGCTCCAATTCAATTGAAATGTAAAGTGATGGCCTGAAACACAGGTTCGAATAAACCTAGTTCGGGTGGGTCGCTATCTAACACTCTAATTCCGAACCATCACTACTTGCACCTGTAATAAAACATATTTTAATTTTAGTTTATTTTTAGGCACTATAAATTGGCCAAATGTACAGACGCCAGCACATCAACCTACTACAATCTGTCAGATTTCTGTAATAGATTTTCAACTTTATCGCTAAAGCATAAGGTTCAATGTTGATTGGGAAAATTTGACAGTTAGGTGTAGGTTGATGTGCTGGCGTCTGTACACCTTTTGTAAACGTTTTATATAAATAATAATTATTAGTAAATTATAGCCTCAAAAAATTATAAAATAAAAACTTTTTAACAAAAAAATTAAACCTCCGAAAACTGAAACTGAAAACTGAGTATGCTCGAATTTTGTAGCTCGCTTCGCTCGCTCTTGCTTCCTCTCGTGGGTTCATGGTGTGTATTGTATTATACATGGTGACATGACACACATCTTTCAAGTCAGTATGCCATTTTGTCTAAACAATACCTGAGTTTTGACATTGGCAGAATTACAAACAATACCTTCCTTTGGAACGTCGCCGCGTCGCCGCAGGCATGTCAAAAGGGCCTCAACAAATCTTCATACAGGGGCAGGGCCCCTTTAGCTACGCCACTGACCTCGTCTGATCGTCCCACTGTTTCAGGGTTTCAGGGCACCTGTGTTATCACATCTCATGTCAAAAATAGTCAAAATGTCGATATTTTTGAATCATGAATACGAGAAGGCTGTCAATGTGGCAACGCTTGAAAAGATGGACCTCGGGGTATGTGCTGGCTGTATGGCTCCTTTTACCTTTACCTTTGCCTGGCCAAATTTTCAATTTTTAAAAAAACCTTAGTTTGTTTGGTTTCAATGACTAATAAAACTTATGGACTTGTCATACCTACAAAATTAGCGTGTATACCTACAAAAATCGGGCAGTTAAGATGGCCGCCTTTCGTAGGGTTGTAACTGCGAGCAACATGCGCAGCTGATATCGACATTATTTAACCTACATGAATTTGTTTTCTATTATTTATTTAAATTTTTCGAATTAGCATCGTAATGTAATGCAGCTGAAGTGACAAGAATTTTAGAAGTTGTGGGTGTTTTATCTTTCTTGGTTTTATAAGACGTTGCAACTTGTCACCTTTCTCAAGCTTCATTTAATATCAGAAGGCCAATATTCTCGTAATATATTTACCTACTTACTACAGGTGTAGAGTATTGTTCATACGAGCTTACATTACACACTAACCACTGACCAGCATAGCTATTCACAAACACTCTATACGCTTCCGTACCGTATCGGACATCAATCAATGTTATCGTAGGAGTCCTCTTAACGTTGTTCACAAGTCCAAAACACAAAAATTTTGTCAGTTTCAATGAAATAGACGACCGCTATTCTTCCGACAGCTGTTTGCTGTCGGGGGGCAAGGTAAGTCAGGTTATCGAAATGTGTCATTTTCGATACGATAGCCTGTCGGATCATTGTCAATAGCTATGCAGGAGACTTATGATGTCGTGACTGGCAAAAAAATATTATTATTTATTTCCTACCCCGTTGGTCTAGTGGTCGCAAGACCGATTGCTAAGTGTGGGGTCCTAGGTTCAATATCGGGTCGAACTTCGATTATTAATTATTACTTTTGTTATTACATTAATGGCATTTAAATAATACTAGATTGCTAAAAAAATAAATAGTTGCGGTCATCTATTCGACTATATTTAACAGAATATAATACAAAAACCATTGAGATCGCGAATCGGCAAATGTATACCTTGTTTAACTTGGCTTGAAACAAAGTATAAACAATCACCACAACCAAAACTAGGTGATGAAAAATTCGAAACACACACAACTCCTCCTTATTACACAAGAAGATCATACAATTTTTGTCAAAATTATATGATCATAATATAATAGCAGGATTATATCCATTGCAAGGCTATTAATGGACATAATATGGATTATAATCGATAATAACTCAAAGCATCCGACTATTTACCCAACACTAGCAATCAACCGTTTGACAGCACATCTACCACAAAACACGGCAACATAGAGGAAAAACCCCGGCAGTTAACATGGCGACCGACCACGCATAGAAATGATTTTGACGTCACACAAAAGTGTTGCCAAATTTAGTACTTTACAAACATTTGACGTCTCTCTTTTCATATGCAGCTCTTGATTAGTTAAAAAGAAACAAAACGCTTTTTGACATGTGTGTGTCGATATGACAGATATTTGTATAACTATTATTTATATATTATGCCGTCTCCATAGTTCTCCCAACTCAGTGGTTTGGTTTTGTTTTGGTTTTTTTTTGTTGTTGGCTCATGCATGGCTGGCGGGTGGTTAGTTACTTTACTCTTTGCGGGTGGTGCAAAGAGTACTATAACTTATAATATAAGACAGGGTGGTGCCATGGTGGTGCACATAGATTGAAGTATAATGTGGCGCATTTTGATATTGTTTTCAAAAAATTATGATAAATAAAATTGTTCTGCTGCAAATGTTTTCTTTACTTATAATAAAATTGCTGGGAATAGTTAAAACTCTAGTCTTCTGAATTCTAACTTGGTTTTTGCGATTTTACTCAATACATTGATAAGTAAGTAGCATGTAACTTGTGTCAAAATTAACTTTCTAGGCTTAAACCCACAAAAAGTAGTAAAGTAGACTAGCAAGAATGTTCTGCAATTATTTCTGTAAGTTACTTGAATACTTCACTTAATCACTTTAGAATTTGAGAAAAAAAAAAGTTGCTATACCTATACCTAAGTACTTAATTACATCTTTTACTCACTCAATTTCATGCTTGATTAATTTGATCTAGACTAGATCTAAGAGCTTGGTTTGGTAATTTGGTTTTGATCAGTAAGGTAGTGCGTGGCTATTGAGAGCACGTGTAACTTATAATATTATTTTTTGCCGAAAAGAACAACTTTCGTACGTAGGTACATACTAAGGTCTTGTCTACCCTGTCATTTAGTTTCAATTAATTTTAATTTATAACAGAAATGTTATAATAAATACTATGAGAAACATTTTACACGCGACACCGTAAATCTAGGAATAATAGTGTTCTGTGCCGTAAATTAACAATTGGTGCAACCTAATAATAATATTAATAATTGTAGGCAACAATCTAATAATCAAAAAAGGTCAAAAGGTTTAAATGCGGATTTCATTTCTACATACACTTTTTCTAATAAGTTGGTGACCTCTACATCCTATGATCCTAGTAATTTCCAGGATCAGTATTTTGATATTTGAATTATGATTACAATGTAATAAAATCCACATCTACTACATAAGTACCATTTTCAAAAAAAGGTTAATTATTTGACATAATCACTGTTATTGACCCCCAAACTACTGTGTTAGTTTTATTGGAATGCTCAATAATAGAATTGCATAAGCTAAAGTTGTTTGTCTTTTATTTGTTACAGATAACATTGAATAATTGATAACAATTGAACTCTGACATTGATGTAAGATATTTACTAGCGACGTCTCTGAACTTCATTCTCCAATCATTCTGAGTTCAGATATTGTTCTGTTTGTACATTGAGTTCAACATGTGTATATTACGATTCTTCTGTTCTGAAGCATTTAGTGCACATAAGACGAAGGAAATCCTTGAGAAGTTGCAACTAGTTGATGCTGACATAGCACAGTTGTCAACTGAACTCTGTTACCATGTGGAGCTACGTGAAGGTTGTGATTATCTCAACATTAATCAGATTAAAGTTCTGAAGTGGTTGCTCAGTTCTCCTCTACAGCCTCAAGCATTGAGAAATGAAACCGTGTACAAGAATGTGCAAGGAAATCATATTGTGATTGAGATTGGGCCAAGGTATGTTTTCCATATTTACAATTATGTTCTTAAATATAAATAAGGTTAATACTGCATAAAATAGTTGAACCTATATTGAAATGGAATGAAATTTTGCAGGTTTAATTTCTCAACAGCCGACTCAAGTAATTCTGTTCAAATCTGCGAGAGTGTTGGCTTGCGTGATGTCATTCGGCTGGAAGTTTCAACAAGATACCTTATCACATTTGCAAAGGCAAAAAATGTCCCTGAACAGTTACATGAAGCCTTGGCTGCACCATTGCATGACAGGATGACACAATGTATTTACACAAAGGACAATCTTCCTAGGAGTAGTTTCAATGAAGGATTGCCAAAGGATCTAGAACCTTGGTTTGTGGTACCTCTCCAGAAAGAAGGTAGACCAGCTATGGAGAAAGTTAACCAAAAATTGGGTCAGTGATCAGTGTTCCATTTGTACAACATAAGTTACGATTTTAGAAAGTAAAAGTTTTAATAAGCAAATTAATTATGAACTAACTTATTGATTATTATGACTTCTAGGGCTTGCCTTTGACTCCTGGGACATGGACTTTTATATGGATATGTTTGTTAACAAATTGAAGCGTGACCCAACAAGTGTTGAGTTATTTGACCTTGCTCAGAGCAATAGTGAACATTCGCGTCATTGGTTCTTCAAGGTACATTGTATTGAAATCTCTTATCATTAAACTTATAAAAACCTATAACAAATATTACCTATTATGATTGTGTTTTTCCACAGGGAAAATTATTATTAGATGGTCAAGAGATAGATGAGTCTCTAATTGATATGGTAGCTTCAACTCAGAAAACATCAAATGACAATAATGTCATTAAATTCGGTGACAACAGCAGGTTTGTTGAATTATTTATTAGGATTTATACAAGAAAATTAAGAAGAGTACGTATCTTAAAATTAAAACTACAATTTGTTTAATTTATAGTGCCATCAAAGGTTTCAAACATACAAAACTGCGGCCAACAAATGTTAGCAATGCATCGCAGGTTGTTAAGGAGGTGACAGAGTCTGACATCATATTTACGGCTGAGACTCACAACATGCCGACCGCAGTGGCACCGTTTAGTGGAGCCACTACAGGCACTGGTGGACGTATAAGAGATGTACAGGGAGTGGGACGTGGTGGACACACTGTTGCTGGCACTGCGGGTTACAGTGTTGGCAATCTGCATGTACCCGGTTAGTACATATTCAATACATAAATAAATAAGTAGACAAACACAGTTTCATAAAAAGCTGCATACTTTTTATACTTAAGTTGCATCACATAATTTAACTTATACTTTTGTGTTCTTATTTTGTAGGCTATGAAATGCCTTGGGAAGAGAAAGGTTGGGAGTACCCTAACAACTTTGCAAGTCCCCTGCAAATCATTATTGATGCCAGTAATGGTGCATCGGACTATGGTAACAAGTTTGGAGAGCCATTGATTTCAGGTAAAATTGTTTCATTCTCTTACATTTTTATAAGAAAAATAATATTTGAATGCACCATAATATAATTTTTTATGTATGTTCATAATTTTGCATTGCAGGATTCGTTCAATCATATGGCTTGAAGAATGGTGATAATGTCAGAGAGGAATTTGTGAAACCGATCATGTTTAGTGGTGGTATAGGATACATGCCACACAACATGATAAAAAAAAATAACCCTGAAAAAGGTATGAGGCACCTTCTCATTTTTTAACCCTATGTTTCATAGACCTTTCTTAATTTAATTTTGAAGATCGATTTTGATTGTCAACAGTTTTGTCCCAAAAAAATATTTATTTATTTAACAAGGCTTACCAACTAAACACACACAGCATTAACCCAGAGTCGTTGACATAATATTGATCTCGCATGTATTTAAATTATAGGAATGCACGGCACCATCAATTGGCGTACTAGTACATCATATAACAAATAGAAAATTAAACACTAAAACAAATCAAAACAATTAAAAAAGAATTTGAATACCAGTCATGGCTTAAAAATGCTGTTTTTTGAATTTACATATTATTAAATACTTTTAATATTTTATGGCATTCAGTATCTCTTAACGAACAAATAAGTAATACTTTTCTGTCTACTATAATAAGTTATTTCCTTTCAGGTATGATGCTGGTAAAGGTCGGTGGTCCGGTCTACCGTATCGGGGTGGGTGGCGGCGCCGCTTCATCTGTGGCCGTACAGGGAGGCGACTCAAGAGATCACGCTTTAGATTTTGGAGCAGTGCAAAGAGGTGAGATAACAGAGCTAATCGTACGAAATATTCTCAAAATCATCAAGCCTTTGACCTTCCAAAGGTTTTGCGGATATTTCGTACTGTCGAAAGAAATAAAGAAAAACGTTTATTTGGCACAGCATGTATACAAGAAACACATTAGTACAAATTAAAAAACCAACATAAAATGCAGTTGTGTGCCAAGATGAGGCTGATACTACAAAAAGTGTGCTAAAGACAGTATACTTAGTTGGTCCAATTAATTAAGTGCTTCAATTCTGTTTCTAAACCAAAGCTTTCTTACAGGTGATCCGGAAATGGGAAACCGTCTCAACAGGGTTGTTCGAGGATGTCTAGAAGCGGAAAACAACCCAGTTGAATGTAAGTAAAATGAAAATTGAACCTTAACTACAAACGAAGACGCAATTCTTAATCTTCTTGTGTTCTTTACAGCTATCCATGACCAAGGCGCCGGCGGTAATGGCAATGTGCTCAAAGAGTTGGTGGAACCAGAAGGGGCAGTAGTTTACACCAAAGAGTTCCAGTTAGGCGACCCAACCATCACCACCCTAGAACTTTGGGGTGCTGAGTACCAAGAAAATGATGCTTTACTTTGTTCCAAAGAAAATAGACAAGTTCTTGAAGGTATGTCTTTAGAAATAATTTAGGTGTTATTCTCGTATCTATATGAGAAAACCTTATAATTATACAGAAGTGGGGAGCCTTCTAAAGTATTTTTTTGTGCTAGGGACAGTTGTTTCAAAAAAGTTTACTAAAAACTTTTTTGAAACTTTAATTATACCATACTAGCTTCTGTCTGCGACTTCGTCCGCGTGAAATTTTCAGCCCTCGACTCACCCCGTCGCTTCGCATCGACCACCCGCGCTATTTTCGCTCAGCGTTCCTTCTGACTTTTCTTCGCTTTGCCTGGCTCCTTAGGTTCGTAACGTGGTGTTAAAATAGCCTATAACCTTCCTCAAGAACTGGGCTAACAAATCCCGAAAGATTTTTTCAAATCCAATTAGTAGTTCCACAGATTAGCGCGTTCAAACAATCAGTCTTCTTCAGCTTTAGCCCACGTTCGTGCGGACGTAAAAATATCGCGGCGGGATTTTAGCGCGCACTGGATTTTCAACTCTCAGTATTGAACCGAGCATTGAAAATCCAACATCGCGTATCCCAGCGCGTCGAAAAAACAAAGTTTGATTTTCAACGCTCGGCGCTAAGCAGTACGATGAAAATCTAGTGCGCGATGAAAATCTAGTGCGCGATGAAAAACGCGCACGTGCGTACCTGGGCTTATTATATTAGTATACACCATTGTATGTTTTGCATTTGATACAAAACTGTATCTCTGTCACTATTGGTCTCTACACACAATGCTGTATAACTTGACTGTCTTCTTTTACTTTACAGATCTCTGTCGTCGTGAAAGATGCCCTGTGTCATTTGTAGGCGAAGTCACAGGAGATGGTTTCATGAGTCTTGTGGAAGACTCATACAACGACAAGTATTTGAACAGAACTGAGAGACTCAAACCTGACAACAAGTCTAAATTGCCATTTGATCTCCATTTAGAAGCTGTACTAGGTATGTATACCCTTTTATTGTGTAAAAACATATTTGGAAACGGCCTGTATTTATTGTGAGAACACGTCATTTCATTACGTTTTACTGTTATTGTTGTGAAAACAGATTTGGAAACATTCTGTATTTTTAGTGGAGAAGTCGTTGTACATACCATTTGATGTATGTTCTAATAAAGAGTATTCTATCGAAATAGGTATTTCATCAGTTGTATTAATTTGTTTTTATGACAATATTCCACATAATTATCATGTACGAGGTCACTTACACTTTTGCGTCATAAATGTACACATGTTAAATCTCGCTATATTAGTAACAGACACACCGTTTACTTGTATCAATACCGATTTATAGATAAGAGCGTTTAAATTAAGCATTTACGTCAAATGAGAGAATTTATAATCATCTGTTGATACGCAATAGTATGTACCTCGAAAATAATGACCTTGTTTCTATAATAATCATGTAAGTAGGTAAGTAGAATGGGCTCGTTTGTCTAGTTGTGGCAAGCGAACTGCTGGGGTTGGGGTTTTGGGTTCGATTTTCGTGTTGGGCAGTCACTGGATTTGGCAATCTGCTCGCAACAACCCATGAGACTTAAAATGTGATATAGCCTGGCAAAATATGATATACAGGGTTAGTTTTCAATGACCAGCCAAATTTAAGGATATGGTACAGACCATCAAACTTAACAACATCGTAATCGCGAATAAAAATTCAGCCGTCTCTTACGTTTATTGTCGAGTAGGTATTGAAGTTTTCTATGGGACAGTTGATAAATTTTTCGCGATTACGATATTGGTCCCATGGATTGTTCGGTTTGATGGTCTGCACCACACCCTTAAATTTGGCAGGTCGTTGAAAAATAACCCTGTATAAGGGAATATAGCCAACGTGTTATATCTTTATGTTTTTCTCTCTGACGGAACTCCTCTATTGCGTCATTACGCGCCGACGCGCGACGGTGCGCCCGGCCGAAATCACGCGATTTCTCCGCGTTCACTAAAACTAAGATATCTCAGAAATTATGCATCGTAGCTCTACAAACCCTATGTCATTGAAATTGTTATGAAATAAACTATCTGATTTTATACAGGGTTATTGGAAAAACACCAAAAACCTCTTAAGAGGTCATTGTACTCATCATTATGAACAACTTTTACTATGGGACCAAACCTGAAATCGCAAAAATAAAATCAGCTGTTCCCTACATTTATGTTCGTATAATACGTCAAAATGTAGGGAAAAGCAGATTTTTTTTTCGCGATTTCAGGTTTGGTCCCATAGTAAAAGTTGTTCATAATGATGAGTACAATGACCTCTTAAGAGGTTTTTGGTGTTTTTCCAATAACCCTGTATAGGGTTTAGTACAGTTTTACCTTGTAATATATTGTTAATTGGAAGTTGAAAGTAGGGTGAGTAATGTTTTTTTTTTAAATAGGTAATATGCCACGGAAAACATTCGATTTGGTGTCTGAGAAGAGAACAAAGCTGCCGCTTTCCCTGCCACAAAATATAACAGTCCATGATGCCCTTAACAGAGTTTTGAGGCTCGTTAATGTTGCTAGCAAGAGATATTTGACGAATAAGGTAGGTTGATTACAACAACCTCATTAATATTTTTTTTTGAGAAACAGAAGGCCCTTCTACAGGTACTGCATTAGTTTCCATGCCAATTTATTAACTGAAATTGACGATTGATCGGCACAATGGTTGAGCGGTGGACTGTTGCGCTACGGAACATATTTTTATGACTTCAAGTCGTTCCGGAATGTTTTAAATGCATCCATGGTACCGCCACACATCCACCAGTAAAACGCTAGTGTGGCTTCACCTGCCGCATTTTATAATTATGTTTACGCCTAACTTAAATATCTTTGATAAACCATTTCTGGAACGAAGTTCCTTAACGTGGCATGCGGTAGGAGTTAACTGGTAGAAGTCATCACGTAACAAAAAAGCGTTATGCCCCATCTATGCGACTTTGTCTGTCTCGAGTGCGTGTGTGCATGCGAGTATCGCGTAAGGAACTTCGTCCCTGACCGGGGTCTCCCGAACGCATACATACCGTACCTGAAAAAGAAAACGGAACCCTTAGAAGATCACTTCGTTGTCCGTCAGTCTGTCCGTCCGTCAAGAGTTCAAGACTCTTTTTCTTAGGAACGCGTGGAGTTATGAAGTTGAAATTAATAACAAATACTGCTGGGCTGCAATCCCTTGAAGCAGTGAAAAAATCAAACTTCTAAGTCAAGGGAATCAAAAGACACGGGCGTTTATGTTCCGGAATCAAAACCTATGGAGTACCTACTTACCGTTGACCTAGAATCATGAAATTTGGCAAGAAGCAATGTCATGTAGCACAGATAAAGGAACAAATTCGAAAACCGTAAAAAAATATGCCTTGATAAACTACATACCTACCTACACATTTGTACGGAACCCTGTGTCCGAGTCCTACTCGCACTTGACCGGTTTTTTGTTATTAGGGAAACTGCATATATACTATTTTTATTGACTTGATTTTATACATAATATTCACTTGTTAACTCGAGATTTTCCGCTTTTCTATCAGCCGTCGTTACTTTACTCAGTACTCACGCAAGCATTGAACAAAACACATAAGCAAAATACTGTATAAAACCTAGATCCTATTACAGCTACATGTATGTTACCCAGGTGGACCGTTGCGTCACAGGACTGATAGCTCAACAACAGTGCGTGGGTCCACTACACACGCCCCTCGCGGACTGTGCGATCATCGCGCTGTCGTATTACGACCTCGTCGGATCTGCCACGTCCATCGGTACTCAGAACATCAAGGGTCTTTTGGACCCTGCGGCCGGTGCCCGCATGTCGCTTGGTGAAGCCCTTACTAATTTGGTAAGTTTTATTTTCTCTCTAAATCGGGATAAGTGCAAGAGAATGATGATATTTTTCTACTCAGACCATAGGTTTTTAAGGCGAATACATGACCTAAAGCGCGGTCTTTGTCGGAGTCCATACAAAAGAAAGAGAAGCGCGATGACACAACGCTCGTAATTTATTGCAAAATAGAAGCAATTATCTATTTACAAAAAATCTATTGATTTTAGAGGTATCTTCATGATTTTTTTCTATCGTATCAAATTAGTTGCATTATGTTTTCAACACACTATCTGCCTAGCATCCTGAAGAATATTATATATTTTTCTGATTTTGTTTACTGTAGTCGATCATATACCCCTTAAGTTAATTTCTGAGCGAAATGACCTTATAAACCTGGTCTTATCGTCGTTGAAATGGGGAATTTTATGAAAATATGTATTTGCTACTCAATCATGCATAACATTCTGAACAGTGTGCATTTTGGCACTGTGTTAATAGGTAGGATACTTTTTATATGGGTTCATGAAAGAGTTCCCCTCGGATTTGAGTAAAACCTCGGCCAATTACTAGTAGATAATAATTTCTAGTAGATTTTCTTATTTCTATCTAGTGTAGTGCATATTCAAAAGTTGCTGATAAGCCTTAAAAACTCACTTTGCATCAATTGTCTTTACCAAACATGCATCATAACCAGGTGTTCGCTGGCATAAGTGAACTAGAAGACGTGAAGTGCTCAGGCAACTGGATGTGGGCGGGAAAGACAGGCGCGGAGGGCGGTGCTCTGTTGCAGGCGTGTCGCGCCGTGTGCGAAGCGATGGGAAGCCTCGGTGTGGCCGTAGACGGCGGGAAGGACTCCCTGTCTATGTGCGCGCAAGTCGCCGGGAAAAAAGGTCTGTATATTTACATTTAGAATCTGAGATACTTAATTATCAAGTTTTGAAACAAACTCAATGTCATACATAACAAAGTTTCAATCTGTTTCAATTCCAGTGCAAGTATATGTTTTAAGAACCTCTTCACTATGAGCTCAACTGTCACTAATGAGACAGTTACTTTTTCTATTGTCACCTAACTTAATAAGCTTGCCTAACAGACGAGGGAAATGATATTAAATCTTTTTTAATCTACTTAGAATACATAATGCTAATGTAGATAGTTGTATAAGTGGCGATGGGATTTAAATTATCTGGGATTATGCATTGACGACATCTACTATTGAGTTGATTGCATATTTTGTCAGCACTTGTGAATTATTTTTAGGCCTATATCCAGGCTCCAGACAGAGTAAGTTTTTCAGCTGAATGATGTTGATGATGATGGTGACGAAGATCTACTTATTTGCTGAAATATTCTGCCTTGGTCCACGATTTTTCTGATTGATCAATTTGGGTTCCACATTATTTTAATTTTGTATTACAGTGAAATCACCTGGAACTTTGGTAGTGTCAACCTACGCGCCATGCCCGGACATAACAGTCAAAATAGAACCAGCTCTGTTAGAAGAAGGATCAGCTCTCGTTCATGTGCCAGTCAGCCCTGGAAAGTACAGGTTAGTAATTTGTGTGTGTGTATATAAAAATATCATAGTGATTTTTATATTCTAACTTGATAATGAATACCCCACCTAATAAATTTAACCTAAAACTTGTAGTTATTTCATTTGCTTCCAAACAAATAGTGCTTTGAAATGGTTCCTATATTATAAAAAATTATGTTGTTGCAGACTTGGCGGATCAGCGCTGGCGCAATGTTACAAACAACTCGGTGACAACCCGCCAGATCTTGATGACCCTGCTGTGCTTAAATCTTTGTTCAAGGCTACTCAAAAATTATTAAAGGGTTAGTAACATACATTCATAAAAGCTACAGTACCCTCGCATAAATATGGCACTTCGAATTTTTGAAAGAGAGGCATACGTGACAGAGAAGACACTACTAAGTCTAACTTTTTCTAAAACTCTAGTGCCATATTATATTAACTGCAAATATTTTCAAAGTAAAGCTTAGAATGGGCTGTTAATTTTCTCATATTTTTCTTGTGTCTCTATTTCAGAGGGTAAGCTACTGTCAGGACACGATGTCAGCGAAGGAGGTTTTGTAACCACAGCCCTAGAGATGGGTATTGGTGGTGTTCGCGGTATGAATATCGATATAAATGTAGAACCTAAAGTATCGGAAATTCAAGCACTTTTCAATGAGGAACTTGGAATCATTCTCGAAGTATCACGCAGTAATGTATCTTATGTTCTAAATGAATACAAGAAGAATGGAGTAAATGCCAAACAAATTGGCACCACAGGGAAATATGGGATGAATTCTGAGGTATGTATTTCTTTCAAAATCTGTTTAGTTATATTAACATGGATTATATTCAGACCATTGTATTTACTATTTTCATTGTATTTGCAGGTCATTATAAAAGTCAACGGTAAAAAAGTTCTCGACACAAAGTTGATTGAAGTGTTTAGAATGTGGGAAGAAACAAGTTATCAACTAGAATGTTTACAAGCAAACACAGACTGCGTTCGTCAGGAATGGCGAGGTAGTATATTATTGAAGAATCGTAACAACATACAAAGCCATAAAATTAATTTTAATTAAGTCATTGATTAAGTATCTGGCGAATCTTCACATCGATATCATCATTCTCCTGCCTTTATCGATATAAAAAGTATAATTTTCCAAACGTATTATTTCTCATAGTTCGTACATCCCGTGGCTGTTGTTTGTATGTCATGATTTGTTATAGATATCCATTCATCATATTGTATGTGAAGGTTTTAACCCCCGATTATAAAATGAAAATAACTAATGAAAAAGGCAGGCCTAAGAAACGCTGGCGTGACGATTTGGACTCGTTCCTAACCGATTGGACGGAGAAGGCACAGCACAAGGAAATGTGGAAGAATATGGGGGAAGCCAGGGAGGCCTTTGCACATCAGTGGGACAGTACAGGATAACGGAAAAAAAAACTAATGACATGATGATATTTTTTTTATAGGACTTGAAAAACGCAAGGGTGTGACGTACAATGTAACCTTCGACCCTTCATCGGCTGTTGTGAAGACAAAACCGATAAGAGTAGCTGTACTTCGTGAAGAAGGTAGGAAAAGAAATATTATTAAATGGAGTGACAGCAGAAAACTTTGTTAATTAAAAAGGACTCGGTACTTTGTTACGACCTGGGCTGTCAGAATGAAATGTAAAACCGCCAAAGGCTTTTTGCGTGAAAAAACGTGAAAACTTATTACGCATTAGGCTTGTTCCAAATTTCAAATTGAACCAGTTTGGTGCTTTTCACACAACGCAGTACCAGATCCAATTTCATGATATTTAGTATATATTTTGAGGCCCTAAAATTAAACTCTTTTGTTCTAGGCACGAACGGCGACAGGGAGATGATTGCGTCTCTAATGATGGCGAACTTCGATGTTTTCGATGTGACAATGAGTGATCTACAAAACAAGAAGATCACTTTGGATGCCTTCCAAGGCTTGGTGTTCCCTGGTGGTTTTAGTTACGCTGGTAAATTAAATTTAATATTTTCTTTTAATGCATGTAAAATGTAACAATAATTTGTTAACTAAAAATTTTATTTTTCTCCTACAGATACATTAGGTTCAGCAAAGGGATGGGCGGCCGGCATTCTATTCTCTGAATCTCTAAGCTCCCAGTTTGCCCACTTCAAGAATAGAACTGATACATTCTCTTTGGGAGTATGCAATGGATGCCAGCTTATGGCTCTTCTTGGTTGGATAGACCCAGAAACCACACCAAAGAGCGCTAACAAGACTCAAGTATTCCTGGACCACAACGCTTCAGAAAGGTAACGAAATTTCATTTATAGTGCGACTAAAATTGCTAAATTTGAGCGCGCTATGTCAGTGTAAAATGGGCTCACGACGCTCATGACGATAACAGCACCTATGAGTATGATCGGGAACCGGCTACTGAACTTTCTCAATAACTGATAGGCTTCCTGACAGTTCAAAGGTGCCTAATGGTCTAAGAGCTGAATTATCCAAAGTCAGTTCCGTGGAATAAAATTAACGGGCCAACTGCTGGACGAGTTCGCCCGACGCGCTGTGTCGCTATCCCGTTCTGGCTCTGCTGTGCGCGTTTTTAATACGTTTAGTTTGTTGAGGCGTTATATTACAGCACGATGTCAGAGCTGATATAACGACCGCTAAACGTTTAGTACATATGCCAGCACATCGAGCTACCCGAAACTCAAATTTTCCCAATCAACTTTGTACCTTATACTTTACCGATACTTACCCTGACTGAGAATAAATTTTGAATTTTTGATACAGTTTTTCCATTCTAGAATTGTAAAATGAGCCCTTAGTATGATTGGGAACGGCCAACGTACTTTATCACTGAGAGACTTATTTACAGTCAAAAAGTGTTTAATGGTGATTTATCCAAAGTCAGATCTTAAATCCGTGGAATAAAATTGACGTCTGACCTTTTTGTATGGAAAAAAAAAAAAAAAAATTACATTTATTTCCCGGATAAGACTTATACTAGGTATAAAAGTTTGGTCGAATTCACCCTAACTGAAATGAATCCACTAGGTTTGATTCTTTAAGCATGTTATAAATTAATTCTTTTACTCTCCAGATTCGAATGTCGCTGGAGCGCAGTGAAGATAACCGAAGATAAATCGGACGTATGGTTCCGTGGCATGGGCGGCAGTGTACTCGGAGTGTGGGTCGCACACGGCGAGGGTCGCTTCACAGTGTCCGAGCCGCGACTACTTCAACAACTGCAGAACAACGGACAAGTTGCCATGCAATATGTAGATGATGACGGCGCGCCTACCGAGGTCTACCCTATGAATCCAAATGGAAGCCCAGGTAGTTAACAAATAAAGCCTACTAAACATTCCAAAACCGAAGTGTAGCTGTGTAGGTGTCACAGCCGCATTCCCAAATTGCAGTCACATACTGTGCGAAATCTTGTTGCCCCATTTTGTGATATTCCAAAAATTTTAATTTCGTGATTCACATTAATTTCTAATTAAAAGCATGTATCAATTAATCACCCCACATTAATGATCACTCATCAAAATATTAATATACCTAATTAATTATTATGAAAAAAAAAAAATTGGCTTGAATTGTAGCTGGTTCTGTTGTTTCTGCTTTACTCTTTGGGAAAATGGCTTGAGTTTAATAAGTATTCAATTGTTTTTTAAACATGAAGTAAATCTATGACGTGTCAACAGTGGGTATCGCCGGGGTGCGGTCCCGCGACGGGCGGCACGTGGCCATGATGCCGCACCCGGAGCGCTGCGTGCTGCGGTGGCAGTGCGCGGTGACCGCAGCTGCGCCTGCCGGTGCCGCAGACCGCGCCAACCAAGCGTCGCCCTGGACGAGACTCTTCCAGAATGCATACTCGTGGGCTTCACAACAATAGATTGAGAAGCAGGACTATAAGGCAGCCTAACGGGTGTAAAAAGACGAAGCCGGCAGTTACTTTATTACTCCCCCTCATTTTGATATTTTTTCTACTGGATCATACCTGTGTTCTAGTTACGGAGATATTGAAAAGTTGTTTCCCCAGCAATTTTTTTTTTCACAATGTCACATAAATATTTTGATGTTCAAAATACGTAGATTACGGCTATGTGGCGGGTCTTTTTCAGCCTGTATAGACTCCTTCATTGAGAAAATAATGTTGTCTAGCATTCCACTTTGACTACATGTCAATATACAAAAGAGCCATTCATTATAAGTTCTTTACTCCAACCGTTTTTGATGCTTTATGTTGTTAGAAATGGCATTCCTATTTTTCTCGAATATTGTTAAGTTTGGTGAGCAGTGCTCATCCTCATGTGATTAATATTGTAAGTTTCAATAGGCCATAGCTATGCTGTATGCAGTAACAATATAATATTACAGTGTAAAACAATTGATATGGTCATGTAAAGAAATATATATATATTTTTATTGTAAGGCTACACTATTGTCTTCCAATACACATTCCATGCTATTAATGCGTTTTGCCTTTTTATAGGAAATCTATTTTTATATTTTTTGTACTATAAAAAAAGAAAAAATATTTTATATTAGTAGTTAATTTATTTTCTATGAAGTACAAACAAAATCAAAATATTTTATACAATGATGTGTGTACCTATACAATCACTACCTACATGTAAGTATTGTTTCGGAATATTAAATTGTTTCAAGAGACACTCATTTTGTTAATTATCCTTTTTAACTAAATAATATTGTAAGACTCCCATGCGACGGCACACGTTCTACGAAACCATATGTGAATCAGCAGCCTTTAATTAAATCTATAATACAACACATGCTAACATTATAAAATATCTTATGAACAAGAAACAAAGTTATAAAATCAACTGTCAGACATAGAATTCAGATATTCTTTGCCATAATATCCTGTATGGATCTTACTAGGTCTTTCCTTCTTGTTTTTTCTAATGCATCATAGAGTCCGAAAAACCATCTTTGTGGGTCTACAATGGCTTCATATTTTTCCAATAATTTTGTAACTTTTACATGTAACCTTTCGTTTTGCGAATCTATGTCTTGAATGTAATGTTCAAGAATTGTCAAATTCCTTCCAAGAACACGCCAGAATCTCCAACCAATCTTATTAATTATACACTTGCGTGCAAAAAAATTGGCCCACCCCATGCTCTCCATTTGAGACACGATATCACAAAAATCGTAATGAATATAATTTATTATTTTATACTATGTGAAGGTAGGTAAGGTACAGTTTATTTAAACATACACTATATTTTGTTCAAAGCAATATTCTTGATAAGATCGACTCGATTCTTCAGATGTCCCCATTACTCACTTTTGCTCGGAAAAAGTGTGACTTTTTTTGTCAATGAAATTAACAAACTTTAAATTTTGTGTATTTCTGTTTGTTTAATCAAAATTGAACTTGATTTTTTGAACGGGCTTCAAAAAAAATTGAGCTTCTTTATTCAACCCCATATTTATAAGTTCGAGATTTTCTCAAAAACTAATGAATCTGTTTTGATAATTATTTCACTAATATAATCTACATACTGTCAGAAAGGTTTTAATATACAATATATTAGGTTATTGTTAGTAAAACTTCATGAATTATATTGTTTCAAATCGAAGAGCATGGGGTGGGTCAGTTTTATTGCACGCAAGTGTAGTATCAAAAATCATCTGTCTTTTTTCTTGCTTAGAGGACCGAATGGACTGCTGATAATAAAAATGTTTTCTGACTCTTTCTTACTTTGAGGTGTTGAACCTCACTAACATAAAATAATACTTCATTAATTATTTTGAATGACGTTATTATGCATATGAATATAATTTTGTAGTTTGTTCCAGCCTAAGATCATTCTGTGTTGGAAAAGTGTATCTGGAGCAGAATTATTTAAATAAAAGCATCAAATAAGTTGGTTACGTACACTTTGTGATAATAAATTGATAATTTATTTTGGGTTTGCTCTTGACTCTTAATTAATAAAATTGACAATCCAGACTAAATCAGTTTTGTTGTTATATGAGATTATCATTGTGTTTTTAATGCTATGATATTTTTTATAAGAGGCTGCATCCGGTTAGACTGGAAGCCGAACCCAACATAGTTGGGAAAAGGCTAGGCAGATGGGGGGGATTTTTTATAAGAGGCACTTAGGAGGAAATACTGTTTGTGTGATTGTATAATTACTTATGTATAAATACAAAAACCGGTCAAGGGCGTGTCGGGCCACGCGCAGTGTAGAGTTCCGTAGTTTCATTCCTAAATAAGTTTTATAAATAAAACTTATTTAGGAATGAAACAATAGCGCGATACAACTGACGCTTAGCGCCATCTATCGACATTTCTATGGAGTTGTTCGAAATTTTCGAGTCAAATACAATTGGTCGACTATTACTCGTAAACTTGTAAATCCCACTTAAGTGTGATAGTTTTCCTTTAAACTTCGTTATATAGGTACTACTGCCGTGACATTTGAATTTCTAACTACTGACACAGAGCATCGAAAACCATTTTAAGAGTGTCAGGGTTAGCCGACTCTCGAAGAGACTTAAAAATGTGTATCAATCTCATGGTCCTGGAGGTCAAGGCATTGAGCTGTTTATCCCATCGTAGCCCTGCATCTATTTGTACACCAAGGTATTTTACATTCTCAGTTCTTGCAAGTATTCGACATTGACACGGAGGTGATAGCCGTGAGCAGGTGTGAGCTATTATCGAGAATGTAAGGTCTGGTGCAGTGTTCTGGCGAATAGAGAAAGGTATATAGGACGTCTTGTCAAAGTTAAGCGTTAGCAGATTTAGGTTGAGCCATTTTATTACCTTAGTAAGTGCTGATTCTGCGCTATTTTTAACGCTATCCCACGTTGACCCATCAACTATAATAACGGTGTCATCAGCATATGCAAAGATTTTGGTATTAGGTAGGTTAATTCTGCACAAATCATTTACGTAGATTTGAAATAAAATGGGACCCAGGATGCTTCCCTGTGGCACTCCGTGAGATATGAGTTCCTCATCACTAAGAAGGTTACCTATTTTAGTCATTTGGGTTCGATTGGTCAGAGAATCCTTTGTTGAGTTTGCTGACTCATTTTTTTCATTTTCACAATATGGCGTCCAGTAGTCGCCATGTTGAATTTTCACTAACGTCGTGTCTTCAGTGACACTCGCCGGACAGAGGAATCGATTGACGTATGAATCATAAAAATCGGCCCAGACGTTTGGTCTGTATAGTGCTTCAAAGGAACATACAAACATACATACATAGGCTGATAAACACATTACCACTCCTTTGCATCGCGCAGTCGGGTAAAAATCACGTCTGTTGTATGGGAGCCCCCCTTGAATATTTATTTTATTGTTTTTAGTATTTGTTGTTATAGCGGCAACAGAAATACATCATCTGTGAAAATTTCAACTGTCTAGCTATCACGGTTCATGAGATACAGCCTGGTGACAGAAGGACAGTGGAGTCTTAGTAATAGGGTCCCGTTTTTACCCTTTGGGTACGGAACCCTAAAAACGAACTATAGTACCTAGGCAGAACTTTTTTTGCCAAATACAATTACTTTCCAAAATCAATGACGAACAACAAAATTTTTCCCGTGTTAATGAGTTCATTTGTTTTTTTTTTCATTTGCCAGTTCGAAATTTAAATAAAACCTTTGATAAGTTACCTCCTTGGTTGCCATGTTTCGGAGTAAAAAATCGTTCCATTTTTAATTACACGACAGATATGAGTTTATTACGTATGTAATGTATTTGGTCGCTAAACCACGACAGATATGGATTTTCATACAACTTTTGCCGGCCGCTGCTCGCATGTATTTGACCAGTACAGCAATTTCGATTTATCTCGAACAAGGTTGTGCTCCAATGCTCAAATTTCCAAGCATGTTTGAGAAAAATATTTTTGTACTATCAAATTAAAAGAAACAATATTTTATATTATTTAGTAGTTAGTTTATTTTCTATAAAGTACAGACGCCAGCACATCAAGCTACCCGAAATTGTAAAATTTTCCCAATCAACCTTGAACCTTATGCTTTAGTAATAAAGTTGAAAATCTATTAAAGAAATTTGACAGATTGTAGTAGCTTGATGTGCTGGCGTCTGTACAAACAAAATCAAAATATTTTTATACTTCAATTTGTTGTCACTAAATGTACACAGCACCAGCACATCAAGCTACTAAAATCTGTCAAATTTATTTAATAGATTTTCAACTTTACCGCTAAAGCATAAGGCTCAAAGTTGATTGGGAAAATTTGACAGTTTCGGGTAGCTTGATGTGCTGGCGTCTGTACTTACATAAGTTTTGTTTCAGAATATTAAATTGTTATAAGAAACACAACACTTGTTTTTATTGTGCTAAATTATCTAACATTAGTAAAGTATGACTCCCCCATGCGACTTCACAGAGACTTTGCAATATTATTATCTTTCTCTGGTACAGATACCAGCACATCAAGCTACCCGAAACTGTCATATTTTCCCAATCAACTTTGAACCTTATACTTTAGTGATAAAGTTGAAAATCTATTAAATAAATTTGACAGACTGTAGTAGCTTGATGTGCTGGCATCTGTACATGCTCTATGAAGCCATGCATGACTCTTCCGAACCTTTAATTAAATCTATAAATACATTATAATATATCTTATCCAGCAGTGGAACAGTACAGGCTAGACAAAAAAAATAAAAATTTCTTATAAGTAAGAAACAAAGTTATAAAATTAACTGTCAGATATTCATTGCCATAATATCCTGTATGGATCTTACTAGGTCTTTCCTTCTTGTTTTTTCTAATGCTTCACAGAGTACGAAAAACCATCTTTGTGGGTCTGCAATGGCATCATATTTTTCCATTAATTTTGTGGCTTTTACATCTAATGTTTTGTTTTGAAAATCAATATCATCAATGTCACGTTCACGAATTTTCAAATTCCTTGCAAGGTCACGCCAGAAACTACCAATCTCATTAATTATAGTATCAAAAATCCTCTGTTTCTTTCTTTTACTCAGAGAACCGAATGGGCTGCTGGTGATAAAACTGTTTTCTGGCTCTCTCTTATGACTTTGAGGTGTTGAAGCTGTAACATAAAAACATTAATTAACTATTTTGAATAATGTAAGTAGGTAGGTATGCATTGGAATATTATTTTGTAGTTAGTTAGAAAATTGTGTTGGAAAAGTGTCACTGGAGCAGAAATGTTTAATTAAAAGCATCATGAATAAGTTGGTTACTCCCTTAATTAAATTTTGTGATACTAAATTGATTTATTAAAATTCATGTTTATTGCCCATATACGGGAACATAAAATGTTATACAGAGTTAAAATGAATGAGTATGTATGTAGGGGGTAATCTTGAGAACTGCTGATCCAATTCCAAAACATGCAATCATAATTAAAAAATAGAAAAGATGAACTACTTAGGGGGAAATACTTTTTGGGTGGTTGTATAAATATTTATAGATAAAAAAAAATTACTCACTGTAATAGTTGCCATACTCCTTCGGTGTGTGGTTGCTTTCATACTCTGTTATTTTCTGCAACATATCTTTGGAGTTGGGAAGTTTCAAAGCGATATTCTTCAGACACTCTACGTTATCTTCAGATAACAAGTCTCGTACTTCCAAAACCTTCAACAGCTGTCCAATGCTGTTTATTTGTTCAAATCTTCTCACTGAATTGATGGTGTCTCTGAAAAACTCTTTCATGGAACTCAGTATTTCACCATGTCTTTCGTTTGTTCCCACTGAAAGTACTATATATTGTTTTAATTGACAATACTCCGACAAAGTCATTTTAGAGCTGTGTGAGTCTTAACACAGAACTTAAAACGAAAAGAATACACTGCACTCAAGTTACAACAACGTAGGTATGAATGTATAATTAATAGATAGAACATCAAGGAGTAAGTTCTAACACTGATATAATATAAATACAATACAACAACTTCTATTATCTAATTAACTCTATAAATAATTCAAGTTCAGTTTTCGGACTTTTGGAGTCGCGTTTAGGGTGTTCTGCAGCAATGTTCGCTCAGTTCTCGCTGTTCCTGTCAAAAACAACAATGACATTCCTTTTCACTCATTGCTTGTACCTAGCAAACATTGATAATTTAATAGGGTTTTGTGATAAATTAAACACTCGAAAGGAATATATTCCTTAAACTTTTCTTGGTACATTTAATTGATGCGTCTGCATAAACGCGGTTTGTATGAAGGTTTACAAAAAATACAAATGCAGTTAATAAAGTGCGTAAAAAGAACTGCCGCATCGGTTTTCGTAATTTTATTTACGAAAGGGGGTTTCCCATTTCCACTCAGAGGCGTAGAGTAGAACGGTACAAGAAGCTTATAGGTAAAAATCTTTTATCTATAAGCTTCTTGGAGCGGTATCATATTACCGTGTACTATTGGAAATTAGTTTAATTATCAGGTTGCTATATGCAGACTTGCATTCCTACAAACAAACCGAAGTAACGTAAATGGTTGCCAAATGTGTGAAGAGCATAGTCATTCGATTCCAAAACTTAAACAGAACAGAATTGTTATTTTTTGCTTTGTTTTATAGGTTCTTAATTAATAATGTTCAATATAATAAAGTAGGTAAGTATAGGTATTTTGAAGTCTTGAGGCGGACTCGGGAGTGTGCAGCTAATTTGCTTTCCCTGTTTGGAAAATATACAGGTTGAAATTTTAATCACCGTTTTCCTCAACAACTTTTACTATGGGACTAAACCTGAAATCGTGAAAAAAAAAATCAGCTGTTCCCCACATTTATGTTCGCATAACTCGTCAAAATGTTCAGCTGATTTTTTTTTCGCGATTTCAAGTTTGGTCCCATAATGCATAGTAAAAGTTGTTCATAATGATGAGTACAATGAACCCTTAAGAGGAAAACGGTGATTAAATTTCAACCTGTATAACATCGAAATACCTATCTATATACCTAACTATGGTCAAAGAGTGCATCAAGAGTCAAAGCCATGCTAAGCCATCATGATCATGAGATCATGAGATGAAGTTGATTTTACAGAGTTTAAAGAATTTATTCCGGAATGTTTATGCTGTGTAGGTAGGTATACCTAATACCTACATTCATATTTAGGTAAGTATCTAACTTATACTGCCCCGCCGTGACTGTCTCGTAGTCGCAAGCGCGACCTCTGAGCGTACGATTCCTAGGTCAGGCATAGTGTTATTGGATTTTTCCAGGTTTTCTCATTAGGAATGAAGTAGCCCGGATTTTGGACGTGACGGTGTGGTATCTCCTTGCCTCGGACAGCACGTTAAGCCGTCGATTCTGCGCCAGGGTTCTCTCCGGTCGTCAGGTTGAGCTGGATTTCCGTTCCATCGGACTATGAGAGTGAGGGAAGAGAGCCCACGGCACTTGTGTCTGCGCGTACACTTCTGCACTAATTCTATAGGTAAAATCTCCTGGGTGGATGGCTAGTCTCCGCTGAGATTGACCGCCATGAATGAAATTCAGCCAGGAATAATATTTTATTTTATTTAACTTAAGTACATAATATAACATCACGCCAGTATTTACCGCAGTGTTCGGCAGAGGTATAGGTACACCCACATTTAAAAAAAATATAATCAATTTCCCTACATTTTTGACAGATGGGACAGATTAGAATGCGAACATTCTTAAAAATACTGGAATTGTCCCTCATCCATGAAGGTACGGGTTACCTATATATAACCATTTTGATTTTGAATTTATTCATTAACTTTTGATATGTAGGTAATAGGTATAGGTATTACCTACACGCCAGTCTAGATCCTATAACCACCATGAGATTGAATCATGATGTACCTAAGTAGGTAATTGGGATAACCAGTGGGTACCTAAATCTGAATATAAAGAGTAAATGATAATGTGACAACCCTAAAACTTAATGTTTATAGCTATTTAAGCATTTACTGAGAAAGGTAGAGCAATTGAAAAAGCCCCGGAAATAAACAAATAGGGTGCAGCTAATAAGGTCAAGCATCGACAAAAAGTAACAGTTACAGCTACTTCAAATAAGTCTATGCATTTGAAATCACTAGGATCTTTCAATCAAGGGGTACAGCGAAACATAGACGAAAATCTTTAAGAGGAAATGCGGTCGGAGAGACTTGAAAAATCCTAAGTAATTAAAAAGTTAGGTATGAACCGAGGTTTGGCTCTCGCCTAATTTAAAACATATTTCATAAACTGAATAAGAAGAATATATACTGTGTCCCTATATTTTTCTTTTATCATTAATAGTTGTCAAATTTGTACACTAGGCCTCTGTCTGTTGGGGTTCTAGTGCTTATACAAATAATGGTGCCGATTCTGTTGTTCGCAAACTAAACTAAATTTAAGTTCAGTGCATCTTTTTCTTTCTATTTCAGTAAGAAAAAGACAGAAGATAAATTTTAGTTTAGTCTTGTAAAATTAATCAGCGCCTGACGTAAATTGACGTAATTTTAGTACGCAAGTTTTTAATCACGTCTAAACTTATGGAGTAGTGATCAATTTGGTAGGACTAAACTAAAATGGATCTTCTGTCTTTTCTTAATGGAATAGATAGAAAAAGATGCACTGAACTTAAATTTAGTTTACTTTGTGAACAAGGGAATCGGCACCACTGTATCATCAAAAAGGAAAACATAGGGACATACAAGTAGTTAATATTTATTATTCTGTAAAAAATCATTGCTTATGGTCATTAACCAGAAAGAAAACAAGCGAGAGCGTTTCTATGGAGAAACTACCAACCGCATTTCCTCTTAATTGTGTCAATTTTGTGGTGCACAAGCACAATAGACAAGCAATCAAGCATACCGATTCGGAGAGCGCACAGAACTCTTTACACAGTTGGTAAGCAATGGAGAGACCTCTGTTTACTATCTATAGGGGTCTAAGTACCTAAATAATGTGTATTACTTTTGAAACGACCATACCTAAAAACTAGAATCGCTAATTACTCAATACCTAAGAATAAAACCATCACCATTTACCTACATCCCATAGTTACAACAGTTTTTAGGTTACCTACATTGGGGTACTTAAGTACGTACATAATTTGTAAATTGAGCGTTTCCTTCTTTTCATGGTGGTAAAGAATCATACGTAGTGCCCAAAGGCTCCTTTAATATAACAGTGTCAAGGGTTGGCATTGGTTGGCATGTTCTCCATTTGTAAACACGTTTAGGTAGGTACAAACAGAACGTATTTCCTTCAACACGTCCCTGACGAGCTACGTATGCTCGTATTTAAAATTGGACAGCCCGAAAGCTTCTTTAGTATAACCCTACAAGTGTTGGCATCACAGAGTAGGTACACTATAATATTGGTTGGCATGAAGACGCATTTGTAAACACGCGTTGCAGCAATCGTAAGAAGGTTTTTTAATTATATTATGCAGTAGGTAATTTGGAGTACCTTCTTTCTTATTTGAATAAAATATCCATTCATACCTAATTATTATAAGCTGTAGGTATTATTAATAGATATGTAAGTATTTAGGTACGTTATTTTTATTAATCTAGTGGAAAATATTAGTTTCTAAAATTGTATTTATATGTCGTCATTTACTGATGAAGTCAATAATATCAGTAACGATAAATGACCCGTTTTATGACCACAATTGTGTACTACAATAATAATTTTATTATTTACTTATTTCTCGTTATCATCTGTACTTGAGAGTCGCTTTGACCTCTCTATCAGTACATTACTGTCGCTTTCGTAAGTCGGACAATAAAATGGGTAATACATTTTAGTTGTTGCACATCTGCTAATAATTAAAAATGTACAGATTTATTAAACGTGGTTTAGTTCCAAAAAGTGCATGTTATAGTCTCCAAAAAAACTTTCCTAATGGAAAGATATGGAGGAATGGTGTTCGTTGTATAACTCAAAGCACGAAATCAGATAGTTTGTTTCCTGAACGTGTAGACTTTCCTAGCAGGCATATAGGACCTAGAGATCAAGATGTAGTGACCATGTTGGATTTGCTCGGTTATAAGGTAAGTAAATCTCATCTTCGGAACATCTTGCTCCTATTTAAATGTTGATAAATATTTAATATATTCCTTAATCTATTCTAGAGCTTAGATCAATTAACGGACGATGCAGTCCCAAAGAAAATTCAACTTCAAGGTCTCATGAACATCAGTGACCCCGTGAGTAAGTATCGACCTTTAACATTACATAAATGGTATATGTGCATTTGCATACTAACAAACTATCTGCTATAACAGTTTGTTAATTCACAAAATGTATTTCAGGTGAACATGATCTCATTAAGACAGTGCAGAAAATATCTGAGAAGAATCAAATATGGAGGTCTTATATAGGTATGGGGTATCACAACTGCTGTGTCCCACATTCTATTATGCGCAATTTGTTCGAGAACCCAGGATGGTAACTTTATTTTTCTAATTTAGTAAGTTTAGTACTACCCCTATTAATCAATATATATCTTATATATATATATACTAGCTGCCCGGCGCGACTTCGTTCGCGTGGTGTCCTACTAATACCCCCTACCCTACTCCTACCAATCCTACCCCTGCCCTTCTCCTACCTTACTCCTACCCCTTCCCTACCCCTTACTCCTACCCTACTCCTACCCTACTCCTAACCTACTCCTACCGTACCCCTACCCTACTCCTACCCTACCCTACTCCTACCCTACCCCTTCCCTACTCCTACCGTACCCCTACCCTACTCCTACCCTAACCCTTCCCTACTCCTACTGTACCCCTACCCTACTCCTACCGTACCCCTACCCTACTCCTACCCTACCCCTTCCCTACTCCTACCGTACCCCTACCCTACTCCTACCCTAACCCTTCCCTACTCCTACTGTACCCCTACCCCTACCCTACTCCTACCGTACCCCTACCCTACTCCTACCCTACCCCTACTCCTACTCTACCCCTACTCCTACCCTACTCCTGCCCTACCCCGAGCCTACTCCTAGCCCTGTCATTTGCGTTTTGTTATTCCAAGTCTGATTCTTTTTTTTTTTTTTTTTTTTTCTGATTTTTTTTTAGTATCTTATGTCCGTCTCCTGGCTCTAAGCTACCTCCCTACCAATTTTCACCCAAATCTGTTCTGCCGTTCTTGAGTTATAAGTGGTGTAACTAACACGACTTTCTTTTATATAGATATAAAAGGAGAACTGACTGACTGACATATCAACGTACAGCCGAAACTACTGGGGTTAGGAATGTGAAATTTTGCACACGGCTTCCTATTATAATGTAGGGGAGCACTAAGAAGGGGTTTTTGGAAATTTAACCTTTAAGGGGGTGAAAAGGGGGAGGGTGAAATTTCACGCGGACGAAGTCGCGGGCATAAGCTAGTCTATCATATTTGGTCTCAGCAAGATACATAAAGACAGATTGACATCATTTCTCTGAATTCAAATTACTTACAAGCTAAACATTGTTGAAGTTCCGACCTAATAAGGAAAAACGAAAACCCTTATGGGGCCGGCGTAGCATGCGTAGTTCATAAAAACCGAATACCAAAATAATTTGTAAATCAAACATATTCTTAAGGTAGTGTGTATTTATTCCGATTGGAATACAGAATATCTAGGTTCCCAAATATATATTTTGAAAGGACTCTGATATAATGACGAAATATGAGGAATTTCAAATTTCTATAGAAAACTTATTTTTCTCATAATCGTCTTTAAATCACTGTCCATTCAAAATATATACTTATTTGGGAACCTAGATATTATGTAATCTAATCGGAATAAATACACACTACATTAAAAATATGTTTGATTTACAAATTATTTTGGTATTACGTTTGTATGAACTACGCATGCTCCGCCGGCCCCTTAAGAATAAGATCACTTTTTTGTCTGTCTGTCACAGAGGTTTTTGACTGTTGATTTGATTAATTTCAAGGACCACACAATACACACCATACCAACCAGAAATAGCGCAAGGAAGATTGGAGAGCCTTCTTAACTATCAGACCATGGTTAGTGATCTCACTGGACTGGATGTCGCCAATGCATCCTTACTGGATGAAGGCACTGCTGCTGCTGAAGGGTTATCGCTTTGCCATAGGTACGTGCACTCACGTTATAGTTAATTATTCAGTTACTATCCAAATGATAAAAATATGAACTAAGTATGATAAAAGGTCAAGGTAATTCTTATTCATTAACTAGCGACCCGCCCTAGAATCGCACGGGTGCAATTTTATTTTGAATTTTTGAAATTTTCTATCATACAAACTTTGGCCTGGCAATACCGACCACAACAAAAAATAATTATCCAAATTGGTGCTTGGTGCAGTCATGCGAAAGTAATGCGCATACAGACATTTCGGCAACTTTGTTTTATACTAGGTATGTAAGGATAAGGATAAGACATAACATGAAATTATGCGCTATTTTCACACCTACAGAATTAATACCTCCACGAAACTTGACATGTTATTTTGTTACCGTAATTTTCATGATCCATTATAACGATATGAAAAAGGCTTTACCTATATGAACTAGATAACAGCTACAAACAGCTTCAAAATTCCACAGGCTCAATAAGAGAATGAAATTTGTGGTATCAGAGAGACTGCACCCTCAAACATTAGCAGTAGTCCAAACACGCCTGGACGCTCTGGGTTTAGAGGTTGATGTGGTGCCAGATGTTCGTCAAGTAGACTTCGCTCAGAGAGACATATCTGCGGTGTTGCTACAGTGCCCAGACACCAGGGGTTTGGTTTATGACTATTCTGGGCTTGCAGCTGCTGCGCATGAACATGGCGTGAGTTTTCCATATGTTGTTTTGTTATAAGCTCCGCCTTTTGCTGGTGTTAGAACACATGTGTTTCTGTATTTGTTAAAATTTTAAGAAAATCGTCTAAGGCTACAATATTTTGTAAAAATGTGAGCACAGTGTATCTATTGCCTTCAGACAACTAGAATTAGTTCTATTTTCTTGTTGAAATTCAAAAGTTGAAATAAATTATTTGACTTTGACGAAAATTACCACTTTGATAAATTCTTATTATCTGTTCACAGACCTTAGTGGTAGTGGCTACCGACTTGCTAGCCCTTGCTCTTCTGCGACCACCAGCAGAATGTGGAGCTGCTCTTGCAGTAGGAACTTCACAACGTTTAGGAGTACCTCTAGGTTACGGAGGACCTCATGCTGGTTTCTTTGCAGCTGAACATCAGCTGGTGCGCCTTATGCCTGGTCGTATGGTTGGTGTTACAAGAGATGCTACGGGGAGAGATGCTTACAGGTACAGTAAAACTCAAAAGATAGTAGATATCCACAGGGAGTATTTTACACTGTTTTGTACGCTCTGTGATCAACCGTCATTCTAATTTTAATTTTAGATAGTTGACGCCACTTGAGTAATCATTAATATTCACTTATTTAGGTTAGCACTTCAGACCAGAGAGCAGCATATACGAAGAGACAAAGCGACGTCCAACATTTGTACAGCACAAGCGCTGTTGGCCAATATGTCCGCTATGTACGCAGTTTACCATGGCCCTCAAGGTCTGAGGGACATTGCCAACAGAGTACACAATGCCACACTTGTACTTGATCATGGTAAGGAAACTAAACGCATACCTATATGTATAGCCAAACATTGGCAGGAATTTTTCAATCAACGCTCAAGTTAATCGTCTTTTTAATTTTCATTCTGATATTTGCCAATAGCTATTGGTAATAACATATCTTTGAATGCGGCGGCACCGTGTGTATTACAAAATTTTGCTTTTTTCTCATAAGCAAACAGCTGAGTGATGCAAAACGAGGAATTATACATTTACTTGTGATATTTCAGGAATAAGACAACGTGGACACAAACAATCCAACGAGGTATATTTCGACACACTCCACGTAGTTCCCCTTTCCGAACATGACGCTACTGAGATCAAAGCTCGCGCACAGCAAAAGAAGATCAACCTGAGGTACTTCGATGACGGGGCTGTGGGAGTGGCCTTAGACGAGACCACGACCATGGAGGATGTTAATGACCTACTGTGGATATTTGATTGCAAGCCTGTTGAAGAGGTAAAATATACTTGTTTATTTCATTTACAAGGTTACTTGTAATTTTGTAATTCAACGTATTCCTTCCAGGACGTGATAGGTTACCCATTTGCAACAATTTAGCACCGCATTAAGCCTAGGCGAAAATTCATGGAATTAGGGAAAACCCAACTTTCGTTTATTTTTGAAAAATTCTCAGAATTCGTTACTAAACATGACTTTTCTCTAAACTCTGAAATTGAATGTCCTTCATTTGTATTCCATTAGGTAGGTACCTAAAAATACCTTGGATACCTTAAACAAACCTTTAGGTGCAACCAAATTTTCTAAAACATAAAAGTCAACATTTAAAGGAAGAATAATTGTAATAACCATTTAAAAAAATCATCTATACTTACATGCACTTTGATACCAGTTAACTCAAAATTTTACTATGTAATTAAGCGTACAAATTAGAAGGTAGACATCTGTATTTAATCAATTATCTAACGAGATACAAAAATAGAAATAAAATATTTAGTGGTGCCGATGAAACAGTCGATTATGCTGGCACAGGTCGCATTTGCAAATTGTTGAAATATTAAAAATTGTTTGATAAATAGTTGACTCTGACTGAAACTAAGAGATCCCGATGGGTTCAATTATAAACTACTTACTACCAAGCTCATGGTTACCTACACTAAGTTCAAAGGGACCAACGGTATGCTGCTTAAACATAGGTAAAGGTGCCTGGCATGACGGCTCCGAACACTATGCATTCATATGTGCTACTAGAACTCTTCTTTGGCCTGAGATGATCGCCAGTTTGGTTGGTTATTCCAACGTATTAAGTGCAAAACTTTCAAAATGCTATTTTGATATTTTCCAGGTAACAAAAACTGGAGACGTGAGAGCCCGCAGTGTACAGCAAGGCCCATTCAGGAGGACATCTCCATTCCTTACACATCCTGTATTCAATATGCACCACTCCGAAACGAGGATAGTTCGCTATATGAAACGCCTTGAGAACAAAGATGTGTCTCTCGTACATTCTATGATACCTTTGGTTAGTTCATTTGAATATTATTTTGTATAATTACTATGTGGATAATAATGTGTCTAACTTCAAATAGAAATACCTTTATCTGCTGACCTTTACTTGTACAAAAACATGGATCACTTATTACTAAGATAAGAAGAAAACGTGGGACAGTTCGGGGGGTCTTTATCATCAGTTTATTTGCACGTGATTATCTTGTTACGTCATGGCTCATGTACATAATCAGCCTATACCTAATGTTCTCACTGCTGGGACGCAGGCCTCCTCTCGGTGAGAGGGAATGGGCCGTAATCCACCACGCGGGCCCAGTACGGGTTGGTAGATCAGTAGATGTCACATGTCTTCGATTTTTTGGTTCTAGGTCATATCGATGTTTCCTTCACCGTTTTGAGAGCATTGTTGATGAAATAATTTACACAAAATAAAGCGCTTGTCTGGGTTCGAACCTACGACCTACAACTCGTAAGTCGCGACCGTTCCCACTGGGCCACCACTGCTCTGACTGGTCTTTATCATCAGATTATCTTTTTATTAACAAATGACTGTTGTTTACTTCAGGGCTCTTGTACGATGAAGCTGAACTCAACCACCGAGATGATGCCGTGTTCGTTCAAACACTTCACTGACATCCACCCATTTGCGCCACTAGACCAGTGCAAGGGATACCACCAGCTGTTTGAAGAGTTAGCTAACGATCTGTGCGCAGTTACAGGATACGATCGTGTGTCTTTCCAACCTAACAGGCAAGTCAATGTTCACTGTCGATAGTTAAGAAATATTTACGTAAGGAGATATATCTAACATTAAAAATACCTAAGTAGGTTCCAGAATATTCATTATATCAAAACAAAATAAGGGCCACTTGTACATTTACATTTTAATAACTGAATGTTGACCCACGAATGATAACTCATTTCTATGAATTGTGTTATGTTCAAGTGGTTGAGGAACGATAGCAGTGAAGTATGGGCAATATTGCGGTCGAGGGTACGATTTGACTGATATTTTATCCCGCACCTTTTCAAGTGGGTAGTTTTGTTTAATTTTTGTGTTTTATTTCAATCAGTTTAACTTCAGTTCGCTGTGTGGTACGGTTGTTTTTGGAAGCTAAGCGTGCAAATCGATCGTTTAACGGTAGCTACGATGCCAAGAATTTGACACCATATGGATAACGCTACCTATTAGAGCCGTAGCAACGATTGAGGGTGGTCAATCGCAACGTTCCGCGTCTCTGCAGTTAGGACATTCACGAAGGGCTGTTCAAATCTTGTGGAACCGGTACCAGGAGATCGGTAGTATGTCTCGGCGTCGTGGCTTGGGAAGTGTACGTGCTACTACTGCCAGCAAAGATCGGTCATTCGACTTTGTGCAAGACGTGAAAAAACTGCTACAGCGCACACTGCAAAATCGTCTACGCCGGACGGTACAACTTTCAGTGACCAGACTATACACAATTGCTTGTACGAAGACCAGCAACGTTCAAGAAGGCGAGTAATTCGGACTAAACTGAACGGGAGCTAGTGTGCAAACCGTTTAAGATTTGCGCGTCAATATCTTGAATGGGGGATGGAGGAATGGCGTAACGTGCTCTTCACGGATGAGTGAAAAGTGAATATTTATTTAAAGTGACGATCGACGTGTTAGATTGTGGAGAAGAAGCGGTGAATAATTTTCTGATCCTTACAACACGAACGTGACAGGTTTGGTGGTCTGGGGCGGAATCAGCTTACAAGGCAAAACTGAGCTTGTTTTTCTGAACGAGGGTACAGTAACAGCACAAAGTTACATCGAACATGTTGTCAGGCCCATGTTATATCGTTTTCACAACGAGCAGACGATGGCTTCATCCTAATGCAGGATAATGCACGAGCGAGACAGTGCTCCGTTACCCAAACCGTTCGTTCCACCCGCTGAAGACCTCCCACCTGGACATGAGTTACCTTGGGTAACCTGGAAGTCTTTAAATAGACTCCGGACTCAGGTTGGCCGAAGCAAGGAAAACCTGTTCAGGTGGAGATTTATAGACGACTCCGCCTTGGAGTGTAAATGTGGTGCAGTTCCACAAACGATGAGACACTTAATATCGTGCCCTGCGTGTCCTGTCAGCTGCACGTTACAGGAAGACGCTAGTGATGGCGCCAAACAAGTAGCGGAATTCTGGGCCGAGTACATTTAGATTGCTATCGACACGCTAAGAAGAAGAATGCACGAGCGCATACAGCCCGAGCGACCCTGTCTGTCTTAGACGAAGCCAATATTCAGGTGTTGCCATGGCCTGCCAACAGCACCCCGACCTAAATCCGATCGAAAACCTTTGGGACCAGCTGAAACGGCGAGTCAGAGCAGCTCAAGAAGATGTATAGACCCAGCGCCAGTTGATTGACCTCCAGAAAAGGTGTTGGGAGGAGATTCCTGACGAGAACATCAGACACCTTATTGAGCATGCCTTCGAGGCTTCGAGATTGTGTTTTAAAAAGGGGAGGACATACTCGTTTCTAACTCCATAAGAAGCAACTGTACATTTTGTGATTTTGAGACTGAACTTTAATTTTAATGTTTATGTTTAAATACCCGTAAATATGGCGAAACCTAAAAATCATGATTATGTCGTTAATTTTTTATTTAATCTTATTGAAATTAATTTTACTTGATGAAAAAATTGTTGTTTGATTAAATTTAAACACCCCCAGTATCGTAAACTTCACAATAATTAATTTAAGCACAAACATACTGGTGGTCCTTATTTTGTTTTGAGTAGTAGATTATATATTGTGATTTCCCAGACCTTAAGTACCAAGTGCCCCAGCAAGCGTGTCGATCTTATCATTCTGTCTCAGAAAAGGCCTTTGCCTTACATTAGACTACACAAACAGGCCAGTATTAATTTAACTTTAACTGTTCTTACAGCGGTGCCCAAGGTGAGTACGCTGGTCTACGTACGATAAAGCGCTACCACGAGTTCCGCGGCGATACCAAGCGTAACATCTGCCTGATCCCGGTGAGCGCGCACGGCACCAACCCAGCGTCCGCGCATATGGCTGGTATGCTCGTTTGCGCCATTCGAGTTACGCCCTCTGGTGATATAGATATGGCGCATCTTAAAGAAAAGGTAATAACTAGGTTTCTATAAGTCGAGACTGTAGAGATAATGACTCTTGATTCATCATTCATCATTAAATAAGTTTCTATATTTCATAAACATCATTATTTTCAAGAATTTCAAGAGCACTCAAATTATCAGTAATATAAATAAAAATAATCTTCTGAGACATAACCTTGGTAAAAGTCAAGATTGAGTTCACACTGAGTGAATGTAGAGCGTAGGCATTGACGTCTCGTTGCTACGCCGCGTAGACGCTTCGTAGCAGCCGCATTGACACTTCGTAGCAGCCACATTAACGTCGTAGATGCTTCGTAGCAGCCGTATCGATGTCTCGTTGTTACGCCGCGTAGACGCTTCGTAGCTACCGTATGGATGCAGCTTAATCGTACTTTTAACTTACATTCATGTTCAACCAACGTTATTTATTTTTCTAAGCATTTGAATTATCACAAGTTCCACCATCTATATTTAGTAAGTAAAAAAAAATATTACGTTTCACGTTTCAGGTGGAGGAGCACAGCGACAAAATATCCTGTCTTATGTTGACGTACCCGAGTACGTTCGGCGTGTTCGAGGAGCGTGCCGCGGACGTGTGCGCGTTGGTGCACAAGCATGGCGGACAAGTGTACTTGGACGGCGCTAATATGAACGCACAGGTTAGTCAGATTTTAATAAAACTTTTAGCTAACTTCAGTTGCATATTATATTCCACAAAACAAAGCTTATATTAATTACTGACTGCTTACGCCTAAATTGGATGTTTTTTTTTTTTTTTTTTTTTTTAAATCAAACAAAATGATTTGTGACTTTGTAACTATACTAACTAACTATTTTTTTAATTGATATTTTGTATGCCTTTTGGCGGGACATAGCATGGACCAACATTTTTGTACAACATCTGTATATTTGTACCCTATGTGCAGAAAATGAATTTGAATTTAAAAAACAAAATATTTGTCATTTTAGGTGGGTCTTTGTCGTCCCGGAGACTACGGCAGTGATGTATCACATTTGAACTTACACAAAACGTTCTGTATCCCTCATGGTGGAGGAGGTCCGGGCATGGGACCAATTGGAGTGTAAGCATCTTCGAAACCACATAAATATCTTAAAAAAAAGTTTTTCTTCTTAGGCCGCGTCCTAACCAAAAGCGACCGTCGCGCGAGAACACGATCGTCGCCCTTTCTTATATGAATGTGACACACTAGTGCGATCAGTCAAGTCGCGTATGTAAGTCATAATTCATACAAACGATCGCGTCGATCGCTTTAAATTTTGGTTAGAACGACCGGTTAGTCTTTGAATATAAATACGAGTTTCGATTCGTGTCGTCTAAATACTTGCCAGATTCATTTGACGTGATGATGATGATATTTTTCCCCTTTAGGAAAGCTCACCTGGCGCCTTTCTTGCCGTCACACCCAGTAATCGATCCATTAGCAGATTTGGGTGATGCAGCGCATAGTTTCGGCTCGGTGAGCGCTGCACCATTCGGGTCATCAGCTATCTTACCCATTTCTTGGGCTTACATCAAAGTAAGTGCAAATTACTGTTTTGCTGGAAGAAAATTTTATCTGTATTGTTTCGATGTGAAAACTTTTACTAATGTAAAAAAACAAGATGAAATGTGAAAACTTTCTTATTATGTTCTAGATGATGGGGCCCAAAGGATTGAGACGTGCGACACAGGTGGCTATTCTGAACGCTAACTACATGTCTAAAAGACTTGAAGGTCATTACAAAACTTTGTACAAGGGCGAGAGAGGACTTGTTGCACACGAATTTATTATTGACGTCAGAGACTTGAAGAAGACTGCCAACATAGAACCTGGAGATATTGCTAAAAGACTTATGGACTTTGGTAAGGTCGAAATGTATAAATAAACAACCTGTTGATTGTGTTCAATTGTCCATCTTATCAAAATCATAACATTAACCCACTAAAGAATGCCGATTTTTTAATTTTCAATTATCCTAAATCAGAATTTAATTTATAATACGGAAAATAAGACTAAAAGACAATCATTTTGTGTTGCAGGTTTCCATGCTCCTACGATGTCATGGCCAGTAGCCGGTACTCTGATGATAGAACCCACCGAGTCTGAAGATCTTCAGGAGATGGACCGATTCTGCGAAGCTCTCATCGCGATCAGGAAGGAAATTAAAGACATCGAAGATGGAACCATGGACAAGCGGCTAAATCCTTTGAAGGTATTGTCACTGTTTTCATTACTATGGTTTTTTGTTTTTATTCAGGAAAGACGCTTGAATTTATATAACTCTGGGTGGAGCGAAAGGGAGTGTCAGACTCTTACTGACTAAAACCCACCCGTGTTCCTTCCTTAGCCCTTTATGTTCCGGGGCAGCGGTAACCCTTTCGGACAACCCCGCTAATTAGATATAGCTTTGTTACATTTTGAGTTTTTTCAGATGGCACCACACACGCAAGAGGAAGTAATCTCTGAAGATTGGAACCGCCCATACAGTCGAGAACAAGCCGCTTTTCCTGCTGTGAGTATTAAGCTTTCATACAGATTATGTTTTCTTTTTTACTTTTTAAATTTTAAACAAGTACTACATATAAGTATTTTTATTTCAGCCATTCGTAAAAGGAGAGACGAAAATCTGGCCAACAGTCGGTCGTATCGATGACATGTACGGAGACAAACATCTTGTTTGCACTTGTCCACCGGTGCTCGACGATTTCTAAGTTATTTACAAGATTTATTTAATTTAAGGGATGAAATTAAATCAAAATGTTATGTTATTAAGATCCTCATCTCCCTCTGTTTTGTATTATTACTGTGTAATATAGGGATGTGACAATGAATAATAAACAGTTGACCATCTGTCGCATTATGTATATTTTCTCAATACTGTTGTAGAATAAAATATTGTCTTCTAACAACATAATCTTCTTCATTTTGCATATTAATCTATAGCAGTACAAATAAGTAATTGCCGTAAATTATATTGACTTCAAACAGTAATCTATCTACCTTATTATTTTACAAATATTTTAATATTGCGAAGGATTATTATTTATTTATTACGCATAACATTTAAATTGGATTCAAGGCAACGTGTTTGTTTTGTTACTAGCTCAAATAACTATCTGAAATACCAAAGGCTTCACATTACATAACAATATTATTAATATGTAAACTTCCCGCGTGCGTTTAATACTTAGTGAAACATTCTGTATTTCAAATGTAGTATAATATTTCTAAACTGTAATATTAATAGAGCAACATTTTCAGCTTCAAAGCTATAACCAAAAGCAAACAGTTAAATAAGTGTGTAAATTAGTAGCAGATAAGATTCATAATAAAAAAATAGACTAAGTATGACATAATTCAGTAAAACATAAAACTAGACTCAAACAATAAAATTCTAAAAATCTGTGTTGACGTTATCTAGATTTTTATTAAAGCAGAAAATATCAATAAAAAAACATTTTCACGTAATAAAATTGATCTTGAATGTTCAAGACAAACAACCTTAGAAATAGTGTCTTTAACTATCGGTAACTTATTTAATTATTCTTATTTTGGTGGGGAATTGATCACATCTTTTGGGTACATACCCAATCTCACTCCTAACTCTTTAGGCATGCGGAGAGCAGGACGCGTGGGAAAGGGATGGTATGAGCCTGTCGATGGACTGCGGGGGTAAGACAGAGACGACAACGTGTCCGTTTCGATGAGCGAAGTGATAGCACTGCAAGTATCGTCTGACTCTACTTTTGTTCTATCACTATTTTCTGTGTAGTCTTTAGGAATAGTGGGAGTTTCTCTGTTGGGAAATATTTTAGGAGATATTGGCGTAGACACTTGATCTAACGACGTAATCTGACACAGAGTATCGCTAGAGTTGGTCTTCGCTCCGGTCGGTGAGTCGTCCTCCGCTGATGCCTCGTACGTGAAACTAATAGAGGAAGTCACAACATGAGCAAAGTCACTAACTTGGCTGTTATCAGTCTTAGATACATTTTCGCAAACTTTCGGTCCTTGGTTAACCGTTTTGCTACAAATATCACTTGCTTTAGACAACACAAAGTCGTTATATTTGCTTGAAAAGGGGTAATTATAGTCATCGGAGGTGAAACGTTTTTCATATGTCGAGGTATCTTTTTGTTCCGAAGACGGTAATGTAACAGATGGTTTGGACTCGCCTGAAAAAGAATGTCGAGTCCAATCCGATGCCGTAGCAGCTTTGAGTTCTTTGTTTGACAAGTCACCGTAACTTGATAGATCACTGGTTTTTCTTTGGTAATCCAAATCAAAATTATCAGTTTTCTCTAAAAAACTTTTGTGATCACATTTTGCTAAAAATCCTTTATTTTCCCATCCATATATATCGGTTTTATTACCTAAACACTCACTACTTGGACTTTTTGTGTTTTTAATAGAAAATTCCTCTTCTCTGGTGGTTGAATTTCGAACTTCCAATGAAAAAGGGTCATCGATAGAAATAGGTCGTATACGCACGAAATCATTATTTTCATTTGCTCCTGCATTGACATTTCTTTTCCTATAGCCTATTAACGAATCAGAGGTAGATTCTTTCAGTAATGGCGATTCAATCAATTTACTCTCAACTGTTTTTTCAGGAACCGTTTTGGAGTAAATATTTCGTTGTTTTTCGAGCACATTTTCATCACTTTTTGTGACTTGATATTTACTAGGACTTTTTATTTCAGTAATATTTTGTTTCGTCAAGATCCTACTCAAAATTTTTGAATTTTCTTGAATAATTTGTAAAGCTCTTTCACTATTTTTTCGTCCGGTTTGTAAAATGTAATCTTTTGGAGAAAATATGTCTTTTTGTTCTTTGCTTTTTTCCGGCGTCTCCTGTTTTTGAATAGAATAAAAATCTTTGGTTTCTTTGTAGTCATCGATAATTTTCTTTGCAAAACTATGACTTTGTGGCAATGATGATGCTCTCTCTACTTCTTCTTTGATAAGTTTATCATTGTGGTTACTTTGCAGTGTCAATGAGTCCGGTTTTTTTGGCAGCCGTGAGAGTCGTTTGGTGGCACGCCGATTTGGAATATCTACACTATTAGGATCTGTTACACGTGCACCAAAGAACTCTGGACTATGTTCAAAGTACTTGTCAATTTTTAAAGGTATCGGTGGTTCGTCTTCACTTACTATAATACTTTCAGCACCAGGACTTCCCGGTGGACTTTCAAAGTCAGATACATTTTTATCAGATAAATCTATGTCAGGCACAAAATTGGGATACATCGTGAAGCTATCGATGATGTCTGGGGGTCTAGATGTAGACTCATTTACAGAGGGTCGTTTAAAGTTGGTTTCAAAATCATACTCGTACGGCGATTTATGACCTATGTCACAATTACAGGGCGATAAGTCAATAGGACTGAGTTCAGTAAAAATATTTGGTGATTTTGTAAAACTTGTAGGCCTTATTATTTCTCTACTTGTAGAGTTTTCTTCATATTTTGTTCTGTTGAGTCTTTGCAATACTTCATTTCTGTCAGAAGTCATGCGTGGAGAGCAGGGCGACAGACTAGTAGGATTAAAAACAGCAATCTGATTAGTAAGATTCAGACTGTCTTTCAATTTACTTTCAAAGCCATCGATGTAAGTTCGTAGCGGTTCCCCTGCTGCAGAATCTAAATAGTCTGAAATACTTTTGATGGGTTTTTCAATCAAGTTTATTTCTGCCTCCTTTTCAGGAGTTCGTATTTTAACAGTTTCTTTTTTGGTTTGCGAATGGCTAATTTTGGTTGGTTTCAGAGATGGAGAGGAGGCAAGCTTCTTATTCTTAATATTCAATTTATGCTTTTCTTTCTCATCTTCTGGTATTTCTGGCTCAGATTCACTACCACGTTCATTTTCATCACAAAGACTTGTATCTGTACTTGAAGCACTGTGTGATGAGTAAGAAGATGTGTCACTTGAGCTGCGAGATCTCACTGTAGCAATCATTCTATTAGCTTCAATTTCAGAAACTATGATACCGTCGCCAGCCTCGTCTAAGTCAATGGACGCTTTTCTTTCCTTTTGTTTGGTTTTATCCTTTTTAATATCTTTCCATTTAACTGAATTTCGTCTGCTTAGTGTTTTACGACTTTTTTCTTCGTTCCAACTGATGGTTTCACTGGATGGTCCACGTGAACGGTGCTCTATTTTATCTACTGTTGACGTTTGCCGTGAGGGTGGCACTGCTCCAGGAGGTGGACCAAGTCTTCGTCCTCTAGAACTTACCAATGCACTTTTGCCCAAGAGTAGATTGTTTACCGTAAGTGATGTTGGAGAGGTAGGTACGCCCACTGAAAATAAACAGTATATCATGTAGAAAAAGTACTAAAAGTTCATATAAAGTGACCAGAATAAGTGTTTGTGTTTTATACCTGCAGCATGGCGAGCACAAGCCGCAGCTAAAATTACATGAGCTTGTCTCTGCCTTTCTCGAAGGCGAGCGTATTGACGTTTCAAGGCTCCAATGTCTAAAGAAAGCCTGTCGCCTGCCGCCAAACGGTCTTCACGCCGAGGAACGAACTAAAACAAGTCACCGTATTTTAAATATCCATGTTGGTACATCATACATGATTAGTTCCTATTTAAATATTGGTAAATATACCGTAGCTAAAGCCATTTTATTGCCATCATCACTGGAATCTCCTTCATCCTCTGAATAAAAGAGTCGAAGTCCGCGTTTTGTCATTGACTGCATCTGAAATGTAGCCTTTGCTTAGATTCTCATAACTCCTCTACTATTCACACAACTGTAGAGTTACAACTTAAAATCATATCATAGAATTAATCGTACGTACAGCAGAGTGTAAAGGTGGGTGATAAATGGGGGCTGAAGTGGGTGGTGCTGGTGGTGCCACACGGTATCTGTGCAGGCTGCGCAGTCGGGGCAACTCGGGCGCAGAGCCGAAAGCCACTACCCTCGCCACGAGAGAGTCACCTGCCTCCCACACGGCGCCGGCGCCTCCACCCATGCAGCTGTAGAACTCGTCTGCTGAACGGGCCGATAGAATACGACTGAAAAGAAAAACTTAATTTAAGAATTTTTTGCTGGTTGTCGAAATACATGCTCTATGCTTGTGTATGGAGGAAATTTTAGTATCGTGTTCCTTTAGAATGAAAGTTTAACACTTTACGGGACACTAAACACCCCCAGACGTAATAACAATAAAACTTCTATTGTGTCCCGTTTAGTGTCCCTCAACCGATTAATATAAAATACTAATTTAATACACAATTAAATAATTAAAACAATAAATACATAGTTCGAATATACATAATATAGAACTAGAGGCAGGAAAAAAATATTTCCAGAGTGAACCAAAATATTTCTGGCCACTTAGTGCGCAAATTTCTAATTATCTATAGCAAGAATCAACAATATAAACTTTTATCGCTTATCGGTCACATTCGGATATAGATAACATTGATATCAGGAAAGCGGGGGTGGTCTCCTATGCGATTATGCGTTTCATATCAGTTTCACTCATGTCATAAAGAGTTGCATTTATTATCTATATTTATACTTATAGTTTTTATAAAACTTATGCCCTTTGTACAAGGCACTGTTTCTTTACGGTAGGTACGGCGTTTATACCGAGCCATAGAAAAAACGAGTCCGTCATTCCATTCATAGTGATCCATACAACACTGACAACCGTGCCTACACAAACGGTGAATAAATCATAGTTTCTCACGGCAAGAAAAGCGTTTGTGTACAAAGGGCCTTAGGATTTATTTCGTGGTACCAGCATGTTAAATAATTATATATTAAATTTTTGCGAACTAAAGATAGAAATTGCGTTATTGTTTACTCAGTTTCCACGGTGTGGAAAAGCGTTTCTTCCTACTAACCTTGATAGCTCTCTAATCTGGAGCGCTATAACCTTCATGTGTGTTGAATCACAATATAAATGTAAAAGAGGAACGCATAATATATCAATTCTGGATTCCCGGGATACTGATGTCATATACTCAAATACCAAGTAGAATTTTCCTCATGCTTTACAGTCAGATTCAAATGATCTTAATCCGTCTGGCTTTAATGGAAGGCATAAATGAGTAATGTACAGTCTGTACCTTTTAAGTATTTAAATATAAAAGGGCTACTTGAAGCCAAAATAGCAACAAGAAACAGTTGATTGTAATAGTCTGCTGTTTTATAAACTTACTCTTGGAGCATATCCCATATAGCCAGCGCAGTTAGAAGTAGCACTTCATTGCCATCCAGAAGGACAAGGTCCCATATCCTCAAAAGAAACTCCCTCGGTAACCAAGTCGCGTACAACGTGAGGAACCATTGCATAGTAAACACATCTGGTAAAGGAGGTTCCACGCCTCCACCTACAATAAAAAAGAAAAATAAATGCTTAAAGTTTCACAATGCATCATATCATAAATTTTACATTCTTTTTACTGCCGATATTTCCGGCGTCCAGTCTTATTGAAATAGCTTCATTTAGTTTTTATTTCTTTAGTTGTTTACGCTTTGTGTATCTGCAGGATCAGTATTAAAAATAAACTATATATTAATGAAAACCTTGTTACCATCAGATACCCTTTGTAAGTGATCCATGTGCTGGGCTAGACGGGGAAGGCGTAGTCGAAGGAGGTCTCTGAACGCTGCCATGTCTGCTGATAAGCCGCGAAGGTCGTCTGCAAAGTAGCCCTCAGGTAGAACGGCCTCCACTAGGTATATCATTACCTACAGATCAATATTATGAAGATTAGAACAAACAGAAACCCAAACTGATTAATTATGGAAGAGCACTTCTTCAATATGATTTTCTCTGTTATTCCCCATAGAAATGTCATGGCATATTTAGTTCTCAGATCGTATCTAGGGTCTTAAGTATCTAGCTCACTCTAATTCGCTTTAGTAGGTACTGTAATAATATTTACCTTCAGTGAATCCGATTCAGATTTGTCCATAACTTCTAGTATTATGGCAGCTAACATATTAAAACCTTGGCAGTAACCGACGTCTTTGTTCCATCTAAAATTATACAATTTCTGCTTATCAATTCCAAATAATATACATAGCTTTAACATCTCTCCTAAACTAGATTATCTTTATCATCTGGTTTTTATAAACGTATGAAGGAATTTTATTTATTTATATATACTTTTTTGTACAACAGAAAATACATTACAAAAAAATACGATTATTTATAGGTACAAAACATACACTGGGCGGCCTTATCGTTTTTTGGGATCTCAGTACTCAATACTTTATTGAATTCCACATGTAGGTATTCTTAGGTGGTAAACCACCACCACCACCACTCACCATCGCTTCATCTCTTATCGCTTTCTTTTATTCTTATATACATGTATTATATAAAAGATAAAGACAATTATAATGTATAATACCTTGCGTAAGCCAATAGCACTCTTCGAAGCATCGCCTGATTTTCCCGCCCTTCTGCCCCGCAGAACAGAGAACACCCGGTACGGTGTAAATCCTTGAAAAATATTAGGCTTCAGTAAGAAAAATAAAATCACCAATCTCTTCTAATCTCGCGAAGAAAATCTCGTTTCTAACTACAGTATTATTTTCTAACAAGGCACTCGCCCTCCATTAACCTTCACAAAACCTCTATACTCGTATTCACATTTCTTTCATAGACTAGACAGACATCTAATTTGTATGATCATATGAGTTTACGTCTAGTATTTGCATATTAGATGCCTACTTAAAATATGTATTCAGAGGTAATGTTGGTTGTGCGGGCGTTGTGTGCGGTTTTATACTTTGATTAAGGAGTTCGATTTCTTTCTCCAAGTCTGCATATACGCATTTGGGATTGACGCCGTGAATAGCCCAACACCACATGAAATCTATATTTTAATGACTGCTCACTTTCAGTATTTGCGCGCCAAGCTCGGCGTCATCGGGTTGTGCGGTGCCGCGGAAACAGCCGCGCTCCGCTGACGGCCAGTCGATGCTCCTCGCCGTCAGGTGACGCTCCGCCAGTGTCAGCCATAGCTGGGATTAGAATTAAGTTTTATCAAAGAAATCAGTATCAATAACATAATCATCCTCATTCAGTCCAAAGACGTCCATTGCTGGACATAGGCCTCTCCCGATAATCGTCACATCGGCCGGACCTGTGCTTTCCAGCGACCTTCACCAGTTTGTCGGGTCACCTTTAGGCGGGCTCAACGATATAATATTTTAAATTACAAAAAGTGAACGAGAGTATAGGCCTACCGGAATCTCATGGCAACTGGGGAAATAAAAATTTGTTGTGTGCAATACTGGGGAAATTGGATTAAACGATCTTGATACTGTATAATTTTTATTTATGTCTTTAGTTTTAATGAACATGAAGTATATTAGGTATGTGTATAAAGAATTTTGTTATACATCGGGTTCTTAACATAGGAAAATAATGTCATGAAAAATAAATCAATCGTATAATACTTTGTGTACTAATTTATTATATATAATTTAAATCATACTAATAACTTATCACCTCATTCAGAACTAGAAAACGATTCCAAGAACTCCACTTGCATTTCTTGTTCATCATCAGATGATGAAGATAAAGAGGTATTTATTATAAATCGCTCTTCCAGCATTTCAATTATTCTATCTTGCTCGATAAAATCGTTTTCAATTTTCTTTACATGTTCACAACATTTTCGCCACTCCTCTGCACCAATTTGTGAGAAAGCTTCTTCTGTTAATAATTTAATGTCACTTGCAGCAGGCCTACTTATTTACATTTTTATCAGCAACTTTTTGCTTCATTATACCCCAAATCATTTCTATTGGATTTAATGTGCAATGATAAGGTGGGAGCCTTAAAACTTCGTGACCGTGCGATTTTAATACTTCATCTATCTCATATAAGGGCGCAGACATGTTTTGTTTCACTACTTCAAGTAAGCAGTTGACATTTACGCCAAAGATCATCATAATGTATAGACGCCAGCACATCAACCTACTACAATCTGTCAGATTTCTGTAATAGATTTTCAACTTTATCGCTAAAGCATAAGGTTCAATGTTGATTGGGAAAATTTGACAGTTAGGTGTAGGTTGATGTGCTGGCGTCTGTACATCATTTGCACGAAGCCATTCTTTTATATCAGCGATACGATTGGCTTGTGTGGGCGGTTTGTTCATCCGTACGGAATGATAACTAGCATTATCCATAACAATTAGTGAAGGTCTTCTCAGATTTGGAATTAGCTTCTCTGTCACCCATTTTGTAAAATTGTCCTTATTCATGTCGTGGTGATAGTCAGCAGATACACTTGACCTGTACACCAGATGACCAGACAACAATTTGGCACAAAGCCCTTTTCTCCACCAGCGTTTACAATGATCCACCTCGCTCCAAGCGAAATACTTTTAGATGGACCTGCAATATCTTTGCTTTGCCAGGACTTGTTCACAGAACATGTACCATGAATGTAAGTCTCATCTAAATAAATCACATCCAATTTGTTATGCTCTTCAGCTTCGCGGTTTTTCTTTATACGCTTCAAAAACTTGTATCTTTGAAGTTTTATATCATCCCTCTCCATCAAAATGGTCCTTTTTGATTGGCATTTAACATATTCAAAACCAATCTCCTTAAGTATAAGTCTGTAAAAAATAATAAAATGTATCATGTTACTCAAACAATAGCTTAATCATTCATCAAACATAGAGTGAGAGTGAGAGGGATTATTACTTAATATTTTTCTTCCCTCAAGGATTCTCTCCCTCCATTGAAATCAATATCTTGTCGAAGAATTTGTAACAGTTTCATTACTGTTGGAATTTCCTTCCGAACTGTATATAATTCTTTTACTTTATTCCTAATCAACTCTAAATCGAAACCGTCCAAGTTGATTTTCTTCTTCCCCCCTCTCCTTTTTTTACCAGGCGTGGAAAATACACCATCATTCGATGTGCCCATACCTACGATTCGCCGTATAGTAAGTAGTACTGGAAACCCCTAATAAAGAAGCTACAATTAATTAAGAAAAATATAAAATAAACTAAAAGTATCAAAACAACTCAGTCTAACTTACCGGTCAACGCTACGACGCGCTTTAAAATCAAAGATTGTGTTTGATTTACGCCTTCTTCTTCCCTTATTTTACGATACACATTAAAAACAATATTTCTCGATTGAGATTGAAGTGGCTTTTTCGACATTTTCACAAAAACAATAAATTGTGAAGAAGATATCACAAAATCTCAGCAGCGGTTGACAAATCGTGTAATTTGATTTGACAGATGACAATTGACATTGCCATATGAAAATCACAATTTTTTTAATTTTTTTAATGCCATGAGATTCCGGTAGACCTATAACTCTAGAAACGAATTTAGTTATCCCTTGGAAAGAAGCGGGCGAGAATCTGTATAATAAATTTTAAGAGTGATTGGCGGCATTGTTTGCTGCGGGTACGCCTTCTAATTGACTTGAGTCAAATCTTTACAAAATAAAGACATTTAAACTGGCATGGCATCCATTCCAAATCTAAGTGAACGGGCCACAAACCACCAAACCGAAATCACCCGAGATAAATCTTATACTGACAACTAGTATTATACCATAAATTAGAGTGGAAATGACCGCAATATTCTCACTTTGTTGGACCGTAATTGTGTGGAGTCGCGGATGAGAGCCACAATGGACTTCATCGCGAGTTGTTATGGACCGACAGTAACAAATAGCGCATAGATTGCTATCTTTTAACTAAGTCTGAACAACGACATCGAGGCAATCATTGATTTGTTGTTATTCACAAATTAACTATGTACCTATGTTAATTTACCTACTGAAAGTCAAGGATACGTGATCTTGAAAGGTAAGATGTAAATACGAATGACGTCAAAAGGAACGTATTTACGTAAGGTATACGCGAGTGAGTTCTTCGAAATTTCGTAACTACGATTTCGTGGAAGTACTCGTAAATAGACAAGAATATTCGGATATGTGTTCCCGATATATTATGATAACTTCGTTACGGTACCTAAGTGGAAACTACGGTACGAGGAAACGAAGTTTATAAACGAACTTATGAACTACCCTATGTATTGACTATTTGGTTTCTTTGAAATTTTTATTCTTTAGGTAGGTCATAAATAGTTCTATCACAAAGTCACAAATCTAAAGTGTTACTCGTTTAGGACTAAATGTAGTGAAAATGGTTGTGCTTTCAGTTAGCTTTCAGTAGGTAGGTTAGCTAGATCGATAAACGGTGACCGAAGCTATTTTTACTAAAATCTCCGTACAAAACCGCTAAGAATAAGATAAGAGCGGTTTCGCACTACATCCGATCCGAATCCGAATTAAAGATCCGACTTCAATCTGAATTGTGATAGAGTTCGGATCTAGAGCGCAACCTCTCATACAAATAGGACTATGGTCACTTCGGACCGGCATTTCTCGGATTCGGATCGAATGTAGTGCAAAACCGTTTTAAGGAGGATATTTTATTGAACTGGTGGCTTATCGGCGGGAAATATACCGAGATATGCGGAGTTATGGGATATTGAAGGTTGGTTGAAATAGGTTGGTTGAGGCGTTTAAGGAGACGCAATTTCAGACATGTTGAAGGTATTAATACTTACTAATGAGCTTTTATATCACAATCCATTTTACAAATACCTAAGTAAATAACTGTATTTCATTTTGACGGATCATCATCTTCCTTGCCTTTTCCCAACTGTGTTGGGGTCTGCGTCCAGTTTAATTGGATGAAGCAGAGTAGCAGTATTTTTTTACATGGAGCGTGCCTATTTAAATTGCCATTTTGATGAATAACTGGACATAACAGTAAAGTTCAATATAACAACTTCGTAGGTAATTCAATGCCGAGTGCCAAACAGTGTTTGGCACGTTATCTTAGTAGTGTAAGTAGATGAATAGATACAACATTAATTCAGTGCAACAACAAAAAATACAACACACAAAAACACAGTTGAGACTGAGAGTAAAACCATTGTATTTTTGAGCGAGTTATTTGTTGATAAATAGGCGCTGAGTTACCTTTCTGCGGAAGTGTTGAGGCACGCCGGCGGGCAGGCGCGCGACCAGGCGCATCGCATGCAGCCACTCTGTGTAGCCGCCCTCGCCGGGCCCTTCGCCTCCGCCCGGCGTCACGCCGAAACGAGCACCACTTTCGCCCGCTACACATCAAAAGCCACCTTTAATGAGCTCTATTATCAAGCAGGCTCATTGTAAGATACAGCACCACATTCTCCCGCTACACATCAAAAGCCGTCTTAATCAACACGGTTATCAAGCAAGCTTATTGCAGGACACAGCACGATATTCCCCCGCTATACATCAAAAGCCGCCTTAAATGAGCTCCATTATCAAGCAGGCCTATTGCAGGACTGCAGGACACAGCACCACTTTCACCCGCTACATATCAAAAGCCGTCTTAATCAACCTAGTTATCAAGCAGGCCTATTGCAGGACATAACACCACTTTCGCCCGCTACACATCAAAAGCTACCTTTAATCAACCTTATTATCAATCAGTCCTATCACAGTACATGGCTCGAGCTTCATTAAGCTCGAGGGAGCCCTATGTACGACCATAATCACCACAAAATATTTATTTAAAAACCAATCCCAGTTTCTTGAAGTATCAAAGAAAGTGGAACAAGTATTTATAGAAGACGACACTAACATCAATGAATTAATAAAAAACTGTATGCTTTATTAAAAATAAAACTATATAGGTAAATTTTATAACCTAAAAAATAATAATTTATAGATTTCATCAATTCAATTGAATAAGAATTAAAACATCAACACTTTATATTTGTGTTTTCGACGCGACGCAATTTTATACTCGGGATAGAACGCTTCGTAAATACTTGTCTATAGAAAAAGCTATATTTGGTCAATGATGCCATAACTCCTTGAGTATAAGTTAGTTTTATGTGTCTACTGTACATAACATTATTTAACTGTCTATGAAAACTGTTCCGATAACCGCGTTATTGTTTTCATGGAAACCGACACATGTAATCAGGATTATTTCAGAAGAGTCGCCGATGACGGAACTACACTGCACATTTACATAATAAAGTAATTTAGTTCAGACAATAAAGAATCTAGCGTTAGGAATATGATAAATAATATCTAAGTAACAAAATAATGGAATAACGTTGACGTGGAATTTAACATTTAACCGTAGGAACGAATCGTCAATCATTGACATATAACAAAGATCACGTTTAACGGAGAACTTCAAAGGTTTCCTAAGGATAACTTCTTGATCAGCGCGTACATTTGAAATAAATGAATCGACGTACCTGAGCCGGCCTTCGATGCACCTGCCAAGCTCCTCAGGGAGTTTAGGAGTGCACTCATCTGTCTTGTAAGTGGCACGCATTTGACAATAAACGCATATCTTTACAACTGCACTAAGCACTAAGTTAACGACCTGACGGCTTAAGTCTATGCAGTGGCACTGCAGGTGGATACGGACACGACATCCTGGCGCTAAGAACCAACTTTACCAGCTACTTTAGCGTTTGACACCGATGATTTATAACAGAATTGTGAAAAATTATGAGCCATATCTCGAGAGCATTTGAGACTGCGTAGTCGACCAGCTGATGTGATGTTTACTGGGAAAGTCGTGAAACGAAGCGGCGGGGCTTCCAACCTCCTACCACAATGCTGAATCAGTCTTCAGATTACGGTAGTACAAACTGCTTGTATGCTCAGAGGGAAAATACACTCTTGTCATGTTGTTTAGTGACAGTGTTTCGTGGTACACGCCAGGGAGCATGCGCAATCGGACCACGGACAGTTATCTGTGTGCGTTATGTATCGATTGAGCGCCGCTGTGTACGTCAGTTTCGGAAACAGATAGACGGGAAAAGCACCCCATACCCAGTAGAGTTAGCTTTGATAGGCGTAAATCTATTTTAAGCTCCCATGAATGAAACTGTCGTGATATTGAAAATCCATGAATAAAGTTCATAAATGATTCATTAGAAATTATAATCCAGAAACGATCCATTGTTAAACCATTGAAGTTGTATGAAGAGCTTTTGGTATCGCACCGCTGTGGTTATGATACAATTTGCTAATGAAAATGCACGACCCATTAGCAGTAATATAGAAATTAGATTCTGCGAGTATTATGGAGCCGGAGACCTTTTACGGACATTAGGTGGTAATTCATTTCCAGAAATTGACAATAATTTCCACTTTTATCGTTCTGGTAGTTATGGTATTGTATGGTATGGTACCTACCCATCATATCGATCAATAAAGGTTGCGATACAATTGTGACAATATAAACATCACGGTAACTGGCAAACAAGATCAGTGTCATTTATGGTACTAACTATATAATTCTGTGATACTTTCACAATTCATATTACCGAATTAATATTCAAATAAGCAAAAGACATGTCTGCCGCCTAGGTGAAGATTTTTGGAAAGCCTGGCTTTTCGGCAGATATCAGGACTTTGTGGAATATACCCTGATGTTGGTAATGTATAGTGGGGACTTCCTTTGTGTTGAATGGTAACTTACTGATGTGTTTTAGAAGCACGGTCATGGCTGCGCAAAGTCTGTTCTGTTGCCGTCTCAATCGGTCCCGGATACGAACTTTCTTCGCAAGTCGCTCCCCCGCTATTTGAAGTCTCTCTTCCCATTCGATTTTTTGTTCCCAAATTTCGTTAGTGTCTATGAAATAAACAAACATTCAATATAGCTTATGAATAATTAATGAATATGACTCCATCCTATGTAAAGTATGTAATTGGTATTATAAAATTTCCCGATAGTAATCGCCGTTTACGACCTAATAGGTATGGTCTATTGTTTCGGTCCGGAATTAACTTTCACATTATGTTTAACGGAATAATTAATGTTTGAGCTAAATTAACGATCTCATCGTTTTTAATCCACAATATTGCCTGCCAGCGTATTGCCGTGCTTCATTGTTGGATAATTCTATGGAAGTCATTTCGGTACATTTCGTCGTTTTAGTTCGTCTATGACTTTTATATATCGGTGATTTATCAGAAAGGTGTCAGGTTCACTAGACTCTAAAGGAAATAAAATATTATTATGATACATATAGGGACTAAGTAGGATATTATATGCCTTTAGAATAGAACAGCTGATAAAGATTCATGAAAATTGTAACTAAATCATAATACACGACCGATTTTCATTAAGTGAACCTGCACAATGAGTCCAACAATTTCCATTGAGAGAGTTAATTATAATGATAATGTAAATTGAAAGTTCAGCGATTCTGTGAAAGGTTTCGTACCTAAAGATTCCAAAAAGCTTCGTTCAATGGCTTCTGTTTTCTCCCCATAGTTAGATTGACACGAAGTGAACGATGCCGACGTGGACCTAGACAGACATGCAAATCATAAATTATTACTGCTGATTTATCGCCTCGTCGATAACAAGAATATTTAGCTTTTTCTTTAATACTACCTAAAGCACTTTAGCTTAATCTACTTAGAGTTTTATATAATAATGATAGATATTTCGGCTTCAAAAATAGTGCTGTGTTAGTATACTGGAGAAGCATATAAGTACACTTATTGTTTTAGACTTAGTGCATGCGAACGTTGCATTAATAAAATAATAAGCGACCCTTTTTGAGAGCTTTGATAGCCTATACGTCAGCACGTATGTATGTCTTACTTACACATGACTACAGTCGATCCCACTGTGGCCTCCCCAGTCACGTTGGTCTGAATACAATTCGTCGAGTAGATCTTCTACCAAATCTTTAACGTCTCGTTTCTGCGTTTAGAAATATAACATCAAATAAGACAGGTAATGGTGAGTTGACGAAGTATTGGACAGTATATTAAGTACAGAGTGCGGCAACAAACATCAATGAATAACAGTATATAGTTTTATTAGTTTAGTATCAGTTATACTGGTGATTTGGCTCTACGACTACACTGTATCCATTGTCCGGTAAACACACGTGATACTCGGTGATAGAAAAAATAAGGAGATTTCACTAAAAATTATACAGGTAAATAAAGATTTTACAATAATTGCCCTGTCCTGGAAGGGCTTTCGATGTATTATTTTTCCATTACCTATCAATAGCAATTGCTTACCTGTGAAGTGTTCTTTATGAATGGCGCGGGCGGTATTGGAGATTGCTTTTTTTTGTTGATCTTCGGTATCCTAATTTTCTTGGTTTTCTTCTCTGACCTCGGTTTTTCATTTACCAGATCTGTGAAATCTAATTCGAACCTCACGACTTTCAGATTAATTGGTTGCTGCACACTTATCGCTTGCATTTTGTGTTTGATTAATAATGACTGAGATAATGATTTGTTTATTTATTTACCGGCTTTTTGATAGCTGTTTGACTTTGTTAAATGACAGAAATACTTTTTAAAGTAATCGAATCTTTGGATATTTAAATATTTTTTTGTCTCTGAAACTTTGCAAACAGCACCAACAACACTTATTGGTGACACTCAAGTAGTTTGATACACTGAACTGTTCGGTAATTAAAGTTTAAACTGTGAGCAGTTATTAGCAGCCGAGCAGTGAGTGACACAGCAGGGTGGGAGGAGGCGCGATAGTCACCCACTCGTTTGTGTCGGCTGGCTCCTGATAGTGTTGATAACGACTAATATATTCACTCGAATGCATGCCCAATGAGCTTAAGGTCAGCGGGTACTAGTGTTTATAATTGAAATGGAGGTTTTCCATGGGCTGAAGAATGGAAAAAATGCATATATGCGCTTCAATATCGATTTGTAATAGTTATATGTCAATAGCCGCGTAAATGTTTGTATTAATGTGTAAGAAAGGAAAGGCGTGAGTTTATGTCTGTGTTTATTTATGCCATTTTACTGTGTTTTTTGTGGATCATGGGTCTGCAATAAAGATTTTTATATTTTTACATTATCTTCACTGCCCCGGTCCTTTGGAAGACGTATAAGGGGCCGCATCCAACTCGCAGAGGCCACTTAGACAATTTTAATTAAATACAGTACCAACCGACTATTATCCCTGTATGCTGCCTGCCTGATCAATGTTTTATATATACACGGGTAAAATGGCAGGGGGTGACTGTCGCACTAAATAATGGGCTCCCGAGAACTGTCGCTACCACATAGTGATGTAGCGACAAGGGGGGCCACATGTCCTAAGGTGCTTCAGGAGTGGAGAGGAGTACGACGTCTATCAGAACAATCCCAGAGCCCGGAACATGGTCATGGTTGATCCCAACAGATCACTTACTGAAATACTTCCTTCCTCCGAGCACATTTGCTCTTGTGAATCTCCACTCAAGCCAGCCAATAAAGGCAAGAAAAAGGTGGGAGCTCTGTCCCTCGTCAGTGTTCATTCCAGTCGGCCAATTAAGGCAAGCCAAAGGTGAGGAACAAGACTACTCCCGGGAGGTAGGGTCCGTGGGGTCGCTGTTGCCCAACAGCTCGCCTCATGCTGCCCTGCGGGTTTCTGTGTCTCTCTTGGTCTGGCTCCTCACCCTAAGACCAGTTCCGGCAAAGTAAACTCTATCGGTATAGACCTAGAGTTCGGAGTGCGCAAGCCCCACCACGATGTCAACGTAAAGATATGGCGGTGTATTATTTATAGGATCAGGTTGTTTGAGGATATTGATTTATGTTTACGATAGGCTAAGCATGGAGACATTGCCTATATTACTAATCAATGATAATTATGAGGTTTTGTCTCGGTTTTTTTTGGCACATTCTATGATATTTTTTAACATTTAGGTACAGGTGTTCTGCTGTCCATCATTCTGGTTCACCCAAGGCTGTTCTGTTTATCTGAAGCGTGATAAATAGGTATGTCTATTGCTAACAAATGAACAGATACTGTAAAATATTGTACTTTTCTGCTCCCATTTAGCAGTAGTAGCTCGTTCGACGTGTGTACGTTCAGCTTTATATTTTAAGTATGGAGTTCCGATAAAGCTACTTGTTTTGTGAAGCCCAACTTAATTATTGCACACCAATCCTTGAATTTAAATATCTAATGTCACTTCTATTGCCCATTGCCCTTTTACAATACAAACATATTATTAACGAGATATGACCCCAAAGACAAAAACGTCATTTTTTTTATACAGGTTCTAACGTCGACATATCAAGCTATACAATCCTAGTATAAGCTGACTTCTCATTGTACGAAAAGCCAAAACTGGAAATGAATATAGCCTGATATAGCCGTCGTGCGTGTGTATTTTTAATATATTTTTCTCAACATTTCGCACCCAAAACATAAGTGGCACTGTAGAAAAATGACATTTTTATATTGTATGCCACACACACACACACATAATAATTTATTGTATGCCACTGGATACTAAAACAGCGTTAGTTAAACTGTTATTTTAAGCCGATCACAAAGCTATATTTTTTTTTTTAGTTTCGTATTACCCATACAATACTTAAAAAAAAAAACTTAAAAAGGCCATACCGTAAAATTAACATTTTCTTATAGTGCCATTTATGTTCTAAGGGTGTGATTTGACCTTTCTTGAAAGTAACTATAGAAAATAACAACCAAAATAAAATATCGTGTCCAAGGAAACAAATCTGTCAAGTTGTCACGACAACCAACGGCAACGCCTTTTTTTGCGAATCAATTGTCCTACTGTTGCGATATTTTATTAAAAACGATAGATTTCTGTTAGATTTCGTTACGATTTGGAATCGTGTATCATTTAATATTTTGAAGAAACAATGAGTGAGCCACAACCTCAAGCACAAGCTCAGGATCAAGGTCCACCACCAGCGAATGCTGCGCCCGGTTTTTGCTCAGCAACGTGTACCGACAAGCCTAGTGGCAAAGCAGAACTTGCAAAGCCCGAACTGAAGACTTCCGATCTGTTTGCTACCTGCAACCTCCCGAAGAGATTCGAGCATCCCCGTGAGTTGAGAATATTTCAGTTTAAACAAATGAACTTGCAGCACATTGCAATGTCTACTTCGAGAGGTATAATTAACGTCGCGACCGTTTAAGAGCAATTAACCTCAGGCATAAAGTAAAAAAAAAAAACTTGCTAGATCTACTTCCAGTCTGGGTAACATGAACGTTACTTTTAATGGACGCTATTGCTAAGATCGTAGTTATTAAGTTCTGGGCTGACTCTATTAAGTTGCCATCGATACACTAATTTGGCTCCACTGTACCTCCACACCCGACGCATTTTGATAGTAGGCATTTTTTTTGGATAGAATAGACCCTTTTTAGTGTAATTTGAAAACCGCAAATTCTGAAAAACCATAGGGGCCGAGAAAAAAATTTCGTTTTTTTTTTTTTTTGAAAACCTCCACACCCACTACACACTAAACCAACATAATATACAAAATAACACGTTAGTAATGACAACTTAGGATGCAAGAGCGAGCGAAGCGAGCTCAGGACTTGGGGCACCCCGACTCGGACAGGTTAGGTTAGAAGGGGATGGCGGGGTCTAGTGAGCGAGCGAAGCGAGCGAACAGACGCCGCCATCCCCTTCGTGGTTATTTTTTTTTAGACCCTAGAGCCCCGCGAAGCGGGGCTCCTACTACGCCTTTTAAGCAACTTTTATGTTTTTTGAGGTTAGGTTCACAGAAATAGGGGCTCCGCAAACGAAAAAATAAAACTTTGGGAATTTTTTTCTCAGCCCCTATGGTTTTTCAAAATTTGCGGTTTTCAAATTTACACTAAAAAGGGTCTATTCTATCAAAAAAAAAATAGCTACTATAAAAATCGCAGGTTTTCAAAAAAAAACAAACTTTGGGAATTTTTTTCTCGGCCCCTATGGTTTTTCAGAATTTGTGGTTTTCAAATTACACTAAAAATGGTCTATTCTATCAAAAAAAAAAATACCTAGTATCAAAATGCGCCGGGTGTGGAGGTACAGTGGTTCCCACTAATTTTATATTACCGCAACAGTTTAATATCAGTCATTTTATATAAAAATACACGTTTCATTTGTAGTCATATTTTTTTGATTCTAAGCTAATTTATCTGAATCTCTTTACCTAATAATCGCTGTATCCATATTATGCATATAATAAATAAAATAGTAACGAAGTCAGAACGGAACATTAAATATTTTTGAAAAAATAAGTAATTGCTACGAGGTGTGGAAACAAGTCTGATATCGAAAATATAGTTTTTAGAATTTTTGTCCGTTTCTCTATTTGTCTGGATGTATGTGCCGCGCAAAAGCGGCTGAATGGATTTGGATAATAAAAGTGTCATAATTACGTTTTAACCAGGTTATAACAACCTGGTTAAAACATAATTATGATACTGTTAATCCCGGTAGTACGTTTCCGTGGGATATTTTCCGACAACCACGCGGGCGAAACCGCGATCAAAAGCTAGTTATTAATATAGCAAAAGCATCTTAGAACTTTCCTCAAATAGGTATGACTATCGAAAATAATTTTAACAGCGACCTTCTTTGAATTCATTTTAATGAATTTATCAAAAAGTTCCTTTCAAAAATCAAATTTCATTCAGCACTCGATCCGAGTTGGCCAAGTAATTTCAATATCGTGGTTACTGATAGGTATAAATAAAAATAATAAGCCAGGGAACTTTTCATCAAAGTTTTTTGAAATGGGTAGAACGAAAAAATATGTTTTGATGAGTTTGGGATGCCTGAAGAAGCCTCCTCGTGTAGTGCTGTTTGTTCCGCCAGTTACTCAACTGAACCGAGCCCTGGGCGCATCCTGGACAGTCACACCCAACACCTTAAAATTTTTTCCCTTGCGGTGGTAGGGCTAACGCCCGCCTGGTTTGCGACCACCCTCCCACCGGAGTCCGGCGTCAAGCAGCCTGCTGTGTTTCGTCGATGCGTTTGAGTTCCAGTGCCTTAGGCATCTTCTGGGCACGCTCGTTCCATCATAGACCTCATCCATCGCTTTCCATCAGGCGTGATCGAGGTCAAGAGCAAGCCCATTCAGCAATAAAAAAAAAGTTTATTTTTGGTCTTCTCTGCACAGAACTGTAGAGTTGAAAAATAAATTATTTGTAATAAATAGTAGGTAAGTAACCTGAAACAGTTGTCTACTGCTATAATATGCTGGAACAACCTCAGTCTACTACAAAATCTTTTGCATTCGATGCTCTCATACACACACACTATTAAAAGTTTATTTCTTCAGCCATCATCACTGCCTATAACCATTCACCATAAAGTGCCTATAAACTGACTTCTTTCATCAGTTTTACTGTCAGTGTTAAGTTACAACCGTTCACCAAATTCTATAGCGTGCTGACCCCAGCCAAACATGTTGTCGATGCCGTGATACATCTATGATCTAAGAAACTCGTCTTATGTCAGCTCGCCCACAATTTCTGCGTCAGATAAAGTAGCTCTTTCATCATCATCATCATCATTCTTCTGCCCTTATCCCAATTTAATTGAGTTATTCCGGTCTGATCCCCTGAACCAACTCCCCCCCCGCCTGGATCCCCTTGCTAGTTATTCTTCTGTTTTAATCTCTGTCTTATCCACTATAAACATTCGGTACAACATGATTTTGTCTTCCACACTTCTCTATAAGTCGCTCTCTCTGGGCATATAAAATCTTCACCCAGACGGCCTTTGACTAACCTTGACTTCGCATTTCTGGGACTCGGTCAGGGACAAAGCGAGTACTGATAGTTTCAAATAATACCATAAATGCGTTAAGCATTTATAGCGGCAAGTGACGGTCCAAAAACCTAGAATGGTTATATAGATATAATTTACATGAAATGTAATAAGTATTCTGCAGATCATACAAATTAAGAACTATAGATGTATGTATATAGTTCTTAATTTGTATGATCTGCAGAATACTTATTACATTGTAGCAGTTCCAGAATCCATATGGATTCTGCACTATCACAGTGATTTTCCCCATCACTACAGTTCCACAATTGTTTTCGTAAAGACCATCCCGACAGAGAGGCGCCGGCGTTCGATTGATGATGCGATTTGTGGGCACGCTATCGTACGCAACGTTACGCACTACTTTAGGCTTGTAACGTCTTTAAGTTTCACTCTGACTTCATGAAAATCTCTCTAGAAAACAGTGTGAATAAGATTTCTTCAAACAGTTTTTGTTTAATTATTTACGGTTGGTTAACATTGTAATACAACAAAAAAACTTAATAGTGTCATTGATCCCGCACTCGTTTAAAAGGCATGCGGGCTTTTACTTCTAATCAATAACGAACAAACGAAAAAGTAGCTTCAGTAAGAGTCCGTATCATTTAGGATTACGGGCGTAACATATTTTATTAAAGCAATACTTTCGACTCTCATTTTAACGTAATGAAAATATATTTAACCATATCTCGCTGGGGAAGAATTTCCAAACCTTAGCACGTGCTAACTTACATAATAGAAGGGAACGCTCTTTGAATTCCGTATTTTCATACATGAGAGAACAGCTTCAATAGTTCGTTTTTACTTTCCAATAGTTTGGTTCTGAAATTTCATTTTAACATTTCAGTTGTTCTTTAATCTTTATTGTTCACAATAACACATAAATCGCATTGCATACCAACAAAAAGCAGCCAAGCTTAAGTGGGACTGGGCCGGATACGATTGCCGTCATTTCATTGAGTCATGGGTCAAATCTATCACCGTGTAGTTCCCAGAAAATGTCCGGCGACATGGAGGCAGACCCAGGAAAGATGGCGGGACGACCTTGAACCCTACAAACACGATGGTTCACACTAGCTCAAGCAAGACAGAGAAAAGTGAAAAGGAGACCTATGCCCTGCAATGGGACAACATAGACAATACAAAAAAAAAACAACGAATAAAAATACGTACAAAGGAGATTCTGCCATTCATATGTAGGTACCTTTGCTTGTAAGTTTTTGTAGAAACATTGAAAATGATGGACTTTTCAGATTGGTTCAACGGCTACGGGTGTCAGGTGAGCAACCAACACCCGTTCTACAGAACATCTTCCAGTGAATACGGGTGGTACCCCCCAGGTAAACACAGATTACAATTTAACTACATTTACAAATTACACAATTTTATTTAACTTCTACCTACGTCCGACTAAGAAGGATTTAGAGCCGGTACATATCTATGCATAAAAGCCATTACAAGAGGAGACGAAACGCAAAGTCTCGTCAAACACAACTAATAGATTTGTATTGCGTTGGTTCTAAATATCGCTAACCTATTGTTGGAGAAAAGAAAATCAGATTTTCGGAGTGATTTTAATAATCAAATCGATCAGCAGACATGATGGCCTTGCCTGTCAAGGGTTCAAATCCGGGCAAGTACCAAATGTGACTTTTCAATTTATAATTATCTACTTTCTAAGTTTATATAGGACATCACTGACATCGAAGCAAAAAAACTTTGTGAGGAAACCTGGACTTATAATTAATTACAGTGAAATGGGGTTAGTTTGATACTATGGGTTTATTTTGATAACAACTTTCGACTGAAAACCTTAATTTTATTAGATTTAAATATACAGGTTGGCCCAAAAGTTGTGGATCAAACGAAACAGGGTGATAGTTGAGGTTATTTACAGTAAAAAAAAAAGAAAAAAAAAAAGCATAAAAAAAAATTAAAAAAGTATCATCACTACAACAGTGCTTTTATGACAGTGGGTACCATGATTTATTACTTTTGGCACTTTTTTCAATATCTTTTAAGGCTCAAAAAAAGTTATTTCTAACATGAGGACCTTACTGTAAACACTCAAATTGTCATAACTTTTAAGGAGATCAAGTTAGGGCTCTCGCACAATTTTTTTTTTACTACAAATAACCCCAACTATCGCCCTGTTTCGTTTGATCTACGACTTTTGGGCCACCCTGTATAGATTTGAACAAAATAATCAGTTATTTGTATTTATCAAAGAAACCCCATCATCTTAAAAAACTGTATATTATAAGTTTGAAATCGCCAAACTGCCTTGAGCAAGCGTGGTCAGTGCTCATTCCTCCTTCTTTGTATGAGAGGAGGCCTTTGCCCTGCAGTGGGGCAATAACAGGCTGGTATTATTATTGATGCAGCTGAGATGACAGATACTTGTCTAAGGGCAGATTTTTCAACTGTCAGATAACTTTTATCATAAGAATAGATCTGATAATTTGACATATTTTCAATACAAAAGCTGCTGCAGCTGTCAAACCACAATATTTTATTCCTCAGATAAATGTTATCTGACTATTGAAAAATCAGCCCTTAATCGTACGAATATTTATATAAAGCGTATCCAAATCGAGGTAAAGACAAAAATGTTTTAATAAACCGGATGTAGGTTCCTTTTTGTCGTGAAGCTAAGCAGAGGAAAGCTAATTAATATTAATGTTTCGTACTGAAAGGTGCAAACGGAACATTATCATCCGCCTGTCCTACTTATTAGTTGGTCACAGCCTACTAACGCCTGTTTGCTATTTCAATGACTTCGGCATAGATTCTTATTACATTCATTTTATGACGATATGAAACAAAGTTTCTGGTTTTTTATTACAAAAGCTTTTTAAAAGGCCCTTTTGAATAGTCGTCTAATAATGTTATGTGTACTGTCAAGGATGAACTCGAATTAATTTATTAAACATAATTCACTTATATAGCGCTAACACCGTGGCGCACAAACGACAGTTCTGGTAATAAATAACACTCTGTGACACCTGGATTAGGTAGTAATTTTTTCACATATTTTCTTATTTAGGTTCGAACCCTGACAGGCGGTTTTCCTTTGTGTAAATTATTTCATCAAAACTGCTCTCAAAACGGTGAAGGAAAACATCGTGAGGAAACCGGCACGTCCTAGAAGCAAAAATTCGAAGCCATGTGACATCTACCAACCCGCACTGGGCCAGCGTGGTGGTTTATGGCCCACTCCCTCTTACAGAAAGGAGGCCTGTGTCCCAGCAGTGGGAGCATTATAGGCTGATTATGTTTCTTATTTCTGTTTCCATGTTTTAGGTTATTACACGGTTCCCACTGAGTTTCACCCTAAGTCTCAAAAGTTTTCCACTGAATTGGCTCGAAGTGGCATGTATCGGAATTATTGTCTTAACACTACCTGCGATCATAAGATTTTTTAACGACGGGTAAAATGTATTGAACAATGTTATATTTAAGCATAGATATATGAATTTTACATTTCTATGTATTTAAGCATGTTTTTGTGTTACTTGCACTGTGCATGGAATGAGCACGTACTTTTTAAGTTTTAATTTAAATATAAAAAACACGCCTTACTTAGTCGCTCCAATCGAAAATTTAGCACCGCGGATCGGGCGCTACTGGGGCTGCCGCGATGTCTGTCGAAGCTTAAGCGGAATTTTTTTATATCCCGATATGGTCCCGCACATTGACGATGTTAGTGTGGCGGCTCGACTAAGACCAGTACTCACAAACATTACTATGAGATCTCACAGTGCGATTCATAGACAATACTTGAGTGGCGATCGGCACTATGCGGTCACTAAGCCCTTAATGTTTATAAATTTAATAGCCTTTCATATGGAACGCATTGAGAAATGCCTTACTTCGCAAGTATTACTACTTTGCTTAGACAAGTTTTGTTTGTGAATACAGGTGTAATTCTACATGAACCATTACTCATGTGGAGAGAGTCTAGTCTACTGATTACTATACTTTATTTAACTTACCTACAATGTACTATCACTAATTTATAAGAATCTTACTTATAAGTTTGTACAATGTATGGGTTAACCTAATTAAATTAAGATTAATTGTCAATGTTCCAATTCTTTTATTTTTGTTGATATGTTTCACATAGCTCTCACACACACCTTCACTTCTACACCCCATGTTTTTCATTTTCGTCCATGGTTTTCTCAAGTTTTTGTATCAGTTGCTTGGTTTTGCACATCATAGCATTATCAAGCTGTAAGGTTTCCACTGGTGGGACTCACATATCTTCCCTGTGCGTCAGGTCTGCGTGGTAGATTACGGTCCAGAACGTAGTCTACCACGTGGAACCAGTACGAATTAGACTTGGTAGATGTCAGCATGTTTTGGAATTTTTGCTTTTTATAGTGTAAAACTACAATTTACTCTCTCAAAGGAGGTACTTTGAGAGAGTAAATTGACATTTTTAAGCAGCTTGGAATCCCCCACACAGTGTTTTGTGACATTGCCTACAATCTATTGTATGAAGAAATATGACGGACGTACTCACAGAACAGTTCTTTTATCTGTTCTGTGGACGTACTGATGTTTATGTAGGTAGCAGGTAGCAGAACAGATATTGAATCAGAATGCTTTATTGGTTAAAAAAGCACGTTGACATCGGCTGGCTATCGCTTATCAACTACGACAAGGTCATTTTCATTTGTCAACTGTTACGATTTTCATGGCATATGCTTCTATAGTTTATTTGCACGATAATCCTATTCTTTATTCATATTCATTTATTTTGCGTTCCACAAGGTAAAAAAGATGTTTACAAAAAGCTTAGAGCTAAGAGCCATTGTAGACCCTGTTAGGGCACAGCAAAGTTTATATTTGATACATAGCAGCTAGTACATAACAGTTAAAAATATAAATCATAGAAACTAAACTTAAAATAAAATTATACATGAAAACTGAATATATAAGTAGAAGTATATATAAGTAGGTAGCTATTTTCTTAAAATGTTTTATTTTGCAATGGCTTTGTCTTCTAAAAACTCCTTTACTGAGTAGTATGACTTTGCTTCCAGAAATTGTTTCAATTTATTAATAAATATATTTGTTTTTTTTCTTCTCTAATGACATTTGGCAATTTATTATAAATTTTTATGGACATAACTAAAGGCTGGTTGAGTGCATTTTAAGTCGTGACTGCTTTAGTCTGACTTTCCACTAGATGAAAAAGAGCAAGAGATACCAATAGAGTTCTTTATTATTAAAATTAAGAGTTCTGTTGGGTGATTTTTTCTCGTTGGTGAGAAGTCAGCTTAAGTAACTCAAAACATAGCGGTTAATAATTTGTTTTGAATAATAATTGCAGGATATTATTCAGTTCCGTCAGTGTTCTTCCCCGCCGGCCAAAGGTTCACGAATGCCCTGTCTGCTGCCGGCATGTACCGGAACTACAGCCTCAACACCGGCATGGATCAAGTAGGGTACCAGTAGCTACAATATGCAGCCGATATTATGGCATATCCAGTTATAGAAAAAGTTCGTCTTTGTTGAGCGACATCTCTGTCAATCGATCAAACCCGCGGGTTAATTGCATAACATTCTTACAATGGCAATGGCTTTCATTTTCAAAGTTCAACAACATTCATTGCGTTAGTCGAATTTTATTAGTTTTAGTTTAGTTAATGTTGAAAGTGTGCTATATACGCAATGCGAGTGCTGTGGGACAGTCTGCTTCTAAAACTCGATGTGCCATAATCAATGTTATTACATTTTTTTTTATAATGTAAACTAATTAGTACTTACTTAATCATACATGAGACGATAATTCACAAAATTTGTTGTGATGGACAATTTGTTATGTAATTCTAATGAAAGAGCCATGTATCGCATGGAGAGATCAATTTGTACTGACACCCTGCGCCAGATCGATCAGATTTGAAGATATAACTGATCATGCATGGCAGCTTTAAGAGCAAGGTGACACTGTATCAGTATCATTTTGTTCAATGATGTTCACTGCACTTTTTACGTCGGTCGGTTAAGCCGAGGGAAGAGTTAAAGTTTAGATCATCATTAGATTTATTTCCTTAACTTCTTTGGTTGCATATTAATGCTATTCATGTAGATTTTCTAAGGTGTCAAAAATACATCAATTGAAAAATCTTCAATTGATGTACAGTTATATATTTGAAGTTAATGTTATGAAACGATATAGTTGAATCGTCGTTAATTTTGTTCGTACCTATTCAATTGTAATGAGATATTAAAATAGAAGGTAAAATAGACTTAACCTTCTCAAATATTAGTCTTCAAACTTAAAAGGTCGCACAAGTTAACGACTTCGGTCATTTGAGTTTATCATCTATTGATCAAGTTTTTAATATTAAAATTAATTTATTCGTAGCGCACTAGACAACATAGTTTAATGAGTACTCAAATTGATTACAGTGCAGTACTATACTAACATTAAATGCTAAGTGTATTAACCTAAATATCTCTCATAAAGTAAGTAGGAACCTGGTTTGACTTTTGACTCTTAGATAATGTTGTAGATATTAAATAAAATACCATCATCTCAGACCGTTTCAGTGCTGCAAAATGCTTGTAAATAGTATATTACGTTACGTATGACTTACTTAAGTAGTACGAGGGTGCTAAACGCCGTGCATTAACAGATTACTTAAGTCACACGTATCGTATAATATTTTTTAGCTCATGCGACGTAAACCTGCACTTAAGTCATACTTTTCTATGTAAAAATGGACTTCTTATGTCACAGAAAAATGTGACTTAAGTGCGGGTTTAGGTCGCACAGTGTATAAAATCCATTTTTTTTTGTTTGAAATGTATTTGTCTTCTTCTTTATTTTTGTAAAACCTGTGTTATGTTTGTATGTATCTTTAATGATTTGTAGCTTTCTTATAAGATAATGTATATTATTTTGTGGAATGGATTTAAAAAGAAGTGGCAGTAAAAACACACAAATAAGTGCCACTAAAACAGCGGAAACCAGTGCCACTAAATTAACAAAAACTAGTGTCGCCAAAAGAGCCTAAAACAAGTCTACAAACCCCTCGAGCACGACATCGTAAACACAACTTTATGTCGTCGACGCGGGGTCTACGCGGCCTATGCGGCAAGTTAGTTTCTTGAGAAATCATTTTAATTTTCGAGTAAAGTTTTCGTTTTTTACATGAGCTTCAAATGACTTTAGAATATACTTACTTTACATAGTAACTCCAAACCGTGACATTATAAAATTAATGTAAAAGAGAAAAAAATGCAACATGCAATGCTATTTCTAAACATACTTTAATGCACATAATTTTTAATAGAATTATGTAACGCGCTATAAAAATACTTATACATAATTTAATAAAACATGTATTTATCCTTTTATGCCTGTTTCATTTGATGGTTTCTTGTTATGAGAAGGTATAGGGTAATTTAAATGAAATCACCAGTATCGGTATTGACTTACCAAAAGAGGTATTTATTATTATTCATATTATATAGATTAACATGCATTCAAATTCCATTAACATATTCCATCCGAACTAGGACATGGATGCCACATTCGATAAAAATATCATTTTATTGCAAACCTCTACAAAAAACCTCTCAGGGCTTAATAACTTTAATTATAATTAGGGTCGTATGGAAGTCCCATAAACCCTCTGGTTAATTTTAAATCCGTCAAAGCAGATTATTAACTACTAATGTTGTGACATGCCATGCCCTTTTATTATTACCTATAGAAGATTAAGTCACGATAAAACGGTTAACAGGTAAGGGGACTCGTGATCCCGTGACCGAGGTCGCATCCCTTACCGAGACCATCTTATAATGATTATCCATCACTTCCGTATTGAGTACACATTGTATAACTTGTTAGCAACAACAACAACAGCATTTAAATATTAATTTGAGTGTAATATTATACTCTTAACAATTAACAAATATCGAAGTCTTCAAAGGATATACTTAAATAAAATAAATTATATCTAAATTACAAGTAAACCGCGTTCTAAATGAAATATATTTTATAACAGCCACTAAATATAATTCAATTAAAATTATAATTCATATGTATGAAAAAGTCGTAATCATTATCTAATTGCGCATTTTATAGACACGTAATTAGTAACATGTACATACCTACATCGTGGCTATCGATACTAAGGATTCGTGTCAAAATCTAACTACCGGTGCATACTTAGAGAGTAAATTATAGTATATTTATCTAAACGTAACCTAGGTACCTACTATATAGGTATGCCTGTACCGCGGCGCCAACAACGAAGGATAGTTATAAAATATTAACTAATATATCTCGACCAACTAAACGCAGGTATCTATTGTTTTGCTCAAACTTAACGCTTGCTCCTGATACCACTGCCTTAACGTAATGAGTTATTTAACTTACATTTGTATACGTATATAACTATTTTCGTTGTAAAATCTACGATAACAAGTGGGCTTGGTTATAATATTATCTGTTTGTTATATAAAAACGCTTAACTAGTATTTAATTCATGAATGTTCTACGAGAGTGTGATTAAGTAAATGAAAATTTAACTACACATTGAAATGTCTACGTTTGATTCGCAATAGCTAAAGAATAGTATAACATTGCTATATAATAGTATAAAGTTTTAAACTTTGAATAGTTATGCTAGCACAATGCACTAGCCAAGACGCGCATCCAGTCATTCTGATATGACATATCATCACTCTTCGTTGACATCACTCCCATCATCGCTCCATAAAACCATGAAAATGACTTAACATTTAGTTATAAATATGTAGATAAGTCCCCATAGCATATGCTTAATACAATAGTTCATGAAGAATTAGCATAAATAATATCTATAGATTTGTAGAAACCTACGTGATAAACGAAGCGTGATTCACACATACGAAGACGTACATAATTGTAACAATATATTCTTATTAATGCTATGAAATACAACTAGTAATAAGGTATAATATATATAAAATGTGGATCAATTCTTGCGTTTAACAATATTGTCTTCAATAGCATTGCTCATATCCCAATTGCCAACAATTTTAGATCTAACAGGACGACAGCGCAAAATGATTTTTCCTTTTCAACGTTTACAAAATGCGTAATTTCCAGAATAGTATTAAATAGTAAAACATTTAATCGAATGTTTTCAATTATTGTTCGATTTCCGCCATCGATAGTCGATACTCTCAATCATTTCGAAGAAGCGTTACACGTCGTCTTTACATCCCAATCCTAGTATTGCTTTGAATTATTTGTCTTCCATAACAATTATTAATAGAGAATAGTGTTATAATATAAAATGCCCATTTTTATACTGGTCTCGTACGAAGGTGCAGCGAGTGTAGAAGGGAGTCGGAGACAGAGAGAAACACTACTAGTCGCGAGTCGCGAGGCAACGCGCCTCGCGGATACCGAACGGGTACGATCACAATGCAGCTCAGTTGATTCGTATTTTCATATTTATAATAAACTTATTGTAAAAATCTATAGTTACCATACATTAAACTATGCTTAATATTCTGTTTCGTACAAGGATGCATTTAACACACGAGGGATGTTTCCTTCAAATAGATGCAGCTGGCTGGGATTTCCGGTGTTTTAAATCGGCATAAACACATTTGGGTTACAACTTCAGATGCAAATTCTGGACCGGTTGTTTAGTTCGTATATCTTTTGTTTAAATATGTTTCAGTAGATATTGTACTGAACGTTCAGTTTAAATTCATGGCTATTTATCAATGTATTAGTGCGGCGGGCAACAGACGTGTAGTGAATGCATTATGTTGCCTTTGCCAAATATATGCATGCGTTAATTTGGCTTTTTTCCACAATTTTGTAAATGCGATCAGGTTTTATGTAAACGTTGTCTTTCATTCGTGTCAGTACATCGTGTATTGTCCGAATATTTGGTTGACATTTTACATGTCACCGAATATTCCGGCGAATGTCTTGCGTAGATTCTTCATGGTGTCCTCGGCATCTTCAGTCAGGGCCGCACTGAGGGAGCCCTGCCGCGCGAAGCCCCCGCGGCCGGGCGCGGCGCCCGCTGGGGGCGCGGGGGCCTGGGGCGCCGAGCTCGCGGTGCTCGGCGCAGCTGATACTGACGAGACCGTTGATGACTGAGATGCTGTTGACAGAACATTATATTAGCTGAGGCAATGTCCTGAAAGTATGCTTCAAGTTAGTGCGAGCTTCATCTACCTTCAACCTTAGTTATCGTGATGCACTCGATGATGGTCCAAAGAATAATAGATAGTAATTAGCCATGGCATAAGAATTTTAATTGAAAGTCCGATTACTTCTCGCAATTGACGTCTCAGTCGTTGTTATCTATGTGTGCTTAATGAATGCAACAGAAGCTAGTTTGGCCAACGCTGTTTACTCATAGAAAATTACGGCCGACCCGTGACTTTTCTGAAAATGCCTGTGGCAGTTGAATTTGCGCTCAGTGCTAATTGCGCGAGCACGAATATTATTGGTACTGGTGTCTCTCTCTTGTCGCTACCGGCGCAGCGATTCCGCGCTCATCCAACTGTCCGGGGTAAGCCTACTATAGGTTGTTGACGGCTGTAATTGGTATAATCTGGGGAATTGCGAAGGACTATAGAAAATGGTGTGGTAACTAACCCTGAGAATCACGACGAGTGAGTGGTGGCGGCGGTGGCTGGGTCGGCTCTGCAGGTATTGGCGGCAGCGGGCGGTCGATGCTGGCGGCAGACGCCAGTGGGGCCGGCGGAGGCACGCTCGGCGGCCCCGGTGCACCCACCGGGGGCGCACGTTCCTCTGTCGGAGATCCGGCCGCAGAGCTGCCCGATACAGAGCTCCGGGATGTTGTCTTCGTAATACCGGGACGGCAGACCGCCTGGAAATTTGTAACAAAAAAAGTTTAGGTATAACATTAGAACACTGGTGGTTAGGTCGTCATAAGGATGACTTACTAGTTACTAATCTAGGAAAAAACTACCATAAAAACTTTATTACTCTGATATCGTAAGTGCTCTAGCCGGGAAAGTACTTACTACGGGGAAGTACTTTTCCTAAGTATTACCAACAGTATGACTGTGTTTTGGTTGATTTAAAGGTCCGCTGTAATTATAGACACATAAGACATAATGATTTCCGACTTTTTCTTTAACGCGTCTGCTATTCATCTGATATTTCAGATGTCCAAAGTCGACGGTAATCAGTTCAGGTGCTTCCAATCAGTTGAACCGCCGTCGGCTTGTACCATCCAATAACATAAAAGTGCTTATATCGATATTGAAATCCCAAACCCAAAAATATATAACAATTACCTGCATACGCTGCAACACCAGTTCAGCAAGATGGCGTCGGTCCTCCTCCTGCGAGTCACCCATGAAGGACGTGGCGGAGTCGTTGAGCTCGATGATGTGCTCGCGACCATCCTTGCCAACCACCAACTCCAGCGCACATACTTCCAGACCACCGAATATCTCGCTCACCTGTAATCGACAATCGAGAGGGCTGTTAAGCAAAATCTAGTTAGCGCAGAAGTGGTTAGGTGCTCCTAAAATGTGCGGGTGAGTTGAGATTTTGTGGAAAAGCAAGTTGGATTTGAATTTTGAATTGTACCGAAACCAGCGTCACTCAGGTTGGTAGGCCAATACAATAACTTCCTTTTCCTCAGTCAGTTTACTACCTATAGGAGCAAGAAACATGGACCCCTAGATAAGCGTGACATTATTAAATTAATTGAAATCATGTGCTAATATTATGCAGTGTTTTTTTCCAAGGGTTATAAATAAATACCAATAATTAATCAATTAATAGCTAAACAAGGAATAAATAAAATCAACTTGTAGTTTCCGCGTGCCAATTAATATAAATTGAAAATCCATTTCCGAGACTGGTTTTCAAACGATTCTTATTTAAATTAATTAGTACCCTTGGTGCTCTCCAAGTTAAATGAGGAATAAAATATTTTATAACTTCGTTAGAAAATTCAACATCCAAGGTTTCAATCGTAGTATTTTTAAATGTAATAAAAGTTTTCTATCAAAAGATCCAATCAAAAAATGTAGAAGCCAGATACGAACCTCGTCGATCCACATCTTGTATCTATCGTTCATGCCGATAGCTTCGAGCATCGCGGATCCTTGATTGGTTTTCCAATTTCCCGATATAGATTTGCGCCTGCAAAATATTTCAGGATTATTTATAGACGGCTAGTACGGACACCAAGTGTGATATCACACTTCACACGTAGTACCATTCTTAAATCTGCTTTACGTAATTGTGTGTTTGCCAACATTGAGAACGCCTGCAACATTTTGTTTGTAATCAGGATTGCAGACTACTTTGATCTTTCTCGTAGGCGCCAGACTATTAATGCCGATTAAAAATAGTATAATGATACTTACATGAAAGCTTTGTAGTTTGTGCCGATCTTTTGTATATGAATGTCGTATTTCGCATCGATGTAAGGCTCCACCGTGCAGTAGGTCCCCAGCATGGCCACGACCCCGGCGATGTCCTAGAAGAGCACATAATATAAACCTGTTACCTACTACGTACGATGAATCACTATAACTTTACTCTTAAATTCTGTTACTCATCCCTTAAATATTTTTACCTTGTAGTACTTTTCTTAGTAAAAACAGGACGAGGTTCGTGAGATGCCTAACAATTCATTACGCCATTATTTAACTGAACGAGTGATGAGCATCGTTACCTGGAAGTCAGACACCGCGTCCACTTTCACCTTGGCGACGCCGCTGTGCGCGTGCCCTATCTTGATCACCACCGGGAACCTGGGCGCCGTGACCTGCGACAATCATATGCGGCCGTTACTTCATTATCGTGATCACTGAGCACAGCCGACAGTTCGCCTGATCTCACAAGACCTTTATGTGATTCCATTGTTTCAGAAAGTATCCAAGCATAAAACCTTAGCCTACAATATTTTCTCTTGCAGCAATACCTTTACTGTGCGACATATAAATCTTGGAAATATTCAAACAATCAATAAGTTACGAATTATATCAATTCCGTGGTTGCTAGATTACTCACCTAACGCGCAAATCTCTCAGGGATCATTAATTTGATTTATGTCATGATTATTTTATGTTGACATGAATTATCGTTCGTTTTGGTTTGCAATGAAGCACATTTCATAGCGAACGTTGAAATTGGCGAATTTCCCGAATTACGATAACTGACTTTTGGAAAATTCCGCGCAGTGCATTCGTGAAAACAAAGCTCTATTTATAAGGGCGTATTGTGTAAGTCATGAATGTAATTATAGGTTTGTTATGAGTAAATCATATGGAACGTGTGCTGTTAGCGTTTCATAACCTTCAGTAAATTTTATGGAACCGATAATAGCCTCGAAGCACGGAACGATCATCTATGTATTGTCACCGGTTAGATCATATCGTGTCTGTTAATCCGCAGCCGTTATTACGGTGAAAGGCAGCTATACGGACGAAGTCAAACAAAATAAAAACAAAAAATATTGTGTCCCCAGACGGTCTCGCTAGAAAAATAATTTCCTTTTCAACGATACACTATTATTATGTTACTTCGGCCGATATTTATTTTATTGAAGCAAAGTTTTTCTTAGAAATACAATAGTGCTTGGAGGATAAATTGAATTTCACGTTATTGCAAACACTAACCAGCTATGTGTAATTTCTGGTTATTTTGCTGCCTGGGCCTGCCAAATAAGAAATGAATGTGTCTACTTTTATTACCACTTCACATTTTCTGTTGAGGGATTTATAAATAGAGTTTATGGAAATGAATACTGGATATTATTGCTACATCTCAGACGTATTTAACAAAATAATGGATTGGATTGCAATTGTGTATTAAGTAGGTTGGTGGCACAGGCATCAGCTACGCAAACCATTAATTCATTTCCCTCTTATTGATAGCGCTGAGAAGGTAATGGTGCCTCCAAGCATTGACTATGTCGATCAAAATTGAGATACCTTCCATCTTGTTGATTCATAATTACTGTGATCATACTGTGCTGTTGACAATCAATCATGTAAAGGTTCTTAGGTAGGTTCATGAAGTGATTGGTTTAATTGTTTTAAAAATGAGGAAATAACACCAAGACCGGTTATTATTCAGATTGAATATATTATATGTAATAACTCTGCCCACCCCAGCAGCATAATTCATACTGGCAGATTGGAATAAATTGGCACTTGGCACTGCTTCAATATATAATCGTTTTCTATCTCGTGCAATTTTGATAATAGGGAATTCATTTTGCGTATTTTTTCATTTATCTTGCTAGTTGTCAACGCTACGTAGAAAGCTTTACAGGACAACTAAGTAGACATTTAGAATAACAAGAAAATGTAGGTAATTCGATCTGCAAATACATAGGTGCGGTAATAGTGGACAGTGGTAATAACTAGAGACTTGTTAGTAGCTTATTAACTAGAATATATGGTATTTGCAAGGATTTCGAAAGTAATATATAAGTCGATGGGTATTTGTTACTTAGTATCAGCAAAACCCAGAAACGAAGTTATAGAAAATTAGCAGACTGTGCGAAGGGAGCAAAGAACTATTTTGAAGGCGAGAGTGTTTCTTTGAATTATTCCTCGTAGATACACTTTCCTCTTAGAGACACTTTTGAATACAGAGCGCAGCGAGGGATTCAAAGTACGTCACTCGAGCTTAGTGTTGCTCCCGAGGTGGACACTCTACTTTTTATCACCCTCTATGAAAAAATAAGTGCAACTTATGATAAGAATAGTACGTTTATTTATTTACTTACAATTTTGAGTAAACAATTACGAACGAAGGCAGAATGCTTTTCGCGCGTTTTTTTATTTTTTCACAAAACATTTTTTTATTTGTTTTTTCATACAATGTTCGTGATTGACCTCTTTGGTGATTGGAACTTTTACTAACAATATCAACATTCCAAATTCAAATAACTTTTAGTCGCTAGAGATTAAAGAGCTATTTAGTCCCTGTTTACGAAGAATAAATAAATAAATAAATATACACTAGTTATTTTTGAATAGATGTGATAAAAATATATTAATCGCTTACAACTTTAGTTTTGGCTTTGGTATTAGAGTTTATGCCGATATGACCCACTGCGATTTTCTACTAATTGAAAGACAACAATGACGCGAACCTCTCATTAAAAGTGGATGGCAAATACACACATCAAAAGTGTCTAGGGATCAACATATATTTTTGCAATAACTTTTCTCCTGATTGATATTAATTAAAATTTTCTTTAAGGATTCATCAAATAAAGTGTTTTCGTTTGTCACAGTAACGATAAACCAAGTCACCTTTGCATTAATAAAGAAATTTGCCATTTTCCTAATAAAGGGATTTTTGACATTTGAACCACTAACACAAAAGTTCGAAAAAAAGACTGAAATAACAGTTTTCTTTAAAATTTTATTGGGTAACTTAAACAATTAATAATCCGTGTTTCTACCGCGAACACTAACAACACAAGAACATCGGTTTGGCATACTCAAAATGAGTTCATCCAAATCACGCTGTGGAATGGCAGCCCATGTTCGTTGCAACAACAAAAAAAGGTCTTCTTGCGACTGGATACCCTCCATATTCGGCAGAGCTCTTCTCTGTAGCATATCCCATGCATGCTCAATCGGGTTCAAGTCTGGCGACTGAGCAGGCCAGGGCAGGACATTGATGTTAGCTGCGGCGAGAGTCTGTCTTACAACTCTTGCGGTGTGCGGTCGTGCATTATCATGCATTAACTGAAATAAGGGACCGATTTGCACTTGTAGAGGAACGATGACGTCTGATACAATCGTCTCAGCATAAATTTGAGCGTTGAGGTTGCCTCTGATCCAAATCAACTCAGTTCTTCCGCCGATCCAAATACCCGCCCATACCATGATGGTTCCACCACTATAAGGATGGACTTCCTGGCAGGATTTTAATCGCTGTTGGCGTCCAGGGGTTCTCCAGTGTCGTATACGTCTTGTATCCGGTCTCATACCAAAACGAGGCTCATCAGAAAAGCACACGAAACGCCATTGTTCTTCTGCCCAATTTCTGTGTTCAAGAGCCCATTGATATCGAATCCTACGATTGTGCATTGCTATAGGTGGTACCCGTAGCGGTCTTCGGGAATGAAGGTTCACTTCATGCAAGCGGTTTCTGACTGTTTGGTCGCTAATTAAGTTCCCTGAAGAGTGATGAAGCCTCACGGCTAACATCATGGCGGTTATTGTTGGAGCTCTTCGAGTTAAGATTTGAATGTATCGGTCTTGTCTCCGTGTGGTGCAGCGATACCGTCCTCCATGGCGCTCAGCCACGGTACCAGTGCTTCGGTAACGTGTCCAAAGTCGACTGATAACACTCTGACTTGTATTCAGAGCTAAAGCCACAGTACGTTGCCGGGAACCAGCTTCTATCATTCCCACGGCTCTGAGCATTTCTTCCCTGCTTAAATGACGTCGCCGCTCCATAATAACGTTGGTTTTAATCAGTAGTAGGGAAACAGTAGCACTAATAATGTCTTCAATGCGTTGTATGTTTTTATAGGGAAAATATTGACAGCTGATTTTCATCTTTTACTCGAATTTGATTCACAGTTCCTGATTCAAATTATGAAATGCACCAAAAAGGATCCATATAAATTTATAAAATCATAAATTTATTACAAAGCCACATCTCAATCTCAAGAAATCCGCATAAAAATGCTTGATCCCTAGACACTTTTGATGTGTGTATTTGATATCGATTATAGCCTAGTAGTCGATAAAGTCGTCCACTTTTCGATGTTCTTGAAGCGTTAAGTCAATAGGCTCTATTATTGCGTCAAACGACTGTTAGCCGTCGATGCTCATTCAATATTACGTAGTCTATAATTGTTTCGTGTTCTATCTATATCCTAATCATAAGAAAGGTCTGCATTTCATCTCGGGATTGTAATAATGCGGTGTCAATCACAGTTAGTGCAGGCGGATGGCGCGCGGCTGATGTGGCTGCGGCGTCGCCGTGGGCGGCAGCATCAAGTGTTTGTGTTCGCTGTTCGCTCCAACAACACGCACTTCCTTCTCTGTATCGATGACGCACGTCTCCGTAAAGAATTCTCTTGTATAATACTATTTAAGGACCGTCACCAACATAGCCTCGTGACATTCACGCATAGTTTAGGGATTCCACGTTTTGATTGTATATCCGTTCGCGTTATTTGCGTCCCTTAGTCAGAGTACTGTGGTTATATGCAAATATGGTAAAGAAACCATGCGTTGTTACAGATTTGTTGTATAAACGTATTTACTCGATGATAGTGTAAATGACTATAGTTCTATGAGCAATTTTTCTAGTTTGGGCATAAGTATGCTCTGATTGTATGTGTGTTCGTTCTATTTGCATTGTTCCCTTAGTCAGGGTCCTATTGTGGTTATAGTTATGCAAATATGGTAATTTGTTTTAATTACCATATTTGCATAACTAGCTTGAAGCTTTACTGATTTGTCCTGAAAGGTATGTTTGCTTGATGATAGCGTAAGTAAATGACTATTATAGCTTCATTCTAAGAGCAATATTTCCTAGATTAGGGATAAATATTGTGTTAATTGCCTTTCTGTTGGATATATGCGTCGTCTCATTACATTCCAGTGTATTTTAACCAGTTTATTGTGGGTTATTGAAAATAGGTACGGTAAGAAAAACAAGCATTGTTTGTACAGATGAGTAATTGTTCTGAAAGACATGTTTGCTTGATGATAGCGTAAATGAGTAATAATAATTATTGGTCTTTGACGTCCTTTCAGCAATCTTCCATTGCAAAAGACCTTGTTATGTATCCTAGTAATTGAATTCTTGGCGCTACTGTTGAATGACATTCATTTAAGCGGCATCACTTTATCTGTGAGCTATCTGCTGATCAATCTAGCTGATAGTGGAGTGGCGACTGTGGAAGCATTCAATTCAAATATCGGTATATGGTCGCTGACAATAGTTCTTAATGATCATAAACAGGCGAGAAATAATATCGCACGCGCGGTCCTCGATGGTGTATTTATTGTCCGCAAAGGACAAGACAATAATAATTGTCATTTATCACTGTAATTGCCGCCTTTGAAGTTTGATGTTATCTTGCCGCCTTGTATGAATGCGATCATAAATCAGTTCTATGTGATCGGTGCTACATCAACGAAATTGAATGGCTGGCTCTGTCATCTGTACCTGTATTCCTGTAATAAATCCGGTAATGGTATCATCGAGATCAATCAGGCAGGACATGCTTTTGAATTTGAACCGGCTCGAAGACAATCGAAATTGTTTGCGACCACGCCTTCAGTTTCTATATGAAATTGATTGATCATTTTATCCTGTAAATCATAAACGCGCAAATAAAACGCGTGCAATCGATAGGTACCTGTATTTAAGAGGCTTGTGAAGGAAGATAACTTGTTGTTGTGATCTTACCTCTTCTAGTTGTAATAATCTGTAGTCGTCATTTTAGTTCGTTGCATGTATATTAGACTAGCTGTTGCCCGCGACTTCGTCTGCGATCCAGGATGAAACGTAGCCTATGTCCTTCTCCAGGTCATGGTCTACCCATGTGCCAAATTACATCCAAATTCGATCAGCCGTTTTAATAAACAAAGTAACTAACAAACAAACTTACTTTTGCATTTATACTCAGAACTAGCTGCTGCCCGCGACTTCGTCCGTCAAACTTAAGTAACACATAAGTTTGTTTGTTTATTTGTTACCTTTTCACGCGTAAACCACTGAACCGATCGTCCTGAAATTTTGCATATACGTTGTCTGGTGTACAGAAACGGGCATAGGGTACCTTTTATCTCGAAAAAAAGCGCTGTTCCCGAGGAAAACAACAATACACGTGGCGTCATCTATTATCATAATAACGTTATTGTTAAACTTACTTTCGTATTTATAATATTAGTTAGGATTGGTATAATATATCTATTTAAGTATCTATTATATAGTATTTATATATTTGTATATATCAATGTGACCATATATATATAATTATTTTGCACCTATGACAAGACAACCCCATTTTTGTCCACGCAATCCACGCAATCACTGTCCCATTCCAAGGTTGCCTGGAAGAGATCGCAGAAAGCGATAAGGCCGCCGATTGTATGTTTTGTAGTGTTAAATGTATTTCTTTTCTATGTATTTTCTGGTGTACAATAAAATATATAATAAATAAACGTTAGACTTAAAGTCTGCGATTGGCTAACCTGGAGGTAAATAGTGTATCGTTTTGCATAAATGTTCGTACATACACTTGGTAATTTACACAATAATTATATGATTTTGATCTGTATTGCCGTAGTTGACCTCACTCAAGGTGAGGGATGTGCTCATCGACTGTAATTCGTCGGCGATCATTATCACCTCAGTGCAGCTTACATTTTCTAATGTACCGACATGTGTGTAATAGGTGTTAATTACACACAAAAAACACACGGCGCCAGTCTCTACTTCAAATTCAAGTGCTTTTTATGATCATCATACTGTTATCCGAGTTCATGGGTAAGAACTAGGTGAGATCACGAATCTGTTTTTGATCTTTGTATTATCTTTTCTTATACTACATATAAGTCAGGTAAAAAGGTGCTGTGTAGAAGAGAATATATAATAGATTTTTTCATGGTACTTTGTTTTCAATTACGTTGATTGGGTAAGTCCGTCAGACTAATAGAAGTACCTAAGTTGGGATAGCAGTGGTGGCCCAGTCGTAACGGCCCGACTTACAAGTTTTAGGTCGTGGGTTCGAACCTTAGAAATATCTTTCTTGTACCTAAATTCGAACCGAGGCACTTTAATTTGTGTAAATCTTCACCGTTGAAGGAAAACATCGTAAGGAAATCGGCATGTCCTAGAACCAAGACATGTGACATCTACCAAACTGCACTGTGCCCGCGTGGTATATTACAGCCCTCTCCCTCTCGAAGAGAGAAGGTCTGTGTCCCAACAGTGGGAACATTATAGGCTGATTATGCAAGCTGGTATAATTGTTACCGTAGCAGTAAAATTGCACTTGCAATAGAGAAGTTTCACATGCTTACCTGCCTGTAACCTATTAACTTGCAACATTGTCCCCAACTGTTCATATTTATGCTTAGAATCTCTGGATTCTCATGATTTTTGTCGTTATTTAACTTCCAGCAATGTGTAAAATCATTAAATAATCATTTAATTTATTCTATGATGGGACCTTAGTTATTACGACAGTAACTGATACAATTTATAAGGAAGTCTTTAAACTGTTATTACAGCAAATGCCAATGTATGTTATTATGTTATAAAACATGCTCTTAAAATTATACACACTTGACTGTCAATCGATAATGACCATTGTTTGAAATGAGAATATTGATAAATTAGCTTGTGTCGCAGGTTTGCCTATGTAAATATTTTTACGAAGGATTAACAACAGTTAATCCTTCGTAAAAATAGTTAAATAAAACATTATTTAACTAATAGCAATAGGTACAATATATATTACAGCCTCCCCAGGGATGTGCCTTACAGGCGATGCACGGGGGGGTTCAGGAATTGGTATTTTAAGAGGAACCGGGACCGCCCCTATGTGCTGATGGTGATCGCCGGGGTGGTTTTAGTGAGGAAAAAATCTCACACTTCCCGACCTCCCTCCCCGGAGGTCGAGTGCCTTTTGAAGGTTTCCCTCCGAAAAAAAAAAGATACAATATAAATATGGAATGTCGTTGTTATTTGAGTACGTATCTTAACATCATCGACACCAATGAGTTTGTAACTTTGTATTCATTAAAGAATCGAATGGAAACAGGAAATCCTAATAGCAATAATGAATAGGACATAGTTCAATTAAACTAAGTATCATTTTCCTGACCTGCCTAGTGCCTACATTATTTATCCATTACGCATTTTATTAACTGGAAAACTACGATAACATTTCTAGGCTTGGCTGGTAATATGCAGAGGGATCAGCCCTACATTCAATAAATATGGACTTGTAAGAGTGAATATTGTTTCTACAATGAACATGCCTTTGAAAGGGGTTATACCTAAATATTTTGGTAATGGCCAAAATACTTTCAATTCTTTAATGGTGATATCATTTGCGTTCTGATTTGTGTGATGACCCTTTTAAACATGATTCTTGTGATGTCTTCTGGATAGAAGGATTATGAGGATTATGAATATAATAGCAAAAATCTGTTCGTAAAATTTTCAAATATCAAAAAACCATCAGTTTTACGCACGTTAATAATATTATAGAATGCAATATGGCCTTGTCCCGGTATTCTAACAAAATATGTAGGTAACAAAAATCTAAAATTGTCATACATAATAGCCAATCGTAAAACATTGATGAGTCATAACTCATAACGTTTTCTGATATTGACGCGAAAGCTATTGGAACGGAAATGAGTCGAATGGGAACGATTGGAGCACCAATGGTGACGGTAATCGACTTAAATCCCAGATTAATAGGCGCCAGTCACCTGCCTCATGCGTCAATGATGCTATAAAAGTGCCTTAACGTTGCTGAAATAAAACGCAAACAATAAACGCGAACTATATAATAGCTAATACTAGAGGAAACGGCACTAGTTCAAATCTAAAAAACCCTATGTAAGTTCACCATTACCTATTCTGTTTGATAATATCTGGTTATGTCGTAAAACAATCACTTAGAGGAAGGTTATTATGAAGGGCAACTATCATAAATTGGATCGAAACTTATATAATTACTTAGATTTAACTCTTACTACTTACATAAGAGTTCCTGATATCGTGCGTTCCTTACAACCCAAAACTTGACTTTAACATAAAACGGCAATTGGCTAATTATACACATAAATAAAAGATACAAAATATGTGCCTACATATATTTTTACGCAGCAGTCATACGGTCATCTCTCAATACTCTAGACGTTCTAAAAAGAACTTTTCCATTCGAGAGATCCAGAGATCTTTAACTGCCCCACTTCCTACTTGAGTCCTTTTGTAACTACTACGCAAGGATCCACGAAGGTACACAAGGAGAAGGAAACATTGCGGCAAGTTGTCTCGACCCACTTTGATAAGAGATAGCTCGTGTCTACAAACAAGTACACTACACGCATCGAGAATTATTGAGCCCTTTGATAAATTGCACGTAATTAACTAGGTAAGTGTTGCAAGGCGTTAAGTAGAACTCCGTGAGAATCCAGGTGGCCTCTTTAAGTCTTCTTTCCGGTGTAGATAGTTAAAAACAGAAAATGGTTTTTATCATTGGGATGGGTAAGTAGTATCATCCTAGAATGCGACGAAGCTGATGATATCTACATAAATATATTCCATTGCCAAAAACAAATACATACATACATAACCAGCCTATTAATGTTCGGACTGCTAGGACAAAGACCTCCTCTCGATGAAAGGGTGTGGGCCTTAACCCACCATTCGGCCCAGTTCGGGTCTGTAAATGCCACATTTCTTCGATTTTTTTTGGTTCTAGGATATGCCGGTTTCCTCACTATTTGTTCCTTCACCGTTTTGAGAGCAGTGGTGATGAAATAATTTACACAAAGTAAACCACCTGTTTGAACCTACGATCTACATACAACTCCTACTGGGCATCCACTGCTCACCCTAAAACGGATTCCCACACTGAATCCCGAATAAAGAACGCTAACTCGAATCACTTAATCCCTAATGAACGTCATACGTAAATGTGTTGAGAATGTGTAGGTTCAGGAATTTTGTACAGGTTTAAACATTCAAGTTGGATTACTGCGTCCTTTTTAGGGTTCCGTACCCAAAGGGTAAAAACGGGACTCTATTACTAAGACTTCGCTGTCTGTCCGTCCGTCTGTCTGTCACCAGGCTGTATCTCAAGAACCGCGATAGCTAGACAGTTGAAATTTTCACAAATTATGTATTGCTGTTGCTGCTATAACAACAAATACAAAAACAAAATAAAATAAATATTTAAGGGGGGCTCCCATACAACAAACGCGATTTTTTTGCCCTTTTTTGCTCGATATCAATAATGGCACAGGTAGGCACTTGAAATATTCACAAAATATGCAGTTGTATTTTTACTTTAATAATAAAATTAAAATAAAATAAATATTTAAGGGGGGGGGCTCTCATACAACAAAAGTGAACTAAAAAGGTTACAATATTAAATTTGTGTACCTACTGTTGTTTACCTAGTCAATGGTACGGTACCCTTCGTGCGCGAGTCTGACTCGCACTTGGCCGGTTTTTTATGTAACTATGACACGATGCCGATGATTTGATTGCACCTGACCTTATCTAACAAAATCTTTCCACCTGATTTGAATTTAAATTATCGAGAAATGCCTTTACAATGGTCAAAAGTATGTTTATATGATTCTCTATATTTGATGGAATTTATTATTCATAGAAATGTAGGGAGAAATGTTCACATGTAGTTTTTGGTCATTGTCGGTACTTCCACCGACGGATGATTAAATTTTCACGTTAAAATGTTTCAGAGTAACAACCAATATTGTATTGTAGTTCACGTTAAAACATTCCTTTTCATTCCATGTTCTAAAATTGGATTTAGCTTGTAGGTAGGTATATTATTTAGCCACATCGTAAATTGCAAAACCCTTTAACAATGATCCTGTTTGTTTCATTGTCTCGTGCACGTTTATCAAATAATCGCCCGACCTATGACAACTATGGGTCGTATTATCTACCTATATTCTAAAGACTACCTAATCTATCCATATAAGTGTAGTCAGCATCAGAATTTACACTACTACATTAATACGATGTTGTAAAAGAAGTTGTATCAAAGCATTGTCTTCGAAGATCACGCCAGATCGGTATTCGATCACAATTGCGTACTTCCGATGACCATGCTTCACGGGAAAGCGAACAATCGCTACGTTCTGTTGCTCTTTTATCTCCAGATGTTTATACGACGTATCTAGAAAACACAGTATTACATGAAAGTGTCAATGTTTTGCTCAATTTAGCACCAGAAACTTCCGTCCGGTAAGACTGTGGCACACAAACAGATATAAATCATTGTTTTGCTAAAGATATGAATAGCGAGATCGCATATACCGTAAACATTGGACCTCAATGTTACCTCTTTACAGGTAGGTAAGTGCCACTATTTATAATTTAGATACATATTAATTTATGTGCATTGCTATCTTAGAACTCAGCGGAACGTTTTGTAAATCTACTCATTTTATAGACGTCTGCGAGATGAAAGTAAACTGCAAAGTTTGCAGAGCTAACAACTGAATTTGTTTGCTCGCCTTCCTACAAGTTGCAAGCGCTGTTACTGAATTTTAATTTAATTCGAGATCAAGTTTAGGTACATTTTTTCTTTCCAATGGATTTCTAAAGCGTCTACTAAGAAAATATATAAGACTAGCTTCTGCCCGCGACTTCGTCCGCGTGAAATTTCACCCTCCCCCCCATTCACCCTCTTAGGGGTGGAATTTCGAAAAACCCTTTCTTAGTGCACCCCTAGACCTCATAAGGAACCTACATGCCAAGTTTGGAATCTCTAGACCCAGCGGTTTGGGCTGTGCGTTGATATGTCAGTCAGTCAGTTCTCCTTTTTATATAGATGTAGCATAGAACTGTTTGTCCTTTCGTTCCTTAAAAGTGCTTTATTTTGCTGGAAAATAATGATAAATGAATTCATACTGTGTTCAATGCTTTAACTTGTAACTTATAATTGTCTTTGACATATCTCGGCTCCCTGGGATTCTGGACCTTTAGAAAGCATACGAGATTATTATTACTGGCGTTAGAAACTACATGAAGACGAAAGCTTACACGTACACGCAACATCTACAGACTGCTCATACTTTCAAAAACGCCCACGCTTCGCACGTTCGTGTGATAAGAGCCTTAATCGTCTGTTACATTATTTTATTAAGTGGTGTCAAAGAAGGGACAGAGGAATAAATCTTTATTAGACCTGACTCAACCCGTACTAAAGCTACCCGTGCCTCCTTTTACGGACATACGCATTAACACAGCTGTTAAAATAATGGCTATCTTAATCATTTATTTATTGATTCTGTGTACTACAATTATATAATTTCAATATAATGACATAATCATCACGCCCATATAAAACACACGACACCAAGCCATAGGGTTTACCGAACAACTTAATTTTTGCGTTAATAGCCTGAATTATGTTTCTTGTTGGAATATTGCGCTTATCGATATCTACTCAAATAGAGGCCTGTCGTATAAGGGAGGTTCACCAACTATATTTAATAAGGAAAATATGCACAAAGTAATAGAACAACTTTCTATAAGCAACTTTTTAATTAAGCTTGTTTCCTTCCTGCTCCGCCCAAACTTATTAGTACAATCATTTACTGTTTATGTAGAGTCGAGAAATTTCATCTCCATTACCAGTAAAATAGTCTTTATATCGAGAGTAACTTATGCAATGCTATCTATTCCGGCTCGGGTTTAAATCCTAACGATATTATTACGCAGAAGTATGTCGGGAATTCTGCGTTTCCAAGTAATGATTTTCACACATGGCTCGGTAGAGACAAATATTTACAAGTTACAACGGTGACTATAGCGCATACAGTTCTATAAGACACGATAGCTCGGTGTGCATAGTGCGGCACATAACATGAACCTGCTGAAGCAGATCGCCACTCGAGCCCGTATTGTTTACATTGCTCGCATAGCATGGTGATGTCACGAACGAAACCTAATTCTGATGAATCATGAGCTTTTTACAGGCAATGCACCGATAAGCGCGTTACGTGCATGTGTGATATCACGTCGTGTCGGCCGACATCGCGGACCCACGTGTTGGTGAAGTTATTGATGGCATCAGTGGGCGCATAATAACTGGTCCGAGTCAACCGAACGTTCAGTTACTGATTGTCCGTTACGGGGAGCGCGTGTCGCCTGCGATTCCGAGCCGGTGCGCGAGAGCATACACGACACTTCCATATTTATTGACACTTACCAATTTGTTTGAACATCGATTTGACAGGGACCAGTGTGTCTTTGGCAGTGTATGTGCTTCCTCATTGGATGAGTTGACCTGATCAGCTGAATCGAAAACCCTACGAGTGCAGGTGCATTTGTTTACATATTTAATTTTGCTGATTTGATTTTGCTTTCTTCAAGGAAAATGTGCTGTTTTGTTCTACAACATACGTTTGTCTCAAGGTACAAGATGCAAGAATACTAGGTCAGACGTGTCTTGTTGCATTTGATGTTTCGTTATAGCAATAACATATGCAATGTTATTTAAATGAAATGCGCTATGAGCACCTAATTATTACCTTCAGATAATCGCTGTGTATTGTGAAGCAATGATAAATTTTATATTTAGTGGTGTTTAACTATGCAGACTGCACGACGCTATATGAGCATAAGAGTTAACAAGTCCTTTATTTGTGACAACAATTGCTACGAGTGTCGAAATTCGTAGCACATGCATAATTACCGTAGTATTACATATTATATATTGTGTCATATTTCACTTGATACTCGTTGCACAACAGACACGAATGTTTAATTTTAAAATATGCGGTACTACCACAATCTGTTCCTAATTACACAATTGAATGTATGTGCATTTGAGAGTTGGCACCGTTTCGAGTCTGCAACCTATCATAAAATCATAACATAGTACATACATATAGTAAAATATATATTTACGAGACAAAATGTTAGAGCATAGGTTTATGTCGCGAGCTACACTTAATCAGCTGCTTGTCCAAAAGTTTCAAGGTTTGTTTACATCCGCAGTTTTAAGTCTACGAAAAACTGCGACCTAGAGATTTCATTCCCCTTTAAATGTTCAAATAAACGATAACAATCTAATTAAGAATGTAACTTTATCAACGTTCTAAAGTGTTTACGCAGTTACTTGTGAAGTACGTGATCCATTTTGTAAACATTGTTAGTGTTTGGTTAGCGTCCTCGGCTACCTACTGAAGTACTGAGGACTGTAGACTACAGGTTAACTACTCACATCACACATGTTTAGAAACACTATTCTATATACACAGGTGATATGCTTGGAATCCGTGTTACATGCTATTATGCACACTCGATCTGAATGTCATACTTCGCCTTATCAATAGGCATACAGACTTAAAGATTTATTCATCTTGCTAGTTTTATTATTCAGAAATATAAAATTATTTCCTAAAGCTGTTTTTATGGTAATATATAAAATTGTTTAAACGATCTGCGCAGCTAAAACAATAAATGAGTCAAAAATATTTAAATATTTCTAAAACATTGTATTACGCATTTGTAGCTTTGCAAAACAAATAAAATTCATTCAAAAGAATATTGTTTTATCTTATTTTACAACATGACATCAGCGAAGGGAAGCCAAGCATCCTAAACTTTATAGAGTTCCAACTTCTAAACAGCATCATTACGTTATGAAAAGACATCGTTAACTTCCATGTAGAGAATACTGTCAATAGTAAAACGTAATGTTGACATTGATTTCTATGTTAGCATAATTTATAAGCATCGTGAGACGCCAGAGTTATATTTATAGCACTATTAAGAACTTATAGTGCTCAATTGCAACAATAAGCGGGTCGGGTGCAGAACCCAGGGAGCTGGGCGATATAGTGGCACCGGCAGGACAGGAGGAAGTGTGTCGTTAGTCGATTGTAGTGCCAGGACCCACTCTGCTCTATTGATTAATTCAAATGATTTTATTGCATAATGGCCATTTGGAGCGAATTGGGTTGACTAGGCGTTTAGATCATCGTACCCTGTTTTGGTCCGTTGTGTTCACAATGTTTTGCTTGTTTCCGTCTCGTGACCCTTATTTGAAAAGGTTCTACTTACAACAACCAGCTCACATTATTACGCCTCTACAAATAACATAATAATGTTTCTGTTACATAAGTTTCGATAAATTCATATCGCATTTCATGAGTACCGTAACGTAGCAGCGCGTATAATCCATTGCCACAAATCATGTTTTATTAGAAATTTCCAGAAGGACTAGTCACAGGGCCTGTCAGGCCGTAACCCCTGCACGTTGACCCTGCTCACGGAAGATGTTAATCATGAGCCCCGCTTCAGGATGTAACGTAATATAACTCTCTACGACTATGATGGCACCTATAATATTTTATTCCCATAACAATATTAAGGATGGCTCTATGCATAATTAGTCATTAAAACCTGTAATTCATTGAGCATTTGTTCAACATTATTCATTCACGGTCACAAGACGCACGATTAATTGGGATTAAATCATAGCGACGTGTGGTTAATTAATCAAACCATTATTTATAATATTATTATTATTGTTTAAGTCATCAAATTTGTTTAATATGTTTGCGGTTAGATGACTAATACATAGGATAGTGTTTTCAGCGGAATAACACGATAATAAACAACATCAGTAAAAGTCTCTAACTTGATAGGTTCAAAGGTCACGGTTAAGTGGCTGAAGTAGTTAGTGAGATCAAGTTCAATCATAGCGGCATGTGAGTAAACAGAAGCAGCTCTAAACTAGGTATATTGTTTTCTTCAATTGCAGTTAATAATTTCAATCAAAAGCGGCTGTTACAGTTGAAGCTGAATTCTTGACTATAAATAATCTCGTAGTTGACAATAAAGCAAGGTCAATCGGGTATAATATTGTGCCGAGTACCCACATGCCGCCTGCGCTTATTGCACAGTGCACTATATTAATTGTCGCGCTGGATCGAACATACTTATTGCTATACGCCGCGCAATATCCAGCCCTGCCTCGTTGACCCAGTGTCGCAGCTCACGGGCCAAGTTCAAACACGACTCGTGATTGAGAACCAGCCGACGATTCTTGTCTATGCAATGTTGCAACTAACGTGAAAGCTAGTAAGAGCTTTAAGTGGAAACGATAAGAAAAATGCGCCACGAATTAAATTAGAAGCCAATAAAACTGTTATCTTAATTTAAAATGCCGCGAGCCGTTCCTCTTTATTGATCGAGTTCACTAACATAAACCCACTAGAAGAATTGATATAAACTAAATAGAAAACGCCAAATGAGCTTGTACTATTTTACGGGACCTGTTTTAGGAATCTTCGAGATAGTGTAGGAATAAATGTGAATAGTGTGGAGTGTGAGCGCGCGTAGGTCGCCGCGACCGCAAGTGAGCTGTAAGCTCACGTTACATTGCGAAGGAATGAAAACAATGAGCCCATCTATTGAATGCAGGTGACAAAAGCGGTTGTGTAGCTAGCTTTTCAACGGTGAACCACGTATACAAATACCTAATAATAAGTATGCGCAGCACAACCCACAGCAGACTGCGACACATAAGTACCATAGCAAGGACAGCAAAAGATTAATGACTGAAGAAACCCAGGAAGAGTTACGTAATGTGAAAGATTGCGAGTGAGTGAAAGCCAAGGCGAATGTGAAAATGATTGAAGGTTTATTTACAGACAGAGCAAATCTCGATCTATCTGTAGAATTGTACAAACAGACAATCTGGTACCTCATACTCTCATCTAAAACATTGGTTATCCATAACAATCACGCAAAATGATTAAAAAATTAAGTGATTGCGTCAGAATTCACAATTTACAGACACCGACTAAAGAGTGTCCATTAGTCTATTACGTGTTGCTAACTGGGACATGCGCCATTTCAGCAAATTATAATTGCGAATGCTAGTAAATGTCGTTCACATTTCACCAACATCGGTATAACTGCACGTTACATGTGTCATTTTCGTATAAAGAAGATGAATATATTCATTGTATTCGGATTTCTTTTATGTGAGGCACTTTCTCACGATAACGTTTCCCTCGGGGGCGCGGGTCATCTCTAGCGTTTATCAGTAGAGACCGACAATTGTCCCCGCCCACGTAAGCCGACGATTTATATGTAATCCTGGACGTGAGGCGCCAGTAAATACACGCCAGACCTAAATTTTTCCGATTTCTGATTCCTTTATTATAATCTTATACCCGGTCATTTTCCACCGAGCTTGATTTTTTGACTTATCGAGATTCAATTCCTTTGGGTTTTATTAGTTTTCGATTTGAGCGAAGCATTCGACTATGTAAGTAACTTATCCTGGCTGAGTTGCATCAAATGAGATTCTATAAACATATAAAGCCCAGTAGGAAGAAACAATGTTAGAAAACAAGCTAGAGTGTATTACTCATAAATACAGGTAAGCAGCATGTATGCTGTTCAGATCGTGATAAGTATTCAATTTATAATATTGTGATATGGCGTACGAAGTGCACGGCCGCGGCCAGTGGTTGGCGCCTCGTCGCGGTAACGGTAATACAAGATGCCTAGCTTAAGCTCCCTCCAGACCGTCTCTGACACTTCCCTTATATTCGGATCATCTGATAGTAACGATACAACTGATATTTACCGGGTGGTCCTTACCTGACAGATCAAAAAACATTTAAATGCAGGATATGAGGAATTATAGATGAATAAGTCGACGAGATGGATCATAATGAAATGATAGATGCGTGAGAAATATTGATTTATTAATATCAGTTAACTTATACGACGTCAAATATAATTTCTACTCTTTAATAGAAATTATATTTAACGCCGTATAAGTTTATAATGCAAATATAAACTGTTACCTGCGTAGCAGCTTATATTTGCCTCGACTTGCATTATTTATTGTCTGGAATGAAATTTAATATAGTAGATTTGCTAATCTACTTTTCATAAAATATCTTAACGAGCTTTCATTTTTTATAGCGAAACTGAAACAGTTTCACCGTTGCTTTTATTAAGTGAAAATTTATTTCATTTTAATAAAATGAAAATTGAGCAATTCCATATAGACGAGTGTATAAGAAAATTATCGTTTCTAGTTATGTTGACAAGTGGTGTGAAACTGAATTAGTATTCGCATCGCAATTGGAAACACGCAGTATTTAGGCGACGACGACGGCGCCCGCGCTGGTGCACGAATATGTGTACATACATAACAGTATCCGTCTTTTTTATTGATCTCTGCCCTAATAATATTGTTATTAGTGTTCAATCAAATTAACGCAATTCTCCAATTGTTTTAACGTTGTCCCTACATTCATAACTGAAAATAAAAACTTGTAAATTTCAAATACATGTTGAGGGAAATGTATCCAATCCATGAGATGCGGGAAAATAACAAAAAGCTTTCCTAAGTTAAAGTAGGAACTAGTTGATGGTCTTTACAATATAATAACTGATAAATTAATCTCGAGTTCCGTTCCGTTCATTTCGAAACGTAATATGAGCATGAAGATTAGAATAGCAATAAAAGCAGTATTCAGCTTAATACAAAAAACGTTTCCTTTAATAATAAGGTAACGAATAATGTACGGTGAGAATTTATAAAAGCTTACAAAGAATTTAATGAAACCTTCAGGGGAATCAGTTTGGTAATAAAACGTCAGCCTGTTTCGGTGCTTTAATAATAACAAATTCAGGACAATGAAGCTGACGGCAGCGAAACAAAATTTATTATAAAGAATATTACTTTTATCAATGTAGGTATAGCAGAACACCAAAGTAAATAAAACTATTAGTTTTACGATCCAATATATATATGAAGTTCCTAATGAGAAATAATATAAATGGGGAAATTTTGTGAAAAGCGTTGTACAACTTGTACAGGGAACACTGAAAACGTTATGAGTAGTTACGAGAACTCGAAAGTTTTAGCAGCAAATAATGAATCCGCAAATACTTGACTAGCAAATGAGTATGACTAGTGCGCATTAGAAACTAAACTCAAGTAAGTACCTACATTATATTACATGAAAAGCTGTCTTAGCTCCTCTTAGAAAATATAAACATTATGTCGCAATGCCTAAATCCGTCGTTAGGTATGAGTATGCTCGTCAAGATTATTTGATATAGCATGAGTGTTAATATCTGCATACATATGTCTAGTAACGTCGGAATTTGTCGCCGACTAGAGGTTTAAAATGTTTACATTTAACATATGCATATTACTGCAGTAAGGTATTATATTCTAACTACTTAGTTAATTATATCGCTATCATCTGTTATTATATCGCGGCATTCGAATGATAAACTAAAACTTAGTGACATTATTATGTGACCCAGTTCAGCTCAGTACCCTTACCTTATGTAAAGCTGGGCGGCACTTACTCCGCTGAAGTGAACCCTAGCGTGCACTTGCGACATCGCTGATAAAGTCACGAACACGATTCTGAATTTTAATTTATTTTAATGCCTTAAAATTTGTAGATATAAGTAATTAACTTTCTGTAATCAATCAGTGAACGGAGACTCTTGAAAATAGTAGTTTCAAATGTAAATTATATGAAAAAATGTTTTACGCTACTATTAATTAAGAAAGGAGCGTAGGGTAATTTATACGAGTATTGTTGATTTTGTTTCTTCAAAACAAAATACTACGTAGTACGTAGGTCCGGCTACCTAATTTTTGATAGTGAAGTTCTTTAGACCTGCGTATTATGTTTTACGTTTTGGGGATCATTCATAATCGCTCGAACAGATAAATAGTGTCAGTTAGATCATCGTGGCACGGTATGGCCTGTATCATTGTTTGAATCCTATTTCTAATAATGATGAGATAAATAAGACTATAAATATATTTATAATGATAATGCTGTTACTAAATCTGCTCATAAATAGCTATAACATGAAATCATCTCTGGAGAAAATGAAATCATCTTAAATTCTCAAAAGCCATAAACTCATAATTTTCCTTGTCAAATCCGGATATTAAATTAAATGCACACGATTACGTAACATGGAATATTTCCACGTACTGTGTGTGAGATCTCAGAGATGTTCAATCAAGTGTTTAATTGTAATAGCAAGTTGTTAGAACTGTGCTCGGCAATCATAGTTTCGATTACGGCGAGGTGCATCGGTCACGCTTGGCCGCGGATGCGTGTAGTACGTGTAATACCTTACTACCTACGACTCGGGCAATGTTTGTGGCTCCCAAAATAAACGTGACCGATGACGATTTCGGGAAAGGCGTCACACCAGCCGATAATGTGAGTGCAGCCAAATAAATAAACAGTAGCCGTATTAATGACATACATTTTTCACAGTTGAGTACGATTACTACGGTTCATTAACTGAATGAATTGAACTTAAGCCGATGCTGTGCGTAACGCGTGACTCACATGGTAATATTTCGAATGCGTAAGTAACGTTTTGCCCGTACTCATAATTCAAGGATTAGCTAAACATTAAATAATATTTATTGTGAATATTTCCGTCTCAAGCGGTTCTTAAAAACCACTAATGCTTATTTACATTTTGCTAGCATAATATGAGCTGTGAGCTCTTGTATCATAAGGCGTAGTAAAATACGTAATTTGATTAAAGATACAACGTTAATGTAAAAGCGTATAAAAACGATGTTCCCTTTGATGTCGACATTGAATCACGACATTTTTGGAATTCCGGTTGGAAAATATTGAAGTCTAGACGTATAACAGACGAAGCCGTTACCGCGATGGCGTGGATAGTGACTGGAGGCAGAGCGAGTTCTTTCAGTGATGCACCGTGACGTCATCACTATAAGCAGATTGACGATAAACTCAAGAGTGGCTTTATGTTATTTTATGTGTTTGTACACCACGAGACATTCGTTACATGTAATCGCCAAGGCTAACTGGTCATTAACCATTATTTACATTAACATTGAGTGTATAGTTCTTCGCACTTTGCAGTCAGGACTTTGACGACGGTTTTTAAGCTACAAGTAGTCATATTGTGATGGATGGCTTACATTACCATTATTTATTCAATCACCTCGCCCACACGAAGGGGTATTTTGTTTCATGCAATCTTTTTCTTCGGCATCAGAAAAAAGTCGAGTCTACGTTCCGTTGTGTTGTAATATTTTCTGAACGAAAATAAATGATCATCAAAACAGAACATTACTTTTCGTTTTCTTGTAAAATTATATTTAATGTAAACATCCTGCGAATTCACGGACTGCGAATAACATGATCCAGGTAGTGTAGTCGGTCAAGGTTGAGCGCTGTTTTAGAAACACTCGCTGTTTATCTCCGTAGCTACTTTGTAGTTTACTTTCGCCTAACTCCCACCTAAACTAAGGTATTAATCAGATAAGGGGTGTAAACATCCAGCTCACTCATATTACATCTTTGGTATGCAAAATTCTTAGCCCATACGCAAACAAAATATTTACTCTAGGTATGGCTACGCAAACGCATACCGCTCGGTACAGAGTAAGCATTCGCATCGTTGTCTTGTAAAATTTTATAGATGTCGTCATGCGATGGTCATTGCTCTAAGTTGCGATTGAATCACAAAATTGGAATCGTAACGTATTACGAAACATGTGCAGGGGAACATCAGTGGTTTGGCAGGAACATACCGGCTTGATGTATCGTTCCGACACGTCGCGCTATTAATCATCCATTAATATAAACCCGTTGGGTTATAGCCAGAAGTTAGCGCCGCGTAGCTTTACTATCCCACGTTAGATCGAAAAACGCGTACAACTTCCTATTTATACAAACATATTCCGCATTTTACGAGTATATAAACTGCAGTAATGAAATCTTTTTATACTACGCGCCATTGTGAAAGTACATACTGTCGTCTGTAGAATGCACACTTATGTAGGTGCACTTGAGCTTTATGCGTATTTAATTAAACTTGAAGGACTGAATCTTATAGATAAAAATATACAATTATATATCTAGCAATGTTATTAAGTTATTCTATAGTGTTGTAATTATAATTAGAATAAAATAGTGTATAAGACAGGGAAGTGTTATCAAAGATAATTATTATCTAGACTTTGAGTGTTTTTCTTGTAACGGCTTGTCTAAGTGTCTATTGTTATTCAATGAACTGTAATAATTATCTTGATACCTACGCGATTGAAGATAATATAAAATGTATTTTATTATAAGTTATTTACCGTCACGGTGATGCATTAATGTAATGGATATAAATTATAATAACCTTTAAGTTTATTCAAAGGAGAGAGCGATAATAATATAGTACAAAACATTAAAGAAAATATTCGATGCGATAATCAAATATTATAATGAATGGGGCCAACTACGAAAACGTGGCTAGTCAATTATTACCTATATTTATAACCTTAACCTTTAAGGTGAACCAAAAATCCGGGTAGGTACAAAAAGTTCATGCAGAACAGCTGTTGGCATGCAGCCAAAACTTTCTAAAACGGGTTAGCTGCAATGTTTCAATTAAGAGCAACTGCCGCGATGAATACTTGCAATAAACGATTTTTAAAAGCTTGTTTCTCATGTGTTATCGTTAGCATCATGTACAATTAGCGAGCATTACTTTTGGTGTTATGTTACGTGCAATTTGTTTTTGGCTCACTTTCAACTGCACGAGCGTTACTGTTCTTTTTAAAGAGATTAAAAACGGGGCGATATTAAATATGTACTAATACATGTCTTTCGTTTTTAATATATTGTGCTACGGTGTGCAACTTACAGCAATTTCGCCATATTACTCATAATATGGTGAAATTATGAAAACGTCGTCGTAGTTTACAAGATTACTGTCACTCTTAGGCTAATATAACATAGAACTCTATGAGTAATCGATGTGAAAAGGTGATGAAACATTTAGCCGCGGTTCGTTACCACGCGTAGCTTAGCGTAGTCTTGCGTAGAATTGCGTTGCGTAGACCTACGAAAAGCGTAGCGATATCCATAGATATACTTTGTTGACACTTTTTTGTCCTGTAAAATTATTTTGTTTTGTTAAAGCCGCGTTTTATGCTTAACGTAATATGTATGCGAACATTGCGCCAAATATTTTTAAACGCGCATCTCATTTTAATGACCTCTTCATCACGTGCTGGCTCAGCTTGTCAGCGAAAACGTTGTCTGTCCAAATATGTGAAGACATAATTTTTCCACAAAATAACCTTTTTGTGCGAAATAATGTTGGAATTTGATACGTTTGTTATTTGATATGGACTTTGTACTTGAAGCAGAAATGATTACAGCAGTTTTGTTTACGGACGTTTGAGGGTTTCGAGGAATTCGCTATATTATTGAAATATTGACGCGACGTGAAAGAATACCCATGTATCCTAAAACAAAACATTGAAATTGTATGAGCTTATGGTAGTTACCACAAATACCTACGTCGCTTTTCAAAAGACATCATGACTTTCGACATTTAAGCAAAACATGAATAATTATTCTTGTAGTTATGTATGTAGGTGTACAATAAATACAATACATAGTCATCAAGTTTTAATGACTTGCTGCAAAGGGCAGACACTCAAAATATCTCTATTATGCTCCTTTCAAATGTGACACGGTTATGAATGGATAATACATTTTAATGCACAGTCAGAGGTTGTTTACTAGAAAATGGAAGCAAAGATGTACAACAGAGTTTCCCACACAATAAATGAATGGATAAATAATTAAAACACATGTAAATGTGTGCTTGATTTATTCATGTATCGTGTAGTAAATGTCGAGTATATTTTTCATCGCGCGTCAGGTATCGCGACAAGTCGTAGAGCGCTATAATTAGACCGCGACTCGGATAGCTTATATGCGCATCGACGATGCAAATTCTTGGCCCATTTATTCTGACCAATAATACACGTGGTTATTATGCCCGGTTTGTAGAACAAGTGGAACACACATCATAATTATTTTATGCACGTCACCAACATACCGATGGCATTAAACAAAGACCTCTTTTCATAATATTAATATTGTTTTGACGTCCCTTCCTGCATTAACGTCATTGTGTTTATTTATAAATGGCAAAATTAAGATAATTTTACGAAATTTAAATATTAATAGCTACAATAACATTGGTGACGTTAAATGAGCTCATGTTGTTAGTTGTTTCTGCGAACTCTAATATCAGTTTGTTTATGTGTTGTTGTCAGTTGATTGCTCCAAAATGGATGGAACATCAATATTTTCAGGTGGGCGAAAAGTTAGTGACGCGGAATGCCAGTAATTGTGCTAAGACACCTGCCCAAAACATTTTTGAAATGCTTGAGATATACAGTAAAATTCTGATTTTATTATCCAATGGCATTTTTCGAACACCCACATGAACTATTCTACTAGGTGGGTATGAAGATAAAGAACACGTTGCGAGAGCGTCGCGTCGGTCGATCCCACCCAAGCGCCGACACAAAACGATTGAAAATGTACATTTGACGGCACAGTTTTATGACTTATTCAATTGGTAGTTCCGAGTAAGAAGTGAGAAACTTTATTCAATCATTTGTTTGGCAAATGCAATGGACCATAATCACTAAGTCGAAGTAAAGAGCTTGTCTGCATCAATTCATCTGGCGGCAAACTTTAACTGCATTGCAAAATGTTTTTTGGGAACTTTTAGAGGATATTTTAACGTTCTTTATAAAGCAGAGCCGAAACGATAAAGTATTCGTGCAAAGCCGCGGGGCAGGTCCCAACTCGGTTACATTAGAATTTTTAACCAACGTAATCGATTGAACAAAAACGAAATGAAGGGAGTGTGCCAAGCAATAACGTACCCTAAAGTTGGGCGGTTTCTGGTTCAAACTGAAAGGTGGGCAATAATGGTGGTGTTCGGAGCTAATCACCGTGATTACAATGTGGGCCACCGACGGCGATACTGGCCATGCAGCCGCTAGCCCGCTTGCCGACAGTAATTGCGCACTCATTCTAAATTACAATTAAAAAACCCCCATTCGAAGCTTTTACAGGAAAAAGCTGTTGCCTAACTAAATTTTTATAAGTATTAAAATTATATTTCTTTCTCCTTCTTACATTGAACATTAACTGTCTATTATACATTAACTGTCTATTATCTGATATAAGAAAATTTATATTGAAAATATTCTGGGAAACAAAGTATTATCAAGGAATTTGGTGTTTAATATAACAGTTCAAACAAGCCGACAAGGATGTACTTAAGGTGAAAGTATTATGTACATACAAAGTGGGAATTACATGCGGTGATTAATTCGACACTCATTTAAAACAAACAGCAGTTTTATGGTTAACTAGAGTGAGTTACTACGTTTTGTTCTAAGACTCGACCTTGGCCAGACACTTGCGGCTGCGATAAGAGAGGCATGCAGTCTGTGATTGTGTCACCGAGTCACCGGTGCATAAGATTAACATGATAACGAGCCCGCCATGACACGCTAATCAGTGTTAATTATATTCATAATGACACAGTGATGCTATCGCTTAGTAATCTGGTTTCGTGAACACCTAACTAAAGTGTAAAAGTTAGATGCATCCACAACTTTGTTTCACTGACCTTTAATATTACCGATGAAGACATGTTGTAATAGCTTGTCAATAATTAATAATATGTTAGATGATTAAATTACGTTATCGAGGCCAGAGTATGATTCTGTTGCATCGAAAAATAAACAGCTTTATATATAGAAATAGGTACATATAAGTTGATATCGGTGCGGTTTCCATTAAGACTACGAAACGATACTATATAAGGATCAACAGAAACTGGGGTAATTGACCAGCATTCGAGGACGCCGGATTCAATGATGCTATAAATTGAAATGCTTTATCAAATCGCTAATCGACAAATAACAAACGGCTTTATTGTGTTCGGTAATCATGCACACGATGCCTATGAGCTCTATTACGCCGACCAGCCGATCAATCGCCTCATTGCCAGAACTATTTATGTGATAAATGAACCTTTTGTCAATAAAGGATATTTAATCTTTTTGCCTTTCAAGCATTTAACGCTTGATAAGTAGACCGTATATATTATACCTAAGTAATGAATAGATATAAAACTAAATAGTGGTCTATGCGAATATCGTACAACAAAGTTATTTCCAGATGTTCTGGCACAATTCCTCAGAGACATGACATGGTATCTGATACGACCAGTCAAAGAGCTGTCACAATAATGTTTCTACGTCTCTCATCTCGTTCGTATGTCCATACATAAATAACAAACAGTCTTCCAGATGTAAAGACGACGTCCTTCGATGTACAACTTTTAAAACCAGCTCCAATTATTCACACAAAAACAGAAGATTAATAAAACAAAAATTGGAACAGATACGATGTTTGTTTTTATTATAAACAAGATACTGGATTGTGGAATAAAGTGGACAGGAATTTATACGTCAGGTGAATAAAAACAGCCATCACTCAATGGACGAAAAGTTTATTGAATTCAATTGGAGATCATCTTGAGTTATTTACTTTCATTTTACTTAATAATAATACATTTTTAAATGAAATTTAGATACTATTGTCATTTCTAGATCAGTTTTCCGCCAATGCTATTGTTGACATTTCCCTTCGTAGGCATTCGGTTATATTTATTCAGTGTAAACCGAGTCTAGGTAGGCTAGTAGCTAGCCATTGTTAGAATTTCGCGTGATTCACATTGCAATCAGTTGCTTCAGTTTTCTAGGAACTGTAAATATCGTATGAACGAAACTTGTCCCGCAGATTGCTTAGTTAGATGTCAAGGAACTCCTAGTAAAGTTAGTAATGCTGTTTAGAATCATAGTTAAACTAATTTTATTATTACGAGAAACAAAAGCCATCAAATTGGAAAAGTAAAAAGCGAGGGGAAACATCAAAACAAATAATTTCCTCGTTTAGCCAATTTTGTTAGAAACTAATTAATACTATCAAGCGCTGTCTATCAAAAATTGATTACATTTAAAACTCCAAATTTACGGAAAACATCCTAGATATTCTGTGAAAGCCTCAACGAGATAAAACTTCTTTGCGACCGGCTCTCGAGACGTGCTCGTCTGTCAAGAAGTCTTCAGATCTCTCAAAACTTTGTTACTTATTTTTACGTTGTCAAGTCTGAACGACTGTCGGGATCTAGTGAATATAGAGTGCTCAATTTACTTGATGTAACCAGTAAAGTATTTTACTTATAAAATCAGCCAAGGACATTACTTTCCCCGCAAAGTCTTTTTGATTTAAGTACCTAATACATATTTTGATATCGAAATTTTCTCCATCTGTCAGCAAAGCTTTCACTGCACATCAATAACTAATATTATTATTCAAAGAAAGAGACTTTGTTAGCATGTTATCGTATGCATCAACAGTAATATTGATGGTAGCACTTGATATGCAAATTAATTTCATTCACACGACGTGTTTATAATATTCTTGCCCATCGTTAAAAGCATCGTAATTAATCCAATTCACAATCAGCGCATATCTTATTAATTTAACATAAATCGATTGCGTCGGATTTAATAATAAATTAATGTGATTTTGATTAACGACGGTCCTGTTCCCTCTATTAATGAATTGCTTATTTCAAGGGCTCCATGAATCATGGCAATTGATTCATTCAATTAAATTTAAATAAAGTCGAGATGGTCCTATTAGAATTTATGTTTCAATCCCGGTTTCCTCAATGATTGTTCGAATAACTGTTCTCAATAACTAAATTAGGTGTCATGCCACTACTAAATAGGTCGAGGCCGAGTCTATTGAGTGACCTAGACTGAGCACAGTCTATGCAAATTACAGCACTCGATATAGAAACGCATATTGTTGAATGTTAGGAGTTAGGAGTAGGGAGTGGAGTTATTCCTGAAATATAATTACGAGCACTGAAACGATCTAGCATTGGGAAATTCTAGAAATTCGACATTATGTTGCTCTGACACGGATTGCGTTACCTACTCATGGCATTTTAGGAATTGAATTTGAGAAACTGGAATTTCGTTATGACCGTAGAGTATAGGTACGCTGATTTTCGACACTTCTTCTTCTTAGCGTGTCGATAGCAATCTAAATGTACTCGGCCCAGAATTCGGCTACTTGTTTGGCGCCATCACTAGCGTCCATCAGTTCCTGTAACGTGCAGCTGATTAATTACTTATATAACCTATTATTATTATTATTATCTAGATCAATGTTGACATTATATTCTTCTAGTTGTATATTTTGGTTTTCGTAAGAATATTTGCTTCCTAATCATACTTCGAATTTTAATTTAGAATTTTTAATTCATTACAAACCAACAACAGGAAAACAGCTAAAAGTGTAAAATGAATGAGATCAGTCACCGCGTTCTAAAACAAATAATTAACATTCCTCTTCCTTACACTGCAGTTTGTCAACAAACTTAAGTTTCGAGTTGATCACATTAGCAATTAGTATTACATTACACACGCACCATATAACAGACTGGTCTAACATTTTCACTCCATACCATACCCTGTTTTAGTCTAGGAGAAAGTACAGAATCGATTTTACTAGTGATACCGTTGGACTAGACTAGACTGACTCATTGTTTACGTCTTGGATACACTTTATTTATAGTTCTGGTAATTGTAAGCAATTTTACGATCCATGTTATCTGTTTTTAGATTCTACCACAAAGCCCTAAAGCATCTGATTTACCGCGAGAGCTAAAGGTTTCTGCGGTAAACACACAGGTAATGAGTTTACGTTCTGAGTGTTGTTCCGTGTACGTACTTTCGATGATTCCGTGTAAGTGAGACTGTAATCTTGCCGTCTTGTTCAGTCAAGAATGTCGTGGAAATCGTGCGAAGTATGTCGTTAGTGTTAGGCGGCGCGATGGTGGCGGCGCGGGCGCCTGACATCTCCATATGAAGGGCCGCTAACTGCACCCGTGTCGAAAGTCGCGCTTCGTTTGTTTAGCACGCAACTAAACGAACATGTTGTAACATTCCAATGTGTACCTAAACCGTCGCAAATTGGTGAAACCGTGTTGAGTACGTTTACAACAACAAAAGAAATGCAGAAGGGAAACTACCATTATTTACTTACCGTTGCACCTGAACTCATTTAAATAGTTAAGTGCTGCTTTCGAAGATAATAAAAACAGAATTAAATTTTATCTGCTGGTGGGAATTTAAAACACAAACAAAACCAATTCCAATTGCCACCGCATTTGCAGCCATCACATTAAGGCAGAATAGCAATAAAAGGCGACGTAAGCACTCGCAGGCGGGTCTCGGGAACAAAGAGTAATAAGTCTTGAAATTGACTTTTTGAGAACAGGTGAGGTCGCGTCAATCCCAGGCCGAAAGCATTTACTTTCCTTCGCAACAGCCACAAGCATAAATAAATGTCGAAGGCCGAACACTGTTTTTACATCCGAAGCCCACCTGGTTTTATGTGAGAATGTATTTTTCCGATTGTTTTCGAGCATTCTTTCATAACCTAAACTTCATTTTAAAGACGTGAGCGGTCGTAAATCCCAGTTTATGTCAGCACATTTGGGAACTGTTTGGTTCTAATATTAGAAATTATGCAACCAATTCCTGAAAATCAATATAAAATCTATTCATACAAGCTGAATGAGAGCGGTAACATTTTATTTGGGTGAGGTAGACCGTGTATATTTTAAGAAAGATTTATAGTAAGTATCTATAAATAGAGTGATTCTTTTATTTGTAAATCAGTATACTCACATTTTATATACTATGTAATGTGCATGCGCACTTAAAATACAAGTTGCATTAAATTTAATGCGATATGGATAAGTGTAAAGCTCACCAGGGTACATTATCACAAGGAATAAATAAAACAAAACAGTGGCTAATGACAAGGCTGACATTTACGAGGGTTCACGATTTATAAAGTGTCATGACAATTAGCGTAGATGATCATAAAGTTTTATCATTCCGTCACAAGTACGGCCCTAAAAGTATCAATATCCATTATGGTCCTGAATAAATGTCATGTGCTCATGTTCTGGATTATCATGCTTCATATTTTATTTTGTGTGGTGATATTTTAAGTATCAATACGATACGAGCCCTTGTCTATTAAAAGAGATGATTTACGGCAAAAATGTGCCCTAATACGTTCACTTGACCCTTCAGATTAGGTGCTGCATGCCCTCCTCGACTCCATTTTGAAAGGTTGTGTACGAAATGTTTTTTCAAAACATTGTTCATAAACTGTGCAGTGTAATTATTTTTCTCTACCCGTATTACGAAACTCGTCGGAGATCAGCCGTGTCTACACTACAGTGGCACACTTCGTCACCTCTAACTCAATTTGTCGCCTCGCGATAATTTGTCGATGTCTCCCGTCCTACAACAGCTTTTTGTACCGGCGCGGTGCGGCGGCGCTCGTTAACGATCCGCGCCGTGTCAATCAAGACACGCCTTTCTCATTTTGACCAATAAATTGAATACTCATAAATTCTTTTTTTTTACATTGTACGACCTACCTGTTGGTATGGTCCATACTCCTATAGCTATGTTGATTAAGAAAATACAAATGCAAAAAGGAAGATAATTATGCCTCGAGCCATCTTACCATTGTCTCTTAACATTCATCAGACATTGTTATAGCGTAAAGCATTTTTAAGGATACCTTTTTAGGTCAGTTTTCATATTGAAATCATACTTGACAATGTCTCTTTGTATCCAACGGCAATCTGAGACTTTGTTGTCTATCAATATGCTTACATCGTTACATTATTTTAATAAAAAAAAATGCTAGCTCATCAGAATCAACATCTCTCTAAACTGAAATACATCACGTACCGACTGGTAGTATAAATATTTGTTCACGCCTTCTATACAAAACACCAAACATGAAATATTAATACCTAAAGAACGTTATTTATTGAACTATAAATATAAAATGATAATGCTCTCCTTGGCACTAACTACACAGGCATACTTCCCGGGTAACCTACAAAGGCGTAATAATTTGTAACACTTGTCCCCGCACACTGAGCTTAACATGTTATTGGTTTGACAGCGACCGGTTTGTTAAATGTTTGATTTACGGCCGAAGACAAACGACACAACACATGTATGTAGGTATCTTTACGACTGTTTCAGTGACAGTCCAGTATTTGTTTATCTAGGTATTGAGTTTCACAAAGCCTTAAGTTCACACATTGGTTTAATAAAGAGGTTATAGCAATTCAATGTTTGCAATACGTGAGTATGTTATGTTATGCACCTATTTGTATTGATTTTGTAGAGGTCTGCCACCTTTTTTGAGAAATAAAAAAAAAACTAGGTAGTGCTTTTAATGTACAGAAGACGAAACTGTAGATGAAAACTGAAACTTAGAAGAAAATAAACGACAAACTTAAAGAATTCAATTAAAACATTATCGCTCCTAAAAATGTTGAGACTTATCCAGGACTTAAGTTAGGGTTTTATCTCAAATGCAAAAGTTAAAAACTTGTCACGATAATTCACTTTATTTAAAGGGCACTGAAATCAGATAACAAAATGGAACATAAAGTTGATCAGGAATATTCCGTAGCGCAAAAGTAACAAAACACCAAAGTCATGCAAAGGTTCACTTTTGATCTATTTTTGGGATAAGGGCAAAGGTCGTGCCAGAAAGTCGTTTAATCTCTACGTGATTGATCATCGATTTGGCCGATATTCAGCATTCCTTATCCTTGCAACACATTATTGATGACACCTCGGGGTTCATGTACTCACTTAATCCTACATCATTATTTCTATCGACGGATAAAATCTAATAAATATGATTCATGGTTGCCTACTTCGTTTTATAATTATTTTAACATGCGGCCAAGAATTATTGATAAAATCTTAATACTTGTAAGTATAGGCTTTGTAATAATAAATCATAATATTTCCCTGAAATATGTATTGTGATTAATTGAACACAAACAACTAAGTAATTTTCCAATACCGAGGGAAATTGTTGTCAAATCTGCAATAACGTCCGACTTATGAATCGGAAATTGAAATTGGAGTTCTAAAAATATACATATTTTTTTATTATGCGGTGTTTGTTTCATAATTTGGAATTGAGAATATGATATCGGTATTTTCGCAGTGAAAGATCTAGAACTGTAAATTGTCGGGAACAGGCGCCCGCGGTGTCTACGTCTGAGGTCGATAAGGTTAGCCCAAACTTTGTGCTTGTACAAATAAATGAACACAATAAATTCCAAGTTCGGAATGCTATAAACAAGACCGTTGTTTGCTTATATAAAGCTATAAACGGATTTATTTCCGAAAACTAAGTTGCCTATTCCTACCGCAATAACAAATACTACGAACGACTGTTGTCCATTCTTAGTCTTAACTAAGTAATTATAAAGTAAACTGAAAGTTTTACTTTACTTCTGAACCATAATCAAAACGTAGGTACCAATTTTTAACAACAATACCAACTTCTGTGTTTAATAAACAAATATAATATTTCCGTCTCTTTTCAAGAGTGAACCAATTTCACCTTTCCAACAAGTGAAAAATTTTGGGTCTCTATACGAGTATTTCATTTTCTACGTGCGTTCCTTGATGTGAAGTATCCACTTGTTCGTTGTATAAGAATCTTTGATACATTATTCATATAAAATCTAATTCCGCTCTTTTCCTGATACTTTAGCAGTACCTACCTACCTAGGTTAAGTATGAGTTTAAATCTCGAACATTTTTCATTTACTTACAAGAAAATCAGTAATCCTTCAACCGCAGAAAGTCTGAATATAATTTTTGGTAGAGACTAGGTAGGTAAAGTAGGTTGGTACTTTCCTAAGTTTTTATACTTAATGTTCTCTCGACGCATTGCTCATACAAACAGTAGATACTTACCTACATGTTAAATTATACCTATCCACCATCAGGAAAATCGTAATCAGCAAACAATTAGTACAAATAAATACACATTTTAATTAAATGGCATGCAATTGCAAGTACATTATGGAATGACACAGTTCAGAATAAATAATTCATATATTTTTTCGTTACATGGGAATTTCGCGACTCATAATAATTCTTTGAGACAGAGAAGTCTGCATAAATAGACAACATTACCATAAACAGGTGACTGCGAACAAAGAAAATATATTTTTACTTATTTCATATCGTCTGGGAACCGAAGCTCACCCTGAAATACTTCGATTAAATAAAAATAAAATGTTGGCTGATCGCCGCTATACTCTTCGTCCGTTAGTAGTATCGCTCGCTTTTTGTACCAGCACCATGTATTATTCATGGGGTCCTGCCTCACTTGTTCCTGCATTGTCTACGCGTCTGCAATTACGAAATTTATGCGTAAAGCCTTTAGGCAGATCACTGTATTAATGTAGTGCGTGAGTCACCGGTGGCTGGAATTAACCGAGGTTGTCCACTTGTTGAGCTGACTGATGCTGATTTATCGGTCTCACATCGATATTGATCGATGTGTCTGCGAGTATGATTGTAGAGCTAGCAAAAAATATGAGCGCAATGTTATGTTAAATTACGGTTTTCATTTACAATATAATTATACTGAGCAGTATCGTAAAACCAGTGAGAAGCTTTTTTGTCCATTAATCATCCGTTTTTATAAACTGTCATTACAGTTCCCTTCCTAATTAAGCGTATTTATGTATTGTTTGAGCAACACAAAAATAGTGGTTACGTATTTTCGCCATACTCAAATGTACGAGTATCAATGAAGTTGTCACAGTGTGTCCAATTAAAAATATCAGTGGGCGTGAGAATCATCGTAGTTCGTAGTAAATAACATAGCAATGTGCTAAAAATAATGTAGCGTGAATCATGATCCATTCAGTGGTTATGTGGAGTGACGCAGCTTTATAACTCTTATCACCGCGATAAGTAAATTTCTACGAAATAATTTTAATTGACGTACGAAAATGTGTAATATCGTTAATTTTATAATGTTTACATTTGGTAGCTGTAGTACATTGACATTAATATTGTGACAGACAATGTTTACATTGTTTCTACAATTCTACAACGTTGACGACATCACATCGAACATAACACGTAACAAAGTTTGTTTGTGTTGTACCTACTAAAAGCTAACAAAGTAGGTTCTAAAAACATTATTAGATTCGATCGATACGTTAGCAATGAAGCATTACCATTTGGGTAGTAGGTAATATTCGTCGAATTCCCTCATAATGTTAAATTAGCATGACGGTATCAATATGCCGCCCCGGGGCGGTATATGGTAATGTGACCGAGGACATACTTTATGCTTGTCAGTGAAGAATAACATTTTATTATTTTCGTAATAAACTTTAACTATCCGGCCAGCAAGGCGCCAGTGCCCATGGTGCGAGCAAAATTTAAAAGTTACGCGACGCCGAGGGAAATCTTTTAAAAAGATGTAAAAGTTTCGTGCTGAGGTACGTTTTTCTATGGCGGCAATCTAAGGGCTTGTGCTGGGTGCAGCTGATGAGTCAGGCTGACGTACAACAAACTTATGAGTCTATGGTATAGTCTACGTTCTTACACTGACGTTTGTTTAAGCTCTACCTAAGGTATGGTTATTATATTCACAGAACAGTTAAAAGAGGTGGAATTATATTAATCTCTGTATGCAGTTGCTGCTATAAAACTGATATTTAATAAAGGTTTGATTAATTGCTATTTCAGGGACTTTAATTATTATTTTATATATTCTTTACTGTACAATAAAATGATATCACAATCCGATAATTATATCTAGATAATATTAGCCCCATTTCAAACAAAATCTTCCTAAAGTAGGTACCTTCTTAGGTACTTTGTAGATACTTATAGTAGCAAAATATAAAAGAAAGTTAAAGGATAAATATTGTTGTTGTATTTTATTAGTCACTGGAAAACTAAATGCAAATTCAATATTTCGAAATTGGGTTTTTCGGAGACATTTCTAAAATATGAGATGCCCACTTCGACATTTCTCGATATGAAAATTATGAAGCAACCATTCTTCTATGCAAATATGATCTTGTTTACCCGGATAGGTGTTTAATGCACGTGTTGCATCAATTCTGCGATAATGTGGTCGAACGGGAGCTGGCCGCGAAAGTTAACCTTGAAGCTTTAGTGCAGCATGAGATTAACGGTGCGCCTGTGCGGCTGCTTTCGCCGGCAAATAGCATTTATTATAAGAGTACATGCTCACAGCGCTTCGACCCACCAGCCTCCAATATAATGCAAACGTGAACACCGCATTATTATAATGACTCACAACATTGTCATCAATATTTTTAGAATGTTTGTAAGCTCTTGACAATGTAGGTAACCGACTGCCAATTAGTTACATTTTAATTTAGATCCTTTTTATTCATACTATAGTTAGTATGAACCTTAACCTACAAGCCAAACCGCAAACAAGTTCTGTTGAAATCCAATTAAAAATAAAGTAAAATTGAATACGCCCCTTTAACAGCAGTGTGGCCAGATTGATAGATTGCGATCAAAGTAGCATGGATATCCGATACATCTCACCCATATCGATTACCAGATAACAGTATCGAAACAAAAGGAAAAATATTCACATCGTTTGAACGTGGCAGTATTGTGATCCGACAAAATTGGCGAAAAGATTTATTACGTGTCGCCAACTGGAGATCTCGTCTCATAAATCGATGTAATGGTTCGATCGAAGCCGATAGGGTGTTATCGAGAGCCGCTATCGATGTACTTTGTCGGATAATGGTTGTGAAAGCTCGGAAGGTGCGTCGCCAGGCAGCGACGAGCCCCAAATCAACTGTAGTGCGGTGAAAAGAGTGACAATGATTGATTTTGACCGATAGAAACGTTAATCGCAGCCGTAGTGAAACATATGGTGCTGTAGATTGTATTGATGCGCGTAGCAGATGCGTGAGATGTGTGGTGGTACGTGCGCTGCGGCTGTGCTCTGTATCTAGGGCTAAGTGTTGTTGTATGATGTGCGCATGTGGGCGGTCAAGTTCGCTTGTTCTGTTGTAATACGTTGTTAGATGGTCGCGGGGTCAGCGCTCAGCGCTCACCGCCTCGTACAGAATAGATGAGCCGCCCAACTGACTCACGCGGAAACTAATTTTGTTATTATAACAACAGGTTGTTTGCTCACATTTCGCAGTAATTGGCCGTATTGGTTAATGCATGCGGTTAAAGTGGCGATACACAAATAGAGAATGTTGTATAAATTATGTGGTCAAATGTATCGTCTTCAAACAAGTGTAAACTGTAACAGCGTAAGGACGGCTTGTGGCAATTAAAATAGCGTTGCAAAATAACGTAAGACGATTTTATTTTAATTACAGTGAAGTGACGTAGGTACCTAGTAATAGTGAACATCAATAGAACATAAAAGTTGTGATAAATACAGAGTTTAATGTTTTTAATTCATCAAAGACTTGCCGTCACAGTTTGATTAACGTGCGTTTGCAGATATTAGTATTTCCGGCAATAGCACATAGAACTTCAGTGTAATGTGTAAAGCGAGTGCATGCGCGTGCGCAGCCGGCGCCGGCCACAGCGACGGCCGCAGAAAGTCCACATCACCGCTATACGTGAGTTGGCCACACACCAAAAACACTCATATCCCTTATACGTGACATTGCCTCACTGTGAAACTTTGTGAAATTACAATGTTTTAATATTCACAACCTATTTTGAATTCTAACTTCATACTGTTTACGTTGATAAACCACTAAAATACATAAAATATTTTATTAGTAGGTAGTCGTTTACAGGTGTAATTTGTATTTACGATTGAATCAGAAGTAGTTACAGAGAAATTCAATTAATAAACAAACACGATACGCTCCCAACGCCGCGTGTATCATGCATCGTGTTAATATAAAATTAGGTCAGAAACTACCGAGCCAATTGCACTTTATTGCCACAGTACTAAACCTATATAACCCAATAACTATAATTGCACTGCTATAAAAAAACTTCCATGTATACTTACTTTAATAAAACTTAAAAGCTCTGTTCCTCCAACGTTATGACTTCGTTCCAAAGTTATTGTTAAAAATATTGTTTTAATTATGTTTTTCGTTTTAAAATGCTGTAGGTAGTCATTAACACGTTATGCTGAAAAATGTTATTATTTCAACTGGAGAGCTGATTAAGTGGCAAGTGTTTGTTATGTAAACTGTCCCGAGAGGCGCCGCGGTACACGCCTCTCTTCACCGACTTGATTCACACTTAACGCTTTTACTGACCCCTGTGTGCTGTTTGAACACTTTAAACAGCAGCTTTCTTATGCTAAATCTAATTTTAAAATATCTAATTTTAACAGTGAACACAATTAGCCTGGTTCTTATATTAGAATGGCAAATTATTTCGGGCATGTTGCGTCTGTACGTTATATTAAATAAACAACAGCGTATTTTCCACGCGCATTACATACGATTTCTATTTTAATTTTATTTGTTGATAACACGTTTTAATAAGTGCCTCTAAAGACCGTAATGATGCAGATTTGACTTAACCACTTAACATAAATAGGTATCTCATTATAAAAAGAATAAAAGGTAACAATTTAGCATCCAAACACACCTACGCAACAATTACAGGCCACTTACGGACATACGAACAGTTCACTTCAAAGAAAACGAGCTTTAGGCCATGTTAGCGGTACGCAGGCTTGAACCAAATGAGTTTACCTTCTACATCAGAATGTAGAATTGGTGATAATAACTATCAAAGTGATTACATCCACCCTTTTGGGGTCAGAAAGCCGGCGCTTACATTTCGCGTTTTGTCACAAAGGTATTATAAATCTAGTGCTCGTTTGATGTGGGAGTAGGTAATTAGACGTGTAATTATTAAGAATTTGTTATGAATATTTATACTGAACAGTCAGCAGTTATTAATTTTATGTTTAAGGCGCAGACGTGATCATTTATTGCTTGTGTATATTCTGATACATGGGAATTAGTTACAATCACAACACCTAAACGGTTATGAAAGTTTTCACGAAAAATTTAATGGTCCATGACTCAACACAATTTGATTGTTCTGAAATTTCCCTTAATCAGGTAGCAGTTAATTGTCCATCATTGTGAATGGATTAAGTATATTTAATAGTGCTACACTTACCTACATGTTACATTGTTGCAAGTATGCAGTTCGAAGTGTCACTGACACTTGGTAATCTGCCCGGTCTACAATAGAAATGGCCGTGAAAATAAAAATAGTGCAGAAATTGACGCGATTTTAACTGAGCATTGAGCAATAATGAATGAGTTAAACACAGATACAAAGACAGGTAAAGAATATTTGATCTTGTTTCTATGCTGTACAGTGTTAAAGCCAATTAGTATCTACCTTCACCGCTCCATTGTAGCATCCGAATACCTCACACAGACCATCTCAATACTTTCATTTGTTTAAGAATAAATAAGGGAAGTTGTTCGTCAAGTAATTCCAGTTTATGTGGGCTCGTGTGGGCTGACACAGCATCGCTTTCAACATTTTGATGAGAATACATCTTTTATGACGCGAACTAAAACTGTTTTCACATTTAAGGCGCGCGACAACGCGGCATATAAAATTGAGGCGAGGAGCAAGTTGTATCAAAGGACGCGTGTGCGATCACTCACATTTTCCTTTATGAGATGCCCTTTTGAAAGGCGGCGCCGTCAAAAGGCCAACAAATAAAAACACAAAAGTGTAGCGCAACGCGGTCATGGTGATTTGTGTCAAATGATGTCAAACACGTTTGTGTGGCTGTGTCCTGAACTCCTGACATGGCCGGGTCTCGCATAATGCAGACAATAGTCATCGCGTGAATATGTAACCTAGATCGTATGCCTGTAAAATCATAATAGCAGGTAATCAAAACCTTAACGTTGAATTTCTTTCAGCGGCGCATGCACAATGCTTTTTATAATTAAGTCGGTTCCGAACAAATGTGAAAGCTTTGAATTCGCATAAAATGTACGAATTCAGCGTCTCATGACTTTATTATCTCCTTTCTTGACGGTCGTCCGGTTTTATAGCGTATATTTTGTTACCGCACGTTTTCGGCTCCCTTTTACTGTGCGAATGTCTTATTCTTACATTTTATTCACTCGTGTTAAATCGAGTTTAATGTTCGCTTCGAAATTGAAGAATCGAAATGGAATCCCCTCGTGCTGTATCCCACTTATAAATAAGTATCTATTGTAATATCTATCAGTTTTAATACTAAAGTTATAGCGTTGTAGTATCGATAATAATATAGATTAGATAGTTTTAATTGTTCTCGTGGCGATTACAAAGTGTACCTAACCGTACAACTAGTGGACACTTGCAATTAATGACGCTTTCCACTAATAAATTATTTATAACAATGCAAACGGACACCTGGACACCTGGGGTCGCGGTTAATTAGTGTTTCTGATGTACCCGTATATTAACTTTGAAATGTGAATGCAATTTTGAATAGGCATTAAAGTAAGTTTCCAGGTTGATGATATTCCAAATGCAAAGTGATTTAAACCAGAATACGGACTTTTATTTTGACTCAATCATGTGAACGTAGAAGCCAATTTTTAATTTTCTGAATTCCTATGATGCGCACATTTATTTCAAACTTGTACAATATAATGCATGCGAGCTCATTCTTTTAGGTTCGAAGTAGTAGTTAGTAGTTCGACAGGGTTAAAGTCACCACCAAAGCTTAGATAAAGTATCTTTGAGTTAGAATTGGCAATAAACTTCAGTGTGAGGCTTATTGTATGAAAGGCTAAGTTTACGATAATCAGACAACAAATACACGCTACACGTTTTTTTAAAGCAAATTATTTAAATATTTCCTCACAGAATGTATGCCATATCTTCCTTTAACGCGTCGAGAGGCGTGTTAACGTCAATCGAGCAAAAAAATATTTACCTTTATATTCTGCACTTAACATTCACATTTAACACTTAATTTTATGAACTTTTTTAAAGAGTCTTTTTATCGGGCTTCATTTGTGGAAATGAATATGCATATTACACTTAAGTAGGTACTGTCAGCGTCAACACCTCTCGCGTACATTTCAGTGAAATATGATCGTTCATAAATCAACTTTCAAGGTTTTGAACATGAAACTAACTGTTCCAACTAAATTATTCATAGAATCTTACTTAAAACTGTTTTCTGTGTTGTTTAGAAAATACATTTACTGCTTGTTGTGTGTAGTTTGTTAAACTCATCACATTGTAAACAAAAGATTGAGTAGGTATACCTACTCAAAAGTTTTCTTGCTCATTTTCCCTTCATTCTTCTCACTCCTTGTTGTTCGTTGTTTGTCATTACTTAAAGGATTTATCTGTCCTCCTTTTGAATAGAAAAGAATTGGTTCATCTTTGTGTGGTTCAAATCCAAAGAAAAATATAATTTTATAGGAACTAAGTGCATTGCGGAATGTGTAGGTCTGCTGATACCATCACTAACTTTAGATGATATTCATCTGTATGATGTATCATTTACTAACATGGTCACCATGATAAGCAATGACTTGAGGATTCTTGTAACTTTACAAGATCATGAATGATACAGCCCTGCAAGCTTTGGTTAAGTTTACATTGAAACAAAACTAAAACACAACTCGATTGCAGATCAACCTTTGATATGCCTTTGATGTAGCCCATTCCTTGCAAAAGATCGCTCGACCCTCCATTTTGTGCCTATAACATTATGCATTATGGTACTTGAAACTTAAATGTAACCCATCTCAGTGTTATCAAATGCTGATCTATTCAAACAAAACCTTAATCTTAGCTTCTAGTTAACCTTTAAATATATCACGGACGCGATCTGCTATCATTCATTCAGTTCATCCATTTTATAACAATATAAGAATCACATTTCTCATCCGTGATTTATCTGTAATAATGAATTCCATGTCACATTTTATTGTAATCGTGAGAATTAGATTCAGACAGATACTCTCATTCTTTGATCAAATTACTTTGGCATGAGAATGCCCGTAATATAATTATTGTTATGGCAATGTTGTATTTCAATTCCTATTCGAATAATATTGTTTGTAAAAAATTCTCATCTAACTTTAGAAACGATTCGTTTATTACTGAATGAGTATTCAGAGCTCTCGTTAATATGAATGAATGCTAGAAACTTTTTACGCGCAAGAAGAAAACGCATGAAGCTGTCAAAGTCTCGTCGACACTGACATACAGGTTGTAGAGAAAAAGCCTAACATTCCTCCACTGTAACTAATGGGCGGACATAGAAACGTCGAGCGAGCTTTTTCCATCAATTTTGCTGTCAAGTGCACCGACTGTATAAAATATGTTCAGACTAATTATTACGTCGAGATTTCTTATCCTAATTATATTCATCCGATAAACCTACTTACGATAAGCGGTGACCATGATGACTAATAGCCCATGGGTACTTGATTTAATATTATTTGCTTATCTCGCCAGTAATGCCATTTATGGGAGAATAGAGTTCATATTATTGATATTTTATTCAATAAATGATTAGGTAGTAGGTATAAAATCCTACGTTTTTTTTTTTTATAAAAAAAAAAATATGTATATATAAGATGGACTCACGTAGATTTAAGATAGAATAGTAGTTTTAGTTTTAGTGTATAAAGGATGTGTCCGATGCGGGAGAATGAAACTGTATAAAGAATAAAAAAATATTGTAAACAAAATAAAGATAATAAAAAAGGGCGCGGACCACCAAGTCCGCGGTAATTAATGTAATAAAAAAAAAAAAAATCCTACAAGTCAAGATTAATTTATCCTTACAGTTACACAAAAATGGGAAGTCACGTTAATTCAATAGGTATATTTTTATGTTCTTATCAGAACAAAACCTTCCTGTTAACAAAACCCGACAAAAAACCCAAATTGGGAATTACAAATACTTCTTTTCTTAATTGGATATCGAATATAACAAGTCGGGTAGTCTATTAAAGTTACTGCTGAAAAAACACAGGGAAGCTTTTTCGCTGTTTTAAGCACCTCGTGAAAAAAAGATGTTTAGAAGGTATCTATTAAGACGAAAGACACTTCTAACTTGACAAATAAAACAAATCGCGATCTTATTAATGTGGCACATATTAATTATTAAAGAAAATTTCAGTGATTCCTACGCCAGGTAATCCACAGAGATGAATAAGGTCCTGCCGGGGTAGCGGGATCGTCCGAAAGGGTTACCGCTGCCCCGGAACATAAAGGGCTAAGGAAGGAACACGGGTGGGTTTTAGTCAGTAAGAGTCTGACACTCCCTTCCGCTCCACCCAGAGCGGGAGGAGTCATTAGATGATTTCCCATCCAAAAAAAAAAAAAAAAAAAAGAGATGAATAAGGTTGATTGACATGTTTACCGGTATAATTGAAGTGTCACGAGTCAGCCTAAGGATTGGCCGATGGATTTATGTGGTTTGTGTGTTCTTGTGACTGCTGACGACGTCAAGGATGGTCGTTATTCGGTTGATAATGAACCGCGCTCTACGGAGCCATTGACGACCGGCGCCGAGTTGCGTAACCCGCTAGTATTGAGCGTTCGCAGCAAACGCGTGTAATATTGTAAAGGCATTTGCAGAAACAATGTTTAATGTAATAATAGTTTTATGTGGAGATACCACCATGGTAATTATGTTTGGGTTAGTAAATACTGAATAAGGGAAAGAAACGCTATAACAGTTTTTGTTAGGGACCCAAGTTTCAGGTCAATTGTTGAAAACTATTGTTCTTTTGTATTGCGTCGACGCTTATATTACTATACCGTATTTCTATTGTTCGAACAATATATAAAGTAACCGCAGAGTTTCTAACTCACGCCATTTTAGCTTAAGAAGCTCAAAAGAACATAATAAACCACCATTAACCACAATTAATTCCAAGTAATAAGTTAGTATAGAGGTTCACTGACATTATTAAAGTATTAACGTGCCACGTGGACATGAAACTTCCAGCTTATAAGTATTCCACGTACCTACTCTACCTCCGAAGAAAAAATACTTTATTTAGTACTCTATTTAACTTGGGCAAACCGCAATTCAGATCACGCCTTGACCGAAAACCGCAGAATGTTGGTAACTCACTAGTCATACCTACATACAAACATAATAAACAGGTATACAGTATACATGACTGTATTACTGCCGAATGACTCTCGGAATATGATTTACCTTATGTTTTCATATTTCAGGGCAGGCAATCTTATTCACCTTTTCCTGTTGCTATGTGTAGGAAAAAGAATTAAGCATTCCTATCGTAATTCGTAACTTAAAAAATCGAGACAACTAGTTTCGTTAAATAACACAATCAATAAAACTATTTAAGTTTTTCTTTAACAAATTACGCCAACAATGACTTAGAAAAAGCTTCAACAAAACAACCGTTAAAGCTGTGTAGGTACGGAAACAACAAAATGTACAGGAGCTGTGTACAATTTGTACATTGTACAGGCCACTTAGTCAGCCTCAGGTTCCGTGAAGGGACGTGTTCCAATTTATTTCAACAGATAGCTGTTGCTACCGTAACATTAGCTACCTATCTATAAAACACCTGTCAGTCATGTTCTCGACTCGCTGCTGTCGAATAAAAAACGGTGTAAAAACGTGTTGATGGTTCTACTAACGATATTGTTATTGTTAACAGCGATTTATGATACTAATATAATTAATAGACAGCAATGCAAGCTTGCAATAAACGAAGGTCGTATTAATGTTATAAGCTTCTTAGAAATTCCTTTGACACGGAGACGAGTATTGCACAGTGTGTCCATTGTTCGAGTGTTTATATCCCGCAAAGAATGGATAGGGTCAATCGTTTGTTGCCCAAGCCCTAACAAAGCAAAGGACATAAACATTATTGGCGTACCAACATTAGAAAACAGACATTTTAGTATGCAATAAACAGCTATGATATGTGATAAACACCAGTACTTAAAGGTTTCCCGCAAGATATGCGTATAGGGAAACGTTTTCATAATATCTGGATTAAAATACACTTGCGTGCAAAAACATCGTGCAACCCCGTATTCTTCGATTTGGAACAAAATAATTCAACAAGTTTTAGTAACAGTAACCTATTATAATTATAATAGATTAGTCAAAGAATTATCAAAACTGATAAATTAGTTTTTGAAAAAATCGCGAACTGGCAAAAATGGGGGTCGAATAAAGAACCTCCTTTTTTTAAGTCCATTAAACAATCAAGTTAAATTTTCATTAAAGTCGATCTCGATTTGTTAAGTATATTGCTTTTATCAAAATATAGTGTATGTGCAAATAAACTGTACCTTACCTACTTTAACACAATATAAAATAATAAATTATATTCATTATCATAGAGAACACGGGGTGGGCCAATTTTTTTGCACGCAAGTGTATTTCAGTATTATCGCCTAGAATTATTTGTTATTGATCCTGGTTGCAGCATCGATCTAAATCATCATAATTATAATGTATGATTTAGAAGGGCAGTGCAGCAAGTTTAAAAAAGTACTTGAATAAATGTAATTTAATCCCGAAATAGGGTGTCCTATTGATCGGTCTACACGATCGAAGCTTCTGGCACATGGGAACCAATATAATTTGATTTGAATGCTTTACAAACGTGCCTACAGCGCGCTTTATGTTAGATGCCGGTAAACAAGTATAAACACATAATGTCAACATTCACCTCAGGTTTCTCGACGAACCCTGACAAACGAGGTATTGTTGCAGCGGCCCGCGGTCGGAACCACGGGTGCGACTATGGGAATGCACCCATAAAATTTCCGCATTGTGATTTTTATCCGAAATCTGTATACAACGCGGGATTATACCGCACTCATCGTAGGGGTACAAAAGGTATGAGCGCCGCATAAAAACGCAATCGCAAGGATACTGCCGACCGGAGTGCAGTGGGTTAAGTGAATTTAATCTCGCGTCTATGTAAGTAGACTAATTAACTTTTGAAATTTTAACAATGTAATATTCTAATGAAGATCCATCCCGATTCGTTCCCTGTCGTTAGTGGTTAATCGCAATACCTGGATAGCAAAAAGTAATACGAGCTTAACTGAATTTTCAAATAATTTTAATTAACGCATTGATTGACAGGTGCAACCGGTACAGGAAAATATTATCTTAAGAAAATCCAGACGTTAATATTCTTAGCATGTATCGTAGACTTGCCTGTCACATAGAATCAGTAATGATTGAATGTTAACTAAGATGATTAGAATGACATTAATCATTTCTACGAAGACATTAATTAATTTAATATGGTTACGTCATGCAACCAGCATTGATCGCGAAGTTTCAATAAAAAATCTGCAGTATTTGAAGATTTTTTAAAGACAACAATATTGATATCGTACCCCAATATAACACACATAGTTCAGCAATTCAACCCGTTTGTTCCAAACCAACAAATTCACTATATAATCATATAGTAAGATTGTGTTTTTATTAAACTTGTACTTATTACTTTTATTGCCATGTAATTTCTATAACGAATCGCTTTTAGCATATAAATAAAAGTTGTAATTTTTATTGACCATTTAACGTTAGGTTGGAATAGTTTAATTTTGGTATTTTATGGCCGAGAAAAATTAATTATTATTTGTCAAGGTGGATTTAAAGGTTAGATCGTGTGATGTAAAGGCAATCAACTCTAGCGCATTTCCGTAATTTACCGACGCGTCAGCCTCCCACGCAGGGTTCGTAATAGCTGGCTCATTGTTCCCGACTAAGCCTAATAACGCATATACATACAGCATATTTATGAATTATTATCTTAATCTTGAACAAACATTTTGTGTGCTTTAATATCCAACCAATCATAGTTCTTATTTCAATTTCCAAATGTTTGAATAACACAGGTCTAGCGTGAGACAAAATGCGTGTATAGTAATCCTCTTACAAAAGAATAACAGGCGTGAGTTAATGTGACCAAAACGGATTAACGTCAACAATTATAAAAGAACTTCTCGTGTAACAATATCCGTGGCGGCAGACACATCGCTCTAGTCAGTCAGCGTCGGATAAGCTTTAACAATCCCCATACAAAGTAACAATAAACACGAGGTTATGACATGGCGGCGACGCAACGACGACGCGACGTTTTATTCTCGTGCATGCAAAAAATAGAGGTACCTACGGCAATAAAAGTTTATCGCCGCGATATAGAACAACAAAGTATCAATGGAACAAAAACAAGGCTCGCTCGCGATGTAGGTCACAAGACTCACAAGCATCATCGCAGTAGCCCAGAGGTGGTTAAGCTAATAAATTATCCGTAACATGCTCTCGCTTCGCCGCGCCCGCGATACAAATTGATGGGCTCCTTCGCAAACGTAATTAATTTAAAGTGTGAAGTCTTATATCACTTATAAGATTAGATTAGATGCTTTCATAAACAGCTTTCTATTAAATTTATTGGAATATCGATCAATAGAATGTAATGAGATGCCATAAGTTTGCATTATTGAGAATCTATTGCTCGGACTTCGAACCTTCTCTGTAATGAACTGGTACCTACTTTCAAGTTTCATTGGAGGTAGGTAATGTATTGAAACATTTCTGAAGGTACGTAATATCAATGCAACGTGAACGACTGTTATTTACATGAATACTCATCAAGACATTATATGAGAATGACATCAAACTACAACAAATAGCAAATGGTGGTTGTGATTTATGTAAATGTATACGTATAGTCAGCTTGAAAATACAAAAGAAAATAAATAAAAGACAAATAAACAAACATTAACGTCGGCAATATCGAACGCTTGCCAAAGGACAGCGAGGGTCAAACAAAGTCGTCTGTAAAATATTTGAGATGAAACAAAAACCGCAAATTTTAAACAAAATTAAGGATCACTTATCTAATTAAGGTTCAATTATACTTATCAAAGGTTGTAAGAGTTCTTTTACATCTTGTTTTATGAGTGCGGCACGTTGATTACAGCACAGATACGGGCTGCGCCAAACTTTGTGGAATTCCAGACGGATCGTTAGTTATGACGGCATAACTAATGTACATCAGCGGTAGGAATCATAAACTGTCGTATTGTGTTGTGGCTGTCCATCTGATGGTATTTATAATTTAATTTGCGTGATCAATATGTAGTAAGAAACAATGGGATTCTCTCATCTCTGTATATCTACTGATGTATTATGAAGGTCACGCCTACAACAGCTGTCGTTTGTTCCAGATCATCAGATATAGCATGCTGACGAGGTGGTTGGCGCTGGCGCTGGTGGCCGCGAGCTATCGCGTCGCCGACGCCTGCACGTGCTCGCCTGCACACCCACAAACACTTTTTTGTAACAGCGATTTTGGTAAGATACTTTTAATGGACGTATTCTTAAGGCTGCATACATGGACAGTTCAACTCATTTCTACCTTCAGATCAGTCTGATTTGAAAAAATCTATAATGATCAATCGGCCACGAAGTTTCGTGTTAGGTACATAAACATGTTATCCGGTCAAATCGATCTGAAGCAGATAAGTATATTTAGATTCATCCCTCCGTAGGTAGCTTTAATATAATTTCATGAAAATTAATCATTCTACAATAGACACACAAGTACGACAAATCGACGTCCTTCAAAATGTAACGGAATATTGGAAAGCTTAATTAGAAGGATTCAATAGACTATTTCGGCTGGATGGCGGTTAATTAATAGACTCTGTTACGTTACGTAGGTACTTGAGAAATAATTGGAATTTTCTATTTTCAGTGATCGTTGGAAGAGTACAAAAAACATTTCGAGGCCAAGATTTTTACGACGCATACAAACTGAAGATTCGAAACACTTACAAAGTAAGTACGGAAACAACAGTCCGACGATAGAACAACGAGATACTTTTATACATATCTGAATTACAATACTTATTTGAATACAATAGCTTGATTGTGAACAAACGTGTTCGGATCTAAATGAAAGTTTAGAAAACTTGCTCTATTTGCTTGGTAAGCTAAAGAAAATGTTATTGTGTTGCAGGCAACGCCGAAAGCGAAGGTGGCCCTACAATCCGGCCGTTTATTAACACCGTCTCAGGAATCTTTGTGTGGGGTGAGCCTGCAGCCGAGGGAGACCTATGTTATTACAGGTGAATATCCTCTCTACGACACGTATCTAATACGATTTTGATGTTGCTACGGGATTACGAATGTTCGAGTCAATTCAAAGGATAAATTCCGTTCACCCACTGCTGGTTTACCTGAACTAAGCTGCGAAGAATCGATATTGCTCCAACGTAAAATGCTGACAGTGCGCGAGGACGAAGCCCCAGCTCGCCAGGAAACATTCAGATTATTTATTGCTCTACTGCGTACGATATTCTAATTCAGTTCGAACAAATAGAATTCCAAACGGAGGTTGCGAAAAATACTTGTGATTTTTAAGCTAACGGTACAAGGCCAAATCAGGCATTTGGTAAAATAGCTAACACTTGACTACTTCATTAGTATTAGTCTTTGTAAAGAGATAAGTAGGTATTGCCAGTATCGCTTAATATAGACATTCAAGACTTTAAGTACATTAAGCAATCGCATTAGCAAACAAGCTGGCGCCTATATTGCGACAGAACAATACAAGATTGGAATGAGTGTCCTTTTCTTTGTATTGCCTTCAAAAGTTTTAATTTATTTTCTGTCAGTGTCTGACTGTCTCTGTAATGTCGTCCTGTTTATCTAGATAATTTATTCATTGAAAGATTGTTCTGATTATACTCGTAAATGAGCCTGCTCGATAGAGTTGGTAGGAAAAAATGTAATCAGAATAAGAGAAATTTGAAACAGGCATGTTCGTGTAAAGTTTGAGGTACAATATTCTAGAATAAAGAAAGTTCATTTATTATTTCGTTATACGAGTCGTCTACCGTCTACGCGGAAGATTTATGAGGACGCGACGTTGACGGGTTATTACCGCACCTACACAAAAAGGTACAAACTACGAACGTATCATAATTCCCCCTTTTCATGTTCCAGGTCGAGTAGTCCATTTAGAAGCTCACGTGCATTTGTGCGGTTTCGTCAGCAAATGGCGTGACGTCACTCCTCGTCAGAGGAAAGGATTCCGTCTCCTTTACAAACAGGGATGTACTTGCAAAGTAAGTTATCGTTCTCATAACTAACACATACCTACTTTGACAAACTCCAGAAGGAATTTCTGAGGAATTCGATGTTTTAATTTGATAAACAAAACTAAACAGCTCATAACTAAATAGCTGCAGAACTTTAAATAAACCATTAGGTAGATAAACTATAAATCGTTTTGCAACGAAAAGCTGCCCGGCAAACTGAAAAACATGGAAGCTTTACAAAGTTTCAGTTTGCATAACTACTTGCTAACCGAACTATTAAAAGTTATTTTAAGTTTAAAACTGGAAGCAACGCCAAGAAAATCTAGTTTGTTGCCATTTATCAGTAATAGCACTAAGATATATATGCAGAAATATTCGTTTTCCCGAATTCTAGCCAATATCCTTATTTTCTTCTCAGCTCGTTTTCCGAAACATATTATTCATGAGTAGAATGGATGAATATTTTTCTGAGCAAGGCGTGTATTACTCTACCTACTGCATATTGATATTTCACGGTCACTTAGGTCAAGCAGCATAACTTGTTAATGTCGGTTACATAAACCTGTGTGATAAAATAAAACGGATTTATTATATTCGATATTCCCTTCTATAGATTGCGGAGGTCAGACAGCGATCGATCTGCGCAAAATATTGATAGTTAGTTGTTTTGTACCTGCTTGAATGAGGTTATTCGGCAACGAAAATGCTACGAGCTTTCTGCGTAGCAGTTAGATTTTCTTTTGTTTTGCTATCAGACTACATAAAGATATGATGATGATAGGTGGTGTAGTGTATTATCGGGAGATTAATGTTATGTTAATTTCAGGTCCACATGAACCGACGGCGGACCAAGTCTCCGAACACTTGCGTGACGGCCGGCAACGAGTGCTACGAGCGACACGGCGTCTGTCTACACGACCGCGAACACCGGTGCCGCTGGACTAGGTAAATATTCAATCCAATGAGTTTTATTATAAATATATCTAATATCGATGTCAGGAATATTATGATGACAAACAGCCATATAATACGATGGAAAACTCCGGCGAGACTATTATGTAAGGAGTCTGTATGTGACAGCCTAAAACGCGCACTCAATTCAGAAATAAACCACACACTCACATATTTCTCCCTCAATAGGTATCTAAGTAGAACAAGAAAACTATAACCAACCAACATAAAACAATACCTACAACTCTCTAATTACTAAACGAATCATAGACAATACTTTTCATAGGCAACCTTGAAGCACATTACTAAGAATTCGCATTCAGTATGCCAAGCCAGATTACTCATATATTGATGCTATTTTATAAACACTCGAGAAATTCCGTAATGTTAAGCAGTTAGGTTTCTCGTTTCAAACAATATTAAAATCGAATAAACACCCTACGTTGTCACTGTTCGTTTATAATATGGGGAACGAGTTACAGTCGTAAACAGGCGAGCGTTTGATGTTCTATTAGCGCTGCTGGGCAGTGCCGGGTGCTGCTAATTGTCACTCAACATTCGTGTTTATGTTGCAGGGCTCCCGCTCTCACGAGGTGCCTGCAAGCGACGCGCTTCAATAGCACCATGACTTGATTCACCACTACGATGCACAAGTTCACTCTAAAATGTACCTTTTGAACATCTCATTACGACGTCCTAGTGAAAAATTACAAATTCATTCAAACTCATTACTAATCGTACGCAATCACAGCAGCTGATACTAAACCAAACATTAATGATAATACTTGATTCATTTTCGACCTTAAGTTATTTAGTTTTGAATGTTGTGTGTATGAAAAGTTAAATTAGCTCTATTGGCAATGTAACGAATTTAATGGTTGCAAGTTTTCGAAAATTGTTACTGTTGTGATTTTTCTTTTGGACGCTTCTAAATTGTTGTTTTGTCTTCCTAGACAGAAATAGTTGTAACGTTATTTTTGTATTATTTATTTGTAAGTTAATGATTGTAAATTAACTAATTATAGTGATATTTAGGTTAAAATAAAAAATTTAAACGGATAATGTGGAGTTTGAATATTTTAGCTTAAGCGTTTCGCCTGGGGTTCGTTTGAAGCATGTCCAAAGCCTAGTATAAATTGAATGGCAAACTTGCTCCGCTGTGACAAGCTATCTGCTACATTATTCTTGTTTATAACCTACAGAGGTATGAAAAGTTAGAATACATAAAAAACTGCGAGGTCACAAAATTTACGTAATAAGTCGTCACATTGCATTAAAAATATAACAAACATCAAGTCAAAAAGTAATAACGTCGAGACGGTACGGACGGCTGTAAGCACAAAAAAGATAGGTAAAGTAAATCTAAGTACTTACCATATCGGTATGATTATGATAGTAGGTTTGCTCGATGAGAGGGAAGTTCTCCCTGCCGAGACGTCGTTGTAATTGGAGCAGATGACCGAACACCCAAGGCCGGTCCTAAACAAACAAACAAACAATTTATAACAAAATTGGTCCCATTTTATCACACACAAAAGAAAAATGTCTGCATATTACGTAAGACGTTGTTAAATTACCTGGAAGTGGTAGATTGAGTTGAGGCTGTTGATGGAGGGAACCCCTCCGAACTTGAGGCCCAGGAGTAGGGCTCGGTGGTCGGAACCCGCGTCGCGGACGTTCTGTCTCACCAGCACGAAGTCCGGCCTAGCAAAAGGACAATTATTGCGTTAAACATTTATCAATTTTAAAGGGAACTAAAGCAGTAAGAACAAGTAACCGAGAATATAATACTTTGGGAAAACGAAAAACAAATCGAATGTACTTCGTTTTAAATATTTCCATCGCTTCTGAGAATTTGAATTCAACATAAACATGTCCAAGTTTGTAGCACCGACATACAATGGAAGTAATATTGTAAGTTCAAATATTTTTCTAAGTCCCAAGAATTACATGGAGGAAGTAGTTTACACAAGTTTGTAAAAATTTAGTTATAGCTATTATTATGTAAATCATAAAGCGCCCACACTTCAATCACAGTAAGACAATGCAAACAAACGCTGTTACAAATTTCCATTTATGTTTTATCGTTTTATTCTCAGTTTGAGTCACCGCAGTTTTATCTATAAATAGGATTTCGTTAATGTGTTTGTTTTGCGCGGATTATCTCATCGACCAACTTATAATACCTACCTTTACAACTCTACCGGGACTAATTAGATTATTTCGCGAGATAATAAATCTCATTATTAACTCACCATTAGAACTTTAATAACAGTAATGTTTCTCCTACAAATTCCCTCTAGAATCCGTATTTCTCTTAGAATTTAAAATGAGCTTAGAGCTTCTCTTAATTAGGTAAGTAACTTTCCTGAGACTCGTTTCTATATAGAATGTGGCGGGAAATTACTTTTAGTATGAAAATGAGGGTAAGTATTACTTACTTGAAGCATCGAGTGACTTTGGTGCCGCTGCGATAAACTGCCATAGATACGTTGGCTCCGTCAGAAGTGGCCGTCACAGTCAATTCCTGAACGACACAAACGGTACAAGTTATAAAACGAATGACTAGTGACTTGTGTAATAAAGGAACGGGTTGATTTGATTATCCCTTTTAACTTGCGCATCCAACCTTCAGCCCTAAACCAGTTAACCCTTTAGTCCTCCAAGAATTACTTTGTAAAGTATCAAGTAGTTTCTGAATAAAGAGCTTTTCTGAATACTCTATGTAAGTAGTCTCATGGAGGTTCTCCCAATTTGGGAGGTGTTTTTAAGTTAAAAACATAATCTAAGTAAGTAGTTAAGCCTTTACGTTACTCATCAGTTTCAGTGCTGAATTTTCTACAGTGACAACTTGCTATATGGCCTTCAAACGATGGGCAGAAACCATTCCACAGAAACATGATATGAACATGCAGGAACATGATATTTTTTAAAAGCCCCAATTCTGCAAAAGCTGCTCTTTTTTATTGAGCAGGGAATGTAGAACGAGGACCGATATCACAAGCGTCTAATAAAGACGTCGTTAAGAAAGATTTCAGAGTTTACGAGGGTAAGGTTAAACGTTCGTAATAATTAATTGAGTCGAGGGTAGCTCGGCACACGGTGACGCTGACATGGGCAGTGTGCTCTGAATATTACAATAGTTAGTTCTACAACACCTATTTTGTGGTCAGACTAATACATAATTGATTGGAATGTTATGTGCGCGCCATAGCTATCAAAATTTTTATTACTGGTTAGATTTTATAATAAACACGCCTGGCAACATTTTAACTAAGTTTTTAATTTGTTGAGCTACTGTTTACGATCTGTAGTATACAATGTTGCGACGCTCAAATAATTAATTGGCCATCAAAAGTGTTTCGTATTTATAATCCAATTAATTTAAAGAGCCTTTTGATAGCACAATAACCCTCCGAAAACGTATGAGGCAAGCATCTGGCGCCGCCGTCAGCCAATCAATAGTTCTGAATGGAGGCTGCGGGTGACAAAAGTGAATGCGGACAAATAAAATGAGGTTAACAGACATATTCGCCAAGATGTAGGATCTGCAAGGTGTAATTGAAATAACTCAAAGCCCAAACTTTTTATTGTTAATTAATCACTTACCGGTAAAACGGGGTGAATAGGGATGCAGGGGTGAATCGGGACGAAACTTTAAAATTGATTTTAACGTTGATGTAATACATTTTATTGCCAACAAGGACACTTAATCGTTAATTATAATATAATAAACACATTAGAGTCCTTTTTGGCAAAAAAAAAACAATTATTTCAATGTTAAAATCCATTTTAAAGTTTCGTCCCGATTCACCCCTGCATCCCTATTCACCCCGTTTTACGGTATTATAATTATCAAATTGTTGCGGGAAGTAATTATTCATTTTCATAAACTATTGTAAGATATTTATTTATTTTATTTAGGCACCAAGTCCCAATGTACAAATCACAAATACATAAAATTCATAAAGAAATACATAATGATATATGTATTTTGTAATTTTTTGTAGGTATCCAACATGTTCTAATCGAAGTAAAATAATTCTATCAATAAATGTAATTCTTGTCTCGATTCTGAACAAACATGTTTCAGGTTTTGAGTTATTTCAATTACGCCTTGTTAGGTATAATACGTACATTGTGTCTACTCACCCTAAACTCAGCTTGTTCGACGCGGATATCCCACTCGCCGGGCAGGCGGCGTCCTCGGAAGTACTTGGACCAGTCGGTGTTCTGGTCATCCACCACCAACAGGGTCACACATCGGTCCCGGTTGTACCCACGACCCACAGACGCCACTGACGTCACGCTCCCTAAGAAAGTACTTATTGTTTGTGCCGCTGACCAACGAAGCTCTACCAACCGACACGGCCAACAGCGTCTCAAGTACAAAAGAGTATAGTAAAAGCGTTTATGAAAAGCTTAAATTTTTCTTATTTTCTATATCCATTGTCTAGCAATGTACTTACGCAATAGGCTGAAATAATAGGCGATGATCGGCTATAAACACAATAAAACCGATTCTGTAGGCAGTTTCGCTCCAAAATTACCTAAATTCAGCCATTTAATTCCAAAGGCATGTGTTATAAAGATAAACCCCGAATTTTGAGCCAGCCGACTGTTATAAGCGACCCCCTAGGGGTCTAGGGATGCCTGTAAACATACGTTACCTAATAAATTGGCGCCTTGATCTCTTGCCGCGCCAGTGAGAGATTGTACTCGTTGGAGAAGCGACTCGCGGGACTTGGCCGGGGAGGAAGGCGCGGATGTACCGCGGGATCCTCCCCGCAGGTTCAGTGACAGGTCTCCTCCGCTGTTCGCTGCGGCCGCTACGGATGCGGACGGCGCCGGGGGAGGACCCGACGCGCTGGTGATGCTGCCCCCGGTGGCTACATCAAATCAAACACTACTTGGAACACGTCAAGTATGTAATAAGTACAACTAAAATATTATCACCCAGAGTTTGTACTGCTAATCCCAAAAATTACCTATGATTGATTATACATATGTAACTGTTGCGTAATCCGGATTAAAAGTTAAGTTAAACACGCTAGTCCTGAATAAACAAAATGTTTCTTGTTATTTAACTCTGTGTAAGTTATGGACTTGTAGAATGTCTACTTTGGTCTTACCCTGGGAGGTCGGCCTTTGATTCTGCGGTTTCGGCTGGCTGGTGGTTGCCGGGCGGCCGGTGTAGGGGTCCACCTCACCCTCATCGCACTCGGACTGCAGGTCTCCCGAGCTGAATCTGCGCAACGCCTCCACTGAACTACTCGCCGCACGTCACCGCCACGCCGCGCCAACACACAGGGACACGCAGAGGAGGGACAAAATCGACACACACAATGTAGCCACTCATGATCACCTAACCTTAACAACTTGCCAACCAACGTGAACACTGCCATTAAAGCTATCATAATCAGAATTAGCTCCTACAGTGCGAACTGAGAAGCATTCTATGTAATCAATTATCTGAGATAATCGGAATCAACATTATATCGGTAACTGTTAAAAGAAATAAACGCTATCCCAGCTGTAACAATCACTTTTGTGAAGCAGCAACATTGAATCACGACAATGACATCGATAGGAAAGCGCCATGCACTGAATGCAGGTAGTTCAGAACTGTTATTTGTTGTTGGACAAGAGTCCCAACAAGTAGCAGCAGTGATGTGGTCACATACAATCACAGTCGAGGCTGATGAGTGGTGCTACACGGTATGTAGAGTGGAGCGGAGCCAGGGAGAGGTAGGGGAGCGAGCGGCGAGGGGGGAGGGAGCGGGTCGAGTGCCGACGGGGTGGAAGCAGCGCGGTGAAGCGGTTCGGGCTTTTTACGGTGTCATAAATTTTGTTTTATCCTTAAATTATAAAACTAAACTTCATATACTTATACCTAAATGTGATTTTTACCCAACTTGTGTTAACAAAGTAAACTATCTATCTACACTAAAGAGAGGGGAAATAGACAGTAATAACTGTATTTTACATTAAAATTAAGCCATTCTAATTGTGGCAGGTTTAAAATTGCCTAGATACTGTTGTTGGATAATTATTAAAATCTGACACCCGTTTCACAAAAAAGTACATTTAAATCATTCATCACGAGGTAACTGAAAAAACTGAAAAGCTTTGAAGAATAGAGATTAATCATGCATATACATCAAGACAGAGTTAAGATAGGGGACAGATACCATGCGAACTAAGAACATACCTTCGTTTCAGGTAATTGACATTGCTGGTGAAGGAGGTTCGGAAGCTTGAGAAAGACAGGGTTGATGTGGTCGCGGCCTGCGGGCCACAGATCCCAGGGCACCCCGACCGGTCTATTTTGCCGCCTCCTTATAAAAAAACACACAAAGTGAGAATATGCAAAAGTATCATGCTAAAGGTTAAATAATTTAAGAAGGCAATCCTGAAAAAAGAAATGTAGAGTTGTTTCTCATTGTGCTCTCTCACTGAAGCCTACCTAAAATATAAGTAAAAAATTTGTAGGTACGTATGTACCATAATTTTATCACACAAAGTACACGCCGCGATTTCGATCCGTGAAACTGACACTTCCGAGATCCATCGAAATACCGCAATCACTTTTTTGCCCGAGCCAGTGCGGTAAAGCGTCGAAGTGGGACCAGGGCAAGTTATTTTAGATTTTCGTACGTTTAGATATTCTGATAAAAAATACTTTGGAAATATATCCTTCAGGAAAAAAGGAGAAATATCTCAGAAATATTTTTATGTTTCCAGATTAGTCTAGGAACTAATAGTTACACTGCATATTCCTGTTGGTTTCAGCAAAGGAATTCTAATATCCGCATACCTAGGCAGTCGAGGACATTTGTCACTGTAATAAAACACATTACACTAGTTTATAACTACTGCTATTAATGCATAGATTGCGAATGTTATAATACCCACATAATAGCCACAATTAGCTATAGTTCAGATGGTCGCGCGATATTGAACATAAACGAGCGTTTGAGACTATCGACGTCCTAATGCTTGGCGCAGGAATTCGCGCTTTTATGCGTGGAATTGAGAAAGATCATAATAAAATAGCATTACTACATAAAATCACTAGGTACCTATTATTCTGCACCCACAATCACTGATTCAAAGTACGATAGCGACTAAATCTGGGAAATTGTCTTGTGCCTCCTTCAAACATTTCTCCACTCTGCTCGTTGTAAGCCCGAGTCTGTTTGTTTCATAAGAAGCTAAGTATCATGTAAATGCTCTAAGAGTCTTTACTCTTTAGCATGACAAAAACACACAAGTGGTACAAAGGAGGCGAGTGGGACTTAAGTAGGTGCTACTCTACCCCTTTTTACTCACACGCCCCTTGCATGCAGCCGACGACGTAAAGTTTGCAGGTTGTTATGCTGAATGAAATGACCGCTCGTTTTATTTTTATGTTTCAGATGAATGGGCTCAGGTTAAATTTATAATAAAGGCAATGTTCGTGGTGAAAGTGATAAAGTTTTTATTACAAATACCTGGCTTTACATTTTAATAACAAGATTGCCGTTCATAAAAGCTCAACGTTAGACCAAAAAATAAACGCACTATGCACTATAGGTGGTCCGTTTCACGATTTAATCATTTATAACAAAAGGAGAATAGAACCACAAGCTTCTAAGTAAGTACCGTAACCAGATTTACTATAAACCCAGAAAACTTGATCTACGAAAACACGATTTTCATGGATCCGGAATAGCGGTAGGAACAAGCTTTGAGTAAATGTAAACCGAACCGTAAAGCTGACTTCCTTTACCGGTGGAATAGCAAATACGACCTAACCCTCCTTCGCAATAATATCAATTTAGATCTTACCTACATTAGATGTTTACGCGACGTATTCTTTTATACAACATAGATTTCGTTCTGCGTAGGTACGATACAAGGTAAATATGTACATAAACTTACCTCGGGATATCTACAAGTAAGTGTCGCCGATGTCAACAGTGTGAATGGTATAAACGCAGCTAGGTGGACAGCTTGTGAGGTGGGGAAGGATCTACCTGCCGACAAAACATTTGGAATAATTTCAAATGGATCACATTTTACAATAGGTAATATTTTTGTTTAGTTTTAGTGGCGCATTCTCTGATTCATTCGATGTTGTTTTCTCACGAACACATTATAAACAAGCGCCTAAACCGCCGCAATCGTTAAGCCTGTCACGAACTAGCTCTACCAAAGGGTTAGGATTAGGGGTTGCCTTTCTTCCCAACCCAAGAGTGTTGTAAAAGACGCAACTTTATCCTTCTTTAAAGGTTACCGTTGCGTTTTATTCCATAAAATTAGGGATCATGGCTAACCATGGTAGAGTACTGTAAGGTGTGTCCACGATCACAAGTTGTGTCATGGTCTAGTAGACAAATGTGTAGCATGAATAAGACACCTAAAAGATAACTTGATAAAATATCGTACATAAAAATGAATCGAGGAAAATTTTCCCATTAAACCGTAACCTTACGAACGAAAAAAATACCTTAGATTTTTACTTTATCTACAAAGACAGAATATTTTTACTCTCCTATCGTTGTTATTCTTACATTTTCTCGTCGAAACGACATTCGGAAAAAATATCACACAGATTCGTACTAATATAATTCAGGTTTAATACAGAAAAAGGACAAAAGCCGAGCGTCAAGTTATATTCAATTCCACATTGCTATCTCAGGTCCTGAATTCCTGAAATAGAAAAAAAAGATATTCGAATAATCTTACGTGACATTCTCCGTAAATACCTACTGGAACGATATAGGACTGAATGAATCAGTTTGACCTCTAATTACCTAAACTAAATGTAGAAATTTTCTTTAATGATACAAAAATGTCCTATCATAATGTACAAGATATTAGCATGTCCTCCAATTTGTATTTCTCTCATGAACCTGGGTTGTTACTCGTAGAATAATTTATTCGTTGGGCTCCGCTGAGGGCCAAAATGTCAACCGTTATCTCCAATTTAACGTTTTACGTATTCAGAGTCGGATTAAAACATCCCTTTGCGGCGTGCGTGTTAGTTACACGAAAAAGGTAATTAAAGTTTATGTTGTTATCAACACTCAACACTGCGTGTGTACAGATTTGATTGTAACGGTTATGGGCGAAGTGATTCCATAAGTACTATCCGGTTTTACAATTAAAACCGGATAGTACTTATGGAAAAAAAATGTGAACAAAATGTGCTTTATACGCACGTCTTTCTCAATAAAAAGACGTGCGTATTAAGTATAAGTGTAAGCACATTTTGATGCCCGAATTATATTGTTTCACGTCTTCGGAGAACTTGATCGAATGACCAAGATTTGATCAATATGGATGTTTTGATATGCTTGCTGGTGTGTATCGTAAGTACAAATGAGAAAAGTTAACACTGTTACATGAGGTACATAATAGTTCGAAGCAAAAATATACGGCATTACGGGTTGGTACTCTTGTAGAAGCAATAATATTTTTACTAGAACTTAATGTAACCCTACATAGAGAATACGAATCGCAATTTTTTTTTCTGTTTATTACACCTACGCTCGTCGACCCACATTTGACACGATATACGATCCATAACGCGGACAATAGACACGGCTAAAATAGGGTGGTAGCTTGATGTTATCATAGTCAATAATATAGTAGCTGACATAGTTATTTTATGCTTAGATAATAAATATTTTCACTTTTTAGTTTTGTTAATGGTTTATATGAACATGAATAGGTATTAATTGATATCCAATTACACTATTTAATGACGTTTTCTTTCTAAAAGTTCATTGTTGATATTTTCTTTGCTCCTGTTTCATAATTATTACGTGGGACACGTTTTGCGAAAATAAAAAATAATGTTCTATAGGTAAATATTTAATTTATTAAATCTTTTCAAAGTACTGTCCACTAGCCTCTATACAAAGTTTCATGCGTCTGAATCTGAACCAGTTTTCGAAACACTTTTTCCAGTCCGCGGCAGACACCTCGTTTACAGCCTGCTCGAACGCTGACAGCGCATCTTCCAGCGACGAAAACTATATCCCATTGAGCAGATTTTTTAATTTTCGGGAATAAAAAGAATTCACACGCTAGGTCAGGGCTGTAAGGAGGGTGACCCAGGAGTTTGACCGGCGTGCTGTCGAGAAAGTCCCTCATTTTGAGCGCGGTGTGCGAAGGCGTGTTGTCGTGGTGGAGCAGTAGCCCGCGGAACCCTGTGTTTGGTCGCTTATTGCTCTCTACTGAGAAAACTTCTGCCAAGCATTTGGTATTATACCATTCAGCGTTGATGCTTCTTTGGTTCCGTAAAGGAATTGACACCAAGTAGCCAGTCAATTGAAAAAGCTCGCGATCAAAATCTTCCCCCGCTTCTAGATCCCTTCACTTTGGTAGGCGTTGATTCGTTTTGAAACAACCAAACCGTTGACTGGCGCTTCGTTTCTGGATCGTATTGATTAATCAAAGACTCATCACCTGTAATGATGTCGTAAACACGCCGACATGAGCCTGCTTCAAATTTTTTTATCATATCACGGCACCATTCCATCCGGGCCTCTTCTGAGCATCGGTGAGGTTGTGCGGCACCCAGCGTGAAACTATCCTCCTCACGCGAAGATGCACGTATAGAATTTCGTGAAAGCTTCCCGATCCAACCTGCAGTATATGCTGAATCTCTGGATACGTAACTCACCTATTGTCTTGGATTCAATTTTTTCACGCGACCATTTCCTTCTTCATCCCCCAAAGTAAGTCGACCGCGCTTGAATTCGTTGTACCAACGATACACGGTTGCCGCAGAAGGGCCTTCATCCATGAATGCCATTTGAACCTATCGTACGATTCGTCCGGTTTCAGGCGACACTTGAAATCGTAAAAATCATAGCGCGAAAATGTTCCCAGCGCAGATCCATTTTGACATTGGAAATGTCTTTTCGTTCGCTCCAGTGTAGGCTCCGATTTCACGAAAAAGTGCGACCCCCTTATATCTCGGAGAGTTGTGAAGATATGATATACGAAAAAGACTCAAAAGACGCGTATTCACGAGAGCTGAAGTGCAAAAAGATTTTCGAGAAAGTCAAAAACGAAAAAAGTTATGGCCGAAATAGTGAAAAAAAAATTCAATTTTTTCCGAATTTTTGATTTTGGCGCTCGATATTTTGGAAACGAAGAATGATATAAAAAATTTGAGAAAAATTCCTCTGGACAATTTAATCAGCTATAATTTGAGCCTAAAACAAAGACGATCGGGTTAAGGGTTTGCCCTGTAGCTTAACCTTTTAACATTGGAAATGTTTTTTCGATCGCTTCTGTATAGCCTCTATTTTCGCTAAAAGTGCGGCATGGCCCTAGTGTCGTAAGTTCTAGGGCTACGACAGTGGTTGAGGTCTCAAAAGATGCGTCTAGTCAAGGACTATAAGATAGTAAAAATAAAAAATAAAGTAAATGACGTTTTTTGAAAATTGCGAAAATCTCAAAAATTTCGGGGTCTTTTGGCATTAGATCGCTTATATCTCGAGAACTAAGACCGATATAGAAAAAAAATAAAAAACACCTCGGGGTATTGAATTGGGCTACATTTTGAAAGAAACCGGCCTTCTCTATCTGTTACGGCCTAGGCAGGAAGGTGCCCTTTGTGTGACGCAATCGCGGGCTGCGCGCTCCTTAGATGCGCGTCGCGTCGCTGAGTTGTTATGGGAATGTTTGTTTAAAAGTTTGATAGTGAAATGTATTTGTATTTATTTTTAAATACGTATTCTAATATAATTTTATAATGATGTTAATTTAAATTAATTTTGTTTTACGATACTTTGAAAATATGTGCCTACTTCAAATTACTAAATATAACTTTTTTCTTTCAAAAATAGTCTTAAGAATGTTTCATTATTAAAGCTTAAAATTGCATGGCGTAATTTTTACCTTACGGAATTTTTACTTCGTGCATTTGAGCTCTATTACTTCAAAGACGATGATAATTATGCAACTGTTGTATAATAAGGGCCATCGAACGTGGGTTTATCACACGTGGCGAAGCCGAGTGTGATAATAGTATCACATGAGTATTTTAATAACTAACTATGTACAGTTGACTACAAGAATTTATATACACCCATGATATGAATCGTCTATAAACGGTTCTGAAACCATAGGGTGTTATACAGTGTTGTAAGAACTCTATGTAAATTCATGGAAAGTTTAATTGCTGAGTATCTAATACAAACAAACTATGTATAGGTTTCTACACGATATTCATAAAGATACCACGAATTGAGTAGTTAGAATGTGGCTGTTTGATGAGTAAAAAAGGGATCGAAAAAGCAAAGGACTTGCATAATGAAATTTAGTACAGCAAACAATCGTTTGGATGATATCATGGTTACCACTGGTTGTTTTAATGTTGGCAATAAGCTAACTGTTTCAGAAACTTCTATAGAGGACTAGATGCGCCCCGCGGTTTCACCCGCATAAGTTTCGATCCCGTGGGAATATCGGGATAAAAAGTAGCTTATATGTTAATCCAGGGTGTCAGCTACCTCCATACAAAATTTTATCAAAATTGGTTTGGCCGTTTGAGCGTGAAGAAGTAACAAACATATACCTAAACACACACACACACTCACAAACTTTCGTCTTTATAATAATGTGATTGCATGGGTCTACACCCATGCAATAAAATCTATTAGGTCTAAATCTATTAGATTAGGCATCGTACAAAATGAAAAGCCTGCCTAAGTGCATTTCCATACCCGAAGGTCATGTAGAGCACGAGATCTGTGAATTTGTTTTAATGAGACACGATAATTTAAATTAGCTCGCAAACAATGTGGAGGGAAATTTTTAAATTGGAACATTTGTATTATGTAAATGGTACACCACAGACTACCTACAGTAATTGTCTCCTTTCCCTTTTTAATACGTCCAAAGGTTGTCTTTAACAGATCGCTCTTAGCGATAAGACCGCCCATTGTGTCACCCTTTATAAAACTACATTTATATATGTAATTATATGTATGTAATTTTTATAGTGTACATAATAAAAAGTATCCTGTTCTATTGTTTTCAATTACACTTTGCTGACTGAAACTACTAATTGGGTGGTTTGAATAAACGTTGCACAAGTTTTTGGCACAACATTCACCGTACTCTCACTTGACAGTTCTGTGCCATAGCGCAGTCACGTCGCCGGACACTGGCAGGCGGCCAACGATCATCCCTCTGGAACCATGGCGTCGCCCGTTACGTAACCAACCCACCCCGTAACCTATTATTGGGCCATTCGCTCACCTATATTCGGACGTTTCTACTTTCTCCTAGAATTAATTTAGAAATTTACAGGCACAGTCTTAATTCGCACGCTTTTGCTACGGCGTAGCGGCGTAGACCTTTAATTTAAATCTCGAAGTTTCTACGTTTGTAAGGAATACAGTGTTTTCTCGAATATAAATGGGAAATATAAAGGAAGGGGGTCTCTAAGGGACAAAAAGCGAGGGGTTTGCAGCTGCTAATGTTAGGGCAATGTTTTAGAGGCGCTACGTCAACCGTGACCTCAGGGGGCGCGTTATTGCCCTTCGTAGCTCTACGAATCGTGTTAAATAGTGCGAGTGATAAGTTCACCTCGGGTTAAATAAATAAAATAGTGCAGGTTTTCTATATCCGATAAATTATACATGGTTTAGTCGTTATTGATGTAGTAGGTACATAGGTTTTTAATAACAGTTAGGTATCAATGTTTGATATAAAATAATAGATAAGCGCTTGGAGTTTTACAAAATATTCAAATAACTACAAGAGTCATTATCATTTGTCCAATCAGTAGATTAGCACTTTTAATAGAACGACAATTATAGTTGTAGAATTGTTGTTGTAGCACTGCATAAAATCATAAAAATATGCTGAAAACAGCCATTATTATTAGCCCCAGTTCTACTGCAAACAATAGGTACAAGCATAGTCTAAATGCCTGAGTCTTGACTAGATATTCAACGTATTTCAAACTCGGGGAAACTTCTCAGTTATGTTGATAGTGAATTCATCAAATTGAAATTGAGAAATGTTTAACTACAAACTATTCTTCAACGCCTGCAATGCGTAATAAACATAATACGAAATAAAAAGTAAAGTTATAAAAAGCCCCCGGGAACAAAAAGTTATATTTGGCGAAATGAATCCAGATTTTTTTCCTTATACACGACGCGACGGTTGTCGGCCACCGGAGGATATAAATACAACAAACAATAAAACACTTTTATAAGGAGAAATAAAACAAAAAGTGACAGCTTTAGCATTCACAAAGTTCACGTGACCATTAATAATGATTTTTAAATGAAGGCACTCCAGCATAAAAGGGTCAAATATGTTAAAAAGGTTCACATGGAAAAGGTATCTAAAAATACGTGAAGGTCTACCTAAGCTCGCTAAATCACACTCTCATTTGTTATGATGATTAGGGTCATTTGCATATGGTTGTCTGTACAGCTTGCTATTTTTCGTTAAAAATATTCAGCACTAATTTAATTGTCATTCAAAGATAAAAAAGTGATAAATAAATGTGTCCGCCCACCACCAAATAATCGCGTGTATAAACAGAGGCTGCTAAGGGCTGGCGGGCAGCCAACCCGTGACGTGCTAGCGTTACGCAAGGATCGATCCTAGGACCAAGTGCCTAACGCTGGCACATTTACAAACAACCGCCTACGTGATTCAGCCTTAAGTTGACAAGCAAACAATGCTACTACACCACTACGTACCTCTATTCAACTAAATTTCCAGTCCAAAAAAAACACGGGAGCTTCGTGAAAACATGAAGTTACTCTACCTACCCAGTAGCGATATTTCATGCCGACAACGGAGTACAGTGTACAACAGCGCTGTAAGTAATGTTACGTTCGCGTGTACCACTCTTTGCTATTCATTAAGTAGCAGGAGTTACGAGAATCTGTGTCGGTACAAATCTGAACATAATAGGAAATAATTGAAAGCACATACGAAAGCATTTTATAAGGTAATAAAAGCGATGAAGTTCGATAGTTAACCGTGCTCGTAATGCTGTTATTAACCATGTAGCAAGTGATGTCTCGTGTAGCCGCTGTGGGATATGTACGAACTAATAAAACGTAACAGCTAGTTCGGAACACTGGGTAATTGCGCACTAAACGCTGTCGATCGCCGACCGATATCTAAAATAAATGGAAGATCGCCTTCGTTAGACGACTTTACTGCAGATAAAGATACCTATCGTCTTTTACTTTCCTATCATTGAATAACAATAATACTGGCACGTCCGAATTCTCTTCTAACAGAATAAAGTAATGCATGAAAATTACTTTTCCTGTCCCCCTGGAGGTTAGGTAAAATAACTTTCCCTCACTCTATCTATCCTCCAGGGTGTTCGGCAGTCCATCGGTTATAACTATATAATATGCATACTGATATATTTATGTAACTGAATCCCCTTTTTACACATTAGTTAGAGCAAATAAAATTGTTATCTACCCTGAATAACGCTAGCCATTGTTTTTAATGTTTCCATTTAATTCTCTAAATAAAAGTCGGCACAATACAAACAAAAAAACAACGAAGCTGTCGTTGTTTTGTTACAAACCGAAAATATAAACTGATAGTAAAGCTTACAAAAAACCAAATATCTCCTTTCAAAGCTTGCCGGAAATTGAAATGTTCATTCAACATTTTTTCGCCTCTTGGGGATATTTTTCTATAGACATACAATACAGACAACGATTTTCTTTCTAAATAAAAATCCCTACTAATATTAAAAATGGGAAAGTGTGTCTGTCTGTCTGTTACCTCTTCACGCTTAAACCGCTGAACCGATTTAGATGAAATTTGGTATAGAGGTATTTTGAGTCCCGGGAAAGGACATAGTACGATAGTTTTTATCCCGATATTCCCACGGAAAACTTATGCGGGTGAAACTATAATTTGTCTTGGTAAATTAGGTTTTCCAATTAATTGGATACACAAATTAACGGGGAAGATTGACTGTACATTAGTCCTAACCGTTTTGACTGATTACACATAGGAAAATATGTAATAAAAACACATAAGATTTAATGATTTAGCAACACCCTCTCATTTTACTTGTGATTTTCCATTTCGCAAGTAGTTCAATGTTTCCGACACTGTTAACCTCATTATAAATGTTTAAATCATTTTCGGTTATTATAAAATGAATCGTCAATTACAGTTTTAATTCGTTTAGGCAACAGTTCCGCCCTTCGAGGTCAGAACCCGTCCTATATACCGACTCTAAGTTGACTGACTGTGTCGTAATACTTTCAGTCTAGTCGCCACATATCTGGGGATTAATGAATGAATTTATGTGTCTGGGTGCGTTTTTAATTAATTATATTTTACTATTTAACAGATATAATTGGTTTTGAATGGTTACTTACAGATTATAGGGATAAGTCCGATGATGCGAGGAATCCGCTTAAAGAGCACTGGTTGCGCGTGTAACTGTATGAAATGTGGGCAGTAGGGGTGCCTCCTGAAACACTGATGAAAATCGGCGGGACGGCGCACGCCACACGAGATATTGATTTTGGGCGGCAACGTGCCCCAGCCACACTAGCGACATCTTTACCTGACACAAACATTGGACATGAACCTTCTAAAGCTACCTTTACTTGCCGCTAGATGGCGCGACAGCCTTGACCGTAATGTGTAACCGTCTGCTATTATTTATATCCTGTCCGCTATTATGCTTAATTTAAATAACAATAGTGCTTTACCATTTCACTGATAAAGTGTAGCGATAACCTTAAATTTACTTTAAGCCTCCTAGAAACCGTAACTTTAGGTCTGCTAACGTATTATTTTCAGAATTAGTCCGTTTTAATGAGAAGTCTCTATGATTGCGAAATTACATGTGATTTGCTTTATGGCGTCATAAGAACGCCGTCGGTTCAGGAAATGTCTTTTTTATCGTCGTGTAAACCCACCGTAGACCATACTTTTTCGGGCACATGGGTAGTATTTCGAGTTAAATCTGTGTATTTATTTCGTAATTGAGTAACTACTAAGCCATACAGTTCTATCAAAAGTTGATGCGATATTTCTCCCCTGTCGTCCTCTTTAAACCGGCCCTTAAATGCCTCCTAAAGCATTTCTAAGCCGTACTTAAAGGTTATAAGAGAATATTGCCAATAGCGATGCGTTACACTTTCATGGCTTATATTATAGAACAAGCACAAGTTACCTATATCATTCATCAAAGTAAGTAGTCCTTAAAGCATTACTACTATTATTATTATCATCCTATAAACAGAAGACGTAGGAGGATAATATTAATAGATAAGTACTTACCTACAAAAAAAGGGAATATAAATAATAAAAAGCAAAAATGTAAATAAATCTACGAAAGTGTCGGCGAGCGCGTTGAATTCTAATATGTGTGCTACGCGCCTGCCTAGCGTCGTAGGTTCGTAGCAATAATATCGGTTCGGTACTATGGTGCGGTATAACAATAATTCTCGAAAACAATGCTACATTTCTTTCTTTTAGCGCTCAGAAACGTGCCTGTTTAAGTTTTTACGAGATACATAAAACGTGGTTCTGTTCAGCCAAGGTTTTTCTGCTAGCCCCGACTTCGAATGCGAAAAGGAGAAATAAAAAGGTAGGCTGGAGTATTATCGGCGGGATCTGTGTGGTATACCAGTGTGTTGTGTGTGTGAGTGTTACGAGTGAGTGGTGCAGGTGTGGGCGTGTGTCGTAACGCCTGCCGCCGCCGACGCGCGACGCAACGTTGCGTAGCAGCTGTGCGTTCACACTGGAGCCACTTTACTACTATTTGCGGTTTTTTTTTTATTACTATTATTTTATATTTTATTTGATAGGTACCCCTTTTACGAAATGTGGGTTTACCTACTATAGGTACCTACACCTCTACCCTATGGGGAAACAAGACGTGATGTTACCTTTCCGGTATTTGCTGTTGTCATTTAATTGTATTAAGCCAACTGGTAAACAAACCCACTGCTGCTACGCGACTTCGTAGCAATGCAATAAATAAGAATCATGCATTCATGCAGTGTACTTGCATCCATCATCCTCAAGTTTTCAAAGTAGGGACGAAGTAGAGGGAATAAGGGACAGTTAACAACCGATATGATTATAAGAACAATCAAAAACAATTTATTTGTTAATTTCCAACCACCAATTACCTGTCAATTGACATGACATCTTTGAGGGTACCTATGTATTTACAAAATAATTAAGACACAATGGTGGCAGCGTCCGGTGTGAACACGGCCGTTCACAGAAAGTAAAGTTGGTGAGGCAGTGGCGGCGCAGTGTTGCTCCGTACGGCGCACAGACCGGTCCGCCATGTCGCGCTGACAGCCCGCGCACCTCCTGTCAAACTGACAACTACACACTGACAACCTCCGACTGACAAGTGAACAATGTGGCCAGTGCTCAGCCTCCTCGCCGGCGCCCTCCTGGCGGCCGCAAACGCACAGGTAACAAAGTGCATATTAACACAACGCATTATTATGCATCATGCACATTATTATCAACAATGTCTGCACCTCCAGCAACTATTCTATGAACTGCAACTTACCACATCTACGGGTTTTTGTTGCGTTAATAACTGAATGTCGTCATCAACACAATGGAATAAGCAAAAAAATTTGAATAACGGACCTTTGAGTCGGTCTCAAAGTCACTTGGATGTACAATATGTCTTAAAAGTTGTTGTAGCTGGACGGTTGAACCTATTGAAGTTTGTCGTACGCCTACAAAGTCCTTACTAAACTTGGTGTTATCTTAAGTTATATCATTGGCACAGAACGAGCACAGTACCTACATAAATGTTACCTAATTGGTGTTGACCGACTAACGAAAGTACTTTAAATGCCGAACCATTAGCATAGCCTTGACAAAATTGATAGCCAGAGTTTTACTAATAATAAATTGTATTGTTTATGTTTAGTTTTTGACCCAAGCAAACTTGTTTTACAAATAGCCAATATACTTCAAATGTAAATAAGATTACATAAAACAAACGTAAGTTACCTAGTTTTCTGTAACTTCATTCCCAGAACTAGTTATTAAATGATTCATTCGCAGAAGAAATAGAAATCAAAGAGATTCATTTGTGCAGTACAAATGAGATCTTTCTTATTGCATTAGGTACGTTGATATAACTGTTGTAATACGATGTTATGTACGTGAACGTAACTCATCGTAACCCACATCTCGCATCAAAGAGTTCAGACCATGGCTCTACGTGTTTAATCAAATACCATAAGCAAATAAGGGGCACAATGTATGTATTGTTTACTTGTGTAGGTATGTGATGAGGTACTATGTAAATGACTTAGAGGAAGGTTGATCAGCTGCCGGCTGTATAAATAGCAGCTCAATTTAAAACGCCTCTGCTTTAACATTGTTTTTATATCACACTAAACTTGTCGTAATATATTTTATGATGTCCTCCTTGTTGTATCTTAGAATAGAATTATGTTTATCTGCGACGGTATTTATTCCTTTTTTTATCGTCCATGTTTAGTTTCTCAAGCTAAGTTATAAATTGATAAGTATTTATTTTATTTTTTATATAATTATTATAAAAATAAAGCTGAAGAGTTTGTTTGAACCTACTACCAGTTGGATTTGAATTCTTTTTGCATTTGATAGCCCAATTCTTGAGGAAGACTATAGGCTATTTAACATTACGCTAGGTCCCTAAGGAGCCGAGCAAAAAGAAAAAAGAAAGCGCAATAAGCGAAAACGAAGTAATATCGCGGGCAGGCGATGAGATGCGATGGGGTGGGCAGGGGGAACAAAAATTTGACGCGGACAAAGTCGCGGGCAGACGCTAGTTATTTATAAGGTTTACCAACAGCTTTATACAGGGTGGTCCAAGTAGAAAAAATAAAATAAAAAATAGATTTTCTGTATATTATAAATCCCTATAGATAACAATTAATTATTTTATTAGTCTTGAACTTACGCAGTCTACAATTCTCAAATATAAGTGTATAAACACAGAAAAATAAGAATATAAAAGTAATTCAAATTATGCTTCAGACTTATAAGCTGTGGGGCCTCGCCTACCTGTTCTATATATCAAAAACCCAACCTGAATACCCATTAAATACCTAATCATTCCGGTAATCATTCCTGCCCATTGCCTAAATTGTCCGTCGTAGGCTCCAATTCCAACACTTGATTATTTAATTCACAGGTCAGTGAATAATAATACGCTATGCATATTGTTAATTAGTAGGTAATTAGCATCCTGTGTCCAAAATGTCAAGCGGTATGTGAAATCAGCGGAAATGAAGTCCTACATTATCGCAAAATATTCATGTACATTGTATATAATCTACATTTATGTGTAATATATTATATATATAGCTACATAATACAAAGAAGAATAAAAAGCGCAGAGCTTAAACCACTGAAGTAGGTCCTTAGGTACATAATTATGTAGCTTAGATAATATAACTGTACAGTATGAAAAGCTTTTTGAAACTCAATTCCTGAGGAATTATTTCGATCTTTCACCCTGTTTTGTCCCCTTAGGGGGACAGATCGGAAAAAAAAGTTTGATCCGTCCCCCTGTTAGCAACGAGTGGACCTGACAGTTCGAACTTTATTCACTCGAGTGGATTTAATTGGGGATCGAATAATGTATGCCAACAAAGTCGCTGATAACTACCAGCCAATTATATTTCGACATTATCGATATTGAAAGCTGTATCAAATTACCCATTCTCCAAAGTCCTTACAGTTACAGAGCTCTACTCAATGTTCAACCTCATACAATCGGTTTTCTTAATAATAGATCATAGTAGTAAACTGGACACCAAGTTACGCAACAGTAAGTACACAAGTTTTGCATTAGTAACTGGTCAGAACACAGACTGAGCACAATATCTCCGCTAACTTTATCTTAATGTTCCACATACAACATTGCACCAAGCGTTACTATTTACTCGTACATAGTACTACAGTGACTATGTTATTATATAATATTTTTCACGACATGTCAGTTGCATGATAAGTAACGTGAACAAAGTGCTAATAATTACAAACTCACACTCCTCAAGCCTGCTCTAGTTTTAAATACAGTTCTCTCATAGAAACATTACGAAAACTGCCGTCAAAGTTCTGTACCAAAGGGATTAATCTGGCTATCAGAACATAGGCAACCTTTACAGTCTGGTACGTGTGAGACCCTATGTTAGGGAAAAAAACATGACGAGGTCAAAGACTTTGTGGCATTTAGATATAGACTCGCTTCATATATTGGAGCCAGCCCCCATATGATATCGGTTAGCTAAATTGAATTAAATTGCCTTTATCCATATTCTAGGACACACATAAACGCATAAAGCAAATATTTTATCTACAGATGTAAAACGAGCCCTGCCTCCAATTTAGGCCATATTAGGTTCTGCATGGCACGCCAATGCCAGGCGTCTGGCGGCGCGGGCGCAAGGTCACAGCGGCCCACGCATCCCACGCCTCGCCAATACTTGACTTAATAACGATTAAAGGCTTTTGACTTTTAAATGCTATGAATTACTTCCCTTTTATGTGGCTATTAACTGGACCAAGCAAAAAGTACAGCTTTTTAGGGTATGTAGTAATAGTCGCGTTCTAAATATTTTAATCGAGACTATCTTTTTTTGCTATAAGTAGTAGTTTGCTTTACCCATATTCGTTCTTGTAACTTGTAAATCAAATTTCATTCATATGATTTATCTCTAAATTTAGAGTTATTCATCAGAATTATTGCATATATTGATCCATAAAGCTTAAGGTAAGAGCCTGAAGGTGCTAACGCAGTGTCGTAGGCGATGCATACCAAAACTACGATTGTTCATTCATTCAAGGAAACCAACGGTGAGTCAAATCGCAATATTGACTCATACGGCGTACATAATACATTTATTTATTTATTTATTTATTTATTAACTCAACATCACTATCATTACAGGAATTTCCTAATTCAATAGGAATTTTCAAATTATTTATTATAATACTCAGTTGATTGGTTTCTCTACTGAAAATTGAAATCCGAAATAAAAAGAGAATAAAATTAATTAAAATATTGTTAAACTAACCGCTGGGAAAGCTGGAATCATCGGTTGTGTTTTTGGCGGACCATTTAATCTTGAATTTTTGATACGTAGGCTTTCATCTGTTCAAGTTTCTATGTCAATCACTAGCTATCAACCATAACAATAGGTTGAATCAACCGAATGGGTATTTTATTATAGCTTACATTCTAACTTGCGGTTTTTGTTATTATAAGCAAGTTTCCGGCCCATGATCAATAATGATGTGATCAGTGTCTGATGTTGAAAAAATAACTTTACAATTTTAAGAAGTAGGTAATATAATTGACATTGACAATGAATATTGTTTCGAATATGCTTTGAAAATTTATTAACTTTATTTGTATTTGCAATTGAAGCAATAATATTTTCATAGTTGATGGTTAAGTACTACCATAAATTAACAATAAAATAGCGTACCTATTGCGTAATTTTATTAGACCATCACATAAGCAGCTTCATAGCATTGGTCTGAAACTTATCACTTATTTAATTACTGTAATGCATTATTTTATTCGCGAATTATCTACAAAGTCATCTTTATTATGATAGAATTAATCGGTTCATATTTTTCGTACAAGGCTTTTGCACCACTCGCAGCTTCCAACGAAAATAAGCAGCATATTACTTATTATCTGATTCAGTTAATTTATATGATAATATTATGTTCCGTTGTTGAGTCATTGGTATTTACTACTAAAAGCAACAGGAATTGGCGATGGCGCTCTATGACTTATCTTTCTAGTAAGGATTGCGTACGATTGCTAATAATTTAAAAAACCAAGGAACGGGACCGTTCGCTACTAAACAAGTGTAGGTATACCTACAGTATCTAAACAAAAGCAAATTTCTTATTAGATTTTCACATCCTTATGACCTGTTTATGGTCACATTTGCCTTTTATTAATCCAATCCCGTTTCAATTGTATGCTAATTTCCAGTTACGCTAATTGATGGTTTTATGTTCTTAGCAAGAATCCAGTACCTACTTACCATAAATATATTATTATTCCTGCTATTAGGGATCCACTAAGTGGTGGTTTTTTCCTATTGCTCCTCTCACAATCTACCTATTATATGGTAAAAATATATTATGTTTTTTAACACCGATGACTGTTAGAGCAGTGGTGGCCCAGTGGTATCGGCTCCGACTTACGAATTGTAGGTCGTGAGTACGAACCCATGCAGAAACTTTATTTTGTGTATTTAATTTCATCACCATTTATCTCAAAACTGTAAGGGCATTTCGGGCATCGTGAGGAAACCGGCATGTCCTAGAACCAAAAAATCGAAGACGTATCACATCCACCAACCCGCACAGGGCCCCCGTGGTGGATGTCACATGATGCCCACTCCCTCTCACAGAGAGAAGGCCTGTGTCCCAGCAGTGGGAACATTATAGGCTAATTATGAATGACTGTTAGTTATATACCCCTTTATTTATAAATATTGCTTAAAGCTAAGACACGTTTAAACGTCAAAAATGTATGGTTAAACAATAGCTAATCATTACTTAACTTTAAGCGAAGTTTATAAATAAACCCCATTATGTTGTAGAGCAATGAAACAACATGGGAGGTATGTTTACATCGGATATGTTCAGTAATACATGACATCACGTTAGTGTGAACAAATGGTACATGACTGTGCCCCGCGCCCGCGCTGAGCTAGTGCAACGCGCATCGCATATCTATGTGGCACTCAAGGCGATTTGACAATTAACTGCGCATTTTTTACACATACATTTTATGTAGGCTTTTTATGGTTTTGTTTTAGTATTGTTATATCAGCTGTCGTTATAACTATACACATATATAGGTATACCTAGTCTATATCGATCTTGATATTTTGTATAGAAGCTATACCTAAAGTTAAGTCCGATGGGATGGCGGACTATGAGAGTGAGGGAAGAGGGAGTGCACCTGTGTCTACGCGTACGCGCACACTTGTGCACTATAATATCTCCCGCGCCGAAGCCTAGTCTCCGTTGAGATGCGCCGCCATGGCCGAATACAGTTTGGAGGACTTTATAAAGTAAGTATAGAGAGAAAAGACAATAATATTTATAACATACACAAATATACATAGGTACATAAACTCCCGCCGTCCTGCCATGGGGGTAGGCAGAAACAACATAACGCCGACTAGGTACTACTATCCTCGTTTCTTTCCTCATTCATCTATCATTCATAGTCATACATGCTTCGCAACAACAATTAAAAACAACAATCAAAATAAATAAGGAGTTGAAATCGTTTTTGTGAGTGCGATCTTAAAAGAGTTCGATGAGATTAGCATGACTTGGCTTTTAAATGGTACTTTAACGATCACAGCAAAAAACTTTTAACCTTCAGCTATCTATCTACCTACATAGGGTAAGGTTGCGTAAGTCACCCCCCCCTGTTTCGACAGGGGGGGGTGACTTACGCAACCTTACCCTATGTAGGTAGATACTTATACTAGATACGAATTAGGTAAAAGATTTTGATTAAATTACCCTAAAACCACAGCAGTATCGAAATACTGCTGTGGTTTTAGGGTAATTTAATCAAAATCTTTTGCATCATTTATTAAGCTACCAACCAGCATTCATAAAAACACTGAAATCTGTTTCTTTTTTTGGGATTTACGATTAAGGGGTACCTACCTAATTCGTATCTAGTATAAGTCATAAGAATATGAAACTATTTTGACTTGATAATTATCTTAAAAATTACCGAAAATTACCGAGACCCCTCCGTGTCTCGGAAAGTACGTTAAGCCGTTGGTCCCGGCTGTCATGCGTGAATCTTTGATAGTCGTTACGGGTAGTCAGAAGCTCAGAATACAGAATTGTTCTGTATTCTGAGGTCAGAAGCCCGGAAGTCTGACAACCAGTCTTACCAAGGGGTATCGTATTACCCAGTAACTGGGTTGTGGAGGTCAGATAGGCAGTCGCTCCATGTAAAATACTGGTATTCAGCTGCATCCGGTTAGACTGGAAGCCGACCCCAAAATAGTTGGGAAAAGGCTAGGCAGATGATGAATTATTCCTTAATTCTCTAAAAGTTTGAAATGTACTAGACTCAAAATGAATTGAGTTCATGATGCATTTCTGTTGTATACCTACCTGTTTCATATTATTAGGTCTTTCAAATGTTTTTCTGTTATCAAGGTACGATTTAAGCCTTGTTGTACAGGTAATTAAGGAAAAAGGTCTTCAAAGTTTAAAATCAAAACCACTGACATAATTTAATCAAAATACACCGTTTGGTTATGCATACTTCTATAAATATCTAAAAACAACGAAAATAGCCATGACAAACACATTACCTACTTACCTACTTTTGCCTTATTCTTTTCAGAAATAGCTTACATATGTATATGTAACAAAATCCTATTTAATTATATTTAACTTACGGGTCTTATTGTATATTTTTGCATTATTAGATGTCAGTTTTAATGACTATTGCTGTAGTACAACGGTGCTGTTACCTACGTCTAACGCAGCCTTACCCTAATATTTTTTGGTTTGGTGTGGAATCAACCTACATATACGGAAATAGCAAACATTTCATATTATCTAAAAAATGTTGACAAAACCTAACTAGAATCTATTTTCCATGTATCTATTTAAAATTATATCCTACCGAGAAGTAAGTAGAGCATACACGATCACGATGACTATTACGAATACTATTACAAATATTACACAATGCATTGCTTATGCTTTGCAACAGTAACGTGTTGCATGACTGCATACACCGAGTAGTCACATGAAGTGTCCGGAACTGGGTGCTCTTTCATGACAAGGAAAGCCCAAATGAGTTGGTCGTTTCTACTTTAAAATACTTCCAAGTTTGCGTGATTGAGCTAAGTGATGCCGAGAGGCGTTAGCACGCGGCCTCCACGACACGAGCCGAGGTCGCTTCTTCCTTTGCATTACCTTGTTTAATTTATGCTTGGCTTCATTATTAATGCTGTCTAACTAGGTAATGAAACGATATGATATAATGCTCAACATTATTAGAGCATTTAACTGTTACATAAACATACGTATTTATTTTCATATATATCATTTTAGTACTGACATAATAACAAGGCTGGTTCCCACGAGCTTACTTATTCTCGGTTATTTATCAGATACATCTCGTAGACTATTTTCGGTGAATATGCTATAGTGGGTGCTAAGACTTTCGCCACGCATGCGCGGTGCAGGCAACGCTCTGATTGCCCCGTGGGTTGATCGAGGCTCGATAACAACGCTCGCGGAAGTATCCATTGCCCCAGCCGCTCCGCGTTCGGTATAATAAAGCATAACATCATCCTTTCTATCTATCAAATTCATAATGTTTCGCAATTTCCAGGAAAGCTACGAGTATTATGATTATTTTATTATTAATTCTGCTTTAAAACTGCACGAGGATACACTACAAGGGAGTAATTTATTTTCAAACAAAACCTTGGTCTCTCGAAGATGTTATTGTTATCAATATTTGTCAGGAAACATGACAACACTGTGCTAATGTGTAAATAACATGAGATATCCACGAGATTGGTCACGATTGGTATCTTACGTCACGGCTTGTCCAACTTGTTTTGTCGGACAAGCGAACATATCTGATTTGCAGGCGTGTCTGTGACACATTGTCTTCGTCTGAAATCTTTGAAAGGCGAGGTATTACAAAAGCCCTGTCTAATTTTGGGACAACGCAGGGAGGTAGGCATACGTATTGTGGTCAAGATGCGAGAGTATTATTTGATGATTTAATATTTGCATGAATCGGTTTTTGGCACGAAGGTTAGAACAAAAACAAATCCTTCATTTTTTTGAAGTTGTTGTTCTATGATGTTGTTTATCGGCAATTCAGCTCTTTTGAATGACTGTCTTGCCTTAGATTTATTTCACACTTTAAATAATATGCTGTCTTTGTATGACTGTAGAACCCAAGACATCATTAATAATGCTAATATTCAGTCTTGTTCAATAGAATTATATTGCTACTCAAAGCTTCATTACAAAGCACATATTTTATCCGCTGACCTATAAAATGACAACATCATTAATCGTAACTAGTCGTTACGATCAATCATACAATCATAAAATGTCGAAATATCCTGAAACAATCACTTACGACAGTTTGGCAATGCAGTGGTATTTACTACAGAGTTTTTATGCAATTTGTCGTAAGAGTTTGTACCTCCGGGGGTTTGGATGGGCAGAGGATACCGATGACACACTGACAAGTATCTTACTACACCGCTGTTTGTCAAATGACGTGTCATTATTTACGCCGTTCGGTAGCTACCTGCCAACCCAGCAATCATCATTGACCACTTCCTACTCAACAACTGTTGTAGGCACAAACAATAAACACCCTTTCCGATGGGAAGTCGTAAATTGGTAGCGTCGTTCTCCTTCTTTTAGTTCTTTGAAGACCCCATTCCGTTAATGATTATTTTATGGGCTGGCCGTAAGTTTACCTGCCTGCTCTTAGAAACCTCATCATCATCAACCTTCTTCTCATAAATTGGTTTTGCGATGCGTATAGTAAATATCAGCGGATCAATTTACACTGTTTCAAAGTATTTTGGGATTTCATAATAAGTAGATAAAGTAGGTACTTAATCCGCCCAATTGATACCGTTGCTAAATAAATTATGCATTCATATTTAGAAATCGTTTTGTAACTAATCAGTCGAAACAAAGCCACACTAGAATGTATTAAGAGCATAGGTAGGTAGGTAGGATCAGTCAGTGCCGTTTCGTTCCTGCCTAGGCTTTAGGCTCTCCTTAATTCGTCAACATTTTCCTCTGTCACGTACGACTGGACTACTCCACTCGTACGTGACATATTCGTCCTGTACCTACGTACTGGACGAATATATGACGTCAGACATGGCGTATAAAAATAAAACTCTCAAGCATCAAGCATAAGCGGACATAATGAAGGATCCTTATCCCACTTATACTTGAGTATCTTATTCCTCTCTTATTAACTTAAAACTTGAAGGAAGGAAGGGACGGATTTAAAACTTAGTTAAAAGGATATTGGGGTACCGTCTATGGTTGGAGACGGTATTTAGGTTAAAGGAAACAAATCCTCCTTTCAAAAGATTCACGGTTTCAATTTATTAAATCCGGATTAAGGAAGATTGCCCGTTGCCCGCTTTTGTAAAACCTGGAACGTTACCATCATGCTTTCATTGACGATAACACTCGATATTCGCATTTTTTTATTTATATCTACTGCCTACCTAGTGTAAAAACTTGAATTAAGTACCTTCGAACTAATGTTAAGGTAAATACAGAACCAGAATAAGTCATTAGCACATCGTACTCCACTGCAGTCCAAACAAACATTACTTAGGAAGAACTTGAAAAAAAAGCATAAACGCAATATGTAAAAATAGTGTGTGAGTTACCTAAGCAGTAAAGCACGCCCACCGTGCACTGAGGCTGTGGTGACGTAGTCTCGGCAGATATATTGGGGCCGTCGGAACCGGTCGGCCCACTGTGCTCTGTTGCATCAAATACTATACATATGGGAATGAGAACTTCACCGATAGGTATTATATAACTTTCCGTGCCAATTATGTGCGCTACTTTTTCCTTAACTGTTTACGCTTTGACCTTTAGACGTCGAGCCTTTTGTAAACGCAGGTAAATGTCGAGGGTTTCGGGAGATAAATAACTTCAACAGTTTGCTTCAATCAAGAATACGTCTAAATTGTTGGTTTTGTTGAAATCATAAAACAATAGATGATTGAATGACTTACCTACGTTAAGCCACTTACCAATTTATGGACGAAATATTGTCATAGGAAAAGGAAAATCCATTTAAAAAATTTGGTACCTACCGAATAATTCAGCAGCATCGAGTCGAGATATTAGTGCTAGGCTGTCGGTAAACTAAGGCTACCTTATTTCGACAGCAACTTGTTCCTGGAATCCCAAGTATAGACTACGCGTATCTAATGACGCTCCAAGAACAGTTTTAGCTTTCCAATTACGATAGTTGTGAAAATGTATACAATTTTGTTTATAATTAAATTATTAACTTAATAGAGAGAACACTTCTTTATTTGTAACTGAATAACTACTTCATTTCCATTACCGACATGTTCAATTATCGTAACGGAGGATACCACAAGTCGCAAAGGCAAATATAGTGGAGCTTTTGATAGTCTTAACGAAGAAATGGTCCAGTCATGCGATAACATAGCGCCGATCAGCGAAACCCATCAATTTGAAACAAACGGTTCTGTATCACAGATTTACAACTCATTTGTAATTACTCCGGATATGCGTGACTTTTTGTACTTACTTCCACGCTATATTAGAAATAGAAGGTAACATTTTCAAGTTATTGTAATTATAATTTTGAATACCGAGTGTGCTGACCGTTAAGCAAATAGCGGTGAATCTCCATAAACGGCTTCTTCTGCAACACACGCTATTATTAGTAATGTCCATTCTTGTATCATTAGATATAAGATACAATACTCAAGTGCCACTAATTACCTCACATTATTTCCGGCCCATAAATTCGGAGCTCGTTCATTTGTGTATAACAAATTACTTCCACCTCGATGTGCCAATGAAAGATACGATAAACAATTTTAATAAATCAATGCAGAGTTACCAAATAGGATTCTAAATTCACCAAAAGCAAACGTAGCAAACAATACTGAAAATTTAATTAGGTATGCTGTAAGATTACAACGGGGTAAATTGCACTTGCGCTAAAGCATATACTTATGATGAGGTTTATTTGCTCTGCGTATGAGAGAGCTCCCCCCAGGATTCTGTTGGGGACCACCCACCCTGCCTCCACCGAAATTCATCAAAATGCAATTTGGAAACAGCCGGGCAGCCCTCTGAAATCTAACTCTCGCAACGCGTGCTGCCTACGTTCAACAAATTGTTTGTTACGTTCGGTCGGATCTTACGGCCGTCGCCTGCACTGCTAATGCATTTACTATAACTACTACTCAACATACGGTTATTCGAGCAGTAACTTACTATTTGCTGAGAAGTTCACGAGCCTAATTACGTACAATAGGAGCACTTTGTCCGAGAACAAAAGATTAAAGTAACTGAAAACTGAAAAGATAATCTTTAGAATTGTTGCTTAAGTTTAAATTATAACAAATGAATACTAATTAACGATACAATGAGCACACCAACAACTTACGCCCAGACACCAGATTAAAACTATCTACAAGTCTGAGGCTGAGGTCGGTATGCATGTGAATGTCTCAACGTAGGTAGAACATAAAACACTGACCCGATGACCAGATGACGAAAGGCTAATATTATTAGGAGTAGGATGATGAATGGAAGTACGTTCGATAGAGTGGCTTTATAATCTTGGTGAGTAATGCGGGTGGCGATTGTTAGACTTTGACTGCAAGTGTAAGATAGTGGCCTTCGGGCTTTCGGCTATTGTGTAACGTATCGGGTCCTATACAAAGCTTTGATATAGATAGATACCTAGTCACTCTGATTGTTTTGGTTGGGTATGATAACAGCGAAGTTCATGTTTTAGCACTAAATTCCCACCACCCATATTCAACACGAACAGAACCCGTTACTCCACCGTTTATTTAACAAACCCAACTTCGGTATTAGTGCCATAAGCTGGTTGCCTGTCCAATAAATAAGTACTCAGCATGGCAAAGTTTAAATCCTATAAATTCTTTACCGCATTCATATAAGGAAATTTACCGTGTATCGCTATGGGAAGATAACATGACATTCCTGAAATACCATTAACAAAGGTTTGTTTCACATGGCTGATACGTAGACCATATCTAAAACATTAAATTCCTAACGGAACACCTTCATTCGAGTGTAAAGGGTCTGATGCTGGAATGCGGAGTTTGCCTACTGTTCCACTCGTAAGGTAATTGAATCTGCTTGTGGCTAACTCATTTAACACGTACAAATTGCATAATAAAAGCGTAATATTAATTACCATGCGTAGCAGGCAGTTTTTTCTCGTAACATAGGTGGGTACCTATAAGGCAATTTAACGTAAGTTTTATTAGGTTCATAGGTTCTCTGTTTGTGGTCAACTCCACCGTCCGGTACGACTTTCACTGGAAGAAAAGGAGTTTTATTTTGCATGCTCTTTCCCAACAATCAAAGAAACAAATTGAAATTGTGTGGTATTTTTGTATCGATACTTATATCAACTTCGATACAAATCTACAAAACCAGGCAGAGAGGCATCGCTCTCAAAATTCTATATATAGGTAAGTATGGGTACAATGCTCCATCTTAAAAAAGAAAATACGAAAATGACGTAAACTTATTCGTCTCAAATTCCGTTTAAGGAGCACCCGTTTGACCGGCTGCCCATGTAGAAAAGCTGACGGAATTTATAATGTGAACACAAAAGATTGCATCAAGGTGTATTTCTAGGTAATATTAGGCGGTGCGTATTGTTCCACGATGTTTTTAAGAAACCGATGTTGCGAAGTGACCCGAGTCCCGGCGGTCACTCGTCCGTTGACCTCGCCAGCCCGTCAACATCCACATTGACAATTGACGACGTTATTTTACGAGTACCATTGGCATCTAGAAGTATGTAGGTACGCCTGCCTTATTTCCAATAAAATCTGCATACATTATTTTACCGCGGCTCATGAAGACATAATAGCTGATATAAATGCTAAATAATTGCAGGCATGTTCTCGAGACTAGAACAGGAAATCAAAAGAGTTGCAGCTGCAGTTATGTAGCCAATTAATGTATTGTACATCCAATGTTTGCTGCAATTAGGAACCTATCTTACACAATCAAACTAATATATTATCAAGGTAATACATTAATAATGATAGAATAGAATAGGACTACTTACTTAATATTTTTTGAGGAAACATTCCTCAAAAAATGTATTCTTCGGTGAGTAAATTCTTAGAATACCTACATAGTTCTGAACTAAGCATTTATAAACCTTCTTGAGTTAACAAAAAACCCAGTTGGGAGGTTCAAGCTACACAACGGACGCTCAAATAGGATTGCTGAGGATATCACGAAAATAATCTTTCTCAGAATCCCTATAAGGAATATAAGTTTGAATCTAAGGAAAACCAAGGCAAATCTCAATCATGCCCGTGTGATATACCTAATCATGCGATGTACCTAGGTAGGATAACAAAAATAATAGCTATGAATCTTTTGCGTTTATTATAGAAAACCTGCTTTACGATATTTTCTTCAAAACAGAAGATCATTTCAATGTCACTAAATATGTAGCTATCTACTTATAGATTTTCATTGTTGTCAAGTACTAAATTAAATCGTTTGTAGAGACCGCTCAGCGCTGTGTTTCATTTATCTTCTTGTCTTTGTGTAGAACTCAAAAACATTCTTAACAAAAAAATGTCGAATAAACAACGCAATTTCATGGCAATTCGTTATTACATACACCGTATTGGAACGTCAAACTTGTCAAGCAACAATATCAACCAGTTTTTGACCTTGATCGCGATGACTGGTACACTTGATGTTTGCTTTTTGCTAATCTAAGTACTAACTATACATCTCTAAACCTATAAATAGCAGGGGAGATCTTGAGGCGGATCGTGAGCTCTGCAAACAACAGCAATCAATGCAATCATCCTCTTAAATCTCCAGAGAAAGCCCTTGGGTCCTCGAAGTTCCTTGTGTTTCCTGCGAATGATAAATGGCTAAGCATCTCTCGAAATGCTTAAGAAAATGAGGACGTATTCTTGGTAATTTTACAGACGATTATTTAGCAAGCAAAACAATAGCTGTTGGAGACATTAAAAACAATTTAGAAATCACACATGTACACGTAAAGAAAAATTGAATAGTACCTATGTATGTCGTGGAAAACAGTAGTGTAGACAAGGAAAATCAAACTGTGCGGTCACGCTACGACACACGCAATAATAAATACTTCATATGACACAATAATCTTATAACAAGACAGACAAGTGACAAGGGCAAAAACTGTGACCATCTTCAAGGCCTGCACTAAAACAGACTATTGTTAAATAATGTATGATTTACTACGATTCTAAATCTAGTAATCTGCACTAGCACAGATAATTCTAGGAAGCTATCAAGTCGGGTCGTGTGGATGCGATCGTGCGCGCCCGTCGCCCTGAGGGCGCGACCCTTTATGGCCTGTCGGTTTATATGGTCGAGCCGTCATGCGACTTTGCTCGCGACTTCCTTCATTTTCTAACATCATTAAGTAGATAATTATCTCCTGTATGCAAATAAGCTTTTGTAATACATCTCCCCGAAGGGAGATGTCCGACACGCCTCACTTTGCGGGCTAATGTTCCATGTTCAACATACTCCATAAATGACAGGTTAGGTAAGTGGGTACATACTGGCCCATGAGCCAAACTAATATGTAACTTATCGCTAAAGTTTTATAAGGCGTTCAAACAAGACTGAACGGCAGAGGATAACATCTTTATATATTTTTCACGCTCGTGCTGTTTTCATATCTCTCCATACGTGTGCAGTAATATGGGAATGATAATAAAAGTGCTCGTACGATCTGTCCCATAACTCTTGTCTGCTAGTATAAAAAGTCAGTTTTATAGCATGAAATACGAACAATGTTTTATTTTATTAAAGTGAAGTTGAATCAGATCAACCGTAATCGATATTATGCAAAAAGCTCCTCTGGGCTTACATTATTTATGACTTCCATATTGGCATTTATCATATTACAAGAGTCAAAATTTTCTGTTGTTTATTATGATTTTATTTGGTACCACAAGAGCAGACCCAGATACATATAAAAATGAAATTATTATGAAACCGGGCGACGCGACGTTTAGAATGGTTATCATCATTAAACATAAGACCACAGCAGAAAGGCATTCCCCCTATCGTTCCATCAGGTCGGAGCTCGGTGCTCGGCAGCCCTACAGCTGGTGAGGCCGCGAACCGTCCACGATACAAAGAGCAGTGATTTGTTGTCGGAGATTTTACATTGTGGTGCCCGTGTCGTAACGGTTTGTTGGTTTATTTGTCGACTAAAACGTATAGCGATATTTGAGGTCACAATTCGAGATTACCTTCTGCTCGAACACCAACTCTTACTTCACCTTTGTATTAGCTATTAAAATAACTGATATTTGAGATTACGTGAAGGAAAAGCAGGTTTTAAAATGGGTCTACGCAACATGAGAATCGCTTCCTAGAGTAATTTCAGCTGACTGAGATGTATGAAGCTTAACGGTGTAGCTGTAGATCATAATTTTTCCTTTTTTCTGGCAATAAGTCAAGCTAATGATGCCACCTATCCTAAGGAGCATGTAGCCATTGTGGACATATAAATCACAGAAACAATGCGAGTCCTACATGCCGATCGATCGCGTGCAGCGCCATACAAGGAGAGACTGACGGTAACGATGACTACAGGAAGTCCTTGTATATCGTTCCTTATGAGTAAACCGAACAAGTTATCAGTGATAAATTAAATACACTCAAAGCCTTAATCGTTCTTTAAATCACGTATACCTATATAAGAGGAGTTGTGTAATATTTTCATTCATATTTCTATAATTCACGTTATTTTAATTCTCATTGTTACGAGGGTTTCCCCATTCTGTGCTTTAATTAAAATACCATGATATATATTTACTGTATTCTACTTTAGCATTTTTGTTTGTCTTCGTTAACAGAATGCAGAAAGCACGGGAGAGTTCTCGCCGGTCGTCACGGCGACCTGCAAGACTGGCGTCATGGCGATCAACATACAATTCAACCAGCCATTCTATGGTGTTACACATGCCAGAGAATTCCGGTGAGTCTATGTTAATAGAGGTCTATTTTTATGTTGTTGGGTTGCCAAAAAGCAAACGGCCTGCCTGATGATAAGTGGAAATAGGCACTTTTGAACGTCAAAAATTACAATAAAATAGAATTGTTTCTAGTCGCCCCTTCCAAAAAGTAGTTTTCGTATGGAGAAGAATGGGCAAGAAACTCCACCGTTACTCTTTTAAAATGTTTTACAATATTTTGCATACATTAATTATATAATAATTTGTGAAGACACCCAAAATAAAATTATTATACCACAATAGGTAAAATAATTAAAAATGAAACCAAGACTAATATAAATTAATTATGTGATAGATACATGGTCCTCACATATTTACAAAGATAGTAAAATTAGACGACTTTCATTAAAAAAAATTACAAGTAATAAGTCAGAGTATGAGATAAACTAATTACAGAATTTAATTCAATGTCAAAAAAGAATAAATTTTACAATTAAATTAGCGACTTACAACTTTGATTTTATCTAGACTCTAGATTGTCCTATGGAGCAGGTCCAGCATGTTTCCGAGCATTCTTATCTTGGATATAATCCTCTAATTTATAGTATACTTGATTACAAAGTGTACTTTTAATGTGAGTTTTAAATTTTCTATCATTTAATTGCAATATATCACAAGGTATTTTATTGTAACATTTAAATGTCACCGCCGCTACCTGCAATGCTAGAGGTGCAGGTGCGTTGCTATCCCAGGACATAACGATTCTTGCGTTTACCTAAACAAATACCTACATCTGCTTTTTTAAATATGAAAAGTTAGTACATAATAATAATGGTGTTTAAATGCTTATTTTTCAGAGAAACCAAACCCTAAAGCAAAGTAATGCAAAACGACTTAGGATTAGCGTCTAAACTGAACTTTGCTCATGTCTTCTAATATCTAGGTTCAGCAATATTTCAGACTTAGGTCCAAACTACTTCCGTTATTGAAAATGGAATTGCATTCCGTTATTGAAATCGATACTTTGTTGCAGACACTAATCTATATTATTATTTATTGCTTTAACTTTTACGATTTATCGCGCCCCATAAGTGTAAATGGTATGACAGTAAACTATGAATTATGAACGGCCTGAATTTCTTATATTATCATACAAAATGTCTGTCTGTGCTTGATCTTAAAATATCTGTAAGTACCTATACTAAAACTCTAAAGCAAGGAAATAGTTTGTTAAACCATGCATCTAATCATGTATTTATTTCGACTTGCACAATTAAAAATAACTGTACACAGGCAGACTTAATACCTTAGGCATTTCCTAATAAATTAATAAATTTCATTGCTACGACTGCTACGGGAAATACTCCCGAACATTGTAAAAAGTTTAGACGCCGCTCCGTTACAATTATAATATAAAATCTGATAAAACAGTCAATTAAAAATAAGTAGCAAGTTTATTCAATTTACCTCTTATGTGCACATTTCAGAACGCCAGCTTGCATGGCTCTGGGTAACGGCAGTGACACGCTGAACTTCGACATCAACCTGATGGCAGCACAGGGGGCACCCGACTACTGCGGCGTGTTCTGGAACAACGTTAGTACCTACTTTACTTCAACTCATTATTAAACCTTTTTTTCCAGCTCCAAAACACAATTTAAGGTTTCTATCTCTTTTACCCCTATAAGTACATATCATCATACCACCCTTTAATTGAATACAGGAATCCACCCACAGCACTCGATATCCGTGCACACCACCCTTTGATCAACGAAAAGTTCAAACATTTTATAAAGAAAAAAGTAGATAAAACTAGCATAATATACATAAATTACGTGAGTTACTGATATGTTTCGAAGTAGTTGCTCCAAAGCACCAGAACAAATCAAATACTCACTTGCTAGGTAATCCTTAAAACATTTGCCTTCACTTACAACACATTGAACGAAGCTAATTCCCCCTACATTCTTATCGCAACATGACTAATCCATACAGTTCGAAAGCTCTACACCCTGCTGTATCAAGTACTTACCTAACATTACACATGCACATTTCAGCGTACAGACGAGCGGTCGTTGCCGCTGGCGGTTCGTGTGCACAGAACTTTGGAGCTGGCCGATGACAAGTTCTACGTCATCACTTGCGGCAAGGCAGGCTTCAGAAATGCTCGGTACTTAAACTTTTTGTACAAATTGTGCGTAGATCCGATCCGTGTATAACTAAAACTCTCTACGCTATCTTTCTTGTGTTAAGTTTTGATATTGAACTGCCCTTATAAATTGCATCAAACCCTAATACAGACTAGATAATAATGTTCAAGTTTATATTACTATACCTACCTACTTTGTATTGTCACAATTACACTCAATGTAATGAATTTACATAACTTGGTCGAAGTTTATTCATAACTACATAATAAGTTACAAACGTTTATTATTTTTATATGTTTACAGAAACGAAACTTCGCTTGTATCGTTGCGAATGTTAGACTCGCAAGGTCGAAAAGTGTTGAATGCAGCGTTTGGTCTACCTTACACGCTTAGAGCCGAAATCAGCAAGCCTGATGGTTAGATCTTTATCATTGTTTCATAAATTATTATTTTATTTACATTAAGAATGTATTGCAACAGACACGTAATGCATAATATTTATGATTACAGGAACTCACGGAATACGTTTGAAGAATTGTTTTGCTTTCAACATGCGAAATAATACAACCGATCTTCTGGACAATAGAGGGTAAATATATAACAATATGTACTATATTTTTGGGGGAATTGTTGTGTAATACAATTACATTAAACATGGGTGTTCTTTACAGATGTCCTATGAAACAACAGTCGATTGTGGTGAGGTCTGAGACAGGCGCGGCCGAGCTTGCGATAGCGTCCATGTTCCGGTTTGCGGACTCCTCGCAAGTCAACTATCAGTGCGATATCGCTATTTGTAAAGGTAAACATTTACCTACTTAGAAAGCTCAACGCTTTGGAAAACGAACATAGATTTTATTTACTGGAATTAATAAATTAAAAATCGTCCGTACCTTTATATTAATTTGAATGCGTGGTCAATGACCCTCAAAAGGTTTTCCACCGTCTTGGATTTTCAGCTTTAAGCTTTGCAGCAGCAGGCTTCGATTAGTCTAATGGTTGATTGATGTAAGTTTACTCATAGTAAATCCTGGAACTGTATAATTTCAGGCCAGTGTTCAGTCATAGACTGCAATACGGAGGCTCGCTTCGACAAAGGCGATGAGGAGAGCACTGTGACCGCATCCACGGGAATCTTCGTGCTCGACCCCAATGACAATGGAGGTAAACAAATAACATGAGACTAACCAAAAATATGAGATGATAAAATATGATTAAGAATAACGAACGAAATCTAATGATCGATCTAAATAATGAAAGTTTAATTTTTGCTTTTTTGTTTTTTTGTTCCTCTCACAGCGAGGATACCTGTGCTGTGTGCTAACAGTGGGAACATTATAGACTGATTATGCTCATTATGCTTATTTTTTTTAATGAACTTGATAATGTAACCTTAGTAATATTATGTATCCATAATATTACTAAGGTTACATTATCACAACTTGATAATGTAACCTTAGTAAGTAAGTAGTAAGTATTCTTAGGTACGTAAATATAACATGCCCCGTTCTGGGCGTACCGAACCTAATGAATGAGCTGTTGATGAAAAAAAACAAAATTCATAAAACTTTAGGTACCTAATAATACATTAAGACATTTAGAGGACTGTTTATTTGCTAAGATTAAAACGCGATAGACCGGATGTTGATCGTGTTTTGTTTAAATATTGAATAACACCCGACACCTCCACAAAAAAAGTCAAGAGTCCATGACGATACCTTCGTAATTTTTTGAACCTCCAACCCGGATTGCCCGACCCACCCCGAAGCAACGCATCGTAGGCCTATTACTTTACTTTACGTTTTTGCCTAGCGTTCTTTCTGTTATTTTTTTATCGCCACCTTAGGGCCCTAGCGTGTGGTAAGTATAATAGCCTTCCACAAGAATTGGACTCTCAAATGCAAAAATATTTTTTCAAATCCAACTGGTAGTTCCAGAGATGAGCGCGTTCAAAAAAAACAAACTGTTCAGCTTTATTATTAGTAGGTAGATATAGATAGATTATGAGAGTAGCCTATAAAAGGTACTTTGGTACAGACGCCAGCACATCAAGCTACCTGAAACTGTAAAATTTTCCCAATCAACTTTGAACCTTATACTTTAGCAGTAAAGTTAAAAATCTATTCAAGATATTTGACAGATTGTTGTAGCTTGATGTACTGGCTTCTGTACCTACTTGGATTAGCCTGAATCTAAGCAATTGGCTAGTAAATCAATGCCACGTAATCTTACACAACTCGGCAGGAAAATAAAGGTCAGATAGGAATCAGGCGAATAAAATTTTGATGACCTTGTAGGTATAGTTTAACGACCTAGCTACGTATGTAATGTTCTTTTTGTTGTTAAATAAAATAAGTAGGTACTTACCTAACTTTCCATTGAAAAATAATTACTAGGTAAACGATATTGACCACAGAGCAGATAAATATTGACGACATCTAAACAAATCACTCTATGATTGAAAGTTATGTATATCAAAATGAATTGTCCATACGCAGTGTAATCTGTGTAATCCTTAGTATATTTGTGTATTGCCTACCTAGCGTGCATTGCATAGCCGTAGGTATGGACATTTTCTTGATTAGGTAATATTAAAACCTTCAATTATGTTTTCTAGTGGCAGCACTAACGTGTTCGGACGGCAGCGTGCGTCCGCTGTGGCTGCTGTACCTGGCCATCGCGCTCGGCGTCATGTTCATCGTGATGCTGCTCGTCAACTGTTTCCTCTGCACCGCCATGACCTGCTCGTGTGCGAGGACCGATGTGAGTGCAGTGAATATTAAACACATTATTTTGTTAAGTATATTTAATAATACGAACAAACAAAAATTCAATTGTTCGAAACCAATCACATCTGCTATTTGAACCAACTGCTATCTACAATGTTGGACGCATGGCGTTTATCCAGCGCAAGCGCCTGACGAAGCACTGCGTAGAGGCTGCGTAGAAGGCGCGTAGCACTCTTGACGACGCGTAGCTCGTCGATGCTTATCGCCTAGCAAACGCATATTACTTATATTTTTGTTTTGATACAATCATTAACGAAATTGATTGCTATGAGTAAACACTATACCTACTGTTCTTTCTAGATAAAAACCTAAGTACATATTTAAAATATAAAAGGGTCTTCGGTCAACTGAAAGTTGAAAGTGTAAATATTTGTTGAAAGACCTGCCACGTGACCTAGATGTACATAACTAATACAGCATTCTTGCGCCGGGCAGGACTGTCATGAATGTCATGAAAACATCTAATACAATCGAATCTACACCTTCATGACAGACTTGCCCTTGCATACTACATACTAGCCTTTGTATTTTGAACAATTACATACCCAAGCATTACAGACCTAAGACCATAATAATCAGGTATCGTACTTCATAATCAGTCTATAATGTTCCCACTGCTGGGACACAGGCCTCCTCTCTGTGAGAGGGAGTGGGCCGTAATCCACTCCAGGTATCTTACTTATGTATGTAATATTATTGTCAGGTGATTGAGAAGGATCCATCCGTGGTGGAGGACTACGATCCGTACCGCAGCTGGCACGGCAGCCAATACGGAAGCAGGTACCCGTCCTCGACTATTCACTCGGCGAGGTATGTACACTCGACCTGCTAAACTATGCTGTAACAAAATTGGTTGTAGGTACCTATACCACGTGATTTGGTAACCAAATAACGTGGAGGCTTTGCAATTCATATGCACTATCGGTTGCAGGCTTTATTCTCACACCAACACTTACCTCATTTTAAATTCTATTAATAAAGTTAACTACAGAATGTGCACCTAAAGGCCATTTGTTTTGAGCACTATTTAATAATACTTACTACTAATATTGTGAATAACCCACCAGATCAACTATGTATTATATCTGTTTTATAGGTCAGTATCGGACAACAGTGACCACTACGCGATAGTGCAATCAAGGCCAGGCAGTCGACATTCCGGCATGCACCGAAATAATAGACATTGATCAGGTACACCGAACGTTCACCTATACAAATTCCTTTGTTGAATTTAGTTTAAATATAGTCTAAAACCTCATATTAACGAGCACAAAACGACTCATAAAATGCATGACATTATTTAATCGCGTCGTGAATACAACTCCAACTCTCTCCCTAAGATAACGGATTCATGGTAGGTAATGGGCAGGGGATAATAGGCCGCTGAGGATTGTCAATGATGGAATACGCATCATGATTTTTATGCGCTCCCAAATACTCACACACTGACCCCACTGTGATCCAAGAGGTACACTTGCTAAGCAACATATCTACAAGACTCTCTTCCGCTTGATACTGCAGACTACGTACTTACTCTACGTCCACGTTCAACAAGAGACAGCTGAATACGATGTTGGTGAAAATAACTTTGTGTGCCAGAAGTGTATCTATGCGAAGATTTTATACAAACATATTTTTTCTCTTATTGCAGATAGATACTGAAGTCACTAGATCCTGTGATGCAAGCGAAGGCAACGATTCCTACAAGCGTTGGTACATAATCATCATAGTCGATTTACCAAAAGAGACGTTCTGTACGGATACGATCAATAGGTATCTTAAGAAACTACACATTCTAATTATAAATAAAATATATAATTATTACAATATTCCTAACGATATTATTTGAATTAAATAATGGTGCTTTGAATCTCAAATAGAAAATAATACACTAGGTCAGCGATGTTACCTTTATGGAAGAAATGCGTTCAACTCTTCATGATGAATTTAACTTGTGCCATTTTTATATGCATGTACCTTATGTGGTTTGTAAGCTTATAGGCAATATTTTATGATTATTATTAATTATATCAATTTGTATACCTGAATCGATACAACGAATCCGTCCAAATTCATGTGTCAATTATTTAAATTCATTAATTAGAGATGTAGAGTAATAGGAGACATATTTAAGGTTCTAACTGTAAGGAAAACTTTAATCTACATTAATTAAGGTTGTGTTGTACATTTATTTGTAAAAGTATTGTTAGGCATTTACTGTGGTTATGCGACGCACAACTTCCTGACTTCGAACTGTTGTGAGATCAATGAAGAATAAGGAAAAAAATAATTAAATGGAGATAAACCTATTTACCCTTTGCGAAAAATATATTTTTGAATTACATATAAACGAATGCTGCGAATAAAAAGACATGATACATATTTTTGCTACGAACATTTAGGCAAGAAATATATTATTGTTATAGTAGCAGGAATGATATCTACCTAAGTATATTATAATAGCATAATCAGCCTATAATGTTTCCACTGCCGGGACACAGGCTTCTCGGTGAGAGGGGAGTGGGCCGTAATCTACCCGCGGGCCCAGTGCGGTTTGCAAGATGCTACATGTCTTAGAATTTTTGGTTCTAGGACATGCCGGTTTCCTAACTATGATTTCTTTCACCGTTTTAAAAGCAGTGGTGAGGAAATAATTTACACAAAGTAAAGCGCTTGTCTGGGTTCGAACCTACGACCAACAACTCGTAAGTCATGGCCGTTATCACTGGGCCACCACTGCTCCCGTATCTAATAAAACTGGTAAAACTATTGGAAGTTAAAATAGCTTATTTGATTCGATTCAATCAAATCGGTTACAATCCCTATTGAAACCTTAGTTGTAGATAATAATTTAAAGTTTTAAACAAATACCACATCATCACTGTGAAATAATATTTAAAATAATAGTTTGTATATTACCTAGACGTAATTAAGATTTTAAAGTGAATTTTTATTTATAAGTGAACGAATGCGTCCTTTTTGCGAGTTAGTATCTACACAGAAATGGATAATATTTTTAGAGCGCGAGTTTTTAGTTTTAGGAAATAAAATGTATTAAAAAGAAATGGAAACGTGTCTGTGTGAATATACTATAAGTTCCAAACTTACGTATTAAGTGTGTACCTACTTGGGTGTGAAACCAATAAATTCTTTTAACACTACTGTATGTTTTCTTTCACATTCTTTACTAATATAAGCCACACCAACCAGTTTGGTTTCCCAAGGCCGTTGTGTTATTTGTTATTCGTTGTGTTATTTGTAGGTACAGTCGGGAAGATTCACTATTAAGCAAATTAACGCCCTACGTCAATTTGCCGTGTTATCTAATAGCCATTTCATACAACTGTCAGTGTGATTTGAATATAAGGACAATTTAAGTTTATGGCAATGACAAACTCCTATTTGTAGTTCCGAAAGAACCTGTAAAATTATCAAACGTTTACAGAGAACATGTATACACTTTTTTTTCTGTATGATATGTAGGTATGTAAATAAGAAAACCAGATGATTTTGCACACATATCATATTTTATTTTATTGATGTGTCTAACATACTTCCGTGAATCCATTTAGATAGAGATTATATCAATTATACATACATCATATTATGATTATTACAATATTTACTATAGAATATTTTAATAGGTACATAATTAAAATCGATTGGTTGCCAAACTGTCTTCTCAACAACTATAAGATTGGCCTTTAATTTACTTTGATATAACTTACCTTCTTAGGTGCCAACGTCACAATAAATGTCCACATATACAATATTAGAATTTATATTAATCAAAAAATGCTCCTAAGTTACGCACACTTGAAAAGGACTACAAAATTGGACTAGAAAGTTCCTGGTCATGTGCAACAATAACTATAAAACATTACGATTAGAGAGATCTAAAAATATTTCATTTATAGGACACGCTCAATAAAAAATCTAAAAACAAAATATATAGGTGCATAAATTATTATTCTTATACTGGGTCGAATTAAATTAGCTAACGAAACTCAGCAGACGTGATGATAACCCCAAAATAAATTGTAATTATAGTAGATTGTACAACTAGTGCATAAAATAAGCCATGTTAGTCCGAGACGTTTATATAGTGTATAACAGTAATTTCACTGTTCCAAAATGTTGCAAAATTGACGAAGAGAATAGCTAATTCCCGCCACAAAACTTATTAAGTTTTTTATTTTTAATTTTCAACATGATTGTGTCATTCGACTTGAGTACCTACTTCATACTGCCAAGTCATAAAAATGTTTCTTTGCGTTTTTAAATAATAAATAACACCTATTTTATCTGGTTTTATTAAATTAACGATAGTAAACACGGAAGTGATATAAATTAAAGTAAATGAAATAAAATTACGACTTTAATCTGCGACGTTTTATTGTGCCTGTGTGGCTGTTGGGCCTGATTATCTTAGTCTTAGAAAAACAAAAACTTTATGCACTAGAACATAAAAAGCGATTTTATGTTACCTACGCACAACATAAACACGAACTAAGACTAAGATAATCAGGCCCAACAGCCACACACGCACAATAAAACGTCGCAGATTAAAGTCGTTATTTTATTTAATTTGCTTTAATTTATATCACTTCCGTGTTTTCTATCGTTAATTTAATAAAACCAGATAAAATAGTTGTCATTAATTATTTAAAAACGCAAAGAAACATTTTTATGACTTGGCAGTATGAAATAGGTACCCAAGTCGAATGACAGAATCATGTTGAAAATTAAAAAAAAACACTTAATAAGTTTTGTGGCGGGAATAAGCTACTCTCTTCCTCAATTTTGCAACATTTTTGAACAGTGAAATTACTGTTATATACTTTATGCCTGTTTCATTTTCTCGCAATCGATGTGAAAAGCAGTGTTTAACTCGGGCATAAACGAGCCATTTTACCCCTCGACTTAACTATCCACCCTCGCCTGCGGCTCGGGTGGATATAAACGTCTCGGCCTAACATGGCTCCTTGTATGCACTAGTTGTACAATCTACTATTTTTTATGTTTAGATATACAGGGTGATTGGAAGCTGGGTGCAAAGCTTTAAGGCGAAGATAGTACAGACAATTTAGAACCATTTAAGCCATGGTTGTCTTCAACGAAGTCTTACCAATTTTTTTTACCTACTTTTTATGTTTTTTGTGTCTAATGACACAGAGGCCTAAAACATGCTTTGCTAGATTGTTTACACCTTACTTTAATTAAATAAATTATAAATTAGTTCAGTTATCATTCAATTTGTCCATAAATAAGCAGTTTACTTAAAATTTTGGAAAAAAAACAAAAATTTGGTAAAAAAAATTGGTAAGACTTCGTCTAAGGCAACAGTGGCTAAAATGGTTCTAAATTGTCTGTACTATCTTCACTTTAAAGCTTTGCACTCATCTTCCAATCACCCTGTATATTCCCTTCACGTCTGCTGAGTTTCGCTAGCTAGTTTAATTTGACCCTGTATATAATATTATTATACATATTTAATCACTTTAAATACTAAACTTCCATTGAATTTACAGTCCTAAGTCCTTGCACAGATCAAATCGTGCTTTTATTATTTTCGTAACAGGGAAAAGATCCTTCTTTCTATGGCACATCTTTACACTTTTATTGCATACTTGATCTAAAACAAAATTGATAATTATATTGCCACCTGGGCATAAATTAAAGTTGTGTTGTGAACTCGGTGTCGCAAAACGTAGATACTTAATTATACATTTATATATTCTAAATTACCCATTTCAATCTAATTAAAAGCTATATACATACATAGATCAAGTAAATAATATAACAATTAACTGCCTGCCGCCATTTATGTAAATATTTTGTCTTAAGTGCGGTGGTAACTGGTATGATACATTTATTGTTTCTCTTTCTCTGGTTCTGTTTTCTCTAACATGCTTTTTGCCACTTGCTCGTATAGGGATCGTTTGTATATCCGTGGCTGACCATCGCGCAGTCCATGGGGGTATATTCCGAAAGACGAATCATCGTCGAACCAGCTCGTTGTGGGCTGAAATGTAAGACAATATTTATATAAGTGGTCGTTAATTGACGAGTGTGGCCTACTGGATCAATTCCCAGGTCAAAACATTTTTATTGGGAATCCAGGGGACTTATAACATGTCTGACTGTCGTAATGTCATACCTCTGCTTTCGTTTCGAGAAGTTGTTAGGTACTTGCGTGATGTTATGTACAAGTTTCTTAGTAAGGGAACTCGGGCCATTTGTGGATTTATTCACCGACTAGCTGCGCCCCGCGGTTTCACCCTCATAAGTGTCGATCCCGTAGGAATATCGGGATAAAAGCTATCCTATGTCCTTCAACGGGATGCAATCTATCTCTCTGCTAAATTTTATCGAAATCCGTTCAGTGTTTTAGGATTGAAAAGGTAACATACAGACAGACAGACAGAGTTACTTTCGAATTTATAATATTTAGTATGGATAGTATGAATAATCGGCTATAGGTAGGTTATAAATAAAGTGACAATAGTTGTGGCAAACTATCGAACGGTACGTTGTAGTTACGTATGTAACTTAGCCCTGCCTACCTATATTTTGTGATGGAACTAAAGAAACAACACTATTTAAGTATCCATTAAATGAAATTAAAGAAGATTATATAATTACGGGGAATTACTGGTCCAACCAACCTAATAGGATTGACAGCACTATCCGAAGATTAAGAATTTGATACTGCGCAATTCGACCAGCTTTGCTGAATGTACTAAACACAGTAGATAAGTACGACTTATACTTTTTGGAAAGATTCCACCATATTAAGTTACGAATGTAATCGTTACTTAATATCGTAGAATAATAATAATGATACCACACATCGACGAACATCTGTCACAAGCTAATCTTTAATCAAACATAATACGGATTATAGGTGCAAGTTTTTTAAGGTCAACAAATGGCACATAGTATGATAGTGCTATCAGCGCTCAATGACCGTTAAATAAATATATTCATATCTAATATGTATATATCAATATGCGTCAATACTGCGAATTCGATTTGTTTGCGACAACGTGCAGCAAAGTTCAGTTTGATAATTAATTCGAGTCGTAAGAGCTATTTCAACATTCAACTCAAACTCAAGCTTTTATTTGAATTAAGTAAACCATTTACAGGTTCTAATTGTGAACTGGCAAAGAGTCTGTCAGTTAGTCAGAAAGTTGAACCTAGTTACCCATTCCAAATCGTAGATCTCTATGGAGAAGAACGGGCAAGAAACTCTAAGGACACGGGGACACCCTTTTTAATCAAGATGTAACAAGATATTACATTATTACAGTAACCTTCCTCAAATCTTGATTTGGGATACCTAATGGTTTTGAAGTCCTCAATATTTTCTTTAGTAGGTACCATTTTCCTGTCCTTGAAGCTTCGTGCTTAATTTTATCACGTGCAACCTTTATGTCGACACCGCCTTCACCGAAGGTCACATAAATGTGACACTCATTTATTTTTGATCGCGTGGGTCGAAAGGTTTGCGTCAAAGCTGCAGTGGGAAGCTTTCGTGTGACGCAGGTGTGGCGTCATAGGGCACACATGTCGCTAGCAATTAGGTTCACTAACCGAACAGGGGTTGACAGGGTTTCCTTTATGCTTGATAAGATAGACGTGAATAATAATGAATGAATGATAAGTATTACATGTGGGTGTTTTGCGAATTGTTCACTGATTTTTACTCATAAAGATTAGTCATATTGTCAAGCTTTGGAAATAGTGTTACCAAGATCTATATTTTTGGCAGCAAAGCAATACAATCTTTCGACAATGAAACTCGTGGTTCGACAATGAAATAAATAAAGTTGTAAAAAAAATAGCAGTCATTAAAGGCCTATAAACTTGATTCCTTTCGGCTATCCTTCCTGAAAAATACACTGTATGTTCCTCAAAAGGCCATCTCAGACACTAATCTGCATGGTCCTCATATTAAGAAACTCACCTCAAGTTTAAAGTTAAGGATATGTGCAGCAGTCTGGTATCTGGGCACGGTGGCAACGCGAGACACCGGGAAGTAGCCGGGGTGGCTCGCAGTCACCTCGTAGTGTCCCGGGGTAAGCAGGCGGTAGTAGTCACCATATGCTCCTATAATTAAATAATAGCATGGGTATTAACTACGGCAAAATAATAACAGCCGCACGGGTCGATCTATCAGGTTAAGCTACGCTTGCCGCGGTTGGTCCGTGGATGGGTGACCATCTTTACATACCAAGACCCCTCCGTGCCTCGGAAAGCATGTTAAGCCGTTGGTCCCGGTTGTCATTCGTGGATCTTTGACAGTCGTTGCGGGTCGTCAGGAGCCCGAAAGTCTGACAACCAGTCATACCAAGGGGTATCGTATTACCCAGTAACTGGGTTGTGGAGGTCAGATAGGCAATCGCTCGATGTAAAATACTGGTATTCAGCTGCATCCGGTTAGACTGGAAGCCGACCCCAACGTAGTTGGGAAAAGGCTAGGCAAATGATGCTTTTTTTGTATTTTAATGTGTGTACATAAATAATAAAATAAATAAATAAATAAATGATGATGATTATCTACGGCAAAAGACGCCCCCCCCCCCCCTATTATATGGGACTTCCGACTGACGAATGTAGGTAGTACTACACCAATGTATCTATTATTTACCAGATGTATAAACGTAAAGGAAACAAAAGGAGTATGCAAGGATCTTAGCAGGTTGCGTTCTATAGTTTCCGCCTACACCCATAGTTAAAAGGCGTGAATTTATGTATTATACACCTCTACCAACTTTATCGGAGAATACAGGCATGATATTATTATACCTAACAGTGTTTCCATATTATTTATCAAAAAAGGTCTAAGTTCAATGTCTAGTCTAAGGTCTTAATGATAACAAAAATTAGACGCACGAATAAATTCCGAGCGCGCTGTTCCGTTATTTAAAGAAGCTATATTCATATTCATATTCATTTATTCATAAAATATAAGCTAACAGTTTACACCAAATCGCTTATATCTATGCTAAATCTACAAAATTACACTAAACTCTTAATTACAACTTCTTAGACTAAAAAATAAAATAAAAAAATAAAAAACGGAGTAACATAAAATTTGTAAACAAAAAACAACCTTATACATAAAATTAGAAACTAAATAATTATTTCTTCATATTTAAGTAAATATACACATGTTTAGTGATTGTCGATCGAGAGTCAAAAAATAGATCTGCCTCAGGAATATACTTTAGAAAGTCATTTATTAACTTAATTGCTCTAGCAGTGGGAGTGTTGTTGGTTCGGGGAGCACGCCATGTAGGCGGGTAGCAGAGGAGTCTATGCTGCCGTCTTACAACGCCACGCATATACTGATCGGGAACATAAAAATTTATTGACTCTCGTAGAACGGGACTATCTATCTTATTTACTAATATTAGATAATAATTAATTATATGTGTGGATTCTCGCCTGAATTTGAGTGTGTCTAAACCTACCATTCCTGACACGAACAAAGAAGGATATAGAAAGGGGTAGTATCCATATTGACGTTTGTATAGGTATCTACAGAATTTACGTTGAATTTTTTCTATCATAATAGTGTACAATGACTCTTGAGGACTCCAAACTATTGCATTATATTCTAATTTACTACGGACATAGGCATTGTATATTTGTTTTATAACTTGAGTGTTCTTAAACTGAGATGATAATCTAATGACGAAACCAAGACATTTATTAGCGTCTTTGCAAGTTTTAAGAATATGCTCGTGAAAATTTAATTTGCTATCCATTATTACTCCCAAATCCTGAATCGAGAAAACACGGTCCATTGACGCGCCAGCAAGATTATATTCATTTCTAATCGGATTACGCGATCGGGAAAAAGTTATTGTTTTACACTTAGAATTATTAAATGACAATTTATTTTTTATACTCCATTCGACCACAGCGTCAATATCATGTTGTAGCGCTTCACAATCCTTAGCATCGGTTACAGAGAGGTACAATTTTAAATCATCAGCAAACATAAGGCATTTTGCGTTAGAGATGACAGTAGGTAAATCATTGATCACTATAATAAATTGTGTAGGACCAATGGTACTACCTTGACTTACCCCTGATCTAGTAAAGTACTCTTCCGACTTATATCCTTCTACCTTAACAAACTGTTTACAATCTTTTAAGTAGTGGGCCATGAATTTTAAGAGAGAAGTTGAGAATCCTAGTAATGCAAATTTGTTTAAAAGCACATCATTATCTACAAGATCAAAGGCTTTCTTGAAATCAAAGTATGCGGCGTCCACCTGAGAACCAGACTTAACTCTACTATTTATGTAATCAACAAATTCTATATGATTAGTCACTGTGGAGCGCCCAGGACGAAACCCATGCTGGCAATATAGGTAGATACTTGCTATAGGAACAGTCAATTTTTATATCAGTGCAGCATAAATAATACATTAATATTGATGTTACAGTTACGTTGTTGTTACTTGTTACAATAGTGTTTTGATAGCTTAGGTAGGTACCTAAGGTACGAATTGAGAGGGCATGAACCTGTGTGTCATTCGGTATAAACTTTGTTGCCTGCCGTGTGCTCATGTTTTCATAAGATCTTATGGATTGAGAAGGCATTACAATGATTTAATAATATTAACACATCAGTAAGAGTACATCAGCATCTGGCGTTTTTTGACTCACGTCGCGTTGACGCTACGCTTACGTCGAGCAGCCATGACAGTATCGTCGCCTTGACGTAGCGAAAGCACAGTATAACGTTTGACGAATGCAAAAGGTGCCGAACTACTGAAGCGATAAACCCGCTGGACAATTTATTTTCTATAACAAATATACTAGACAACGTTCATGTCACGCAGCCAAGTAGGTAAAGTCCAACACTCCAACCGCGGCAGATTTGCCAAAGATGTAAACAACAATGGCCGCTCGAAATTGAATAAAATCGATAACAAGAGTTTTTAATTCGTCTAAATCTCCGAGCTAACTAGACGAAAACAAATATTATCTACTTAAAATAAACACTCTTGTTTATCCGTTTTATTCAATTTCGAGTGGACATTGTTGTTTACATCTTTGGCAAATCTGCCGCGGTCGGAACTTAAATGCGAGCGTGAACATAAGTACGTATTAAGGACCGTTTCACAAAATTACTTCAGACCTTCAAACGCCCATTTATTTACGTAAGTATTTAATATAATTATTTGCCAACTTTATACGCATTTCTATTCAAGAAGAGTAATGATGCTCTTTTGTATTCAATCGGACCGTCAACCTATTTTCACATAGTTACGAAATAAAGATAATGCGTTCTTGTATGTAATCCGCATACTCTGTTGTACATGTACTTCTAAGTTGTACTCGTGTAAATGAATAGATAAATGTACGACACGTCTGCCTCGCTGGTATAGTGGTCGGAAGCGCTACTGCTGAGCATGAGGACCTTGGTTAGATTCCCGGGTCGGGCAGTGTTATTGGATTTTTCGTCCCTTTAACATGGGAGTTTGTTTAACTGGCGAAATGTGCGTACTATGGGTAGGTACACTTCTGTCCAGCCCATCCCGGAAACAAGGCGTGAGGTTATGATGTTACTTTATAAAAGGGCCACAGCCTGTGGTACATGGTACATCATATATTAGCGATAAAATATATTTAGGTAGAAATAGCAAATAGCAACAGACTGCGTACGTATTGTTTGATAACCTAAATGAATATCGATTGCGATATTAATAGTACAAATAATTTAGTAAAAGATTATAAACCAGTTGGGTCTCCACAGGGAAACACAAATACATACTTAGGTAATGTTTCCCTGTGGACAATTATTACAGCATCCACAATGGAATCAATGATATCATCAATATCATCTTCAAAGATTCCAATCTTATGCGATTGCGATGTTATCTTCTGTGTGATGTGAGTCTTATTTGTGCAGAATACACGATTGTTCTTTATTTAAATCTTTGCAGATTCCTAGGTACAACTCTCATTGAAACGTGTGATGCCATTCACTCCATCATCATAATTCTCCTGCCCTTATCCCAATTTATTTGGGGTCGGCGCAACACGTGATGCCATTCACTACAAATAGTAAATTCCTACCCCATTAAAACATTTATACAAGGTGGCAGGCAGGGACTTCGACGCGCAAACTGCCCCCATGAATTCAGCACATGATTCTAGCCCCCAAGCGTCGAAATTTTTCGTCGGTTATCAAAAAAAAAACTGCTGTTTCATAGAAAAGTGCAATACCTACGCGGTCGAAATGTATGGAACAGATAATTTTGTTTGAAAATCACAAAAATAAATACAGCTACATACACGCAACCCAGAGATGAACTACATAATCTAACAAAGTGCAGCGGGAGAACAAATGGTCCCAAATGAGTCAAGATGTCGCAGCAAGGAAACGCTTACTTACACCAATCAGTATCAATTACCGTACTGAATGCAAACAACCATTTATTTCCTTGCACCGGACCAAGAGTAGGTACGTTTACTTATTATTCTAGTTGTAATTGTGCCGCATTGTTCTACGTGTAGTAATAACAATTGCAACAATTGAAATCGTAACAATTGAAATGGTACCTAACAAGAGTATTATTGTTGTTTTTCAATAGGTTGTTGTATAACGGTTGTCGGTAGAGATGCTTTGATGGGAGCTACGCTACCGATACAATTAATATCTATGTAGGTACAGTCAACAAAAGAGATAAGTATGCAGGATCGTCGGATATACCTAGTTGAAGTTTAGTAAGAAACCGATGGATTTTCTCGAATAAAATTTAATTTTATTAATAGAAAACAAACAGCTAATTTATCAAATTAAATATCAGTCGATAACATCCATCGGTTTCTTACTAAACTTCAACTATATCCGACTATCCTGCATACTTATCTCTTTTGTTGACTGTACCTACGAATGAAGTTGAACGCCATCCATGCCTATAATTCTGACCTTTTCTTTTGAAGTTGGCAGCTTTGCACGTAAGAATCAAGCTCTTATCTACCCAAATATAGCTGAAGAAACAATTCTGTTATTGACGTTCAACAACATCCAGAAAAATATAATGAGACTTTTCTCATTATATTTTTATGCTTTGACTAGTAGGTGTCTATTTTATAAACTGCATTTTGTTTCTTTGCGTATGTTTTCGGGTTAATCAATAGATACAATTGTAGCCTAATAAAATAATTTAATCTCGCCGTGAAGTCTTTACCTACACTTAATATTATAAAGAGGAAAGATTTGTATTTTTGTATATAACGAATAAACTTAAAAACTACTGGACCGATTTAAAAAATTCTTTTGCCGTTAGTTAGCTACATTATCACTGAGTAACATAGGCTATATTTATTTAGTAGAAAAAATTAGATATCCTTAGAAATCACTACCAAAACCAACCCAAGGTGTAAAAAAATTTGCCATAAAATGTCTTTCATCGCATGCGCTGCGGAAAGTAGGTATTTATGATAGAACAAAAAAATGTTCTACAATATTATAGAACATCTCAATATCTACAAAAACTTCGCGAGACTATAATGTCCAACATTTGTAGTTATGTCACAACAACCACTTTTTTAAATTTTAAAAGTTGATAGAAATGCAGATCAAAATCAGACCATGTTATCTAAACCTTTGTATTAATTCTTATCCAAATAAATTATTTCACATTCAAGACTGTATACAGGTACCTACTGTGTACAGGTATTGATACAGTCCTATAGTATTGACAATGTCCGATTTCAATAATTCAAAAAGTAATTTACTTTTTGAATTATTGAAATCGGACATTCCATTCAAAAGATATTACGAAATTAAAAATGTCAATAGTATCTAATATATAAAAATCTCGTGTCACAGTGTTTGTAACAAAACTTCTCCGAAACGGCTTGACAGATCCTTATGAAATTTTGTGTGTATATGAGTATTCAGTAGGTCTGAGAATAGGACGTAAACTATTTTTTTTTTTTTTTTACTATTTTTTGTGTAGGCTAGGGTAGGGGTAGGGTAGGAGTAGGGTAGAGGTAAAGGGTAGGACACAATGCGAACGAAGTCGCGCCGGGCAGCTAGTGTACAATAATCTTATGCAACGTAACTTTAATTAATATTTTATACGCTTAAATATCATTACACATAGCAATCACCAAAATTAGACACAGTGCACCTATTAGGTAAAACAAATCGTGCTGCTTAAAATTAATAAAGATTTAATGACCTAACGGAATTTATGAAATCAAATCTTACCTGTGGTGATATCATGACGAATTGGTCTTGGCACAGGTCCAGTGATGTTGACGACGGATATTATAGCGTTCTGTATGAAGCCAGAGTCGTCAGAAACTATTCCTTTAATGCCAGTATGTGCCTTCCATATGTAAGCCAGCATAGCTTCACGGTTCCTCTCCCATTCATTCGCCAGGGCATTCGCAGGAGGATATTTGTCACAGCCTAGTTCCAGAGTGATTTCGAACGCGTTTGTGGCAAGATAGTTGAAATCTTGCATACCTGGAAAACCCTTAAATTAATTATGGGAACTAAATTTACTGGTCTGTCCAATACAGAGGTGCTAGGAACTCTTATTAGACTGAAATAGGTAGTTCACAGAAGATATTATAATTATCAGAAGGGCTGGCCACATTTACAAGGCCAGCAAGTAAGTAAACACCTGACAGAAGCAGGCGCAGAAAGTGAATTATAGCAAAGCTGAAAGCTGTCGAGCAACATTCAAACACAATAAGTCATTTGGAAACGGAAAAATAAGTGCTTACGTCGACACTCATTTTTACTCAGCTATATCTGCTATGTACCTATATGGTTTATTAGATAAACTGTCATGCATTGCTAATCGCCCTTAACATGTTGCCGTACAAAAACAATCACTCAACGACGCTCGCGTGCGTGTTACAATTGTTATGATTAAAAATCATTAAACAATGCAGCTAAAATTAGCACTGCTAAGCCATCCGTGTTTCATGGTCAACTCCAGCTGAATGTAAATGCCAGAACATAAAGTAGGTAGGTATAAAATCAAGTGATCCATTGCTTACGCTTCCTGCTTCTCGGACTTCCTACGTTATTAAAGGTGTAATTTTTAAAGGACAAAAAGTTAAGAATCGCTTTTTTCTGTTATTTAATCGATTGTCTACGCCAACTCATAAGTAGTCAGTGCTAAGACTGTTCATCTTTTGTGACACTTATATTGATGCTATGTTAATAAATATTAGAATTAGAAATTGGTAGCTTGTTTGAACCTGTTTTTTTTTCTGAAGTTGAAGTTAAGCTTTACCATCCAGTTATACGAAGGCCGTCTATCAAATACACGAATGTAAATCTATGTTCGTTCTTTTTAATTTTTAATAATAAGCTCCACCGCCGCCGCTTGTCTGATTGACCGGAAAAGGCAGCAGACTAAAATGAATGGAAAGTATGGGGGAGACCTTAGCCCAACAGTGGGAGTAGGTTTTGAATAAAAAAAGAATGAGCTCCACAAATAGTCGTAATGCACCTTTTTTATAACAACTACAAAACAGAACATTGCTGGCCACTTATCCTAAGAATAAGTAAGTGAAATGCCATAAGATTCAAAGGAAAAAATAAATTTATTTTTAATATGGCATCGTTTACATTTTTCTCATCAAAGCTGTCAGTAACAGTTTTCTTTAATAAAATATTAACCAAACTTTTTTCAGCCTCTGTTGTATGCTAATTATCATTTGTTTTTTTACGTTTACCTAACCAAACGTACGCAAAATACGCGCATAGCCGTGGAGTTGCGGACACCAGCCCGTATTACCTTACCTAACCAAACTTCAGTAAGGTTTGTTTTTAATTAGGTAGGTACATAACAAAACCGAAAATACCGACGTGTCTTGTTACGAAAATTTTATCATTTATTGGACAATTTAAGAACATGGACAAGATCTTAGAGCAAGTAAATTACTAGCAACAATTTTTTTCTCCTCACCTCCTTTCAGGCTGTACCAAGCAGCTCCATTAGTGACTCCTCCTTGCTTGCCAAAGTTGTATGTAGCAGAGTCATCAGAGCTGGTCGTATGGCAACCGCGACGGGTAGCCGAAGCCATGTCTGCGTGGGCGGACGCGTACGTCATAGCTAAGTCCCTACAAATACGTAATAAGGCTTTTAATAAACTTTCCTGTTTATAATCATTTTAGATTTTACTTTCTCTTTAAAAGTTTTGATGTAGGGTTCCTATGATTCAGATGCCTTCTAATCACCACCTTACATCTTGTGTACTAAAATCTGAAATCCATTACTTAAAACCTAGTTTTTTTAATGAGTATTATTTTTTAGTCCAGGGTATGAATATGATGAGAATTTGAAAACATTCTCTGTAGATTGTATAGCTTGTTACCTGAATGTATCATCATCAGGACTAGCAGAATATTCAGAAACCGGTGCACCACTTCGGCTTTCATCATACGGATAGTTGGCCACAAGGTCACCTCCATGCATGGCAGCACTCAACACAAATGGCACCGACATTACCCAGCGCATAACAGCCCTGGTTTCAGGCTCCAGCTAAAATAAATTGATAATTTATACTATCTGATGTATTGGGGGACTAAAATTAAACTTGTTGTATAATTTAAAACAGTCTGCCTTTACATAATAAAAGTGCAGCACCATTTAGTCTCAACCAGCGTTTCCTTGTACAATAATAAAATATGAATAATACGAAAATCTCACCGGTGCAGCAAGACGGGTCAAGTCTTTCAACAAATGGTTGTTGTGGTCGATGCCCTGGCGTTCATATTCAAATGTTATGGCATCCAAGTCTGGGAAGTTTCTATTTAAATCCACTGAATGGTTATTTGTGCGGCCAAGGAGGTAATCTAGGGTACCCTGTAAATATTAATACATTAGACTAGAACATAATTTATAGTCATGACAGGTACATTATTTTCTGATAAATAACACCATTAAATAATATTACATTATTGTTTTAATAGGATGTCCAGGCCACTTACTGTATCTGTGGATAGTGCCCATCCATCTGGATTCATAGATGGAAGTAAATGGATCCGTGTAGAATGAATAAGAGCGCGGATTCGACGGTCGTGACTGTTATACTGGTCACAAAGGTAATGGGCTAGGCCCAAAAGTAATTCGCGTCCCAAAACCTCGTTTCCATGGATGTTACCAACATATTTTACTTCGGGTTTATCTGTATTATTAAATAAATGAAGGTATTCATAAAATTATTTTAAGAGTAAAATTTTAAGAAGTCGCAAAATAATAATACTTTACTTACAAGGCTGATGAAATCCAGGTGTGTCTGAAAACTCTATAACATACAATGGAACACCACAAACTGATGGTTCAGACAAAGCATAAACTCTCGTAATATTAGGACATTTTGCGTGAACTTCTTCTAGAATTACTGGTAGTTGCTCATTATTATGGTGTCTCCAAACAAACTCAGCTGACGTCGTAATTAAGAAAGCGAGGCACAAAAATAGATAAGAAGCCATATTTCCGTTTTAAATAGGAATTATACACAAAATTATCAGAACATTATTTTCGTAAAAGTAAATCAATGATATACACAACAGCACGTCCAGCCGCCGAAACAACTAAACAAGTATCGATCGATTTTCCCGCCAGCACGCACACTAACATCAAAATTGATGACGCAAATCCACCACACTCTTTAGAGAGATCTAATAAAAATCGACTAAATCGTGAAATTGATGACTAAAAGAATAGACATACGATTAATTCGTCAATAAGATTCGAACAATAAAGCATGAAAGCCACTTTGTAATAATATTATTCATCCTCTGTCCTAAATAAATTATAGTAAAATGAATAAATGCTTATTCTTTTTTGACGTGTGAGGCGCCTGGCGGCCTCGCCTCGCAAAAAATATACAGGGTACACTATAAAAGCTCTTTTAACCATGTGCGGGTGTTTGTAGTCTATGGTATAATAGAACTTGGAAACAAGTCTTTTGAGATCAGCTTATTAAAAATTAATGTATCATAAAAATATCAGTGCTGGCTGCAAAATAATTTTTATTTTTGCTGTATTGACGATTCAATGATTATTATTGAGTAAATATGGACGTAGGTAATCGTTATTTTTCACGATCAGTATTTGAATAGGTACGCTCACCAAAGTTTAGGGATCTTTCAGAAATTCAAAACGATTCGGAAAAAATAACGATTTGTCCAATGGGCTATAACTACAATATCCTACCTAACATTATGCTGTTTTAATTTTATAATCTCAACATTTCGTTATTTTATTCATTTGCAAGATAGAAAATCATCTGAGGACCTACAGCCAGCAATTTTGTAAATGTTAATATAAAAAGTTTCTTTATTTTGACAAATCTTAAATACAATATTTGTATAATGTAAATAATTGTTTATTTAATACTAAAATATACATAATATATTATGATCAGCCTATATGTTCCCACTGCTGGGACACAGGCCTACTCTCTTCAAGAGGGAGTGGGCTATAATCTATCACATGGGCCCATTGCGGGTTGGTAGATGTCACATGTCTTCAAATTTTTGTTTCTAGGACATGCCGGTTTCCTCACGATGTTTTCCTTTACCGTTTTGAGAGCAGTGGTGATGAAATAATTTACACAAAGTAAAGCTCCTGTCTGGGTTCGAACCTACTCATAAGTCACGGCCGTTAGCACCGGGCCACCACTGCCCAGCGTTACTACGTTGGAAGGCAGTGTTGATTCTTTGGCCTAAAAATAGGCCAGCCCTCTGGTCACGAGAAGACTCGACCAAACGGTTGGCGATGACTCGATGAGCACTCGGACCCCACGGCAACAAACGGCTCAATAAGTCAACAAGGTCGTTATATTTTATTAGGAAGATGGTATGGCGCGAGGGTGTCGAACAGTTTACATCCCACACCAAAGGCCTATCCAATTTCCAAGGTATTTCCGTCTGGCCTCTTCCCATCATCGCGTCAGCGGTGCCAGCGGTGACAAGAGCCCACAACGGATGATGTAATTAATGCTATCGTGCCAACCGACCAGCGCTCTTACTTCCAAGATAGGCCATGGTGTCTGAGGCGGTTGACTGCTTCACCGAATTGACAGCGATGTGGAGCCCCGCAAGGAGCGTCCAGACGCAGACTTGAAGCGAGCCGGAAACCTGAAACTGGCGTTAACCAGCATAGTGCCTATGTTGGGTGACGGTAGCGCCTGACGCCAGAGGCCCGACTTCTATTTTCCCACAACCAGCAGGCGGGCACGCTCAGCAGTATTGGTGGACATATTAATGAGGTTATTCCGTACCAACCTGCAGAGCGGCTCATCCCAGTGTCTCTGGGAAGACAGGATCTCGGGCTAAACCGTATCCGGACTAGTCACCTACCAGACGTTCACCGCATCGGTCAAACATGGCACTTCAGAGTCAACCTGAGAAGGGGTAAAAAATGTTGTGGTTAACTTTTCGGTGCTGTGGACCGAGGACAGGATCGCCGCGTGCCGATAACCTTACACGGGAAATTTTGCGGACGCCGAGCCTGATAGGAGTACCTGATAATTGTGAATGCCGAATGTAAATTAAGTTTAGAAAGTCTATCCGAAATATCGTTAAAATGTTTAAATTTTTTCGTCAACGAGTGGTGAAAAACCGTCTTCTAAAATTGGGGATAATAGGAGGTGCAGTGATTCCAAATTTTTCACATCTCGGGCTATTGAATTGAATATATGTATAGTTGATTGTCTGTCGATATTGTCGCAAACTCAGACTAAGTGAGGATACTTAGTCTGAGGTCGCAAAGGTTTTCGCATTTTGAGTAGTTGAGGTCAAGGCCGATGGATTGGAACTGCTGCTTTAGGAATTGGAGATTTTTAAGAACAGTGTCTAAGCCACCTAGCCCTAGAGTACCTATCATCATCTAAATACCACACTTTAAGTTTTGAATTTAGTTGTTGTATTATAGGGTGGATGGATAGCCATACTAAAAATGACTGGCCCCAGAGTGAGCATCCAACTCCAGATTTCAAAAAGTTGTGTCTAAATTAGGTATAGTAATTTTGATGGGCCTGCCTGTAGCACTACCACGAACTACTTTTTTACTTCGCCAACAAAGTGAAGTGAAGGCGTTCTTAACGTCATCCTTAGGGATGACCTCACCTATACCTGCATTTTAAAAACTAGAAAGGGCATGTAGGGCAGCCTCGCAACCCCCTTTGGATCTAAAGCCAAGCTGTAGGATCTGGAACTTGTTTTTTAAAATTTTGCCGTACAAATTGCAGCATGTTTTGGCTGCCGTATGCCTGTAGATGCACCAAACGGCAGTGGGGCGAATGCTACCGTTCATCTTATATGCAAGCCAGATAAGGTAGCCCCGTACAAGACAGATGACGGCATCATTCACACCGCCGTTAAGCATCAGGTTATTTAGAGCCACAAGAAGCGATTCACCAGCTTCCCCGGTACCTGAACTCAATAAACCTTAAATGCTGAGAAGTCAGACCGTTGAGACCGTCGGCGAAACCACTTCAGAAGGAGTTCACGGCTGCAATCAGCTGACTATTCGCAGGCGTTGAATGTTTACTCTCCAGGGCTGAAAAAGATTCTGGAGAGCAGGGTGCCACTACATCGATGCGGCCAGGCGATAGCCTCCCCTGATGCCACTGCCACCTTCCCTTAGTTTGGATTCTACATGAGCCTTTTAGTGAAAGGTTAATGAAAACAGGTAATTTTGGAAAAATAAGTGTCGAATTATTACAGTCTTTAATTTGGTTTGTCTTTTTTTATTGTCACCAAATGCTGTTCCCAGCGCTATATGAATTCTTCTTAGTCGCAAGGCGGAGACATCGCATTTAGAGTAACAGAACAGACCGCCTCGCGAGTTCGCGACCCGGGGAACTCCCTTTTGAACAGGGGAGAATTTTTAAAATTAGTAAGGGTTTTCTACAGTGTCTGGTCTGAAAGTATTGAAGTTAATTGATTTACAAAACTGCTGACTGTTGGTAGGTTGTTTTTTGGCTGAAACTGGTTCTACACCTATGATTTAATTGTCAATGAAGGTTTTTAGTTGTAGGAAGGTAGGTGAGAACGAAATAGGTCCATTCAATGAAAAATTGCTCCGTATGTTCTATTTTTTATTAAGTACTAAGTAGGTAGGTATATATACGTACAAAATGATGTAAGTAATCTAAGATATCTTATTGATTATATACCTACTCTGTGCTAGCAAATAAAAAGCTAACTTGTTTCACTACACTAGAATGTCAACAATTTATTAAAAGTGCACAAGCTCCTTCTTCGTTCTTCGATGGTGCACATACAATTCCCCCACAAAAATCGTTGTGGAGACCACTAGCCCAATTGCGTACACGATAAAAACGCCCTGAAACAAAACAAACGTTAGGCAGCCCTTCATTCAAGTCAGCTAGTGGCACTCGCAACCCGTCTGGACATTAGGCCTCCCCAAAGTGCTCAGTTTGGGTGTACCCAAATCGGGTGTTGTAACACCCGATTTTCTGCCGTCCTAATTTAGTTTTTAATAATAGAACTTATAGGTAAACTTTAGATAGAAAATAAAGAGATCTATAGTCATCTAAATTGCAAATACTCGTACCTACATTTCATTACTAGGTAATTTGACGCAAGTAAGAAGGCAGCGAAACTTCACAGACGTGTTGGATATCGATATCCAAACACGAAAAAGAACATTATTTATGTAAAGTCATACTTCAAGTAACATAGGTACCTACTAAAAAAATCATCAATCCCCACGACCACCAACGTGGGACCCATCACGTCTATGGAGTTTCGCTAGCTAGTTTAATTTGACCTTTTCATGTAGATAGATATTACATACCACAACATTGTCAAGATTCAAAGGCTCCAAGGTACCGACATCATTCTTGGTTCTCGACAGTCTCACTTCTACTTGAACTTTGTAATTCAAGTGCTTTAGCGCTACCTGCAATTAAATGCTGCAATTTAGTAGGAATTACAATAAGTGGACAATTATATAATACACCCACAGTGCAATCGATAAATGATGTGAAAGGACCACATTGCAATAGGCGACTTAGGTAAATGTCTTTTAAAAGGAGAGGTATTAGAAGGCAGGAAGTTACACAAAAATATGACACCGTAATCCGCTAGAATGTTGGTAACTTTATCAAAAATAAGTAATTAAAATCTCCGAAAAAAATCTGCAAGCCTACGCTGTCCTACTCCTAGGCAAATACCTTCCTCCACTCCTTCCATCTTTCGCGAGCCCTCGCGTTCAGAGAAGGCTATCAAAATAAAAATTTCTGAACCTGAGTTTCCCAAGCTAACAATAGTCCGGACTGGTGGAGCCGTCCCACCAGTTGACTGACTTTCTCCGTATACGGAGAGCTCTTCCTCATCATCACCACACACTGCTCGTAGTAGAAGTCTTCAATCATCAGCATCATGTCCAAGATGGCTTCTTGCGTTACGTACTCGCCTATAGCGAAGTTACCTATAAGATTATGTTTGGAAGTAAAGTTATACCTACGTACAGTAATTTATTTTGAAACCACTAAATAGAAAATCATCGCGACCTACCTAATAACATGTTTATGCTATTAATTGACTACCTATATTAGATACCCAAGTAAGTGTAATTCAATCAAAAAAAGAAAACGAATTAGAAAACGTCTATGCAAGTCACAAACATACTCTTAGTGCGTTGGTCCACCGTAGCCGTCGTCACCGAGAACGAGATGACGGCGTCGAAATAGCAATAGATAAACGTTTACTATTGCCAAGTGATCACCGTACATCCGTCGCTCAAGTGCCATCATCCCGGCTGCCCAAGTATCGGTAGTTGACGTGACCACTAGAACTCGGCCCGAGATTGTGACGGGCCGAAGTGACAGCAATACGAAGCACGTTGGATCTTGTCCATACACTGCCGACTCACTCACCGACGCCGCCGTTCGCCCGGCTTTTGTTTGTCTATCATAACACACTGAACCGCCGAGTAGGTACGGTCACGGTGAACAAATGACCGCCGTCACCGGGACGTCACGTTCGTTTCGAATAGTCTCGTTTTTCGGTGACGTCCCGGTGACGGCTGCGGTTGACAAACGCCCTTAGCGTCATTGGCTACCAAAAAGAGAGAGTGATTTTAATTTTCGCGTTTTTTCCTCAGCGTTGCACTCATTATTGCCATTTGTTAGCCAATTCTATTCTGTAAGCAGACATCACAAATATTAAGTATCTGTGCGGTAAACTTGAATAAAATATTTACCTGCAGGTAACTTTTCAATACTGTATGCCATAGTTCGTGTGAAACTTTTTTCTTTCAATTTATCGAAAGAATAAATGCGAAATTGGCTCACAAGCTGTTTTACCAGAGGCTGGAATCAAATATGCGGATTAGGTACCTACTTTCAAAGGTTTTTCAATCAATGGCTTTATTTTGGATTAGGTATCCTTACTTCAGAGGACAAAGTTAGAGAAAATATCCATGCATCATGTGTAGCGCCCCATTCCAGTTCTCTATCCACAATGTCTTGCACTGTATCTATAGATGGCTCGTATTTGGGCACAGTGAACGTGGAAGCAAGACCAGCTCCATAAGCACTGCTCAGAATTAGCCCAGCTATCAGCAACCAACCAGTTATACTTCTCATTTTCCATGAAAGACTTGAAGTGTTTTCGTATTGGGACTGAAAGATTTCCAATCTCGTTTTAATTTATACGTACCTATTATCCTCCGCAAAATAGGCATTTAGATATTTTTTTTGCTTTTGTATCACTAGAATGCGAAATCGATTTGTTTGTGAATTGTGATCGACGATATTCATAAAGCTGTGTAAGTACCTACTTTTGTTTGAAATGTTGACTAATCGCTACGCTAAACATTTGCATCGCAAACAAATGCGTGGTCATCAACTTGCAGTTGTACCTCATAAAATGTTTGAATATAGGTACCTGGCTAGCTACACATAACAAAATATGTGGACGCGTCAAGTAGTAGGTATCTACTAGTAATTTTGCTTATTGTTACACAGCTGCATAAAAAAGAATTGTTATGTTTTTGTTAGTTATACCACGGAAACTCGTTATACAGTCTGCTGTTAGTATTTGCGAAACGATAAACATTTCAGAATCAAATAACTACTTAGTAGGTAGGTACGCCGGGGAGATAGGCACCAATTGATTTTCAAATACTTAGGCAAAAAAGCCTAAACACACCTAAGCAGGTTATCTCTCTGCTTCATCCAGCATGTAAGTAGTTGTTATATTCATGTCGTAACCTAACATGTTACCTACTTGTCCGAGCATCATCCCAAAGGAGTTAAGAAAAGGGTATGAGGTGGTGGCATATCCAAGTACAGTTATCATTCCAATTGATGCATAGAAATAAGTGAAGACTACCGCAAGCCACATATACCAAGTGAAGGGCATCAAAGGCATCTCCAAACTTGACAATAACCTGGAATAACCAATCGGAAAAAAAGCATCAGAACTAGTTCACCTCCTAGTGTTACATTAAACAAAAAAGTTGGATCAAAATTAACCCACGTCTTACAGCAACTAAAAGTATCTCAATAAAATGATAAAAATGCGTATAAAAAGATATGGCATACTTCCGAACCGAAAAGTGAAGATTGTCTAGTATTTCTCAATATTGTAGCTATATAATATATTCCTGGCCCTGAACCAATTTTCATAGCAATTTTTTTATATGTTAGACTGTAAGGATGGCGTTCGGAAGTAGGTAGGTATGCCATCTTTTTATACTCATTTTTTTTTTTCAGATACATCTCTTTGCTCTAGGACGTGGGTTAATTTTGAACCGTGCATGATCCTTCTTTAGGTATGATGTCCATCTCACCTAGGTGCTGGAGTGATGCAAGTAATAGCAGTCCTTACACCAGCTGAAGAAAAATCCAACACACGCCATTCTTCGTACCAAGAATAAAGGGCAGCTGAGAATCAATTTGTTATATATGAGACATGTGATTAAGTACATTTCCTCTATTTTAAGTACGTTATTAAGAACTTTACACTCACATATTCCCATGTCTGACCTATCCTCCACGACACTTCCAATAACTCCAATGCCACCCGTTTCGTTTGGATAGATTTCTCCCCACTGGTTAACATCTTCTCTAACGATTTCAACGGTGCAGTTTATCCATCTGTATTTAAAATTTAAAAACTTTTATTAACAAGAAGCTAGATCCACTTTCTTTAGCTTGGTATCTTACCTGCAAAGTTCATCGACTATCCTTATCTCCACACCATCTCTGCCTGAAGGTTCAATAGCAGTGTCTAAATCCAACAACACGTAAGGTTTGTAAGTAAAACAAGCCACCTTTACCGTTTTCCCGTATAAATTAGTCATATCGTGAGGAAATAGATTTGCTTGGTTTTCAAACTTTTGTGAACAAGAATCCCAACGATCCAAGTATTTAGGCAGATGCGTTTCTTCATCTGGACCAACAAACTGGTGTGTAATCAAATCGAATGTTTTGCAGTTTGAATTATTACTTGCAACGTTTTCAATCATCAACATGTTTGGAACAAAAATGCTTCCTTTCATCGAAAACACCAATGAAGGCAGGTCTATATCATAATCTTCGTTGCATTCCTCATCGAATGGCAAGAATATAACTTTCCTATCACTTCTTCTTACGTTTGCTTTATGAACAACTGATTCAAAAGCTGTCATAAACTTTTGCGGTTCTTGCATACGCACTATGTAATCGGAACACCCCATTTCAGATACATTGAGTATCTGTCCCACCAGATTTTTTTCATTTGGGATTAAAGAAATGAAACTTGTTGTCAAGAAGAACGTTAATGGTGCATCCGAAATAAACGTTACGCAGTATGCCGACTCTAAGTACTGTTTGATAATTGTATTTATAAGTAGTTCTAAGGGCAATAAAGTCGACGATGTCGAGAATAACATCTTTGACCCAGACCAGGTACGGAATGACGATAAAATGGACTGCTAATCGGACTCGAACCTATAATTCTAGCTCACTTAAATGTTTTAGGATTCCATAAATAATAGAGCGAAATAAGAAATCGTTTCCGTGAAATTATAGATATTGCTGTAGAGCAGAAATACTTAGAAAATGCCAAAATAAATACCCATATTTTAATGAAGTATATTGCTTGATACGGTCACTACGGTTATAATAGGTAAAAGTGTTTTATTTTCAAACTTCTCCCTCGACCTTTGCTATATGCGTGCATTTTGCGTGCTAGTACTCCTATATTATAGGTACCCACATGATATTGACATTTTATTTTAGCTAGCTGTGCAGACATCAGACATTTATTTAATCTTTATTTCATTGTTTTTTTTTGGTGCATGTTTTTAAACATATAAACTTATAGTTCCTAGAGAAAAACCTAGAGGTATAACCTAATGTTTAAGTACACCCAAATACACCGCTAGCTCTCTCTCTCTCTCTCTGGCAACTACTTTTTTTTAATAGGTACTATTATTAAATAGTATTAGGTTACAATTACACCTCTACAGCTACACTCAAAACGATGAAGGAAAACAGCGTCAGGAAACCGGCATGTCCTAGAACCAAAAATTCGAAGACATGTGACATCTCCCGCGCTGGGCCCGTGTGGTCGATTACGGCCCACTCCCTCACAGGCCACAGGACTCTCACAAAGAGGCCTGTATCCCACCAATGGGAACATTAATAAGTAGGCTGATTATGCTAGCTACACACACCGCAAAGACTGATTAAAACTTAATTAAATTGATTATATTTTACGCAGAACCCATAGTTTTTATTAAAAAAAAGTCGCAAACATTAAATAAACACTTGAAAGCTGTTTACCGGTCACTTAAATATTATGAAAGAGCATTTCGTTATACAACCGCTATTTACCATCATCAGTTTTATTTACTATCATAAACCATTATAAGCGGTTTCAAGGAAAATAGTTATGATAATTGGAGTCGTAACAAAGAGGTTTCATTATGATACCTATACTTAAAGCTCCTATAGTGTCAACATAGAGGTGGAGCAAAACGTAGGTTGATAAATAGCCTGAAGATTAAACAAAATAATAATTTATGTAGATGACTTTGTGTTATGTCGGCTGCGCTGAACAGAAACCACTAAAGCTAATGGATATTTTGTTATTGTTGTGCGACAAGACACACGCGGTTAGCGCCACCTTTGATTTTAGAACATGTGAGCTGTCTTGATACTTGCATCTTTTCCCCTTAAAAATTTTTGCTCTTCCCCTTTTTTATAAACTTGTACTCACTTGTAGATAATATTATATATTTAATATTATATATTTTTGTGTTAGCTTGTATAATATATTTAACTAAATTTCACTGTAAATAAAAATAAATTTGCATCTTATTGAAAAATTCTAGAGTTTAGAATAAAGTTTTAATGATGCTTATGGTCTTGAACCACACCCTAATCGACAAAAATATTTGACTAAAACTTGCAACAGATTCGGTAGATGAGTTCAAGAGTCAAATAAAAAACAGATAAGTCTAAGTTAAACTGAGATGTAACTGAACATGTGCAAGTACTACCGGGGGTACAGCTAACTATATCCATAACAGCTAATAATGGAACTGCAGTTTTGTTTACTGTTAGACAACGCCGTGTCTGTTATTTAATATTTAAGCAGATACGGCGACAAACGTAACATAAACGAATCCAAATATTGACTGATATTTCAAGGTAATTTTCTTTCCTCTATTCATCGTACAACAACTATCAAAAACAAGATTTCATGGCATATTAGTTTTTTACGTCCACTGTAGTTTTGCCTCAAAGTTTATTGTAGAGACGTTTTCGTAGAAATCTGGAATGATAGTATTTCTTAATTTACAAATTAACAAGTACAAATAAAAGAATGCAGAATGAAGACTGTTCTATCGCTGTACAAAGTGTGTGTGGTCGGCAGCTTCCCTGCCGCCGTCGACTAATTAAGGAACTCCCGAAAAAACTGACTACTTCACACGCACCGACTGCGGTTACACATTGCTATATGGATCACACATTCAAACCGCAAGTTCATCACTGAATATTTTCTACGTTTGTAATGTAGTCAAGAAGTGCCTAAGTACATAATATCTAAGTGCCTACATTTTAATTTTATAATTAAATGAAATACATACCTACTTAGTAGGTAGACTCGCTCATAATATATAGATAAGAATTATCTGAATGTATCGTTATAATAAAAAAGTGCTACGGTGCTACGGTATCTACTACGGCGCGCGGCGTAGCACCACTTCTATTCTGAATTATTGTAAGTCCGAATTGATCCATTATGTCTTATTTTATAAGAATTTCCATTTGTCATCTCTTTTGTTTCTCTAGTTTCAGAAGTTAGTGGTACAGCGATTCGCACTTGAATCTAGAGATCCTGATAACAAACAATTGTAATATTACTGCTCAATCTTGACATGTTAATTTTTAATTTTTAATAATTGTTATTTTCCTCAAATTTATGCAACGTTATTTCTCAATTTTTTTTATTTTTATTTTGTCTACACCATTTGTATTATGAATGCTCAATATTGGTACCTATGTTAATTTTTTTTTTTTCCTTCTATTTTTATAATTTGTGTGTTCATAATTTACTTTCTCTATTTTTATCGTGTTTACACCTAGTTATATGTGCATGCTGTGGTCTCCTGTAATTGAAGGAGCACACGTAAAAGAACCTTTTTTATTATTGTAAATTTCTATTGTGTATGTGTATCCTTTGTTGGAGATCCTCAATAAATAAATAAATAACATCTACATATGGCAGTTGTCATAATACGTACCTATGCTGTTTGAACAATGTCCTTTCATGATGATTCATTATAACAAGATAATAACTAGAAATCTTGTTGTGCATCAAGAAAATCTAAGTACTTAAAATAGAACAGAGTCATTTTCTCTAATGAAAAAGTATACAGTTTAAGTAATTTTATTATCTAGCCAGCGTTACAGGATACCCAATAAATTATATTTACATAAACAATTTTCTCAATTGATTATAAAATCCATTTGTAAAACAAAAACATTGTCACTCTTATTATGACAGGGCAATGCTTAAATTGGCTTGAACATACACAATGTTTGTACCTTTTTCCACAAAATAACTAATTCAGCTCTCGACCGGGGTGGACGTTATCAATGCTAGCTAAAATATTTTGAAGCTTAATTTCAGGGGTGGAAGATCTGAAATGCAGTGTAGTAAAATTAGATGTATATCACAAATCCCTAAATTCGTGTCCATAGTCTGCAGGTTGTATAAACAGTAACATTAGCCGGTGCGGTGACAAGCGCCAGAGTGCTGCACTGATGTGTAATACGATACATCTGTGTGTTATTTTGCTCGAGTTTTTTTTTAACATCTGTTTTATCGAAAAGTTTTTAATAAACATAAAAAAGCTTGTAAAAAGAGTCAGTAAGTAACCGCAACCTTTATTTTTGCTTAAACACATTTAAGTACAACAAACATTCTAGATAGTAACAGATTACAAGCATAAATTATTCCTTCTTCCTAAGCTTTGCGCTAGAGATCTCGATGGCCTGCAGCCAATGTTTGATTTCTTCAGGGCACTCGGGCTTCTGATCAGCTCCAGGGATACCTTGGAACAGCCTGTCCGCTTCCACATTAATTAGGTTCTGTCGCGACATGACTACGGCACGCACGAATCCATCGTTTAGTGTGATGAACTTCTGTTCAATGAACAATGTTTTGTCTTCCCAGTAGGCCAGCTGTAATAATAGGGACATAGGTTTAGGAACATATAGTATCTATTGAGTTACTTATATGAAGCTTTGCAAACTTCCATGCTAAACTCTTATTCTAAACTGATAAATTAGTAAAACCTGATGAGCGTCGCTATACAGGGTTATTGGAAAAACACCAGCAACCTCTTAAGAGGTCATTGTACTCATCATTATGAACAACTTTTACTACGGGACCAAACCTGAAATCGCGCTATAAAAATCAGCTGTTCCCTACATTTTGACGAGTTATACGAACATAAATGTAGGGAACAGTTGATTTATTTTTCGCGATTTCAGGTTTGGTCCCATAGTAAAAGTTGTTCATAATGATGAGTACACTGACCTCTTAAGGGGTTGTTGGTGTTTTTCCAATAACCCTGTATATTTTGTTTTATTGCGCATTTAAAAGCAATAACATTTCCATTGTCTTCAAACTGAAGATTTAGGTAGCAAAGAAGTTATCATACTAATATAATAATAATGCGACTGGTCATTACATAATACGTGAAATGCGTCACAATAATGCCCATCCCAATGAATTAACTTGAAAGGTATTGTCAACGCTTGTAGTAGGTATGCGTCATACCTCATATAATTAACATGTAATTACTTAATTAATACCTATCTATACAGTAAGAACGATAATCGCAAAGAAACTCACCTTAGTTTCGACCTTATAGGCAGAAAATATGGGGATGGTTCTCCTGTAGCGAATGCTCGAAGCGCCCTGCAGAGCGTGGCCATCGACCGCCTTGATATTCTCGTAGATACCGGTGCGGTCATAGAAATGGAACCTAGCGAAATCCAACTCTCGAACATAACGAGCATTGTTCATATGCCTTAGGAAAATATCCACATCTTGCGTCGTGCAGAAACCTGAAATAGAAAACAGTAAAATATGTAAAACTACGTATCATCAAATATTGTTGTACCTAACCCCACTGTACCTTCCTACCTATCGTTTGTATCTAATTTAGGTTCTTGGTTTGGATTATTTAGATAGGCGTCGAAGATGAGCAATTATTTCGAAAAAGTTATCTTAAACACCTAAACTGACTTGATGAAGTTCATAGTTAACTCAGCAACAAAACCACTTCAACGCGGTAATTATGATGTAGATATAGGTACACACAGAAATATGAAAATCATCGTGTTTTGATGGAATGTTATATGCTCATTTGGAAAACCCCGTAGTTCCTCCTTATGTCTACTTAGGTAAAGCTTAAAGAACTTTTTCATTTTGTGTTTTGATAAATATGATAACGTTTTGCGTGGAAACTTTTCTGTAGATTTCCATGGCTTAGGATTTACTTAAACACTAAAAACTTAAATACTAGATTCAGAGATCTCATATACCGGATGATTTTTTTTACCGGTACCAAATTTTTACAGGGTGTTCTACCCATGAATATGAACAACTTTCACTATGGGACCAACTCTCATATTGATGGGTAGAACATCCTGTAAAAATTTGAAACCGGTAAAAAAATCACCTGTAGGTATATACAATTAATAATTTTGTATTATTACTTTATCATATTTATTTTATTCATTAAGTGTAATAAAAATAAAATTTTCGCTATGTTATGTTCATCTTAGTTTGTAGACTTAAACGCAGACGTGGGTATCTAAACCCTTTAAACTATAATGAAATAATTATCAAAATAATAGTCACGTAGGTAGTAATTACACTCATTAATATACGCATAATAAAATCACTAACTTACCGTAAATAGTGGTCGTATCATTAACACCGCATTTCTTTTGGAACAATCTGCCAACTCCTATAGTGAAAGCTATCCTTAGGAAGTAATTCACGTCCCAGAAAACGTAAGCAAGAGCTATCAATGACACTATAATACAATACATCGTTTGCAATTGGGAATTAAAACTAACAATACTTATATTATTTCTAACCAAAATTACCGTAGGGTCAATCTAAATGCTCTAACTACACTGACTTCAATATAATTTTTAAAGTATTATGCATTCGTATAGAAACATTCTTGACCAAACATAACGTTAGTATGACAAAGACAGCAATATATGTACCTGTTTAATAAAATAACGCCTTCCTTGTTTTACTTATTGCTTGTTGTTATGTTGAAAAGAGATAGCGTAGCACTTCAATTTATGCTGAATGGTTGTTGAGCAACTTGAACATCGTTTGTAAAGTACTTAGTGACTATACAAGTTCAGGAACGAATGTGGTTATCTCCGAGTCACTGACCATTGCAACAGCGAAATGAAGCTGGCTGCATTTGGTGGACCTACCATTCTGCTACTGTCCTAGAAAACCACTCAAGTCATAATAATAAACTATGGAAAAATCTGACAACAAGTGTGCCTATAAAATGGAAGCAAAGAACTTTGATGCTAATGCGGTTTATTATATTTAAATTTGTAGCAAACATATTATTTGGAAAAAGAACTTTCCTTAGCATACTAGTCTAATAAGACTTAAATATACCTAATTTAAATATAGTAAACCGCCTAGTGTATCTTTACCTACATCATATGATATGTTATGCTATTATATAATTGTTGACTAAGAAAATGTTAACTATAGGTACTGTCAACCAGCTGTAAAACCATTAATTCTTCATTTCCATTCTAATTATAACAGTGCACAGTATAACCAGTTTAATAATCCTATAGGCTATTGTAAATAACTAATCATTGACGATAAAGTATCAATCAATTCAATTACCTACAATAAAATATGTAAAAGGAATTTACCAAAAAAAAAAACAGGTGTAGGTACACCTGATTTTTTTAGACCAAGTATTTATACTTAGAGCCTTGTGGATAGTTGGTCTTTTCTAAATGAAAACCAAATGCATCAGTGGAAAAACGGTCTTTATTTGCTACATTTTACATCCTTCTTTAACTTCAAACTGCTTATTTCCATGCTTCGTAGCCAGTGTTCGATGTACTCGGGGCAAGTAAGCTGAACTTGTGATCCAGGCAGCCCTGATAGTAGGGCTTCTGTTGAGTCTCCATTTCGGCCTATGGCGTGCTGGCGGGATAATAGTATAGACCGAACTTTACCGTCATGTATAGTAATTACTTCATGTTCCAAAAATAGGGAACGATCATCCCAGTATACAATCTGAAAACAAAATTAACTGTCATTTGTTTTATAGTGTCTTGAGTCAAGTTTAATGACTAGAACTCAATAAGCGAAATCGTATAGCGAGTATTTTTGCGTAATCTTTACTTCATTTGTATTTAAAACATGACATGCTTTTGGCTTCAAAAAATATATATAAGCGATTTATCCTTCACAATATTCAGTGGAAAGGAACTTGAAATGAGTGTTAATACTTATTAGTTACTGTATACCTACGTAAATATTTACCTTGGTATTAATTTTATAAAGTCCAAACAAAGGCACAGGAACGCCAGTTATTGTAAGAGTGCACCCTTGTAAAGATTTAATGCCAAGCTCTCCACTTCTGCGGTAGATACCGGTTCTCTCATAAAAATGATATCTCGCGAAATCTAGATCGCGAAGTAGCCTGGCTATTCTAATATGTCTGAAGCTTATGTCGCAGTCTTGAAACGTACAAATACCTGAGAAATTATAATTATTGTGTTTAATTTTCTATTGTGAACCAGATTGTTGATCTGGGAAGAATACATTATATCTATTCTTATCATATAAAATTACCACCTCATCATCATTATCATATCAGACAAAAGACGTCCGCTACTGGCCTCACCCTGGGTCTCTAACCTTCCCCAAGCATGTCCACAACGACCAAAATTATCACCTAAAAACTTAGCAGTACATCGTACATCATAGTACATAATTATGCTTACGCTGCTCAATTCTCGCGATTAATTTTTACTTGTAGTACTGTTTCGTATTTCTCGGCCATTACCACGAATATTTTAAAGAAAATAATAATAATCTAAAAATTAAAAGTAATTTTTTGAATACCCCCACTTATCTCCGATGCTACCTCGCTCGACTCGTACCATTTTATTCTCATTTATCTGTTTTCGTGCAGTACCGGCCGTTACCCGTCAAATTCTCTGTGATTATAGTGCTTTTCTTTTCAGTTCTTTGTAGTGTTTAGTTTACAATAAGTGCGTAAACGGTTAAAAATCTAGCTGTAAACATGGGAAGAAAACGGAAACACAGGGACAAGGATAGTGAACGTATATTAAAAAAGTTGAAGCGTGAATTACGTAAACGACGGCGATATTCATCCAGCTCTGCAAGTACAGAAAATTCAGGTAAGTGTCTTACACTACACTTAAAATTGATATGCGGCAGTAAACACTATTTAATATGTCTATTGTTATAATCTTTTGCGTGTGATAAGAGATAATATAGCACGGTATTAGTAGGTACCCTCATGTTTTAATAAAATCGTGCAAAAAAGCGATTTAATGATTAACGGAAGCGAACAGTACGTATCTACATATTATTGGGACTGTTACCTTCACATAACTATAGTATCATAGGCAGTTTACAATATTCGACACTGTGCGATATTTTATACGTAATTTAATTGTATGTACTAATGAACATACGTTTAACTAATGTAGTGATGCGAACGGAACATATGGGGACCGTTACCTTCACAAATAATTACTTTAAAATGTATTCTTACATTATCACATAAGTTGTCCAGTGTTGCGAGTGATTTTCGGGATCACTGCCTTCACAGTTGTGACATCACATTTACTGCCTTCCAGACCCTGAAGTGGATGATTACGTTGTCAATTACCAATGCTCAGAAGATATGGAGACAGTCCCTAATGTGGATCATGAGATATTACCACTCACACCCGCAGCGGCAGATGAGACAGCACCACAACCATCAACTAACATTACAGTTGAAGTAGATTGCGATAAAAATGATGGAGTATCCGTACCTCTAGAGCATTTAGATGATGAGATACTGACTCTTCTGGGGGATGCTCCAAGAGAGGAAACAGCTGTAGGTAAAAATGTGCATCCAGATATATCTGCAAGGCTACTACATGTCTTACAAAATGGGTTGAAAAAAGATGAAAAAGATAAAATTACAGAAGAATATCCAACCCCTGGCAATTGCCCACTATTTAAGGCACCGATCTTAAACCCCGAAGTGAAAGCAGCAGTATCGGATATCTTACAGAAAAAAGATGCATCTTTAGCTGCGCGTCAAGGACAACTCGGCGTGGTCCTATCAGCTTTGACTTGTGCAATAGATATCCTGGTCTCAGAAAAATCAGATACCAACCAATCTGTTCTAAAACATATAAGCAATGCCAGCCGTTTAATATGCGACTCACATCACATAGATACAAAGCTTAGGAGAAACTTTTTAATTTCGACTCTAAATAATAAATTGAAAGATACATTAAAAGAGTCTAAACGAGATAAACATTTGTTCGGTGAATCGCTGCCTGAAAACCTAAGAGCTAGTAAGGCTATAAGTAAGTCTGGCCAAGATTTAAAATCTTATGTGGCAAAGCCTAAACCTGCTATAAAAAATAACAGATTTAATAATCCACCTAATCATTTAAACTGGAAGAACCCGCAGTTCAATACGCAGAATTCGAATCGGAAGTCGACATCGACAACCCACAGGACTGCGGGGTCTTCATCGACTGCTCATCGGAACGAGACGACGACACGCAGAGCAGCACCATCGCGTGCACATCGCGGCAGTGCCCACTACAAGAACCCGAGGAGGCAATAGACCTGCAGGTAACTAAACCAGCAGGCAGATTACAATATTTTTTATGTAACTGGCATAAGCTTACAAATGATAAGACAATACTATCCTGGGTTCAAGGTTATAAAATACCCTTTTCTTCAGTTCCTAAACAGGATAACTATCCTAAAAATAAAGTTAACAATAAAAGCGAGTTATTAAATTTTGAAAATTAAATAAATAAACTACTTGATAAAGGTGCTATATCTGCATGCCGTCGAGTTGATGGGGATTTTTTGTCTAGTATATTTCTTGTGGAAAAACCAAATGGCGACAAAAGATTTATTTTAAATCTAAAAAAATTAAATAAATATATTACCCCCCCACATTTTAAAATGGAAGATTTAAGAACCGCAATAAAACTAGTAACACCGGACTGCTATTTGGCGTCGGTTGATTTAAAAGATGCGTATTTTTTGATACCCGTACATTTAGAGCATAGAAAGTACCTTCGTTTCCAGTTTCAAAATACTTGCTATGAATTTAATTGCTTACCATTTGGTTTGAACACTTGTCCTCTGGTATTCACAAAAATCATGAAACCAGTTATGGAACACTTACGGCTGCATGGATGGTTATCCACTATTTATTTAGATGATATCTTGTGTATTGACAGTTCTTTTGACAAATGTACTCAAAATGTAAATAACACGTTACGTCTCTTAAAAAAATTAGGATTTATTATTAATTATGAAAAGAGTGCAATTATACCCAAAACACATTGTAAATTCTTAGGTTTTGAATTGGATATGAAAACATATTGTGTGAAACCGCCCCAAGAGAAACGCGATAGGATTAAAAAAGAATTAGAAAAAGTTAAAACTATTGACACGTGTAAAATTAGAGATTTTGCAAAGTTTATAGGTTTATTAATATCCATTTGCCCAGGAATCGAATATGGTTGGTTACACACAAAAATATTTGAGAGAATTAAATTCTTAAGCTTGGATAAAAATCAGAACTATGAAAAAGTTATGAAAATTAATCACAATTTAATTAAGGACGATTTAAATTGGTGGTACAAAAATATTGCTGAATCTTCTTCCCCTATTCGATGTCCAAATTATGACCTCGAAATATTTTCAGATGCCTCTATGACAGGTTGGGGCGCATCTTGCTTAAATAAAAAAGCAAATGGTTTTTGGACACATGAAGAAAAAAATTATCATATTAATATATTAGAACTGTTAGCAGCTTTATTTGCCGTAAAGATATTTGCCAAAGACCTCTCTGATACACAAGTTCTACTACGAGTAGATAATACTACTGCCATTTCGTGTATCAACCGTATGGGCAGTGTTCAGTTCCCTCATTTACACAAAATAGCCAAACAAATTTGGGAATTTTGTGAACAAAGGAAATTGTTCATTTATGCCTCATATATTAAATCATCTCAAAATACTGTCGCTGATTTTGAGTCTCGAAGAACGCAGACTGAAACTGAATGGGAGCTAGCACCTTATGCTTTCTCACACATTACTAAGACTTTTGGTATTCCTGAAATCGACCTATTCGGTAGTAGATCCAACGCGAAATGCGAAAAATATGTCTCATGGAGAGCTGATCCATACGCGTTTTGTGTTGACGCCTTTACGATAAAATGGAATGAGTATTTTTTCTATGCTTTTCCCCCATTCGCAATTATTCTTAAAACTTTAAATAAAATAATTGCAGACAAAGCTCTAGGCATAGTTGTTGTACCTAATTGGCCTACCCAACCATGGTATCCTGTTTTTATGAAATTGGTCAGCTCCGATGTTATATATTTTAAACCTAGCTGTGAATTGTTAATTTTTGGTGATTCCAGGATGCAACACAGTCTGCACAAAAGTCTTACCCTGGCTGCAGCAGTATTATCAGGGAAGCACTCCTGAAACGAAGCGTTCCCCCGTCTTCTGTAGATATTATGATCAATTCATTAGCACCTAATACCCGTAAGCAATATGATTGTTACTATAAAGAATGGTTCAATTTCTGTCAAATTCAAAATATTGATTATTTAGCAGCATCGGTTCCAAATGTCATATATTTTTTGACTCAGCTTTATAATTTAGGTTACAAATACGGCAGCCTCAATAGCTGCAAATCTGCTTTATCTTGTATTCTTGGGTCAACCAGCATTAATGATGATAGAATTGCGAGGTTCATGAAAGGGGTCTTTAAGACTAGACCACCTCAACCAAAATATGAATTCACTTGGAATGTTGATACTGTATTAAACTATTTATCACAAATGTTTCCCAATGAAAATTTAAGCCTCGAATTATTATCTAAAAAACTAATTACGTTATTAGCTATCGTAACTGCTCACCGAGTACAAACACTTTCAAAAATTGAAATTAAAAATATTATTTTTGACCATAATTGTATATTAATAAAAATTTCACAAATTATTAAGACTTCAAAACCGAATACTCACCAACCATTATTAAAACTACCATACTTTAATGAGAAACCAGAAATCTGCCCAGCTTTGACTTTGTTGTGTTACAAAAATAAAACAGATTCTGTAAGAGTTTCAGACGATTTATTCATTAGCTATAGGAAACCTCATGCAAAAGTGACTACTCAAACTTTGAGTCACTGGATAAAGGACATGCTCCACAAAAGCGGTATCGATACAAGTTTATACAGTTCGCACAGCACGCGTCACGCATCCACGTCTAAAGCGAAAGCTGTTGGCGTGAATGTGGATACAATTAGAAAAACCGCAGGCTGGAGCACGTCGTCATCCGTTTTTGCGAGGTTTTATAATCGGGATATCATTATTTCTCATCTTGATGATTCTTTTGGTCGCTCTATTCTTCAATCGTAAGAATAGGTTAATTATAAGTTAATAATAATTATATTATTCTTCATGGAAAATAAGATTACTATTGTTATGTTATTCCTCTGTATTTGCTATTATATTTGACAAAATATAATATTCGTTAAATACATGTCTGATTGAGAATCTAAGTGTATATTTTCTTTTTATCTAATCATAACTCTAGAACAACAAACGGGTAAAATACAAATCTTGAGCATCTTTAAACATCTACAAGTAAAAATTAATCGCGAGAATTGAGCAGCGTAAGCATAATTAATGATAAAACGAACTTACCTGTACGTGAAGTTCTATCATAATTATGCGAGCTGCTCAATTCGAAGCGATTAATATAATAACCCGCCCGTTTATTAACCCTCCCACAACAATCAAGTTCTGTTTTAACCCGTGTTGTCCATACTAATCTATATTTGTTTCAGAAAATGCTTTAAACTTAATGAGAATAAAATGGTACGAGTCGAGCGAGGTAGCATCGGAGATAAGTGGGGGTATTCAAAAAATTACTTTTAATTTTTAGATTATTATTATTTTCTTTAAAATATTCGTGGTAATGGCCGAGAAATACGAAACAGTACTACAAGTAAAAATTAATCGCTTCGAATTGAGCAGCTCGCATAATTATGATAGAACTTCACGTACAGGTAAGTTCGTTTTATCATTAATTATAAACTTTAACAAATCTATTTGATTACAGACTTCATACATAATAATTAGTAACGTTCTTCAACTCACCGTATATCGTTGTAGTTTCATCCAGAGAATATTTTCGTTGATACAACCGACCAGTGAGAACAGAGATGAGCGTTCTCGTCAGGTAATTAATATCACAGACTACGTTTAAAAATATAAAGAGTAATACAACGTACACAAACATTTTGGTAACAAAATACTCCTTTAATTTTTATTTGTAACTGCTTGGTTGCTTTTTTTAGCTGTGGAGTGGAGCAATGAAGTCATTGTATGTTAATAGCTGACGTTTACCTCGTCTTGACCTTTGGAATACAATCAGTAGGAATTTGACTGTTTATTACAGAAACAAGTTCACTTTGATGGCACTTCGTCTCTTTTAATTCGCAAGGGAAGTGGAAGTCATAGATCATCAAAATTAAGTCTTCCATCAATCATTCAACTGCATTCCACTACTGCAAATAAGATTCTCCCAAGTGGCACTACAACACCTGCCTCTCTGCCTTCCACTTGTCCTAGCCTAGAAATCTTACCACCTATTTTATCATGTAAGGTCATAAAAGCCCTACATGAAATGAAGACAGAAAAGTCTCCTGGTGAAGATGGAATCACTGTCGAACTCCTGGGAGCAGGTGCCGAACCAGTTTAATTGGTCCGCGTGGAGTTTTTTAATAGTGTTATGTATGATGTCCGTACACTAGAGTAATGGAAGAACGCCGTAGTCATCATCATTTACAAAAAAGGTGACATTTCAAAATTAACCAACTACCATCTCATTAGCCTCCTGTCTCAGATATACAAGCTATTTGCTAAAATCCTAACTAATCGACGTGTCCGTGAGCCTGATGAAGCCCAGCCCACCGAGAAAGCCGGCTTCCGGAACGGATATTCGACTATTGACCATATCCACACGGTAAAGCAACTGATGGAGAAGTGCCAAGAGTATAACCGACCCCTGTGCATGGCTTCATCGATTACGACAAATCTGATCTGATCTGTCCTGCCCACCATGACGTACGATGTTAATAAGACGAGGACGCTCACGCAGGTGGCTGTGCTGTGTACAGGTTGAGAATTGCACAGAGAGCCATGAAACGTTCCATGCTTGGTTGGCTTATAGACCGAGTTCCAAACGTCGAGATCCGAAGATGTACGAAGGTTTTCGATATCTGAAAACAAGTTATGGAACTCAAATGGAGTGCGCAGTGATGGCAGGTGGAGTGCTATCGCGCGTAGACCCTGGTTAAGGCTGGCACATGAAAAGAGAGGCCTATGCTCAGCAGTGGGTCGGGCTGTGGATGATGATGACTCCAAGAATCATAAGTCCGTCGACAGCAAGGCCTTTTCTGTCAAAGGACCGATGATGTAGCAATGATCAAGCTAAAGTGCCAGTCCACTTTAGCTTGCTGACGCTACGAGCAATGCATGTTGATGTCTCAAATTCATAATAATTATACCTATGCTTATACACCTGTCGACTATGCGTGAATAAGTTCGATACATACCTTAGCTCACGTTAATGATCTTAAACAATTAAAACAGCAGCAGGCAGATATTGATTGAGGACTTGCTTGACACGATCACTATGTAGTGCTAGTTCATTGGCTTACGCTTTTACATCCCCATCTCCATCTTCCATGCTGTAAACGTAAGCTGTAAACGTTTGGTTTTATGTCTTACTAGCAGCTCCCCGCGGTTTCACCCACATAAGTTTTGATCCCGTGGGAATTTCGGGATAAAAAGTATTCTACTTGTTAATCCTGGTTATAAACTATCTGTGTGCCAAAACTGATCCAAATCCGTTCAGTAGTTTTTGCGTGAAAAAGTAACAAACATCCATCCATCCATCCATCCTCACAAACCTTCGCGTTTATAATATTAATTAGTAGGATAAATATACACTTGCGTGCAATAAAACTGACCCACCCCATGCTCTTCGTTTTGAAACAATATAATTCAAGAAGTTTTACTAACAATAACCTAATATATTGTATATTAAAACCTTTCTGAAAGTATGTAGATTACATTAGTGAAAGAATTATCAAAACAGATTCATTCGTTTTTGAGAAAATCTCGAACTTAGGTATAAATATGGGGTTGAATAAAGAAGCTCCATTTTTTTTGAAGCCCGTTAAAAAAATCAAGTTCAATTTTGATTAAACAAACAGAAATACAGAAAATTTAAAGTTTGTTAATTTCATTGACAAAAAAAGTCACACACTTTTTCCGAGCAAAAGTGAGTAATGGGGACATCTGAAGAATCGAGTCGATCTTATCAAGAATATTGCTTTGAACAAAATATAGTGTATGTTCAAATAAACTGTACCTTACCTACCTTCACATAGTATAAAGTAATAAATTATATTCATTACGATTTTTGTGATATCGTGTCTCAAATGGAGAGCATGGGGTGGGCCAATTTTTTTGCACGCAAGTGTAGTATATATATGTAGTTGGAAGTAGGATAGTAAGATTTTCAGGAGTATAGAAAATCTTCCAATGTTAAATGATAGGTACCTACTACATAGAAAGGTATAGGACGGGTCTATTCAACGTTTCATTAGATTTTAGGCACGATAAATTATATTTCCCATCCCACTCATTTATTAGTGTTGCACTACAATATATACCAATTATTTTGTGGTCTCCTCAATCTTGTCACGCATTTGTTACTGACAGTAAAAATTGCCGCCGGCTAGAGGAATCCCAGTGCCACCGCGTTGTTTGATTTACTCACTTACGAAGTTACAACCACTTGTCTAGCTCTCGGGATATATTGTCTGTTTGATTTATTTACTACAACTAACTGTTCCTCCCATTGTACCTCTAGGAAAGTAAGGGCAATAGAAAAACAAAAATATTTTAACCATACAATTTAATAATAACAACAGCCCTTTAAACAAAAGTAGTTAATAGGTATAAAGCTTAAATACAAATAAATTCTTTGGCGTTAAATATTTTTTTGGTAGCACATTCGATAAAATAATAAATATTAGGCTACGCTACAGATACAAATATTGATAGTGTGATATTTTAATGATGATTGCACTGCCTACAGTCGGGGGAGCAAGGGTTGCACGACGGGGGTGGTGCGTGTGGATGCTGCAGTGGTAGAAGTAGTGGGCCTGATAGCGTAGGCAGAGCTGGCATCGGTATGAGCCAATCAGAGCCACACACCCTTCCCATGACCAACGCCGGCAGCATTGGAGCTCGCGGTCCTACCGGACGGAATGCTGACCACCTCGACTCTATTTCTTCAGAACTGGACACGGAGGCTTCGTAACCACTGCTCGAGCTGAGTCCTGGTATTTTGTCTCGTTGATCCTGTAAACGTTCGTTCATTGTAAATAATGCGTACAAACGCAATCGCCGGGAAATCGTAGAATTCAATGTACACACATCAAAAGTGTCTAGGGATCAAGCATTTTTATGCGGATTTCTTGAGATTGAGATGTGGCTTTGTAATAAATTTATGATTTTATAAATTTATATGGATCCTTTTTGGTGCATTTCATAATTTGAATCAGGAACTGTGAATCAAATTCGAGTAAAAGATGAAAATCAGCTGTCAATATTTTCCCTATAAAAACATACAACGCATTGAAGACATTATTAGTGCTACTGTTTCCCTACTACTGATTAAAACCAACGTTATTATGGAGCGGCGACGTCATTTAAGCAGGGAAGAAATGCTCAGAGCCGTGGGAATGATAGAAGCTGGTTCCCGGCAACGTACTGTGGCTTAAGCTCTGAATACAAGTCAGAGTGTTATCAGTCGACTTTGGACACGTTACCGAAGCACTGGTACCGTGGCTGAGCGCCATGGAGGACGGTATCGCTGCACCACACGGAGACAAGACCGATACATTCAAATCTTAACTCGAAGAGCTCCAACAATAACCGCCATGATGTTAGCCGTGAGGCTTCATCACTCTTCAGGGAACTTAATTAGCGACCAAACAGTCAGAAACCGCTTGCATGAAGTGAACCTTCATTCCCGAAGACCGCTACGGGTACCACCTATAGCAATTCACAATCGTAGGATTCGATATCAATGGGCTCTTGAACACAGAAATTGGGCAGAAGAACAATGGCGTTTCGTGTGCTTTTCTGATGAGTCTCGTTTTGGTATGAGACCGGATACAAGACGTATACGACACTGGAGAACCCCTGGACGCCAACAGCGATTAAAATCCTGCCAGGAAGTCCATCCTTATAGTGGTGGAACCATCATGGTATGGGCGGGTATTTGGATCGGCGGAAGAACTGAGTTGATTTGGATCAGAGGCAACCTCAACGCTCAAATTTATGCTGAGACGATTGTATCAGACGTCATCGTTCCTCTACAAGTGCAAATCGGTCCCTTATTTCAGTTAATGCATGATAATGCACGACCGCACACCGCAAGAGTTGTAAGACAGACTCTCGCCGCAGCTAACATCAATGTCCTGCCCTGGCCTGCTCAGTCGCCAGACTTGAACCCGATTGAGCATGCATGGGATATGCTACAGAGAAGAGCTCTGCCGAATATGGAGGGTATCCAGTCGCAAGAAGACCTTTTTTTGTTGTTGCAACGAACATGGGCTGCCATTCCACAGCGTGATTTGGATGAACTCATTTTGAGTATGCCAAACCGATGTTCTTGTGTTGTTAGTGTTCGCGGTAGAAACACGGATTATTAATTGTTTAAGTTACCCAATAAAATTTTAAAGAAAACTGTTATTTCAGTCTTTTTTTCGAACTTTTGTGTTAGTGGTTCAAATGTCAAAAATCCCTTTATTAGGAAAATGGCAAATTTCTTTATTAATGCAAAGGTGACTTGGTTTATCGTTACTGTGACAAACGAAAACACTTTATTTGATGAATCCTTAAAGAAAATTTTAATTAATATCAATCAGGAGAAAAGTTATTGCAAAAATATATGTTGATCCCTAGACACTTTTAATGTGTGTATTTCAACTTTATAATTCTCCCTCAAAATCGGTATGGGAGTAAAATATTGATTGTTATTCACAGGGTTGGGCTGGAAGACAACATCAACTATCTACATTTATAATAGAAGACCATTTTTTTTTTCTTTTTTTGTTTTCGGGGGGAAACCTTCAAAAGGCACTCGACCTCCGGGGAGCGAGGTCGGGGAGTGTGGGATTTTTACCTCACTAAAACCACCCCGGTGATCACCATCAGCACATAGGGGAGGTGCCGGTTCCTCTTAAAAGACCAATTCCGGAGCCCCCCCGTGCAACGCCTGAAAGGCACATCCCTGGGGAGACCGTAATGGGGCCTCCTCTGAGCCTCGATATGCATGGCAGCACGTGACCACTGTGCCACCGTCTTCCCTGGTATAATAGAAGACCATAGTGACGATAATTCGTCAGTCAATGTAAACATTATCTACGTACACGTGTGGCATTGAAGTGTTCAACAGCTCGCAGCAGGTCGTGGTTGCAGCGCCTCAGCACCAGCTCGAGCACGGAGCGCTTCTTCCCGGGGAACAACTTGCGCAGCATCTCCAGCCCAGCCGTGCTCACCGCATTCTCGCTTTCTGAACCTTCTTCGCCCACTCTGAAATGTTAGATCGGGATTACTGGTTGAATCATCATCTGCCTAGCCTTTTCCCAAATAAGTATGTTGGGGTCGGCTTCCAGTCTAACCGGATGCAGCTGAGCACCAGTATTTTACATGGAGCGATTGCCTATTTGACCTCCAAAATCCAGTTACTGGGTAATTAGATACCCCTTGTTAAGACTGGTTGTCAGACTTTCGGGCTTCTGACGACCCGTAACGACTGCCAAAGATCCACGGTAACAGCCGAGACCAACGACTTAACGTGCATTCCGAAGTTGAAGACTGTTAAAATGTTCTTATTGCAAACCTACCTATAGTTATCTCTTTTTCGCTATGGCAAATGGTTTTGATAAAGCAGAGGAAGATACTAAACCAATCCGACTTGACCAAAAAATATTAAGTATCACTTTTGTTATATTTTATAGCAAAGTTTAACATCACAAAGGGAAGTTAAAATTATAACAACAATCACCATTCACCTGGTCGAAGTAAAACCCACCGTAATGAAGCAGACGCTGACGAGTTTCCAGCAGAATCGGGTGAAACGGTGCAACAGTCGGGCATAGAATCACTCGTCTCGCTGTCGATGTGGATTGGCTGTTGGACAGAAATATTGGTACAGACATGACACAACAGATAAATAGGTAGACTATAAAAGGACTTGAATAACTCCTAAAAAATAGCTAGGTAACTTGAAAGTAACGAAAACTTTACACACCACACCACCACCACTTCACTTGTTTCTAAATAGGTACAATTTGTGGGTTAATTCCTTACAGTATGATCATCAGCGACAGAATCCGGCTCCGGTCCAGGACTTGGGCAAGGGCCGGTGACTCGCATTCCATATATCCTGCCTGGAGGAAGAGTGTCTAGTGCCGTCCCGCTTTCTACGGAAGCCAAGTGTAAGGCTATCTTATCTTCTGCGGCTTGCTGGCGTTTTAATGCCACCTGGTAAAAAAATAATTAAGTGTTGTAAGTGTATGCTGGAAGAGATTTCTTATGAAATAAGCATCACCTCTGTACACACGGCTACACATCAAGCTATACATTACCAGTTTGAGTTGACCTCGCATTGTATAGATTTTTCATACAATCAGATGTCAGCTTATACTGGTTATGTATAGCTTGATGTGTAGCTGTGTGTACCTATTTTTCTGTTCTGTTTTTTCTTGTCTGTTTATGTGTGTACAGTCAGTTATAGCAATTAGCTGACCCACCTTTGCATAAATGGTTGAGATTTTTTAGAATACGAATGGATAGAATTTTATAATTCTTTTATATTTTGTTTACTTTGTTCAAATAAATAGGTAGATAATATATAAAAGAATTATAAAATTCTATCGATTCGTATTCAAAAAAATCTCAACCATTTATGCAAAGGTGGGTTAGCAAATTGCTATAACTGACTGTACATAAATGGTAAAATAAATAAATAAAGGAATTATGACAAAGCAATGGTTTGGACACTTCTTATAGCTTCCTCTCTAGTGTTTTTCCTTTTAACCTACTTAATTAATGGGTATTATGTACCGATGTATGTGTGTTATTATATATTATTACACACCTGGGTAGGTACAGTAAGGCATCAATTTTGCATAAGCATATGAAAGTTCAAATTGCTGTGATAATACCGGCCGCCTCGCGCCGCAGGCCACATCTGTGTGTGTAAGTCGAACACGCATTGGCTAGCGTGAGCGTCACAGTATAAATATCTTTCTACTGTCCTAGCGTCGAACGAAACAAAACATATCGTCGCTTTTACGCACACGGTACTACGTAATTACACATAACCTTGGTGGGTTCATACTACTGCTCAAATTCACTTCATCATAGCAAGTATAGATAGCTGGTAACGTAACCTAATGGTTTAGCAAACGTGAAAGTCTGGGTTCCAATCTCGAGATGAGGCTATTATTTTTCTTTTCAATAATTATCTTTTTCGTTTTTTTTTTTGTTATTCAATAGAGATAATAAAAGAGAATAACAATGTAATAATTTTTATGTTTTTATTATTATATTGTTATGCTTATGTTATATGGGGTTAAAAATAAAAATGTTTTATGCTTAAGTGATTTCAAAATGTTTATTCGTTATAAACAGTCATATTTATTAGGACTTATTGCGGTTATAGCTTAAGTATTCATTTTCATTATGAAAAGAAGATTGAAACTAAACCTCAAAATAATCCTTATTAATACGGATATGACACAATTTTATTTTAATATTACTAAAATCAATTTATAACTTAATACTTTGTATAAATGTTCTTGTTTATTATTTCCAATCAAATATTATGTTTTTGAGCTGGTTTTCGTTTGCACGGCGAACGCTTCGTAAACACTTGTTGAATAATTCGGCAAAATATCTCGGAAACCAATTGTTTCATATTCACTGACCAGCTGGGCCTTCCACTTCGCTTTCGACTGGCAAGGCTACCCTCTTCCTTATATCTTTTGACCCTCCGACTCACAGTAGGTAATTTCTCTAAAACAAAAAAGGAATACTGTTAAGCTACTAGCAAAATTATAAAATATTATTACTATTTTGAAACAAAATTATTTTGAAAATAGAAATGTTACAAAATGATTATATATTATAATATTATGCTTAATATTATATTCATCATTCCAAAAGTAAATAAATAAACTTTAGGAAATATATATTTTTTTTCTATTTAGGGCTTATGGTAGGTAAATATAAAACGTTTAAAAAAATAACTACAAGGATCATCATTTATACTTTAATTAGATAAATTTTCCATAAAATAATGAAATCATAATACTCACAGTCAGTCCGGTTTCATCAAATATTTGTGATATAATAATAAGTCCATATTTACGCAGCGCGATAATATCAGCAGCTATCATCTCGATATTTAAATTTGCTTGCATTTCAAAATGAACTACAACAACGCTAATAGATTAAACACACTTCACATATCAAATTATCTACCAACCAAGAAGCAACAACATTCTATTTAGTCGGGGACTAGCGGTGAATGAGTTAAGCATCTGTCTACCTTATGTTTTATTTATTTAGATTTCTGTGGGTATAATCATAAAGTTTTACGAACTATGTGAACAAGACGAACATGACACGGAACTATATTCGAGTAATATGCGAGTGTGTGTGTCTAATTACTCATTAAAAGAAGGTCGTAAGTCAAACTAAACGTCAAGCTATTGCTTTGTGACTTTGCCTATGGACTTTTGGAGCCTACTGTACCTACTTGCTAATGTCTGACGGAATAAACGTGGATAAAAAAAATACAATAATAGAAGTTGAAGGGAGGAATGATAAATACGTTAACATTATTATATATATCACAGTAACCTCGCCAGGAAATGTAATACCGTCAAATTAATTTAGCGGAAAATCAATGACAAACACTTGGTGTTTATATTTGTTGTGTGCGACCACCCTAGAGACCCGCCGGACGAACGGCGGAGCAGGGCGCCAGAAGCCCGGGGCCGATCTCGGCTTCATTGCTAACGTAAACAGAACTCAATCTCTAGCAAATCAAATAAAACGCTGACTGGAATTTATATGAGCCATAACAAAATGTTCAGAAGACAATAGATATATAATACAATCTAATTTCACCACCTCCAAATAAATTACCGTCGAAGTTTCTGGCAGAAAATGCCATTCAAATCCCATTCCACTTTTTCTAAATTGAAAAAGTAGAATGGGATTTGAATGGCATTTTCATTTTCTGCCTTGTGGATTATAGTTCCTATAGGGCTATCTGGACTAAAACAAACCATACATACCTAAAGTTCATTAATGCGAATCTAACACAACATTGCAGCTGCAGCATTCGAGTATGATTAATCGAAACGCGTTTATCCCAGATTTGAGATGCAAGTGGTGGGACATCGACAGCGATGCATTACTGTGTAAACCGATCGATGGTTCATCCGGCGTCTACAGTAAACACGTGCCACTTGTTTAAATAAACCGAGACGCTGCATTAGCTGGTCTCGATTTCACTACATTAAAACACATTAACTCCTCTAAATTGCGTGTTATTTCTGTACTAAATTAGGTATTAGTGGGGAATTTCCTTGTTGCTTTGGATCGATTCATATTTTGATTGTTATTAACACCAGAATCTTTAATAGTCTGTTTTTTTCATTACCTGTCTCAGGCCCTATGATCGTTTTTCTTCACATTGGTTGGGACTTTGATGCTACCTTCTACCAGTGTAAGGTGTTATCAGCATTCTGGGCGATGATGGGTAACGCTAACCAAGAGAGGGGAGCATGAAGATCTTCCTCATGATACAACTCATTTAAAGATGGCGTTATTCCTTTCAAAATTATGAATGTGGACCTTTGTAGGTACCGGCAGGGTCCGTCTTAGCTTTCTTTCCCCTAAAATCTTAAACTGGTAGTTGAAACTTTTTAGCTTATGGACTAGGACCCTGGCATAGGCCCTACTATCAAGTACTATCAACCGGGACCGATTCTCGAGCTTCCAAAGCTCGAAGCCACGAAGGCAAAGTAAATTGACATTAGGTACGTTTTAGATCAAGAATAATACTCAAAAAATCAAAATTAAAAGTCATTTATTCAAACTAGACTGAGAAAAAAAATTTTTTTCACGTCAGAATTCCATGAGATAGTCCCCCAAAACGCCCGCCCTTCACCACTTCTTAGTGTTTTACCTAGGAAGAAAAAGTGGCGCAACAAACTCCCCAGCAGCACAGCTGTTCAGTTAGAAGAACTTGCTTGATTCTATAGGTACAATAAATAGTAAATACCTAATTAACATTCCGAAACACAAAACATTAAATTATTAGCCATATGATGTCAGCTAGCACACGCCAGTGTACCAACAAAGACATTGAAAACAATACTCAAGCAGAAATAAATAATAAAACGTAAACCTACCAAAAAAACCTACTAAATGAAAGCCTCCAGACAAAAGGGCGTGCCCGCTTACTTATGCAATGCTGGATTATGTTCATATAGCTGCCTAGTTTCTCATTTGTGACTTGAAGTCACAAATGAGAAACTAGGACCTTCAAAGTAAAATAAATAAACGGTTAATTACTTACTAATAACAATACCAAAGCCATGGCGAGCTAGACAACCTTGTCAGCACAAGCAGCACCCGTTGCTGCCCGGTACTGCTAATAATGACGATGGTTCCTATAATGCTCTAAGTATGTACTATTTAAATATACTATCTATCACGTCGCGCGGATCCGTCGGCATCTTTCCATCATAGGAACTGTAATTGCAATGATGAGAATGCAAAATGGTGGATGAAATTAAAACGTTTGCGCGAAGGGGTTATAAAAGGAAAGGTCAGGCTAAAGTATCTACTTAGAAGCATGAATATTACAATCAGAAGTTCTGTCTCTATTAAGAAATACACCGTGAAGCTTTGAAACTTTGTACTACTGCCAATTTTACACCACTCCAAACCAAAAATGAAAATGAGGGAAAATATAACACGTGTAAGTACTTGATAGGCACATACATACAATAGTGTGCAATGTAGGTAGGTATTATATTTAAAGATGTCGCTAATTCAGCTATAGGTATAAATAAGTATTTATAAGGGAGAATATACTTTTTTCTAGAGCCCTCAATGTTTTTTACTTACCTTCTGTCGCGAATCTGAAATAGGCAGTACAATAATCGAAAGACAGGATGTATACCACCCACAGAACAGGTGACGGTACCTACACTAGGTCCAGTAGGAAAGGTGGCCCGCTCTATGCTCTGTAACTGTGCGTGACAGACCTTTTGTATTATTTCCAGTGTAAATGCCTACATTTACACTGGAAAAGTAAGATGAAGAGATGATGTAAGTGAGATGGCTAGATGCTGGATTCAATATCTGAAACTCTTATGGATTCCGATTACAATTTGGCGATTGGCGTCTAGCCATCTTAGCACAAGAATATAACGTACAGGAAATAGTCAAACATTAAACTATTAGACATCTAAAAGGTTTATAGATACAAAGATAAACTCACGGCTTCTTCCCATGCGGGTAGGCAGAAGCTACAGAACGCCTCAGTCAACAGTTGGAGACAAATAAAATATAGAATGCTAATCTGTTAGCCCAGATTCTTGGAACACTGGATACAGTACCTAACACTACTTATAACATGCCTGTGGCTAGCTCAGGGGTGTTTCAGTAAATATAGATACTTACTTAGCATTTAGGTGTTCTACAATAGGGATTTTCTGAATCAGGTACGTAGGTACTGCAGGAGCCCGAAACATTTTTACAGCGTTATAAAAAATGCGTCTTTTCACATAAGTATTTAATCAACAAAAAAAATATACCTACCTATCATACAAACGGTGTGTAAGGAATATAGGTTTAATAAGTTTATAATCTGTGTAGGTATACCTTTATACATACCTGAGCGGCCATAATCCGTTGCCTCTCTTTGATCAGGCCACACTTAGGGCACTGGCAGAGTCGGTAGGCACAAGCTTTCTTGTGGCCTCGTAGACTTGAAATCAGGCCATGGTTTCGACACCGTGCACACTTTGGGACCCGGGCACGCCCACTATTCATCATCAGAATCACTCAATAATTGTGTCTATCAAATTATTTTTCGTATGACGTCGGAACGTAACTGCAAAGGAGGTAACAATTTTTTTACAAATAGATACCTACTCCAATAGTTTGTAGCACACAATTTTTTCAGTTGATACTACTTTTTTCGCGATGGAAAAAAAAAATATAAATTTGAAAAAATATCGAGTAAAGGCAATCTTTACGTATCCAAGTGTGTTATTATCTTGGTTCCTCAAAACCAATGTAACATTAAGCACTGTTTCACAAAATTAACTGAACACAATCCGCAGAGTAAAGCCGCCCGCCCATATTACACTCCGCCCTGAAACTAATATCGATATGAAAACTAGACGTTCGAGATGATAGATGAATGTGAAATTGGGAGGAGTAGCAACTGTCTGTATCTGAGATGAGGCACACGGGAACATAAACTCCATCTTCTTAGGAGCAAATGTCAAGTTAGTGATTCCCTGTGTATCGACGTGGCAACATCCCGCTCTTCCCGACCCGCCCTCCTGCACAGATCGACCAATGAGAACGTGCTCCAGTTAGGATTGGTTACAAACTTAGAAAAACATCGGAAGCTGATCCTTTATGATTGTGTTTCATTTAAACAAGCAACAGTATAAATGTTATAGTGCGCAAACTTTCAGTTTTTGTTCAGCGTTACAAGAAGAAGTGCTATGTTACCAGTTATAGCTGTATAGGTAGGTAGGTTCTTTGAAGTAGGTACCTGTCGACTATTTCTTGGTAGATACCTACCTACTATTATATTGTTATGTGGATTTATGTTGAAGTAAGTACCTAAGTAGGTACTTACCTAACATTTCAGCTGTGATTAGGTACCTACCTAGGAAACTTCTTCTTAGTCAATTCAACTACCTAGGAAGGTACCTACTTATATTTTACATGGTTGGAATGTCATGACCTCTGCTGTTTCTCAGTAACTACGAGCATGAAAAAAGACGTACCTAAATTCAATTAAAATCATTTTTATTGTTCAATGTAACCCCCATTACCCTAATGCATGTTTAATCTGGAAAATAACTTTCCAATACCTACCCTGTAAAAAATCCTTTGTGCTCACTAAGTTCCTTTAGCAGTTCCTTTGAAGGAACTACTGAGAATTTTTGGATCAGTAGCTGTGTCAGTACTTAGTCCCTTTGCAAAAGCTAAAGGAACTATCTGAGATTAAATACCTAGTTCCTTTGAAGGAAACAAGCATGTACCTACTTATAATGCTGCCCGCTGCTGCCGCATGCTGACCTATAGGTTCGCTCGATGTAAGTAGGTACCTACTAAGGAAGTAAAGATAACTCTTTTTAGGGCATATTCCTCTTTCTCGGAAAAATGCGCATTTATTACCGCCTTGAGCTCTTCATCGTTGGAAAATCCGCTTCCCACAATTCCCACGTAGTACCTACTTACTTAGGTCTTTTTTTTTTCAAATTACGGAACAAATAATACCTAATCACTCTAATCGGAGCTAGGTCCGGGCTATAGTGGGTGGTTAATTTCTTCGAAACCACAATCTCGCACAGCAGCCTTGGAAACACGCGCCGTGTGGACCGGGGCGTTGTCGTGAAGAAGCCAACACACCGGTGGTCAGTTTACCTACCCCGTCTTTTAAATCCGCCCCTAAGACGACCCACTGACCCATCTTTTTTCTCAATTATCGAATTGCCGCCGCCGGCTGGAAGTTTCATTTCAACAAAAAAACATCATCTGCAGTGCAACGCACCTCTAGGCTTCACCTTTAGCACGTCCTGGAGGAAATAAAAATAATGGTTCCTCTCCAATAGCATTTGCAGTTACTATTGGTAGGTACGTAGAGCAACATGATTGTGATATCTTCATGGCATTCATCTTCTGGCGGAATGGACACGAAAATATTTGTCGGATTAATCCGACGTAAGCGGTTAAAAGGTTAAAGAAATTTGACAGATTGTAGTAGCTTGATGTGCTGGCGTCTGTACTTTCTGAGTTTATCTTGGACATTACTGACATCGGTGATGAAAGATCGTCAGTGAGGGGCTCGTAGTTTATAGTCTGAAATCGCCGACCCGTCTTGAGCAAGCGTGGTGATCAATGCTCGTGCCTTCTCTTGCCCTGCAGTGGGACTTTAATAGGCTGGTATTTTACATATCTCGGGACCATGGGGTCCCGGTCCTTTGGAAGGCGTACCAGGGGCCGAAGCCAACTCGCAGAGGCCCCTTAGGAAATTTTAATGAAATGCGGCACCATCCGACGATTATCCCTGTATGCACTATGCAAGTGCACCCAAGGATAACCCCCGGTTGGTGTAGGACTATTGTAGGATATGGAAAAATAAAAAGTTGGACTATGGGTTTGGGTGGCTGAAGTGGACTGGTTACCAGGAACTATGGAAGAACTATGACCCCTGCCTGATCAATGTTTTATATATACACGGATAAAATGGCAGGGGGTGACTTGTACACTCAATAATGGGCCCCCGGAAACGGTCGCTAGCACATAGTGACGTAGCGACAAGGGGGCAACATGTCCTGAGGTGCTTATGAGGAGTGGAGAGGTATTCCACGGCTATCAGGACAATCCCGGAAGATAGGCTGGTATTATTATTATGATTTTATTAAGAAACCCTTCACTGCACGTGGTCGTCCGACACGCACTCACCAATTTTTGTTTTATTAGGAGTGGATCCTTTTTTTTTACGGTTGTGTACAGCCCAATGCAAACTATATGGCGCCTCTGAACATGCAGTGAGTAGCTGCGCAATATTTTGAATCTGTTGCTTATGTTATTTCAGGGAGGTATCTAGTCAATAAAACATTAATTTTTTATTTTTACAATTTATAATATGAGTGTACCAAGTACCTACTTATTATCTATATTATAATAAACCTTAAACATTTACGCTTATCAACTGTGAAATGCATATTGCGGAAAATACTTGCTAACAGCACAATAGAAGATTTTTTTTCTGAACACCCAAATTTTCTCTTGTAGTTATGAGTCCTTTTCTAAACGTGTTGAAGAAGTTTAAAACACCATGTTAGTCCAAAACTAATTATTTTACAAATTCCAATATTTTGTTTGTTTGTAAATTATTATTATTTTAGAAATGCCATTTTTTATTTTACACTTGTTTCATTTCATAATGTTAATGAAACAAAAAGTTACTATCATTTGGAGCTCTTCTTCTTTTCATGCTGTTTTGCTGCTTTCTTCTTCATTATTTGTATCCTCTTATCAGCAGAAATTATATTGATGCTTGGTGTCACCACTTTTGAAGGTGATGACGATGATGAACTGCTTGAGGATATCTTCACTGGTGTTGTGGAACCAGATATATTGGATGGTGACTTGGGAGCAGCTGAAGTCTTAATGTAATTACCAGTAATACCTTGTGATGCCAAACAAGAGGCACACTGCCATCCAGGAGTAATGTCATTGTCACTGATAACAGGTTTATGGCAATCCTGAAAATAATTTTAAACAAGTTAATAATAAGGTATCCTTGAGGATAACACAGCATGAGAATGTACTCTTGCCTATGTAGCCACATATGCTGGATGGGTTAGGTTACACATGAAGAAAAGAAATGGATCATAGGTAGTGCCGTTTTAGGCTTTTTGTGTCCTGTAGTTCATTCTTTCAGTATGCAACAAATCATATTAATTATCTAGATTGAGACAAGAGGTCTAAAGCTAGCCAAAGGTCATAAAAAACAGCATGAAGGTAAGGCTTAACATTTTGGACAGCCGTCCTAGAATGCCAATATTTCCATAATGTAGAATCTTTAAGTTACAAACATGAAGAGAGAAAAAGAAACACATATTTTACCTGATGATACAGGGCACGACAGGCATCACATTCCACTAAACGGTTGCCAGCTTGCACTGAAATCTGTCTGCACACAGCACAAGTCAAATCTTCTTCCAGCAGATCAAGGGACAAGTCTCCATCCATAACAGAGCCATCATCATTTTCACGCTCTGGTATTTGTAGTTGCTGCGGACTTTGTTGAGGCAACGCTACAGTGGTGGTCTTACTTGATGATTTATCTGTCTTGTGCTTAGATCTAGGAGATTCCAACTTTTCCTCAGCCAAGTACTTCTTCGGCAAAACGTTACCAAGGGTTTTAGCACTTCCAAAACCACTTTGACGAATGTGATCGTCTAAAGTAATTCGTAGTTGTTCAGTAGAATCGGAAGCGCTTGAATGTAAAAATTTCAGGCACAGCTTTATTGAAGGGTCAAAATCTATAGACGACATTGCACGATAGTTTCAGGTTATGCGGAAAGCTGTATCAAAAAGTACCGTACTCTGTGGCTGAACGCTAGAAAGAACAAATTATGTACGCCGCACACAAGTTACAAAATTCAAAACACGGAGCATAAAAATTCAAAATACATTCGTCAATACAATCGTACGTCTTACAATAATTGACATTGACACTTGACAGTGCTTTAAGTGCTTTTGCTTTATCTCCTTTTAAAGTAATAGATCTTTTGGCGCTTGGTCAAAATAGGAACTATTTTATAGTTCACAGTCACTAGTCCCGACTCCAAGATTCGACTAAAACTGATTCAGCTATAAACGCACATCACTACTGTTTCTATTGTGATTTGTCAATGTCAAAACTGTGACTGTCAACACAACCAACATTTTCAAAACGTCGAATTTTTCGACTAGAATTTAAATTAATTTCTTTGTTTTAATGTATTGAGAATAATTCTGTTGGTTCGTAGAAATGAATTACCAGTCAATAGTCTTCGTTTTGTTAGGATTTTGCAGCATCTGCAAAGGCGATATACAAGCTGGACCAGACCCTTGGAACTATGAAAGTGTGCAAGTACCAGATAAATCACACGAAAGAGATTTACCATCCGATCTTAGAACACCTATTAAGAAAGAAAGACGAACAGATAATAAATTCGGCTTTGGAGAATGGTGGTTCAAAAGATTACTTGCCATAATGCTAAAAAGCGGACAATTGAAGGTTAATACATTCCATTTTAATATGTAAACATTGCTCTAAAATATTAAATTTTAATACCTACATGCTAATATTAGCAACCAACCATTATATTTATTGTTACCCAAATAACATTGGAAACATATTTGCTACATTTACCAAAGATTAATTCAAATCTTTCACATTTCTCAAATTTTGTTGAGTTATAAGCATTAGAAAAATACATTTATTTGTATTAAATTGCAGAAAAGTGAAGATGGCAGTGTTGATATATCTCTACAAATGAGGTTTGATGCTGACAGATGGGATGTTGTAGACAATTGTTTAAAGTCTGAGTCTACACTGACTGATGATAAGTTCAGACGGACTGTGGGATATGTTGAAGATGCAATTTACAAACCAACTATTACTGACCAAATTGCATTAGCATGGAGTGATTACATTCAAGTATATCTAATGGAATATAAGGTAAAAAACACCTGCACCCTAATTGCTTAATACACTATTGATCTCAATCATTTTGAAGAATATTGCTAATCCATTGCTTCATATGTTTGCAAAATGTGTCTGCTCACAGTGTAAATAACGCAATGAATGTTGTTAAATTGTCAAAATTAAACCCATTGCTCCTGATAGTGTGTTATGCAATTACCCCGCTGTTATAATAATAAAAAAAATAGCTTGGTAATGAACTAACTATCTTCTAATTGTCTTGTAGCTAAAATTTAAAGAGTAAAATAAATATTCACATACATTGTATGTACTGAAAATTATTTAAAGTTTATTAAACCATTATTAACACACTACAATTACTATACTTCTTCTTACCGTGTTGAAGGCAATCTATACAGTCAGCCCAGAATTTAGCTATGAGCTTAGCACCTTCAGTAGAGTACTATACTGAAATTTTTATACATGTTGAGTTCAGAACATCTTAAAGAATATTTGGCTAAGTCACAATCAGTATACTAACGCTATGTATAATATATTTTTTCCAGACATACATCACTTTACTTCTTGGTTTATTTGGAGCCGTTGGAGTAGTAATTTGGCTGTGGAGGCACATATCTCACAAGCATGTCATCATAATTATATTTACCTTGTTATATATGTATGAAGGTTTTATATCTTACAAAGTAAGTAGTAATCTCTTTAAAAAAAACACTGTTTTATTCCACTGCCTGATTGTGAATGATTCTGAAAAGGAATTAGTCCGGCAAAGAAAGTAACTGTGTTAGAAATACCATATTTTCAATGTTCGAAATAGTCCTAGACAATAATTGGCTAAAGCAGTTGTTTTTTTTTTTCAAAAACGCAACAAGCCATTCTATTTTCTATATTTAGGTCATGGCCTCATGGGTCTCCTGGTGGTTTAACACTAGTTTTACCAGTAGTTTATGCTATGTGAAAGAAAATTACTTGTAAAAAAAAACATACTACTTGGATAAAAAGTATCCTATGTTATAATCCAGCCAATCTATTCTGTATATATCTCACCAAGAAAACTTAGGTGAGATGTCAATAGGGGCAATCCCTAACACAAACAATACAATACAACAACAGCAACAACAACAGCAGCACAAGTACAATAACAGCTCACTTCACCTAAGTTTTCAAGGTGAGATTTTTACAGAATATGTGGACAGGCAGAACATGGTCTACCCATGTGTCATATTACATCCAAATACAAATCAGCTGTTAAGACATGATTGACTAACAAAAATCTAAACATACCGACTTTCACATTTATAACATGAGTAAGAAGAAGGAAGGAAGTAGGATTTCTTACCTTTTTAAAATGTTTGCATTGCTATCTGAAATACCAATAATTATTAAACTTTTTCACAGGATACTGATTTAATAATAAATCCATAGCTGTATGGATAATTGGTACATATAATATGAATGCATTTACTTTTTTTAATAATAAAACTCAAATGTATTTCAGGAAGCTGAGCAACAAGAGTATGACAAATTTGTTTCAGCCATTAATACCTGCAAATGGTATTTCTGGACATCAGACTGCACAGTACCACCACCAGATCCACTTTTGTTTATGAAGCATATGAATCCATTAAAAATAGCCATCAGGATGTTTACATCTTTAATATCTGAACCAGTCATTGCTATCAACTCCACTATAAAGATAATTCTTCAAGGTGTCACTGGTAAGAGAAATTATTATTTCATCACACTACTAATACTAAACTGCCATGAAGGTGTATCATTGAATGAAGTTTTTGTTAATATAGCTTGGAAGTCAAATAACCCAACTAACATTTTGGCCAAAATTAAATTATGTACATTTTGGCTTTTATAATGATAGCCAAAATGCACATAACTCAATTTTGACTAAAATGTTAGATTGATCACTATCCATATGATGCTCCATGATCTATTTTATTAATTATTTATCACAGGATGAAAATCAGTAAATCCTCTGGCCTCTATATTAATATTTTTAAATTAAAACATTGTCTCCCTCTGCTTATTGCTAATTCATTTAATTGTCTTTTCCAGATGGATTATGGTTCCCGTTTGATAAGATTGTATACGGGTTTTCAATCCTAGTTGTAAATATTTCATTGATATATCTCCTGGTTATGGTTGTATTCAATTTTATATTTAATATTCCATTCAATTTAAATTTCCTTGGCGTCGTGAGTATTGGAGTTCGACAAAGTAGAAGATCAATGTTTTCTACAAACACAAATGAGCAACCAGCACAATCAAGAGCTGATACAGATAGAATAAGTGGTGATAGATTGGACAGACTTTTGAATGTTTGTTCACTAGCTTTATCAAATGTTACTAATGTTCAAAATCGACCTAATTTGCAATTGACAAATAATGACAGTCGTCCAACGTTAAAAAGATCAGCTAGCACTGGGCGGTTACCTAACTATTTGTCAGACAATAACAATGATCGGCTAGCTATTAAGAGCAACATTAGAAAAAGGCAAAATCTTGCAAGTGGTGATCATTGAGAATGAAAAAATATTACTAAACTGTATAATATAGATAATAACATGAATAACTAAAGTTGGAGTATGTTAGGACCAGCACAGACCCGGCGAAGCGCAGTACGGTTTTCAATGACAAACAAATATCAACTTTAGTTGAAAATTAATAAATTTCAGTTTGTCGGAGGGAGCATCAAAGCAGCCACAAGTATTTATTTCGGTATTTCTCACTACAATAACATGTTGCTCGAAGTAAAAGTTGAAATATGAGCTTTATTTCATGTCGCATACGGTTGAATTTTCAAAAACTAAGTGAAAGTAGTCATATATGTCGAAGGCAGGTCGCATAATTCGTCATTATACATACGGCGCCCTCCGTTTGCGTACTGTCGCCGTTATGTATAATGCCTAAGACAAAAAGTATAACGCCTAGGCATTATGTAAATGTTCTTGAAACCCAATTGATGAATCGATCGCCGTAAACATCAGTGGCGTAGCGTGGGCTTTCGCCGCCTGGGGCTGACCAGAAATTCGCCGTCCCCACTATTTTAATGACTAGTCAAGAAAATTAGTAAAAGTCAAAGCAGCTATAATTTTTTTTTAATTAATTAAAAATGTACATTTCGTGTGGGATATGGAGGTCAGATAAGACGGTCGCTCCATGTAAAATACTGGTATTCAGCTGCATCCGGTTAGACTGGAAGCCGACCCCAATATATTTGGGAAAAGGCTGGCAGACTGACACAACTTTTACTATGGGACCAAACCTGAAATCGCGAAAAAAAAATCAGCTGTTCCCTACATTTATGTTCGTATAAGTCCAGGCTTCCTTACGATGTTTTCACCGATGGCAGTAATGTAAAACTATCAATACTTAGGTACTAATATTATAAAGCTGAAGAGTTTGTTTGTTTATTTGGTTGAACGCGCTAATCTCAGGCTACTTGTTCGAATTGTTTTTTTTTTATGTTGGGTAGTCCATTTATCGAGGAAGGCTATATAACATCACGCTACGATCAATAGGAGCGGAGCATCAATGAAAAATTTTGCAAAAACGAGAAAAATTATTCCTTTTGAGAGCTTCCGTTGCGTACGCTGCGTAAAGGGTTTAAGTTACGCAAAAATTATGTATCACGGCAATGTTCCCCTTTAAAACTTCTAAAAAAAGTCCGCGACAGCATAGGTATGTATGTCTATCTTTTAAGGTTGACTCGCTGTAACCTTTTTTATGGTAATCAAATTTGTTCTAAAATAATGCATTATTTGCGAAGTTGTTTTTATAAACATGATCCCACCAAAAACATTTTCATGTAAAATGTTGCCAAGACGAGACCACATATGGCTCGCACTGTCAAAAAGTTATCAGATCTCATGTAGAGCCGCAAGCTTCTAACTCTACAAGCCCTAACTTCACAAACTCTACACCTTAGTTAAAATATGAGGCTTGGCCGTCGTTACTACAAGAACTATTGTATAACAGAAAAGTAATGAAGAGTGAATAAATTTTTCACCTTACGCCTATGTGATGGTAACAAAACGGCCAAGCCACTTATTTTGACTAAGGTGTAGAATTTGCGAAGTTAGGATTTGTAGAGTTGCGGGCGTGTAGAGATAGAAGCTTGGCTCTCCATGAGATCTGATAACTTTTTGAAACTGCGAGCCATATATATGGTCTCGTCTTTGCAACATTTTGCATGAAAATGTTTTTGGGTTTTCACATCTTTTGTAAATTGCTTATGAAAAAAATGTTTTTTTTTTTTGGTGATTTACCTACTAAAAATCCTGAATTATGTATTTTATTATTTATAACAAGGAATCCCTATATCAATTTTCAGACCTCTAGCATCAAAATTTGCGGAAGTCTCATACAAACTTCCATCCCCTAGTTTAAGGGGTTTAGGGGGTAAAAGTTCCAAGTTTTAGATTTTTTTTTTGTTTTTTGTGTGCTAATACTAGCTTACATACCAAATTTCAGCTTTCTATGACTTCAGGAAGTACCTACCCTAAGAGTTTTGATGATCATCAGTCAGTGACGAAATCGGGGTTTTTTAGATAGCAATAAAATCTAAAGTATAAGAGCTATGCAATTGAAACTTTATATGTTTAATAAGTTCACTATTGACATCATATCCCGAGAATTTTGTTTATTTGGTATAATCCAAACCCAAGTTATGAGGGTTCAAAAAAACGACGAAGTGCTTCGAGAAAAGGTGGGTAGTGCTCTTGCGCTTCGCTTGGCTCGTCTTGGCAGGGGCACTCCCGTGCCCCCAGATATTAATTCTTATCCAAATAAATACGTTATTCATCACAAGTATTTAAATTTGAACAAAATTGCCCTTGACATTATTTGATTTCTTAGGAGATATCATAGTTTTAAAATAGGCGGCTGGTCATGCGTGCTGTACTATAGTTCCACTCTTACTGATCATAGAGCGATGTAGATACCTAAAATAGCATCTTAAAGTAATGTACCTCATGTAATGAATATATTTTAGTAGGTTTTTTTCTTCAAATTAACGCGGGTGAATCGCGGGGCACAGCTAGTAACTGGTAAACTCAGAAAGCACATATAAATTGAAAAGGTCACATTGGTAGTTACCTACCTCGATTTGAACCTACAATCTCATGCATGACAGGCGACGTCTTAACCACTAGGCCATTAGCCAAAGCACATCTACGCAAAGATGCCCAATGAAAAGCAAGAATGGACAAAAACAAGTCTGACGAGTGGCATGTGGGTCATAGTTGAAGTACTTACCTAATCAGACCGTCAATCTGACCACTGGGAAAAACCCAGGATTTATACTGTGGGTATGTTAACTACTTGTGATGGCGAGGTCACTAAGCGACAACGATCAAGTCAGAGTAACGGGGTAATTGCGTAACACACTATCAGTAGCAATGGGTTTCATTTTAGCAGTTCAACATTAATTGCGTAATTTTTCGAACATTATGAAGCAAATGGATTAGCAATATCCTTCAAAATGATTCAGATTAAGTTTAAGTGTGTTACGCAATTAGGGTACAGGTAACTGATATTAGTGCTCATTCACACTAATCCGTCAAAGACGATTCGTGTTTTTTGACGAATCTTCTTTTTTCACGAATCGTTATTTTGATTTGTATGGGCGGCTATACATTTTAATTTCCCGTGTTCACACTATTACGGAATCGTGAAAAATTACGGATACGTCTTAAAAGACGTTTCGTTTTTTTTTCAAAAACCTTCAGTTTTAAATCACGAATCGTTATGACGGATCGGTCGGGACGACTATGCCTTGCACTCCAAGACTGACGTCTGAATCACGAATTCAGTGTGAACATCTATTCGGATATTTTGATGAATCGTGAAAAAACTCGATTCCGTATGCAATGTGAACGTTCATCCGTCATTACGTATCGTCTTTTTTGACGAATCGTCCTTGACGGACCCAGTGTGAATGAGCCCTTACCTACGCCATTATCATGTAACTTAAGATTTTTAATGTAAGTAATATTTAAAATGAATACTCCACTGTGATAATTATGTGTAATTAAGCTTAATATTAAGTTATTAATTAATGTGCTTTAAGCCCAGCCAAAATGTTGTTTTAAATAATTCAATATGTGTAGGTATGCACAATTACTTAAGTACTAAAATGTTGCTGGAATGTTATAAACTAAAATGAGTTTACAATAAGATTATGATACGGTTTTAATATTTTTTTACCTACAATTAATGCATTTTTTTATAAATAATATGTACCTTTTGTCGCTTTAATAAATAAAACCAGTTAATAATATTTTATAAGTATTTTATTTTCGTGATGCCTTAGTGAGAAGTGTCACAAACAAGATCAATTTAAAATATTTTAATACATAATTGGAAACATATAAGCATAAATAATTAATTACGGTATAAGATAAGTCTTGATTTTAAATAGACGCTTACACCTACACTGCTATTGGTCAACAAACATTCGCAACCTCAGTATAAATAACTTTAGAAAAGAAACAATATAATTATTTACAATACAACTACAACATACGACTCCCAACAAGGTGGTCAGAGAATGCACTGATGACTATATTATCAATACACTCTGAGTTACCCTGAGCAAACTGTAATCGTGATCCAACGAGGCGCTCCTATGCGACTACCCTAATACTTAAAGTACCCAAAGCAAGTATCGATAGATGGACGAATAGAAAAAGCACTAACTGTTGCTTGGAAATCGTCAAATGTTTGTTGTTTGAGATTGAAAGTATAATAAATATCAGAAAACGTAAGCAATACTTTAACTAGGTACACAGTCATCAATATTTCTAGTTTTTTTTTTGGATTTCTATGCTTTCTAGATATAATCGGTTAGATTGAAAAAGGGATGCTGATATTATCCTATTACCTACTTCCTATATTATTATTGCCGTGTCATACATTGGGCACCATTTTCGAAGATTATAAGGGGAAGAGCAGACAAAGATAGCAATGTCATAAGAAACGTAACGTTTATGTTTAAATGCAGTCAATATAATGTAGAAATTTGTATCAAAAAATCTATAATAGGTTTTACGTCATCCTAATTAAAAGCATGTGCTATATTATAATAATGCAACTCTGAGCTTTAATTAATGTAGGTACCACCGAGTCTTCTAAAAAATAATGACGAATTGATTACCTATCAAGTTTGAACATTTACTCAATGTACAGACGCCAGCACATCAACCTACTACAAACTGTCAGATTTCTGTAATAGATTTTCAACTTTATTGCTAAAGCATAAGGTTCAATGTTGATTGGGAACATTTGACAGTTAGGTGTAGGTTGATGTGCTGGCGTCTGTACCTTTACAATATAAATCACTATTTTTGATTACCTATTAGGTATATGCTACGTTGATCCTTCGTTGATTACAGAATTTCACTAATATCTAGCTACCAGAACTACGATTCCTAAATCCGTACTAGTTAAAAATAATGTTAAGTCGGTTCGATTTATTAGACGAGAGGACAAGACAAGGGAATTTAAATGATCAATTGGACAGCCTGTAGAAAATACGGAATATTAGACGCCAAAATTGAGAGGTTTCATAAACAAGCTAATGATAGAACTTACAGCTGTCGGCGTCGGCATAACTCCAACTAACTACTCACTCTAATCTAGTCCAATCTGAGATTGTAATCAGCAAGCTGTCCAAATAAAATATTACATGTGAAGAAAAATCCATATCTTTAAATAATTTACATACTTAGAGATGTAGTTAGCGCTACATGCATTACAATTTTATTAGTTTCTTGTCTATTCATATGAAAAAGTCTATGGCATATGGGTAACAGAAGAAAATAAGTAGTAAAGACGATGAGTTTGGAATGGTCCAATCTAATAAAAAAAAATCTTTCAACACTTTGTGGGACATATTCGTATAGGCGGTTTTAGTCTTGCACCTATCATTTGTTTCGTGTTTGCCCGACTAGTTTTGTACTCAAGCGGCAAGCGGACTTCAAGACTCGCGACTTCGCCGAGTGATGAGCTCACGACTAATAACTTCGTAACAGGTACACATACTTATGTGTGTCAAGATATAAGAATCCATCACCCTGTTAGTAGGTTTAGATATTGTATTTCAAACAAAAATACCCATCTTTTGTGAAAGTGTAACATTTTACCAATTACAAAAGTAAGAATTTTTATTAGCCATAGACGAATAAATTATTCATCCATGATATTAGCAAGAACAAGGTGTATGTTCAGAAGTGCTATTTATATGCAACTTATGAGATTTATTAGCTACATACGGAAAATTTTATTTTGACAATATTACAACACTCATTGTAGGTAATCAAGACGTGTTAAGTAAGGAAATTAGGAAAGAAGAAAATACCAAGAGTACAAAAAATAGATACACGTACTACACTGTTAACTTACGTCAATCAACACGAAACAACTTTGGTCCAGCTATAACAATTCAGTGTTAACAATTTTTTATCTCTATAAATACAATATTTTATAGATTCTGCCAATAAGCAAATATTCGTAATTAAAACGTGCAAATACATTATCAACTTATGTGCATAATATTGAAATGTCTCTTAACATTCAAACAGAATAAAATATTAATAATAATCCTAAATAGTACTGATATTGAAATAATCACATCCGCAGATTTTTTTATTTCCTGGTTCAGTTATATTGTGAACTTACAGTACAATTTATTATATTGTTAAGTTAAATTTTATTGTAAATGATTAATGTGACTGAGCGTTTAGTAGGTACTTAAATTATTAAGTATTGAATGAAAAAAACATAGCAGTTACATCACAGGCTATAAACGAACTTAATGTCCTAAGATCATTTTGCAAACGATACGATACGGCTACAAGCCGAAGCGCTGCTACATATCCTTTTAATCGGGTGGAATTACCAAGCCATACTTGTTATATAATAATTTATATAACAAGTATGTCTGGTGTAGTTCACCTGATTGTTAGCACGATATGAGTAATAAACGATGATTGGACCCAGGTGTAGCTTCGCTTAAGGCTTTAGCCGTATTTCACCAGCATTTCTGCCACTTTACATTCGCATTGCATACAGATATTTCAAAATATATTATTTGTACAGTAATAATCGACTAGATACTTATATATCATGGACAAATCTATATAACTGGATATGTGAGTGATATTAAATAAAGTGCATTATATAACTAGCGACAGCTACGTTTAAATATATTATGTCTAGATAAATATTTAACCGTGAACATTGTCCATCTATAACAAATAATATTTAACTTATAGAATCTAAAAAAATGTGGTTCAAATCGATAATGTCATCGCGAGATCATTATTTGTGGATACTACAGTACCTATCTAAGTATATTGTCGAATATTTTTAATACAGTGCTTATTCTATATATTTAATAATTATTCTGTAATGGGTCGAACTTCATATTTTAGCTGTGCCTCACACATAAATACTCCAGCAGGCCTACCACGAGCTCTTAAAGCGATCCATTTTAGGGCCTAAACTGAACTGTTCTGCTAATTCGTACCATGACGTCAGTTTAACGATTCAATTTAGGCCGTGCCATCTGACAGCGATTGTCCCAAACTGAGTCGCAAGTTTTGGTTTCATTCATTTAATTTTATACTTGTTTGGTACCATGACGTCCATAGAGTAGCTCAACTGAAACGCTTAACTGTCAAAATAAGCGATTCAATAAACGTTACTATTTCGCGGCAAATTTGAAGGCGCCCTAAAAGTCTAAAATACCTGTTTTACATGCCTTTTTAACCGCATTTATTTTTCTTTAACCTGATGAACACTTGTATTTGAGTTTTTTGAGGAAGATCAAAGAGTATAATAATAATACGGAAGAGGAAGATTCTGCCTCACACTATGACAACTCACATAACTTTTGTTATTCACGTGCGTTCGACACAGAAACATAATTTGTTTTATTACGTCGAAATCAAAATATTTTTTTCGTATAATAAATAACAAAAGGTAAATAAATACCTATGTACAGACGCCAGCACATCAACCTACCCCTAACTGTCAAATTTTCACAATCAACATTGAACCTTATGCTTTAGCGATAAAGTTGAAAATCTATTACAGAAATCTGACAGATTGTAGTAGGTTGATGTGCTGGCGTCTGTACTTTGACTAAGAATTATTATAACAATAGTTTAAAGTAATGATACTGAGTTAAGAACAAATAAAATGTTACTTGCTTCTGAACGTATCTGACACTAAAATGTGCGCGAAACAACTTATTTGATAATAATAGCGTTGTCTCTTTTTCACCTAAAACGTTTCAAACGCGGTTCAGCGACAAATTGCGATCTTTCATTCACTTTTAATGATCCAAATGCCGCTGAGAGTATTGAACGTCATGGTACGACTTTGAGCGATGCAGTTTAGAAACCTAAACTGAAATGTCTTGCTTTTGAATCGTTTTTAATTAGATCGTGGTAGGCCACCTGTAATCTAGCAAACCTTGCTAAAAAACAAAAATCATGTTAATATGTTTTTTACATTAGTAGACACAAGATTCCGTTAGCAATTATATAGTTCCCATAACTAACTAGAATTGGTTCAGCCATAACTTACTGACTTAATGGAGGACGCAGTCGCTGCCGCGCTGTGCGCTGTCGTGTTTTTTTTCAGCACCACCACGCAACACCGAGCGCGCTTTGCGCACGCACCGCGTTATAATTCGCACTCGTGTGAACGCGCCCTAACATTATTTCAAACAATACAATCATATCCTGCTTCTAAAACCACCACTGTTTAGTGGAATTAACTAAACCATGATTCTTAAGTAGCTGCTACTATTTGGCACTGAAACAACTTCTCATAATGACATTACCCATGTTTTATAATACTAAATATACAATTCTAGGGTTTATACCACCACATACAACCATTTCCGAAAAATTGGTTGGAACAGATGCTAATAAATATAATATTAGATCTTTTGGATAACAAATGTATCAATTAACTTATAAAAATAAACGTAACACTGAAACATATCTTAAGGACCTTACCTTCCCATGTCACTTAAATTTTATTAATGTCATGTTAATAAAAAGAACAAGACGTATTTATTATACTTAAATGTTATGCAATGTAATGCTTGTCACATTATGAATGTGTTTCGTAGGCAATATTGTTTCATATAACAGCTCAGTATGTATAATTCATTAACAGTAAGTCCTAAAAGACTTAATTTCGTTGTATTTTCACACTAACAATATATGGAATGTTTCTCATCTCTTTTTCATGTCAGTCATTATTAAATTATTAGTAACTAACAGTTAGCAAAACATGTAGGTTTCCAATGACTTCTGAGCTCCATCACAATCGGAACTAATATTGTTTAAAAGGCATTGTAATTACTATGCTACTTTTTGCTTTTAAATGCGATACAGCCAATACTTATATTCTAAATTCTCGATAACTCGGCTGGGACATGGATTTAATGACTAGGATCAAAATGACTAGGAATTATTGTTATACAATTGGTGGGATTAGATATTATTGGAGTTATTGATATATTTACATAATCCGACATTTCTCTCTTCCACTGGCAGATGCTTCTCCACCATCTTTTACTACTTTATCTTTCTTTTTTTTCCCTTTTCCATCCACTTGAAGTGACACATTTCTGTTCTTTTCCATATTTAATAGTTCCTGTAATTAAAGTTTAAAGTATTAGTCTAATATTATAAAGAGCAAAAAATTTTTTTGTTTGTTACACTTTCATGCTAAAACAGCTGAACGGATTTGGATGGAATTTGGCACATGGGTAGGCCATGACCTGGTTTAGGACATAGAATACGTTTTTTTCCCGATATTTCCACGAGATCGAGACTTATGCGAGTGAAACCGTAAGGCACAGCTAGTATTTTATAAACATAAAAAGTATGTACCTGGAAAAGTTGGGTAACATTGTGGTTTGTTTTAGCTGATGTCTCCATGAATGAGATGCCCCATTCTTGAGCTTGGGCTTGTCCTTCTGATGCGGACACTTCCCGTATCTCTGGACTTTCATCACATTTGTTACCTGCCAGCATCACTGGTATATTTGGAAGCTCTGTGCCTTTTATTTCCTTTATTGTTTGCCATATTGGCTTCAGTTCTTCTAATGATTGTCGACTGCTCACAGAGTACACCAATATAAATGCATGTCCCTGTAAATAAAAAAATTAAGTACTCTTTAACATACATACATAAACTCACAACTTCCCAGGCAAGGCTGCAGATAGGCAGAAATTACAGAACAACACCTGCTACAATCCTTACTTTATATGAATTCAATCATCATTAACATAAATATTGCATTTAAATAAGGACTACAGTGGTTATTTAAGTTTTTATAGGTAAACCAACTGTTAGTTAATATCTAAACTCCATGCACCAAAAGTAGCAGGAAAATTCTAGCTAAGTGCATGATTTTCATTTTCATCAATCAATCATTTTACCTTGCTAATTGACAGTCTTTGCATAGCAGGGAATTGATGTGATCCAGTTGTGTCAGTTATTTGTAATGTACATATTGTCTTGTTGCTGCTTATTACCTGAAAAAAAAATTGTGCAGTTATCCAAGAATATCTTACTTCTTCAGTTAGCTGGGTGTTCATAACTTCTGAGGCATTTCCTTTCTGAGGTATTGATGTATACTAATAATATTTGTGTATTTTAGAGGATATAAAGATTACTTAATTATTAGTGAATGAGGTCATCGGGTCATTCTAAAATCCCAGTTTTGTTACTTTCAAACCACTATATTGAGCATATATTTTCTATCCCCCGGATCCTTCTTTCCAATGCCATATAAGCAGAATAATCATAATACGTTATATTACAGAGTAGCATAATATGGTGCTGCCATTGATAAAGACCCTAATTGTTTTGTCAGGATATTGGCACAATTCCAAATTGATGTCAAGGTGTACCAAAATCTGATATTATGATTATAAAAAATAGCTGTGTTAGTGGAAGACAATGAGAAAAATTAATGCAGTTATTTATTAAAAAGCAAATATTACATCCAGTTTGTTTTTAACACTTTTCGGGACACTTAACACCCCTTGACATAATAACAATAACACTCCTATTGTGTCTCGTTCAGTGTACTTCAATGTTTTAACAATAACAAGGCAAAGATGAAGATATGCTGCAAATAAATTTCCTACCTATTTCATGATACTATGAAAATAGCACTGCAAGACTTCTTGAAATTCTTCCACAGATACAAGGGCACAAAGAAAGCAATCTGCTTGTTTCGTATTCAATAGTCGTAAATACGTAAAAGTAACAAAAATAATAATAATGTTACCTGTCTATAGGTATCCTCAATGGTAGGTATGTAAGATTCTCTGAATGTTCCCTTTACAAATCGAAGCACTAGAGAACTTTTGCCAACACCACCCGCACCAAAAACTACAACACGATAATCATTACTTTGCTCCGGCATTACTCAGTTTTAGCAATAGAATATCCTTTGAAATCAATTCAAAATGCCAAATACTGAATATGGTACTGTAACAACAACTCTAAAACATCTTTGATAAAGCAATTGCTTTCGGGTTAAATTTGATTCGCTCCAGAATGTAGCAATAACATCCCATGCTAATTTCCCATCTTTTCATAGAATTATTATATTTTCCTGGTTTTGATTTACAACGCCCCAGTTTCAGTCTATCAAAAAGTACTCTGTGGCCCCAGTGCAAAAAGCAAACCAACCATTATTCCATAGCACCACAGACACAGACTAAAAGGCGTTCTACACGATCCAGACCGACCGCCGACAGAGGTGACCTTGGTCCAGTTGGTGTGAAAATCTACCGTGTAGACGTTGGTCGGTCGACCAAATATGGGCGGGGTCAAACGACCTTTGGACAACCTTGGTCGGCAGCGCATCCATCGCGACAGGCTGCGTCCGTGGTCGGTACCAACCGTCTAGAACGCTGTCGGCCGACGGGAGAGCTTCAGTGTGCGTTTGTCAGTCAATATGGGCGCACGTCATTGCGTGTCACAGCGATGGATTCACAAAACGAACCCCGCGAACGAGAGGTTCTGACCGAATTTATATCTTTATACACTGACTAGCTTCTGCCCGCGACTTCGTCCGCGTAGATTTCGGATTTGTGACAGGATTGCGTATCTCAAAAGGAAATCAAAATAACCCATAAAGATACAAATTAAAAAAAAAAAAAAAAATAGAAGTAAGAAGATGAATTTTTGAAACTTTGCGAAAATTATGAAAACTTTATAATACTATACAGATCATGGATGTGATGTAAATAGTTATATTATGACTTGATTTTTGATTTTGTAAACTTATTTACCGACAATTTTTTTCTATACATATAATTAAGGAGTAAATCGACCGAATCTGTAGGTGTACAATGAATATTTTTTGAAAATTCAAAGCTTATTATATTTTTATATTTATATGTTTAACAAAACCAAACGTCCAATTTTAATCATTCAAAGACCAAATATTATCTACATAAACTGAACTTAGTGATGAAATAATTTATTTTGATAAGGATTAATAGCATGAGTAAAATAAATGCGTTTAAATGTAGTCCAAAAAAAAATCAAGATTTTTAAATAAAAAAATGGTTGTTGTGCCTCACTCGACATAGATAGGTATAGTGTGTTGCGTACTTTTATGTAGATATTTATAAGATCTACAATTAATTTGAACATTTTATGGTTCTATCTTTTATAGTTTAGGCAGCGTACGCAAAATAAGTAACTTTTCTGGTTGATTTTTTACACCTAGTGTCCAAAAAACCCAAATTTCTTACGGAACCCTATTTTTTTTCCAAAATAAAATTTTGCCTATGTTACTCGTGGATAATGTAGCTTTCGAATGGTGAAAGAATTTTTTAAATCGGTCCAGTAGTTTTTGAGCCTATTCATTACAAACAAACAAACAATTTTTTCTTCTTTATTATAATAGATTTATCATGTCTTTGGGACATTGAATCTAATTTATATAAAGATAAGAATAAAAAAATGTTTATTTAATTTTTATTAATAATTAATTTTTCTTCTTCATTCAAGCATAAAAAAGTTATTGCCAAACCGACCTTCCGTTGCTTTGAAAGGCAAGGAGCCATATTGATACGTCTTTACGCTGTGAACACCGGACGGAATTGACAAGTTGGTGTCAACCACCGACCGTGTAGAACGAATACAAAAGATGGTTGATCCGACCAAGGTCACCTCTGTCGGCGGTCGGTCTGGATCGTGTAGAACGCCTTTAACAAATTGACAAGTTGACAGATGCAAGATACAGGGCATAAAATGTATAAAATAAATCGAAAACATTATTACAATTATTATGACCATTAGTCGATTATTTCTCTTACTATATTAGGGTCAGTTTCCAGTTTAGTAGTAGGTTCGAATCCAGACAGGCGCTTTACTTTGTGTATATAATTTCCTTACCACTGCAACTGCTCTCAAAACGGTGAAAGAAAACATCGTGAGGAAACCGGCATGTCCTAGAATCAAAAATTCGAAGACACGTGACATCTGCCAACCCGCATTATTCATTTTCTGCAAAATGTGGCTAACCGCTAAAAATACCTACCTACATAAACCGAAATGAGAACATCGAAGGGGACCCTCATTTTGTTTTGCCGCCCTGGGCCCCCACATGCTTAGTTCATCACTGGGGCAAGACGTAAAGAAGCGGGTTTTCGGGCCCGAGTCCCAGTACAGATAACTGCAGGTTGATCTTCGGAAGGTAACGGTTACATGTTTTACCTGTTTCTTTATGTGTGAGCGCATAAGTTAATGTGGGACTATTTCACCCGCACCGATCGGTACCGACCCGCATAGACTCGCCTGCACCGGAAACCTGTTTCCTCCCGTATTATTATTATACTCTTTGTTTGCCTGTTTCTTTATGTAAGCACCCTTAGGCAGAGGTGTACTTAGAGTACAGACGCCAGCACATCAACCTACTACAATCTGTCAGATTTCTGTAATAGATTTTCAACTTTATCGCTAAAGCATAAGGTTCAATGTTGATTGGGATAATTTGACAGTTAGGTGTAGGTTGATGTGCTGGCGTCTGTACATACATACATCCATATTTCACAAGTTAACACAACTGACTAATCCGCAAAACTGACCAATCAGCGAAACTGACTAATCAATGAAACAGGCGAATTATAAACTGATGAGTGAGGGAAAGTAACCAAACTTAGAACATTTTCTCTAAGGATACGACAAAATTTTTACTAAACCATCGATTTAAAATTGAATCGATTAGAAATCACTTTTGTTTTTTCAGGTTTTCTGGCTCGTCGTAGTGTACCTACCGAAGAAGTGACATTCGTATCGTAAAAAAAATTACAAATGGCTTCCGTTTTTAACTTACGCCTATCGTAATCCTCTGTTGGTATGGTTTTTTAATAAGGTTGGACAGTTTTTTCTTATTTCCATTGTTTCTCTAGTTTCCATTAGTGTAAAATGTTATCATATAGAATTACAATTGATCTTAACAAATTTGACCTTCGCCAACTACGTGCCGGTAACTTTCGTATCTCGGTATTAAGTCTTCATTTTAGACTTAAAAAGAAGTAAATTTTACCGGATTGTGCATAACTAATGAACATTTAGTCAGATTGTATCGTAATTATATAGTGTGTTATGTTACCTGATTTGTGAAAACTATCGACCTACTGCTTACCGTCATATACATTTTTCCTTTTCCAGGCTACTAATTCATCCTGACGAACGTGTTAGATCGAATAATTACATCGTTTATTTGAAGCAATGGGTATACAAGATCTTCAAACGTTTTTAGAAAACGAGGGTGTGGGAGTTGATTTATTTCGAATAGCTAGAAACCATGCCGGCGGGTTCAGATTGGTTCTCGACGCGGAAGGATGTTTAGATCGCTTATACGGAGGATACTTCTCAGGTAAATCGAAAATTTATAAATATTTACTAAAAATTGTACACAGAAAAGGTTTTCCTAAAATCTACTACCAAAATAAATATTTACACTAGCCTTTCCAGTTGATTCTAAATTGGCTAACACAGAACTTATATCAAAGCAAAAAAAAAATTTCCCTAAGACGACCCACTGACCATTTTAACACTAGACTGTCTTCACAGATTGGGCATGTGGAGGCCAGTGGGCACGCTGTGTCCAATTTTTAACCACACTTGCGCAGGCTCTTGCTGAACATCAAGTTGCTTTATGTGTGTGTTTTAATGGTGCACATCCTACTCCACCTGCATTGCCACAACATTGGATACAAACTCAAGCTACATATCGCCAGAGGGTCAATTCTGTAAGTGTTCAATCTGTTGATTGTATTCTTCTTAATATAAGATTTCCTGCTATTGGCTTTGTTGGCCCAGTGGAGCTATCTGGCTTTAGATGAACACCAAACTAAGGAACAAGAAGATGATGAGCTTCCACCGATGAAGTGTACTGAAAGTTTTTGCAATTTTTTTAAATCTTTAATAAAAAATAAATATCGGCCTGATTAGGCTGATTAATTTCTTATTTCACAACCAAAAACTAATCAGTCTGTAATTTTGCAGCATGTGAAAGTATTGCTGATAAGCTAATCCTACTTCCTATTAATATTATAAATGTGAAAGTTTGTGAGGATGTTTGTTCCTCTTTCACGCAAAGACTAATGAACGGATTTTGATGAAACTACAGTAATAACCAGTGGTCGGAGTAGGTAGAGCTATTTGGGGTGAATGACCGCAAACATTGATGTTAACATGGATATGCCTCTGAAATCCCGGGAATTTGAAATTGTTGATTGATTTAAGTGAGTTAATATGGTAAGTGGGCAGTTATGAGCACATAGTAGGTGAGCACCCAAACAGTATATACTTACTTATATACACACACAGGGATCCTGGAATGTTGTTAGAGGTAGCTTCGTGAAATATGAATTAATTAAGTAAAACTGTTAGAAACAATACTAAATATACTTTACTGCACAAGGAAATATTAAATGCCTACACAATACAGAATAAAAAAGGATGTAAAGAGTTTTATAACTTTTTTTTATTTAAACAGAGAGAAGAAATTTTTATTGATCACTTTTTTAATTACCTATACATACTATTTTTCTTTTAGTTAATATTTAGAAAATGTTTTCTATCTATCTCTAACAAAACTACTTAAACAAAGTTTTTTTTAATTCCGAGAATTCCCAGGATTCCGGGAAATATTTGGCATATCCATGTTATGTCCGCATGTCGCAAGTAGCAAAAACAGCTCTACCTACTCCGATCACTGGTAACAACACATAGGATACTTTTTACCCCGATATTCTCACGGGATCAACATTTACGCGGGTGAAACCGCGGGGCGCAGCTAGTCTTTTTTTATAAAGGAAAGTTAAGTGTAGCAATCAAAGCATAGGTTTATCAGTTTCCTTATTTAATTATTTTTGGCAGTAGTTGAATCTATCTATTTGTGAATAAATTACCTAAATTTACAGAATTTACAAGGATATGGAAAGGGTACTGAACAGTAAGTTCCTGACCTACCTTGAAGACAATGATCTCCTCACTGACCGTCAAAATGGCTTTCGCCGGGGACGGTCAAATGGCGATCTTCTTGAGTATGTCACGCACTGTTGGGCCGAAGCCAAAGAGAAACACGGCGAAGCACTAGCTGTATCGCTTGATATCTCTAAGGCCTTTGACAGGGTCTGGCATACCGGACTACTCAGCAAGCTTCCTGCTTATGGCATCCCAGCTGATTTTTGTAGCTGGATATCAGACTTCCTCAGTGAGCGGTCGATCAGAATAGTTGTTGATGGCTGCTCCTCTGACCTTATGGCTATTGATACAAGAGTTCCTCAGGGGTCTGTTCTCTCTGCAACTCTTTTCCTGTTGCACATCAATGACCTACTTCAGCCTGGTATTGTTGGGTACGCAGATGACAGTACTGTTTCAGCGAGATACTTGTCCAGCACAAAAGCCAGCGGGGCCGAAGTTCGTTCCTTGAGAGAGGCCATGGTAGAACGGACAGATTTGACCTTAAGCCTTGTCTCCCAGTGGGGTGATGACAATCTGGTCTCTTTTAACGCCACCAAAACAGGCGTCTTTTTTTACCGCCAAAAGGAGTCGTTTCGACCAGACTCCTACTTTTCGGGGTACATCTGTTCCTGTAACTGATCGGCTCGAGCGCATAGCCATGGAGTTGATATCTAGTCTCAACTTCGGCGCCATCATCGAGTACAAAGCCCAAACTGTGGCCAAGAAGCTGGGCATCCTAAATAGGATGAGGCGATACTTCACGCCTGGACAGCTGTTAACCCTTTACAAAGCGCAAGTCCGATCCTGCATGGATGGAGTATTGCAGCCACCTTTGGGATGGCTCAGCGAAATACCAACTTGCCGCGCTTGACTCGGTGAAACGCAGAGGTAAGAGGCTCATTGGCGACGTAAAACTGGTGGATGCCAAGCTTCACAGCTTGGCTCATCGCCGCAAGGTTGCTTGCTTGTCAGTCTTCTACAGATTGTACTTCGGTGAGTGTGCCCAAGAACTCCACGACCTCATTTCACCGGCCCCCTTCTACCCTACCTTCGGACATCCAGACGCACTGCAAATTACCATCCCTGCCACGGCTGCCACTAGACAGGGATGGTAATTTGCAGTGCAGTTTGCAGTTAACGCTTAGTGCGAATTGGTGTAATAGCAACTATGCTATTCCACCAATTCGCGCTAAGCGTTTTCAAATGTCTTTTACAGTGCGCACAGCAAAAGAGTGGAACTCTACCTGCGTCTGTGTTTCCGAGCGCATACAACCCGAATCTCTTCAAAGTGAGAGTGAACAGGCTTCTTCTGGCTAAGCTCACTCCATCGTCGACTTTGTCTCCATCACCTCTGACCTACACTAAGAGTCAAGAGCAAACCCATCTCAAAAAAATAAAAAAATACAGCATGTTTTTTTTCGCCCAATAGAACTTTAATATTTCATCATTACCATAATAATATTTTATACAAAATCTGCTTTCAAATTGATAATACATTACTTGATTCTTTGACTCTTTTGATTCTTTACATCCCATTAGAATGGGTAGCTATATGGCAGGGAGCCCCAGAGTTATTATAGCAAGCATATTGGTAGGGGACCCCAGAGAGTTTATGAGCAAGCATATTTAGGGTGAAAAGTTGATAGCTGAATAGGTGTGGCATGAGGAGAGAACACCGAAAATATATTTAATAAGTTTCTGATAGGAGCCCCGTGGTCAGGAGTCCACTCAGATTTCAAAAAAGTGCCAAAAATAAAGTGATCTTCAGTGGCGTTGATTTTGGCATGATCGGGTGTGGCCTAACCCATAATGACTTAAATAGGCAAATCTGATGAAGAAATTGTGGGCTTTCACTAAATCTGACGACTTTGAAAACTCGGATTTGGACCATTTCTAAAAGGATATTCAGGGCGAATAAAAGTAATTCTGTGCAATAGTGAACTTTTGGCAAATATGAGAAAATTTCATCAATTCAGAAAATTGCCCAAAAGTGGCCATAATTTTGCATTTATTCCTAAATCAAGAAACCCAATAGCTTCGATTACTGTTTGAATTGGAAGGTGACATGTTTGTGAAGATTTCTCGATATTCAGAAGTTTGAAAATACTAAACACTTGAATGTAATGATTAAAAGTTAAGATGCAAAATTAAAACATTGACGGAGTACACATAAACAAAGGTGATTGTTTCAATATGAAACTAAGTAAACCGATTATTTAAAAACATCCTCATCTTATGGGCTATCTAACGAGCTAGCAACGTTTTAAAAAATAGTGAGAGATGCTTGTCAATTGTTTAATAAAGGTGGAAAGCCATACTTACTAAAAATTAACGAAAACAACTTGTTTACGCCGTAATACTTTTCTATTCGAGGTTTTATTGTAACCGCAAACCTGTGCTCGATATCGTACTGATATCGCCTCCAATTCTGTGATAGTTCGTTATGAGAGTTTTGTTAAATAAATCCCTTAGGGTTAATGGTTGAACACCAAAGGAAAGACCGTTCTAAGGATTTCAATAATACGTTTATTATCCTTTTATTTATATATTGGAAGGTGTGTCTACTACTACTCTGTTAGCCTTGTGTGGAGATAATTTTATCCAAGGAATCTTTTGAAGTTTTGACAGTTTTTCCATGCAACAAATACACACAATTACAAACAATTTTATTCCACAAATAAAAATTATCTGTTCATTGAAAAATCAACCCTAAGTCACCTAAGTGTGTTACATTCATAAATAGATTAAATAGTTGTTTTGTTGTAATTCATTTGAATAAACTTTTTACACTTAATTTATGCTAAAATTCATAAGGATTTAGATATAAAAACTGTCAAAGAGGAAGTGAAAGCTGGTATCACAACATACTCCACCAGATTAAAAGTTCATCCAAATCAATTGGCAAGAAGACTAATGAAAAATCCAGTTACCTACACAAGACTGAACAGAAGGGCACCCCAAGACCTACTTACAACCAGCATGAAGGACCTGTAGGATAGATCGGATGGGGCACAGGCTTCATACCGTGCAAGATTGGAAACCACCACCTACCTATTGCTGAATGTCTCAGGACAGATTGCATTAAAAAGGAGTTTAAAAACTTAATGTATGCATCAAACAGTTAGCTGCCCACCACAATATCAAATTGAATTGATAGATTTATTTATTGCCAATTTAACTAATAACAGAATAAAACATATTATTCTTTTAATAAGCATACTAGTTATTCTTAGCTATATAATATGATTATTAGAATTCTAAGCAGTGTTCTTAAACTTATATGCAGGTGCTGCGCCATATTGTAACAAAAGGCACTCCTCCTCCTAAAGTATGGTGGGTACCACCAATGGGACTACATTCCTGCCTCAGAACAGCGCTAAGATATCTAAACATACCTATAGTAAGTGGAAAACTTGAGAAATTGATATAATGCATTAAACTTGCTATTTAACTCTTCATACAATTAATTTTAAAATATTTTTTTTCAATAGATGGTATCTTCTGATGATCATTGTCAAGAAGTAGTTGGGCTTTGCCGGGAGAAAACATATGCTGGACTTGTTGGCTGCTCAGGAGAATACTTAGTATTTCAACCTCCAAGATACTTTAGCTCTTCACAACTGAAGCTTACATACAGGGTAAGATTGAGAAATTTATTTGGGTATCAAAACAATTTACTGCCAGTAATTGACAGGGTACACGGTAAAGTGTTATGTGTTTAGTTAAGCTGAATTGTGTGCAACAGTAGTGTTATGTAAAGCTAACAATTTAAAACACAATTTATTATTTAAATGCCAATTACCAAAATTAGTGTTGTTTCCTTTTTTCGGCGGCCAATAACAAAACTATACATTTATTACAAAATAGGATAACACAAGAAATGAATGGAGGTAAAGCTCAAAAATCAGTCGTGAGTTGAAATAAAACAGATCGTCGTGATGTTAATAATTATCAGTTTATACAGGTGATTATTGAGATGGGACTTCAGGGCGAAATCCGAATTTGATCCTTACCAGCTACAGTATTGGTAAGTGCAATAATACAGGTTGATGTTTTTGTAAACAATAATCAGGCTTGATTCCTGGCTCAGGCAGAAGCTTTTTCAATAAACAAAAAGTGCAGTTTATTTTCTTCCAAATTTCAGGTCATGGTTCCTTTGACCATTTTGCTCTACTATCCAGTTTCGGATTTAACCCTAATGTGCCAACTCCAAAATCACCTTGCATAAACTGATATAACTCAGCTCAAACATATTTTTATGATTTATTGTACTGTACTGTACAGATTGGTTATGTAAAATGAAATGTAACACAAATGAGTTGTCCAAACTTATGCAATGCAACATGAAATGTAACACAATAACTATGGGAATGTGTTGCCATGTGTCTTATTAAATCACATGTTAATCTGTACTGGGCATAATACAATATTTTGTGTACCTATAAAAAAAATGGCCGCCAAGAATTAAAAAAAAACAACGGCTTTTTCACTGTCAAAATTTAATTTAAAAATAAAATTATTTAATGTATGTTTGTTGCAGTCATCATTGGAAACAAAGGAGTACATGGTGCATGAGCTACCACAAGTGTTAGAAGTGCCTCAGGACCGGCTATGCCTTATGGCAGCACTACTTGGTGGCACCATCCTCTCGGAGCTAAGCCTAGTTGATTTCTATAAACGTCTGGGAATCACACAAAAAAAGGTGCGTGATCGTTTAAAACCATACCACATTATAAGCTTTTTTATTTCTTGATAGTAATGAGGTATAGGCGTTGTGTGATAGTTGTGGAATATTATTATTATTATCCTTTATTCGTCTATATACATATAAATTATATTTTTAAATATTAGAATATATAAAAAAAATATATAAAAACATTTAAAAATATAAAAAATAGTAGCCCACCGGTATCGGGAACAGGGTCCAAGCTACCGGTGGTTAGGGCTCCAGAGACAGGAACCTCCTCACAAGCGAGCCGTATCGAGGAGTACTGCCTTCTGAATCAGGCTCTTGATCCAACCGCCTAACGAAAGCCTCGATAGATGTTCATCGAGGCCTTCGGCCATAAGGCCATTGGCCGATACGACAATCGGCACAATGACAGCCGAGCTCACATTCCACATGTCAACAACCTCGTGTGCTAAGTCAAGATATTTCATTTGTTTCTCTTTCTCAGCTTTCACGAGATTCCCGTCATGTGGAATGGTAACATCGACAATCATTGTGCGGCGCGCTAATCGATCTATCACCACTATATCAGGCTTATTGGCGACAATAGTCCTGTCAGTAATGATAGACCGATTTATTTATTATTATTGCGCGATAAACTTTGCTTGCGAGATGCAGGATTTTGCGTGACGTAAGACTGACGCCTAGTTCGCATGATTGTGGTGTTGTAGATACCGCTACAGTAACAACAAGCTCTTATTGTAATTTTGCTTACATGGTTCATTGCAATTTTTAGAATTTTAACCAACCTTTATATAAGGTAGGGTTTTGAGACAGATGGGCCAAAAGTGGCCTTGATGGAGATTTGAGATAGCTTGATTTAGGTGGAAGAAAACAACATTTTAGATTTTTTGGCAAATCAACCAAGCGATTTGTCAATAAATAAGGGAAAAAGTGTAAATTATTAAGCCAAGCCCAAAACGACGCCATGCACAATTCCTTGGGACAGAATTCCCGGGATTTGTTGCAAGATTTCTTCCTATTAAACCATAGAATAGGTGAAGCTTAGCATAAATGGGATTATGCAATACTTTATTTTTAGGTAGTATTCCTATTATCGAAAACGAAGTGTATGATGAGTGTAAAATATTTTCAGCAGCAGGTTCCTCCAGAAGTTTTAGTTAAAGCCATTTGTCAGTATGTCCGAGAATTGCCTTCATCTGATGTAGATGCTGCATGCATTGATGTATTTGGTGACCTTAATGATCTCCGAGCTGCCAAACTGAAACAAGCTGTACAATATTATTTGAATGGTACAAAAGATGGATTTTTGAAGTACAGAACTGCCTCTGGTAAGACAATTTTCCTGAGAATATTAATTTCGTGTTGCATTTTCTTAAACTAAACTAAATTTAAAAGCACCCAATAAAATACCTTCTTTTAATTTCAGGTCGTCGCCCAAAGAATAACAAAAAAAATCAAAAAGCTGATATTAGCCCACAGGCAACTTCTTCAGACTTAGACACATCTAAACTGGCTGCTGAATCGTCTGAGCATGAGGTTTATATTTTATTCTAACAAGTATAAAATTGCTATAGTCATCCACGCCTTTTACATCGTCACCAATACATTGGCATCCATTGGCAAACCGTCAGATATTTTTGCATGATCACTGGTTCTAAATTTAAATAACTATTGTCTAAGTGCAAGTGACCTATTTTTTTAATCATTTTATTTTATTCTCCCTACACCTTTTTTGTATTATATCCCCTTTGTTATTTACACTAAGCACTTCAGATAGTTAGAAAAACTGCAAACTCAATAAATTGCAGCAAAAAGGCTTGGACGACTACAAATTGGCAACGGCAAATGCGTCAATTAACGCCGACTTTAGCATGGAAGAAAGGCCCACTGAGATACAGCAAGGACTTGCGGCGGTATCACTGGACTCCGGCGATGCGGGCGCAGCCAAGCAGCAAACTGTCAATCCGGCTGATAAAAACGAAAAACCACAAACTGCTCCTAAAGAGGTCTGAAATATGTTTATGTGTGTTCTTGACGCACTCTTTTAGGTTTGATAAATGTAAATACAATTAACGTGGTACTGTTTATATATTAAGCTTTCATTTGTGTCAGGTGAGTCACTATCACGTTACTCATTTGATTTACAAAGTTTCCCTAAGTTTGTCTAGTGCACATTTTGTATGAACCTTTCGCTCCTCAAAGATGATTTTAGTGTGGGTGTATGGATCCATACATAAGATGGACGCTGCTCGACACTTATTTACTTCGGCTAATGCGACCAAACTTTTAAACCTAGTATGTTTTATTCTGCTAATAACTTTGACGTCTGACAGCTTTAGTGTAAAAAAAATCTCGCAAATTATTCGCAGGATAAGGCATAAACTAGGTATAGAAGTTCGCCCTTAATTGAATAAAATAATTGGAACATTGCACATAAATATTTGTTTTATGTTTATAGGGTCGCCCGAATTTGAAGCAGTTACCAAACGAAGACAATTGCCCCCCGGCCCCAGCTGAAGTACTACGTACGTGTGCCGAGCGACACGCGCGCGGTCTCATGCATCCTACAATGTTATCGATCTTGACACATCGTCAAGTTACTCTGCCTGTACTAATGGAGGATGACAATCACCGCGAAATACCTTCTATACATCATTTCTTTAGACCTGTCAGACAAAATGTGTATGCTATTTTGTATAACATGCATCATCACCGCTTTATGGCACAAAAAGCCAAAGGTAAACTGATTTTAACAATGTAAAATGAATAATTTTGTGGAACATTGATGGTTGACGGTACTTGTTTTTGTTTTTTAGAGGACGGCTCAACAAGTTCTGTGAATATCGATCGCCCTTGTACTGTTCAAATATCGGAATGGATATATTCCCGCGTGAACCCTGGGAAGACTCCTGAAACTGTGCCGGGAATCGTTCTAGATTGGCCTGTACCGACAGTGCAAAGGCTTTGGTTCGGGTGAGCTTATATCTTTAGGTATTTTGCTCATCATTAGTTTACCTTCGTTATGGACGAACCTGCTGAAATAATGTAATGAATTTTATGTCATTTAGATAAAGAGTATTGTTAAATATTTTTTCTGCATAATAACTCATTACTATTGAATGGGTATAAATGTTGTTTTTATTTTACTTATTACAGAACTGCCCAAGATGATAAATGTCGTCGTATGAGAGCATTCCTCTCTTGCATGCGCTCTGATACACCATTGATGTTAAATACGTCTTATGTACCGCAACATTTGCTTATTTTAGCCACTGTGTTAAGGTAAGATATTGCACTTTTAGTATAAATTGAAAAGTAATCGATTCAAATATAAACTTGACCATACATATGAGTGGTACTGCAGGTAGCAGTACTCGCTGTCATATGTAAGATTGAATCTTAGTGATTTTACGGATGAACATACACATTTTGCAAGCAACTTAACACCAAATTGCTAACTTCGTGATGTTCAGAATTGGAGATGAGCTGGCACCTGTGGTGTTAATATCGCGCTATTTTGATCTTTATGGTATTAGTAATCCAGTGGAAATTCTCGTTTGTGCAACAAGCGTGTTTGATTTTCAGTGAAATTGCGCAATGTGGGAAACCGGCTTTACTAGCAACACCGTTTACGTGTAATTCGTTACGGAGCCAGAAAAGGTCATGGTTCTGGTAGTAGACTGTACGTACCTTTAGGCACTAGAATGAAAACATATAGTACAACATTATTTCACGAGCTTTAGATCGTTTTTAGTGGCCGGGCTACAACGCATCCTTCCCAGCACGGGAGCGTAACACGGTTAATTTCGCCCACCAAGACCTAAGCATCAATTTAATTTCTATAATTTTGTATAAAATAAAACAGACATTCTCTTGTCAGAATTATTAAAAAAGTTTTTAATTTAATCTACGATTTACAGATTTATAATGACGTCTCAAATTCAAATTTTGAGGCGACAGGAGTTGGATGCCTTTTTGGCTACAGCTTTCTCAAATGATCTCATGAATGCACTTCATTTGCAAGAAATGACCGTAAGTGTGAAAAGTGTCAGTAACGTTCTATAATTTTATACTGGCTAACATAAAAGCGTTGCGACGTCACGACACAAATATCGGCGACATCAGGGTCACTCGGAAGTTACTTGAGAATGCCCGTAGCTTTTGCGTTGTGACATCGCACCGCTTATGTGTGTCGGCGGCACTTATTGATCACCGCTGTAATGTGAAGCGAATAATGTATTTAATATTTTAGGTGAACGGTATAAACTCTCGTGGCGTGCAACTGGGTGCACTAGTGATGGCGGGAGCTGAAGCAGCTCTATTAGCTAACGACTCGTGCGGCGCGCCCGTGCCGTGGCTCGTGGCGGCGCCGTGGCTGTACTTCGACGGCAAGCTGCTGCAGCGCAACCTGCACCGCGCCAACCACTGCAAACACCTCGCTCAGCTCTGCGACAACCACCTGGATACTGTGGTCAAGGTCCGTTACTTCGAATAAAATCCTACTATCCATACTAAAATAGTATAAATTAGAAATGAACCGATTTGGCCGACTTAGAGTTGGTTGCAAAATAACCGGTCTAGCCGATCATATTATTCAGATTCCACCGAAAGGGATTTCGGGAGTTTCCAAAACGAATTGCACAAAACAATGGCCGCACGAAATTGTCTATGGTTTAGTGATGCGGTAGTATGAATTTTGTTACAAATAATTACCGCGCATAGATCGAATTATTTGAATTTCGATATTTTCCGTCTGTTTTTTTATTATGAAAATAATATGTCTATGAAAAGATACTTGCAAAAAATTTACGCCAAAGGCTTTTTCTCCGCTCTTCCATTATACCTTATTTTTCGAGATGCTAAAATAGTTATCCGGTATATACCTACGGCATTATTATTTTTTCAGTATTAAATACTCTTTGTATATAATTTCGATAACTATTATGTCTCATCACATATTTGAATGACAAAAATAAATCTCGACGAAACAAAAATAATGTCAGTGATCCACAGGATGAAAAAGTGATTGTAATAATACATTATAATGTAATCTCTATTCCCAGGCAAGTTCAATGTAATGGCCTTTGGTCCCTGGCTGCCACCCTGGGTTTAGATGATAAAGAGTGTAAATCAGGACTTGAAATATCGGTATTTTTGAGACGTAGTACACTCGGCTACACATCAAGTTATACATTTCCAGTTTTAATGAGAAAACAGATATAGTAAATAAAAATTATAGTTAATTAGCTAGTTTAGCCGCGGCTTCGCAAGCGTGGAGGTCAGAAATTATCCCACGGGAACGTACTATCGGGATAAAAAGTATCCTATATCCCATAACAATATGCAAAGTAATTTTAATAAAATCTTATGAAACAACCAAACCTACGAATGACTACTTTCTAAAATAATAGGGTCAACGGAGACAACTAACAACTTTTGAGATCCAGAAGGCAATTGACACTCGTCAAGTCGTCAACTGCGATCAACGAAAGTTAGATTAAATACTCGACAGAGTAGAGATTTAGAAAACACTCGACCGAGAAGAGAGACCTCCTGACCTCATACTAAAAAAAAATCCGATTGAACCAAATTCGACCAGCGTTTTTTTTTTCCGAGTAAACGCGAAGAGAAGAACCAATTAAATTCAATATTATTATTTCAACTATCTACGAACGAACAACGATTTTTTTTTTAAACGAACGACCAACCTAACACTAATACGTTGCATGAATGCACTATCCTGCTGAAAGTCTTAACACCGCGATTCAGAAAATCGCGTCATTTGCACAACGTCATCTATCGGGCACACTGGTAAACCTAAACTCTCCGTTCCAAGCCGTTGCAAGTAGTGATAACTTTTGACCGAGTAGACCGATTTTAATGAAATAAAGACAAAATGTCACCTCCAGATACGGACTATGACTATATTTCCAATTCCTTAAATCTCTTGAAAATAGTTACACAAAAATGTCAATATTACATGTGAATTTTAAAATCATTCCCTATTTTAACCTCTTGAGGGATCATTTTCTGAAAAACGATGAAATACGTAATTCATTATTTGTTACCAAAAGCGTAGAATTTTCATATCCCTAACTTAAGAAATAACAGGTTTCCCATACAAACTTTCTTCCCTTATATGCCCCCTTTTAGGGATATTTTTGAGACAAAAAGTAGCCTATGTCCTTCCCCGGGATGCAATTTATTTCTGCCCAATTTTATCGAAATCCGTTCAGTGGTTTAGGCGCGAAAAGGTAACATACAGAGTTACTTTCGAATTTATAATATTAGTATGGAATTATGGATAGTATGGATAGGCATTAGTAAAATAACTTTAAGGTTGTCAACCGGACGAACTAGTACAAATACGAGATTTGTGGTACGCAATGGGTACCTGAATTTAATACCGGTTCTTGTTAAGTGGAGTACCTGTACCCGTACCCAGGTACCGAATTGGCAAGAACCGCTAAGTACCGATACAGAACCTGTACTTTCGGTACCAGTACCACGACATAGTAAAAATAGCGCTCCTGCACACGATGCCGCCACCGCGCCGTCGCCGCGCCGACGCCGCACAACTACACTGTACATACGAGTCGCGCGAAGACCGCCACCGCGCCGCCGCCGTGCCGCCACCGCGCGCGTTCCCAGTTATTTCATTATCCTGATTCATTCCATTGCCGGCCGCGTATGAACATGCACGTGATAACTTTTTAAGAAATTATCATGGAAAGTTTTGATTACGAAACGTTTATAAGTTTAGTGGAGGACAGAGAAGTTTTATGGGACAAAACTTTGGAAGTATATAAAGACAAGCGTAAAATGTCTTGTAATTCATTCGAAAATAATCACAAAACTTGGCCTCGTCTTTTCGGAGATCTTCGTAAAGTGTATGAAATTCACCATATTGCTCCCGTGCCGACAGCATAGGATGTTACCCACAACTTTCCGACTCGACGTTCTTTTTGCCATTTTCTATACATGTAGTAAGCAAGCACAAACTTCTTTTTTTTCACAAAATTAGACATATTTGTGTCACGTGCGATCTCGCGGCGTGCACGTTCGTACGCGGCCGGTAATGGAATGAATCAAATAGATGCGCGGTGGCGAGACGAGGACCGCGCGCGGCGGCGGGCGCGGCGGCGGCGCGGTGGCGGTCTTCGCGCGACTCGTATGTACAGTGTAGTTGTGCGGCGTCGGCGCGGCGACGGCGCGGTGGCTGCATCGCTCGTGTGCAGGAGCGTATAGACGCTTTACGAAGCCGACAGTCACTTATACTCCCCGTAATTGTGAATTTTAATTTTGTACTGGACCATACCTGGGAACCTTCTGATTTTGGAGAAATTAAAGGTATCAAACTTTTTTTTTTACGAAAAAAAGTTTGCAAGGCGTGCATGCAAAAGTTTGCATGCACCCCATAAGCACGATGGTTTTGTTCGCTATATTGCGCGGCCGTAAACAGCTATTTTTCACCCCAAAAATAAAAATCGTTTCCAGCAATAATTTTTGCTCAATGTAGTTGATGATGTGCATAATGCGTAGACAACGGCTATGTGGTGGGTTTTTACACCCTTTATTTCAATTAAGAATAAATCGAAATATTATTTATGTTACAAAACCGAATACTCAGCTTTCCTGACTAGTCGGTACAACATCTTCTATCATAATTCACTCTTATCACTCGGATAGACCATGGCCTGGGTCAGGACATACGATAATTTTTTCCAGGTAGTACGTTCCCGAGGAATAATTTCCGTCCGACCACCACACGTGCAAAGCCTCGGGCAAAAGCTTAAGTCTGTCGTAATTTTCTACCAGATAACTCTTACCGCAAGCCGCTTTAAGGAAGTTAGTTCCAAAAATATCTGCACTTTATGATTCAGCTAATTAACCATTTTTATTTGATAAAGTCTACATAGGTCAAAAGGCCTTTTAAGGCCGATTTTACTGCATAGAGAAAGTTTATAGCCTGGAAAGTGACATTAGCTAGTTTTCATTTTGGAATAATGCACGGGAACGAAGCTGCTGGCGTAAACTAGTAATGTATGCATTTCAATAATTGAATTCATTGGTCTGTGTATAGGTGGAGCGTATGCGTAAAGCGATCCTGGAGGGCCTGGAGGTGGAGTTCGCGATGCCACCGCTGCCGCTGGTGGCGGGCGTGGTGGGCGGCGTGGGCGGCTCGCTGGGCGGCTGGGCGCGCGGGCGCGGCCGCGGCGCGCGCCTGGAGATCGCCGGCGTCGTGGTGGGGCAGTGGGGCGGCGGCAGCTACCCCGCGCGCGCGCCGCGCTACCCGCAGGTGGGTCCTACCTACGCGTCGCTCTACATAACACAGAATAATCTATCACTGAAGCCTTCTGATCATTATTTATTTATTGACTGCTGTGTCCTGTTGCGATTTGATTTCGTGCTCAAGAAAAATGTTGTTGTTGTTAGGTATTTCCATTAGAAAGAGATTTGAAGGTCCATGGTATGCCTACCGTCCGCCAGTATTTTTTTTTTCAAATTGGAGGCCGCTCCTGAAACCTATACAACGTGTTTTTTTTATATTCCATAACTCTAGGGGGTCATTGTACTCATCATTATGAACAACTTTTACTACGAGTCCAAACCTCAAATCGCGAAAAAAAATCGGCTGTTCCTACATTTTATGTTCGTATAACTCGTCAAAATGTAGGGAACAGCTGATCAGGGGCAAAAAATGTCCTCACCGAATGAGAACCCACTTCAACATTTGGTTGGACTTTTAATCTAGTAGCATTCGAACGCTCCGACGGTAAACACTTCTCAGTGTTCGTTTAAAGACTAAAAATCACACATCCAGGACACTAAAAAAGGATGGCGTTTCATATTTTCGGTAAGTATTAATTAATATTATCATTGTATAATTGGTATCACTGTATTGTAAATACTGATATTTTGTGAAGAAATCATCGCAAAAACATTTTTTAAATTAAGTCGTAATAAACAGCAGGAGTTATAAAGCATCTCAATTGTAAAGACTTACTAAAGCATGCCCACTTAAACTGTTCAGGTTATGCGCGTTGATTCTGTCCCATTTGTGGAGACGCTATTGTTTCTTAACTTTTTTTTTATTATTAAAGTATGATTGTTATTTTTTGTTTAATGAGACTTTTTTACTGTTTCTATAAGTAAATATTATAGTAACATTTACAGATTTAATTTTGACTACGTGCATGTAATAAAATTAAAGATGTGAGATTTTAGAGTTTACTCCTTATGAATCATTTTAATATAAGGCCCCCGGTAAGGAAATTTTATGAGAACGGAAATACAAGCGATGTGGTTGATCCGCTGTCGTAGCCTGCGAAATTAAAATTTTCTTGCGTTTTTCCGGTAAGGACATTTTTTATCATGTCATGTCATGATATGTATAGCTTAACAAAATAAAAAATACCATTCCAAAAAATTCCATACCAATATTACAATAAAAAACAAAAAAAATATTGAACAATTCGACTCCACTCATTCCTTGTCCTAGCGGCGAGCCTCGGTCGTAAAATTTATTGTTCTTTTTTGGCACATTGTAATTCTGGCTTGTAAAACGTTTGGCGTAAGGTTGAATTTGTTTTGATTATGTCGACCAGCTGAGCACAGCTAGCTTCAAGGTGGGGCTTGCGATGAATCGGTCTAAAACACAACTAATGTCCAACAGCACTAAGCGTAGGGTCGAGGTAGATGGGCAGGAAATAATTTATGTCGATGAGTATATCTACTTGGGACAGTTAGTTTCTTTCGAAAACAGGCAGGAAAGGGAGATCGATCGCCGAATCGAGAACGCCTGGAAAAGCTACTGGTCCATGAAGATGCTAATGAAGGGTGATCTACCGATCTCCCTGAAGCGTAAACTCATCGACATGTGTATCCTGCCCGTCCTAACCTACGGTGCTCAGACCTGGTCGCTCACCGAGTCGCAAGTTCCGCCTTGGAGTTTGCCAAAGAGCGATGGAACTCAGCATTCTGGGTGTTAAAAAACAGGACAAAATTCGGAACACCACGCTGCGTTCCAAAACGGGCATACTGGATGTAGGAAAGAAGGCTGCCAGGCTCAAATGGGATTGGGCGGGTCACATCAGCCGTATGCACGAAGACCGCTGGGCAAAAATCTTCACACATTGGGTGCCTGAAGATGGACGGCGCCGCCGAGGCCGGCCTAGAAATAGATGGCGAGATGACCTGGACGCGTACAACGAGGGCTGGTTCGAGGTGGAGCGGGAAAAGAGTTCCTGGAAGGATTTGGGGGAGGCCTTTGCCCAGCGACAATATAGGCTAACAAACAAAAAAAAAACTACCAGCGAGCACCGGTCGTAATAGCTTTGTGAATACAACTTTAAGCATTGCATTTACATTAACGTATATTTATTTCAACTAGAATTAAGCAAATACAATTGGCGACCGTTTTAAGAGAACTTTTGCATGACATTTATTAGTGATCGATGTGCTTACATCTTGTTGCATATATTTTTAATTATTATTCCTTTATTTCATTATTTACATATAAATTATATTTTTAAATATTAGCATATAAAATATATAAAAACATTTAAAAATATAAAAAAATAGTAGCCCACCGGTATCGGGAACAGGGTCCAAGCTACCGGCGGTCAGGGCTCCAGAGAGAGGAACCTCCTAACAATGCGGGCAATTATTATTATTTTTAACATTCAGAGATTATTTCAAACAACTGACATCGTGACACTACGTGGTTTGGCCTTATTATGTTTTCTGTTTCCATTACTCAAATCATTAAATGTCTCACTGATGGTGGCGCGTGTGTATTGGATCATTCGGTTACCTACAAAATGGTTGAGCTGGATGGTGCTGATCCAGACGTCATGTTCGTGATCGAGGGCCGTCGGTTGAGACTGGTCATCTCTTAACTGCCAAGGCTTATTTTTAACCTTATATTTTGAATTGTTTCTTCATTTGTTTTTTTTTTTTACATTGTTCTCACATTGATTTAAAAGAGTGTCCATGGAGTTTCTTGTCTGTTCTTCTCCAAAGAGATCTACGTTTTGGAATGGGCAACTAGCTTCAACTTTCTGACGAACTGACCGACTATTTAATTTTGACAATTCAAAAGTGCCTGTACATGGTTTAATTGAAATAAATTCTTTGAGTTCATTGATGTCAGCTATCGATATAGGATTCATGCGTGGCCGCTATTTTGAAAAAAAAAAAACAACAGTATGGCGGACTGTTAGGTATGCCTGGCTCCATATAAAAATCTTTCAATCCCCTTTCGTGGCTGGTCGACACTCGATCGCAACGGTTTGTTATCCCCACACACATAATTAGGGAAATTAGGGTGTACTCCTTTGCCTAACCCTTCGGAGAATAGAATACAGGCAATATATTATGTTATTTTTTAAAGGATAGAAACTTGATATTAGTGTCGCTTATATCTCGTTGCAGGTAAGCTACGTGGGCTACACGCCGCCGCCGCGCAACGCGTACGGCGGGCGCGGCTGGCGGGGCGCGCGAGGGCGCGGTGCGCGCGGGCGCGGGCGCGGCGCCGGCGCGGCTGGCGCGGCCGGGCGCGCGCGCCGCTCCCGGCGCGACCAGGACGAGCCCGCTAAGCCCGCCACTCTCACTGTTAACGGGTAAGACATTCATCCAAGAACGTGGGGTCATCGTGCTTTCTGAGCACAGTGCGTAAACAAAAGTTGCAGCACATTGTGTTTGTGTTAGTATGTGTGTGAAAAATGTTTCCCGCAACCTACTGCCCTTATAGTTTTAAAATGTCGTGCATCTGCACGTATTTTCCGTCGTAGCGTGGTAGAGGCACAGGTTTATGCTTTCGCCAGTTGAAACATGTGTGTGAAGGATGATGAATCTCCATTGGTTTTACAGAAAGACTGTGAGATCTGACGATATGAATCAGCAAGAAGAAGGCAGCCTACACGAGGATACCTCAGCTCCCGACACCGATGCTGATGGTGAGTATCACTTTTATTTTTTCAATATTTCAGTTCTGCAGGATATCCTGCACAGGGCCTGCTAATTTTCTTTCGAGTAATACGCAAATTTTATTAACATTTCGCACGACCTTTGTATTATCTAAATCATAGATATCCGAGAGATATGCCTTCACTGCATATTTGTTCAAGTTCAAGTGTCGCCACATTTTCCCCACTCCGGAAACTCACACAAAAACATAAGAAATAGATACGGCACACATGGTCAAATGGGGCGGCTTTTTTGGCACACACACAATAAAATAAGCGTAAAACTTTTGTCATATCTTATTGCACACATGCTCAAAAGGGGCAGGCACTAGAAAGTATAGATACAGTCATTGAATGCACACATGCAACTCTAGCATCAAATAGGGAAGATGGGTTAATATAAATATTTGATCGATAAAAATATCGATAGATATCAACTCCAAAAAAGAGAAGTGTTTTTTTGGGTTTTGGGTGTATTTTGTATTGTTTATTTTTTCTGCTTTCAATGTGGTATATTAAAAACCAAATCACGTAAAAATGTAATAATTAAATTTGTTTGCAAATGACATTTAAGTAAATAAGTAGTTTCTTTAGTTTCTCTCTTACGTAAAATTAAAAATATTTAATTATCGATGAAACCTATATAAATCGATGTATACAGTGTGTCAGGTTAAACGAGGGACATACTTTAAGAAAGTGTTGTACCCATGAAAATGAACAACTTATAGGATACATAGTATCGATTTACATGGGATATATAGACAGGCCTGATAGGACGATATACAAATAGGCTCCATATAAAAATCTACAATCCCTTTTAAAAAAATAAAAAAGTACGAAAATACGTATTCTACCATAAAAGATCTTGGAATGCCTATCTTTTGTTTCTATTATGAAGTAAACATGCATAATACTTTTGCACGTAGCTGTACTAATAATAGTATGTTTATGTATCTTAATTTGAGTGTAGGTACAGCCCACTTAAAAATTACGTGTCTTTTCGCGGGCGACTTAAAACAATTCTCTTTAAAGTGTACAGAACAAATTACACTTTAGTTTGAGGGAAACCAATTATTTTCCCTGCCTGTTGCATCTATCCATTTATTTTTAATTTCTGGATCTTTCGGGAAACTGAAATAAAATGTATTAATTCTTGTAAAATAGGTTTTTAATATAATTTCGTATTTAGAAAGACTAACAATTTATCGATAGCCATATCTCAGCGCTATGCATCACTAGTGCATTATTTGACATGGGTCCGTTGCTAGGCAACTTTCTTATGTTATTTAAAAAATATTTCACAACGAGATATTTGTAAAATCCTTAAATAATATAATTAGTGCAGTGATTTTTTAATTACCGGTGGTAGGACACGCCACTTGTCTTAAGGTTTGTTGTGATTGTTCTATTTTTGCAAATAAGGACGGAACAATTCGGCATTTTGTAAAAATACGAAATGACATTACCCGTTTTGATACAAACATATGACTACGGCGCTTATCGCCGTCGCGCGTACCAACATTGGCAAATATTGCTACTATAGAGGCGACATGCGCCACGCCTCCATGCCATATCCCTCGATATCAGTGATCTAAATATTTAGTAAAATAAAATGCATTTCATTAAAATCAAATATTTTTTTAGGAAACGGATAACGACCCTTACAACATCGAGGCGGCCCGAGTCCCAGCAGTGATAACATTAGCTGATTATGTTATGTAGTTAGCGAAAATCCGCAGACGTGATGGGTTTCGATATCTAAACACTATAATAAAAAAAAAATACTTTTGTTGGCTGCTGGTAATGTAATGTATTACTTCGAAGTATAAGTTTTTTTTTATTGATCGTATTTAGATATCGTTACCCATCACGTCTGCGGAGTTTTGCTTTAACCAAAATAAATTTAATATAACCCTACATCATTATATTCACTGCGTAACACTAGTAAATTATTTGTTTACAGGTGCACAGCCTCAGAAAATTAAGACTGTCAAAAATGCCAAGAAGAATATGGGGAAAGGAAAGAAAAAGAGCTCCAGCCAGAAATCTGAACCCGCTCAAACGCTGGAAGCTAACGGCCCACTCGATAAGACTAAGGTGACTGCTGAGTAAATTACAGCAACCGCACAATGACGACAGCTAAATTACGGAATTTACGACCGAGCTTTCCTACCCAATTTTTTTTATCCTCATGAAATGTAAGATGATGGTAAGGCGATTGGCACACTGCACCGCATTACGCAGCGGGGTGCGTGAAACGGAGCCAAATTCCCCGCACGGAAGCGCGTTTTTTTATTGAATTTGTATTTAAAAAATCACACGCGGGGGCACGTTATCTGCGTCCCGCTGCGTAATGCGGTGCAGTGTGCCAATCGCCTAAGACTTATTTAATCTGATGCTATATTTTAGGTGGCGGAGCAATGCCACAATTCTGAAAAGGAACACATTGGTCAAGGTGACGCACCAGTTTCAAACTAAAGTATTCATTTTTAAAGGTAACTTCGTTATTGTTTTATTTTTATTTAGTATTGATTGATTTGAAATCAACTTAGTTTCGTTTTTTCGTGGCTTGTGTTTTAATAGTTCAGTAAATTTTAATTAAATATTTTGAGGAAAGCTTGCTATAACTCATACAGGAAAAAATGCTAATAACATTTTTGAAATACATTACGGTTTAAAATCGTATCGGTAAATAACATAATACACAATCAAAATACACAAAATGTGTTTAAACACTTCTTGGGAAAATACGTCGGAATGCGCTTGTTTTAGCACGTATTTGTGAGGTTGCATAATAATAATATATTCCTAAGCGGAATAATAACCAAATCTATATTAAAGATTTTGTTAAAGCTTCGATGGTGAGTATCCACCTGTTAAAAGTATACGTGCCTGAAGATCTAAAAGACTTCCCTATTTTGAGACTGATTTTGTATTACTTTAATTGACACAATAAGTGTGCAATTAATAATATTATTAAAGACAAGTGACATAATATTGAGGCTTATTTTATGCCCCAATAAACCCTAATAAGACGAATATGGCTCGATTATTTTGTATTGTACTATAATGAGACCTATAAATACTGATGTAAACTGAAAAGCAAGATCTATATTTCTAGAGAAATAATGTGACCAAAGGGAATTAGGTTCTATTAATCGAGGTAGCAAATGTCTCTTAGAGTAAATAATAAGGACCGACAAGCACCCATTACTTGACAAGTGATATTTAAAATATAATTATATATTACTAAATTGACCTGTTGATTGTTAAGTCATGTTTTATTGAAAAGTGAGATGACTTAGTACTCAATATGTTTTATTTTTAGGCATATGAAGTACTAAGTCAATATTATTTATTTACACATAGTATATTTACAATTTACCAAATCATAATTTTTTACTTTTAAGCTGGTTTGGTCTATGGAATCTCTTCAAAACAATTGTCTAAAAGTTCTCAAGAAAAATTAAAATAAAATGTCAATAAACAAGCTGCAGCTGTTCACACACATTACAATAACATGCATTACATTATTAGAAATATATTTGAAAAAAAAAAAACACTTGTAATTGATTACATAGACTAAACCAAAATGTTTTCAGACTTGTTTTTGGGATTTCTTGAGTTATTGTTTAGGCGTTATTGATGTGTGTGCGAGTGTTATTGTGTTAAAAATAAAACATGTCTGAATAACCTTTATAAGACAATCTCTGCAATGAATGTAACGGTACAACAGGCTATATCAATGTGGGAACTGTGATTAAAATGTTAATTGTTAAAATGTTCCAGTCAAGGGCAAAACTGATAAATGGAACACTAATGTTAGTTTAAAGTGCATTTATTGAATGATTCTTGGTGCTTTGAAATCTGTGGGACTGCCTGAAACGAGTCTGAAACTCATAGATTTAAGTCTAACGATAAACGTTTATTAAAACTGAACGAGCATTCGCATTTTGATACTTCCACGTAATATAGGGTATTATTTCGATAGGAAATCGTAGATTTGTTATTAGTGATATATTTATATGCATTTTCGGAATTTCAACATTGCGAATGTTCTTCAATGTATATGTATTTTTGTAAATTTGTTATATTGTTATACTTAAATTTAGCTGGAATGAGAAACATGGATATAAGGACAGTCTTACTAAATAACTCGAATGGTGGAATAACTGTCGCAATTGGTTACGTAAATTTACATTCCATTCAGATCCTTCCAACGGTAATTGCACAGTTCACGCCATTCGGGAATGGAACTAAATGAAGACTTTACAATTTTGAACGCTTTAAACCCTGGCCAGAACATAACACAAAATAATATGTTGCCACAATAACATATAACTAATTATAATTGATTGAATTAAACAATCAACTCGTGATCAGAACTTGACTGCAGTGCACACATGCAGCAGCCACTACGCTGTTCCAAGACACTAAATGCAAATCAAAGTACAGTGTAACCTGGATAAGTGGGGTCTCAAGGGACCTAGGATTATTTATCACTTAAAGAAGCTTTTCCACTTACCGTTTCCCAAATAGTCAGGTTTAAATGACAGTTGTCTTACTTACAGAGGCCCCCGCTAAGACAGGTCGAAATGTACCGTTTTTTCATTTATAGAGGTGTCCGCGACCTGTCCAGGCGAAGACATTTAAATATCGGATTCAAATGTCTTACTTATTCAGAAAGAACTGGAAGTCATGGGGAGAGGCCTTTGCCCAGCAGTGGGATGATGCAGGCTAACAGTAACAGTAACTTATTCAGGCTATTGAAATACAAAGTCCCAATTATACAGGTAAAAATCTAACAAATGCATTCTCAGTTAAAGGCTTAATTATCCCTAGCAACAGAGGTATTTCAATGCAAAAGAGTCTGCCATCCAGGGCTCACTTAACCAGGTTACACTGTATATGCCTCTGACTTCGTAACGTCGCCACAAAGTGGCAGGGGTGGGCGACCGTCGTCGTCCGCTCTGCAGCTCGAGCGTTCCACTTGCATGAGGACGCTCACATTGCAAAGTATTCGCAAGCTGTCGCCCAGAGCGATATGCACTTTATATTATACATTTAAACATTTCTATAATTATTGCTTGCTTATTAACCTTTTCGCCGCCAACGTACACAAAACGCAATGCCTCGCCGAGCGCCAAGCTATAAATGTATAACTAAATATATAGTAAACAGTAGTGATGGGGATATCGTCATATCGATGAATAAGATTTGTACGCGTAAAGTTAAGATTTAAAGTTGATTTTACGAACATAAATAAAAACTGATTAAATATTTCCAGATTTGTTTTGTTTCACAGTATCCTTAATAAGAAAAAACAGTATAAATTATGAGTATCAAAGAAACTAATACATAACTCAATTAGAACTATAAGGAATGGGGTACATCTCTATTTGTTTCATGATCTCATTCTTTAACTTCATATCAAGTTATTGGCACTGAGGGCACGTTGCATTCGATTCTGATCAGGGATGGGGTCTATGGTCTTTCTTTCTTCTATTTTTGTTTATTCCTGTGTTTTTTTAATAACTTCAGTTAACGTTTTTTACCGTAGGTATCTAAGTGGCAGAATTTTTAATTATTTTTAAAGTGTTTTTTGAAATGGAAAGTAACTATATATTTAAATTCTATCACGCTTGTAGCCGTGTACTTATCAAAGCATTGTTTTTTAAGTGTTGTTTCTGTTCTTTTCTTAACTCATGTATTGTATTTACCATAATAGTGTATGGAGTACAAAAACAGTACCTAAATCTACTGTAATTACAGTGCATCTGGAGATACTGGGCTCACCGAACATTTTACATACTTATTGAATTCCTACTCTTTGATGAATAAACATTATTATTATCATCCAGTTAGACATACCTCAGAATTATCTTCTGGTTCAATGTTCTCCACAAAATACTCCGAGTCCGATTCCACACCTTGCAAAATTTTAAGAAGTTCGTCCGAATCAAGTTCTTCACTTATTTTTCTATTTGTTATCAAGTGAAAGAAAGAAAGATGCGTGCGCGCGAATCCGATTTTGTGCTGCACTATGCCAAAGTGACCTTGACAGCCGCACGCCTATGACGTCACTGACCAACTTCTATAGTAGTTCGTGGCACTCGGTGGCGCACAGGGGCATAGACGACCAATTGTTTTGTAGAGATGGGAAAATAACTATCGACAAGAATTGGTAACAACTTTATAATTACGTATCGGCATCTACCTGAAGGTCGAAATTCATCTACTATCCTTTGTAATGAAGTAGATAACTAAGTTCATATTTTATTGACCTCAAATTGTTTTCGATATTCGTAACTTTCTGTATTTATAAATATTTCAATGGTGAAATCAACCTTTCACGGCACATCACTGGCCAACTTGATATGAAGTGATTGGCGTTCTGAGGAAAGTAACAAAATTCGGATTTTCTGTTTTTGCCGATTTTAGGACAAACTAGGGCTTATTTTGTGTAGAAAAATAAAAAACAGGGTAGTAGACAGTGCTATCTTAAATAATAAAATGGAACAAAGCTTTTAATCACAGTAAATTTATTTTAATAAGATAGTTAAAATTAACAACTTCTATAGAAGTTGTGGCGCTGGTGGCACGAAAATCCCGAACTTCTATAGAAGTGCTTGGCGGTGAAAAGGTTAAATAGACACCATGTTAGCGTTTAGAATTTTAACTTCAATGTATTTTGATTTGTTTAAGAATTATGTATAACAATGGTAAAAGCATGTGAAAAATAATAATCTTATAATATGGGAGATAATGTTTTCAGGTTATAATGTTAAATGTCACTGAAAGGTTAATTTTTTAAATGTTACCGAAACCTAATAAATTGGATTGTTAAGATACCTTCGTTATTCTCCATTTTCATGCTATACATTACCACATACTTTTAAAAACTAGTTGAAAAGAGAAAGTAGATTTTATTTGTCTCTTTTATATCCATTATTCACTATAGTTTTAGATTATTCTCAACAATATGATAACTTTTACTATCTACATTTTATAAATTTTGTTTGCTGACAATGGTCATGATTATCAACATATAATAATCAAAATATATTAGAATACTTGTCATGTTAAACATAAATTTTTCGTAATTGAAGTAGCAAACGTGGAACCGTGGCTTTTTGAAAACACTTATAACTTAAGAACCTACGTACGTAAACCCGCAATGTGAAATTTTAAAATTGTTCCTTTAGTTCATGAACATAAAAAAAAAAAAAATTGGATGAAATTTAAATTGTAAAGAGTTGTATTTGTCTTCAAATAAAACGTTCCATTACTATACCAAGATATTTTATTTCATTCCTTTAATTGTAACCTTTTATGTACTTCAGTGACAGTGGTTGCTTCTAAATTAGCTATATGATTAATTACTACCTGAGCAGCATCTTTAATATCGTTGTATTGATGAAGCAGCTTCACTTGGACATATTTTTTCTCACTGAGCATTTGATCAAGCGCTGTTTCCGCCTCAATCAGTTTGTTATAATTTTCTTTCATGTTTCTGGACATTGCTCAAGTAATTGGTCCTGTTGAATAACAATAATTATTGTTCTTCACTACATAGTATAAAACAAAGTCTGTCCCTATGTATGCTTAGATCTTTAAAACTACGCAACGGATTTTGATGCGTTTTTTTTTTTTAATAGATATAGTGATTCAAGAGGATGGTTTATATTTATAATACATACATAATATAGTAGAGAAACTGATATAATTTTAGAGGTTTCTAATGTGATATCGTAAATAAACACATTTTTTTGCACTTTCATTGCAAACGCTGGCTGAACCCTACGAGATAGATCAAAATAATGTTGTACTACAGTATTGTACACCTTAAGGGACCTCGCGCACTAGGCGGCCACAGTGGCCGCAACGACCAGATGAACTAAAGAAACCATGTTGCGGCCAAGTGCGCGACGTGTATATGGTTTCTATAGTTAGCTTGGTCGCTGGGGCCACTGGCCGGAGTCGTGATCGTCTAGTGCGCGAGGTCCCTAAAAAGGTCTACAAAAAGTCCGCGATGGTATATGTCTATCTCTTAGGGCCTATGCACACCACGTTTTTTAAACGCGCCGTTGACGCGCGTTTGTAGCGATACAAACGCGATACGCACGCGAGTCAGACGCAGCCTGTAGACCTTCTGTAGGATAAAAGCGCGCCGTCGACGCACGTTTCTAAAACGCACGTCAACGGCGCGTTTAAAAAACGTGGTGTGCACAGGCCCTTAGGGATAACCCACAATAACCATTTTTTATTCTTTACTTTTTACGAGAAATAGTGGCTTATTTACGAAGCGATGTTAAGCAATACAGCATTAATCCTTACCCAATTAAGTACCTTAAATACATTGTGCATTTAATATAGATCAATATGGCCCTTTACAGCATGTAATTTAAAAGTGAATATTTTTGAAGATATTAGGTACAGATTTAAAATGCAGGAATATAGCGGTTGCGGCGGTACCGAACGGGGGTTAATTGGTTCTTCTCTTCGCTATGGTTGTGGACATTTCTCGGAAAAAAAATCGATCGAACTGGTCGAAGTTCTATTCTGGTTCGATCGAGGATTTTTTTTTGTAAGAGGCACTCAAAAAGTACTCTGTGAAGCACTACGAGCTCAGGAGGTCTCGCTTCTCTGTCGAGTGTTTTCTAAATCTCTATGGATTACCTATTTAATTTAACTTCCGTTGATCGCAGTTGAGTGTCAATTGCCTTCACGATCTCAAAAGTTGTTAGTTGTCTCCGTTGACGTTGCCACTATTATTTTAAAAAATTGTATGTGGCGTGCTCACGAGTATCCAGCCCACAAAATCTTCTTCAAAGGATGGCAAAACCAACAATGTTGTTTACAAAAATGTTTTAACGTAAGATATTCCAGTTTTATTTAAATTACTTTGAATATTGTTATGGGACATAGGATACTTTTTATCCCGATAGTACTTTCCCGTGGGATAATTTCCGACCTCCACGCGGGCGAAGCCGCGGGCAAAAGCTAGTTTCAAATAAAATAAGAATTTCGTTCATAGTACAACAAGAGGAATAATGTTAAAAGGAGTTAAAGAACAGCTGTTTTATTTTCATATTTAAGTTTTTTTTTTTAATAGTAAACTTGACGTTTACTAAAACGAGCTCACCTTTCAAGCAGTCTAGTGCAGTCTGTGGATATTATTTTAGTTTAATCATCAGCATCAAACTGATTGAAAAGCTAATTTTTTAAGTAGTTTTTTTTTTCATTCTTTTAGTGCGTTTCGGGACTCGTCATCTCAAGTCATATTTTAATACCCCTCATGGTAACGGCACAAATATTTTTATTTTATTTTTAAGTGACGTAATAAAATACGTACTTAATAATTTTGTGCTCGACTGTATTCGACTCGAAAAATGTATTAATGTAGAAGTTTAAAGTAGTAAACCAGCAGGGCAATTGCGTAACACACTATCAGTAGCAATGGGTTTCATTTTGACAGTTTAACAACATTCATTGTGTTATTTACGTTGCTAAGCAAACACATTTTTCGAACATTTGAAGCAATGGATTAGCAATAAACTTCAAAATGATTCAAATTGACAGTAATAGTGTGTTACGCAATTAGGGTGCTGGTCGAAATTGTCATGGTTGGAGACTATTTTTTGACACCAAATTCAGAAACGTAAGCGTTCAGCGGTAATCAGGTGAGGATTGTGGCGAGAAAGGCTCATAACGTAATCCTCACCAAGGCACCTTTATTATATCTCTGGAATCACTTAATTACTATTTTCGAGATTGCATTTTGTTTGGCATTGGCATTGCGTTACGACTATTTCTTTTTTGGAATTAAAACAAAGTCGATTCTCCCAGCCGTTTGGTTGCACTAGAGGTGAGGATTGTGTGGTGAAGGACACCTAAATACTATTAAAAATATCGTAGAGAAGGAAGACATATTTTATAATTATCTTGACGAAACTTATGTACAGACGCCAAGCACATCAACCTGTTAAATTTCTTTAATAGATTTTCAACTTTATCGCTAAAGTATAAGGTTCAAAGTTGATTGAGAAAATTTGACAGTTTCGGGTAGCTTGATGTGCTGGCGTCTGTACCTCGAAGACAATGAGCTCTTCAGTGACCAGCAGTATGGCTTCCGTCGTGGTCGTTCAACTGGGGATCTTCTTGTGCATGTTACGCATTGCTGAGGTGAGGCCATTGAGAGACACGGTGAAGCCCTTGCTGTGTCGCTTAATATCTCAAAGGCCTTTGACAGGGTCTGGCACGCCAGTCTGTTGGATAAGCTTCCCGCATTCGGCATCTCTGCTGACTTTTGCAACTGGATTTCCGACTTCCTGGGTGGTCGATCGATCAGAGGTCATAGATGGCTGCTCATCAGAACATATGGCCATTGATGCCGGTGTTCCTCAGGGGTCTGTTCTTTCTGCGACTTTATTTCTGCTGCACATCAACGACCTGCTTCAGCTTGATGCAATCGGGTACGCAGATGACAGTACAGTCGCAGAAAGATACCTACCCAGTGCAAGAGCCAGCAGAGAGGAAACAGCTACTCTTAGAGAGACCATGGTGGAACGAATGAATTTGACCTTAAATCTCGTTTCCTAGTGGGGTGACGAAAATCTGGTCAAATTCAATGCCTTGAAAATACAGGCGTGTCTTTACACTGCGAAAAGGAGCCAGTTCCAGTCACTGAGGTATTACTACTACGTATATAGTTCAATGGTTCCAGTTATGTCCTACTTTCCGAGGTACATCTGTACCGGTTACCGACCGCCTTCAGTTTTTGGGCATGGAGTTGACATCTGATCTCAACTTCGGCTCAACCAACGAGTCAAAAGCTCAGACAGCAGCCAAGAAGCTGGGCATCCTAAATAAGGTGAGGCGATACTTCACATCAGGACAGCTTTTAAGTCTGTACAAAGCACAGGTCCGTTCCTGTATGGAGTATTGCAGCCACTTGTGGGATGGCTCAGCAAAATACCAGCTTGCTGCACTTGACTCGGTGGAACGCAGAGCTAAAAGGCTTATAGGCGACGAAACGTTGGTAGCTACGTTTACAGCCTGGCTCATCGGCGTAATGTCGCTTGCCTGACGGTCTGCTACAGACTGTACTTCGGGGAGTGTGCGCAGGAGCTGCACGACCTGATCCCACCATCGCCCTTGTACCACCGGACAACCAGTACCATCCGCACTTGGTTGATATCCAGACGAGTCGTACTCAGCGCTTCTCCTCCACTTTTATTATGCGCACAGCCAAAGTGTTGAACGCTCTGCCGGCATCTGTGTTTCCTCTCACATTTAATCCATCTGCCTTCAAATCAAGAGTGAACAGGCATCTTTTGGGCACGCTCGTTCCATCATAGACCTCATCTATCGCTTTCCATCAGGAGTGATCGGGGTCAAGAGCACGACCATTTAGCAAAAAAAAAAAAAATGCGTCTCATAACGTTTCAAAATGTTGGCAATCACAGGGTGAACACGGCGTGCTGTCTCATATCGGTAAAAGAGAAGAGACCGTTTAATCATCGTACATTGTGGAGGCCAAATTGGATTTGTAGACTCTGAGCACTTGTGATATTTAAATCCGAATATAAAACGGTTGATTACCACGATTCTATGAATTTCAGTAGGTAGGTACCTAAATGGATACAGTACAAAAATATGTTAAAGGGATTATTTGCTGGATATTCCGTAGAGAAGTGGGAGCATTGTGTTAACCATGTAATTAAAGACGAGAACGAATACTTACTGCCAACACATGACAGAGTTCTAGATGATGTTGTTGATTTTATTATTAATGTGCAGGACGATTCAGATGATTCTGATGATGGCTGCTTCGAAAGTGAAGAATCAAGTTCCTGTGATATTGATATGGACATAAGTGATTGAAAGTGACGTTTAAACGTCAAAAATGTATGGTTAAACAGTCGCTAATCACTAGCTAACTTTAAACAACGTTTATGAATAACCCCTTTATTCATGTGGTGCGCAGTGTCGTCGCGTCGACGTAACGTTGTGTTTGCGATGTGGCTGCGACGCACCTTCCTTTTTTACACCATGTACCAGGTCGAGGCCTAGAAACCTATAACACGTCTATCTGGCTCCCACAAGCACAGAACACTATTACTCCTTGCCCACAAGGCACCGAGACGTCTCGGTTGCCGCTGCTAGAGGTGTTGTCAACATTTTCCATACAAATCAAGTGCCACCCACCGTCCACTCGCACTAGGTACCTACTACTAATGAATGATGACCGTACGCTCAGTGCACATTCTGCACCACGAAGTTTATTAGTCCGGCGGGCGGCGCGGTGATTCCGTGCTCTGTGTCTGGCCCAAATAATCGTTGGTTTTGTGCTTCACGATGAAAAATCCGTTAGGACCTCTTATAAGAATTTAAATTCGGAACTGTTTTCCTTTCGCCAGGGGGCTAAATTATTTTAGTCGCAGGTTCTTTGTGTTCTGAATTAAAAGTAGTTTTTCGAGAAAAAAGGTTTTGGAAAGGGTTGTCGGTAAATAAGTACGTATATAAGGAAATACATTTTATTCAAGTTCATCAATATCAACTGGTTCACTGACACCCATAGCACAAGCTAGCATACTATTTATATGTCTGCCTTCTTCAGCTTTAAACACATATCCACTTGATTTATCAATTAATTTTCTTACATTTAGTAAACTCTCTGCTTTACATAAATTAACCAATTGAAAAGTAACTAAACTATAATCTTCAATTATAGAGACAAAGGCACTGTTTAACTTCTTGTATTTACTGGTAAATGCATCACTGTCTAGACTGTCCAGCAAATAATTCAAATCTAGCACTTCGGTGTAGAAATCTATTCCAAACTGCAATTTATCCATATGTTTTTTTAGTAAATCTGCTTTTGTTAATAAATTGATATGGGGTAATCCAATTTTTAACATAGCATTAAGTGATAACATTAGAGCTGCAATAAATTTTCCAGCATCAGAACAATGGTGTGAATCCACCAAATGTACAACACATAGTTGTATGTTCCCATTATTGGCAAGTACAGAAAATATGTTGCTCAAACTTTTATGATGACAATACAGTTCTACCTGTCCCGGCAAATCAAATATAAAGTTTGTGTAGTTGTCGCCTTGGATTTGATTCAGCAGCCAATCAATGTTTTTTTCTAAAAACTCCATACAGTACAGCAGGGCTCCATTAGGACCAAGATTGTGTTGATCCATTACTTCCTCAAGAGCAATTAATTGTCTGATGTCAATATCTGGTTTGTAAGACATTAGATCATTCGCTGGATCTAAATTAACTACTACAACATTTCTTCCCAATTTCCGCAACAGTTCTGACATTTTGCAACAGTATGTAGTTTTCCCTGCACCTGGAGGTCCCAGAACCAGTTGACCATAATATTTTTGTACAGACTTAAATCTTTTTGCACTTAGAGCAGCCATTTTAAGATTCTGCTGCTTTGCTTCTTATATCTAATATTATGTCCTTACAGGCTTTGACAGTTTCAATGTCATATGATTTAAGGTTTATAAAAATACAAAGTGGCTTTGTAATTTTAATTGCTTCTGCCAAGTATCTCGCTGCAACTTGCTGCTCTTCTCCTGTAGCACCAAAAATAACTTTTGTTGTATAAATGTCATTAGTACCTAAAGGACTATGAACTTGATCTTTATGTATCATTAACATGCTTCCAATCTTCTGATACTGAGATACAATAAGCATTATTTTATCAGAATACTCTGCATAGACTATTTCTGTAGGAACATCATCAATATCTGCAGCTATGGATTTGAACAGCTGCTGTTCACTTTCATTTGGTATATGTTTAATAGTTAAACTTTTCATAATATCTAGAAGTTCCATATTCACAGATATCTAAAATAGAAAAGTAAATTGAATCTGTTAATTTATGTAAGTACTATAATTATGTACAATACAAAATAAGTGATTAGTTTCAAGGTTCTCAGAATAGAATGCTGTTGTTTATTTTTTTACAGTTATTGAACATGGTCAGCCATGTACTTCATTATTTTTATAATCCTGCAAAAATGAAGTGAAGCAATACTGTAGATTAGAAGAATGTTAGTTAACTAAATATTTATTAAACACAATGATTGCATTTTCTAGCAATAATTACAACTTTGTATGATAAGTTCCAAGTCACAAAAAAACTGCCAAGGTATGTGACATGAATAGAAAATTGTATGCAATTCTGAACATTCCAGATATTTGAGTCCAACCTAATCAATGATAATTTGAAAAACATTAGTCTGCAAGGTAATAAATGATCATTAATAGTTTGGTAACAAGAGGTGGAAGTAAACGTTTTTCCATTCTTATCTAGTAGAACCGTTATAACTTACACCATAAATACCTCCAGGCTCCATGAGTCCGTTGGAACGATTACTTTATACGGTATAATTCAATATTTCGCTTAAGAGTCCTTTGGTACGACTCTGAAGCACTGTATAAAGTAGGAAACATATTATTTACCCAGACAACTGAAGTAATTTGAATACCAATATCACATTAAGTATGCCACTTCACAAAAACAATAATTTCTTAGATAAGAAAACGGTTTTGGAGTCGGTAAGAATGTCTGGTTGCACATTTACGTACCTACCTTTCAAGTACTTCTGCTATGTAGATTTTACTCTCTGATGTATTCTTCAGATCGTGTTTATAACTCGCTGATAAGTAACAAACAATTAATGTTATTTAATAATAAATGACGCCTGCAGATTATCTACAAAATGCAAAATGCGCAACAAAAGTTTTGTAGGTTGACAGTGAGAGTGACACTAGACCACAGAGTACTTTTTGATAGACTGCACTAGACTGCACACTGCACTGCACAGACTTGCAGGGTTGCCAGACGAGTGCGAGTGAATTATCGTATCAATATTCGAAAATTATCGTACCCGATGAAAAATTATCGTATGTTGTAATCATTTATTATCGTACGTCTGGCATCACTGTCAGACTTGACAAGTTGAACTTGTATGAACTTGTTATTTTTTATGTACAGACGCCAGCACATCAACCTACTACAATCTGTCAGATTTCTGTAATAGATTTTCAACTTTATCGCTAAAGCATAAGGTTCAATATTGATTGGGAAAATTTGACAGTTAGGTGTAGGTTGATGTGCTGGCGTCTGTACTTGTAGATAGATATAAATGTAGAGTATGTTTAGTGACTACGAGTCTACGACTGATAAGGACATGTATCCATGGTCATGAATAAAGATTATTTAAAAAAAAATATGACAAGTTGACAGGTCGATAATTCGGAATTTCGGATCGTCATCCCCTCAGAATAATAACTAAAGCATAGAAACCGTGTAAAAATAACAACAAAATACAATACGCTGCACTCTTTTTCACATAATTATGACATTGTCAAAGCATCAGAAAGAGATGCGTGTCAGCTCCATTGACATACAACAGTATGGACTGGAAATACCTACGAAAAAAGGGTGCATACCTACAACTGGTATTGTCTCATAAAATGGCTGCCATTGCTAGTGTTGTGTCTATCAAGGAACATAGGTGTTACTATAACTAGTATCGATACTAAATACGAGTCTTACTAGTTATCACGTTTAGATCATACCTAATATTATGTATACAAAGTCCGTTGTAATTGTAACAGAAAAAGATGAGTAGGTTATCTTACTTTTCGTTATCTATAAAAATAAATAAAATTGAAGTGTCTGTTGGTACTGTCAAAATAACAGCTTTTTACTAAATGCTTATAAAAATCTAAACAGTACTATTAACAAAATGGCATTTTTTTTTTTTGTCTGTCTGTCTGTCTGTTTGTTCCGGCTAATCTGAAACGGCTGGACCAATTTTGACGGGACTTTCACTGACAGATATGTTACAAGGAGTAACTTAGGCTACCTTTATTTTAGAAAAATAATTAGGGTTCCGCGCAAAAAAAATGCCATGCATAAATTATTTTTGCGTTTGGTAGCCAGGATGGTTATAGGCTATTTAACATCACGTTACGACCCTTAGGAGCCGAGAAAAACTTTTGAAATTTCAATGTTAATAGATAGGGGAGGACAGTGTAGGCCTGTCAACAAGTACTAGGTACTTAACAAAATAGAAAACATTGTAAAAGCCAATTATTTTAAAAGCGTAACCATTGAGTTTCTTACCGTTTCTTCTCCATAGGAAACTACCAATTGGAACCGTGCACCTAGCTTCTGACGTTTCATAAAAGTGTCCATGTAGGTTTATGTGAAATATTTTGATTTTGGTGCTGTGAAGTGTGAACCACAGGCCGGACCTAGCAAGGTCACTCGGACTGAATAAGACGCAGGATTATTTATGTTAACATCGCAGAATATACCGGTATCGTTTCAGCGGAGGAACTAGTTTCGGAAACTATTACGCCAAGTCGGCAACGGTACAACACTATTCCATTATGACATATTATTGTAAACAAACGAACGAATTAACAAATATAATAGAAAGGCCTGTTATACGGAAATGAACCCAAATATCAATACTTTAGCCATAAATTCATGATCACGTTACAATTGTATCATCGAATGTGTATTATTGTATGTATTAATGCATGAAAACCGGCTACTAACCTGTGCAAAGACAATTGAGGTTGATTTTCATTCTTTCTTGCACCACACTTCACAATACAACACACAGGCATGTTGAATTTCTGTTTCCCAACATTTACATGCAGTTTTAACAGGTAAAATCCTCGTAATTTTCTTGCAATCCTCAATAATACAAAAAGTAAACAACCATTTGACAGCAAAACTACCATGAAATTCTTCGCATAAGATGGCTGCTATGGCACTTACCTACAACTGTCACTACGTCACGATAAAATATTGCCATAATGAGCAACAACTTAAATATTGTTGTCTCTTTTATCAAATAAAATTATCTCATTAGAAAGAATGAGACATAATGATATTTCACATTCTGAATCATATTTCACTCATATATAAGCAAATGTATGTATAGAATAACGCGGCATCTCCATGTTTTATGTACCTCAATGGTCAGCTCTGTTTTCAGTTGCTATTTTTACGTGGTTTCTATACTTTAGTTATTATTCTGAGGTCATCCCACTGACGTATTATGATCTATACGTCAGTGTCGTCCACAGATTACTAATATGTTCGTCATCCACTATCGTGATTCGTGATCGTCTGCGATCGAATCAGTCGAAATAACAGAATTAATAAAATATACATAGCAGAGTGAAAATATCCAGTATCAAAATATGTTGTGTGTAAAAAGGCCTCCCGGCCGTTTTACCCGACTGCGGTGTAAGTCTGACAACCAGTCTTGCCAAGGGGTACCGTCTTCTAACTGGATTCATCATCTGTCTGGCCTTTTCCCAACTATGTTAGGGTCGGCTTCCAGTCTAACCGTATGCAGCTAAATACGACCCCGAGACAAATAAACTTGGACGACTCGACCCCGACAAACTAACCCCGATCTAAGTGACTTTCCTATTTAAGTTAATAGTTTTTGAGATATTTTCGGTTACAACCGCAGAATTACCATTTATTGGATATCGTGGATCTGGATATTTTTTTATTTAAATCTTGTGCGGTGGTACGGAACCGGAGTGAAATGTGCGGGTTCGGTTGTAAGGGGTCAGTGGGTCGTCTTAGGGGCTCTGGCCAAACTGAAGGAAATCCTGCGCGAGAAGCGGAACGAAATTCCCTCACACTGATTGTTTCAACTTACTTGTATGGAAGTGTTGAAATTGGCGCAAATATTATATGTGAGTGGTTGACCAAAAAGGGATTGGAAACCGTTTTTTTTTTTTTAATTTTTTAATCTGTGGTCTTTTAGCTTTGTTTTGACATTGAGGTAGAAAAAACATGGAGATGCCGCGTTATTCTATACATACATTTGCTTATACAAATATGAGTGAAATATGATTCAGAATGTGAAATATCATTATGTCTCATTCTTTCTAATGAGATAATTTTATTTGATAAAAGAGACAACAATATTTAAGTTGTTGCTCATTATGGCAATATTTTATCGTGACGTAGTGACAGTTGTAGGTAAGTGCCATAGCAGCCATCTTATGCGAAGAGTTTCGTGGTAGTTTTGCTGTCAAATGGTTGTTTATTTTTTGTATTATTGAGGATTGCAAGAAAATTACGAGGATTTTACCTGTTAAAACTGCATGTAAATGTTGGAAAACAGAAATTCAACATGCCTGTGTGTTGTATTGGGAAGTGTGGTGCAAGAAAGAATGAAAATCAACCTCAATTGTCTTTGCACAGGTTAGTAGCCGGTTTTCATGCATTAATACATACAATAATACACATTCGATGATACAATTGTAACGTGATCATGAATTTATGGCTAAAATATTGATATTTGGGTTCATTTCCGTATAACAGGCCTTTCTATTATATTCTATGTAGACAAGCATATTATAAGTTGGATGATTATATTGTAGATAAAAATGCTTGGCTAAATGCTGGTCCTGCTCCACAGGCACCTGGGCTCACTAGTTAAAATTTTCAATATTTGGAAGAGGTGCTTCCCTTTTTCTCTTTTTTTTTTGTGTTTCTGACATTACGATCTCAATGTTAATTTTTATTTTTTATTCAATCAAGTTTAATTTGTTTAATACATCAATACTAAACACCTTTTGCTGTTTGGTAGTAATCAATTTTAATCATCTTTTAAATAAATTGCAATCTATAGTTTTGTATAATTTAGATGCATTTTTTTTCAATTTTGTAAATGTAAGAACCATGGATCCGTTTATTATGATTTTTTGATGTTGACTTGAAAGAGCATGGCAGTTGAGAATGTGTCATGCTCACTTAAATGTCTCACTGATGGTGGCGCGTGTGTTGGATCGTTCGGTTCCCTACAAAATGGTTGAGCTGGACGGTGCTGATCCACGCGTCATGTTCGTGAACGGGCGCCGTCGGTTGAGACTGGTCATCTCTTAACTGCCAAGGCTTATTTTTAATCTTATATTTTGAATTGTTTCTTCACTTGTGTTTTTTTTTTTTTTACATTGTTCTCACATATAGAAGCATCAAGAATAATGTACACAGGATTTTGTAATATCGTGATTTAAAAGAGTGTCCATGGAGTTTCTTGCCCGTTCTTCTCCATAGAGATCTACGTTTTGGAATGGGCAACTAGCTTCAACTTTCTGACTAACTGACTGACTATTTAATTTTGACAATTCAAAAGTGCCTGTACATGGTTTAATTGAAATAAATGATTTGATTTGATTTGATTAGTTAATTCGTTCGTTTGTTTACAATAATATGTCATAATGGAATAGTGTTGTACCGTTGCCGACTTGGCGTAATAGTTTCCGAAACTAGTTCCTCCGCTGAAACGATACCGGTATATTCTGCGATGTTAACATAAATAATCCTGCGTCTTATTCAGTCCGAGTGACCTTGCTAGGTCCGGCCTGTGGTTCACACTTCACAGCACCAAAATCAAAATATTTCACATAAACCTACATGGACACTTTTATGAAACGTCAGAAGCTAGGTACACGGTTCCAATTGGTAGTTTCCTATGGAGAAGAAACGGTAAGAAACTCAATGGTTACGCTTTTAAAATAATTGGCTTTTACAATGTTTTCTATTTTGTTAAGTACCTAGTACTTGTTGACAGGCCTACACTGTCCTCCCCTATCTATTAACATTGAAATTTCAAAAGTTTTTCTCGGCTCCTAAGGGTCGTAACGTGATGTTAAATAGCCTATAACCATCCTGGCTACCAAACGCAAAAATAATTTATGCATGGCATTTTTTTTGCGCGGAACCCTAATTATTTTTCTAAAATAAAGGTAGCCTAAGTTACTCCTTGTAACATATCTGTCAGTGAAAGTCCCGTCAAAATTGTCCAGCCGTTTCAGATTAGCCGGAACAAACAGACAGACAGACAGACAAAAAAAAAAAAATATGCCATTTTGTTAATAGTACTGTTTAGATTTTTATAAGCATTTAGTAAAAAGCTGTTATTTTGACAGTACCAACAGACACTTCAATTTTATTTATTTTTATAGATAACGGAAAGTAAGATAACCTACTCATCTTTTTCTGTTACAATTACAACGGACTTTGTATACATAATATTAGGTATGATCTAAACGTGATAACTAGTAAGACTCGTATTTAGTATCGATACTAGTTATAGTAACACCTATGTTCCTTGATAGACACAACACTAGCAATGGCAGCCATTTTATGAGACAATACCAGTTGTAGGTATGCACCCTTTTTTCGTAGGTATTTCCAGTCCATACTTTTGTATGTCAATGTGTTTTGGTCTAACCCTATATCTATGGTCTAACCAGAATATTTTTAGGTGCCGTAGTGTTTTTTATGATTTTTTTTTGTGAGCCGAGGCAGTTTTGGAAAAATTAGTTTTTGTGATGTCAGACGCACATAAAGACAAGAAACTGACACTAAATAAGTCGCCAATAACGTACCTAGTAACCGCAAACACGTGTTGACACTCACTAACGAAGTCGCATACTGACAGTGACATAAAACATGCCGCAATTTGTTTCTACACGAAATTTCAAATGCGATTTACTCGAAATCAATTATTTTCCCTTGAGGTCCCTTTTTGGTCAACCACTCACATATATTGTGACTTCCTAATCATTCAAACAATAAACGCGTGCAGTCGCATTCCGCGTTGTTTGTGTGTTAATGTGGCAATAGCTTTTGGATTTTATACTTACATACAAATAGACAAAACCATTTTATATCTGTGGACAAGGCAAGGTGAAAGAGTCAATGAACACCTTTGATGTTTTTATGTAAAATAACCGTGAACTATTTTATTTCGACGAATTAAACGTACTGTAAGTCTTCCTTTGGCGTGCGATTGACCGTACAGGACCTAATGTAATAATTCGATAGTATATAGTACAGACGCCAGCACATCAACCTACACCTAACTGTCAAATTTTCCCAATCAACATTGAACCTTATGCTTTAGCGATAAAGTTGAAAATGTATTACAGAAATCTGACAGATTGTAGTAGGTTGATGTGCTGGCGTCTGTACATACAAATTCCATGAATTCGATACAGTCTGGCAGCCCTGAATACGGTGGCCATTTTAATTCTCTCATAGTCTGGTAACATTATCTGGGCTGTCTGACAGTTTCGTTTTCTCTTGGCTTGTCAAATTGTGACAAGATGGTACTGTGTAATTTTTGTATTTTCTATCTAAGTTAATCTTGTAAATTAGAAAACATTTCCGTCTATATTTAAAATAATAACTTGTGTATTAACGATGTAGAAGTAAAATTACGCATATTAGTGATTTTCTGTTGGGTTTCCAACCATAACCTGTAAATATTGATTTCAGACGAAGGGTACTTCGAGCTTTGGTAAGCGTCGTAACAAGACACACACCTTGTGCAGAAGGTGTGGCAGATCATCGTACCACATTCAAAAATCCAAATGTGCACAGTGCGGATACCCCGCAGCTAAGCTGCGTTCCTGTAAGTATACATATTACATACCGGCCCTAATCAGATAGTGTTATGTTTTTGATTATAGGTTATGACATGGTCGAAATAGATTCTGTAACTTATACTCGTGGTAATAACCTCAGATTCTGTTTTCTTTGATTTTGTTCATCGTGAACATTGTTGTTGTACCCACACGTTGTATGCCTGCTGCCTCTGTGGCTCTTATCTGACAGTAATTACAACTGCAACCAAAACGTATGATTTCCTCTAGTAATATTCAATATGTTCATTCATATATTTTGTAATGCTGGGGTCTCTTAGTTGTTGAACCCCTTTGTTGGGTCTCCTTCTTGAACCCCTTTGTCACTATGACCTGCATAGAACTTTTCTCTTAAAGCATTGTAGCACTTCTGAAGCCCCAATTAAAAGTAAACCATTTAATTAAATTGTACACAAGTCATTCTGTGAAATCAGTTACTTGGTCTGTTAGTAACAAAAGTAATAGTTCTGTATGGACACAGTTGAAATTTGATTTTGATAAATGTGTCATTAACATTTGTTTGATCATATGAATTCTTACAATTTATCCCAAATTCTGTTTATAGTCCTCTTAGACTGCCTGTCCATTAGTGAGGAGAAGTGCAGAGCGAGACCAAGTAAAGTAACAGCTACAAAACATTTAATAACTTAAGCCAGGTCTACATGCTATGCTACACTAAAGTGCACTGCTCCCTAATTCTTCCCTACACTTCAATGGATAGGCAGCCTTGACTTGGTTTCAGAGAGCCAATTCAATGAATCTGTTCTCATAGATTTGGCTTCAAATTATCAGGGGAAAATTGTCCAAAATAAGTTCTAAAATGAATACTTATCACAAAATTGTGTTTTTTACAGACCACTGGTCAGTGAAGGCTAAGCGCAGGAAGACCACAGGAACTGGCCGCATGCGTCACCTGAAGATTGTGAGGAGGCGTTTCCGCAATGGCTTCAAGGAGGGCAAACCCACACCCAAGAAAGCTGTAGCCTCGTCGTAAACTTAGTGCTAAACTAATAAAAAAAAACACATCCATTTTCATCTTTTATTTATTTAACACTATAACTTTCATGTCACTAAAATAGCTATACACACAAGACTGCAAGCACCACAGACAAGGCCGTAGCCAGGAATTCACTGGGGGGTCGAGCTCTGACCTTTAAGACAAGCCATGCTTATGGGTTTTCGTATCGGCAAGAATGACAAAATTCAAAACAAACTTTCAACCCCTATTGGGTTAAATAGGGGTTGAAAGTTTGTTTAGAATTTTGTCATGATACAATCAGCGGCAGTAAAAATGGCTGAAATCTTAAGCGCGAATTTGTGAAGAAATTAAACGGATGAAACTTCTCTAGACTGTTTAAATAAGTAAATAATTTCGGGTATTTTCTCGTGGTCCTACTATTTTGTCCTACCAGTAGGTCGGGTATGTTATTGCTGTTGGTCCTACTGAAGTTTTGAAACTATTTACCTCCTGTATAATGAAATTGACTGGATAGGTGTGGGGCGTGTCTCAGTTTCAGTAAATTCATTTAGTTAAAATGTATGAACGTAAACGAAGCAGGAGTAAACCTATGTAAGGATCGTAACAGGTGGCCTTCTGTTTCAGCTTCCGCTGCAGCTGTTCGCATGGGAAGAAAATGCATGGTTTTTAATCAACAAACTCGCGTCAGTTGGTTAAAAACTAGATGTTTAAAAAAAAAATGCTTGAATTTAAACCCAATCGGGCAGGCTGAAAACACGAAAGCGAGGTATTTAAGGTTTCCTAGTTTTAAGTGGAATATCAAACCTCGTGAAGTATAGTGTAAATCAATACATATTATTCCCGTTGTTTCGTCATTGATAAGTAATTTTCCAAACCATCTTTATTTTTCTATCGGGTGATTTGATTGTATTACTTGTTTATGTGGGCGTGGGACGCCCTCAGGCTAGGTGGAGCGACGATCTTCGCAGGCTGGCTGGTAGCAGCTGGATGAGAGTTGCCGAAAATCGAGTTGAATGGCGTGCAATAGGAGAGGCCTATGTCCAGCAGTGGACTGCTATAGGCTGATGATGATGATGATGACTTGTTTATAAGGCTTTATCAACTTGTAAAACCCTTTTCAGGAAGGCGTAGAGGTATCATGTTGAAATTAATATATTATACGTAGATCTACGGACTACGGTCCCGAGCTCAAAAAAATCGAGCTTCTAAGTCATTGCCATGTTCTGCGATTGATGATGAAGTAGGGAAAGATCAAAAGAATAAGGATGAATTATTCACTCATCTTACGGCTAAATTATCGCGATAACGCGAACTACACAGCGTGCTCTCTGTTGTTTAGCGAGACGTCCGCGTCGTCGACCGGTGTGCGGGAGAGAGCGAACTGTAGGTATTTGCTTTATTGCGACAATGTAGCCATAGCATACGGAAGGATTTTTGAAAAATTATCTCCTAAATGGGTTTTAGGACTTTTAGGGGATGAAAGTTTATATATGGTAGTTCGTAATTTTTGCCGACTGGAACCCAACCCATCGGGCACGCGACGAGTGGTATTATTCATTCAATCACTTACATTGTAAGTGAATGAATGAATTTAGGAATTTATAAAGGAATTTATCTATACTTACAGATTTATTACCTAAGTATTACTTAGGTAATAAATCTGTAGAGAGGTCAATTCTGTACATGAAATATATTTCCAAAATAACTATCAGCGGGTGATTAGTGATCGATACTGACGCCAAAAATGCAATCAGTAAAATTTTTGTCTGTCTGTCTGTATGTTCTTTATAGAAACAAAAACCACTCGACGGATTTCAACGAAACTTGGTACAATTGTTCTTCATACTCCTGGGCAGGTTATAAGTAGGTATACTTTTCATCACGCTACGATCAATAGGAGCAGAGCAGTGAAGGGAAATGTTGGGAAAACAGGAGAACTTACTCCATTTTTGAAGCTTCCGTCGCGTGTGCAGCCTTAATGGTTAAAGCTACACAGAAATCATGTATGACGGAAATGTTCTCCTTAAAATTATATAAAAAATATTCCACGACAGCAAATGTCTATCTTTTATGGTTGACTCAGAATAATACGTGTAACTCCCGATAGCTTAGCAGTTCGGAGCTTTCTGATTATATTTGTTTACTCTTACGTTTATAACACTCTCACTCATCCCTAATTAAAAAATGTTAACATTATTACCTATTTAATAAAAAAATAATCATAGAAATCGGTGCAGAAACACCAAAGTTACATGAAATACGCTAATTAAGCCATCGCGCGTGAATACTGAATCATGCTACTTATAAGGATTATTTTTGTGTAACGGTCGCCGCGCTCGACGCGGGAGGTATAAAAGGGCGGGTGATCCAAACGCGAACTTCACACTGTCCAGCAGTTCATGAAGCGCCTCGCCAAGCGTTTCTTCGACTCTGCTATAAAGCACCCCAATTGCCCTGATTGCGGCGGCCTCCCGATATACTCCCTCCCGCATAAGTAGGATTCGCCGACCAAGGCATACCCTCACCATCCCCGACGACGCCACTACCCTCTTACAGGAGAGCAGGAAAGCCACCAGCACCATTAAGAGACACAAAAACACGACCCGACAACCGTCCTTCCGTCCTCGCTGTCGAGGACGCCCGTCGCGACGCCCCATAAATTCTCCTCCCCGACCCTTGCTCGAGCCAGCCCGCGCCGCTGAGCCTGTAGTATTAAATTCGCCCCTAAATAATTCCGATCCAGCCTGTCCCTTGCTGCCCCCCCCCCCCCCCAGCGACGCCCTAAGCCGAGGTCCGTACCCCACCACAGGGGGTGCCCTTAGCGTGTAGTCGCGTTTTATATATATAGATATAGATTCTATATCTCTATATATTCTCTATAGATTCTATAATTTTTAGGTAGTGTACAAATATAGATTCGTTTTAAATTCAATTATTAGTCATATTAGAATTGTTTTCTTTGTTTGTTTAATTACTTATAGGTAGGATTGTATTTTTAGTTACTTAGGTCACGGGTTAGGTATAGGTTGTATTTGTAAGTATTAAGTACCTAAGTATATTCGTTATTATTTTCATTAAGTACCTACTTAGATTATTACAATTGTTTTTTTTTTGTTAGTTTAAGATTAACGTATAGTTTTAGGTTGTGTTGTAAGTAGTAAGAAGTTAGATTCGTTTCCTCCTAATTAGCTATTGGAATTGTTTTAGTTAGTTTGAAAATTACTACCGATTTGGTGATTTTTTACCGACTTCACAAAAAGGAGGAGGTACTATGTTCGGCTGTTTGTATGTTTTTTTTTTTTTTGTATGTTTGTTCATCGAATACTCCGCCAATTGTCGACAGATTTTCAAAATTCTTTTTTTGTTCGAAAGTAGATAGTTCTGAGGTGGTCCCATTGTCACCAAGTTAGGATCTGATGATGCGATCTTAGAGAAATCGAGGGCAACCCTCAAATTTTATAGGCTTACTTATGGTTTTTCGCATATTTTATGAAGTATCTTGTGTATTTGCGTATGGTTATCACCATCTCAGGTAGCTGGGCTGATGATGGAAGGTACAACTCCTTAACAGTAAGAAGTTACTCGAACAGGCAAGGACTGTTTTAGTAAATTGTTTTGATGTTTGATTGGGCATTTGCCACATTTGGTCTCATGATCATCAAGTCATGACCTGATGCTGCAGTCAGGATAGTCTGCAGAGTACCTAACTCCTCGACAACTAACAGCAGATATATCGTGTTTAGGCTCATTGGAAAGGGCTCGATGTGTGGATAAACGTAATGTTAATGAGGAACACCGAAGTACATAGAGACCTGATGCTGAAGCCAGGAGCATCAGAAAAAGTACAAACCTTGAAATTACAGCACCGTAGTCGTGTTTGGGCTCATTTTAAACAGGACTAAATTTTAAGTTCAATGCAAAGTTGACATAAGTTTGGCCTGATGCTGCAGCCAGGATTATCAGCATCTAGTCTAATTAATGAATAAGGTATGCTTCAGAGGTGGTCCTATATAAATTTTATGAACTTTGCTTGGGTAGTTTTGGAATTAGCGTCAACAATACGTTTGTTTTCCACTTAGTTTATATTGATGATGTTTATCTTCCTGTCACTAGCAAGTAGTGTTATATGAATTTGTATGGGGTAGGTAACAACTAAAAAGCGAAAAATAAAAACTTTTTTACAAAAAAAAACAACCGACTTCCAAAAAAAAACACTACAAAGTGAAAAATAACTTTAATTTCGGAAGTCGGTGTCAAAAAAACGAAAATGTGGAACCAACGACACCGACTTCCGAAATTAAAGTTATTTTTCACTTTGTAGTGTTTTTTTTTGGAAGTCGGTTGTTTTTATAATAATATAGGTAGTAGGTACTTAGGTACAATAATGACTCGAAAGCGTAAGTCTAATATTTCATAAAGCTCTAAATAAAGCTCGAGCTATAAAAATAGCTAGACTTAGAATAACGAGACGTCTCAACAAACTGAGCTGCGAAGGTTTGAGCAGGCGGTGAGTGAGGCGGCACACAGAGCTACTAAGACACCAGAACAGTCCCAAGATCGACGTCAACAACTCGCTAAGTATCTGGCATCTCAACAACTGCTGAAACTCCAGAACAGTTTCAACCTCGACGTCTACGGGATGCTGAGTATCTGATGTCTCAACGGGCTGCAGATACACGAGAACAGTCCCAAGATCGACGTCAACAGCATGCTGAGTATCTGGTGTCTCAACAGGCTGCAGATACACCAGAACAGTCCCAAGATCGACGTCAACAGCATGCTGAGTATCTGGTGTCTCAACGGGCTGCTGAAACACCGGAACAGTCCCGAGATCGGCGTCAACAGCATGCCGAGTATAGTGGTGTCTCAACGGGCTGCGGAGACACCAGAAGAGTCACAAGCTCGACGTCAGCAGCAGGCGACTTACATGGCGTCCCAAAAGAGCCACATAAACCTCTACAACAGCTGAATCTCGCAGAAGCGCTGTTGTTACACGAATATAGTGTATCATGGGACTGTTTGTCTTAAACAGTTCTAAATAAATGTCCGCGACAGAATATATTATCTACCTTTTATGTGGAAGCCCAAAATAGTGCGCCAAATCGAAAGTACCTCTTTCTGTATGTTACCTTTTCACACCTAAACCACTGAACGGATTTCGATATTTGGCAAGGAGATAGATGGCACCCTAGGGAAGGACATGCGCTACTTCACCGGTACTGTCCTGTGGGATAATTGCCGACATCCACGCGGGCGAAGCCGCAGGCGGAAGCTAGTATTATATAAAACTCTTCCGTTACTGAGTGACTGACAGACAACGCACAGCCGAAACTACTGGCAGTAGAGAGCTGAAATTTGGCATGTGTGTTTGTTGGGAGGATTAGGCTACCACTAAGAGAGGCTTTTTGGAAATTCCCTCCCAACGGGGAGAAAAGGGGGAAAAATTGTTTTTTTCCGGAAGTCATTATTCCACGCGGACGAAGTCGCAGGCAAAAGCTAGTCAATAATAAAGCGCTTATTAAACTTCGCTGAAGCAAAAGCAAAGCAACTTCGCAGAAGCAAATTAGAACCTTCTGATCGCACTGTCCTTATTTAGTTGCCTACTGAATCAATTACCAGACGAAGTCGGACGTGTCGTGTACGCGGATGGCTCCAGTAGGTATTGTCCAGACACCAAAAAATTGGCCTTTGTCTAGCCTTGGCCGTTGGCTCAATTAATAAATAATTATTTAATTAATTAAGTAGTTACTTATAATTAATTTTTGTCCCAAAGATAGGGCATATAATATATATACCTACCTACTTAGGTACATATATAACTTCTTTTTCTTTCGTCATTTCGTAATAGGTACCCACGCTGCGCACCGCACTCTCAATTCACTTTTTTATTCGGGAATACAAAACTATACGTCCTCATGCACGAAGAGCCCCGGGCATAGAAATGTAAAATTCTTTCATATTATATCTATGGCCACGACGAGCGACTGAAATCAGCAACTAAATGTGATTATACACCTTCCTGAATGCGTTTCTCATTAGGCTTGTAAGCAACGACCATAAGTAAATGATTCAGTCAGTCAGAAACCAGCCTTAATTGGTTCCGAATTTAGGCTAGCTTGCTGAATGCGATTATACTTGACTGAATTAAGACGATTAAATTCAGCGAAGTGTAAAAGACTCGGCGAAAGCTGTGCGTTGTTTGTTTGTAAGCGTAAGTAGGTAGGTACTTATGAGCAATTTGGAAGGATTTTTGAAAATTCATCCCTTATGGGGGTTAAATAAGGTATCTAAGTATGAAACTTTGTATAGAAGTTCTTTATTGTTGCCGATTGGGAAATCCCATTGGCAGGGAAATACTTAGCTAGGTAGGTACCACCGTACCTATCAGCCGTATCAAAGATACGGCCTCGAAATAAATTCGTGAAATAAATGATAGGTATCTATCCACAACCTCAAATTCTTATTGTTAAAATAAATAAATAACCATGTGACTCAGGCTGGCTGGACAAATCTTCAAAATAGCTCGCATTTAGCTAGGTCAATAGGGCACTATGTGACGGCTAAACACCCTTATTTCAGAATTTGTGACGCTACAGAATCTTAGGTAATACATCGACAACATGTCCAGCCAGCTTGAAAAACCACTTTTAGCTGGTCTCTCAATCTCGGTAGGTAACGGAAGTGATTTTGACGACTTTTTGCATATAACGGGCGTCACATTAATTTGCGACAGGCATCGAGCTAAGTTTTGTGATACGTACAACGGTTTAGTAGAAAAATGCAAAAATCTGTGTCCAGCCAGCTTGAATTTACGTAGGTATAAAACTTCTGGCTGGGACTTCCGAATCTCAATAACGGGAGCGTTTTCGAATATGGTTCGAATCCTTTATTAACATTTAGTGACGCAATGTGTGACAGTAATAACGTTTGATTTATGGCGTCAAATGTAAGGGTTTACGAGAAATCAATAAAAATCGTTGCATTTGCAGTGTCTCCTTTACGCAGATGACTTCAAACTTTATAGGGCTGTCAACCAACACCGTATCGGATTGCGAAGCTATGCAATATGATATAAATGCCATACGCAATGATTTCAAAAGTAATATATAAGTCAATGGCCATACGTGAATGGGGAGTTCAAAATAAAATGGAGTTCAATTCTTCTTACGGCTAACTCCCTCTCACTGAGAGGAGGCCTGTGTCCTAGCAGTGGGAACGAACTGATAGGTTAGATTTTCTGTGTGATTTTGCTAAATGAATGCAAGAACTTAATAATTAGACAGCGCCTTTAGCTTGAAGCCTTTGTATGCCTAAACAAATTACGTTATTTTTAATAATTTTATTAGATATTCATTCATTCCGGGGCTTTTATCTATAAGAATTTGAGGTTGTGGATTATATTTTACGAATTTTCGTTCTGGGGCCCCTGTAGCTCAAGGGCCCCGTATCATTGATTCGGCGGAAGCTACGTTCCTGCCTCAGACCAACAAAAAAAGATAGACAGCGCGCCGCAAACATCAAAAGTGAAGCCATAAAACCGTGCTCCTGCAAGTAAACATACACGCTCACGCACACACCTACACTAAAACCATGCTCATTGCTCTTAGTTTGTCACAAGTCGTCGTCAAGATAACATAGATTTAAAAAATATAATTATGCCTTCCTGTGTAGTGAAAAGTTGCAAAATCACACAAAAAGTCTCACGGAATCGCTTTTCACTTATAAGTACTTGAAATAACATCGTTTCTTTATTATTTATCTATGAATTTTAGGTTACTTGGAACAAAAAACCTCAACGAACGAAAGCAGTGACATAAAGTGCGGAAGTTGCCATAAGACGATTTAAAATTTCCCCATTCGATTAATCTAAGTATACATAATATAAATATGATTTCTTACTTCGAGTTATATTCCCATTTTCTTTTTATATGTACCTATTTAATATTTTAGGTTTCCAATTAATAATGAAATTAAAAATAAATAATATAATAATATGTAATAAAGTTGATTGAAAATATGAGTTGTTTTTTTTTAATAGAAGTCCTTCTTAAATCTAAACAATTGAGGTACTATACCATACTCAACAATACTCGTACAATATTATACTAGTTCCTACCCACACAAATATCCCCAAATTATAGGGAAAAAAATTAACAAATGGCAACCCTTCAATACACACATAGATAAAAAGGTGGCTTCACTTTTAATGTTCGCGGCGCGCTGTCTATCTTTTTTTGTTGGTCTGAGGTTCCTGCACTTTAGTCCTGTATTATGCCGGCGCCTCACATTGGGTGTATTGGCTGCAAGTTGTAGTCTTGGATCCAATGCACCAGTGTGGATCGGTCTTGGACATATCAATATTTGTCCAAGACCGATCTACACATTGGTTTTTTGGATCCAAGACTGCAGCTTGTGGCCAATATGACCAATGTGAGGCGCCGGCATTAGGCTCTCTCTAAAAGTGACATTGGGACCTATTTGACATTACCACAAACAAACCGGATTCTTTAACCCATTTTCACCCATTGCTGACTATAGGAAGCCTACTATACTGCTTTCCCTCAATGACAACCAACGCTAGTAATATATAAGTCAATGATGACAACTAATTACCTACCTACTAATCTAGGTAAATAAGTACATAGACCTACCTATATTGCAAGTAGTACGTTATTAGTATTACTTACGTACCTAACTATACCGTTATTCATTGTAGAAATGAAATGGAATTGTGCGTGCTGCTTGGATTCCCAGTCAGGCTCAGGCACGCTCAGACCTAAGTTAATAAAGACTGCTTTTGTAACAGAATCGTCTGATGACGTAGAGGCGCCAACGGTACGGGGGAGGCGCGGGCGCGCACCGTGTTGTCGTAGCCGTCATAGCATTGAGCAGGCAAGGCAACCGGTCGGGCAGTCAGTCGTTCGTTTGTCGGCAGAGCGCACTCCGTGTCGCAGCCCGTTCCAAGTGTATTCTCGACTAAACATCGCATAATCTAACCCAATATCGCTATTGGGTGATAACATTATCATGTGCTATGACGCGACGATATATTTTAAAGTTCTCTCAAGATAAGCGACAGTGTAGTGATTAAAATTATATAGTGCACGGTTAGAGAATGTGTGCGCACTGACGTTCTCGCTAAAGGAAAACTTATTACCGTTACGTAGTGCTCTTTTACTATGTCGTTATTTAAGAAGAAGGCGCCTAAATACACACCGCCTCCAGCGCCACAGACACCCACCGAGGACCCTCACCAGCAAGCCAACGGAGTGGATAACAACAATGGGTCACAGAAGTCTCAGTTGGTGTTCCACTGCCAACAAGCACACGGCAGCCCCCTCGGACTCATCTCTGGATTTTCTAACGTCAAGGAGCTTTATCAAAAGATAGCAGAATGTTACGACTTTCCACCAGACGAGGTAAGACTTAAGACTAATTGATTTCTAATAATTTAGTAATTTTTAAAACTTGAATTGGAAAAGCAACATTCCTCCTGAACAAGTTTCCGAGTCATTATTGGTTTGATGAATGGAATAGGTACCTACCTACCTGGAACCATGGTCGGTCGTGGTGACTCGCGCACGGAGAGATGCCTATATGAACTTAATCATTATCGCAAGGGTGGCCTTGCCAAGCAGCGAAACATGGATTCTTCGCTAAAGCATATTTTAATCATAAAACATGATGATTTAAATGTAGGTAGGTACCTAGGTACCAACACAACATTACAAGTAGGTAAGTTTTGCCTTCGCGAGCATTTCATGGACAGCCGCTAAGTACACTGATAAGAGCACATAATATGCCATAAGGAATGCGTCATTGATATTCAAATAAGTACTTACGCTTCTTTTTAAGGTTTCACAATCAGTAGCACACAACACTACGAATGTATCTTAAATTAGCTTTCGGTCTTCTTATCGTCTAATGAATCTATGGACCTAACAGCGCAGTGGTGGAGAGAGTCGCGGGGTTCGATTTCCGCATCTGGGAAACTTGCAGTTCTCTGAATGTTCGTGACACAGAGTGTGCACACTTACACACAATGGTGGCAATGACTGTAATTATTGTGGAATCATGAGTTATTGTAGGTACGTAGTTATACTACTGCTCGCGAGGAATAAAAATACTGGTCAAGTGCTTGCAGTGAAGAGTTCTGTAGTTTGAATGATATGATGATATTTATGGACAACATTGATTTTATCTACAGCAAGATTAAGTTAGTATTTTGTAGTAATTCTTAAAGAAACTGAAAAACAAAGTGTTTCTGCGGTTGATAACAAAAACATTACTAATTTTAATAAAAAGTCACATAGAAACATCATCAGCATCTTGGGATCCAACGAGGTTCAATTCTTACGCAATCTCTCACAAAAGGAAATCAGGTAGCATCACATAACGGTTTCAACTTTTTAACTCGTCACTTCTTCCAACAACTATTGTTTGATTGCGTAACACACTAACAGTAGCAATGGCTTTCATTTTGACAGTTCAACAACATTAATTGCGTTATTTATGTTGTTGAGCAGACAATCATTTTTTTGAACATGGAATAGATTAGCAATATCCTTCAAAATGATTCAGATTGCGATTGATAGTGTGTTACGCATTATGGGTACAGTACCTAATTTCAAAGTCATCGACGACAATTAAGGTTATACAGGGTTATAGGTATAGTACATTACTGCAACGGCCAGCAAAAGAGGCATTGCTGGACGGACGTGTGAATGTGGGCCGAGGCGAAGCCGAGGCACACATACGTAAGTCTAGTCGTTTGAATAGGTCGAATCTGTTCCAAAACCGAATCGGGGCACCCCCGACTTCTCGTAGTCTTTTAGCTGCTACCCCTAGAGTGTATATAAAAACCGGAGGCGCGAAAGGAGAGCAACCCTCTCCCGCTGTAACAAAGCATAGGCACCCGTGCGAGCCGTAGCGACTGAGGCTGTTCGCCGCAGGCGACCAGCAAGCCGAAGCTGCGGAGGTGAGCCTGAGGTGAGTTTGAGGTGCCTATCCTTTGTTACGTAAGGGCGGAGGGGTTGCACTTCCCGCAGCGCCGGAGATGATGCATAAGCAACTTTAAAGTGTTTTAAGATTAGTTTACAATAATTTTGTCTTATAGTGGTGGACAACGAGAATATTTTTAAAAGTTGTTTCGGTGAACCCCAGTGGTAGCCAAACAAGTGGTGGACATCGGGAATAATCGTTCCATCCGACGTTGCGCTTTCTGTGAACCAAGGTATCTGGAAGCAGGTAGTTTCTATGAACAAAATTTACAGCAAGAAGTGCTATAGTATGAACAGAGATCTCTGCCAACAGTGCTTCCTATGAACCGAGATATCTACTAACAATGTTTTCTATCAACAAAGTTTTTGGCGAAACATGCTGTCTAGGAATAGAGATTTCTATTAGCCATTCTTTCTGTATGAAGTACGAGAGTATCGTACAAGCGTGTTTCTATCTTAGGTTCAAAACTCTTAATTTTTTATAAAATAAACTATTTAATAGTATACGCTATATTTTAGTTTCTGTATAGTTTTAGTTAAGTTAGGATTTAATTTTGTTATTTTTAGTATTAATTCAATATATAATATGTTGTTTATTAAGAAATAAATCATATATACCTTATTAGTCAAACCTTAAATTGAATATCTTAATTAAGTATATATGTTTAAAATTATATTGGATTATTTTATTTTCTCGCAATCGTAGTGAAAAGTAGTGTAACACACGGCGCTAAAACCCATTATAACTCGGTTTCTATTTACTCCCTTACTAAAGCTCGGGAGTAAAACTACCTCGTACAATGGGTCACTTTAGCCCCTTGTATAACAATCTACTATTGTTCTATGACTTTTATTAATTCATCAGACTTTCATACAAAAATAAAATTATTTCAATTCAACGAATTTAAATATTCTATTTTCTGTTACGAATTCTACGCGAAACAAAAGCGCAAGTTAGGTAAAAAAACTGTCGTGTCTAGTACAAAATTCAGCGGAGGGGAGCTGGGGATAAATAGAACAACGAAATCTTAATGATTTGTTTTTGGTAATGTACTTATTATGTTTTGTAAAAGGTCATAGAACAAAAGTTGTTGTTTATGATGTTAGTAATCCAGTCCTGCAAGATTGTTAGTGTTTTACCAATAACCCTGTATAATTAACCTCAATTGTCAAATTAAATGATTAAATCATGCTTATGGTGATTTAAAATTAGAACTTCAGCTTTAAATATTTAAATGATCAAATCTAAGCACTCAATTTGTAAATGGCATCACTATAATTATTGGCATCCACAGTTACATTTTCCTATCCATTTATTTAAGTTTTCATCGAATACTTTTGGAACAGACCACACAAGTATAATATGTACCTACCTAGTTAGACATTACGATATTACACTTACCCCTCTACCTAGTTAATTTCACGATGATCAATAACATTTAGACGTTAAGATGTGAAAGACAAACAAACACAATTCCACAGTAGCTATCTACCTAGTAGTAGGGAACAAAGGATAAGGAAAACAAGCTTGCAGTCATCGTCAATCCTGAGTCATATGATAATATTTCTGTTTATATAGCTTCTAGAATCGACATAGGTACAATAGTGATTGTAACATTAATTTGTAACGAAAACAAATACAATCGATTCAACTCGAAGCTGCAGGGTATAGGTAATTGCGAAACACTCTCAACAGTAGCAATGGCTTTCATTTTGTCACTTCAACAACCATCAACAACATTCATTGCGTTATTTACGTTGTTTGAGCAAACAATTTTTTCGAACATACCTAATTTATGAAGCAATGGATTAGCAATATCCTTCAAAATCATTCAGATTGTGATTTAGAGTGTATTACGCAATTAGGGTGCTGAACTGCTGACTTCAGAAATTAGGAATCTATCATGGCAAGGATACGATTACCTACCCAAGTACCTACTCATGAATCATTCCTATGTGGTAGGTACAGCACGGGCTCGTCATCGCACTCATATCAATGTCGTAAATCTGCTGACCATAGATGACAGACAGGTTATGCAATTTTATTTAACAAAAAAAAAAAACTACAGTGAGTTTCACTCTTTGGCTGAAGTGACATAAAGTTACGTTTCTGAACTGCAGTCCGGAAATGTTGGACTATCGTTGCAAAAAGCTGATGCTTTTTGTCAAATCGTGAATGAAGTTTTCCGGAAAAGAACCGGAGTAATCGACATAGGTTGCAGAGTATTCAAACTCAAGTGGCAGTAAGCTGGCCATTTTTGTAGAAGGACCGATGGCTGGTGGAGCAGACGAGTCCTAGAGTGGAGACCGCGTATCGGCAAGCGTAGTATGGGACGCCGCCCAGCTAGGTGGACCGGAAGGTGGCTGGGACAGATCGGAAGGCGGAGGACAGGTTGTTGTGGCGCAGCCTGGGAGAGGCCTTTGTCCAGCAGTGGACTGCGATAGGCTGACTTAACTTTTAGTAGACTATAAAGATCATTGCAATAGGTAGGTAGGTACGTCATAGAGTAATGATTAATGTAGAAGAATGGCACGTTTTTACAACAATCCATGTACCTATTCTAAATAAAAATAAAATAAAATAGAAGAATTGATGTAAAAATGTGCCTTTTAAAAGTACCTAAGTAGGTTATAATTTAATGAATCATGAATTCATGATGAATTGATGAACCTATGCTAATCCTCATACGATAATTTAGTTACTTAGATCAAATGAATGCTCACTACATGTGCATGTTATTTTTGTTGTGTGAGTCAGTGTAATTATGAAATTATCAGCCAGTTTATTCGATGATTATTTGGTAGTTACTTAGTTAGGTAGTTACCCTAAGTTCAAAACGAAATCAAATTGACTTCATTCGAGGTTTTCTACGAGTAATGTTACTTCGTGCCAAGTCAATGTCACATTTAATTTTCATTAATATGATATGATACTATCTGCCAGTTGTTTTGTTTTTTATCAGTTATCTAGTAGGTAAATCTAAAGATCCGAATCAATGAATTAGTCACTTATCTTGATTGATAAGATTTTAACGATAATTTAAAAAAGTTGCATTTGGAAGCATCTGCCAATCCGTAATGCAAAAGTGATGATTAATGCTCAGGGTGGTGCCTGGAAGGCACGAGCACAACCCTGCTTATAAGTTATAAAGTGTATCAAAGGGTTAGCCGTTTATTCGGTTGCCCAAGGAGCATGTAAAATCTTGTATGGGTAAACTCTTAATAACACAATCGGGTTGACCAATTGGAACCGTGCACTGACGTTTCATAAGTGCCCATGTAGGTCAATGTGAGATAAAATATTTTATTTGATTTGAAAACAATAAAATTTTAAACGAGTTAGGTACCCTTTTAGTCTGGATGTATATTTTCAAATACCTCCTTTCTATTCTAAAAGGCCCTGTCTTTGTCATGCTGGACGGAGACTGGACAACATAGGCTGAAATCATAGACCCACCAAAAACATTTCATTTAAAGTAAGTAGGTTGCAAATACTCACATAGCGCTTTCACTGTTAAAAAAGGTATCAGCAGGATAATTGCGTAACACACGATCAGTAGCAATGGTTTTCATTTTGACAGTTCAACAACGTTCATTGCGTTTTTTACGTTATTGAGCAAACACATTTTTGGAACATTTGAAGCAATGGATTAGCAATATGCTACAAAATGATTCAGATTGAGATCGATAGTGTGTTGCGAAATTAGGGTGCAGATCTACTGTAGAGTCAAGCCCCTAACACTACATACCTTATTCTTGGTCAAAATGTACAGTTGCCGTTTCGCGGCCGTGGGACAGACACTCTAACCCGACGCGACGGGCGTATGGTAACAAATTAAATCACTGGTCTTTAATGTTGTGTCATGCAATAGTTTAATGGAACGGCCAAGCCGCACATTTGAGCTCTCTAGCTTTATCCAGGCCGATGCTATGAGGGTTTGATCTTCTGACTTAGTGCCCCCCTGCTTTTTGTTTTTGGCTCGTCTTGGCGGGGACACTGCCGTGCCTTCCAGATTTATGCAAATTAATTAAGGTCATAATTTTTAATGCACTCAAATAATTTAAGGCACATTTGCTAATGTAAGTCTTGTCTGTCATTACAATATTCATATTATTTAAAATCGGCTATAACGGCCATACTTTCTAAGAATTCTTGTAGATAATCAATATTATGATACTGCTGATTATGTTATCTATTAAAATATCTTGCCGACTTGGTCCAACGACCGTTTAGTTCACGCCTTAAAGGTCAGCGGCGAAAATGGCACGGACGCTAATTTCCTGATATTTCACGGCTTGTGAAAACGCTCAAGGCTTATTCGTTGTCAAGGCCTAGTCGTGAGAATGAAGATAATAGAGTTTACAGTTTTACACCATTTCAGTATAATGACTACTGTAAGCCGGAGTGATCTGTTACCTACAAGTAGATAGGTAGTTACGTAATGAAAAACGTAGGTACATGGCAGGCATTTTTTTTTGTAGTAATTACAGCTACCTATAGAAAGTATGTTAGATTTTAAGTAGAAAGCTATGCACTTATGTTGTTAATAATAATAATAAATCATTTATTTGCATAAAACATGGTATAAAAATGGTGTTAAATAAGATAAACTAATAATAATAATAATAATAGTTTAACTAATTGGGCTCCAAAAAGAGAAAAACGATGCTTAAACGAAAGACTAAGACGAAAACTACAGGTGCTTTACTGTGTAAGTTCAGTGGGTGACAGGAAAACAATGTGAAATATCCTTCTATCTTATCTTAGACTTAGACATCACCAATTCATCATATCAGTCGCCCGCGAGGCGCCTAGGTATAATTATGTTGAACATAGGACTAAACTTAGCTAAATGTTATATTCGTGCGAGTAAGTTCATGACCTTACACTAACATATTTATGAATAAATAATTTGGCAGAAAAATGTTCTGTTTTAACGATTGGTACAACTCGTGATATGTTTAGTAAAGATAAATCTGTGTAACTATGTAGATAAGTATGAAAATGTCACAGTGTTGCGGATGTACGCACGGCTGAGCAGCCAGGAAGTGGATCAGCCCAGGGGCGCAGTCTCTCGTTGATGTAAACGCGGCAAGTGACTGCAGACACGCTTCGCCGCCGTATGTGTGCTGTGCGATGGCCTACTACACGTGGGTCAAGGACCGGAGCGCGGTCATACCTGCAACGCATGCCTTGTCATGCAAGCATTTCGCACTTACACTGTCGCAATTTAATCAATAGTGCGTTTTGCTAATATTATGTAAAACAAATATTAGGATTTAAGGTTAACTATACACTGCCGACTTTAAAGCCGAAACATTGTTTACCACTTCACCACTCAATGTGCTTTATATATTACCTATCTACAATCTGATAAGTGATTTCGATTATCAGCATACACATTCGATACTTAGTTAATTGAATAAACTTCAATCAAGGAATATAATCGCATAATTTAATTGGGAGAAATTCGTTTTTCGCACTGAATGAATTCGGCATTGCAATATCCAAGATTGTTTTTACCTATATAAATGTTCGATAGTAATTCGAACGAAATACAATGAATGACAACAAGGCCCTCTAAAGAATATCGAATGCCACAAATCCAAGGAATTAGTTAGAGATTATTACGCACGAAAGAAAAATTGCTTTTAGTCACGAACCGATGTTAGGCGTGGTTAATTAGGTTAGTGGTAGATATTGTAATATTACCAATACAGTGAAAGTACCATTAAAGCTAACAGTGTACCTATTTCCTTGGTTTCAGATTCTCTTTTGCACGCTGAATACTCACAAAGTGGATATGAAGAAACTCCTAGGTGGACAAATAGGATTAGAAGATTTCATATTTGCACATAGAAAAGGACGTCCTAAAGAAATAGAAATAGTTAAAACTGAAGATGCTTTGGGATTAACAATTACAGATAACGGTGCTGGATACGCTTTTATAAAGAGGATAAAGGAGGGCTCCATTGTAGCCAAAATCCCACACATCGAGGTACCTACGAAAATGTTTTAGTATAGTATGTTGGGGTAAGACCGTTGCTGGGGTAAGACCGTAGGAATCAAATTCCCACCTAATGTGGCAATGTTTTTTAATGCAGTAATAAACATTGTGTTCTCTGTCATTATTTTTAATCTGCTACGACGAAGATCAGAGCAAAATTTAATTTTGCAGGCAAAGAATTTAATTCCTACGGTCTTACCCCAGCAACGGTCTTACCCCAACATACCTTACATTAGTTAAGTATTTTAACATTATTTAATAAGACCATATTAGTTTTCATAGAAGTTTTTGATATAAGTAATGCCTTCTGTGATCAAATGTGGACAAAAAACTAGGGACCTGAAAGATTAGGTATATATGTACTTTATTCATTGGGTTTTATAAATAAAGGCCACATTCAGTAATATATATGTATACCTACCTAATCAGGAAACATTGGAATGCGATTAGTACAATAAATCTATTAATTCTTATCTTTTACATAGCTAATAATATTTTTTTGACATAATACAAAAAATTACTTCTCCAATTCAATATTAAATAATTATAACAGATTACTCTTCCTAATTCATATGCCGCGTCGCTCGTCTTCACTTCAAAAATTTTTTGATGCCCATTAGCTCCTGTCTTTTTCTTTTTTTTTTCCTTTTTTTATTATACACTTGTATATTATAATATATATGTATATATTAGATTGTAAAATATGTTAAGTGTGTTAGAGATAAATACATGTTGTAACTAGACATTAAAGAACTTCAAAATTTGTTATTTTGGAGAAAGGGACTCGGCTTATCAAATGTCAAGGCCAGAATCACTCCCCCTTTTAACACCCCATTACCACACCCACATAATGGAATAGGTATCTTGTAAGTACCTACATTAACGTAGAGAGTATAAAATTACGTGCTCGTACAATCCCGATAAGTTGTACAAACGATTAGACGTTCGGTTAACCTTATCACGCATGTATAGTAAAATCTTGTATTTGTCTTAATCCTTTCTAACCCCATAACAGGAACCCAATTATAATGATAACACTTTGAATCGCCTTAAATTATTATTGTTGGTAACCGATTGAACGACTAACCTATTGAAACCCTTAAAAATCATTTCGAGGAATAGGGTTTTCACTGCGTTCATTAACCAGCACCCTAATTGTGTAACACACTATTACTCTCAGTTTGAATCATTTTGAAGTATATTGCTAATCCATTGCTCCTTATGTACGAAATGTGTGTCTGCTCAACAACGTAAATAGCGCAATGCATGTTGTTGAACTGTCAAAATGAAACCCATTGCTACTGATAGTGTGTTACGCAATTACCCTGCCGTTCATGGTCATTATAAGGGTTCTTTAATGAGTTGAGTTTCACGAGCAGGAACTGTTTAGTTTGAAGGAGTAACGGTACCATTTCGGTTACCTAATACCATGAAGAGGAATAATACAAGCGACAATGAAATAATGGATTTTTATATTTTTTATTTGTGGTAGTTTTCATGGCGGATTAAAACAACACGAAATATATCTTTCGATATGGCGAAAACCTTAGACACAGCGTGTATAACTGCTTATACGAGTAACACACATAAAACGTAGGTGTAATATATGCGGCCAGTCCTTCAATCCAGACTGTCGCTTGCTCATTATTACACCCTTTCTGTTTGATCGTAGTTTAAACTTAACGTTCTCATAACCTACCATGTCATGTATTTCTCAACGGAGTCCCATAATATGGATCCGTCATTGGGCCACTTCCTTTCACGCTGTACAAAGGCGTTTTCCAAAAAGAACAAAAGCCTGTGTTCTGGCAGTACTGGCCCACTTCGACAAATACCTTAGGTACTACTTTCTTACGCTGATAGATGCTATACCTAATCACCTTGATGACTTGAACTGGAGAAGCCGCAGTCCCATAAGCAAGTTGTTCAGGAATATTTTTACCCCTAAAGTAAAATGTTACAATAAGGTTTGTTCAAAAAACGTTAACAAATGCAATTGTTGGAGGAAATACCTACCCAGTAATTTAGATAACATAACGATATCAGTTAGACTTTTGGCCCGGACTAATTGATAAGTGTTATGAAATATGAATACGTGAGTTCATCCCTTCCCCAATTACGTACTCGTGTATTATGCAGCTGGTACACTTTGCCGTTTACTAATATAGCTACCTTCCGTCCCGTCACTATCAACATTCGGGGAGTTAAAAATAGTTTTGTATCTGATCTGCTAGTTATGGTTTGACCGTTTTATTTTTTCATATAAAATGGGAAAATTTAGTCGTTACCGCTGTCCTTTCCAAATATATTTATCAGATAAGGTTAAAAAATAATTACATTACCTACCTATAGATCTAAGAAGATAGTGAGGGAGATAGTGTAGTCTATATGTGTAGTTTAAAATGCAAGTATAAATTAGGTAGGTACTTGATTTAAAACCCAAACAGCCAAAGCTTATCATTAAAATATTATTATTCGATGTAGTATATAAGATCCCATTAAAATAGATGGACAAACATTTAGAAATCATTCAGACCACCAAAATAAGGACGATGGTAAAAAAATATATAAAAAAACGCATTATATGCCTACTTAATAATCAGCTAACGAAAATACACTAATGTGTAGGCAATTTATTATTTTAGGTCTAAATAAAATCACTTTAATCAGTGTTTTTTTTTTGCTTAAATATCTTTGGTTAGACGTACTGAGCGCTGTGTTATTTGTCCATCTATTTGAATGGGACCCTGTATACAGTGGGCGTTATCCTGCTGCGATATGGAAGCTCGGTTCATGTTGCAATGTTAACTGAACGCGCGTTAGGTAACTTGCGTAATAAGACAGATTTCATAAAGATGCTGGCAGAATATGTTTCGGTGTGTGGTCGTTGGCCTTGTTAAAAAATTCAGCGGAAATGACCGATTGTAGTAATAAACTTGTTTACTTTTGATTCAGGTTGGAGACCACATTGAGAAGCTAGATGGAGAAAATATGGTCGGCAAAAGGCATTATGAAGTTGCGAAGATATTAAAAGATATTCCAAAGGGAACTACTTTTACAATTCGATTGGTAGAACCCCTGAAAAGCGGATTTGCAAGTATTGGGCCTAAGACAAGCGGTGCGAAATCTGGAAGAAAACAAAATTATGGTTCTGGCAAAGAAACATTGCGGTTTAAGGCCAATGGTCAGGCTACAATAGAAAATGATGTAAGTTATCACTTTTGACCTACATAGTACTAAAACACTTGAACACACGTTTCACAGCGCAACAAACACATTGATATTGATAAAAGTCCCAGTAATCACTCTATTTACGATTCCAATACCAGACAGACTTACATATTAGTAGATGTTTTTTTTTATTGATACCTATTTAGTTCTCTCTACTGTGTTGGTCGATTTCTTTAGGTAGATTCATACCGGAATGGTAATAGCGACAATGAATTAGGGTACAAATGTATAAGACACAATAAAAGAACCACCACTTGACATCTACAGAAAGGACAATTTTATTAGAACTGCCAGCTTTGATAATAAAACGCTAGAGGCTAACTTGCATATTGAACCTTGTCCAAATATTAAGAATGACTAACGTAGGCGTAGATCTAATAACGTTGGTCTATTAATGATGCAGTTTTAGATTTATAGCAAGAAAGAATTTCGTCATCTTGATATCATACTGACGAATTATAGGTACAAAATTAAAGATGACGTAACTAGTTAACAATAGAATTGGATTTTAATTGAAAGATAGGGAAAGAATGTACTATACTACAATATACTAGATACGTGCATATCTGAACTAGCGTTATTCTATTTTATAGATTGCTTTTATCTCGTATATTATTAATGTAGTAGGTATATCTAACTACCTACCTACTTAGACGATATGCGGTCCTTTCCCCTCTTTGGTATTGTTCGTCGAGTCGTTCGTAGTCGAGTTGAGCCACACTTACAAATACGTGCACCGACTGGACAGGCCCACTCAAATCTGTGTCCTTCTTTCCTCAAAATACCATCTCAATCTCAAGACAATCTTGGTCAGGCCATATGAGGACCATTCTGCATGGTCCTCATATGGCCTGAACAAGATTGTCTTGACCTTAAAAGAGACTGCGACCTCTGAGTTCTTCTCAGAGTAGTCGCTTAGGAAACACCGAACTCATCTAGTTTTATAAAATAAAGTTATCATTTAATCTTTGATTATATAATCAAAGCATTTAATAAACCACAAATTCACAATATTCATCTCGACATGGTAAAGTAAAATTGGCAGGCATTTAATTAAATTTTGTATATTTTTCAGCATGACGACAAATCAAAAGCGGGTATCGAGAAAATCAACAGCTTATTGGAATCATTCATGGGCATCAACGACTCCGAACTAGCATCGCAGATGTGGGATCTTGCCGAAGGGAAAGCCAACTCTATGCAACTAGCAGACGCCATCGATAATAGTGATTTACAAGAATTTGGATTTACAGACGAGTTTATAATTGAATTATGGGGTGTTATTACTGATGCTAGATCTGGTAGACTCAGCTAGAAACTGTTATAATTATTTAGATTAGGTAACACGAATGGTTTCAATGTAGATAAAACTGTCTTCTTGATAATTCTAGTAATTTTAGACGACTCTTTGGAATAACGGTAAATGACCTACTTTCGGCCGGCTGCATTCAACTTATTTTAAACTTACTACCGCCGCTTCTGTTTCGATCTGTTTGAGAATATTTTGGATTTTGGTAGACTGTGATTCTGATATTATTAGATTTATACCTCGAGTACTTTGATTCTTGATCTTTGGTTATTCTTGGAACGAAGTAACAGGAATGTAACCGGTCCGTTAATGAAATAGTTGGAAGTTGCGACCAAGCAAAACCAAATAAACATACAAGACTTTTATTAGTCCCACAGACTGCAGTCTCGCTGCGCTACCCGCATCTCGGAATCACGTGGTGCATTCTTTTCAATCATTGTAATATCCGCGTTGATTATCTAGTAAGTAATGCAAGGCAAACATAATTTGACGCGCATTATCACCATCTGTATTCTTATTAAGATGATGTTGAAATTAAAATGTTTACAAAAGTTTTGCGTTGAATCATATTTTGCGTTGAAAGCTAACTTTTAGATGATGTATTGTATTGAGTTATTATAATCCTAAGTCTTTGCCTACATTTAGATATAATGTTGAAGTCAATGATTCGTGTTCTAATGGTGATCTTTATGAAATGTATGGTTATCAGTCTGACTGAATATCTTTAAGTAAATTGAGTTAAATTACTTACCTATTATCGTTTGATGCAACAATTCAAAGTACTATCCATATCCACTCTAATAAAGAGCGTATATACGAGTAATTCCTACCTGTCTATATTTATGATTCATATTAATTATTAAGTTTTTTCAGTCTGTGCTGTATATTCCTAAGAATGTTGATTATAGAGTAATCATTCATTATTCAAGTAGAAACAAGGCAATTGTGGGTACAAAACATAGTTTAACAAAAAAGTTTGCCGTAGCCATATGATTTTTGAGCATTTAAATGCTTGCTTTATACAAATAGTAGAACAATAATTGCATAAATTACACTCACATTGGCAATAGCTTTTATTATGATATTTTTTTTAAATGTTTAATTCATATTTTTTCACGTTCCAGCGCGGTTTTGTCAGGAACAAAAATTTAAGAATGTATGTACTTACAGAGTGCTACAAGAATCTTTAGGCGCCTGAATTATATTCACAGGTTTATTTTGTGAAATTGTAGGTAAGTAGGTACTGACGAAATAAGATGGCTGTGTTAGTACCGGTTTTGGCCACGCGCCAAAAGGTCCTTGTAGCTTTGCATACGATGAACATGATTGTGCTGTAAAAAATAAAAGCTATTTATTGCGAGGCCATGGGTGCTGCAGATTTATGATCATAATTTATCTGCCAAAGAAAGCGGGTCATAATGGAGCTCACTTAAAATTTTCCTGTATTATAAGTAGGCACTTCAGCAGGGTAGTTACCTAATTGCGTAACACACTACCAGTAGCAATGGGTTTCATTTTGACAGTTCAACAACATTCATTGCGTTATTTACGTTGTTGAGCAGACACATTTTTCGAACACACGAAGCAATATCCTTCAAAATGATTCAGATTGAGATTAATAGTGTCTTATACATTTAGGGTGCTGTTATAAATACACAATCGTATCTAATGTAATATCTAGGTGCTGTCATTAAAATGACTTATTTTGTAGATATCGTTATCTCCAAGTAGCGAAGATATTAATGAACGAGTCATTCATTAAGTAGGTAGTTAGATAGTGAATTATAATAGTGCACCATTAGCACTAATTTAATGGTCAGTTTTAGTGGAAATTTGAGTAAAAGAAAGAATGTATGTTTTTCCAGAAAGAGGCATCATACCTAGTTTTTGTCGAGGAATTTTCATCCCAAGACATCCTTGGTAGTATTTAAGTTCTAGGACCTAGATAGTGTCTTTAGAAAAACTACCTAAATGACACGTTAATCTAGGTGGTGTCATTTAATTCACACAGTTCATCATTATTAAAAAAGAATACAAAACGTGGGTACCTTTTGGTAAAATATCACTAAGCTAGTTTTAGTCCTTGTTTAAGGTACGTAGGTACGTATCTACACAAATATATTATTTCATGAAATTCAGCCCTGTCAACTTGTTACAGTCATCCCCAAAAAGATGTAAGTATACCTACAACGCCAAGAATTTATTTCATTTTCTACAATCTTTGTTCCATAATATTGTATTAATGTTTAAACACATTCGGTGTTAAGTCGAAGCCAAAGTCAAATCATTTACTTAGGTATTTCAAATAGGCACATAAAAGGCACTTTTGAACGTCAAAAATTACAATAAAATAGAATTGATTCTAGTCGCCCCTTCCAAAAGGTTAGTGTTCGTATGGAGAAAAATGGACAAGAAACTGTACCGTTACTCTTTACAAAGTTTTGTATACATTCATTTTATAATTATATGTAAAGACGATGCACCTAGAATAATATTAGTCTACCACAAAAGGTAAAAAGAATTAAAAATATAGCAATGACAGGTAAATCGATTATGTGATAAGGTCAACCGGGGCAATTGCGTCATATAAATACGTTACACGCTTTTAAAAATCATATCACACTAATTATTATTATAAATTTTATACAAAAATCCTTAATACGAATGTGTATAGAAATTATCTGTGTACAACCTTAATTAATTGTTTCTTCCGTTAATTACAGTAAATACGAGTAACTATCCATTTTTTAAAAAAAGAGGAATTTTGGACGCATTTTCCCGCATTGGGGCAAACGCGTCTTCATTAAATAAGTTTTAAGCCTGTGACGTTTGAAGGCTGAAATAAATATCTATGTTTTGCTTCAATTAAAGCTTTGTATTCGAATCTTTCAGTAAATTACAAAAATATTAAATAATCATTATATCAGAAGCGATTTCATAAAAACTGGGAAAATGCGACTATTTTTTCATAGACGCATTAATTACCCCCTGTCAAATCCAGACGTTACAAACATTTTAGTTGTGAAAGCAAAATTAGTCTAAACTCTCCTAGAAAAAGCTTTTCTTAATGGGTGCTAAATAAAAGTAACATGTAGGTACATTTTTGATGTTTAATCAAAATCAAGTTACATTAAACGAATATTACAAAGTTCAAATTGTCAATAAAAACGTTTTTATTACCAATGCATGTCTCTAAAATCTGTCCAATAAGGTAATTTACTAAAAGAAATAAGTTAAAAGAAGCCAAATATAAATTAACCGCTAAACAAAGCATTAATTAACGAACACTTAGTTACGAAATAAAAATAACTACTAAATACAAAAATGTAAACCCCAAAAAAAGGTTTAAGATCTATGGTATTGGGGCAAATGCGTCATACAGATGCAATAGCCCCGAAACAGCAGACGCATTTACCCCAAAAAACCAGACCTAACATAAAAAAAAATAATCATCATTTTTCCACAAGTAAAACGATTTCAGTAGAAATAACTATTGGTATAGATAGGCTATAATATAATATTTATGTACATTTCATAATAAAAACGGAAAACCGAGAACAAATATGGATTATTAAGGATTTTGATCACTCACCTCGCGCAGCACCACTTGACAAAAAACATGTGATTTTCAATTTGGCCGATATTTTGAATTTGTGCGGTACAACGCCATCTATTGAAACTATACCTTATGATTTTGTTTAAAATAAACAAAAACAGATGGCAGGAGAGGTTGGTTTCCAAACAGATTTTAAATTATTTCAATTAAACGCAATTGCCCCAAAGACGCAAATGCCCCGGTTGACCTTAGATACATGGTGCTCACATATTTACAAATATTGTAAAGTAGATGATTTTCCTAGAATTTTAACAAGTTTGTGAGTTACTGTAGTCACAGAATGTAAAAATCAATGTCATAATAAAAAATTAAAAAATATAAATTAAATTAGTAACCAATTTGATTTTATCTAGACTCTAGATTGTCCTATGGAGCAGGACCAGCATATTTCCAAGCATTAATATTTTGGATATAATCCTCTAATTTGTAATATCCTTGTTTACAAAATGTACTTTTAATATGAGTTTTAAATTTTCTTTCATTTAATTGCAATATGTCAAGAGGTGATGAAAATTTCTCGCTGATAAAAATTTAAAAACATATATGATGGTACGGAACCCTCGGTGCACGAGTCCGACTCGCTCTTGACCTGTTTTTACTTACATAATATTTACATAAAATGAATTGGCAAGGTACCGTCATAATATTAATCTTTTTAAATACTTCCCTAAGAGATTCGCGGCGACGTAGATTGTAAATGGCTCTGACAGCGCTCTTTTGCAAAATAAAAATGGATTTAATGTCAGCAGCCCGACCCCATAGTAAAGTGCCATATGACATAATACTGTGGAAGTAACTAATATAGACCAAACGCGCGGTTTTTACATCTGTTAACTGCAGTCTTATCTTTCTAACAGCATAAGCGGCCGAGCTTAGCCAGCCCGCAATAGATGTTATATGAGGTCCCTATTGTAATTTCTCGGTTAGCGTGATTCCTAGGAAAACTGTCTGATTAATAAATTCTAGTTTTTGGCCATTCAATATGATGTCACATTCGCTACTTCTAACATTAGGTAATTTAGATCTAGTGTATTTGGTTTTTTTTTCATTAAGTACTAAATTATTTACCGTAAACCAATCTTGGACCTGAAGAATAGAGTTATTCACGTCGTCAAGATTTTGTGACCGTCGTCGGTCTATTTTAAAGATCAATGATGTGTCATCTGCAAATAACACCATCTTCGGTTGTAGTAATTGGTTGTAATAGTTGAAGTAATTGGGGTAAATCGTTAATGTAAACTAAAAAGAGGAATGGACCCAATATCGAACCTTGAGGAACGCCCATTGTCATTTCAGACCCTAATGAGTTTATGCCGTTTACTTGAACTTTAACCTATCTTTCAGGTATGATCTTAGCAAATCAAGTGCTGTTTTTCTAATCCCATAGTGCTCCAGTTTCATCAGAAGTATCTCATGGTTTACGCAATCGAACGCCTTAAGAGAGGTCGCAAAAGATTCCAATGGCATCTTGTGCTTCTTCTCAGGCGTTAAAAATGTTCTATATTAGGGTAACACGTACCGGCGTCAGTAGTACAACGCCCGTTGGTGAAACCGTACTGGTGTTCATGAAAGATGGATTTTTTATTTAAGTGATGTAACATTTGATTGAGCATCAACTTTTTAAACACCGTACTGAGAAATGGCAGAATTGACACAGGCATATTAATTGTTAGGTTCTTTACTATCACCGGATTTGAACAATGGTACCTACTACTGTACTATGTTTCATAAGATCCGGAAAGACTCCTTGGTCAACACTGGTGTTAAAATATATGAAAGCTAAATAGGGCGCAATGGTTCCGATGAGAGATCTACATAAATTTACAGACATTGTCCAGATATCTTATGTTGATTTAATTTTAAGATCTTTAAAAGCTTTTATAACTGCCTGGGGGTTTGTATGCTGAAACCTAAGCTCCGAAGGGCATGACTTTAAATTCTTTATAAACTGGGTGAAATTTTAATGGTTGTTTTCCTCTTAAGGGGTCATTGTACTCATCATTATGAACAACTTTTACTATGGGACCAAACCTGAAATCGCGAAAAAAATATCAGCTGTTCCCTACATTTTTACGAGTTATACGAACATAAATGTAGGGAACAACTGATTTTTTTTTCGCGATTTCAGGTTTGGTCCCATAGTAAAAGTTGTTCATAACGATGAGTACAATGACCCCTTAAGAGGAAAACAACCATTAAAATTTCACCCAGACAGAATAAGGCAGCAGAAAGCGTGGGGGCAAAATAGTTTTCAAATTCCTGAGCTATTTCTACATCTGAGTTGATGGGGCCATGTACAGTCAACAAAAGAGATAAGTATGCAGGATCGTCGGATATAGTTGAAGTCTAGTAAGAAACCAATGGATGTTCTCGAATAAAATTTAATTTTATTAATAGAAAACAAACAGCTCATTTATCAAATTAAATTTCAGTCGACAACATCCATCGGTTTCTTACTAAACTTCAACTAGGTATATCCGATGATCCTGTATACTTATCTCTTTTCTTGACTGTACAGTCTCTAAATTAAATTCAGACTGTTTTTTCCTACCCGTTTCATTATTTATTATTTGCCAGGTAGTTTTTATTTTATCATCAGCTGGTTTTATTTTGTTGCTAATATAAAGAGCTATAGCTATTTGGCACACACTTTTAAAGTTTTTGAATATTTAGCAACATACTGATGAAAGTTTGTATTATTCATAATTATGTTGCTTACAAAGTTTTTCCCTGCTTTTACGCTACACATTGATAGTGTTATGGAATACAAATTGTAGACAATCAAATGAATTTTTGGTAATGTATAAGATAGTTAAAGTACCTACTAACATTTTTTTGAGGCTGTCTGTACTTACCTATTTATTTGTATTATGCTATGGTATTATTTTTTGTATTTAACAATAGCTTAGTAAGAATAAATATGTACCTCATCGAGAAATTAGTACCTAAGTAGGTATTTTCATATTCAAATTGAATAGATTTCTATTGACTTTACACAAACCCAATTACTTTATTGATGTACTTATTTTATCGCACATCAGAAAATACATAACAAAGAAATACGATTATTAATACAAAACATACAATGGGCGGCCTTATCGCTTTCTGCGATCTCTTCCAGGCAACCTTGGAATGGACAGTGATTGCGTGGATACAAAAAAAATGTAAATGTGACTAATACTTACATACTTATTATACAAAAATTGTATTTTTACAAAAGTTAAACGTTTTTTATACTTACCTACAATATTATGTACAGTCATTAGATAGAATATATTTATAATAGCGACCCTTAACGATTAAAATATGTTATTATTAAGTTTTTATTCATAAAAATGTTAAGGCACACATATTATTTATAGAAAATAAAAATATTTTTCTGTATTTTGATATTTTGTTTAATTTTTTTTTATTATGAAATGTTTTAAAACAAAGCAAACAGATAAACAAACAGAAAACCAACCGTACAAGTTATCCAGTCCATTCGGTTACCTATAAGCAGCATGACATGTACCTAGGTAGGTATGGTTTAACACACAGAACAGATAAAGAGGTCCTCTTTTATCTGTTCTGTGGTTTAACCGTTTCTATCCTCGTCAAGCGGAAACCCAATGAAGACAATAAGGGATAATTATGTTGAAAAAAATGTGGTTTTTCTATAGGTAATTGGGATTTAAAATTATGGTATATGTTGTTTGACCTTTGGTCTAGTATCGTGTAAAAGGAATACACAATTCAATGAATTTTTCTGGATACGAAAAAAATCCAAAGTTATTTATTTTTTACTGTTTTCGACATTACGGCCGGCGTAACATTAATTAAGAGTTATTCAATGGAATTTACTTTAAAACATAGAGAATTATCATATCAAAGTTTACTCAAAGTAGCTTTAAATTTAATTCATTTATTTTGTTAAGAAAGGAGTAAATTCGTTTTGGCACATACGTCGCGTCGTCTTATTCCAAGCGCACGCATACTATACTATAAGCCATCATTCTTTTTTTGCGTTTCAATAGTAATTGCATCACTTTCCCTCGCTTAGTAGGTTTTCGAGGATTTCAGATTTTCGAGGTAGCGCCTCAACCTTATTATTCTGGTAACCTGTTGAACGGCTCATCTCATACCTATACCCATTGAAAGGGAAACCCTTTACAACCCTGTCGAGGTCAAGGGTTATGGAAGGGGTCTATTACCTCGTTCATGGGATAAGGGTAACTTTCTTCTTCATAGCAATAACAGATTTTGAGGTTTTCGTAATTCAGGTGTAACTACCACTGACGTGCTTATGATAGAGGTACCTACTTACCTCCTAATGATTTATGAAAACGTTCAAAGGTTTAATTGGAAGGTAGGTTGGTGCCTAATGATAATAGGTACCTACTTATTTAACGTACATACCAAACAAATACGATGCATTGTGTCTCTTTCAAATCAATTTTTACTGTCTGTGTAGGATAGGATTACCAAAGAGGATTACAATACGCCATTGACTTAGGCACACCACACGTTGCTAGACAAAAGTCTTTTGTCAGAAAGTGTTGCGGTCTCTCAATTTACGGAAGTGTGCTTTAGAAACCAGAACTTCTTAATGCCACTACAAAGAATGTATAATTAAATCGGTCTCAATGGTCTTGCTTGATTTTACCGACCGCAAAAATAAGTGTGTACCTATTTCATAGTATTTGGCGAAAAAACGATTAAAAACAAAGATAAGTCTGCGGTTGTAACTGATAATCCCAAGATCAAGAATAAATATCCCAAATTATAGACGCGAAAGCGATGCGCCAGGGCCAGGGGGTGTACTATGCCAAATCGAATACCAAATAATCGAATATCAATTGATCGACCACTATATGTCGAACATCTAAATACTCGAACGTTCTTAATATCGAATGGTTAATAAATCGAACATTCAAAATATCGTACACTCAATACATCGAGTGTTCAAAATATCGAATGATTGTTTGATCGAGCGTTCAAGGCATCGCATATTCATTCTATCGAAATATCAATACACTGAATACTTTTTATATAGAATACAAGAAAAACACAAAATTTACTAATAAATCACATTTTAATCTTTAATTATTATCTTTTACAGGTACATTTTAATATTTTGTGTGAATTGCGATTGCACGGAGGAACTCTAATAAATCCATGTTGTTTTTACTGTTTAATATTTTTTCAATCGCATTGTCATCTCTTTTGCCTCTTTTTTGTGGAGTAGGTCTTTCCAATCCCGCGTTTGCCTTTTCAATTGTCCTATTTGTTATAGCTTGCTCCTTAACTAAAAATTCTATGGTAGCATAAAGACCCCTTTTGTGCTTATCAAGCAACGTGTTCCATCTTCTGTGCCATCCTTCAATGTTATTTTGAGTCCTAGGCAAACCCAGTGTATTATTTTGAAACACAGACCACAGTGAAGGTGGAAACATCGGTGCTGAGCGTGCTATAAGTAATTTATTATTTCCCGTCTCACGAGAATTAATATTTCCCCAAACATAATATTTTCCAAACCAGTTGGTGATATCACTTGCCTCGTCGGGTAACACTTCTTCTCTCAATTTATCGAAAGCATCTGGTATCTCATCTTGGTGTAAATAAGCAAGTGCGATAATGTGTCTTAACTTGACAGCAAACTCAGCATCTTGGCCATATTTACTTTGCAAACCATTTTGTTGAATTTGACGCCATACATTTTGACCTAAGTGGAATAGACAGCATTTGTGTTGCGCATCAGGAAATTCTTCTTTTACACTATTAATGACCGCCATCTCGAAATCCGTCATTATTACTCGTGGGTTCAATTGGATATCATATTCTAGAGCATATGCCTTTAGTGCTTGAAAAAAATACAAGTAACAATTTAGCGTCTTATTCGTTAGAAACGCATATACTAAAGGTACGTAATAACGATCTGTACCCGTGTCCACCAAACCATGTATACTATATATTTGTTTGAAAAGTATAGGACATGTTGCGAAGGTACCATCCATCACCCAAAGTTGTGATTTATTTAATAGTATTAAATTCGATTTCGTTGCAAATAACATAACACAGTTTTCTTCAAACTTAACCTGACGCCCTAAAAATCTTTCACCATCAACTTTCTGCAATCTATCGGGGATGTTTATATCATCCAAAGTAATCGGTTCCTTTGGCATTTCTTTTCTTCTTGCTCGACGTATAATTTGCGATGCTGCTTTTTTGTTTGGCAGAGCACACGAACTTGATTTTGAAATGTTGGCCTCATTTCGCTGAATAATTTGACTCGGTCTATCAAGCGAGCTGGTAGCATCACTTTTTAGGGAATTCCTAAAACGTAGTTCATCTACCTTACCAGGATCTGGTGCGTGATTATGCTGCGTTGTATAGCTTTCCAACAAATGCTCCTCACTTCCGTGCAATTTTGTTGTTGCAGTACTATTACAATGGTATTTATATTTGTAGGAACAATGCCAGTAGAACTTGTTATTAATATTTTTGTTTATTGCCATTACATAGCCATCCAAAACTAAGACCGACTTGCGTTTTTAGGACAATTCTGGCTTATAATAAGACCCTACAGACATTTTTCACAAAATTCACTTGTAATGCACTACTTAGTCACAATGCTTTCTGCAGATGAACATAGTTTTATTTATGAGGTGAAAACAATATTACAATGTATGAGGGTAGCCTGAAATAAATATGACTTACTTAGTTGTTCGTTCAGAAATATACTTGTTTTTAACGAAAGTTTATGTATTGTAATAAAATTATACATTTAATTTATCTATGATTAATTTTCAATATAATCATAATACTCTTCAAAAAAAGAGGTAATCATTTTATAAAGGTGTTTAAAATCGAATAAAAACAACATCTCCGTGCAATTGCAATTCACACAAAATATTAAAATGTACCTGTAAAAGATAATAATTAAAGATTAAAATGTGATTTATTAGTAAATTTTGTGTTTTTCTTGTATTCTATATAAAAAGTATTCAGTGTATTGATATTTCGATAGAATGAATATGCGATGCCTTGAACGCTCGATCAAACAATCATTCGATATTTTGAACACTCGATGTATTGAGTGTACGATATTTTGAATGTTCGATTTATTAACCATTCGATATTAAGAACGTTCGAGTATTTAGATGTTCGACTTATAGTGGTCGATCAATTGATATTCGATTATTTGGTATTCGATTTGGCATAGTACACCCGGGCCAGGATAGCCCGTTTCTTACATATTAGGTAGGTACAGTATCTGCCGCGGTCACGGATTGTTCGTAAGAGATACCGTGGCCCCTGGCACAAGCAACTGAAGGAACACGGGTGGGTTTTAGTCAGTAAAGAGTCTGACACCCCTCTCGCTCCGCCCAGAGCGGGAGAAGTTATTTGATAATTCCCACCCAAAAAAAAAGGTAGTAAGTAGGTACCTACAGTATTAAAATCATCAATACAAGGTCCTATTTCTATATAAATTTATAATATTACGGTCGCAAATTATATTTTGATCAACATACAATACCGTACAAACCTACGGACATGCAAATTACAAAAAATGTAAGAAATTTTAATTTCGATCCCGTTCATTGGTACTCTGGCGAAATTCACTAAGCGACGTCATAATATTTTTAACTAGCTTCTTCCCGCGACTTCGTCCGCGTGAAATTTCATCCCCCCCATTCACCCCCTTAGGGGATGAATTTTGAAAAATCCTTTCTTAGTGCACCCCTAGACCTCATAAGGAACGTACGTGCCAAATTTGGAATCTCTAGACCCAGCGGTTTGGGCTGTGCGTTGATATGTCAGTCAGTCAGTTTTCCTTTTATATATATAGATTATGGGATTCAACGATATCCCACACGCGTGTGCATTGAATTTTTTATTTCATTCCTCGGTGACATATATGGGGAGAGCCACCTCTAATATTTTTTTCGTAATTTTACTATAATTATAGTGTACTCTGTGCTATACCTACTTGTTTAGCGGTGCACGGAATGACACCTATTAAGTAGAGTATGTTAATCTATGATGACACCTTTCCAATTTTCATCGAGGTGCCATTAATCTCCAACTAAATCAAATGAGATAATAATAAGGATTCCATTTTTGCCTTTTGGCTACGAAACCCTAAAACAAAAGTATTTTTAATCACCTCAGGGTGGGTTTTATATAACGCTTGCATTAATTAAAGTGTTACTCGCGAAACAAGAATATCAGGATTGGACTTGCTATGGGTATCTCATAGAATTAATTATAATAATAAGATTCAAACGTTTCTTGTCTTGAATGCCTACGAGCCCCCTGTTGACCTCGAGATAGTGAGACAAACAACTGCTAAATCTCATCAGTCAGTCTCTTTATCTCATTTATCGTGGTTGGTAACACAGCGCTTGCACAACTTAAAAAAACAATTTGTCACATTTGAAAATATTTAATAATTTACAAGGTATTCCTTCCTGAAAGTAAAATTGTGAATGTTGATGTTCCTGATAAATTAATTGAAGTGAATGAAACGTGTTTTTGAACGTGACATAGACTGTTTTTATAATTAGATTTTAGCTGTGTTAGTTAATTGTTTATGAGGTTGATAACATAAGTTTTATCAAGTGTAATTATTAATTTAGTGCTAATACCATCAATACCATGGCAGCGACAGTGTTAGGAAGGTTTTTTGTGATAAAATCGCATGGATATTCAAATAAAAAAGTGTACACTATCGCGAAGGTATGATGATTACAACTGTTTAAAAGTTATTTATGTACATAATAATTATATTATTGATTAAGTATTTAATTTTGTAAATGACAGTAAAATTAATAATTAGAATACTCGTTTCGCAGATATTTTCATGTGCTAACTACAGCACAGTAGTGCGCACAAACAAGATTTACGACAATGCTAACGAAGCTGTCAGCGACATACAGGATGGTTCCAAACTCTTGGTCGGTGGTTTCGGGCTCTGTGGGATACCAGAAAATCTCATAGTAGCTGTAAACAAAAAACGTATTTCTCGACTTACTGTGGTCTCCAACAACGCAGGTAAATTTAATTTAAATACATTAATTTGTTAATATTTCACAAACAACCTAATAGAAGTTTATAAGTACTGCAATCCTAATTCAATTGTTTACTTGTGATAACCAGCGGTGCTATTCTGTAAAAAGATCACCACGATAACTTGGGTGAAGTGAGCTACAAGTGAGCTGTCATTCCACCTGATACTAGGGATTAACACTATTCACAGCTCACTTTAAGCTCACTTCACCTAAGTTTTCACGGTGAGATTTTTACAGAATAGCATAACAGTTGTTATTCTATTTACAGGAGTGGAAGACTTTGGTCTTGGAGTTTTATTGAAGAGTAAACAAGTGAAAAGAATGATCTCATCATATGTTGGTGAGAATGCTGAATTTGAAAGACAATTCCTAAGTGGAGAACTAGAGGTTTGTGCCTTTTTGGATACCAAGAATTGCATAAAGATGCTTGGATCAGTAACAATCAAAATTTCAATGGTTCCAGGTTGAACTGACTCCACAAGGCACACTGGCAGAACGCATCCGAGCGGGTGGTGCTGGTATACCTGCATTCTTCACACCAACTGGTTATGGTACTTTGATACATGAAGGTGGATCACCAATTAAATATGGTAAAGATGGAAAGGTAAGCTTTTAACTATAAAATAGTTGCATACTCGTAGTAACCAATTTTACCTACTCAAACAAAAAGAAATAAAAAATAAACTTAGTTATTTTATTTCTGTCACAATATACACCAGTGCTTCAAATATTTTAAAATATTTTGATGGTTAAAATAGCAGACAAATTTTTTAAACAAATGCAGCAATGGATTAGTAATGTCCTTCAAAATTATTCTGATTGAGATTGATGGTGTGTTACGCAATTAGGGTGCTGGTCATTATAGTGTATTAGTTAGTATTAACTATTACTTACCATAAAAAGCTGAGGTACTAACATTTTTTAGATTGAAATCCCAAGTGCAGCAAGACATGAACAACAGTTCAATGGAAGGAACTACATAATGGAAGAAGCAATTACTGGTGACTTTGCACTCATCAAAGCATGGAAAGCAGACAGATATGGCAACTTGATATTCAGAAAGAGTGCTCGGAACTTCAACCCAGCAATGTGCAAAGCTGCTAGAATCACTATTGCTGAGGTGGAAGAAATTGTAGATGAAATAGACCCTGACTTTGTACATGTACCATCAATATTTGTACACAGAGTTATCAGAGGGGAAAAGTATGAAAAGCGAATTGAAAGAAGGACTGTTAGCAAGCCAGCCCAGCAAGGAAAAGCATCAGATTCAATGAGGGAGAGGATCATTAGAAGAGCTGCTTTGGAGTTTAAGAATGGAATGAATGCTAACCTCGGAATTGGTAAGGTTTTTCTTAACACCTTTCCACCAAATAATCAAATATACTCAGTTGATCAGTTCCAATAGTATTTGATGAAAATGTAAACAAATGGTACAATTTGTAGTGCCACTGCACTTACAAATTGTGTGCTTTGATTAGATTATTTGAATACTTAAACCCGAAATTCTATCAATCTAATATTAAATCACTTTAAAATATGTTTTCCATTAGGTAATTTTGAGATTACCTATTCCGTTTAACAAGTCATTGCGAAGTTAAACTGAACAGGGTTTATTCACACTTACTACAAAAAGTTTGGAACAGTTTACATTTAAAACGGTGTCTTGACTCCTGTTCACAAACCATTTTTTTTTTTTCAGGGATGCCCATGTTGGCAAGCAACTACATACCTCAGAATGTTAAGGTGCTCCTACAGTCAGAAAATGGTATTCTGGGTCTGGGTCCTTTCCCAACAGAAGAAAATGTGGATGCTGACCTTATCAATGCAGGCAAAGAAACTGTCACTATACTACCAGGTAGGTAATTTCATTTTTTAAATAGTTCTTTTATTCACTAAGATATATTTATTAATTAGATTTATTCATTACTTTCCAGGTTCATCATTCTTTTCATCAGATGACAGCTTTGGCATGATTCGTGGAGGTCACATTGACTTGACTATTCTAGGTGCAATGCAGGTTTCTCGTTACGGTGATTTAGCTAACTGGATGATTCCTGTAAGTTTAACATATTACATAATCTCTGACCACAAATTATTCAACACATTTACTCAATTCTAAAATTTATTTTGTATTTTAGGGTAAAATGGTTAAAGGCATGGGTGGAGCGATGGACTTAGTATCGGCTCCAAGAACCAAGGTTGTTGTAACTATGGAACACACTGCTAAAAATGGAACCCATAAAATACTGCCAGAGTGCACACTGCCACTGACTGGGAAAAATTGCGTTGACATGATTATAACAGAAAAGGTAATTTAGAACTTTAAGATGCACAACAGTAATAAACACACACAAAATACAATATTTATATACTTAATGATACTTATAGCTAAGGCAATAAGTATGATTAAGTATACAGGGTTACTTGTAATTCGACGTATATCCGTCAGGAGTTGATAGGGGGACCCAAATGCAACAAATTGAACCCCACATATGTATGGCCGAAATTCAATAGTTTTCGAGATATTTGAATTTTAAGGGTTTTTCGATATAATTGCAATTAAAAAAAAACTACACATTGAATGGGTACTATTAAAAATAATATTGTAGCTGGCACTTCAATTAAGCTATGAACTTAATTAAAAGTACTTAATTCAACAGAATAATTAAATTTATGAGCGATTTAAGAATAATACCTTACCAATATTTTCATTTTACGCTTCAAAAATGTTTCGCAACAAATTGAACCCCCATATGTATGGCCGAAATTCAATAGTTTTCGAGATATTTGAAACATTTTTGAAGTGTAAAATTAAAATATTGGTAAGAAATTGTTCTTAAATCGCTCATCATTTTAATTATTTTGTTGAAGTACTTTTAATTATGTTCATAGCTTAATTGAAGTGCCAGCTACAATATCACCTTGTAATGGTACCTATTCAATATGTAGTTTTTTTTTTTGGAATTATATCGAAAAACCCTTAAAATTGAAATATCTCGAAAACTATTGAATTTCGGCCATACATATTGAACTATACGAGTATCCTTCAGGAGCTGATAGGGGGTATCAGCTCCTGAAGGATATACGTCGAATTACAAGTAACCTTGTATAAATATTGTCTAAGAAGTTCAGTTTAGGTCCTAAAATGGATCGCGTTAAGAGCTTGTGGTAGGCCTCCTGATTACCTTAGTCTTAGAAAAAAAAAATACTTTATGCACTAGGACATAAAAAGCGATTTTATGTCGCCTAAGCACAACATAAACTCGAACTTTTAGAGCATGAGAAGTGAAAAAGTTATTTTTAGCGACCTAACGCGACTTTTGTGTCTACGGTGACTAGCGTATATTTTCCTTGTGGTTCATTCTCCTTATGTTTCAGTGTGTATTCGAAGTTGACAAAGAAAAAGGCTTAACTTTGACTGAACTGGCGGATGGAGTTACAGTAGAAGATGTCTTGGTAAGCACAGGCTGCGAAATCAATGTTGCCGAGAAAATAAAAAAAATGGGCGATGTCACTCAACCAGAGAAAGATTCTGAATAAGTTTTTTTAAGTACGAGTAGGTACTTAACTAATCATTTAGTAGGTACTGAATGCATTTCTAAGTGCCTTATTGCAAGTTATTATATTTATTGATATTATTAAGAAATCTTGCCAATATCATGTTTATATACTCGTTTATCTATTCATGTACTTATAAAATAAGTGTTAACTTTCTGCATATTGTTATGTACCTAGATCTTAAGGTAAGTGTAATTATACCTACTTAATAATCTGCATAACAACGCACTCTTTGAAGTAAATGTCATTTATGTATAGGTATCTACCTAATCAATTTAAATCACGCACACAAGTGCTCAAACACGAGCGACACGCATAACTGCATCTGTCGACACCCGTCGATGCGTCGGCCGGCTGCGGTCGACAATGTGTTGCTCGTGTATTTGAGTACGGTGCTCAAATACACGAGCAGTATGTTGTCGACGGCTGAAGTTGTCTCTGTCGTCGACGCATCGCTCGTGTGTATGCACACTAAGATGTTGAGAAAATAAAGGCAAAATATTTAAAATTGTGTAAGATTGGTGGTTGGGAGATTTATTTTTTTACATGTTTTTAACAGATTTATTGTTTATTTTTGTGTTTATCTTTACATTCCGATTGTATTTATTTTGATTACGTTTTTACTAACTATTGTATTCTAGTCTCGAGTCTTATTTACTCTATTTCCAATCGATATATTTTCATAACAGTGATAAAAAAAAAACTGATCCAATGTATAAAATAATTTTGTTTTGTTTTACTTTTTAAATTGTTATTCTAATGATTTCGTCAGTTTAAATATACGTACGTATAACGACAAATGTTGCGTATTATTCCTAAATTAGTATTTTCATCTCCGGTTGCTACTCTCAGTAGCTGCTGAGTTGCTTTTTTAGCAATAATAATATTGCTAAGAATACAGAACCTCCTTTTTTGATGTCGGTTAAAAAATACAATATAATAGGGAGATGAGGACGATAAAGGTATACAAGTGTCTGTCTTTATAATCTGGACCATTAAACCAGCAATTATTTTCCTATTAGGCACGTTCTATAAGAGCTGGATTAGCAAAATAAATGGCTCAGTTAAGACATGTGATAGGTACCTACTAAAATTCTATACTTGAACTCACCATCTTAGATAAACATGTATCAACTATCTACAGAGTTATACAGGGTGGCAGGCTGCATATGTCAGTTATGTCACCATGGATTCAGTACATGATTCTGAATTCAGTGAATTCATGGTTTCAGTTTGCGCGTTGATGTCCCCGCCACTCTAAAGTCTATTCAAAATTTCAAACTTATGTTTATTTCAAGATCAACTTTATTTCATAATTTATTTACTTCCAAAGTGGGGTATATACAGTCTGTTACAACAAATATAATAATTTAACAATTTATGGAAAAATCATAAGGAGAGTTACAACAAAATTGAATTTGGCGTCCTAGCTAGGTTACGTGGTAACCTGTATTAAGGTTCGCCAGCCCAGGTTCCGACAGAAGGCGTACAAAAAATCCAATAGAGACTGCTTAGGACTATACGGTAAAAACATACCTATAGATTACTTTGCGTATATGTTTTGTTATGAGATGTGGTGTGTATGTGTGTGTAAACGGCAGGGTAGGAGGATGAGTTTTGATACGGAGTGTTAGAGAACTCACTACGAATGTGAAGTAAGCAGGTATTCAGTGTCGTCGTAGTTTAAACTGGTAAGAAAGAATGTTATCTGTTTTTTGCACATTTCGTTAGAGGATTGATGTAAAGGGACAGTTTTGTTAATTCTGTTACTTATATAAAAAAATGGCCCAAGGTAGTAAAAGAAACGTTTAGTAAAAGCAAAGCGTGTGAAAGGTACTCTGCAAATTTCGTTCTTTCGCCTAAGTGAGGATTGAGTTTGTGTAAATGGAGTTTTTGTGTGTTATTGTAGTAAAATGTTGAGAATGAATGTTTGCCGGACCGTGAGAACTTCGCAGCATTTATATTAATCAAAGGTTGGGTAGAGCATCGGCCGGAAAGTTGCAACCTTTAGAACGGCTCTCTGAGCTCCTTCGAGAGGTTTGAGTGTAGTCTTAGCAGCTCCACCCCAAGTACTAATACAGTAGGTACGAGAATAGAATAGAATACTCTTTATTATGTAAGTACACCATATAAATTACAGACATAAATATAGAAACTTTACAATGGGTGACACAATGGGCGGTCTTATCGCTAAAAGCGATCTTTTATAGACAACTGACTGACACAGCAAGATACACGGTCCGTAATACATAAGTGTTGGCAATGTGTCTGAGCGTCTTAAAAAGAAATATGAGTTTACGAACTCGGGCAGTAAGGTGGGTGATATGTGCTTTGAAGTTAAGGTGTTTATCTAGGATTATACCGAGGTATTTAGTTGTGTCAGTAGAAGAAATTGTAGGACAGTTGCAAGATGTCGGATTGGCTTGGCAGGTGTGAGCTTGTAGGGTCATCGGTGTTAAGGGTTGTGTAGTGGAGTTTAGAGAGAATGTCATGAGTTTAGTTTTATAGGTGTTTAGAGTGAGCGAGTGAGAGATAAGCCATTTATAAATTAAATCAAATCCACTTTGAGCAGCGCTTGCAGTTTAGTCCAGGAATCATCATAGAAGGTAATTGCAGTGTCATCGGCAAAAGAGACCATGGTTACCAGAGCTCAGGTGCATGTTGCACAGGTCGTTTATGAACACCAGGAACAATATAGGGCCCAAAACACTCTCTTGAGGCACTCGATATGAAATAGGAAGCTCGTTGCTATGGCAACCGTCGATTTTCACTATCTGCTTACGGTCTGAGAGATATGAATCAATAATTTGGAGTTGCATATCACGTACGCCGAGAGATTCTAGTTTAGATAGAGGGGAGACGAACGGTATCAAATGCCTTTGCAAGATCAATGAACACTGTGAGGCATTTTCTGCGTTGATTTAGTTTATAACGATTCCATCCATCAGCTTCAAGGCTGCGTCAGAAGTAGATTTTATTCTTTCTGAACCCAAATTGGTTGGTTGACAATAAGTTATTGCTTTCGAGGTATGTGGTAAACCTGATATTAATGAGACGTTCTAGGATCTTGGATACGGCTGGTAGCACCGCAATAGGGCGATAATTACTAACAGAGGCGCGGTCCCCCCCTTTAAAAATGAATAGTGGCCTTTTTGAAAGAAGATGGAAAGATGCTAGAGACGAGGCATAGGTTGAAGATGTGGCATAGTACCCGGGTGTGAGGATTGCAGAGTACCTTTTTATCATGGTTGTAGAAATGCCATCAAAGTCCACTGCAGCATTGGCCTTTAGAGATCCAATACTAGAAGCTATCACATCAGGATTTGTTTCCAAGAGTACGAAAGAACTCAAACAGTTGGAGGTATTCAACTGGGAATGAGGAGGGCAGCTATCCTGCACATTCCGAATACGATCAGTAAGATGTTTGCCTATATTTGAAAAATGAATTAACATCGTTGAGACTGAGAGGGGGTTTCCCAGGAGGAAAGTAACTCCGTGGGAGGGTAATTTTAGTTGTATTTGTGACACGCTTGACTGTATCTCATAAAATCTTAGTATTAGGTACGATATGACCAGCTTTGGCAATTTCATTTGAATCGAACTGTCATTTAACTTTTCTAAGAATCTTATTGCAGAAATTCCTGTATCTTGTGTAGGTAGCTTTTTTTTTGTGGATGGGAAATCGTCAAATGAACTCTCCCGCTCTGGGTGGAGTGGAAGTGAGTGTCAGACTCTTACTGACTAAAACCCACCCGTGTTCCTTCCTTAGCCCTTTATGTTCCGGGGCAGCGGTAACCCTTTCGGGCAATCCCGCTGACCCGGCAGGCTTCGGCCCTAACGGGCCCCTTCCCTTTTGCTGACATCTCTTTGAGGCGCGCGTGGAACACATACGTGCTGTCCGGCACGGGCCTGGTCCTGATCGGACGGTGAGCTACCCATTACTCTCCGTCCGCAGGCCCGCACCTACGGTAGCCGGGAGTCGTCACGCAGTTCCCGACGTTTCGAGTGCGTCGAAGTCGGTCTTTAGGATTGAGGTATTAGAAAAAATACGGGGTGGCTTCAAATTTAAACACTATTACTGATCACTTCCCAACCAAGGAAGGTTGGGAAGTGATCAGTAATAGTGCAATCACAAATGAAGGTAGAAAAGGGTATCTAAGAATTGTGTGGTCAAGGCAATTATTACCTCTTGTGGGAAGGTAAAAACCCGTGAAAAGAGAGACAGTTAAGGTATATGTAAGGTGTAAGTATTTTAAGAGTGACGAGCACTATTGAAAAAGTTATAAAAATGTTTGAAGTTGTAGCGTAAACTGAACTTTATTGTGTTAGATTTAAAGTTATTTTTCCATAAACTTATATTTATTTACATTTTTGGTAAATAAATCTCGACTGCAGATTATATAGTCGTAAGTTGATTTTTTTTTACCGTTTGTGATTAAAAGGTTCTGATTGGTTGCAATCGTTGTTGCAATGGAATTTGAACTTTCACATATGATAATATGAGTATGTTTTTCCAAAACTTGGTAGGTATCTTAATTATAATTATCTGAGATTCTGAATTCAAAATATTGTGCAAAGCTCGCGATCCACTCTTATAAACCTACCGGTGGAAAGTATTGTTTGGTAACTTCTGCCTGTCGGTAACAGCAGAGTCTGACCAAGTTTCACAAAGCATTCAGTCTGACGACCAGGCCGCGTCCTAACCGAAAGTGATTGCCGCGCTCGCGATAGCGTATTCGCGCGACAGTTGCTTTCGGTTAGGACGCAGGGTACTTCCAATGAATTGTGCTCTGTACACGTGCTAAACCTGCAGCAGCCTGGTTACATAACATCACCGTACGCAAAATACGCGCATTGACGTGGAGTTGCGGATACCAGCCCGTATTACCTATTACCTACATAACATCACACTAATCACAATCCAAAATGAAGGGGATTGTGAGTTATGTGTCCTAGCGTAAAGCGGACTAGCGGGTCCCGCGTTTATGTAGGTAGGTAGGTAGGTACCCCAAAAACAAACTTAAAAATACGTGTGGCACTCGGGGACTGCCGCGGTAAAGCTATTGCATAGCATTTTTATCAACTTATGCAATTATAATATTTATGCAATATTTTTTTTTCTTTGATATTAATTCAAGTTACACTTTTTTAGCGTGGTGACCGATAAGAAAACAAAACACGCATACGTCTAGTCGCACGCACACAAACACCGTGCCGAAGTCTAAAGTTGTAGTCTAAAGTCTGTACTTATACTTTTTTAAATATTTATAACTATTTAAATTGCAATGCCTTAACAGGCAACTAAGTTCTAAGAACCTACCTATTGTTAACATCTCTATAATTCTGTACACTTAGTTCGCAATAAAGAATTTGAATTTGAATTTGAAAGTCTGCCGAACTGATACGACGTTAGACGATGCACGGCTTTCAACGCTGCACCGCTGTGCCGGTCGGAGTGGGGGGTGTTAGGTTTATTTTCGTTACGGAATTTCTTCATTCGGTCGCCGCGCTCAAAGCCCAAGATAAAAGCTATGCAATAGCTTAAAAATAAATTAAAAATCAAAAATCTTTATCAACCTCATATTAGCATTTCCGTTTATTTGTAAAACAATTTCGATTACAATCTTGGTCTATGATGTCATCAAAAATATTTATGACAACAACAGTGTCAAGTTTAATGGATGGTTTTGGTTTTTTAAATATAAAACATTTTAAAGATCAAACAAACGTTTAGTATAGGTTTACTTGGTTTATATAATGTGTATGTTGGTTTTAAGATAGAGTTTTTACTTTTGCCGTGATGAAAAGTCCAACGAGTCCTAATCACCCTTTTGTGGTGTGGGGTTCGTGCTACTTGTGGCTTGTTTCTATGTTTGATATATTATGGTCACTAATCCTGTTCTTTTGTGAGTATTACCCATAATAGCATAAACGTATGACACATTTAATTAAAGTGACGTCGACCTTGTTGAAATTTTGGGCTCGGTATCCGACTCAAATTGTTATTGTTAGTGGGTTGTTCCATTATGAAATTATCAGTAGGTACCCGGAGTTTGGTTTTGTGCCCGGTGAAACTAACTAACGGCGTGGTATGGGTGAAGGAACTTCTGGAAATTCCTATATACAGCAATGATGATGTTTTATTTATTGGATCTTCAACAGAGACAAATACGAGTTTGCGCTTTCCTATTTTCTGTAGGCCGATGCGCGATCTATTTCTTGCGTTCTAAATATGCTGTATTTTCCAGGTGTCGGTGATATTTTAGTGCTAACGGGGACAGACATGGTTAATGCGATCGTTTTGCTCTCTGGAATTATCATGCTGCCAACTAATGTGCACATATTGTGCTCAATAGCCAATGGCAAGAGGATTAGGTATGCTGGTATTCATGTTTCTTTGTTATTTTGTTATGAGGTAATTGTTGGATAAGTACTTAGGTACATTTTTTTATCCAACAATGACCAACATGAATGTATTTGCTACAGTGCTGCTTACGGTTAAGTTTTTTAAATTAGCGCGTAGAAACACGATAGGTACTTAAAGACAAGAAATCAGTAGGCAGCGAATTGTAGAACCGCGTATAAGGATTACTCACTCTATGGAAGCGCGTTCATTCCCTGCAAGTGAGCTCACTTTGTGTGACCCAGGCTTCCCATCTATACACTAATAATAAAGCTGAAGTGTTCCTTTGAACGCGCTGATTTCTAAAAGTAGGTACCGGTCGGATTTGAAAAAATGTTTTTGTATTTCATAGTCCAATTCTTGAAGAAGGTTATAAGGTATTTAACATCACGCTATGAGCCTTAGGAGCCGAGCAAAACGAAGAAAAGTCAGAACGAACGCTAAGCGAAAACGAAGTGACAGCGCAGGCAGGTGATGCGATGCGACGGGGTGGGTCGGGGGAACAAGAAATTTCACGCGGACGAAGTCGCGGGCAGAAGCTAGTACCGAATAGTTACAGCCGATGGTAGGCGATTTAACCCTCCCTAGATCTAGCCATCCCAAAATCGGTCTTCGAGATAAATCGAAATTGCTGTACTGGCCAAATACATGCGAGCAGCGGCCGGCAGAAGTTGTATGAAAATCCATATCTGTTGTGGTTTAGCGGCCAAATAAATTACATAGTAAAGTATACTTATCTAAGGTTTTATTTAAATTTATAACTGGCTTACAAATAGAAAGCTGTTTATTGAAATAAAAAAAAAACAAATTAAAAAATTATTGTTGTTCGTCATTAATTTTGAAAAATAATTGTAAAGTATTTGACAAAAAAGTTCTGCCTAGGTACTGCTTAGTTTTAATTTCCGCGCACTACTTATTTGAGAAAAGTACTATACAAGCCTTGGCCACAACTTAGACTTACGTATGTGTGCCTCGGCTTCGCCTCGGCCCACATTTACACGTTCGTCCATCAATGCCTCTTTTGCTGGCCGCTGCAGTAATGTACTACTTATTATCATTGACTTATATTACACGGTTACACCATACCACTATTGTCTATGCAGCTATCACAGAATGAATGCCTGTGGTAGCTACTGCCTAGGTATGTGGTCTACTATAAAATTAACTTTGTATATTTTATTTATAGCCATAAGTCTAAGGTGGTCTGCTGTCCAAAGTGGCTATGCATCATGTGGATAATAATAATAAATAGTTTGGGAGTATGGTGCTGTATCCATAAGATTTACTTAGGCAAACGTGTAACAGTTGAAAGATTCAACAAGAGTATGAAGCACTACCGGAGCGTTCCAAAATACAAACATTTTGTAGATAATCTGCAGTGGTCTTTGAAGTGTTGCGGGGTACGTTCATCAAGCTTACTTACTTGGTAGAATTTCGAAATAATACATTGTTTTTCCCATGTTGTTTTTTCAGAAACCGACGCCATGCATGCGTGTTACTGCGATCCCAAATACATTGGGATAAGGCAAGCGAATGATGATGGGGAAATAAATATAGGATTTATCTTTTTATGTTAAATTTTTACCTAATGCCTATCTGCACAACGTAATGACATGATGGCTACCTATTCAAATAAATATTTATAAATGTATCCGACATTTTCAGCTCCATTCCTATCAAGATTGGTTTGTTTGCGACTGGTATGATAGAATACGTGATTACGAGTGGGATCCTAATGTAATGCGACAGAATGGGTTTAAAAGGGACGAAAAAGAAGTAGCTGACAGCGTTCCATTAAGGTTCGATTTTACATTCGGCTTTTGCAATGTAGAATGCTGTGTAGCTTGTTGCTTGGTACCTACATGTTTGAGATTCACTGTAGGATTGCACGTCAGTGGTGACAAAACCAGTATAAACATTGGTATAAACCGGCCTCGTGTTCTATTGAAATCCCGTACTATGCTATAGGCCCGAACAAGCCAAGTGTTACTACCACCCGCCGCCGTGCGGTCTTTTGGTTCCGGGGGTGTCTAATAAAATAGGTAAATTAATTTTATTGATAAAGTGTTCGAAGATAATGAACATGTCTTCATGCCCCTTCCAAATTAAACGTATAGTTAACATACTTATAACCCGCCATGGGATCGGATCATAATATGACAATCATAATATTGCATTTATAATATTATTTAGTCAAAGTTAAAACTACTACATGAAATACCTACTTCGCCACCTTTTCGCCACCATATTTTAGTTTTAGAGAAATACATAAGAATACCCCGCCGCATGCCTATACATACGTAGTACAAAATACAGAGAGTACAGAAAATCTACATTACACAGTGCGGTCGAGCAACGCACACATAGGCAACGCTCACGGACACGACAAATCTCGAACCGGTTGGAACCAGTGCGAGCGCGAGTGCCATCCGCTTGAGACGCGTCTGCATCACAAAATACGGAGAGTACAGAAGTCAATCACATGTATGTACCTACTTCACTTTTCATACCTACGCTCGGCGGTCGCGCTAGGGTTGTTAACTTTGGCTTATGCACAAAAAACTATGGTAGTGGCACTCGTATCTAGTTGGGTTGGGACTACCCTATTTACACAATTTATGTTGCTCTATCAGTTTTAGACCTAAACCTATCAAATTACACTAAAAACAACACAATATCTACACAAACAAAAAATCATGTTTTCAACTTACTTTTCTTTGCAAGAATCTTATACAGGGTGTGTCGTAAATAGTGGTCCACCGTTAAGGATTAGATATACCAGATAATTTACTATAACATATTACAATTTTAACCATTTTAGTAGTACATTGTTTTTTACAAAAATCGCTCTTGAATTTGCATGATTATGTTAAAAAAAAAGGTTAAAATAGAGAAGAACTAAGTTTTTCTTCAAAAGCTCTAAGCTTACATAAAAAAACATAATTTTACACGATAACTCTAGTATTCAGCAGTAATTAACAGAAATCAAAATGAAAAAACAATGGTTTTTGTTGAAACTACAACCAAATTTTTAACAAAAGGTAGAAATTTCGTAAACAAAAAACAAAAAAAAATATATTTTCGGAACCCTTGGGTAAAAATGGTTAAAATTGTAATATGTCATTGTAAATTATCTGGAATATCAAATCCTTAACGGTGGACCACTATTTACGACACACCCTGTATATATTTTTCTTTTTCTTGTGTAAGTGAGGTAGAAGATGACCAGCAGTCTATAGTTTTCCTCTGTCTACGCTTATTTGATAATAATAGCGTTGTCTCTTTTTCACCAAAACGCGGTTCAGCGACAAATTGCGATCTTTCATTCACTTTTAACGATCCAAATGCCGCTGAGAGTATTGGACGTCATGGTACGACTTTGAGCGATGCAGTTTAGGAACCTAAACTGAAATGTCTTGCTTTTGAATCGTTTTTAATTAGATCATGGTAAGCCACCAGTGATCTTAGTCAAAGCGTCTATTAGATACCTATTAGACGTTTAGTCTTATAAATCGATTAATATAGGACTATTTTGCTACTTGTGGCCTTGACTCGCAGTGATCAAATGTTGGAGGTATTACCTACCTTGTACTGTACTACCTCATCATCTGCCTAGCCTTTTCCCAACTATGTTGGGGTCGGCTTCCAGTTTACATGGAGCGACTGCCTATCTGACCTCCCCAACCCAGTTACTGGGTAATACGATACCTCTTGGTAAGACTGGTTGTCAGACTTGGTTGTACTGTACTACCTACCTTTAGTAAAATTTTTGAGAAATTAATTTTAGACCAAATGCAGAGATTTTTTAATAAACATAAATTATATTACATAGCAAACAGTTCGGCTTTACAAGGGGTCGTTCAACTACTGATGCTGAACTTTTAGGACATATTTATAATGCTTGGGAAGATAAATGCGATGCCTTGGGCATCTTTTGTGATATGTCCAAGGCATTCGATTGCGTTTTTCACGAAACTTTAATCAGGAAACTCCGCCACTACGGGATCCGAAATAGTGCTCTGGATCTTCTTACTTGAGTAAAAGGATTCAAAGCGTTGACGTTAATGGAAAAAGATACCCGGATCTATAGTAACAATGGGAGTCTCACAGGGCTCAATTCTTGGTCTTTTCTTGTTTCTTATTTATATTAATGACTTGCCGTACCTCATAAAGGATAATCATGATATAGTGTTGTTTGCAGATGACACTTCACTTTTGTTTAAACTTAAACGTCAGCAGTTGGTTACTGACGATGTAAATAGCGCGATCTCGAAAGTAGTCCACTGGTTCAATGTTAATAATTTACTTCTATGCGAGAAAAAACCAAATGCATTAAGTTTACGCTACCTCACGTCAGGCAGGTGAAAACTAATGTGTTGATAAAGGGCGAAGAATTGAATCCTGAAGACAGCACAGTATTCTTGGGCATAACTTTGGATGCTAAGCTTCAGTGGGGTCCACATATAGACAAATTGTCAAAAAAGCTAAGTTCCGCAGCATACGCTGTTAGAAAAATTCGTAATTTAACTGAAATAGAGACTGCCCGTTTAGTGTAATTTAGCTATTTTCATAGTATAATGTCGTACGGTATTCTATTGTGGGGAAATGCCGCCGATATTCAGACTATCTTTGTTTTGCAGAAGCGAGCTGTTCGTTCAATTTATAAATTAAGTCCGAGACACTCTCAGAGACAAATTTAAAGAGATTAATGTAATGACTGTGCCTTCTCTCGTATTTATGAAAATCTTTTATATGCCCATAAAAATATAAAATGGTTTAAAAAATACAGTGATAGGTATCCATAATATAAATACAAGGAAAACACAAATTTGTTGTACCTACAATAAGGCTCAAGAAAATAGGTGGCTCGTTCAGATGCCAATGTATACGCTTTTACAAAAAACTACCAAGCCAAGTTCAAGATCTAAGCCTTAATAAATTCAAATCATTCATTAAACGTAAATTGTGCCAGAAAGCATTTTATACTTTGAGGACAAAAAAGCTTGGGATTGATCTGCTTCCAATTTTGTATTTTGAACATATTTTTTTTTTATACACACATTGACATTAATGAATTTTATATAAACAATGACATTTGCTTATTATTTTAATTATTGTGAGTGTGAAGACAATGTGGGTCATTTTATTTTTTACTTTTTTATTTTGATTATATTCTTTGTTCTGTTTAGTTTTTGTCATGGTCTGGCAGTTTGAGTAATTTATGTGGCCTACCCAAATGTCTTTTCTTTGGTATTGTTCGTCGAATCGTTGAGCTCCTTAAGTTTTGAGTTGAGCTGCACGATTTCTGACAAATGCGTGCACTGACTGGACAGGTCCACTCAATCTGTGTGGTTCTTTCCTCAAAAGACCATCTCGGACTTCGATCTACATGGTCTTCATATAACCTGACCAAGATTATGTCTGGACTTTTGTTTCGGCCTTTCTTCTCAGATTAGTCAGATAGGAAACGCCGACCTCATCTAGTTTTTAAAATATGATTGACGTGTAAAAGTGTTTGTGCAAACCTACTTACAGAAATAAAATCATTTATCATTTATTGATTTTGCTTATTGGATATTTCATAGAGTGTAAAATATGTACAGACGCCAGCACATCAACCTACTACAATCTGTCAGATTTCTGTAATAGATTTTCAACTTTATCGCTAAAGCATAAGGTTCAATGTTGATTGGGAAAATTTGACAGTTAGGTGTAGGTTGATGTGCTGGCGTCTGTACCCAGTAAATAGGAATCCTAGCTGGAGGCGCCGCTAGAGACCTCGCACACTAAGCGTCTACGACCACGACTGGTCGTGGCCGCGACCTTGGTCCCATAAGCTCCAATCAAAATGCGGACATTGTGGACGTTCATAGTAAAGTTCACAAACCTGGCCATATCATCTATTCTCTGTCTACGGGCCACATCTATTCTGACGTTTTGCGTCAAGCGTGCGACCACTGGTACGATGGGTACTATGGATGGCCTATGGGTTATATTCACCGAAATATTTACCTACTTACAGTTGGATATTTTTTTATACCTAATCTATTAACACTTGAACCTACTTTTTTTCTTTTAGTTGCTGTAAAAGCGGTTCATGCATATCTAATTATCTCTTGGAGCTGGGAACTCGTTCTATTAACACTAAAGGATGTGGGGACTTGATGCATCGCATTATAGTAGGAAGTATGATAGCCCACCTTGTTATGTTCACATCTGTTATTGTAGTGGAGGTAAGTTGTTGAATTAATACAATTGTAATCTATTTGACTTAATTGTTGGATAATAGGTATACAAAGTGTAAAAAAATTAACCTTACAAACTTTAAGAGGTGCTTTAGACCATCGAACTGAACAACTTTCACTATGGGATCAACTCTGAAATCACGAAAAAAAAATCTACTGTTTCATACATTTTGGTCAAGTACCTAGGTATTGAACTATTGTATTAAACAGCTGATTGTTTTCGTGATTTCAGTGTTGGTCCCATAGTGAAAGTTGTTCAGTTCGATGGTCTAAAGCACCTCTTAAGATTGTAAGGTTAATTTTTTAACACCTTATCACATAGTGCTCCTTAAAAATTTAAGGAGCACTATGTGATGGCTTGCGTGAGTTTGATGGGGAACAATAGTGTTCCCCATCAAACTCACGCAAGCCATCACATAGTGCTCCTTAAATTTTTGTAGAGAGGTAGGTTCCGAGGACGTACCAGACCACAGATGTGCCGTGTGTATATGTATGTAGGTAGCTATACGTAAGATTATGTTGGCACTCGTTCCAAAACCCGTGTCCAGAGGACGACACTTGACGTTTCTCACTTTGGTCGGTGAGTTGTATCTCTATTCCATATTACATAAAAGTATTCTGTGCGTGCGGCATACCTACCTACCTACTGTACTATAGTCTAACATAATAACATTATATTGAAGCTCAAGGTCAAAGTGTTACTACGGATCTCGGGTCTGCAATCCAATTCTTAACACACGATCAATCACAATCTGAATCATTTTGAAGTAGGTAGGTATATTCCTAATCCATTGCTTCGTATGTTAGAAAATTAGTCTGCTTAACAAAGTAAATGACGCAATGAATGCTGTTGAACTGTCAAAATGAAAGTCATTGCTACTCTAAGTGTGTTACTTACGCAATTACCTCGCTATTGTATCAACCACCGCATTAACCTCGAAGTTGTATCTAATGCTTCTTCTTTATTCATCAGGTTGCAATTCTGAGCATAATAGTCCAAACAGATCGAAATCAGGACGTTGAAAAAAAACTGCAGAAGATAAATGTTAGACATATAATGTCCGTGAACGATAATTTTGCAGCCTCCAGTAACTCTTTAGAATTAAACCCTGACGATACTGATTATGAAAATGAAGATCATCTTAGAGATGTGCAATTAACGGATGGTCCATCCAGGTAGGTACCTAATAGCCGGCTCACACACAAAACCTGAACTCTGCGCAGCATGTTTCGGCTCACATAATACCTACTCGTAATAATATTGGACGTCAAGTTTTGAAGTGCGTTAGTTTGTCGACTATAGTAACGAAAGCATCTGCATACATACTATAAATATATGAGCCGTGCTGCGTAGACTTAATTTTATATGTGTGGACCGGCTCTTACCGCATGCGAGCACACTTGTCACGGTGGAGCTGCAAAAACGGCCCTTACTGCTACGACAGACGAGCATTAATAGTCGTTAGCATTGACAAGCGATTGACTGTACCTACCACCTCAAACCGAAATTCGTTCGTTCCAAAGAACTATTTACCATCAGTCCATCACAACGATTGTCATACCTAGCTAAATTCCAAAATAATATGTTTTATTGCACTGGTTTAACTCACAGAACAGATAAAAGAAGTTTAACTGTTCTGTGGTCACTTGTTTTCTTCAGAATGGCAGTAGCCAATCGAGTTACGATCGAAGACGAAGACTCTCAAAGTCCTAAGTATAGAAAGAAATGGGAGGATGATGATGACTAGTTCTTATTTTAACTGGGTAAGTATATGTAGCTGTAACTGTTTATCATTTTAAATACATATTACCTAAAATAATAAAATGAAATAATAATTATCATGTACCTATCTTTTAAACCCATATTTTACCCTACTTATATTTTAAAACCTGACTTCGAGCTGATTACCGTAAAGCTCATCACACTCTTCTACTTGTCATTGTGGTACGCACGGCTACACATCATGCTACATAACCAGTATAATCTGACTTCTGATTGTACGAAAAACCTGTACATAGCGAGGTCAGCTAAAACTGGTAATGTATAGGTTGATGTATAGCCGTGTGTACAACCGCATGTCAGTGGTAACACTTGCTCTGCGCAAATCACTCCTTCGGCTACGACATTAAGGCGCTGTCAATGACAAATTGTTACCACCTGATGTACGGTTGGCTCTACCGAGTAAGGTACTAGGATTAATGCCCTAGAGTTCCAAAATCAAAATCAAAATATTTTTATTTCACATAAACCAACATGGGCACTTATGAAACGTCAGAAACTAGGTGCACGGTTTCAATTGGTCGTTTCCTATGGAGAAGAACCGGCAAGAAACTCCATGGTTACTCTTTTAAAAATAATTGGCTTTTACAATGTTTTCAAGTTACAGTAGGTATGGCAGGACAGCGTAGGCCTGTCAGCAAGTACCAGGTACTTGATACAATAAAAAATGGTCTACAGATCTAAAGTCTACAAGGCTTACAAAGTCCTCACATTTACAAAATAAGAATGTATCAAAAGGATAAATAAAATATAAAAATCTACTAAAACCAAGAGATATGATTGCCATTTCAACTAATAAAGAGGTGAAAAGTTAAAATTGTCTGTATATAATGTCAAATAATAAAAAGATTATGTCAAAGAAGTATGTACAAATAAAAAATAAACATCGTAATTTGAGAGCAGTTAATAGACATTTACGTAATTATGCCGTTAATGAGGTGCCAGGGAAGCCACATGTGCAGAAGGAATCATTGCCAAACTACCTTGCCTTCAACGTAGTCTTTAATCTTATAATATGCTTTATTGATAAGGACACGTTTGACGAGGGTTTTGAACTTTCCATCACTAAGGTCTGTAACCGATTTTGGCAACTTGTTATAAAAACGGATGCTGTTTACAAGAAATGACTTGCTAGTCTTAGTTAATCTAAATTTAGGTATCACAATTTCATTTTTACTACGTGTATTTATATTATGGAAATCGCTTCTTATTTTGAAAAGTCCTAAGTTTTTGCGAACATACAAAATACTTTCTAAGATATAAAGAGAAGGCAGAGTTAGTATATCAATTTCTTTGAATTTGTTTCTAAGAGACTCTCGAGGACCCATTTTATAGATTGCGCGGATCGCCCTCTTTTGTAAAATGAAAATTGAATCTACGTCAGCTGCCGATCCCCACAGCAGAACACCATAAGACATAATTAATACTGTGGAAATAAGCAAAGTATACTAACCTAGCTGTGGCTATATCTGTCAACTGCCTTATTTTTCTTACTGCATATGCAGCTGAACTTAATCTACCTGAAAGAGCTCTAATGTGTGCGCCCCATTGCAATTTTGAATCTAAAGTAATTCCTAGAAATACAGTTTCCGTAACAGCATCTAGTTTTTTGCCATCAAGTTGTAAATTCAGACCAACTTGAGGTACATTTGGTAATTAGTTTTGTTCGCATTAAGTAAAAGATTATTAGCTGCAAACCATTTCGAAAGAACAGCCAGACTATCGTTGTCTTTTCTATCTACTTTAAAAATAAGGGAAGTGTCATCAGCGAATAAAATTATGTCCGATAAGTTAGCCATCATGTAAGGAAGGTCATTAATATATACTAGAAATAGGAAAGGGCCAAGAATTGAGCCTTGAGGCACGCCCATCTTAACTGGAGACCCCGATGATGTCGCCCCGTTAACGTTTACTTTTTGCTGCCGGTTTGATAGATAAGAAAGAACAAGATCAGCAGCTTGTCCACGAATTCCGTAATGGTATAATTTACAGATCAGCGTATTATGGTCAACGCAGTCAAACGCTTTTGAGAGGTCACAGAAAATGCCAATTGCATCCTGGGACTTCTCCCAGGATTCCAAAATGTGACTGATGAGTTTTACTCCCGCGTCCATCGTTGACCTACCTTTCGTGAAACCAAACTGGCGACTATGTAAAATCCCATTTAAGTTGAAATGTGACAACATCTGGTCTAGCATGATTTTTTCATAGATTTTGCTCAATGCTGGTAGCACAGATATAGGTCTATAATTGGAGGGATCAAACTTACTACCCGATTTAAAAATTGGTACAACTTTACTATGTTTCATTAAGTCAGGAAACGTACCGCTGTCTAAACATTGATTAAATATGCCTGTTAGGGCAGGGGCAATTGTGTCAATAATATCTCCAAGAACCTTAACAGAAATCCCCCATAAGTCTTCAGTGTTTTTTATGTTAAGACTTTTAAATGCTTTTTTAATTTTGTGGCAACAGAAATGGGCTTGAATTCAAAGCTTGGAATATCCTTATTGAAGTTTTCTTTAAGAAGAGCTTCAGCTAATATAGGTGATGAGGGGAGAGATTTTGTAACCTCTATTGGGATGTTGGTAATGAAATGTTCTAGTGTCTCAGCAACTTTTAACTTATCTAAAATGGTTTGGTTATCAATTTTTATAGACAACTCATTCTGATCTCGCTGTTTTGTGTTTCCAGATTCTTTGTTAATTACCTGCCACACAGCTTTTATTTTATTATTAGACATACTAATTTACTTACTATTTTACTTTTAATTTAGATTTAGCCTCAGCGCAAACTCTTTTGAATATTTTTGAATAGTTTCTTACATAATCATGAAAGGCTTGATCAGAAGTTAATGATTTCTCGTAATACAAATTATATAAAATATCTCTGCTTTTTCTAATGCCAGCAGTGGCCCATTCACTAAATTTTGGTTTAGTATTGATAGTAACCTTTTTTACAAGACATGCTTTATTGAATTCTTGGCATACTGTAGAAAATAATGTGTACAGACGCCAGCACATCAACCTACACCTAACTGTCAAATTTTTCCAATCAACATTGAACCTTATGCTTTAGCGATAAAGTTGAAAATCTATTACAGAAATCTGACAGATTGTAGTAGGTTGATGTGCTGGCGTCTGTACATAGTTTATGTTGGGGTCTTGTGAATCAAAACGTAACTGTTGAAAGATTGCTAAGAACATTATTTTATTTATTCGGGAAAATAAACAGATATACATTAAAATCTTATTCTAAGTTATAAATACACAAGAATATTAAGTATAAATGTATAACCTACGACATTTTTCACAACATATTAAAAATTTATCATGGTATATGGTTCACTGATTAGTTTAACACCCTTGGGAGTACCGCAGTACTCTCATGGCTCAGCAGCTTGGTGTGATGATGACTACAGAGTGCGTGCCACACTGCAGACGTCAGAGAAGGTGACGGTCGGTAGATGGTCTCACCAAGTCCGTAGAAGCTCCACGTGGCCGCGCGGGTAAAGTAGGAACCCGACACGGAGCTGAATCATTGCCGGAAAGTTTTGGCTCAGAACTCAAGTTCGAATGCGACCGATAATTGAAGATGAGCCGGTACCTTGGACATAAGCCGGAACTTTGGAGAATAGCCGATAGCTGAGCCGGAATTTACTGTTTTTGTACACCATAGTTTCCAGTATTGTGCACAAAAACACTGATTTTAATAAAGTTGGCTAATAGGAGCCAATAAAAACTGCTGTCTGCTTCTGACTTGTCAAATGATGGAGACCACTTAAGTACGGTCACATGTGATGTAGAATCAAGTAAACGTGAGTCTCCGTTAGTAGCAGGATTTTGAAACTGCCAAACAGCCGACGCGTGACGTCCAATGCGGTTGACCTTAGTTTCACTCTCATCCCAACTTTTCATGAGTGGCTTCGTGGAACCGCAGTCTCAAATGAAATAAAATCGCTATCAATGTAGAACCGAAGAAATGAAAAGTTTATGTAAATGGGTATAAAAATAAGATGCCAAAAGACTAGTTGCTAGTTTGAATAATATGGAAAAAGTGTTCTCTGTGTCACAAATTAAGACAGTGACAGGGTCATAGAAGTTGACACTGGAGGCATAGAAAATTATTATTTACTCGGCTGGAGGTGCATAGGTGCACCATTACGAGTAACGAAAATTACTTAGTCCAAATACCTTTTCTGAGTACGTATGAAGTATTTACTCAAATTTACTTATGCTGGGACTTAGCGTATCAATTACGAGTCTTTCTCATGTACAAAATTATTTTGTTTTAAATTAAACTATACCTTCTGTTAAATACATTTTATTTTTGTACAGACGCCAGCACATCAAGCTACCCGAAACTGTCAAATATTTCTAATCAACTTTGATCCTTATACTTTATCGCTAAAGCATAAGGTTCAATGTTGATTGGGAAAATTTGACAGTTAGGTGTAGGTTGATGTGCTGGCGTCTGTACATACCAATCATACCATTAGGGTTTTGTGAACTTAACAAATTAACAAGTCCAAGATAGACTTTTATTTAAAATACATTTTGAAGTGCATTTAATTAGATTTAATTTTGTATAATATGAGTAGACTGTAATAGGGGGACATTCGACAGTCGTACGCTATGAATTTACTTCTCCAAATACAATTCAATACGGACTCAATAGTTTCTTGGTAAAGTCGGGTATTTTAGCATGAACATTATGTAGCGTTTGAAGGTTGACATTGTAAAGCGCCCAGATAATAGTGATTATTGATAAAATTCTCGCTTTGATAGACAATACTCGATGCACTTTTTATTTACGTGTTGTACTAGATGCGGCCTAGTTCAGAAAAATACCTAGTGCGCATACCTGTTCTAATACGTCTCATACTCGTCAGGAACATTACTTACTCTATGATACTCGTCTACAACAAATTTGACAGCTAACAAAGAAAAAAAAGACAGTTAGTCTTTAGTCTATGTCTCGTCTAGTATTAGTCGTATTGCGATTAATTCTGTATTGATTTTGCATTTTTATTAATGATAGCTGCGGTTAAAAGCGAAGGTATATCTAGATATTTCTAATATAAGTGTGTATCTCAAGTGATCACAAAGTTGCTTGCTGTATTTTACGTATATTTGTAACAAAACCAATATTCACAACATAACCTCGCTAATTTCAGCGCACAACCACAATGGTATTCCTGACAGTTGCTAACTGGGTTCGTTCCCGTGGTCCTGATGAATTTTGGAGAAAAAGGAGGGTTTTTAAGCTTGCTGCGCATTATATTGGCCGTCGGAGAAACTGTTACTCAGTAGCAGTACGTAATGTTCACAGAGCGTTAGTTTACGCAACTAAAGCTAGGAAACTGAAGAAACAAGATATGATTGATCTTTGGTCGACAAGAATCACTGCAGCTTGTGAACAACACAACATTACACCATATACATTAAAGGAAGGCTTGGACAGAGCTAACATTATGTTGAACCGTAAATCTTTATCAGATTTAGCCTGCTGGGAACCACGAACATTTGAAAGTTTGGCTGCTGTAGCTAAAGAAAAGCTGAATCTAGATGGTGTGGTTGACAATGCTGATAAACAGTATCCCACAGGCGTGAATCTAAAACTTAAAGATGTTATGCTAGAGGTTTGGTTGAAGGAAAAAAAACTAACTTAGTTCATCATTATTATAATTACCTATTATCTAGTTATTTTAGTTCCACACTTTGATTATATAATGTCTAGATAGAGCATCAATTGCGCGCAAACGTGTCAAAAAATACCAGCCAACTGTTGGACTGTAAGTACTTACCCGCCGATTAGTGCCGATCGTACCGCTTTGGTGTCACTACGTATTACGCGCGCTAAGTAATAAACAAATAACAGCGATAAAATGACGGTATGTGCTATTAAACTGTGCCGAAATTATAAAGGAAGGGTAAAAAACACCAAACACATCACATATCATCAGTAAGTAACCAAAAAAACTACGTATTTGTTTTTTGTTTTTATATTTACCAAATTACGCCATATTACGCCATATTTTATCAGTGTTGCCAGTTTCTTTTTCCATTCTCCCAACTTAACGTCCTTTTTTTGTGGGTATATTCGTTGCTTTATGGTTACGTTTATATTATTTAGTTGATGTACTTTTATTATTCGATTTCAAAAATGGTGAAGTTTTTCAATTCGTCTGTACTTTTTTATAATAATATAATGTTCGCGTATAACTTTTTTGTTTATGAGCCCATTTTAATGATTATTGTTGCATTGGGTCCAATAAACTGATTTCAAAGGTGCCAAGAGTAATTTTAATAAGATTAATTTATTCCATTCGTATTATCTGTGATCTTTCATTTGAAATTTCCAAATACAAACTGCCTAAAAAGTTAAATATTCTAATTGAATTAACTTAGCTGATTTAATATAACACAACATTCACACACACAACTCTAATTCAATTAAATAGTGTTTTTTATTTATAAATACAAGTAAATAAAGACACTACTAAAACTGAATAATACTACAAACATACACCTAAAACTTACTTATATTATTTGTATAGTCAATTTTTTTAATATGTGATTTATGGGAGAATTGTAGTAGCTGGTATCATTATTCACGCACACAGAGACATAGATGCACAGTGTAAAACACCGCCCGCACGCACACATGTTTGAAATTGTTGCCTCGTTTTCTTTGTTTTGATTGTAGGGCGACGCTCTATCTAGACATTATATAATCAAAGGTTCCACATTAGTTCTGTAAATAATAAATATTGTCTTTAACAGAATAATGCATTTGATTGACTAGTTTCCTAATTCTTTTTTCAGTTTCTTAGTTAATTCATTTTGTTTTTCTAATATGTACAGGTTTTCTATTTTGCGCCTTTGTTGGCGTTCAACATCTTTTACTACGCCTTCATGCATTTTTTCCCTGAAACAAAAGTGCAATTAGTTTAATCAACTCAGATGTTACTGAAATTATTTTTTCTAGGAAAAGGTGGCCTTTTAAAAGGCCCATTGTAATACAGGGGTTGTATACGTTTTTAGGTCTTCTAAAAGGCCCGTTGCAATATCTGGGTTAAGGAAATTAGGAAGAGGACATTGTGTTTATGAGTTTCACATAAATCAATGTGTTTCTTAATTAACTGCCAATTCCAACTGAAAATCTAATCTAATAAACTGTTAAGCACTAGCTAAACTATAATTTTTTCGTCAGTGGTTCGTCTTAGGGGCGGTACTATCACGTGTTTATTAATACAATATCTAAGGCGTTTTAACTCAAACCCTTTAGTTTCATAATCCTCTTAATCTTCAGAAGATAAGGCACCTTATTGGTAATAGAAATACTGACATTTCAATATTGTGTTTCTTACCACATTGTTACACGAATTATCTTTTTTAAGCCATAGGTCACAGAAACTTGGAAGTAATATATTTTGTATTAAGTATTAATAATTTGAAGATTACCTATCTGATTGTTGCTTTATGTGCACATAGGCTACAGTTCCGATCGTTAAAGACAATGAAAGTGTCAAAGCTAACTTTGAGGTTGGTGACGACATTTTCACTTATTAAACTCTGAGAAAATCTCAATCCACATACTTTAAAATGTAAAATTATTTATTGTATTTTAAGATTATTTCATGAATGAACCAAAGTAAATTGACATTTGACATCCCAAAAATGTGTCAGTCAGGTTGACACACTGAGTTGGGAGAACTATGGAGACGGCATATTCTACTATATAAATAATAGTTATACAAATATCTGTCATATCGACACACACATGTCAAAAAGAGTTTTGTTTCTTTTTAACTAATCAAGAGCTGCATATGAAAAGAGAGACGTCAAATGTTTGTCAAGTACTAAATTTGGCAACACTTTTGTGTGACGTCAAAATCATTTCTATGCGTAGTCGGTCGCCATGTTAACTGCCGGGGTTTTTCCTCTATGTTACCGTGTTTTGTGGTAGATGTGCTGTCAAACGGTTGATTGCTAGTGTTGGGTAAATAGTCGGATGCTTTGAGTTATTATCGATTATAATCCATATTATGTCCATTAATAGCCTTGCAATGGATATAATCCTGCTATTATATGATCATATAATTTTGACAAAAATTGTATGATCTTCTTGTGTAATAAGGAGAAGTTGTGTGTGTGTTTCGAATTTTTCATCACCTAGTTTTGGTTGTGGTGATTGTTTATACTTTGTCTCAAGTCAAGTTAAACAAGGTATACATTTGCCGATTCGCGATCTCAATGGTTTTTGTATATATTCTGTTAAATATAGTCGAATAGATGACCGCAACTATTTATTTTTTTAGCAATCTAGTATTATTTAAATGCCATTAATGTAATAACAAAAGTAATAATTAATAATCGAAGTTCGACCCGAGTATTGAACCTAGGACCCCACACTTAGCAATCGGTCTTGCGACCACTAGACCAACGGGGTAGGAAATAAATAATAATATTTTTTTGCCAGTCACGACATCATAAGTCTCCTGCATAGCTATTCACAACGATCCGACAGGCTATCGTATCGAAAATGACACATTTCGATAACCTGACTTACCTTGCCCCCCGACAGCAAACAGCTGTCGGAAGAATAGCGGTCGTCTATTTCATTGAAACTGACAAAATTTTTGTGTTTTGGACTTGTGAACAACGTTAAGAGGACTCCTACTATAACATTGATTGATGTCCGATACGGTACGGAAGCGTATCGAGTGTTTGTGAATAGCTATGCTGGTCAGTGGTTAGTGTGTAATGTAAGCTCGTATGAACAATACTCTACACCTGTAGTAAGTAGGTAAATATATTACGAGAAATCGAGAATATTGGCCTTCTGATATTAAATGAAGCTTGAGAAAGGTGACAAGTTACAACGTCTTATAAAACCAAGAAAGATAAAACACCCACAACTTCTAAAATTCTTGTCACTTCAGCTGCATTACATTACGATGCTAATTCGAAAAATTTAAATAAATAATAGAAAACAAATTCATGTAGGTTAAATAATGTCGATATCAGCTGCGCATGTTGCTCGCAGTTACAACCCTACGAAAGGCGGCCATCTTAACTGCCCGATTTTTGTAGGTATACACGCTAATTTTGTAGGTATGACAAGTCCATAAGTTTTATTAGTCATTGGGTTGACAGCAACAGCGCCACACACATTTGACATGTACACATGTAGCACATATTATGTGTTCTGTGGTGCTGTCAATATACTCCTAACCGCCCGGCCACGACTTTTGGCTTAGCGGCAAGCGGCGCGGTTTCTTTTGTCTAGCGTTGACGCTGCGAGCGGTGTGTCGTCGTGGCATGGTTTATACCCTTTTGGTGTATTTGTTTTTTCCGCTCGCCGCCCAGCATCAAGCTGCCGCTGATAGCGGCGAGTTCGTGGCCAGGCCGTAACTGAGGATGTCAGCACCTCAGCGGCTCTGGCGCGTTCATGAGCGTTCCGAATTTTTTACAGCTCTCAGCTGTCGATAGTCGTGATAATTATCTAAATCAGAACGTAAATGATTGATGAACGCTGTGAGTGATTATGGCACAATTCGGAATGCAGCCAAAGTTTGACGTCTACCACAAACAAATGGTGCGTTCCGAGCATTGAGGTACATAAAACATGGAGATGCCGCGTTATTCTATACATACATTTGCTTATACAAATATGAGTGAAATATGATTCAGAATGTGAAATATCATTATGTCTCATTCTTTCTAATGAGATAATTTTATTTGATAAAAGAGACAACAATATTTAAGTTGTTGCTCATTATGGCAATATTTTATCGTGACGTAGTGACAGTTGTAGGTAAGTGCCATAGCAGCCATCTTATGCGAAGAATTTCATGGTAGTTTTGCTGTCAAATGGTTGTTTATTTTTTGTATTATTGAGGATTGCAAGAAAATTACGAGGATTTTACCTGTTAAAACTGCATGTAAATGTTGGGAAACAGAAATTCAACATGCCTGTGTGTTGTATTGTGAAGTGTGGTGCAAGAAAGAATGAAAATCAACCTCAATTGTCTTTGCACAGGTTAGTAGCCGGTTTTCATGCATTAATACATACAATAATACACATTCGATGATACAATTGTAACGTGATCATGAATTTATGGCTAAAGTATTGATATTTGGGTTCATTTCCGTATAACAGGCCTTTCTATTATATTTGTTAATTCGTTCGTTTGTTTACAATAATATGTCATAATGGAATAGTGTTGTACCGTTGCCGACTTGGCGTAATAGTTTCCGAAACTAGTTCCTCCGCTGAAACGATACCGGTATATTCTGCGATGTTAACATAAATAATCCTGCGTCTTATTCAGTCCGAGTGACCTTGCTAGGTCCGGCCTGTGGTTCACACTTCACAGCACCAAAATCAAAATATTTCACATAAACCTACATGGACACTTTTATGAAACGTCAGAAGCTAGGTGCACGGTTCCAATTGGTAGTTTCCTATGGAGAAGAAACGCGAAAAAAACTCAATGATTACGCTTTTAAAATAATTGGCTTTTACAATGTTTTCTATTTTGTTAAGTACCTAGTACTTGTTGACAGGCCTACACTGTCCTCCCCTATCTATTAACATTGAAATTTCAAAAGTTTTTCTCGGCTCCTAAGGGTCGTAACGTGATGTTAAATAGCCTATAACCATCCTGGCTACCAAACGCAAAAATAATTTATGCATGGCATTTTTTTTGCGCGGAACCCTAATTATTTTTCTAAAATAAAGGTAGCCTAAGTTACTCCTTGTAACATATCTGTCAGTGAAAGTCCCGTCAAAATTGGTCCAGCCGTTTCAGATTAGCCGGAACAAACAGACAGACACAGACAAAAAAAAAAAAAAATGCCATTTTGTTAATAGCTGTTTAGATTTTTATAAGCATTTAGTAAAAAGCTGTTATTTTGACAGTACCAACAGACACTTCAATTTTATTTATTTTTATAGATAACGGAAAGTAAGATAACCTACTCATCTTTTTCTGTTACAATTACAACGGACTTTGTATACATAATATTAGGTATGATCTAAACGTGATAACTAGTAAGACTCGTATTTAGTATCGATACTAGTTATAGTAACACCTATGTTCCTTGATAGACACAACACTAGCAATGGCAGCCATTTTATGAGACAATACCAGTTGTAGGTATGCACCCTTTTTTCGTAGGTATTTCCAGTCCATACTGTTGTATGTCAATGGTTCCGAGCACTGAGTTGGAAGAACTATGGAGACGGCATATTCTACTATAGAAATAATAGTTATACAAATATCTGTCATATCGACACACACATGTCAAAAAGCGTTTTGTTTCTTTTTAACTAATCAAGAGCTGCATATGAAAAGAGAGACGTCAAATGTTTGTCAAGTACTAAATTTGGCAACACTTTTGTGTGACGTCAAAATCATTTCTATGCGTGGTCGGTCGCCATGTTAAGTGCCGGGGTTTTTCCTCTATGTTGCCGTATTTTGTGGTAGATGTGCTGTCAAACGATTGATTGCTAGTGTTGGGTAAATAGTCGGATGCTTTGAGTTATTATCGATTATAATCCATAAGTGTCCATTAATAGCCTTGCAATGGATATAATCCTGCTATTATATGATCATATAATTTTGACAAAAATTGTATGATCTTCTTGTGTAATAAGGAGGAGTTGTGTGTGTGTTTCGAATTTTTCATCACCTAGTTTTGGTTCGCGATCTCAATGGTTTTTGTATATATTCTGTTAAATATAGTCGAATAGATGACCGCAACTATTTATTTTTTTAGTAATCTAGTATTATTTAAATGCCATTAATGTAATAACAAAAGTAATAATTAATAATCGAAGTTCGACCCGAGTATTGAACCTAGGACCCCACACTTAGCAATCGGTCTTCCGACCACTAGACCAACGGGGTAGGAAATAAATAATAATATTTTTTTGCCAGTCACGACATCATAAGTCTCCTGGTCCTGGTTAGTGTGTAATGTAAGCTCGTATGAACAATACTCTACACCTGTAGTAAGTAGGTAAATATATTACGAGAATATTGGCCTTCTGATATTAAATGAAGCTTGAGAAAGGTGACAAGTTACAACGTCTTATAAAACCAAGAAAGATAAAACACCCACAACTTCTAAAATTCTTGTCACTTCAGCTGCATTACATTACGAGGCTAATTCGAAAAATTTAAATAAATAATAGAAAACAAATTCATGTAGGTTAAATAATGTCGATATCAGCTGCGCATGTTGCTCGCAGTTACAACCCTACGAAAGGCGGCGATCTTAACTGCCCGATTTTTGTAGGTATACACGCTAATTTTGTAGGTATGACAAGTCCATAAGTTTTATTAGTCATTGGTTCCGAGTTGGGATGTTCCGCAGGCTTATTACGTATCTTGCAGAACCGTAGCAATAGCGAAATTTGCGCAATTTACCGAATTAGCGTGAGCGCGATAACGATGTCCCGTGAATCGTCATAGATGACGTCATGACATGCGCCATCTTGCGATATCACCGACCATGCCTTCTAATAAGATCACCGGGAGCGCTGTCAAAAATGAGTGTGTGTGTATGTCAGTGTGTGTTTTGTTTTGAGTTGCATCATATCTTTTAATTAACGTGGCATTTTCGAAATTGTGCTTCTGGCTGACAGTCGCCACCTAAACAAAGAAAAAGAAGAAATGTGGTGTTTATACAAAGAAATACTGGTGTAATATCGTTTTGACATGTAAGCACTGTGAACGCGTTCACGAGCGTTCCGAATTGGTGACAGCCCTCAGCTGTCATAATCGTAATATCTAAATCGGAACGCATGTGAGATGATGTGAGTGCTGTGAGCGATCAGCTAATTCGGAATGCGGCCGAAGAGTAAAGCTTCGTTTGGAAATACAATGGTTTTACGATAGGTACTCGTTGGAAGGCTTGGATCAGCGAGACGGATCATCGATCAAACGTCGCTGTGAGGAAACACTTTTAGCGAAACGAGATCGGATGCGTTCCCATTTCAATCGTACAGTATGAGCTTCAAAAGTTTAAATAGACTGGTGAATCCCGTGCGGGACGCGGGGCTGTAGGTAAATCACAGAACACAATCATATACTTCTAGCGAGGTAAATGCAAAAAATCTGCAAAGCTGTTGTGGCCTGCCCGACCCGCGTCCCCCTCGGGCGGGGTTCGACTCTCAGTGCGAGTTTTGACTATGCAGTAGTGTCCGACCGAAGGTGCAATTCTGGCCGAAGCCGAAGCCGAAGCCGATTAATCGGTATTCACCAAAACCTTCGGCCGAAGCCGAAGCCGAAGCCGAAGGTGTCATTGACCTTGAGAAATACGATAGTTACTTTGATCTCAGAATATACTAGATACATATTGTGAGAGCTTTAGAGATTTAGCCCAATAACGAGCCGAGTGACCAACATATACATGTCGTTTGGTCCGGTGCGGCGGCGCGGCGAAACTCTGCTGCTCTGCACACTCTCCGTCTCGCTCTAGCATCGTTCAGTAAATTTCAAATTTTGACAACTAGCAAACCTTCGGCTTCGGCCAAACCTTCGGCAAATTTTTGGCCGAAGCCGAAGATTTGGCCGAAGGTGCTTTTTTGGCCGAAGGTGGCCGAAGCCGAAGCCGAAGCCGAAGCTTCGGTCGGACACTACTATGCAGTCTAAACTGCTACTTATTTCCGAAGACTAGTTACATGCTACTTTGATGCCTGATGCCCACTGCCTACTGCCCAGATGCGTGGTACTAGGTGCTAACCTACGCACGTTGGCGAATGTGGCAATCGTTAAATCAGTTTGGGAAGAGAAAAAAAAAAAGAGTAAAAATAATTTTTTTATTTCAGAATTTGTGCTGTTTTGTTTGATGATATAAGTAGATGACGTACTTAGCAAATAATTGTTGTCTTTTAACAGCTGGAGTCAATTTCTACCTACCCTATACCTATTTATTCAAAACTGAAATAACACATGAAGTTTCATTACCTATGTATTTAACTATAAGAACATTTGTACAGTTAGGTACCTATAGTAAGTACCTACCTGGTTACAAATTTTAAATACGGAACCAATTTCATTAAATTACCTAGGAAAGCTGTAAAAATAAGTTGTACTAATATTTTTGTTATCAGTTAACACTAAGGTATTGATTAGATTACATATTTTAATTATGAGTAAGTAGATAGAAACTTATTACTTTTTTTTTTACTGAAACATTATTTGTCATGATGATACATGTAAAGATGGTTGGTTTGTTTATGAAGTTGGTCCCTGTCATTACGAAGTGTTTCAAAACGAAACAGGTTCAGGAAAACTTTAGCCTGACTATTAAGGTCGGTTTCCATTGAGTTAGCAGCCGACAATTTCCATCCAACACTGTTGCATGTTTGACCTACATTATACAAGTCCGAATCAGCGCTGATGCGTCTCTTTCGTTGTTTACTATTTCGATCTATCTGCCCAAATCGGCCATCGAACTTACAAAAATATAAATACAAAACTTAAATATTTACAATAGTGTTTTTACTAATTTCTAACTATATTACAAAAAGTTTGAGTATTCCACTAATCGTAAGATTTATAATATTATACAAAGTTATGTTCAGTCAGTTACTGAGATTGTTGTAACAATAATAATAACAATATAATTATCTGAAATACCATGAAAGTTAAAAGTTCAAGATTTTATTTCATAATCTCGAAATATTGTTTGTTCAAATGCGTAGACTATTTACAAAATTTTATGTTAATTGATGAGTATTAATACATCTTAGTTAAACTGTTGTGGTTAACAGTTCAAGGTCCAAAATTCAGCTTGTGTAAATCTATGTCTAATTAAAACACAAGTGTTCATAATTTAAATAACGCAGCTAAATGTTCACCCTGTAACAACTTCACGCTTGAAAAGTTTCACTAATAATTCCATTTCGACGAATGTGTCCATTTCGTTACTCCGTCCACTTCTCATTTAAAGCTTTCTCTCAGAGTCTATGTAAATAGACTATAATAAAGTCTATAGTGGAATGCCTACGTATTATTTATGGCACAGCTACCTGCCGCAGTTGTCATAGAAACTGGCAGATCCCCGGTTGGGGATTTCAGCAAACTCACGCTTCGGCGTGCACAACTTCGTGCTGAAGTCAACGTTACGCTTCCTGCAATAAAGTGGAGTATGAAGAAATATTAGAATAATAAATATTTTATATTTAATTTAAAAAAAACAACACTTCTGCATTTAGACCTGGCTTCAAGTTACCATCTCTAATCATTCAAGTGAAAAATCATTTTACCCTCTGCTTGGCAGTTCCATTTGGTCGACGAGAACTGACTTGACGTAGAGGCGGTCATTACACCACAGTATACAAAGAGATCGCGGCTCCAGTACATTCATGTCGTACTCCCACGATAACTCGACCTAAGAAGAAAAAAAAAATGTTTTTACTGTAACATGGTTACATGGGGTTGCATCGTGACGTGTTCTTGAGTGGGGACCGCGAATAGGCACGTCGATCGATCTTCGCAGGGTGGTTGGTAACAGCTGGATGAGAGCTCCCGAGAATCGAGCTAAATGGCGTGCAATTGGAGAGGCTCCAGAAGTGGACTGCTGTAGGCTGATGGTGATGGGGTTGCATCACACGCAATCATGTCCATGAATCATAATATCATAATATGACTCTGGGACTGGGAAAATGAATTATCTGCAGTTATTAGTAAACAAATAAATATTACCTTTCTAACTTTTCCACCCAGGTCCATGGGGTGGGTGACTACTATGGTGTAGCTAGTGCCATGCTCTAGTCTGTAAATAAAATAGTTGTAGCCGGTTTAATGAAAATGATTCTGTAACGTGAACAACCGAATTATATTTATTAAGTTTAAGTTGTAGAGTTTGCTTACTTTACGTAGTTATTTGGTGTTAGGTCCATTCCCCGAATTACGCCTCTGTCTGACAGCAAAGTTACTTTCAGGAAACCCTGTTGATGGAAACATGATGGTATTAATTTGGATATATCTATGGTATTAACACATTTTTAATAGTTTTACATTTAATGTTATCCTAATTGCGTGAACATTGGGATCTTAAAATATTTTTAAAATTAAATCTGCGAATGTACCTGCACCCACGATTCTGCACCTTTGGGATTTGCCAGTTGGATAGCCACTCTGTAGTGTCGTTCTGGAATAAAAACAAAAAAATAATTTTATTATAGAAATAAATGAATAAATTCAACTGAACCCTGCACCTGTACCTGTAGGCCTTTACTTAGCACAAGTGTTCTAGTCCATTCAAACGGAGGAACTTTGTATAAAATATCGGGAACGCGATAAAATTCAAAAAGTCTTTACTTGTCTGGGCTTAATGCCCTACAAAGGAGCTGTTTTGCATAATATTCAAACTGTACGAGATCTAGACTCTTAGGAAATCCATAAGCAAATGACATATGCCTAAACCACATTCTAAATTGGTAAGTATTGTGTTGTAACATGAGGTTGAAAGCAATCAGCCACACGCTGTGATTAGGGTGAAAGGAACCTCATATTAGACGTTATGTTGCAATGAGTAGTTTTCTCAAGGGTCAACCCCATTTACTCGTGTTGAACCCTCGCTAATGAACCGCCATTGCGCAGCAACGTAAGTGTTCAAATCCTGGGCCATCATCATGATCTTTACAAGACCAATGTTGGACTTCTTAAGACCAAATAAAATTCGGTCTTGATCAAAATAATAATGGGGTTTATCAAATACTTACGACAATACGGGAGGTCCTTGCCCGTGCTGAGGTAATACTTGGCTCCTATCGTATCGTGCTCCTCAGATGGAAAGACCTCATTCTCCGACTGATTGCTCTTATTTGTAATCAAACCGGGAGAGCTGTCTGCATGGAATCTATGAAATCATTAAACGTGACATTAAAAGAATCCTACATTTAAAGATACGGATTTGGAAATAAGAACATACCCCATGATTGCACAACCGTGACCGCAATGGAAACATTTTCCTGTCTGAAAATGCTGGTATGATGGGCACTGGTGTCCTGAAAATGTTAACAACTTTTATCTGATTTCATATTAAATTGAAAAATATCTATAAATGTTTACATACCTTATTAAAATAGATTGTGGAAAGAAGTAAGACCGCCCATTCTTGTTACTAAATATTATGTTGTAGGTAATTACTTATTATGTAGTGTTAATCATTTTAATTAAGCCAAATAATTCGTTTCCTTACCTATATAAGAACACTTTCCATTGATAGATTCTGTGAAAAGTTTAATGGCTCTGACATGGTTGCAGGCCACTAGGACCCTCGAAGCCTCTTCAAGGCCTTGCTTGACTAGCGTCAGCGGCACGAGTGGTCCTTCAGTGAGGTCACATCCTGGCTGCTCCTTCCCGTTGTTCGGATAGAAATCCAAATGACCCACAGGTTGTGACATTCCATATCCTGCCATAAACACAAAATCTGTCGCACGCGTGAAATAAACCGTCGATTAATTAGTTACCATATCACGCGATATATAAATATTCAGATATACTATACAAATGAATGATGAAATCGAAAAGCAAACAAGCATATGGTACATATTTACATAATAAATACATATAAAATATATAAATAAGGGTTAGTAGTATGATTAGATGGTAAAGCGAGGAAGCTTAATCTTGTTAACAACAAACGTCATATTATTACGTGTTGAACAAATGTACATGAATACGATAGTGCGGTGTGGATTATAAGAAGCATACGTGCAGTATCACGAATATACACAGAGTTACGTCCAAGGCATTACCTAAAAGGAAAATGCTCTTTCCGTCTGTGTGTATGACGTCGACGAGTTGCGCGTCAGTCGGGTCGAGTCGCACATGCGTCGGCATTCCTTGGAAGTACGGCTCTGCTGGATCCAGTCCTGTAATTCTTCCTAAGCCCTATGGAACGAGAGGCTGAATCAAAGAAAATATGAAAACGATATACGTAACATCATGTAACGTACGATTTAGTAAAGAATGTTATAGTGATTTCCATTTACCTGTATTCTTTCGCCTGCATAACCTGCTGTGTGGGCTCCTAAGGAGTGGCCTATGATGTGGACATCTAATGGATCTACTCCGTGTTCTTTCTGTAATGTTATTTAGATTTTATTAAAACTATTATTTATAGTGTCCGACCGAAGGTGCAATTCTGGCCGAAGCAGAAGCCGAAGCCGATTAATCGGTATTCACCAAAACCTTCGGCCGAAGCCGAAGCCGAAGCCGAGGGTGTCATTGACCTTGAGAAATACGATAGTTACTTTGATCTCAGAATATACTAGATACATATGCGTTTTTACAAAGAAACACATACATTACTTTAAGCAACATAGCGAAGTTGTGCCAAGACAAAAAAGGGCTAGGTTTCGAGACTTATTATATCATCCATCTGGTCATAAAGATATTTACAAGAAAAATGTGTATAATATGTGTATATTGATTTATAATAACATACCAAAAGAATTAAAATTATTACAGGGTAATGTTTTTAAAATCAAATTGACAGAGTGGCTACAAAATAGTTGCTTCTATAACCTTAAGGAATTTATAGAACATAGACATAGTTGTTAAATATTGAATTAATTATTATTTATGAGTAAGTGGACAGATAATTGTAGGTATGGAATAGTAATTTTCATTAAATACTAATTGTTTTTTTTTTTATTTTATTGACATTTTTTAATTACAGTTATTGACATTTAAATTTATTTGAATGACTTTCGATTTTAAGTTCTTATTGACATTTCATTTTATTGGATTGAAATTTTAATTATGAACATTCTATTGTATTGACATTTTTATTTATTAATTTTTGTTCATTTTTATAATAAGTTTGAAATGCTTCATTATTAATTTGGTTTGGTCTGTATTTTTATATATATATATATATTTTTAAATTTATCATAATAACGCTCAATTTGTGTTTGGTCCGATATGAAAATGACTGACTATTATTAAATGTAATTTGCACGCTTGCTTGCAGGCAGAATACAATAACTTTTAGGCTGTAAGATCTTTCCTTGTTAAAAATGTATTTTTCTGGCAAATAAATATTTTGAATTTGAATTTGAATTTGAGCTTTAGAGATTTAGCCCAATAATGAGCCGAGTGACCAACATATACATGTCGTTTGGTCCGGTGCGGCGGCGCGGCGAAACTCTGCTGCTCTGCACACTCTCCGTCTCGCTCTAGCATCGTTCAGTAAATTTCAAATTTTGACAACTAGCAAACCTTCGGCTTCGGCCAAACCTTCGGCAAATTTTTGGCCGAAGCCGAAGATTTGGCCGAAGGTGCTTTTTTGGCCGAAGGTGGCCGAAGCCGAAGCCGAAGCCGAAGCTTCGGTCGGACACTAATTATTTATTACTAACCATTTTCAATTTGTTTTGTTATGTGGGGGGAATTTACCTGTAAAGTGTTGATGAAGTGTGCTACTTCAAGTCCTACTAGCCTGGTGTTAGCTGTAGCTTGTGTGTACAACGGTAGACTCCCACCGGCCCAGTCTACAATAACAACATTGAAATCGCCTGCTTTCACGAGCTCATCTTTCATTTCACTGACCTGAATGACAAAACATCAAAGTTAATTTACTGCATGTTCAATAATATTAACACGACGCATTATGTTCGACGTTTATTATAATTATTATAGTTACCCAGTTCGAGAGAGGCGTGTCAATGAATCCGTGAATAATCATCTTCGTAAGTCTGGTCGGATTGAAATTGGACTTCACTATAGTTTTGTTCACGTTCACGTTTAACAATTGACCATCAGTTGGGTTCTTTTTTGTGTATAAAATGAACCTGAAATTTCTCTGTAGTTGTATTACAAAAGATTGATTTAGGTGAAATCTATGCAATATCGTGACGCTAAATTTGCAATGACGAACCGTCTACCGTTGATTTACCTACCTGTACCGACAATTCAATAGAATTCATCAGTTCATGACAGCTATACATTAAATTTATCATGACGACCGGTTATTAGATCCGTGTTTGGATGAATGGGACAATATATTTTACCTAGTATTGATGACAACTCTCGGTAGCGGGAAAACATTGAAGGGTCTGTGAATGAGATGGTACCAGCTTCTTGTGATGTTCAGGCATCCTAGCTCATCATAGCATCTTGTTTCATTTTCAACTGAAGTGATAAAAACAATGAAATATAAATACAATCAGAAAGTATAATGGCAGAGTATTAGAGCGAGTATATTCATAGAAGCTATATGGCCAGAATTATATGATTTTTGAGTTTATTTTCTATGTGATTTAGTTTAATCATACATTTGAATTTATAAAATGAACATACATGGTAACCAGGGAATGTTGACCTCTATCCGGTCTGAACGTGCCCAGTTGAAGGGGTCCAGGATACCAGCGAAGGCTGGCTGCAATCCGAGGAGAATGCACCACAGCATCACGCGAAGATGTCTGTCTGTCAAGTGAAGCCTTCGCATGGCCTGAGGATCTGGAAACAAACATCTATCATTAGTTATTATAATAAACGTTTATTACGAACTGGACTGCATGTAGACCGGTACAATGAACGGTCCTTTACTTCTAACAAGAATTTCAAGCATAGTATACACCGTTGTCGGGTCACCTTCGACAATTTTTTTGTCATTTGAGCATTTTACTCCTTAACTAGTATTGACACCAAAGTTAAACTTGGCAAAAGTGTCTAGGTGAATTAATTAAACTCCAGGTATAATGTATTGGTGGCCTTTTTTTTTATGCTGAATGGTCCCGCTCTTGACCTCGATCACGCCTGATGAAAACGATGGATGAGGTCTATGATGGAACGAGCGTACCCAGACGATGCATGTTCACTCTTGCTTTGAAGGCAGACGGGATAAATGTGGAAGGGAACACATACGCCGGCAGAGAGTTCCACATTTTGGCTGTGTGCATAATAAATGTGAAGGAGAAATACAGTACGTAAAATATAAAGTCGTAAGGATCTAAAAACATATTGATCTACAACGTATATGATCAGTAAGAGTGGATCTATAGTTTTAATAGGTTTACTATAGTACACCTCGCAGAGCTACCGGCAGACGTGCGGATTTATTTTAAAACTATGATATCTCCTAAGATACTCATTGAAATCAAATGATGTCAACGGCAATTTTGTTCAAAATTAAATACTTGTGATGAATGACGTATTAATTTGGATTAGGATTAATATCATGTTTATAAAAACACCTTCGCAAATAATGCATTATTTTAGAACGTTCAAACAAACAAACTCTTCAGTTTTATTATTAGTATAGATAGATTTAAACCCGTAACCTAGTACGCCTAGCCTAGTAACCGACATAGCTAAAATCACCGTACTACTATGTTATTAGTGTGCTACCTACCATAATAGTTAAAGATGATAATCTCATCGATAACTAATAAATCTACACGATCACGGATGTTATTTGCTATGTAATTATTCTACTTCGTAATTATTTGCTTTTATTTAAGATGCGGGAATTCAAAATATGAATAACTAAGTACTTACTCGTAATATTGTATGTACCTTGAGCAAGTAAAACATGAGTTAGGTAGAAGGACTGAATAGTTCACGATAAAGGCAACTGGCCAAGAGCCTATCGTGCGTATATCCCCTCGTAAAACCAAGATAACAAACAAATGGAAAGTAAAATATATTGAAAGTAGTTCATGTCGTGATCCCTGTGTTAGTAATTTACAGTCATGTTCAGATCGTGGTTCTGATTGGCTTCCTTTCCTTGGGCTCGCGGCCGGCTTCCTTGCCTCGGCGGGGCACGCGGAAGACATCCCCCCTTTACTTCTTATGCAATGGGTGGTATGAGCGTCGCTATTAAGATGTTATGTGTTAATACGCGAGAGGGTAGGATTTATGTTATTTACTTTTATTCATATTTTCTGTATTGCTTCATTAAACGGGGATGCTATATCAACTTGCCATGGTAGAAGCAGTCTAGGAAAGTGAGAATTTGTCAAAGGAACACTGATTAAATTCCATGTAAAAAATTTAAATATCTTTTTAAGCATGCAGGTAGGTAAGTTACGTAGATAGATAAAATGCCTTTCAAAGATGAAGGCTTTTTGACGCGAAAAAGAACCTTGTAACGTTTGTTTAGGAGCATCCAATTCACCTATGTAGGTACCTAGGTATATGCATAATATGTATACCTAAGTATGAAAGATAAATAATGATTTTGAAGATAATTTAAAAACCTAGAAGAAGTAATCTGTCATCATCATTACCTACTCGAATAGAGCTTTCGTTAAACTTTGATTTTCTTAAAGCTTTTTTTACTTTTCTTCCTTCAGACACCTCAAATATGGACACCATGAAGTTTTGAAATTACTATGACACCAGGAAATCTTAAGTTCAGCAATATCGAAATTTGCAGCTTTTTTCAAATTACATTAGGTACCCTACTTACCAAATACGAATGAAGATTTTATGAATGCAACAGTTGCATTTGGAAGCAACCTATATTTTCATCGTCCAAGGCGACATACGTTATTAATGTAAAGGTCTATTACGAAAGTGTTCATATTTACGAATTCGCCGCACGCGCCGCTGCCCGTAATCGTATCGCTAATAATGCGAGTAGAATCTGATGCCTAATGATTGCCAATAACAATAATATCATTCAATTGCTAGCGGAGTTTTTATTTATTGGGGACATACCCATCTCAGATGCCTTGTTCACGATAGAGCAACGGAACTCCAAGATTAATTCTTTAGTTCGATGCCTCCCTATACGTCAAAGGTCTCTAATTAAAGGGCGTAATAATTTTCGGAAAAAAATTAATTGCTCTTGAAATTTGGTACCCAGAGCCGCAATAGAACTTTTGTAGTGCTGATACATTATCTAGTAATAATAAATAGCACCGTTTATTTTATTGTTTTATATATATTTTTTAATTAGTCTAATTGTAAAAGAATTCGGTATACAAATAACTTTTAGGGCAATTGAATTATGGCCATGTTGTAGAATTTTTTTTTTTGTTGGAAATGACCTCTCCTTTATCTCTCTATTTCGTTTTGATACACGACTTTTTGACCACCCTGTATAAGCGTAAGACTCAAGCTTCTGAGAGGATAATGTATAAGTGGAGATGGTATAAGAGACTTCAGCCCAAGAAAGATTACCTTCTTATCGACTGAAATTGTTAACATTACGCGTGTTGCTAGACAGGGACTTTTAAAGGCTTTAAAGAGTTGGGTATAATATATTTTCGGAAGTACCCCAGGCATAAGACTTCTGCTAATCATTCAAACTTTTAGCAGAGGGCCTAACAATAAACTACCTACCAAGGAGCTACCAATTAAGTTCGTAGAGATTGAAAGAGCTCATCGAAATTCGTGTTTCTTAGAGCCGCTGTATATTTAAATTGATGTAATAATATTAATATGATTTCATTTGAATGAATGGAAATATGTGCAGTTCGATATCATTCCAACGGTTACTTCATGTTTCGGTGGGTTAAGTTCTATTATGTGGAGTTATTTCAATGTTAAATACATTACATCAGTGTGAAGTTACCTAAACTTATCTTATTCAATAAGTTTTACAGTAAATCGAAATTGAACAGCTAATAACCTATTACAGCTATTGAATAAGGCAAGTAGAACGTACTGTAAGTTAAGTAATTGTATAATCCAAATAAATTCCTGATATAATTAGATGGGACATTTTACTTTCACTCATCATTAGAACAAGAATTGGACCTGATTGCGTTGCAAGATAAACAACCGGAAGAGTACAAGCAACTCATCAAGTGATTTGATGAAAAAACCAAACCGCCATCGAGTTAAAAATAAAATAAGGCACTTCCCGAGCGGCGCGGGCGCCAACTCGCGCGGAAGTAGCGCCGCGCGCCGGTGATGCAATGCAGCGCGAACGCATTGTACCTTAACCTGCTAACTCTGATATAACTGTTAATGTCAGTGTGCTCGGCTTATGGCAACTTTATGTAAGTTGATGGGACTATGAAAGGCCTCCTCCCAACACAAGACAACGTGTAATTTATTTTTGCACTCCTCAATCATGTTTGATGCAATCCAAGAACGGCAAGAACCACTTCACACAATGTGAGGACTGTAAATGCAAAACAAATGAATAAACATACTTAAAAAATAATATTTTATTATGTTCGCATCATGTAATGTTGTGATTGTATAATATTTTTGCAATTGTCAATGCTTGTATTACATGGTACACAAATAACGGACGGTGACCTTCTTCTGTAGTCGGTGTCTTGTTGACCTACATTAAGTGTTGTCGTGGTCAATGTAAAGTAAACGAACCGAATGCAACACCCATAACTGCCAGTTTAAAGTTTTAAAATTATGACATTTTTATTACCTTTCCGTAGATACTTAAATGCTCATATTTTGTGGAAATAGGAACTCGTGCGGAAAACTAGCGTTAACTTACGCACTTTATGTTTTGTTTAAGTAAAAATGTATGTCGAAAGTTTGCTCGTTAATTGTTGCTTTATTACCTAAGTTCATAATATTTATTTATGTTGTAAAGATAATCTTTGTATACAAACATGGCATAATCTAGGAAATACGTACGTAACACTTGATTGATCTCAAATCTGTTGATTATACGGGCGGTTGCAACAGATGTTACACTTCGCTGTGAGACTATCTTGCAACTCTTTTGCTCGTCGCGTCGTTGCGAATTGCGCTTTCGAGAAGACTATTGAGACAGAATCTGGACGTGAGTGAACTATCGTTGTTCTCATATCGTTTACTTATGTTACGCCAGTGACTGCTTATTTGGGACGTGAAACAGCGGTGCATGCTACATTCGGTTTGCATATCGAATTCCACTGTTACATTGTAACTGATTTCTGTAAAATTATAGCTGTTCTACTGGACTTACAAATACTTGTTAACTGTAGCGTTGCAAACATATTAAATAGTCCGACTATGATAATGAAAGATATACCTATATTTTTTTTCTGTGTTAATGTGATTGTACATTGTTACATGTATTTTTAATTACATGGTGATTGCCCATTTTATGCAACAATTAGTACATCAAAGGGAAATTTATAATCATGTCGCTATAGTCAGTGGTCCAGTCACCCATAATTATTAATTATACGCTTTAGCAACCGTTCGAGTAGATATGACATCGTTTTGTGTACGGGACTCCAGCTTACATATGTACTAAGTGCATAAGTCTGTGGTTACGGCACTCCGAAAGCCGGGTACTCATTAGCGAGCTGTAACCGTAACTTATGTGATACAGTAACGAGGTTCTAGTGTGTACGGGGAGTACGGACGCACTGCGAGCGCCCTTTGATCCGCGGAAAAAACCGACAATCGTCGGCTCGCTGCGAGCCGCACGCGTACCGCTCGCAGCAGGTTTGCGAACCACGTACACATTATGTTTTTTGGTTACAGTTCATGCAACGGTTACAGTTACAGCTCGCTAGTGAGTACCCGGCTTAAGATGGTGTAAGGTGTACACCCCTGTGGCGAAATACCGTAAGTACATTTAGTTTTAGTATGAGAATGAATTCATTCATCAGTTTGTTGTTAAAGGTAGTTAGCGACAAACAATGGTCTAAATTTACAGAGAAAGAGAAATCGAAGTGTTTTAACCGCAGAAAATGTTGATAGAGCCCTTTAATAACGAACATTTTTTTTCCAAGTCATTCGAATTGAGAAATCTGTTGAACAAAGTAAACATAACCTTGACATAAGGCTGTTTCAACAGTTACGTAAAAGTTCGGAATGAATAACTGGAATATGTCAATAATTACTCATCGTTAAGTTTAAAGACGTTTGACGCAACAGATTCACACAAAGTAGTTGTGGCCGATAGGTGGGCTGGGGAGTTTGTTGCGCTACTTCTTCCCAGCTAAAGCACTATGAAGTGTTGATCTCAGCCTAGTTTGAATAAATTACTTTTGATTTTGGTAATAAAATTTGATACAACGAGCAAAAATACAATTTGCTTTTGATTTTCGTTACAGTTAATTAAAATTGTATACTAACAGGTCAAATACGGTAAGACTTCCAAATTTATACGTTTACCCCTTTACTAATAAACTTATTATATCAGATGAATAGTTACACACCGATTTCTCTCTTTCAGTCATCAGTAATTTGACATTCGAAAGAAGAAGACAAAGCGTTGTGCAACTATACTGACGCTATACAACGTTTTTTAATAAGGGGACTATACTATAATCCATACTAATATTATAAATGCGAAAGTGTGTCTGTCTGTTACCTCTTCACGCTTAACCTGGTGAGCCGATTTAGATGAAATTTGGTATAGAGATAGTTTGAGTCCTGGGAAAGGACATAGGATAGTTTTTATCCGGATATTCACATGGGAAACTTATGCGGGTGTACCCCGCGGGGCGCTGCTAGTAATATTATAAAGAGATATTTTTTTTTGTATGTAGGCTGGTAATCTCCGGAGCTACCAGTCGGATTTGAATTTTTTTTTTGCATTTGTTAGCCCAATTCTTTAGGAAGGCTATAGGCTATATAACTTCACGCTAAGACCCTAAGGAGCCGGGCAAAAAGAAGATAACTCAGAAAGAACGCTAAGCGAAAACGAAGTATTAGCGCTAGGCGATGCGATGCGATGGAGTAGGTGAGGAAATAACAAATTTAACGCAAACGAAGTTGGGGGCAGAAGCTAGTTTATTATAAGTATCAGGAAATTGATAATAAAAGCGGGCTTGTAGGTAAACATTTAATTTGTAAATTAGAGATAGTATGCCGACCCCAACATAGTTGGGAAAAGGCTAGGCAGATGATGATGCACTAAAAAAAGTTTTTGATACGTAACAAACATGATTTTAAATTAAAAATGTATTTAAATGACTGTTTCTAATGCAAAGTGGCCGATACAACATTAGTGTGCTAAAAACTAGATTTGAGCTGAGATTGATGAGAAAGTCTGTCGAATATATTGAGATTCATAACTGCACGACGCTTTGGAATTGTGGCCTAAATCCACTATTACCTCATGGACATTATCATAAAATACTATCGTGACTACATAAGTAATTATAATATTTTGTAATAAACTGTACATTGTACAATACATAAAGATTTAATATCTGTTGGATCTCCTACAGTCCGGTAAACATTAACCACTTGGTATGAGCAAACAAAGTTAAGCAATGCTGAGCTGAAAAACAAGATACCTACCTATTTTTGGGGCCGATAACACTTTAATAACTTTAATATATACGTACGAATACTTACTTGTGCAATTGTATATACACTTAACATTGAATTCAGCCGTCCTTTACCCAATAATAAGAAACACACAGCATAAAAATGACTCATATAATGCTTATTATTATTTTCTTTTCCCACGCTCAGTTGTTTAATTCCAGGGTTCGATCGGAACACACCACCAACATCATCCCTATTTATCGAAAGATCGCAGGAGTGTGCATTCAAATAGCTCCCACGAGTGGCGATGCGTACATACTTACGGTACATTTTAAAATAGTTGTAGTTACCCGCTTTGAATTTGAATCAAGCTCTTCTATCTGGACAGACAGCTGTGCTGCTGGGGAGTTTGTTGAGCCACTTCTTCTTAGCAGTCAAAGTCATAGAAAGTGCCTTAGTAAGTTAGCCTAGGAAGTGGTGAGGGGCGGGCGTTTTGGAGGACTGTTTTGTGTAATTTAACGCTCAAAAAGTGCTGATTCTCAGTTTAATTTGTATAAATACCTTTGATTTTATGCTACCACCTAACCGACTAGCTAGCCGATGCTTCGATATTTCTCTCCTTTCTATACTCCGTGGTATTTATCGTTTCGTTTCGAGAATAGTTAAATGGGGATTGTAGGATCACAGTAATGGCCAGAAGTACTTTGACAAGTATATTAGGTATCTGCAAATCTTGAATATGACGATATTCCGTCGCGACTGTTCACTACACCGTGAAGACAATGGCAAGTACTTCCATTACATATGTGCAAATGCTGCAATAATGTATTGGGTATAACGTATACATTCATAGTAATGTGTAATTGCTCATAGATTGGTAATGTCTCGACGACTACGATTGCCGCACTGACCCGATTCTCTCGATAACTCTCGGGTTTTAATAACCATCCTATTACAAATCAGTTTTCATCTCTTTTATGAACATACTTGGATGTAAAATTGTGTACTTAATTGAAAGGCTTGACCGTCGTGACTAAGTATTTTCTGTCATTACTTGATTATCGGGGCCTTCAAGTCAACTAACCTTTTCAACTTTAACGGTGACGTACCGTGCTTGCAATTTGTAAGTAGTAACGACCACTACTTACTTACGAGATAATTTTCAAGTTATGGACCAACAAACTGAATGTCATACTTAACAAAGTTTAAATTCCATTGCAACCATAAACTTATTAGGACCTTTTTGTTACAAATGTTCACTCAAAAATCAACTTAGAATACATTTCACTAAAGTAGATAACTGACTAAGTGGCGATGGAATGTATATTACCTGAGATTATGAACACTGCTATAGGTCAAATTACTTATCGATGTTCTAGGTCTAGTTTGTTTTCTTCGTAGTATAATATAATCAAATAGCTTATCTATACTAATATTATAAAGAGATAAAATTTGTTTGTTTATATGTATGTAGGGCGTAATCTCCGGAGCTAATACATAACATAACATAATCAGCCAATAATGTTCCCACTGCTGGGACACAGGCTTCCTCTCGGTGAGAGGGAGTGGGCCGTAATCCACCACGCGGGCCCAGTGCGGGTTGGCAGATGTCACATGTCTTCGAATTTTTGGTTCTAGGACATGCCGGTTTCCTCACGATGTTTTCCTTCACCGCTTTGAGAGCAGTGTTGATGAAATAATTTACACGAAGTAAAGCGCCTGTCTGGGTTCGAACCTGCGACCTACAACTCGTAAGTCGCGGACGTTACCACTTGACCACCACTGCTCTAATAATCCAATAAATTTTTTTTTCACTGGTAGTGATTTTATAAATATGTGACCTAACAGACTTGTGTCCTAAGTATCACAATTTTAAAATTTATTATCCATATCTAGGTATATCTATCCTAATAATAAAGCTGAAGAGTTTGATTGTTTGAACGCGCTAATCTCTGGAACTACCAGTCGGATTTGAAAAATTATTTTTGAATTTGATAGCCGATTTATTGAGGAAGGCCATAGGCTATTTAACATCACGCTATGACCCTCACGAGCCGAGCAAAAACAAAACAGTCAGAAAGATCGCTAAGCGAAAACAAACTGACACTGCGGGCAGGTGATGCGATGCGGCGGGGTGGGTCAGGGGTTTCTAGAAGTTTCATGCGGACGAAGTCGCGGGCAGAAGCTAGATTAAAATTAAAAAATATAACCTTGCACATAGCCAGTTAATAAGCCATCGTATCAAACCACATGACCTTTCAAAGTTATTTTCTATGCATTAAATTAAGTAGATGGGTTTGTGATGCTGAAATTATTTAAAAAACTAGTTTTAGTGGTTTCATAGCTTTAAGATACTAAGTCTTATCATAATTAAATGCTTCATCCTAATAAAGTATCGACTAGACATTCCTCGAACAAGGATATTCTCGATACATAAGTGCAGAGACGAGTCGTTCACATCACACGCTACTTTGTTTACACGCATCGAGGAAATGCCGTGTTGTGAATCGTAAATGTATCGATTTAAATACCACTTTTCTTCGCAATCGATTTGAAGTCGATTGTTTTATTTGCTTTTTAAAAGCTCACGCACTTAGCAAGAATCCTTAAGAGGAAATGCGGGTGGTCTTTTTCCATAGAAACGCTCTCGCCTGTTTTCTTTCTGGTTATTGACCATAAAGCAATGATTTTTTACAGAATAATAATTATTAACTACTTGTATGTCCTTATGTTTTCCTTTTTGATGATACATTATTTTTATAAGCACTAGAACCCCCAAAAAACGCCGATTTAAACCGCTGTCAACAGAGGCCAAGTGTACAAATTTGACAACTATTACTGAGAAAGAAAAACACAGGGAAACAGTATAATTATATCTTTCTTATTCAATTTATGAAATATCTTTTAAATTGGTCCAATATTGGAGGAGGAATAGGCGAGAGCCAATCCTCTTTTTACTTAGGCTTTTTTAAAAGTCTCTCCGACCGCATTTCCTCTTAAGTGCAATCGTTTACATTGAGTACTAAGATAGAATGTCTTGACCATGCTCGCGTATATTTTTACTGACCGAGAATTCGCACAACCTCCAGTTACAATGTTGATACTTATCACATTCTCTTGATTTCACAATTATTTGTTACAGTAACTAAAGTGAAACGAACGCCCTTGCCAAAAAAAATCATATCACAACATGTTTATCGATAAAAATCTAAATAAACCAAAACATAAAAAAAAAAATATTTTATACTAGCTTCTACCCGCGGCTCCGCCCGCGTGGATATCGGAAACTATCCCACGGGAACATACTACCGGGACAAAAAGTACCTATAAGTTACTCCATAACATCAGCTATCTGCCAGTGATTTTGAAAACGTCAAAATCAGTCCAACCGTGTCAGAGATTAGCCGGAACAAACAGACAGACAAGACAGATTTTGTTTTATATATATATTCTTTATATATTAGCGTATATACGTTCATATGCATTTAGTAAAAAGCTGTTATTTTGATATTACAAACAGACACTTCAATTTTATTTATTTTCGTAGCGGCTCGGTGTTGGCGTAGCGGTTGCGCTTGCGTTAATAGAAGACATCAACGCACGCTGAAATCGTTTGCCGTATCATGATTACATGCTAACTCAATGCATGTAACGCTAATGTTCTAATATGAGAACTATTTACGTATTTGCTTTCATTACTTGTAATTTAGGAATAATCACATTGATTAACGATAGTTTTTTTTTAAATCTCGAAATGCTCAAAAATTGTATGAAGATCGTTTTAGTATAGTATTTGGCTTTAGTCTTATTTTTTGATTAGTGATCATTAGAGATCAAAAGAAAACCAATGTAAAACATTTTTTTAAATTAAATCAATTCACACTAGCACCAAAGAAAACTAGTCAACCACAATAAATAACGTAAACCGCTGTACACACACCCTACGCTAACCAATTCAAAAAGAGATTGGTATACTCGTATTACCAATAATATTTATTACTGGCTATGCTAACATAACAAATAGGTGCATTGCGATGACATTAAACCAATACAATACATTACTAGTACAGCTCACGATTGGCACACGAGTGCGAAGGAGATGGTGCAACTGCGCAGGCGCAAGACACGAGTGCACCGATACTTTCTCCTCTTACACTTGTCAATGCGGTCACTGTCACTTTTGTATATAGTACGAAAGTTCCGCCAGAATGTACTTACATATATGTTAATAATTATTAATTTTGTTATTAATCTGTGGTTTTAGTTATGAGTGCGAATACCTTCCGTTTTAACGTCCTTAGTGTAATCCGGCCTTTCTTTTCGTTTGAATTCGGAACGGGTTTTGTTATTTTATATACGATGTAATGCGGTGTTGGTTTAATGAAAGAAACTGATGAAAATATTGCACCAACTTCTTAGAGAAGCTCGTGACTCGTAAGGAAATTATCAAGTGTCTATGTCTCCCTCTCTCTCGTCTATAAGTTTACGAACGAACGAACGATACCTAAAGTAGTAGCTGAACTGGATCTCTTTTGTCTCTAGCAGAGGCCCATGTCCAACAATGGAATGCCTTGGACTGTCAATGCGTCTTCTTTGTTTCAGTGATGTTCATCTCTGTACTCGTGTGATCCACATAAGACCTGCGCACACGCAGCTGAAATAGTAATACTGCTTCAAACACGCTTTGAATGTTAAATAGGAGGAAAAACCTGTATAACACATGTGCACTACAGTTCTATTGAAATATTTTGTAATCAGCTTAAAGGACGTATTAATTAATGTATGTAATAAATTATGTAAATATTATTAAACTGTCATGGCTGCACTTATAAATGTGGGGGTGGGGCGACCGATAACTTGGCGTTTCGCTCAATATTCAATCTGCGATGTTTTTGTTTTCTAATATTCTTTCTGTCAGACTCATATTGCATCCATTACGGCGAAGACAGCAAATAAACCGAATGAACCGAAATTTCTGCAGCTCATTTTAAGCTGCATTAATTAAGCTTGCTTACCCCTTCTTACTCTTAGCATAAGCATAATCAGGCTATAATGTTCCCACTGCTGGGACACAGGCCTCTTCTCTGTGAGAGGGAGTGGGCCATAATCCACCACGCGGGCCCAGTGCGGGTTGGTAGATGTCACATGACTTTTGAATTCTTGGTTCTAGGACATGCCGATAAAAAAAAAAGATCAATTAAAAAGCGTAAAGTCCGATATAAGAAATCAGCAGGAAAGTGTGCCTCACGGCTGCACTAAAAAGGACCAGTTCAGCAAAAATGCCAGACAACTAGTGCCTGACGCTGGTTTTCGACTGGACCTGATATGTGAGGTGACGGATGTAAATCAGTTTTACACTGCAACGTGACGTGTGTGTATGCATACTTAAATAAAATATATATGTGTCAGACAAAAAATAGTAACGAATAGGTAAGTACCTACATGAATAGTGTGAGTTGAATAACATTCCAAAACAAAATACTGATAAATAAACAAGTCGCGGCCGTTACCACTGGGCCACCACTGCTCTCTTCTCTTGAATCTCTCCTTACTCTTGAATCTGTGCAATGCTAAGCCATAGTGACGAGACGATTTCGTAAAGGTTCAAACTGCTAACTGATTTATTTATGATCATGTTAGAGTATGTGGAGCAACGGTCAAAGTCACGCGAAACGTAATGAATTTTTATGATGTACTCACCTACCTGTTATGTTCTAGTGACATCATATTATTTCATTTATTTATGTTATTTTTCAGTTATTTATGACACACACATTATGTACATATATTATGTTGTGAAAATTATGTAGTTACAAATAATTAATTCTTCTATGCACATATTACGTCAAAACAATTTAAAACCTACTTAATACAATGTAAGTTTTCTACTTTTTAGTCAAATAATGCAGTATGTAGTGTATGATTACTTTTTTATGTAAATACTTGTTTATTTTATGTAAGATATGATTAACCTGGGCATAAAAAAGCTATTGGATGCATTGCCTGCATACATTATTGTATTGCTTGGTTGTTGTGTGAGGTTATGTACAGATTTCGCTTTACTTTTTAAACCATTTGCAAAGTGGTTCATGTTTTTCTCATGACGGTTTTAACGCTGCATATTAATGAGTTAATAACTCGCGAAATAATAATTGAGGATGCACATTAACACTCGTAGGATTGTTTCACAACACTAGATATAATACTGTGACGTAATTTAAACTTGATATCGGATATACGCAAAATTTTTTGCATTATATAAATTCAATCTCCTAGTATTGTATAATTGCATAGCACATGTGTGAATACTATGTACAGACGCCAGCACATCAACCTGTACATACTATAAAGCTACCATTTACTGGATACGTTTTTCATTGGCTTGAATGTGCCCTGGCGGCTGAGAGAATGTCATGCTCACTCAAATGTCTCGCGGATGGTGTTGGATCATTTAGCTCCCTTCAAAATGGTGTTCGTGAACGGGCGCCATCAGTAGGGACTGGTCATCTCTTTGCTGCCATGGCTTATTTTATTTTAATTTAATATTTGAATTGTTTTTTTTTCATCTTTTCATTACGGACGCTTCTAACGTTCTGCATCGTCTCACATGCATAATTTTTAACATGAATGATGTAACCAATACTTTGTAACCATATTATTTTGATTTAAAAGAGTGTCCGTGGAGTTTCTTGCCCGTTCTTCTCCATAAGTACCTAGGTATTACGCTTTGGAATGGGCAACTAGCTTCATCTTTGACTGACCGACCCCTTGACAATTCAAAAGTGCCTGTAATTGGTTTATTTGAAATAAATGCTTTAAGTTTGATTTCATCACTATACGACTAAGCAAAAGACAACGAGGCAAAAGGAGAAGGTATGTAAGAATCGTAGCAGGTGGCTTTCTGTAGTTTCTGCCTACCCTCATGGAAAGAATGCGTGAGTTTATGTATATATGTTATGTTCGTCACTATACCTAATGTGATTTATGTGAGAAAATTGCAAAATTGTTGACGAGTTGAAGACGACTTTCGAATGGGTCATATAGGACCTCATATGTTATTTAAATTGATTATGATAAAAAATCATGTGTTGTGTGGTTGCTAATGGCTAATAGTTTGTATTACATTCTAGTTATTGAATAATTATATAATATCGCAGCTACAATAAATTAGACATGACGCAGGTGCTTAGCGACAACTTACTTTCTCCGCACGATTCGGCAGTTTTGCACTATAAATTATACCTCGTTATTATAGATTGTAAGATAACAAGATACGTTGACAACAGACGCGAATTCGTTAAAATATTGTAGGAAAAGATAAAAAGTATTGTCATGAAAAATGAGACATACTTATTAATCATAGGTAATACAAGCAACGGTAAAGGTAGCAAGTTATGACAATTGTCAGAAATTATAGTTTCTCATTGTCTAGGTCTACAATAGCAAATAGTTAAATTATAGTATGTTCACAAATAAAATATTTGTCTCTACTATAAAACGTAAATGCAAGCAGTTTACAAAGCTGCACCCAGGTGTGTTCTGTGTTAAAATAATGTGCATATTTGCTCACAATTAGTTGGCACAAGTTTGCCTTCAAATACCTCTGTAAAATACCTCTGTACTGTACGATTGTACATAGAACACCTGTTAGCCAATCTAAAAACTAAACTATGTACCTCACATTTTCTATCGTACATATCGTTCGTATCGTTTTTCGTATCGCATTTCTTTGTAGATCTGCCAGTTACAAAGAAATGCTGATAAATGGTAATTTATTATAGTAAATACTTACACATCTATTACTTTTGGGTCTTCGGTTCAGCGGTCTGTTTATGACATAGTTATTTTCCTACTGGTGTAATTCAACTTCTGATCATAAACAATTGAACAGACAGAAACTCAGCATCATTCAATAACATTTCATTCAAATGTTCCCATTAATTTTGTATCTAACCTGGTAAGTACCGAAGCACCAAGAGATTGGGAGAAAAAAGTATTATCCCCGGATATCAATAAGTTGTCGAGACTCGAGTGATGTTGGAATTGGGGTCATGATTTAATAGGGACAGGCTCCGTTCTCGTTGAGAAGACGTGTTTAGTAATGAGGTCACAGGTGCAGAGAAAGCTTCCATTGCTTGCAGTATGCAGTAATTACAATTAAAGTGTTTAGTGTACGTTCTTTCCCTTTACGGGGTGAGCGACCTTTCCAAGGCTCTGTAACGGGAAAAAATATAATCTCTCTAAGATTATATTTTCTGGTTCAAAATTCCTTGACCAGATGAATGTTATATAATTGTGATATCTGTAATGACATTGACCTGACCGAAATGTTCAGTTGACCGTCGCCTCGAACAGGGTCCTCAGTAATAAACATACACCTACTGGATGAACAGAAAATGTCAATATTGACATGTCAATTAATTGTCTCGACAGAGTCGTTCACCTTTTGAACATGACATGTAAATAACTGCAGCATTCACTAATAAAATAATTAGCATTATTGTGTATTGATAGCCCAAATTATTGATTGATTATTAAAATTAGATCTGTTTAAATATTCGATTATTGTTCGATTATTTATTTATTGTTTATGTACTTATTAGAAATTATTTCAATTCTATTTTTATTAATATTAATTCAAATATTTGCGTTTTAAACAAATTAATAATGAAGTAGGTAAAGTATATTCTACGAATATGAATTTCCTTTTTTTTTGCAAACACTTGAACTACTTTTATAAACCTACCTACTATTCAGTGTAGTGAAAAAAAAAATTAAATCTTCGTGATGCATTATAAATATAAATAGCATGTAGGTAGGTATTATCTTTTTGCGAAGGCCATGTATACGAAAGAAAGAAGTTTAGAGACGGTATGGGTTTTTACTGAAAAACCACGTTGGTGTCAATGCGAATAAATAGTCCATGAAAAACCCAGAATGGAGGGCCATGTAACTATACTCAGTCCCTTTTTCCCTGCCTAGGATATCATTGCATCTGACTTAGGTAAATGAGGTTTTATTGTAGATTTATTAGCTGATTATATCCCTCACCGTGTTACGTAGTCCATACTTTCCAAACACGTAATAGTTTATTGGACTTTTGAACACTGAAAATATTTAGATATTTGAGTAAATGAATCGCCGAGATTTTAGTAATATGGGCTGATTATTATAGAAGTTTTTGGAAAATAATCTGACTATTATTTTAGTGTCACACTGTTATTGAAGAGACTTGAGAGTACACTGTTTTAAATTGCATGCATAGTTCTCCTTGCAATTTTAAGGCGTTGCCCAAAAGAAGGACACTGTAAAACGCCATATTAGTACATTACGAGCTTGAAAAAATTTAGTGTCAAAACACTCAATTTTGTCATTTGACAAATGAAATGTTCAAAGAATAAAAATAAAATAGTATCATGATAATAAAATCACACCCAGAGCTCAAAAAAAAATATTCGCCGCATAATTCTAAAAAAAATTTGAGCTTAATCTATCATTTAGTTAAGTAATGATAATAAAGGGAATTCAATAAACTAAAGATATATCTAAAAATATTCTACTGAGCCGTGCATTTATATTTTTAATTAGATAGGTAATTAAAATTGCAATATAACTATTATTTTGGTGGTCATTCGATTCAACAAACATCAAACGCAATAGCTGTTTTGAACCTTATTTGTTGTCGCGATGCGCTGTTGTCAATTCCATAAAAATTGCTTCTTATAACCAGGGCATTATTATTAAATGGAATTGTAGAACCTAGTAAGTGTGTTAAATGAAATTAAATAGATCATTACTTATGATCTCATCTCTATTGTTTTACACTGTCATCAGCACTGACTAAGACTAGAAACGAACACAAGCCATTAATCATGCTTCTTACCGATAGGATTAAGTTGATGGCATTAAAAACCTGCTCCAGTAATCTTGAATAGAGAAAGTCTATGAGATTGTTCTCACACTGCCTACTTCATTGCCCCTTATTTATTACATAAACACCAATATATGAGAAGATTATTTTCATTAGAGATTGTGTTTTTAATTAACGAAACGACAACAACAAAAACACGTAAAACATCAACGTACCTACGTAATTAACAATACGTTACGATTTGACGCACTTAGGTAATCGCATATTTTCTTTTATATTTTTAAATGCAAAGGCACTTTGTAATTGCTAAGTTATGCTAGCTACCTTTTTTTTGTAAACACAAGTTCCATGTCTAAATCTACTTTGAATACGTAGCTTGGTTGAGCATTTCACTTAACCAGCAAAATGATCTTATTATTCGTTTACATCGCATACCAGAAGTGCTAATAATACAAAGAGTTGGTACAAATGAGGGGTGCGGTATAGGCGATGTAATGGCGTACCTACCTCGAATGACGATCGACCATGCCGACCAAAGTGTCAAAAGCATTAAGTAATTGATTAAATTTAAAATAATTTGAACTTATGCCTATGTATGTACTTAATTTGGAAAAATTGGATTATCGATCTTTTTTGGGAAAATAAAAATTAAAATATCTCGAAAAGATTTAATGTAAAAGTTTACACCCGTGCTCGATAGATGGTGTTGTCCCCTTCGGGCTCCTCTCTGAATCTCGCTATGGTTTCGTTACACGAGTTTGGTATAGTGTCTCGAGTAACTCGAACAAGACGGTATAAGATTATAATTTCGCTTTTAAATATAAACGAAAAAAAACTTGAACAGTAAACAATATTTTTGATAAACCTCTCCGAAGTAAAATTCGTGAGGTTTTACGATTTGATGAAGTAGGTGTTGATTGAGATTAGCCCAGTAGGAAATGTTTTTTGGAAAGTTTAGATACCCCTAAGGGGATGAGAAGGTAGAATTTAATTTATATGAAAAATGTTGAATAAATATAAATTTATAAGTTAGATGTCTTTGTAAATATTTTGTTAAAAGAGTTTCTTCGTAGAAATATGTATTTAGTTTCCGTGTTCTGTTACGGGTGGCGCTGTTGCCTTTTACCTTTTTGTGTAGACAAATGTCATGCCCCTTTTGTGCTCTATAGTAAACACCGTTTATACAGAAATCTAACGTGTCTTATTGAAATATTACTAAAATCCCAATAGGTTATGGGCCCAGACACATAATAAGTAAATATTTCAATAAAAAGTCAAGTTAAGAGCAAGATTACTACCGGTGTAAAACTGGTCTACGTAATGGAGGTTACGAACGCGATGAAAATTGAGAAGTTTGATGGCAGAAATTTCAAACAATGGAAATTTCAAGTAAAATGTGCATTAAGAGCAAAGGGATTGAACATAGAAAAGGCAAGACCCTTGGAAACCAGTTCGCAAGTGCAGTGGGATAAAGATGATGGTATGGCCATGTTCATTTTAACGTCGTCCATGGATTTGAACCAAATATCTCTTATAGAAAACTGCGAGACTGCTAAACAAGTCATGACAAAATTAGAAGCAATCTATGAACAGAAATCAGAATATAACAAAATGTTAATTCATGAGAAGTTCTACCAATATTCATATAGTGCCAGTGATACGATGGCACAGCATGTGTCCAAGGTGGAAGGCTTAGCAAAGCAGCTACGGGAGACTGGTGAGAAGATCAGTGACACAGCAGTAATGACAAAGATTCTAAGCACGTTACCATCAACATATCGTTCGCTTAGACAAGCATGGTTGTCACTCGATGAAGATCGTCAAACAATTCAAAACCTCACTTCTCGCTTAGTGGATGAAGAAGCCAGCCTTGCCAGCGATACAAGTAGTAGTGAGATTGCATTAGTGACGTCAAAAGGATATTCCAAATCAAGAAATGGAAATGAACAGAATACTTCAGATGATCAAAGAAATTCAAGTCATAGATTTGTATGCTACAATTGCAACAAAAGAGGCCATTTCGCTAGAGATTGCAGGATGCCAAAGAAAAAGTACAATGATAAGAAACCTAACAATATGTTGGCATTCAGCGCCGAAGGTTACTCATCTGAACATGATGAAGAGGCATGGATACTAGATAGTGGAGCCTCAATGCACATGACCTTCAAGCGTGACTACTTCTGTGAGTTGAACGAGTCTCAATACAACAATTCTGTTAAATTGGGTAACAAACAGAATATCAAAGTATGTGGTGAAGGAACTATACTGATGGATAAACAAGTTAATGGTACATGGGAGAGATGTAAACTTGAGCATGTGTTATATGTACCTGATTTACGGAGAAATCTGTTTTCTGAAGGTGCTGCCACTAGAAGAGGATATATAATAGTAAAGAATAATGCAAAAGCAATGATAATGAAGAATAATGTTGTTGTTATGAGTGCAAGATTAACAGAGAACAATTTATATGAATTGGATGTCAAAACAATCAAACAAGAAAATTGTAATATTGTGCAAACAGATATAAAAGTTTGGCATGAAAGATTAGGACATTTGAATTTCAAGGAACTTCAAAATATGTGTAAGAATGGTGCGATTCCAGTTAAATTGAGTGGAAATCAGAATTTTGTTTGTGAAGCGTGCCAATATGGGAAGCAAGCAAGACGCCCCTTCTTGAAATCTACCCGAGGTCCAACACAGCCTGGTGAAATTGTGTACAGCGATGTGTGCGGTCCTATAGAAGAACCTTCTGTGTCGGGTATGAAGTACTTTGTTTTGTTCAAAGATGGAGCCACAAGTTATCGCCATGTTTACTTCATGAAACATAAGAGTGAAGTATTTCAATGTTTTCTGAAGTACAATGCAATTGTGAAGAACAGATTTCAACGTGATTTGCACATACTACATACAGATAATGGTTGTGAATATGTGAACCAAGAATTTACATCATTTCTGGAGAAAAGCGGAATAACCCATGAACGTACTGCCCCGTATACCCCACAACAGAATGGGAGAGCAGAGAGAGAGATGCGTTCTATCATGGAAACTGCAAGAACTATGTTATATGCAAAGGACATTCCCTTAAACTTGTGGGCAGAAGCTGTCAACTGTGCAGTATATTTGTTGAATAGAAATACATCAAGCCAGACGGGAGATGTTACGCCATTTGAACTGTGGCATGGAGTAAAACCGAACTTACAACATATCAGAATATTTGGATCCATTGGTTATGTACATGTTCCAAAAGAAAAGCGAAGGAAGCTTGCCAAGAAAAGTGTGAAGATGTTGTTAGTTGGATATGACCATGGTAATTATAGAATGTATGATCAAAATACCAGAAAGATTACAGTATCGCGGGACGTGAAGTTTGATGAATGTAGTACACCAGAAGAAAAACAAAGTTTTGTAGAAATAAGAGTTGAACAAGAAGAAAAAGAACATTCTACAGTGTCTACCTCACGGCGTGAGTTTCAAGATCAACGCGATGTACCTGAAGAGATTTCTTCAGATGATAGCATGAAGAGTTTAGAAGATATAGATGAAAGTTATATCCCTCCAAAAGGTATACATTTAGAACAGGAGGAACAGAGAAACATCACGTTACGTCCTCGTCGACATAATAAGTTAGAAGCTAATTTTACAGAGTTGGAAGTACCTAATACTTATGAAGAAGCGATGAATAGTCCAAATTCTCATCTATGGAAGAAAGCTGTGGCTGAAGAGCTTCAGTCACACGAAGAAAATCAAACTTGGATACTGACTGATCGAACTGAGAAGAAGCCTGTTTCTTGTAAGTGGATGTTCACTTTAAAGAAGAATAAAGATGGAGAAATAGTACGATCCAAAGCACGAGGATTCACACAAGTCAAGGGCTTGGACTATAATGAGACTTTTTCCCCCACTAGCAGGTATGATTCCATCAGGGTGCTGCTTAGCATCGCTGCGAGAGACGAACTACAGATTGAGCAATTTGATGTGAAGACGGCCTTTTTGTATGGTGAGCTCTCCGAGGAAATATACATGGAGGTGCCAGCGGGATTGGAAACTGAGTCTTCAAAAGTATGTAAATTAATTTCCCATATAGAGAAGCAGTGGGAGCATTGCTATTCTGGTCATCTGTATCTAGACCTGACTTAGCATATGCTGTGAATGTTGTTAGCAGGTATGTCAATGACCCAGATCCAGGTCATGTTACAGCTGTGAAAAGAATCTTACGTTATTTAATTAATTCTAAAGATATGTCTATTGTTTATAAAGGTAATGTTGAATTGGTTGGCTACTCAGATTCTGACTTTGCAGGTGATTTGGACACTAGAAAATCTAATACAGGTTATATATTTTTAATGAATGGAGGTCCTGTCACTTGGTCTAGCCGTAAACAAAATACTGTAGCATTATCCACAACTGAATCTGAATACATGGCTGCTAGCGAAGCCGCTAAAGAAATTTTATGGCTTAGGCAATTTCTATGTGACATTGGGGAGCCACAAGGCTCAATTACTTAAATGTTGATAATCAGAGTGCAATTAAATTGATTAACAACCCTGTGTTTCATAGAAGAAGTAAGCACATAGATGTAAAGTATCATTTTATCAGAGAGAATGTTGCAAAGAATATTGTTGACATTAAATATGTTGAGAGTTCAAATCAGTTGGCTGATTTCCTAACTAAAGCTTTGCCTGTAATTAAATTTAATTCAATTAGAGATAAGATGATGATATATGTTTAATGTGGCTAATGTTTAATGTTTGAGGATTAAATCCGTGATTGATTTCTGAAATTGTTGAAACAAAGGATGTAAGTTAAAAGTAAAAATACATATGTAGTGAATTATTAAGTCTACCTTATAAATTTAAGTGGGAGTGTTGAATAAATATAAATTTATAAGTTAGATGTCTTTGTAAATATTTTGTTAAAAGAGTTTCTTCGTAGAAATATGTATTTAGTTTCCGTGTTCTGTTACGGGTGGCGCTGTTGCCTTTTACCTTTTTGTGTAGACAAATGTCATGCCCCTTTTGTGCTCTATAGTAAACACCGTTTATACAGAAATCTAACGTGTCTTATTGAAATATTACTAAAATCCCAATAAAAAATCTTATTCCTTGGATTTATACCTAAACATGAAACTTGGTACCAATAGGTAACTACATAAGTGATAAGTTTGCTTGTTTTGTTGCCTCTTTGTTTGTTTGATGGCAGTTTAAGTGGTGTTAAACTTTGTATGGAAGAATCGTAACGCGCGGCTCGACGAATTTGAAACTAGGCATTAATTTTCTTCTTCAGATCTTGACGAAAAATGAAAAACTAACTGGGTGAAAACGGGTAATATTTTTCAGAAAATGTAATTCTAGCTCCTTCGTCCTATTTGTTTACAAAATAAGACAAGAAAAGAAAAAATATACTTGAGTAAACTTTTTACAACTTACCTTTACGCACAAATTATTACGTATGTAAGGTGCCTAACATTGGTGATAGGCACTCTTGGGCCAATTGAGAATGGTTTATTTTCCTCCCAGCACTGATTGAATATCGTTCAAAATAAAAAGACGTGGAAGTGCGTCGGCACGTTGTATTACTTCCTCTTCGTGGGCGGTGCGTAATAATATCTATTGTTGTTTTCTATAAAAGCAATCTCAAGTGCAATCATTGAAAGAATCGTTGTTCGAAGACAAGCAGTGACTCCGACCACCTAATTCAAGCAGTAACAAATGATTATACGTAGCGTTTTATTAAGATACAGTGTTCTTCCTGTGAAAGTGGGCTTACGAGATACATGGTTATTAATATGAACTCTGCTTAAATAAATAATTAAAGCTTGTATTCATGATAGTGGTGACCAAGCATATAACTTAACAGAATAGTCAACTGTACGGAAAAAGCTCCGGTTAGGCGAGTCTTAGTACTCGTAGCTAGTGTTGCCCGTTCACCTAGATTGGTATTAGTTTTTTTCAATTAAAGAATTTAGCGCGATTTATTAGGTGGAAAGTGATTGATAGACTTTCCGCCGTTGTTTTGTATTGCGTGTTGTTGTCAAGTAGTACGTACTACTTGTACCATTTACCTACCAATATTTGCATTGTTATTTATTCTTCTCAGTTGCAATAATACATCGAAATGAGGTAAATAATTATTATGATTCATTAATTGATTTGTGTGTTTCAATAGGTACCTACCTTTACAATGCATAGTGAACTAATTAAGTTGGCAGTTAGGTATTTTTCAAGTTAAATGTACCTAAAATTCAATGAAGTTTCTAAAATTGTCATTTGACCAGAAGTCTGAAATCCTGACTTCGGATTGCTAGGCCGATCGTTTTATCTTTCTAGTAATTTAATTATTTCCTATCCTACCTAATGTTATTTTAATTTGTTCGTCATTACGCACTGTATTTGCATTGGCAACGGGATATCCTCATGATGGTACCTAAACAAACTACCGCATAAAAATGAAAGTGGTAATCCGGAAGATATCATTAAATGAAAATTTCATTGATATTGAAATCAAAGAAACTATTTCGTTAAAACATTTTGCTCGGCAATATAGATGCTTTATCGTTAATTGCAATTCTGTTCACTCTAGTGTAAATAGAGAATGTTTAAAGGAACTCTGAACATGGCCATCTATTTGCAATCACAGTTTATTTACTTACAAAGAAAAATAAATGAAAAAGCTTATTTACTGGCCATCATAGTAGAACAATTGACACTTGACAGTCGTGAAGAGTATTTAAGCGTTAATTGATGGAACAACCCGCTAGGTGGAGCGAGAGTTAGCTAGATTCTAGAAAAGCAACAGAAAGCACTTAAGTGCAACGGCCTTGTTGGCACCGGCCGCGCTTGCACATCTGTCACTAGAATAGTAAGCCACCAGGTCACACGTACCGAAGTTTATGGAAAACAGGTAAACAAGCAGCAAAAAGTATGCCTAGTGGCTTTCTTTAATCACGTCCAGATAACGGCACTGAATTATTGAAAACGTCTTATTCTGACTCAAAGGCTCTATTTCGGTTTGAATTGTTTAAACTTAACTGAACGTGAGTTTTTACTAAGTGTATATAAATATATCTAAAACTATACTATCTGGCTGGAGTAAAGTCCACTGAGAATGTGGTCCTATTTTTTCGGGAAAGACTGATTTTACAGTACAATGATTAGTAGTTTTAAGTTAGTACGCAGAGTTTTTTTTTTTAATTATGCGCGATATACATGTATGCTTATCGATTAAAATACTATTCATAATCCCCGTATTCATAAAAATAACAATGGTAGTCATTACGAATTAGATTTGCATTGCAAACAGTCAGTAGACAATATTAATTGTACAATTTACTCGACGAAACAATACGACTTTATACATGAAAGTTTGATTAATTGCATTTGTGCTCTTGTTAAGTCTGCAAAGCATATAATTAGAAATAAAGGAAGTTAGATAAGCCATTTTTCAGACATCGATTGCATGTTAATTAATCATACGAAAAATGTATATTCAACTATAATTACCTTACAAGAGAAATGCGCCAGCTGGGTGGAACATCTTATATTTTAATTAGAAGTTGTAGTAGGTAGCTATATGTTTATGGTGAGTACAAACACTCTTAACATGACTTACACAATTGTCTTCACATATAAAAAAGTTAATTCGTTGTTAAGAAGGTTGTTAAAAACAGACGTGTATTCACAACAATACACGCCATTTGCATGTTTACGCCACTCTGCAGGCTGGGAAATTTCTTTTTCTAGATGTTTTATTAAACAGAAGGTTCCATAGAAAGAAATTAGCTGTGGTGAAAGATACACTGAGGAGCACAGTTGTTATGTAATTAACACATGTTAAAGAATGACTGTAAGTTAAAACATTGTGATAGTAATAGATATGTTAGCGTGGGAGGTAATGAATGCAGCTCAGATGCTGTTGTACAGGACTGGGTCAGTTGGCAGCTAGCGAAAGTATTTGTTTTCTCTTGAGAGGCGGTCTGGTTTAGCTTCTCCAGCGGCGACCGTATAGAATTTCTTTTTCCACTAGCACGATGAAAGTTATTAGAAAATTGATTACCTAGCTTTCAGGTTGGAGGTGAAGATTTGATACGTTAATAGGAAATTATAGAAAACTCGTCATTTCAATCACGTTGCGAATAAGGAAAATAAGCAAATCATTTACGAATTACCTCCTGAATGCAGTGGAACGTACCTACTATAAGAATTACAAATTAAATATTGAGCATTAAATCTATAAACAGGTAGACGTGATATGAACATAAAATGAGGTGCTTATGTCACGAAGTACCTAGTGATAAATTCATTTTTATTCTACACTAGCGGACCCGACAGACGCTGTCCTTGTTCAAACTATAATTCACACAAACATTCCATAGAAAAAGGTCGTACAGGTATTCCCGATTTCGAAAATTTCTCGGGAAGTTTTAATATTTTTTTTTCCATAAAAACATAAAGCGGACTATTACTAACATTTTAAAACATAATGTTGAAATAGATTGAAACAACACTAAACCATTATTTAACATGGTATATTATATAAGGAGCACACCATTGACAGGACATGTTATAACAGAGTGACAGATAGAAAGAACTATATTAACAAAGTAATAAGGTTGCATTCCAACTTATATTCCAACATCCTCTCCTGAATGCAAACCCATGGCTTTGGTGAAGAATTCATGCTTTGGTCGATGCAATGACTTCGTTAATATATCAGCAACCATATCTTGACTTTTCTTGTAAATTACAGATAATTGATTGCTTGATACTTTTTCTCTGATAAAATGATACCGCACGTCTATATGTTTGCTTCGTGCGTTATAACTTTCAGTACCTGAAATACTAATAGCGCTTTGGTTATCGCAGTACATAAGTATTGGAATATTTGCAAGCTCAGGCCAAAAATCTTCTTCTGATTGTTTTAGCCTTGATATGGAATATTTCCAATAATATCTCTTCTTCAATGTCACCTTGCAAAAATGCTGTCACAGCATCCATTTGATGGATTTTTAATTGATATTTTATATAATATCGAACAACTGGTGCGTAAATTTCATTTTAATCAATCCCTTTAACTTTTTTATCAGGTTTATCAAAGACTGATATTCCTCATTCATTGCTTGTTTCCACTCTTCTGCTTTCTCGCTTTTCCGAGCCTCTTCAAGGTTTTGTGGATCACTGTAAAGCAAGCTTGGTGTAGACTCAGCATTCATGCAAATATATGTCAAAGTCAAAGTCAAATCATTTATTTCAATTAGGCACAGTAAAGGCACTTTTGAACGTCAAAAATTATAGTAAAAACAATTGATTCTAGTCGCCCATTCCAAAAGGTAGTTTTCGTATGGAGAAGAATGGGCAAGAAACTCCACCGTTACTCTTTTAAAATGTTTTACAAGTTCTGTATAGGTACATTAATTATATAATTATATGTGAAGACGATGCATCTAGAATAAAAATTAGTCTGCCAACAAAAGGTAAAAAGAATTAAAAATAAAGCAATGACAGGTAAATCAATTATGTGATAGATACATGGTGCTCACATATTTACAACTATTGTTAAAGTAGATTATTTTTATATAATTTTAACAAGTGTGTGAGTTACTGTAGCCACAAAAAGTAAAACTAATGTCATAAAAAAATATATAAATTAAATTAGCGACCAGTTTGATTTTGTCTAGACTCTAGATTGTCCTATGGAGCAGGACCAGCATGTTTCCAAGCATTCTTATCTTGGATGTAATCTTCTAATTTGTAATATCCTTGTTTACAAAGTGTACTTTTAATATGAGTTTTAAATTTTCTTTCATTTAATTGCAATATGTCACAAGGTATTTTGTTGTAGCATTTAACACAGTACCCCATAAAAGATGTCTGTACTTTAGATAATCTGAAAAAAGGTTGATCTAATTTATCTTTATTTCTAGTATTAAAATTATGTCTATCACTTATTTTATTAAAAAGATGTTGATTTTTTCTAACGTACATAATATTTTCATAAATGAATTGGCAAGGTACCGTCATGATATTAACCTTTTTAAATAGTTCCCTAAGAGATTCGCGGCGACGTAGATTGTAAATGGCTCTGACAGCTCTCTTTTGTAAAATAAAAATGGATTCAATGTCAGCAGCCCGACCCCATAGTAAAATACCATATGACATAATACTGTGGAAGTAACTAAAATAGACCAAACGTGCGGTTTCTACATCTGTTAACTGTCTTATCTTTCTAACAGCATAAGCGGCCGAGCTGAGCCGCCCCGCAATAGATGTTATATGAGGTCCCCATTGTAATTTCTCGTCTAGCGTGATTCCTAGGAAAACTGCCTGATGAATAAATTCTAGTTTTTGGCCATTCAATATGACGTCACATTCATTACTTTTAACATTCGGTAATTTAAATCTAATGCATTTGGTTTTTTTTTCATTTAGTACTAAATTATTTACCGTAAACCAATCTTGGACCTGAAGAATAGAGTTATTCACGTCGTCAAGATTTTGTGACCGTCGGTCTATTTTAAAGATCAGCGACGTGTCATCAGCAAATAACACCATCTTCGGTTGATTTTGAAGTAATTGGGGTAAATCATTAATGTAAACTAAAAAAAGGAATGGACCCAATATCGAACCTTGAGGAACGCCCATTGTCATTTCAGACCCCAACGAGTTTACGCCGTTTACTTGAACTTTAACCTTTCTATCTTTCAGGTATGATCTTAGCAAATCAAGTGCTGTTTTTCTAATCCCATAGTGCTCCAGTTTCATCAGAAGTGTCTCATGGTTTACGCAATCGAACGCCTTAGAGAGGTCGCAAAAGATTCCAATGGCATCTTGTGCTTCTTCCCAGGCGTTAAAAATGTTCTTTATTAGGGTAACACCGGCGTCAGTAGTGCACCGCCCTTTGGTGAAACCGTACTGGTGTTCATGAAAGATGGAATTTTTATTAAAGTGACGTAACATTTGATTGAGCATCAACTTTTCAAACACCTTACTGAGAACTGGCAGAATTGACACAGGCCTATAATTGTTGGGTTCTTTACTATCACCGGATTTGAACAGTGGTACTACTTTACTATGTTTCATAAGATCTGGAAAGACTCCTTGGTCAACACTGGTGTTAAATATGAAAGCTAAATAGGGTGCAATGGTTTCGATAAAAGATCTACATACTTTTACAGACATTCCCCAGAGATCTTCTGTTGATTTAATTTTAAGATCTTTAAAAGCTTTTATAACAGCCTGGGGGTTTGTATGCTGAAACCTAAACTCCAAAGGGCATGCCTTTACATTCTTTTTAAGTAAGGCAGCAGAAAGCGTGGGGGATGAATTTAAAGCTTCAGTAGTTTTAATGGGAATATTAGCAAAAAAGTTTTCAAATTCCTGAGCTATTTCTACATCTGAGTTGATGGGGCCATGTGCAGTCTCTAAATTAAATTCAGTATTACGCTGTTTTTTCCTACCTGTTTCATTATTTATTATTTGCCAGGTAGTTTTTATTTTATCATCAGCTGATTTTATTTTATTGCTAATATAAAGAGCTTTAGCTATTTGGCACACACTTTTAAAAGTTTTTGAATATTTTGCAACATACTGATGAAAGTTTGTATTATTCATATGTTGCTTTAAGCCATAAAGTTCAAAAAGTTTTTCCCTGCTTTTACGAATACCTGGAGTCGCCCAGTCACTAAATAAAAAAAAACTACTATGAAGTAGGACTTCTATAATTTAATTCAAGTCGTCGACGCGATCTTGAAGTTCTCTGGAATATCGGCGTGGAGTCGTCACCGCTTTCGTTTGGTACGTATGCCTCGTCTATGAGATCATAATACGTACTTGAACTTGAAGTGTCTGAAACATTAGTGACCGGAGTTCTCGGTGTAGGAAGTATATCCTCATGAACATCATCACTTTCAGTTCTCACTTCAGGTTGACTTGTCAAAGGTAAATTAATTTCATTTTTATTTATGTTATTCGTAATTGTTTGCTGTGACTTTTCTTCATTATTATTTTTATTTGCACCTCCAATTGATGTAGTTTGCATAAGTCCACATTCGTCCGTGTGGATTAACTCTAGCAATTCCTTTGCCCGGGAGCCACTACTTGGAAAAGGTTGCCTGGTTTGTTTACCTTCCTTACAAACACAACTTTCTGTCTGTGGGGACAATTTTACACCGGTAGCACAGTTTGGTATTTTATTGACGTCATTAAAGTTCAGATGTCCCATACCCATACGCTGATGCCACAAGTAGGTATCTGCCTCTGTAGTAGCTGTCATTGCTCTGAGTTTACAATTGTTGACATTTAGTCTATAGGTATCATTAATAAGACTTGCACAAGCAACTTTCTTCCCATTTTGATTGTATACTGAACATCCTGTCTTATTAAAGTCCACTTTGCAGCCACTTTTTATTATTTTACTAACTGACAGTATATTTGTTGATAATTCTGGTACAAATAATACATCTCGAACCTGTATTGCACTGCTACTGCCATTCTCATTTGGTACCCATAGTGTTACGTTACCACACCCTTGAACGTGCAGCACTTTGTTGTCAGCAATCCTTATGCTGTGAACAGGCGGAGTAGTCTCATCTTCCAACCATTCCCTGTGCATGGTCATGTGAGTAGATGCACCAGAATCCACGTACCAATTCACTGAATCATTCAAATGCATGGCTGAAAAAGCAGCTATAAAACCATTTTTATTATCATTGTTTTTATTTTCAGCTTTATTTTTCTTGTGCCAACAATTTTTGCTCAAATGTCCGTACTTATTACAATAAAAACAACGGGGGCCTTTTGACTTTGACTGATTGGTTTTTGGGTTATTATTTTTCGAGTTTGTGTAAAATGCGGTAGTGTCAGATACTTTTACTTCTTGCAAGAGTTTAGTTTTGATCAAGTCTGCACTAATTTTTACACCCGAACTCTCAATCGCCATAATCATGGGCTTATAAACATCCGGTAAGCCCGCCAACATCAATGTCCCGAGCCACTCATCATCCACATTAAATGATATATTTCTTAATTTATGTGCTGATGACATTATCTTGTTGACATATTCTTCAACATTACTGGACGTTTCTAGTGTTGTATTGATCAAATCTTTTAATAAACCAACCTTCCGGAGAAGACCTGAATCCTGGAATGCGCGTGATAGATTAGTCCATACCTCTTTTGCCGTTTTGGCGTCTTGTATATGAACGTATATTATTGGATCCACCAATAATATTAATTTGGACTTAGCCTTCAAATCTTTCTTTGAATCAGCTACGGGTCCCTCTTCCACACACTCCCATAATTCCTCATGTTGTAAGTATGCTTTTACGGCAAAACTCCAACTCGACCAGTTATCACGGCCAGTAAGTTTTTGAATAGATAGCAATGAACTATTCGCTGACATTTTAAACAATTGCTGAAAAAGCTGAAAAGTCAAAAACAACGGCTAACGCGTGTAACTGTTTGAGGTTACGTCTTCTTGGTCAACTTATTATTTTAAACTGGTTATTTATACGGAATAACCTTACACAGGCGGCCTGGGCCCATAACCTGTTGAAATAGATTGAAACAACACTAAACCATTATTTAACATGGTATATTATATAAGGAGCACACCATTGACAGGACATGTTATAACAGAGTGACAGATAGAAAGAACTATATTAACAAAGTAATAAGGTTGCATTCCAACTTATATTCCAACACATAAAATAGGCAAATCGGTCCAGCGGTTCTCAATTGATGTGCTAACCAATGAACAGCATTTTATTTTTATTTATATGAATGTAGAAAGGAACAGACACCTGCTTCACTTATTCACTCTAAAGCGTTAGTTTACAAAATTCCAGTCCAACTTTCTTAAATGTAAGATTGCTGCAGAAAGCAACAAGTTATCTTATCAGTGCGTGGATTCAAGTAGTGTTAGTACAAAATCAGTAGGCATTGTTTCTGCGACACTGATTCCTATAGAACTTGCGTGATTCATATTGCAATTACACTATTTACAGATAACAGGGCAGACAGAGCACTAGAAAAGCATCATGGAACAAGGAACGTTGATGATTGTGTAAACGTCAGCGCGGTAGTTTGAAACGATTGGCATGCAATAGGCGTTCGAGCTGAAACCCCGATCATTGCTATGCGCGACACGGTCTGATAAGCCGAATAATTTATCAACGCATCTAGAAACGTGACTATCTATGTACAGATATTGTCACATTGTATGGGAATTTAATTTATGACTGTCTAAAATGTTTACTTCTAAGGCGTCAGGCAAGCGATCGAGTTTTCGCACAGCCAACCAGTTACTCACTAGTATATAAATAGTGCGGTCACATCTAGTTAAGCAGCTTTTGCTTCATTGGAGGGGTTAACAAGAACATCAGTAATGTTGACCACTCCTTGATCGTATTCTTTGATTTATTGATTTGTTTATTTATATCAACATTTATGTTAAGGAAGGAAGCTAAGAGGAAGTTTGCTTCTTAGTGGTAGTTAAGACAAGGTAGAAACTATTACTGTTTCCCTTAATATTTACAATTAAAGTGCAAGGAATTTTCATCTTAAGGAAGCAGTCTTTAGTAGCTATATTTATGTGTATTACCACCAGTCTAGGAAGCCTAACTTTAAATAATGTTAGCTCTACTTTGATGACGATGACGAAGGTTGCGTAGAAATTAAGGAAAGTTATATATGGTAGGTATGGTATGGTTAGTTATGGGTTTGGATATTGTTTTCAATAGAATGAGTCTTAAAATGATGGACTGGCTAGTTCAGTTTATGGAAACCTCTTTTCTGATACAGCTTACGAAGAAGACTATTATAGTAGTGTCCAAAACAATATACATATATGTACAATATTACAGATATCTTTGAAGTAGTTACTGATTCACTGATAATATGCGGTAGAATTGCAAGTGTAGGTAGGCTTGGTGAAAAACTGGCTTTGCAATCGTAATGTCTTGGATAAACTGTTTGTCTTAAAAATCACTTACTTGCGAGTTCGTAAGGCCGTTTAGACATAATATTAGATATGCAAATATGTCAAATGTCAAATAAAAAACGCAGAAGTTGCGTTAATTTATTCGAGAAAGACATAGTCAATCCAAGTCAGTAGTTCAAGGCAATGCTTTGACTATATTTAAACCAAACGATGCCAAAAACGTCACAATGATGTAAGTCGAGAATAAACACCACCACACTCCGGACAGAACCAATTAGCTTAATATCTAAGTTGTTATAAGAAAATTGTCTTTTGATGCAACAACAAGGAAACAGCTGCTCGCGTTACTGTATAGGTTACCTATTATGAGACACAATAGTTTGGGAGCATCGGACTAGAACTCGAACGTAACACTTATGACTGTTATGTCACAGTCGTATTAAGGTCGCTGGTAATGCGTCATCATTAAGCCACGGTTTTCGAGGTCTCACGAGAAAAAGAGGAACGAGATGGATTACTGTTCTACATTGATAATGTATTTTTAAATTATTCGTATTGAAACACCAATTTCGCACGCTATTATTTGGTTGGTCGTCGTTATGTAATGTGTCGGCATGTGGTTAGTTGACATTTGTTTGTTTAAGTTGGAGGTTGGACTTCATTTGATAACACACACACACATGTCTGGTGGCCCATTGACTTTGGATAAAACAATATTGAAAAAGTCAGTTTGTGATAAGTAGGTATATTTAATTATCAGAACTGTTTAGCTCTAATGAGCTTTAAGTAAAATGGGATTAACCTAACTAAGGTATGTTAAATTATATTGACATAAGGGTTTCACTTTCAGCAAACCAGGTTGTGTGATTCTTATTAAATCCTTTACAATAAGATAAATAGAGGCATATAGAGACCAAACGGTAATAACTAGTTATTTATAATATGTCTTACAGGGAGTGCACTGACAGGTACAGTGCACAGTGCAGGCAGGAGGCACGATCCTTATACGAGTAATAACCTTCTGGGTGCAAATCTATGTCCAATCGTGCAAGCCACAATAAACATCGTGTCAGTTTTGTTATGGTGTCGGCTAATGCGAATAACGTGACATAGGGAAGGTTACAGTTAAAGAAAAAACTAAATAGACATAACAGCCTCGCTCCAATAATTTTCTGCTTTTGTACTTTTGTTATAAACTTGAAATGACTTGAGGTCTATGTAATTTATCTATAATCTATCAAATTGATTATCAATTACATGATTTTAAAAGTGACTCGGTAATCAGTGTTAATATTCGAATTATCTGAATCATTTGTCCCAAAAGGCGTTGTTGATAATCGTAAAAATAACTGTAAAGTTATAATTAGCGTAGTTATATAAAAGGCAGTCAGCATTCGATTGTTGAGCGGATAGTAAAACTATAATGTGTTATTGTTTCCATCACGCAACGATCGGTGTGTCGCGATTACTTCAATACCAATGGCATCTGCGTATATTACAAACGTAGCAGATTAATGGCCATTGGCCAGTCAATCTGAGCCAAGGCAATACACTCACATGCAGGTAAACGACATTCTTGTAAAAGTCAATCTTGAAACCTTATCCTAACTTAATCTATTCGTAAATTTTAACGAAAATGGCTTGATTGCCTTGACATGGTTCAATCAACTATTTGTGACTAGATTTATTGGAAACTAAAAAAAGATGTGTTTCATTTCGTAATTTATTTTCGAAATAAAACACATATCGTCGAAAATCGCGGAGGAGTCATTTGACCAAGAATGAAAGCAAATGAGTTGAATCACAATATTTATTGAATGCAAATGTAAATAGTTCTGCCTTACATTTTGTTGACATTCTTTGCAAAATTATTTGGACCTTAGTAATGTGTGGAAACAAAAAACAAGCTGTAGCTGATTGGGAAGTACTTACGCTAAAATATCGCCAATAATACCCGAGCTACACTTTCTATGAACAGAACAGACAATACATTTATCTGATTAAGATAGAATAGATAGAAACCTTATTAGCTACTTTGTTTCTGTATCTAATCGAGTTTATATTTTGTGGAAATCGATGGACACGTCATAGAGGAAGGGTAAACACTTTTTAGTCCTATCACGTTTTGTTTTGCATTACAAACGATACGATGATTGTTGATTGATTCAGTTTACATATAAACTAGAAGTCGTATATCATTTTATATTGACACAAAGGGAAGTTTCTCTTTGTGTAATGTAACGGGTGTTTGAAAATATTTGCAGGCTCAGATTCGACATTTGTGGAAATAAGTGTTGGAAAACTGTATCGGAATTAGTATCTATGAGTTGGTTATCATACGGCAGTTATTATGATGTTTGCAGCTAAGTAATATATATTTAAGTTTGACCGTAATGGCTATATAACGTGCCATAATGAGTCGATAAGATCATAGATTACAAGACACGTAACTTTACTAACTTACTGTAGGTAATCGATACTTCAAGCATGTATTTTGTTTTAGAAGATGAATAGGTAGCTTAGTAAAGATCAATAACTTAAATATTTTCTTGTATTTATTTCAAGACTGTTCATTTGAAATGTCTGTGTGTGTAGTATTGAATACACTTGTGAGATTTGCCTTTGTCGCATTTGTGCCTTTTTCTATGCCAATTGTTGTGAAAGACAGTTTGTAATCGAACCGATTAACCCGGTTTTATCTTACACGGTTGTGTTCATCAAATGCCGTAATACAGAAGCGGTGCATTAAAACGCAGGGACGTAATGTTCTGCAACCGTTGTGCAACTCATTTTACATATTCACCTACTGCACTGCACAGCTGCCGTATCAAACGTTACCGTTGTGTAATTTACTATGAACTTTCACACTTCACCAGCTCTTCCTGGGGATCCATTGACAGAATCACGCATTAAAATGTTATTAAAACTAAATTATGTAGGTATCGATCGCAAGAAGCAGACAAAAAATAATTTCGCCCCGGTAACAAGCAGTTATGGTATAATACAACAAACCATCCATCATTTTAATACTATGATATTATCATCATGCAAAGTTCATCCTGAAACTGTACGAGTGCACTACCGCTTCCATCTAATTTATTATTAGCAAGAATTGATTTGGATCAGCAGACATATCAATTTCATAATATGCGGAAAACAGAGGTTTCTGAATTTCTAGAGCTTGAGCCAAAAAGTTATCATAGAGCACGGATTAGCATGATTTAGCATTAATTATTTAGTCTTCTCATTTGCGGACTAGAGGTTATCAAAACGCAGTTCGTAATATCAAGTTAGCCGGCTTTAAAAATCAATGAAACTCAGGAAATTATGTGTTAATAAGCACTAAGTGTAATCAATTATGTTCACAGCTTTCTAATAACAGTTCATCGGTTGTATCTTCCAATTATTGACTGAGAACTTTAATAACAAACTGTGTAGTTTCCTGTCATTCAACTGTGAATGAATGGACGATGAGAAAATTTGTGGAAAATATAATGAAGACGTTTGTGGAGCGGCTCACGTAACGAATGCATCGTTCGCGTTTGAAATGACGCATTGATTAAATCACATGCTTAGCGCCTACCAAGTGTACTACGATGTATTTTAATTATAGCATTTTCTGTATTTTCGAAGGTTCTAGTTATTAGAAAGCGATGCGTTTTGCAAGCGGCAGGCCGCTGCGGGCCCGCCGGTATCGACGGCTACTTGCTTAATGTATGTAACGCACGTGCTTGGTGTGTGGAGCACTCGCCACCAAGGCTTCGCGACAACAAATATTGAGTAACTGCCGACCGTGATAACGATCTATTGATATTTTCAATTAAGTGCAATCATGCACATCTGGAAGCTAATCCTTCACAACCTGTTGCGAGATTGTCACCGTATTAATCGTGGTTGATAAAGGCTCTACCTTCTCGTTTAACAAGTGATCGGTATTGATTTTAATGAGGAAGTACATATCAATGATACAGAACTCCGTTTTACAGGGACTTCCGAACGAAAATTCGTAAAATGTTATCCACAATCTCAAATTTTTATTGATAAAAGGCCCGGAATTTATGGATTTCTAATTAAAAAATATAAAAATAATGTAATTTGTTTATGGCTTACAAAGCTTTCAAGCTACAGGCGTAGTCTAATTCTCAAGCTCTTGTATTCATTTTGTAAAATCACACAGAACATATTCTATCCTATACGAGTCAGGATGCACCAATTTTCGAGCACGCTCTTGCATTCTCTTAGTAAGATCATAATGACAGCTTAAACTTCTGAGTCAGAATGTTATTTTATTTATTTTGAAAACAATACTCTCTTTTAGCACTAATCGGGTAAAAATGGCCCCCAATTTTTTTATATACAGGGCCCATGTAGATCTGGCTACGCCACTGGACTGAAGGGACATATTTCAAGGGAATGTAGTATTCATGATAATGAAGATATTTACAATCTCTCTCTCTCTCTAAGAGCAAGCTTCGCTCCCAGTGCATGTACAGTACATGCACTGGGAGCGATAGAGAGGCACGATCGGATGTTTTCTTATGACGTTATCACGTAAAATTATCGTCCGTAAACAAACCGACTTTACAGACAACCAATGTTTTTTTATTAATGTGTTACTCAAAATGTTTTATTATGTGTATTTGTAGGTAATAAACTATTGAACTAGCTGAATAATCTTATTAAAAGTACGAAATGTTTTTGCTCTTTGTATCCTAAAAGTGCAACAAACCTTCTAAATTATGCTTGACATTGACTGCACCCTGCTTCCAGCATACTCACTGCCCTAAGCATCTCTTTGACGACGTGACATAACGCTCCAGAGTCACAAATGTTACAAGAAAGCAGCGAAAATGATTTTCGCAAGAAATAACATCGATTACGGACTGTAATCTCTACACGTATGTTTCAAAACGTACTAAAATGCTTTTGGTTTTAGGTTTTAATTTTTTAAATTTCGAACAAATATTTCTTGCAGGTTCAACCAACATTTAATTTTTTTTGTGGCCAGTCCTGTTTTTTCTTAAATAAGTCAATATAGTTGGCATGTGTTTCCTAGACTTTGATGAGTAGTGTTATTTTATTTTCTTTAAGTATTTAGAACTAAATGATAAAAAAAACAGGCGACTTTTGTTTTGATAAAAACATGTTCAAAGTAATGATAAGAAGTTCGCATGATAAACAGTGAACAGCCTTTCGCAATGAGGCCGATAAATGAAGAATAGCGAGTTAACGTAATGATAGTTTTGAGTGATTACGTAGGAACTTGGAAATTGATTGCGGTTTGCATTCAGGCGTAGATGGTTTTTTCATGATTCGCTGTAGGTATTGGTTACGAACTCGGAAACAGTTCCTCGGAATTATAGGCCTGCGAGTACCTATCTCTTGACATAACGTCGCAGGCGCCGCCGACTTTGGTATTGTTTTTTTATTATTCTGACATTGGACGCAAAATCTGGTTTCGTTTTCGTATCGGCATCATGCAGAGAACTACTTCCTACTCTTACTTCCAAAATTTAATTTGAAGAACACACGGTTTTTTTCTTAATATTTAATTAAAATTGTGGCAAAGATTAACGCGGATTATTTTTTAGAAACATTCTGGTTTTGGTTTGGTCTGTTTAATTATAAATAAGGTCTAGGTACCTATCTTCATAAGATTTCGTAAAGTACCTATTTGCTGAAATGTGCACATAGTATAATTTGTAAATTAATAACGTCAGTGCGGAAAAGTGTTATTTCCATGAAAGTTTTAATAGGTTGCTATACTGTTCTAATTAAGTAAATAGTTGTCAGTTATTTGTAATTTATTTGTGTTGTTAGCAAGTTAATTATTTTTTATTCATTTCTTTGTACACACAAAAAGTACTTTGGTTTTTTTAAGTTTATTTGCAACGATAAATTTATGGCTGTAACATCGAGAACTCGTTACATATTTCACGTTTAGGTGCGCGGTAAACATACGCGGAATAATGAATATGTGTAATTACTGAACAGTGAAGCTATTCTTTAGTTCATTAAACCATACGTATTTCATAACAGCTACGATAAATAATTACGTAGATTTTCTTACTCACCCAAGATCCTGCAATTAGTTTGTTTGCCGCTCGCTCCCAGATTTCCCGCTTTTCTCAGCTGTTTGTTTCACCGCTGAAACGGTCGTGTGCGACACACGAGGCTCACATAAACAACCACGGGTTGAGACTGACAAAAGCCCGTTACTTAATAGTTTTATATAACAATCAGTCGAATTTACTTGTAGTTACACTTTGAATAGGAATGGCTTTAAATGGAATCACGTAATTTCGGAGCGTTTCCGAGTGTTGTAATACAGGCGAACGTACGCGCGTGCGCGGTTCGGGAAAGTGCTTCGTGGACTGGCTAGCGACCGCGCCGGAGCGGGCGCTGCCAGACCGGCTGCAGGCGCCGCACCACTTTCATTGTACCTAGTGTGCAACCTGACGAACCGCGAGAAGTGGTTTCAGTTAAAAAACATACGTACGTCAATGGTAACACAGCCTTTATTTCGTTGCTATAAGGGCGGTTTTCGGAGTTCAACAGTTGACGTACAGTTGTAATTTATTTTATTGATTGATGTCTAGATATATCAAGATCGTGAAATTGTTTGATAGCGATCTCTAGTGCTGCATTGTAAATGTTAACGCTTAAGTGCACCGATGGTCAGGGAGACAGGTGAAATGGCTATGAATAAGAAAGTCTGTGCAAATGTTTAGATTTCATGCAGCTTGGTTTATGATGTAGGTGCGCATATCTATGGCGTAGAGCTTTTCTAAATGGAAATTATAAGTTTATTGATGCTTCTTTTTGTGCTTGTTGTTTTGTTGCTAGCGTCTACTTGGGCAAATGATGAACTAATGGCGGGCCACCAGCACAAATTAAAAACATAAAAATAGCCAAAAATGTATTCCCCTAAGACGACCCACTGACCCTTATACTAGTTTGAAGTATGGCACTGGATTGTGCTTACAATCTTTTTAAAATTTAGCTCAAATTTGCACCATGCACCGCACAGCGAGCGCACTTAGTACCTAAAGCGCTCAGACCAACAAAAAAAGATAGACAGCGCGCCGCGAACATTAAAAGTGAAGCCACCTTTTTATCTATGTGTGTATTGAAGAGTTGCCATTTGTTAAATTTTTTCCCTATAATTTGGGGATATTTGTGAGGGTAGGAACTAGTATAATATTGTACGAGTATTGTTGAGTATGGTATAGTACCTCAATTGTTTAGATTTTAGAAGGTAGAAGTAGAAGATATTTAAAAAAAAAAAACTCATATTTTCAATCAACTTTATTAAATATTATTATATTATTTATTTTTAATTTCATTATTAATTGGAAACCTAAAATATTAAATACATATAAAAAGAAAATGGGAATATAACTCGAAGTAAGAAATCATATTTATATGTATAGATTAATTGAAAGGGGAAATTTTAAATCGTCTTATGGCAACCCCCGCACTTTATGTCACTGCTTTCGTTCGTTGAGGTTTTTTGTTCCAAGTAACCTAAAATTCATAGATAAATAATAAAGAAACGATGTAATTTCAAGTACTTACAAGTGAAAAGCGATTCCGTGAGACTTTTTGTGTGGTTTTGCAACTTTTCACTACACAGGAAGGCATAATTATATTTTTTAAATCTATGTTATCTTGACGACGACTTGTGACAAACTAAGAGCAATGAGCATGGTTTTAGTGTAGGTGTGTGCGTGAGCGTGTATGTTTACTTGCAGGAGCACGGTTTTGTGGCTTCACTTTTGATGTTTGCGGCGCGCTGTCTATCTTTTTTTGTTGGTCTGAGCTAAAGCGCGATTAAAATTTATATTATTTGTAAACCTCAGCAATATTTTTCCTTCATGTACGAGGGAATATTTTTGCTGGCGGGCCACTGGCGTATTGCTGGGGGGCCGCATGCGGCCCGCGGGTTGCGGTCTGTGCATCCCTGGGCTAAAGGAATGAGATTTAGCATGTCTTGATTGCTTTAAAGATTATAATATTAATATTTGGCGTAGATAAGTGAATAAAGCTGTAAATAGTTGTTGGTTGGGTACCGTTCTTCTGTTATCCAGCGTCGGATTTGGATCGACATGATGCAATATTTTTTTTTTATACTCTTAATCCATAGCAAAATCAGCAAAAAAAAACTTCGTTTACTAAAACTGTAACTAAATAACTTAAAAAGAAAATAGGAAAATGCATCGTGGCAGCGTAGATAAGGGTTAACCGCAAATAGAATTTGGACAATATTTTGTTGTCTTTACCCATAGAAATGTAAATTAGTCTGTCTTTATAATAATAATAATGGTTTATTTACCCATATAGTAGGGGGTAACCATCAGAGCTGATAAAAAAATGACGAACGATAAAGCCTTCTTAGCCTTGACACAGTGGCTCTAGAGAAATGAGATCGTTGTAACGTTTTGGGCAGTTAATTACGATAATTAGGAACATCATTATCGTTAAATGAAAAGGTGATGAGATGATGTTCTTAATGTAATTTTAAATTAACTTGTTATTTATCTTTTCAACTTTTAACTCAAACCCAAAGCATTTATTTCAATTAAACCAATTACAGGCACTTTTGAATTGTCAAGGGGTCGGTCAGCCAGAAAGATGAAGCTAGATGCCCATTCCAAAGCGTAGGTACCTATGGAGAAGAACGGAAAAGAAACTCCGTGGACACTCTTTTAAATCAAAATAATATGGATATAAAGTCTTGGTTACATTATTCATGTTAAAAATTATGCATGTGAGAACGATGCAGAACGTCAAATTGATCTTTGCACATATTCACTCTACATTTCTTAGTTCAGCTTTTCAGCGCCCGAGTTTAAGGCTGGTTTTCCTGTCACGCTGACCGCACGCTGACGGTCGGCGCTGATGGTTCAATATGTATGTAGTTATAGGTAGCGTTTTTGAGTCGCGCTGACCGCTCAGCGCTGACGGCCGTACATATTGATCCATCAGCGCCGACCGCCAGCGTGCGGTCAGCGTGATAGGAAAACCAGCCTAAACACCTGCACCTATTTTTTTTTTTAAATATTGTAGCTAAAAGCCAAGCGTGCGATAATCTAGTACCTAGCTGGTCTATGAGAAAAGCTCTACGTTGTTTATATAAGGAGTGGTAAGATTATTCAGCTGATAGGTATAGCAGAAACTAATTATTGGATGACTCCAGAGAGTTAAACAACTCCCAGGAGATATGTAGTTAATTAGTTATGAACTTCTTACCAAGCAGATAGTTAGTATTAGGTATCACTTTTGTTCGAATGTGCAGTCTTTGTAAAAGCACTGCAACAGCTTTATATGCCTAAGTTGTAACGTAATGTCCAACAAGTGAGCAGAGGTGAACATGATCAGTGGTGGCCCAGTGGTAACGGCCGCGACTTGCGAGTTGTAGGTAGGTCATAGGTTCGAATCCAGATAGGCTATTTACTTTGTGTAAACTATTTCATCACCACTGCTGTCAAAACGGTGAAGGAAAACATCGTGAAGAAACCGGCATGTACTAGAACCAAAAATTCGAAGACATGTGACATCTACCAACCCGCACTGGGCCCGCGTGATGGATTATGGCCCAGTCCTTCCCACAGAGAGCAGGCCTGTGTCCCGGCAGTGGGAAACTTATAGGCCTATTATACTATCTATGTCCTACAAGTTCAGAATTTGTCTAAGTTTCCTAAATAGTTATATAGGTATCTACTCAGCCTCCTGAGCGTTACCACATAAGTCTTTTTCGCAAGATGATATTATGTACCAGTATGTTTCAGATACATTTCGTAAAGCTAGACCAGACAAGTCCTCTCTATCTATTCTGCAATACGTAGGCAGACGTAATTATTATTAAGCAAAAAGAAGACCAGAGATTCATTTGCCAAACTGCGCGGACGCACGCGGTGCAGTTGGTTTAACACTTCCAGTATTTTTGCTATAAACGCCAGTGTTTGTTATATAATATAAGACGTACCTCCTACATATTGCTACAGCTATTATCTGTCTAGCCCAACCTGTTTGCACGCAATGTCCAATAATTTGTTGCAACAATCTGATAAATGGCGCCAGTCTGCAGTTAAAAATTGCAAAATTTTGGTTAGGTCACTGTTCTCAAATCACGCTCTTTTTATATTGCCTGTTACTGTCTCAATAAAATATTAATACACGAATTGTATTAATAATGTACGTGCATGTATGAAGTAATGCAAGCATTATTATACTGTAGCTATTACAGATGTTTATCTAAGTATATATGTTACGGCTAATAGCCGAAGTGTGGCTACATCTAGGTGTAGCCGGAACGTCGACGGAGCCCAGCTATGCGGGGCTCCTATTTCTTTGTGAAGGGTTTATAGTAACCTAACCAAACCTAACCTCGGGGTGCCCTTCGCTCGCTTTTGCATCCTACCGTCGCCTATCGACCGACCGCAACCATGCAACCGATGTCACCAGAAGTACACACGAACCGCATGTGGCCGGCTGCACATAGTTTTACCCGGCTAAAACATGTGTCGTCGCACTTTACCCGGCTAAAACTAGGTGTAGCCGCACTTCGGCTATTAGCCGTGACATATAATAATATTGAAAGTCCTGACTGACTGATATATCAACGCACAGCCTAAACCGCTGGTCCTAGAGACATGAAATTTGGAGAGTGTGTTCTTTGTGAATAGTAGGTATGCTCTAAGAACGGGTTTTTCGAAATTCCACCCCTAAGAGGGTGAATGGGGGGAGGGTAAAATTTCACGCGGACGATGTCGCGGGCAGAAGTTAGTATCAAATAATGTAATGTAACCGGAAATTAGTTATTAATTAATGAATTTATAATTTATGTATGTACCTTTGCATATTACATTTTACTTTAAAGGTAATTAAAATAGGTACCTACTCTCTACCTACCTATTTATCTGCTATAAATAGCAATTTTATTGTTACCTACCTATCAATTTAACTTTCTCTTGTTTTAATTTTCAAATATCTTATTAAAACAACCTAGAAATTACTTTGAAATGCGTTGTCGTAATACCCTACTTACTTAATATTAGTATAGTGCTATGCTAAAGGCTAATTATAGTTACTTATGTCCAAATTGCTGTTAAAAGATCATAATGCTTGCTATTACATGAGATGCTTACTTATGATGATGCTAATTACGTACCTTATTTAAAACATTTACGTAGGTGCGGACAGCCAAAAATGGTTCTTAGGCGCTAAAGTTGTTGCGTGATCAAATTCATCAAATACCTACCTAATGGCTCTGGCGGTGTTGTGGTATAAAGGTAATGGTGCGCTTATTACTGATTTATGTCAAAGGCAAATTCACATAATATTTGCTCCACATTCTTAGAGTACCTAATTATGTAAATTTGTAAATGTTGATATCGCTTACAGTTAACCCCATCCATAATCGTCTTTTCATCTATTGACTAAAATGGTGTTATTGAATAATGGTCTCTCACTCCACAGTCTTAAAAACGACAAGGATAGGTGATAATATTTTTTTAAATGTTTATGGCCAATAACCATACCGCATTAATGACTTGGATTCTATAGTTTATGGGCATTGGGTAGGTATTTTCAAACTAGGTCTTTTACCTCAAGTCTGTAGTAGAGACAGATGCGCAGGAAGAGTTACCTAAGTTAACATCAATTATAGGTGCTACCATTATGGCACCTGCCTACAATTAGCGTTCTATTTGACTCTTAGATTGTGATTATGTGTGTTGAGTGCGAGTTGTAAGTATTCCAGTGAATGTTACTAAAGTCCGACCGTGGCAGATTTGGCAAAGATGTAAACAACAATGGCCGCTCGAAATTGAATAAAATCGATAAACAAGGGTTTTTATTTTAAGTAATGTTAGTTTTCGTCTAAATCTCCGAGCTAACTAGACGAAAACACACATAAAAGTACTTAAAATAAATACCTACTCTTGTTTATCGATTTTATTCAATTTCGTGTGGCCATTGTTGTTTACATCTTTGGAAAATCTGCCGCGGTCGGACTTTAGATGGTTTAGAAGTCAGTGTTAACTTTGTGTTATCTCAAATTGGTCAGCAGCTGGACACAGGGCATTTCTTAAACTAAGGCCAGGACCTATTGCCTGTGTTTAGTTACCCGATTAGTAAACTACACTCATGGCAACTTTATATTTCTCATAAAAAACGTGTGCGAACATTTTTCAGTAAATTTTGCTAGCCACGCGGGTTCCAGGTACTTAATTCCTTAAGCGTGTACCTACCTACTGCACTGGGCCAGTGCAGTAGGTACCAGCACAAGAGCCATAGCAACGTACCTATGTAACGAGGAATGTGGGTAGATACAATTCGTTGGTACAAAAATCTCCCTACACATTATACTCGTCACCTGATGTAATTTTCTGTAAATTTTGTTTGTTTTACAAAACAATTAGAGTGGTAAGTACTTAATGATTATCTACTGCTATAGACAATGTTGTCATGTAGGTAGGTACAGGTCATCATCATCATCATTTCAGTCGAAAGACGTGCGCTGCTGGACATAGGCGTCCCCCAAGCACCTCCATTTCACCTACCTACATAATAATAATCAATTTCAAAAAGTTTCTAAGCATCGCGAGTTAACCAGTTTTTGAAATATCTAAGCACCTACTAATGTTTTCCATCTGACCTCCTATATACCTGGTATTCGAATGGTATGTAAATAATCTAGACTTCATGTGTTCAACCATTAGGAAACTGTTCGAGGAAGAAAGTGTCGGTGACATAACATACTTACATACATAATCAGCCTATAATGTTCCCACTGCTGGGACACAGGCCTCCTCTCAGTGAGAGGGAGTGGACCGTAATCCACCACGCGGGCCCAGTGCGGGTTGGCAGATGTCACATGTCTTGGAATTTTTGGTTCTAGGACATGCCGGTTTCCTCACGATGTTTTCCTTCACCGTTTTGAGAGCAGTGGTGATGATATAATTTACACAAAGTAAAGCGCCTGACTGGGTTCGAATCTACGACCTACAACTCGTAAGTCGCGGCTGTGACCACTGGGCCACCACTGCTCCGTGTCGGTGATTGTTGGTTAATACGAGAGGTCAGGTCAACGTTAACCATATATTATTTTAATAATCGGTCTCTTCACTAAAGGAATTCTTGCCTGACACGTAAACCAAAGATTTGTTTTCCTTATGCAAGGTTTATTTGAAACTAGCTTTTGCCTGCGACTTCGTCCGCGTGGAATAATGACTTCCGGAAAAAAACAATTTATCCCCCTTTTCTCCCCGTTGGGAGGGAATTTCCAAAAATCCTCTCTTAGTGGTAGCCTAATCCTCCCAACAAACACACATGCCAAATTTCAGCTCTCTACTGCCAGTAGTTTCGGCTGTGCGTTGTCTGTCAGTCACTCAGTAACGGAAGAGTTTTATATATATAGATATAGAATCTATATCTATATATACAAAACTCTTCCTTAAAAACTAAGCGACTACACGCTAAGGGCACCCCCTGTGGGGTACGGACCTCGGCTTAGGGCGTCGCTGGGGGGGGGGGGGGGGGGGGGGGGGGGGCAGCAAGGGACAGGCTGGATCGGAATTATTTAGGGGCGAATTTAATACTACAGGCTCAGCGGCGCGGGCTGGCTCGAGCAAGGGTCGGGGAGGAGAATTTACGGGGCGTCGCGACGGGCGTCCTCGACGGCGAGGACGGAAGGACGGTTGTCGGGTCGTGTTTTTGTGTCTCTTAATGGTGCTGGTGGCTTTCCTGCTCTCCTGTAAGAGGGTAGTGGCGTCGTCGGGGATGGTGAGGGTATGCCTTGGTCGGCGAATCCTACTTATGCGGGAGGGAGTATATCGGGAGGCCGCCGCAATCAGGGCAATTGGGGTGCTTTATAGCAGAGTCGAAGAAACGCTTGGCGAGGCGCTTCATGAACTGCTGGACGGTGTGAAGTTCGCGTTTGGATCCCCCGCCCTTTTATACCTCCCGCCGCAAGCCGCGTCGAGCGCGGCGACCGTTACACAAAAATAATTCTTATAGCATGATTCAGTACCTATTCATGCGCGATGGCATATTAGCGTATTTCATGTATAACTTTGGTATTTCTGTACCGATTTCTATGATTATTTTTTTATTAAATAGGTAATAATGTTAACATTTTTTAATTAGGGATGAGTGAGAGTGTTATAAACGTAAGAGTAGACAAATATAATCAGAAAGCTCCGAACTGCTAAGCTATCGGGAGTTACACGTATTATTGTGAGTCAACCATAAAAGATAGACATTTGCTGTCGTGGAATATTTTTTATATAATTTTAAGGAGAACATTTCCGTCATACATGATTTCTGTGTAGCTTTAACCATTAAGGCTGCACACGCGACGGAATCTTCAAAAATGGAGTAAGTTCTCCTGTTTTCCCAACATTTCCCTTCACTGCTCTGCTCCTATTAATCGTAGCGTGATGAAAAGTATACTATAACCTGCCCAGGAGTATGAAAAACAATTGTGCCAAGTTTCGTTGAAATCCGTCGAGTGGTTTTTGTTTCTATAAAGAACATACAGACAGACAGACAGACAAAAATTTTACTGATTGCATTTTTGGCGTCAGTATCGATCACTAATCACCCGCTGATAGTTATTTTGGAAATATATTTCATGTACAGAATTGACCTCTCTACAGATTTATTATAAGTATAGATAACTGAAAACCGCATAATTATGAACAACTTTTACTATGGCAACTATCCTGAAATCGTGAAAATCTGCTGTTCCGTACATTTTATAGAGTTATGCGAACATAACTGTATGTAGCAGCTCATTATTTTTTATAGATGCTCATCATTAGCAAAATGATGGGGCAGATGACGGGTTTACAAGTGCCAGGGGCAAGTTGTTTCGGCACGAAAGAGATAACAGTAAATGTGAAATCGCGCTGTTTCAGCAGCCATTTAAATGACTTTTTGAAGACGTGTTTGTTTGGTTTTCGCTTGGTGGTAGGTACTAGTCACTTGTAACGTAAGTAGGTATTGTTTTTGTCAATTTCAATCAATTTTACAGCTATTTTGAATGTGCTACGCTACAGCTATACAGGGTGACATTTTAATCACCGTTTTCCTCTTTAGGGGTCATTGTACTCATCATTATGAACAACTATAACTATGGGACCAAACGTGAAATCGCGAAAAAAATTCAGCTGTTCCCTACATTTTGAAGAGTTATGCGAACATAAATGTAGGGAACGGCAGATTTTTTTTTCACGATTTCACGTGCGTATTTGCGGTAAACATGTCGTCGAAAAAGAACACAGACTCAAACAAGTTGGGGGAAAGTAGTGTCTAATCCAAGGTCTGCCTAGGTAATACAGAAGTGGTGTAAACATACTATTAGCATTTTGCCCGCGACTTTATCCGCGCAGATTTTGTACTTCCCCCTTCTTTAAAGGGTAGTTTTGGAAAATTTTGATCACGGTCTTTTAATAATAAGTTTCAAATTCATCGGACCGCGAGATACAAACTTGAACACCCCCTGAAACCCCTATTGGAGAGTAGTTTTGAAAAACTAATACAATAAAGCATTTTTTTTTACTTAGGTAGGTACCTACTCATTCGCAAGTTTCTTTCTAAACCTAAAGAATTAGATTTTTCGTATAAATGAATTCGCCCGTTTTCTTCCTCTTGTATTATCAAGATAGTCAGTCGTCGACATCCAACCACATCCAAATCCATTTTGTCCAAAAATAAAAAGCAAACTTTATACATAAAACTTTTACTTTGTACATTATGTGGATAATTTCAGCCAAGTGTGATCATATTGTCGGTGGTCTCGGCATGTAGTTGGTGGTTGCTCGAGGTGGACGGGGCGACCACGTGGTGTGGTCCCACGAGGCAGTACTGCAGGTTGCATCCGGTGTCTACCGTCGCTCCGGTGTATACCACGCAGTCTTGAAGAACACAACTTGAAAACAATAATTTTTTATCATTAATGTGTTTTTTTTAAGCAGGTCGAGTTTTCGAACCTCCTCATGGAAAGTGTTTATAGCTGCCAATAGACACCTTAAAGAGCTAATCATATATTGTACAGGTGTGCATAGATAGTAAAATTACAGAATTTTACTGGCGAAAAAGGCATGGGGGTAGGTAAATCCCCAGATGACTTGTTCCGAAAAGTTCTACTGCTGTCCGCCGTCGTGCATGTTTAGTAATTGACACTAAAATTATTTACCTTGAGTGAGGCGTTTTGTCCATGCTAGGTGTGTAAATACTAGCTTCACTTATTTTTTATGCTAAGCAGCTAACTAGCGCCATCTAGTTTTAAACTAGACACAACAATGGTGTAAGCAAAGTGATCTAATATACTATATTTATCGAGGGGAAGAACCTATTTAGAGGTCTATTCAAACCTAAGCGGTATGCGCTGCCGCTGTGGGTAGAAGTGCATACTGTGTGGATTTCGCTCAGGTATTTGGTATCAAGTTCCGCTACTAGAGCGTCAAATCGGCTTTGGTGTGAACAGTCATATTACTGCATATCCTCTTAGTTTTCTCTACCGCAGACGCTAGTGAATACCGCTTAGGTTTGAATAGGCCTTAACTTTCAACTCATGCAAATGTTAAATGACCTCATCACAATCATTTTAATTGTTCACAAAAAATATAGCTTACCCTTCTTTGATAGTCACATTGTTCATTAAAATACAGTTACTCAATCTAACTTTGTTCTCGACTGTACAATTGGCACCAATGAATGTATTCTTGATTGAAGTCTTCTCACTGACAAGGCTTTTTTCTCCAACTGTACTAGACTCATCAATTTGCTTGGTTTTCACTTCACTGTCGGGATGGAATCTTTCAGTTATGGGAGTTCCAGTTAATTCTTCCCACTTTGACAATATCTAGAATTTTAAGAAAATATACTGGTATTACAATTATAATTATTTCAAAGATTACATTAGTTACTTCAGAATAGTGAATCATTTTAATGGAACATTGTAGTAGGTACCTAATAATCTTGCTTCATGCATGGGTTATGATTTAGATGATCTAGTTCTGAATAAGACTTGGCCATACAAATGTTAATGGAAGGCTAAAATTATTTTTAATTTCTCACCTTATTATTTGATAGGTAAAAAGAAGAAAGTGTATTCACTCTTACACCAAATGTGTTCTTACTTGGTACATGGGCATAGCATCTCAACAAGTCATTGTAGAAGATACCTTTACTGCCTAGTTTATGATCACTGTAAGCTGTTATCTCTCTTATTTTACTCTCATAACCATTTTCTACTGCAAAATCAAATATATCTTTTATGACTTCAAAATTTTTCTCCGAAGTGCCCTTTTTCTCTGCTGTGTTTTTAGGCTTTGACAATTGCTTTTTCACTATGTGCGGTATTAGTTCTCCTTTAATAGATGTGAATTTGTCAGATTCTACCAGATAGTTTACCACCCATTGCTTCATCACATACACATGGGCATCTAACAGTCGGCTATACATACTTATTGCATCAAATTTTTTTACTAGCATTCTGGGTATTGTCACATTTTCCTCAAAGTCACTGGCACTGGCCAAAAAGACAAGTCTTTGTGTTTCTTTATCAATGCAAACAAGATCTCTGTCTGGTTTAGCCTTAGTTTTTGGTCCTGGGAGTTCAATCCATTCTTCTGGGCCATTGTTAAAGAATAATGTAGTGAGGGCAGCATCATACTTTCTATGAACATTCAAGACTTCATTGAGGTTGATGTTAGTGATGAGATCTCCTGAGATCACGAGTAGGTCAGTGGTCACTCTGCTACTGATATGTTTCAGTGAGTTTGCCGTGCCCCAGTCCTCATCCGAAGGGATTACTATTAATTCATATTTAATTTTCAAAGGACATTTTTCTAGTGCATTCAAAATGTTAGACTTATCTTCATCCAATACAACCACAATTGTTTCTGAAAAAATAAATTTTATATGATGGGGCCACCAACCCGCTATGGGCCCGCGTGGTGGATTACGGCCCACTCCCTCTCACTGAGAGGAGGCCTGTGTCCCAGCAGTGGGAATATTATAGGCTGATTATGATGATAGGGGATTTGAAAACTTTAATTTTTTTTTAATATTGAAATGTTAACTGATTATTAAATAGATTTAAAAAAATAGAATAAAAAGCACCCCTAAATAAATAAGAACAAAAACGTACCTTGAAACCCGATTTTCTCGAGCAAGTTCAATGAGTACCACAGCACAGGGTACGGCCCCACAGGTAGAAGACACTTGGAGACAGAACCACCAACATCAGGCAATCGGGAGCCTCTCCCTGCAGCCAGCACAACAGCTTGAAACTCAAGTATTTTATGCATTCTTACAAACGTTCAATCTTGCTGAAAGAGAAATATAAAATACCACTTAGTACCTAGCTATTAAAATATAGAGATAGACAATTAAGTTAGTGTTGAATTAGTTTACCTTTTAAATGAGGCAGCAGATAAAATCAAAACAGTTTTCGTATAGTTTTCATGATATCATTCATAACCCCATAAAATTCCACAATCTTTTTGCAGTTTACGTCAGACGGATACGTCAAAATGACAATGACACTCACACTAAGTGTTGCTATCGTAAAAATCTGAGCTGCCGTATATCACAGTCTGGTTTGATACTAAATTGCCGATAAAAAATATCTTTTCCTCGTTTGTTTCTCGTTTCTACTACAACCCGTTCTCGACTTAACTGTGCACCTGGCGCTGTGACGTTCTTCTGTTTGAAAAATTTTTTTTTCATCAGGCATCGGTATAGTTTTTATCCTAATGATAGATATAATAAATATAAATATTTCGCGCATAAACGCATTCCAGCGAGATGCACACTTAAGTCGGACGGGCAGTACCTCAGATTAATGTTTATCTAGACTCTAGAGAATACTTGTCCTTGCTTCTCATTTTGTCGCACTCGTAGGTACAGATTACTAATATGTAGGTAGTACTCGTAGGTGAAACAGTTCTGTTACATTAGTACGTATGCGTACGTGGTTTCATTTGCAACCTTTTCATTAATTTGTAACCAAGGCGCAAGAGATGCCGCTTTGGCGTTACGATTACAACTTCATGTTTGTTGTAGTCGGGATTTTCCTGGATGTGCTCATAAAATTACCTGTGTACGTTTCGTTTCATTCATTACGCTAGTGAAAAACGTTTTGTTGCACCTATAGTCAATTGCCGTATTTTGTGATATGGCAATGAGAGGACTGCCGTATGCCGTATTTTTCTGAAATAAAATCGTGGATTGCCGTATACGTATCAATAACAAAGTTGCAGACACTTTACATGACAACGGCAGCAAGCAGCCAAGCACAGATAATGTACCTATGTGTAACCTATGTTACTTGGGATTAGTAAGTACTTTCACTTACTACTTTCTTTCTTTTTTGTACTAGACCGTTTATGGTTTCAGCTGCATCAATCGGCCACTTGCCGCCACTGAGGTTCTTACGTTTCCATTACTTTGACTTTTCACTTTTCCGGAGCGTACCTATAGTTCGAATACGGTTGAAAATTCGAAAAAAAAATAATTAGAATTTTTTCCCTACGATGCACCGTTTTTGAGACGAGAACCCAAAAGTGGGAACTTTGAGTCCCCCCCACTCCAGCTCACCTTCTAGACGTCAGGACTTTTAGTATGTTCACTTCCTAAGCAGCCTGTACAAGCATAGATGTACAGACGCCAGCACATCAACCTACACCTAACTGTCAAGTTTTCCCAATCAACATTGAACCTTATGCTTTAGCGATAAAGTTGAAAATCTATTACAGAAATCTGACAGATTGTAGTAGGTTGATGTGCTGGCGTCTGTACAAGTTTCTGAATAAATCGCTTAGGTCCCTGCCATTAAGGGTAGGTACTCGTATATTATGTTGTGTTGTCCTTACTCGCGTACTCTACAACTCCTTTATTGACTGGACTTTATGTCAAAATTTCAGTTAAACCTCCGAAGCGGTGGTAATATTACCACTGCTTCGGAGTTACGAAACCCCGGTTTCCTTGACGGCCGAAGCGGTGGTACTATTACCACCGCTTCGGCCGTCAAGGAAACCGGGGTTTCGTAACTGACCACATGTATTATAACTTTGTAATATTATTGTAAAATGTAAAAAAAATACTTTGCCTACTTACCATAGCTTTTCCAAAAAATACTAAGTATGCAATAGAAACTTATATTTGCCGTCGATAAAAACAATACTGTGCATGCATACATTTTAATATTAATCCCAACTACGGAACCCTTCACTGTGCGTGGTCCGACACGCATTTGGCCGGTTTTTTAATACATACATTATATTTTAATAAAAAATAAATAAAAGAGCGTACCTAATTCATAATTTTCTACTTTGCCCAGCCATATCCAAACTATGATGGGTTTGGCTTCCAGTTTATCCGGATGCCGCGGAATACCTACCAGTAGGAATTTCCAATTATTAGAGCAAGGTGTTGTATAGCGAGTTGGAGTTTGTTTTGGTAACAGACAGTTGCAGCGGCACCTACTCAACAATACCTAAGGTAAATAAATAAAAGTGTGTTGATTATGTATTATTTTTTTTATTTAATTTAGAGAACATTAAAATATATGAGGCCAAACAAATCAGTTGTAGGATATTTCATGTGCGGGTGGAGTCATAGAAATATTCCCAAATTCGTCAATAATGTTTACTGGAGCTGTTGAGAAGACAAAAAAATTCAATAAAGAGTTTGAAAATTTGAAGTAGGTGTAGTGTACAAGATAGCTACTTACTTATTGTAAGTAGCTACCTACAGTCAACCGTGCATCTGTGGTAGGCTTGCACTTAGGGCTGTAACGGAACTTTTCCTCCACCTCCGCAAGTTTTTAACGGAGTTGTAACGGAGGTCTAATAAAGTAAATCGGCTCCAAAACTAAGCGAAGAACCCTTATTGTGGTGGAGATACCTATAACTTGATGAAGGTATCAAGTTTTTACTCCCCTGCAAAGAAATATAGGGATCTATACTATCCTGTAACCCCACTGCCAGGTTCAGTACCAAGGGAGCAACTGTTAAGTGAAGCTGGTTTAATTTATGAACCACAAAGCTTAGCCTAGACGTTGACAAAGAAGCAACATTTTTATTTTTCTGTGGAATACCTATGGTAGGGGAGCCCAGGGGGTTTTTGAGCAAGCATGTTCAGGGCGAAAGTTGATAGCTGAGTAGGTGAGGAGAGAACACCGAAAATATATTTAAAAAGTTTCTGATAGGAGCCCCGTGGTCAGGAGTCCACTTTCAGATTTCAAAAAAGGGCCAAAAATAAAGTGATCTTCAGAGATGCGTTGATTTTGGCATGATCGGTTGTGGCCTAACCCATAATGACTTAAATAGGCAAATCTGGCGAAGAAATTGTGGGCTTTCCCTAAATCTGACTATTTTGAAAACTCAGATTTGGACCATTTCTAAAAGGATATTCAGGGCGAATAAAAGTTATTCTGTACAATAGTGTTACATGTCCTGATAGTGAATATATAAATATCTGACGGATTGATGAATCTTTTTGGTAAATATGAGGAAATATCAGAAATCAATCTCTTAAATAATCTAAAAATAAAAGTTTTTTAATTTTTTAAATAATTGGTTTACTTAGTGTATACTTAGTGTATAGTAAATGTTGAAATAATCAACTTTGTTTATGGTGTACTCCGACGATGTTTTAATTTTGCTACTTAACTTTTAATCATTACGTTCAAGTGTTTAGTTTGTTCAAACTTCTAAATATCGAGAAATCTTCACAAATATGTCACCTTCACCTTCCAATTCAAACAGTAATCGAAGCTACTGGGTGCCTTTATTTAGGAATAAATGCAAAATTATGGCCACTTTGGGTACTTTTCTGAATTGATGATATTTCCTCATATTTGCGAAAAGGCTCCATCAATCCGTCAGATATTTATATATTCACTATCAGGACATGTAACAATATTGCACAGAATAACTTTTATTCGCCCTGAATATCCTTTTAGAAATGGTCCAAATCAGAGTTTTCAAAATCGTCAGATTTAGAGACAGCCCACAATTTCTTCATCAGAATTGCCTATTTAAGTCATTATGGCTTAGGCCACACTCGATCATGCCAAAATCAGCGCCTCTGAAGATCAATTTATTTTTGGCCCTTTTTTTAAATTTGAAAGTGGATTCCGTGCCGTATTATGACGGTTTAATGCCATCATGATTCCAGTGTAAAAGAGAGATGGAGCTATGCACGATGTATAGCACTGTCCTTTTTCCTCAAAGGAATCATCGTGGCTTTAACACTTTATAATATTGCCTGAGCTGTGCTGTTACGAGAATTGGTCAGCTCACAGAACAGTTAAAATCTGTTCTGTGGGTCAGCTGATCTACCAGTAGAGTAGGTAATTAGGATAACTTGATGTACCTATAACAAATTACAAATTAACAAGAGAGAAATAGAAAACGAAAAGATGTATAGGCACCTTGTTTTTGAGGCTCAGGCTCAGGCTTGGCAATTGGTGAGAGGTGTGGCGTATTGCACGGCATGCACGGCTTCTTTACGGTTTGTTCATCCATCAAATACAACTAGAATAGTAAATTAAAGTTGAAACTATTGTACTTAATGATTTTGTTGGATACTGTAATAGTACCGACCGCACGTCAGAGGTACCTAAGACTTTGACCTTGAGCTGACCTGCCGTAATAATATTCTTCCAGAACCTATTTAGGCCATGGCAGCCAATTTCAACAAAGACTAGCTTTCGGCACGGTAGATATTACAGTGCACAAGTGTGTGTTCAAACACAGATGCCTCTTCCCTCCCTCTCATTGTCCGACGGGAAGGCACGCAATCCGACACGACTGGAGAGAGATCAGGCGCAAGATCAATGGTTTAACGTGCTTTTTGAGTAATTTTCAGGAACGGGGGGTAACACACCGCCAATTTCCAAACTCCGGGCTGTTACTAAGAAATTCTTATTGGGAAAATCGAATAACACTTTGCCCGACCTGGGAATCGAACCCAGCACCGTGGGGTCCAGGCTCAGAAGTCGAGCTTGCAACCACGAGACCAACAGGGCATGAAAGCACGGAGTTGCAATAGAATGCGAGGCCAGCTTTAAACTGCACCCCAATTGCAATATAAACTTTCAATCACAAGTCCTGGATTTTGAAGGAAAGTTCTAATACATTGCTTCATAGGTTTGAAAAATTCGTCTGCTCAATAACATAAATAACGCAATAAATGTGTCTGGACTGTCAAAATGGAAGGCAGTGCCATCGATTGCCATTGTATGTGTGTTACGCAATTACCCCGCAGGTTTAGTACCAGTGACGTGTGGCCTACCTGTACAAGTGAACATTTTCAAACCTTTCCATCAGTCCCAGGCGCTACAGTGATCGTCCTTGGGACTTGTTGTACAATCAAACCTGGTAGAGCCCGGTTTAATCCATCAGTTACCAAAGTGTGTGAACCACCGCAGTATCGCTTACATATGTGAGATCTGTTGAACATACAAATTTCGAATACAAAAATAGTATTATTTTATAAAGATTTGATTGTATTATTAGTCGAGGTCAAGGTTGGGGTGCAATCATAGAAATATAAAAAAACAGTTTTTATGTGAGTAGGTTGTACGGTGCATGGTAAATGCATGATGTGTTTGATGAGATAAGGTTTATATTTAATTCTTCTTCTTCTTAGCGTGTCGATAGCAATCTAAATGAACTCGGCCCAGAATTCGGCTACTTGTTTGGCGCCATCACCAGCGTCCACCAGTTCCTGTAACGTGCAGCTGACAGAACACGCAGAACACGATATTAAGTGTCCCATCGTTTGTGGAACAGCACCACATTTACACTCCAAGGCGGAGTCGTCTATGAATCTCCACCTGAGCAGGTTTTCCTTACTTCGGCTAACCTGGGTCCGGAGTCTGTTTAAAGACTTCCAGGTTACCCAAGGTAACTCATGTCCAGGTGGGAGGTCTTCAGCGGGTGGAACGAACGTAGTTTAATTGATATTGATTGTGTAGTACGTTCTGATTTAAGAATTGCGAGTGTGTGAGTGTGTTGCGACGTCGACTGAACTGCATGTGTAGTGTGGCGCGTGATGGGGGCAAACTGGAGACATTGGTTCCAATACATAAACTTTTTTTTTTTTAGCCTATAGTGTCCCACTGCTGGGCAAAGGCCTCCCCCAAATCCTTCCAGGAACTCTTTTCCCGCGCCACCTCGAACCAGCTCTCGTGGTACGCGTCCAGATCATCTTGCCATCTCTTTCTAAGCCGGCCTCAGCGGCGCCGTCCATCTTCAGGCAACCATTGTGTGGAGATTTTTGCCCAGCGGTCTTCGTGCATACGGCTGATGTGACCCGCCCAATCCCATTTGAGCCTGGCAGCCTTCATTCCTACATCCAGTATGCCCGTTTTGTAACACAGCGTGGTGTTCCGAATTCTGTCCTGTCTTTTAATACCCAGAATGCTGCGTTCCATCGCTCGTTGGCAAACGCCAAGGCGGAACTTTTGCGACTCGGTGAGCGACCAGGTCTGAGCACCGTAGGTTAGGACGGGCAGGATACACATGTCGATGAGTTTTCGCCCAAGTTATTCAACAACCGATCACATTCAAACACTAAACCAGACCCTAGAAAAATATACTGAATTCAATAAACCGTTATATCGTGCCTTCGTAGATTATACAAAGGCCTTTGATAGTATTAAACATTCAGAAATATTCACATCCCTAGAACACCAAGAACTTGAAAAACAATACCTTGACCTTTTAAAAACCATTTACAACAATAGCACGGCAAATATAAAACTAAATACTGCTGGACCTTCATTCCAAATTCAAAAAGGCGTTAAGCAAGGTGATCCGCTCTCTCGCAAATTGTTTACGAGCACACTTGAGGAGATATTTAAGTCACTGGCAGCCTCATGGAAGACCAAGGGCATTGACATCGGCAAGAAGAGGCTGACAAACCTCCGATTTGCCGACGATATCGTCCTTTTTGCCCCCACAGCTCTAGAATACCAGACCATGCTCCAAGAGCTGAGCACAGCTAGCTTCAAGGTGGGGCTTGCGATGAATCGGTCTAAAACACAACTAATGACCAACAGCACCAAGCGTAGGGTCGAGGTAGATGGGCAGGAAATAATTTATGTCGATGAGTATATTTACTTGGGTCAGTTAGTTTCTTTCGAAAACAGGCAGGAAAAGGAGATCGATCGCCGAATCGAGAACGCCTGGCAAAGCTATGGGTCCATGAAGATGCTAATGAAGGGTGATCGACCGATCTCCCTCAAGCGCAAACTCATCGACATACATAAACTAAAGAAGGAAATATTTCCTTCTTTTTTATATCTATGGCTGCAATAAAATAACCCAAGAGTGTCTATATCAAGCGTCCGCAGACCCGCAGCTTAGATAGACAGTCCCGCTTTAGCGACCTCCTGAATGACTAATCTTTATACTACAGCATGAGCTAATACTATACTTAATAAACTCTTCAATGAGAGAAGAAGATGGATTGTTATTACAATATAAGTACAGTCAAGTCTTTTACATCTTCGTCAGTTTTCAAATTCTTTCTTTTTTCAAGTCAGGACACATAATACCATTTGGAGCTAATGAGCTATGGCATAGAAAATTATATTTATTTACTTGATAACAGAGATCAAAATAGCATAGAACTTTTACCAATGTCGAGTTAGCATCAATCCAAACCTTTTTAATGGCCTGGACATTTTATGAAATATCTAATATATAAAAATCTAGTATCACAGTGTATGTTATCGAACTTCTCCGAAACGGCTTGACCGATTTTTATGTTTTTTTTTGTGTAAGTATATTTGGTAGGTCTGAGAATAGTTCGTAGGCTATTTTTTTTTTTGGAAAACAACTTTTGCGGGGTCAGCTAGTAAATAAATAAGATAAAAAATTGCCAGAGTCTGTTAGTGTCACATTTTTTTCGGCCGGACATACAAGCCTTTCAGTTATTTGACCTCTGATTTTGCATCACTGTCAATATCAAAGTGATCTTTATTTTCGTTACAATAAGGTTGCTATTGGGTTACTGCTATTGACAAGTCTGCCAAAGTCACAGTAAATTGTATAGTCGTAACAATAAGGTTGCTATTGGTTTGCTGTTGTCAGGGGTAAAATAACTGTGAAAGGACTGAAAAGGCGATGGCTGAATGTCGTTCTGCGGTATTGACATTACAACGCAATATATATATATTATGCTAAATCGGTAAAGCAGATTCTATCGTGCAATAAACAGTGATGAACATATTTTGGCTAAGACTGTACCTTGGGTCCCTTGCGTGTGATATAGGTAAATTAGGATAACAAGGATTATAATCTCCGCCTTCTTTGGTTTGTGATTCCGCCTCGGCCCCTTCAGCTGGCTGTCTGGCCGAAGGAAACTTTGGCAGCGCTGGAACCTTGCACGGTTCTTCCAAGTCCATGTGTGCTGGACTACCACAAGATAGACATTCAGTATCCCGGAATACTTTCTTGTTGACCATTGAACTTTTCGGTTCCCCTACAATGTCCGATATTATTTGAATGCGCGCTTTTATCTTCTTAAGATACTTGTTGATTTCGTCTTTCAAAGAGTATACTTGAACCAGATCCGCTTTTTCGTTAAGCAATTTAATCATGTCATCTATGGCTTTCTGAAAAAAGTTATTCAAGTGGGGAAGTATTATGACATTAAGTCTATATAATGGGTCAAGAAAAGAAAATTTTCGTATATTATGTCGATCTGCAATCAAACACCAATAACTAACCTGCCAGATATGCTCCTGATTGTTAAATTTATCATATGCTGTAAGGATACGCTTTTGAAAATCACCTCGCACGGCTTCAAACTGTTGTAACGAAACCAGTCCGTTGAGCTCATAAATACCAGCCTTGTCGCGCAGAGCATCTGCTACTTCTTCTCGATCCGATTTTGTATCTCTCAACATTTCTATTTCTCTCCATAAATTCTGATGACGAAGACAAACATCTTTTACACGAGTGTTCAATCATACAAAAACAGAGTATGTAAGTATTAGGTACTAACTTCGAGATCATAGGCTGTTGAATCTTGAGCATCTTTCATCTTTTTTTGTTGAAACGCCGTGATTTCAAAGTCTCCCTGAAGATTCGTGAAATTCGAATGCAGCTCAGCCACGGCTGTAAATTAGAAAAAATCATTCATAAGTAAGATAATTAGGTATTGGCCTTTAGATTTTTGTTTAAAATATTTTATAAGGCTCATTTAATTACTGCTGCGATGAGTACATACCCTCAGTGTCTCCGCCAGAGTTACCTAACACTTCAGCCATAGTATCCAATCCAGTTAGTAAATCATGTTGCATTTGTGTCAACTGTTCTTGATAGTTAGTCATCTAAAAACAGCACAGAATGCAGAATTGTAATTAACTATCATTAGGTGAAAGTACAATAATAGAACTTATCTATGGAAAGTTCAAAACCCTCATCAAACGTGTCCTTATCAAAAAAGCATATTATAAGATTAAATACTACTTTGAAGACAAGGTAGTTTGGCAATAATTCCTTCTGCACATGTGGCTTCCCTGGCACCTCATTAACGGCATAACTATGTAAATGTCTATTAACTGCTCTCAAATTACGATGTTTATTTTTTATTTATTTTTTACATACTTCTTTGACATAATCTTTTTATTATTTGACATTATATACAGAAAATTTTAATTTTTCACCTCTTTATTAGTGGTTGCCATTAGCAATCATATCACTTGGTTTTAGTAGGTTTTATATTTTATTTTTTATTTATATGCTTAGGTATTTTGTAAATGTGAGGACTTTGTAGGCCTTGTACCTACACTTTAGATCTGTAGACCATTTTTTATTTTATCAAGTACCTGGTACTTGTTTACAGGCCTACGCTGTCCTCCCATACCTACTGTAATTTGAAAACCGTGGAGTTTCTTGCCGGCTCTTCTCCATATGAAACGAACCAATTGGAACCGTGCACCAAGCTTCTGACGTTTCATAAGTGCCCATGTAGGTTTATGTGAAATAAAATATTTTGATTTTTGAAATAAAAAACGTATAGCATATTACCTGAGAAGACAGACCAGTATCGAGTGCATTTATTTGTTCTGCATACTGTTTGACTGCATTTTCCAAATCAACCATGCGCGACTTATCAGTTAATGCAGACTCGAGTCTTGCTTCTGTTGATTAAATTATTATACTTTAATTAAGTACTAGAAGTTCTTTGAAAAAACGTATCTGAACTAACTTCTGCCCGCGACTTCATCAGCGTCAATTTATTGTTCCCCCGACCCATCCCGACAGACAAAAAAAAAAGAAACAAGAAGAAAAAAGAAAAGAAAGAGTTACACTTATTTTATGTAATTCGTGTATCTTTACGAGTATTATGATAATGTTTAGTTTACTGATGGAAAATCACGTAACGCAGCTATCTTATAAAAATTTTGTCTAGGCTCGGCACCCGATATGGTACGTTACGGGACGGCGAGAGATTCCTAGACGACGATACATAATAGATAAATCTCCTCTACATGCCCCCTTAACAGGGCGCATAATAGTCCCATGTAATGATGCGAATTAAACAGTTAACCCTTTACTAATAAACGTTGTACAGCGTCTGTATAGTTACACGAGTGTGTTACCTGAGTTAGAAAAGTGGAACACCGATTAACACGTCCCCGTAATTTTACTAATACGTAACAACGAATGCACGCTACCATGAAAAACTGAACGCCGCGCGCCGTAGCTGTGTGATCTCGTCTCGAATAACCAAATCTCTAATTGCAACTTGCATGTAACTATTCAATACTTAATAAAGGGTATTATTTAAGATAGGACAGAAATACTAGCTTCTGCCCGCGACTTCGACCGTGTGAAATTTCACCCTCCCGCCATTCACCCTCATAAGGGTGGAATTTCGAAAAACCCTTTTTAGTGGATATCTACTCTTCACAAAGGACACACCCTCTAAATTTCATGTATCTAGGACCAGCGGTTTAGGCTGTGCGTTGATAGGTATATCAGTCAGTCTGGACTTTGAATTTTAAAATTAAAAGAACTATGTTTTTTAGATATTTTGCACTAATAAGAAGCGCACATTATAAAACGTTATTTTACTAATCAAACTGTAAGTTTGTTGACTCACAATCGTATGATATGGATTTAATTTGCTGAAATGCTTAGATCTCTAAATTACATCTGTGATTTACACTGATACGTTAAGACGAATAAAATGTCTATAAAGTGCGGGGGCCTCCCTGAGGGCCTCAGCTGCCCTTAGGGAGCAGCTAGCGGCCTTACAGAAGTGTTGGGACTTATTTAACAAAACTCTTATAACGAACTATCACTGAGAATGGGAGGCGATATCAGTAACGATATCGAGCGCAGAGGTTTGTAGTTACAATAAAAACTCGAATAGAAAAACCTATGACGTAAAAAAGTCGTTACTTAATGTTTTCGTTAATTTTAGTAAGTATGGCTTTCCACCTTTACCAGCTTTATCAAACAATTGACGGGCATTTCTCAATATGTTTTTGTAGCGGTATCTACAACGCCACATGCGAACAACGCGTCATACTGACGTCACGCAAATCCTGCATCTCGCAAGCAGAGTTTACCGCGCAACTAGCATAGATACAACGGCCCGAAATGAATCATCGGGCAGTTGCCCGCCAGACACAACACCCGTCTGGTCGGAGGATCCTCCCTTTTCTATAGAGTACTAGCTTTTGCCCGTGACTTCGTTCGTGTGGAATAGTGACTTCCGGCAGATTTTTCGATCCCAACGCCATCTATCGAGCATAGTGACAACTCGGATTATTTATCTATACTCCGTTCGGGCATTTTCTTTGTACTAAAAGTTTTATTATATTGATATTATTTTTTTCATACCTTTTTACTATTTATTTACTTTTTTCCGATGAATTAAAACAATAACATGAACCGAACTCGTGTAACGATCGACACCATTGCGCGATCACCAACTCGACATATATAGTAGGTACTAATAGAATTATCTATACTCCGTTAGAGCATTTTCTTTGTACTAAAAGTTGTATTATATTATATTTTCATACCTTTTTACTATTTATTTACATTTTTCCGATGAATTTTCAGTACTGAATTGATGCCGACTCTTGTCCAATAGATGGCGCTGTATGTCCGGAATAAATTTTATTTTTTATTTCATTTTTTTTAATAAAAACTATCCTATGTCCTTTCTCAAGTTCCAAACTATGTCTGTACCAAATTTCACACATATCGGTTCAGTAGTTTAGGCGTGAAGCAAAGACAGACAGACAGAAAGACAGACAGACAGAGTTACTTTCGCATTTATAATATTAGTTTGGATGAGTGAACTTTACACCCTGTTCCTCATACCTCTATACTGGTGACCCCGAACATGAACGTCAGCGCAGCCTTCGTGTAAATACTTCAGCGTGACGTCATCATCATCACTCCCGCAAGCTTTAGAGCGGCGAGTCACCCAGCCAGCCCAGCACCCACGGCTTCAACGGGTATCCTGACCACCAGCATGCAGCGACCGCGCATACCTGGTCATCACCCTCAGCCTCATCAGCAACATTGGCACAGCACACTGCACCTTCGGCCGGTCTACAAGCAGAGCCCTTAATAAGCCTCTCCTGGTCGACGCCAGCAGTCAGCCTCAACCCGGCGCTGTACCACATCCGACGCACTGGAGCATAACGCAGCGCCACCCCGACTCACTGGGGACATCTTCGCAGACAGTTCCGACTCACCGTGAACTATGCGGCAACCGGTTCCGACTCACTGGAACCTCAGCTGGCCTGGCAAGCATCGCAAGATACAAGACTCAGCCCACTATCGACCTCCGGTCTCCGGGGGGGAGTGATGTAGCGGTATCTACAACGCCACATGCGAACAACGCGTCATACTGACGTCACGCAAATCCTGCATCTCGCAAGCAGAGTTTACCGCGCAACTAGCATAGATACAACGGCCCGAAATGAATCATCGGGCAGTTGCCCGCCAGACATAACACCCGTCTGGTCGGAGGATCCTCCCTTTTCTATAGAGTATGAGTGAACTTTACACCCTGTTCCTCATACTTCTATATTTTAAAACGTTGCTAGTTCGTTAGATGGCCTATGAGATGAGGATGTTTTTCAAATTATTGTTTTACTTAGTGTCATAGTAAAATGTTGAAATAATCAACTTTGTTTATCGTGTACTCCGAGTCTCAGATGATGTTTTAACTTTGCTACTTAACTTTTAATCATTACGTTCAAGTGTTTAGTATTTTCAAACTTCTGAATATTGGGAAATCTTCACAAACGTGCCACGTTCCAATTCAAACAGTAATCGAAGCTATTAGGTTCCTTGATTTAGGGATAAATGCAAAATAATGACCACTTTTGCTATTATTTGTCGAAAGGTTCCATCAATCCGTCAAATATTTATATATTCACTATCAGGACATGTAACACTATTGCACAGAATAACTTTTATTCGCCCTGAATATCCTTTTTTAGAAATGGTCCAAATCCGAGTTTTCAAAGTCGTCAGATTTAGGGAAAGCCCACAATTTCTTCATCAGATTTGCCTATTTAAGTCATTATGGGTTAGGCCACACCCGATCATGCCAAAATCAACGCCTCTGAAGATCACTTTATTTTTGGCCCTTTTTTGAAACCTGAAAGTGGACTTCTGACCATGGGGGCTCCTATCAGAAACTTTTTAAAGATATTTTCGGTGTTCTCTCCTCACCTACTCAGGTATCAACTTTCGCCCTGAACATGCTTGCTCAAAAACCGTCTGAGCTCCCCTAACATATTTAATTGGATTATTTTATTTTCTCGCAATCGTAGTGAAAAGTAGTGTAACACATGGCGCTAAAACCCATTATAACTCTGTTTTTATTTACTCCCTCGCTAAAGCTCGGAGTAAAACTACCTCGTATAATGAGTCATTTTAGCCCCTTGTATAACAATCTACTATTATAAGGTATATAATCATCATCATCATTTCAGCCGAAAGACGTCCACTGCTGGACATAGGCCTCCCCCAGGAAGTAATAATAATAATAATTAGGAAATAATAATAATAATTTTATCCTGTTTACATATCCTGCAATAGTCCTACACCATTCGGGGGTTGTCCTTGGGTGCGCTTGCATAGTGTGTAGAGGGATAATCGTCAGTTGGTACCACATTTCATTGAAAGCGTCTAACGGGCCTCTGCGAGTTGGCTTCGGCCCGTCGTACGCCTTCCAAAAGACCGGGTCCCCACGGTCCGGAGATGTCAAAATCACAATCATTTTATGCTACATGATACGTAACCTAAGATTTTCTTGCCGGGCCCTAATCCTTCTCTTCTAGGTAAATTTACCTGGCTACAAAGTTCTTGCTTACATTCCGTAGCATTTTTAGCTCTATAGCTCAGTTGTAGACTAACGTGAATATATTTTCTTTTAAAAGCAATGATAACGTGAAACAGTCACCTATGTAAATGTGTATTTGTGAAGGTACATATTTTATTTATAATTCAATAGTTTTAATTATAGTTTTTTTATCGTTGTTCCTCTCAACTAAGGCACCTACCATCTAACCTCTTCACCACCCTTGTTGACCGTTAGAGAATGCTTTGCACATTTTTGGTATGCAAAAACTTTAAATAAATAAATAAACGTGATAACTAACAAAGTATATACAAAACAAAAATGCCAATTTACCTAATTTCGCTGCCAACCTGAACGCGTTTTCGGCGGTGGCGTTAGTACGTGCTGTTATGTCTGTCACTTTCTTCATCATTTCGTTATACATTCCTCTAGACCCGCTCCTGGAATTAAATCATCATCATATATTCACATGTTTTGTTATCATTTCAGGCTACACGGTATCTACTTACAATCAACCTTACGTACCTTACTACTTCGACTACGAAAATCGCCATTACCGCTACGATTTGAAGACACTGTAAATGTCAAATTGCCACGGACGTACGGTTGACTGTACGAACATAAACTCAGATTTTTAATTTGCTAGACCTAAATTACACCTAATATAAACTAAATAATGTCTTGTTGACAAAAATGTTGTGCATTTTAGTCTAGCTTAAAAATCAGTTAAGTTTGACTGTGTTGGCCAAACTACTATAGGGTAGGTACAATATAGCTTTTTAACGCCATCTTATGGTGCACGTGTAAACTTAACATAAAATGTAACATGAAACAAAAAACACGTTGGTACAAATTCCCCTTTTTGTTTGTTCTGTTACATTTCATGTTGAATTGCATATACCATTTGGCAAATATTATTTGCCCACTATTTCCAGGTTACTAGTAGCTCGGAAACCGCCACTATTTGTGACTACCTAAGTACTGCTCGACACCCTAGAAGACAGTTTCTTTTCACTGATTAGATGTTTGTCATGATAATGCTGGCCTGCATGGAACTATCATACAGTACAGTAGGGACAGTTGGGGTACAATGGAACGAAAAAGTCATTTTTGTTTATAAATCAGAATTTGCTTTATTTTTTTATAATATTTGTTATGAACATATAAGAACAATTCTTAAACTAACAATTGACAACAAAAAAGAGATCAAAAATTTACCTTAAATCTATTATTTTTTAATTATTGCACAACACTTCGCTTGTTCCTCTGTGCCCCAGGTCTGGGGTACTATGGAACTGCGTCTGGGGTACATTGGTACAAACATAATAATCAAATTATACATGAAAAACACACGAAATTAAATATTAACCAAGCTTATATTTGCTTAGTATATGTTCAGGGAAAGTATACAGGGTTATTGGAAAAACACCAAAAACCTCTTAAGAGGTCATTGTACTCATCATTATGAACAACTTTTACTATGGGACCAAACCTGAAATCGCGAAAAAAAAATCTGCTTTTCCCTACATTTTGACGTATTATACGAACATAAATGTAATTCTGCTCCGGCCTCGGCTGTCTTATTTTTTTGAACATATCGATGTAAAGTAGTGCATTTAACATTTTTTGACCTTGCAGCATCTCGCAAACTCATACCGTCTTCTACCAGTTTTACAGCCTCACGCATATTAGCTTCACTGTGCAAGACCCTATCAGTTTTTCTCTTTCGATTTCGCACCATTGTAACTTCAAAACCTGTAACAAATTCAAATAAGATCAGTCTGATACAATGGAATTTTCTGGGGCACACTGGAACACTGTTCCATAGTACCCCGTCCCACTGTACCCCATAGGATCTCGAAAATTTCAAACACGGACTTGAAATTGTTAGGTTATGTTTTCTATTGAACACTTTTCTTCAATTAGTTGCTGAAATGGCTAAGATTAATAAAAAAAAATATCACATACCTTCTTTAAGTACTTTTTTTGGAAAATCGAAAGTTCTCCTGAACAAAATTGCAACTTTTTACTCCTCAAAACAATTTTTATTGTCTGAACACGTCGTTGTCTCACGTCGGCCATATTGCACTGCGCCATCAGGTGGCAGTCGAAGCGTTGTGATTGGAGTAAGTGAAAGCGCGGGAATTCGTTTGTAATTTGAATAAATATTGACGGCGTTCCATTGTACCCCTTGTTCCATTGAGCCCCAACTGTCCCTACTGTATACTAAGCGCGCTCTATAGTCTCTCAGACCTTCATGGCATGGTTTTTGAGGCAGGCTTGTTGCACGTCAAATTGTCTTATTGCTTAGTGGTATTACTAAGAAGCATAAAAATAGAAGGAATGCTTATAGCTAATAATTATGTACAAAAAAAGAATGACTCACTGTAAGGCTGGAAAAGTAACGAAACGATTTGGATCTGATTCGTTTCCTTCTACCTCTTGCGCAGCACCCGTTGAGGGGGGAACTTGAGCTACTTTAGTTTCAGCGGTTTCCGAAACTGCGAATGATGTCTCGATGGTAGGGGCGATCAAACCTTTACTTCCCTTACCCTTAGCATCTCTTCTACTTTCTTCTTTCTTTTCACTAGGTTCACCTTCAGAGGGATCTTCAAATAGTTCACTAGCTTCAGAGGTATCAAGGGGTCTTTGCCGCATCTCGGAAACACCTAAAAGAGCTCGCGACTCACTCTGTAATTGGGATTAATAACCACACTTTAAATAAAATCCCTTGTAATTTTTAAAGACATATTATATTTAACCAAATCATCCAAATCATCACGCGCCGTCATATTTATAATAATAAACATGTTAACAATTTGTGTTATGATCAAGAGGGCCGGTTAATGACTCAGGATTACACCATACTATACTTAATCTAGCTTACCTTCGAAATAAAAGATATTGACCATGGAAATGTATTTTTATGTCAAACGCCTTTTATCAGTTAAACAACTTGGCTTTTCTCTTTTATCTAGTTTGTGGACGGGCCGATTTTTCAATCATCAGACTACTATCAAGGACTAAATTTAAGGAATAAACATGGCGGTTTGACAGGTTTTTCTATTGAACATATCTCAAACTGGCAGTTTGACATTATCAACATTTCAGCTGAAGGACGTCCACTGCTGGACATAGGCCGCCCCTTCCACTTCCACTTCGACCGGTTCTGTGTTTACAGCATCCAGCGGATTCCTGCGGCCTTCACAAGGTCATCGGTTCACCTTGTGAGAGCCTTCCAGTTTGGCATATTTTCTCCATAAACATCGGATAAAAGTTATCTGTCATTGAAAAATCAGCCCATTTGAGCGTTCCAGTTGCGTTTAAGGACGCTATCACATTTTTCCACGAATAACAGTGCTTTTCAGGTACCATTTTAATGAACTTTGAGTCACAACTGCAAGGATATCTTGGTTTAAAATTAAAGATAATATATTCATCTCCAGAATGGCTCCATAACAATTAAATAGCCCCATACCTACAAAATTTTCACACAAATACGTTTTTACCATCACAATAATCGCAAAAAAATAAATAAAAAGGGGTTTGAATATGAACTAATATAGCTAAATCCACTGCACAATAAAATAAGCGTAAAACTTTTATCATATCTTATTGCACACATGCTCAAAAGGGGCGGGCACTAGAAAGTATAGACACAGTCACTGAATGCACACATGCAACTTTAGCATCAACTATGGAAGATGGGTTAATATAAATATCGATAGATATCAACTCCAAAAAAGAGAAGTGTTTTTTGGGTTTTGGGTGTATTTTGTATTTTGTATTGTTTATTTTTTCTGCTTTCAATGTGGTATAGTAAAAACGAATAAAACCAAATCACGTAAAAATATAATAATTAAATTTGTTTGCAAATGACATTTAAGTAGATAAGTAGTTTCTTTAGTTTCTCTCTTACGTAAAATTAAAAATATTTAATTATCGATGAAACCTATATAAATCGATGTATTTATAGTGTGTCAGGTTAAACGAGGGACATACTTTAAGAAAGTGTTGTACCCATGAAAATGAACAACTTTTACTAAGAGACCAACACTGAAATCGAGAAAATAAAACCAGCCGCTCTATACATTTATGTTCGCATAACTGGACAATATGTAGGGAACAGCTGTTTTTTTTTCGTATTTTTGAGTCCACCCCATATTAAAACTAACTCCCTTAAAGTATGTCGCTCTTAACGTGACACACTGTATACATATAGGTAGTGTCCGACCGATGCTTCGGCTTCGGCTTCGGCTTCGGCCACCTTCGGCCAAAAAAGCACCTTCGGCCAAATCTTCGGCTTCGGCCAAAAATTTGCCGAAGGTTTGGCCGAAGCCGAAGGTTTGCTAGTTGTCAAAATTTGAAATTTACTGAACGATGCTAGAGCGAGACGGAGAGTGTGCAGAGCAGCAGAGTTTCGCCGCGCCGCCGCACAGTGGGCCCATACTGAAAATTAGTGGACTTAGGCAACAAAGTTCCAATATCGATGCGATTTTTTTTTATATGACGTGTTATGATATTCCTGACAACTTTTATTCTTATAACATTTCTTCTAAAGTTGATAGTTTGTCTTGAAAAAAATTAATTAGATTATTTTGTATGGAGCGAATCACGTTTAATTTTTTTTCTTCAATTGTACTAATATGTTGGGTGTGTGGCGTGAGTATATGATAGCTAGGGTCATTCTCTATCCACGAAAAAAAAAACAGCGCCGGCCATCTGCGGCAGCGCGAGTAATCATTCGGTAAAAAAAAAATGTTATGTAAGATTTTTTTTTGCCATTTAAAATAAATTCAAAGTAATTTTTTTGTGTCATTAGGCTAATTCACCTTCTCTTTATTAAATATATAGTTTTAACAGCGCATAGGTACTTATAACTAATTATTCTGGTAGAAATTTAGTAATTATTGCTATGTTATCGGTAGCACCTGCATTGTGATTGATGACTCATTTGTTATTGCGCTCGGCTAAGCGCATAACTAATGAGTCATCGAAAAATGCTCGTCTCTGATTGGCTGAATAATTTTCACTCACTGATAACAGTGTCCACTACTTGAGTAATTAACACTGTCTATAAATATAAAGACATTCATTAAGTCCATCTAGTTTCGCTCTTGTCGCTTATTTGTGAACACAGTGAAATACTTTTATTTTTATATTTACATTAGAACTATGGCTGGATTTTGTACCAACCTAGATTTTTTTGTGAAATTAAGAAGTGGCGGTGATCTGAAAAATCATATGTTTCTATATGAAAGTATCATTTCTGTCTTGACTACCGAAGTTTCTGAAGAAGACAAGAACCGAATCAAGGAGTTCTGTCGACTTTTTTGTGTAAATTTAAATAAAAAGTGGATAGAGTCAAGTAGAAACCAAAAAACTTTTATGAATCGTGTAAGTAATCGCAAGTGGTTGGAAAAAAACATCAACTGGCCTGTTTGTGACAGTGTTGACCTGAGAAGTGAGATGGGCTTTTCGGACGCAGTCTTATCTGAACCTGTGGATATAGATTCCCATGTTCCTACTCTTGCAGTATGTACTGCGGAAGCGGGAACATCTACAGAAAAGGAGCACAGAAAACCATTCGAAGAGTTAAGTAAGAAGCAAAAAAAAAGACGTTCTACTTCCATAGTAGAAGAAAATTCCGAAGAAGAGTTGCAGACCTGGTACATAACAAAATTGAAAGACAACGGCAAAACGAATCTGGCAAAAGTGATCGAATACCTTTCCAGTAATCCAGATGCCCTATCCGAAGTAGACGAGCGACTATTCAAAAAGCAGAGCTTAAGTACTGTCTCTGAAGATAACTGTTTAGCTCTTTATACATCACTTGCGCTCTCGAAATGGAAGTACTTAGCTCTTCGACAATTTCTGAAAGAAGAAAACTGTGCTGCCTTTCCATCTTATCCAAAGCTTGTAAATGCCAAGAAAAGATGTTACCCACCACAAGAGAGTATGGAGATTACCGAAAAAGGAGCTCAAATTAAATTGCAAGCGCTATTGGACCACACTGTGGAAAGGATTTTACTAGGTATTAGTAATTCTGTTGATAGGTCTCAAAATAAAGAACTCAAGTTGACCTGGAAATGGGGACTTGATGGTTCTTCGTCGCAGAGCAATTATAAACAGAAAACGTCTACAGAGTTCGATGATTCATCAGTAGTCATGATAAGCATCGTCCCTCTTCGGCTAGTGTCTACTAGCCCATCTTCTGGGAATGAAAATATAGTTTGGGAGAACCCCACACCTTGCTCAACTCTGTACTGTCGACCGGTGAAGTTCACTTTCACTTCGGAGACAGCAGATTTTATAATGTCTGAAGAGTCTGAGATGAAAAAACAAATTGATGAACGAATATCTACACAGTGTGGAAATATTATTGTATCACATGAATTGCATATGACCATGATTGATGGAAAAGTGGCCAATATTATTGCTGAAGTACCATCATATGCAACGTGTCCTATATGCTTGGCAAAACCGAGCGAGATGAATAATTTAGACGCTTTGACTTCCAAACCACTTCGTGAAGAAATTTACAAACAAGGAATTTCTTCGCTGCATATGAAGATTCGGTGTATGGAATGTCTTCTCCATATATCTTATAATCTGGATTTTCAACGATGGACTGCTCGAGGCGAACATAAGGCTTTGAAACAAGCTAAAAAAAATACCACGCAACAAGAGTTTCGTGAGCAAACTGGAATGCTGATTGATATAGTCAAACAGGTATGTATTTAATTTTGGCTCTTTTTATGTTGTTTGTGTATTATATCTCTATGTATTGTATATTACAGTATTGTTTTCCCATTTTAGGGTTTTGGAACTACAAATGACGGGAATACTGCGAGGCGCTTTTTCCAAGATTACAAAAGATCATCCAGAATAACGGGAATTGACGAAAATCTGATTTTCAGATTTTCCGTTATTCTACAAGCCATATCATCAGGCAAAAACATTGACTGTGAAAAATTTAGAAGATACTGCAGAGAAACAGCTGATGTGTACGTGCAACACTATTCGTGGTACTACATGCCAGTTAGTGTACATAAACTTCTAATGCACGGTGCAGACATCTGTAACCACTTTGGTGTTTTGCCAATCGGTAAGTAAAAAATAAATATAGTTTGATGTATTATTTGACTCAATTGCGTTTTGAAATTAAAATGTATGTACTTATTCGTTTTAGGTATCTTATCTGAAGAAGCTTCGGAAGCCCGTAATAAGGACTTCAGAAACGTCAGGGAGTGGCACACTCGGAAAACGGGGAGAATAGCAACAAACGAAGACATCCTCCATGGACTTCTAATAAGCTCTGATCCCCACATATCCTACATAAGGCCTAAAATATTGAAACAGGGTCATAATGAGTTGTTGCCTGAAGCAATTCAGTTGTTACAGACTACTGAGCCTCCCTGTGACAGTGAGATTATGGAGGAAGAAGAATGCCTCATAGCAGAGTCCGAAAATTTGCCGGACCCACTAGCACTTCTGGAACAAGAAATAATGTGATCCGGCTCTAGATTATCCTCACAAAAGCCCATCAGGGCTAGGTATATGACAAACAGCCCTTTTCAGGGCTACAATTACTTCACAGTTTCATACGCTTGATTATGTAGATAATTATCAACGACTTGCCCGTACAAATTTAAATTATTTCACCTATCATTAACAAAATTAGTATAACCTGAAACTTATTACGATATTTATTCAACAATAGATAACGTGCAGTTAAAAAAATAACACAGCCAATCAGAGACAAGCATTTTTCGACGACTCATTAGTTATACGCTTAGACGAGCGCAATAACAAATGAGTCATCAATCACAATGCAGGTGCTACCGATAACATAGCAATAATTACTAAATTTCTACCAGAATAATTAGTTATAAGTACCTATGCGCTGTTAAAACTATATATTTAATAAAGAAAAGGTGAATTAGCCTAATGACACAAAAAAATTACTTTGAATTTATTTTAAATGGCAAAAAAAAATCTTACAAAACATTTTTTTTTACCGAATGATTACTCGCGCTGCCGCAGATGGCCGGCGCTGTTTTTTTTTTCGTGGATAGAGAATGACCCTAGCTATCATATACTCACGCCACACACCCAACATATTAGTACAATTGAAGAAAAAAAATTAAACGTGATTCGCTCCATACAAAATAATCTAATTGATTTTTTTCAAGACAAACTATCAACTTTAGAAGAAATGTTATAAGAATAAAAGTTGTCAGGAATATCATAACACGTCATATAAAAAAAAATCGCATCGATATTGGAACTTTGTTGCCTAAGTCCACTAATTTTCAGTATGGGCCCACTGTGCGCCGCACCGGACCAAACGAATCGCAGTTAGTAAACTAAACGAGTCAAAACAAGTTTGAGAGCGCGTCTTAAAATTCATAAGTGTTTTGTTTTTAAATATTTCATATTTGTTATTACAAATTATTTTATTTATTACTGTGAGTAGTACCTGTGTAAAGAGTTATTTTTAATTAAGACTAGTCGAAAAAAGTGAGTTTATTTTTTATTAATAAGGTGCCTCAAATTGTTACCAAAACTTGTTAAGTTTTTATTTTCTCCAATTATTACCAAAAATGTTTAACTTAATTATCCTCTCGGCTCGTTATTGGGCTAAATCTCTAAAGCTCTCATAATATGTATCTAGTATATTCTGAGATCAAAGTTACTATCGTATTTCTCAAGGTCAATGACACCTTCGGCTTCGGCTTCGGCTTCGGCCGAAGGTTTTGGTGAATACCGATTAATCGGCTTCGGCTTCGGTTTCGGCCAGAATTGCACCTTCGGTCGGACACTACATATAGGATACATAGTATCGATTTACATAGGATATATTTCGATTGCGAACTTACAACTTACTTTACTCAATAAATACCAGTAAAATTAAAAAAAAATATTTCTTCAAGTACCAAGATTAGTTATGTTACGTATAAAAATCGAGCGAACAATGGTTTCTGTGTGCGTGCGCGTAATGTTTCTGTGTTGCGATTCAGATACCTAAACTTGAGCGAGTTCAAAATGTGATAGCGTCCTTAACAGAACCATACATACCTATATGAACATGTCTATGAACAGAACCAAGTCTTATTGTTCAATGTATGGATGAGTTTTTACTTACATCTAATTCCACACCAGGTGTTTGTAAAGCTAACTCAGAGACCACTGAAGTCAAGCAAGCAAGAGTTTTTTCCGTGGCTTCTAGCCGAGCAGATAGTTGTAACGCTGCCATAGCATCAGTAAGAGAAGCTCCTCTCCGCAGTTCTTCCATAAGCTCAGCATGCTCCGGGAATCCAGGGGTGCCAATCGGTAAAAGCTTTTTTTCAAGAGTTCGGACAGCATTTGCCACTTGCTCAAATTGTTCTTGCGTTACTACGGATATCTTAGAAGAGCGTCTATGTCCATGCACAGCTTCTGATTGTGAAAAATGCAGAATTTAAGTAACAATTTTTGGGTAAGTCAAATAAAGTACTTTTATGTAATGCGTCGTCAAAAAAATTACCTCCTAATCTTGCTTCTGCACTAGGCACTTTTTGCACTGTAATCAATAACTTAGTTTATAATTCGATTATTTCTATAAAATACATTTTATGTAAAATATAATAAGGTTATCATACCAACAAGTAATTTTTCATACGCTGAAAAGGAAATAAACGTTAAGTAATTAAATTCGGAATTAAAAAATGTATTTTATCTGCAAGAACTTCATAAATGCACTTAAACTCACGCAGAGATCTGACTGAGGCCATTGGCGTAGGTGTCTTTGTTGTTTCTTCGAAAGAATCAGTTCTCTAAAATTTCATGAAATATTAATAAACAGGTGTGTTATGTTGCTGTTAATATATTGTGTGGTGAAAATTGTTAACTGTAGGTACCTACACGGGTATTTCCGAAATTGCCTGAAATATCTGGGCCCCACCATATTTTATGCAGAACAAAGGGGCAATTCCTGTATTTACACGAACGTTCGCATTCTAATCTCAGTCTCAATCTGTCAAAATCACCTCTAATTTTCATACGTTTTTTTACAAGTTTTTGACATTGATCGTCGCTGAGATGAGGTTGCGACTAGATGTTGAACGTTTTTAATTACGGGAATTGGCCTTCTGATAGTTTGAGGCCTGAATTCCTCTTACACTGACGTCGGTCGCGTACCGTCGGTCGCGTACTGTCGGTCACGCGTACCAAGACGCTGACAATAAATGGACGTGTATAGTGTAGCACCGACGGACGGTCAGCCAGCGCGAGTCCACATAAAGATGAACGCACACTTATCCGTGCCGAACGCGTCGAACGCAACGAACGAAACGAATTTTAGAATTCTGTTTATGAAATCTTATGAAACCTCGCACACTTGCACTTCGGACGATTCGACGCGAGTAAGTGTGCGAGGAGTCGGCTCGGATAAGTGTGCGTTCTCCTTAAATCGGTACGCGACCGAAGTCAGCGACCGACGTCGGCGTAACAGTATTTCCAGCCTAAGTTATTTTACTTCAAGTGCAGGTAATGGAATTGTTTAGTATGAGTATTTTGAAATTACGTTCATAACACGTTTTATAATTTTGTCATTACTTACCAGAACGCCACACAATAAAAATTGAGCTCCAATGCTAGTAAAGAAAAACTAAAAGATAAAACGACAATGAAAAAATATTTTTCTTAGATGGTGAATTTTATTGCACCTGATGAATAACACGAAGCTCTCTCTCCCTCTGCTCCTCCAAAGTGTCCAAGTTATCAGGGTAACTGTCTGGCTGCAGAATACACACACTCATTATGATGTAATGTTCTTTAATGAACGATAGATAAGGTAGTAAGTGTAATGTTTAGGTACTTTAACCCCCTTAATAATAAAGGCAGAGTAAAGTGATAACCAGTAAGAACTTCAGAATAACCACACATTTTTCGTGTTTAAGTTTGACATAACTTTACTCCGCGTTTATTGATAATGGGGTAAGGATTTAGTTTTGAAAGCTAACCAACAATGTTACCTTTTGTCTCCCGGTTGTTCTGTCAGTGGAAGTCTTTACTCCTGATGTTGTTCTATCAGTGGAAGTCTTTTCTCCTGATGTTGTTCTATCAGTGGAAGTCTTTTCTCCTGACGTTGTTCTATCAGTGGAAGTCTTTTCTCCTGACGTTGTTCTATCAGTGGAAGTCTTTTCTCCTGATGTTGTTCTATCAGTGGAAGTCTTTTCTCCTGACGTTGTTCTATCAGTGGAAGTCTTTTCTCCTGATGTTGTTCTATCAGTGGAAGTCTTTTCTCCTGATGTTGTTCTATCAGTGGAAGTCTTTTCTCCTGACGTTGTTCTATCAGTGGAAGTCTTTTCTCCTGATGTTGTTCTATCAGTGGAAGTCTTTTCTCCTGACGTTGTTCTATCAGTGGAAGTCTTTTCTCCTGATGTTGTTCTATCAGTGGAAGTCTTTTCTCCTGACGTTGTTCTATCAGTGGAAGTCTTTTCTCCTGACGTTGTTGTATCAGTGGAAGTCTTTTTTCCTGACGTTGTTCTATCAGTGGAAGTCTTTCCTCCTGACGTTGCTCTATCAGTGGAAGTCTTTTCTCCTGATGTTGTTCTATCAGTGGAAGTCTTTTCTCCTGACGTTGTTCTATCAGTGGAAGTCTTTTCGCCTGACGAAGTCGTTTTGTCAGTAGAAGTTTTATCTGTAGAACTAGATTGTGTGCCTCGGCCTGATTTCTTTCCTGTAGCGCCAGTACCACCACCGCCCCCAGCCCCAGTCACACTGCGTTTAGCTCTAGACGCGCCTTGTCTTCCGCCAGCTGCACCACCTCTATCTTTCATTTGAGTCTTTTGCGCTGCATGTATTTTGACTTCAGTAACAGATAGCGATAGATCAGAAGGTAATACAGTTAAAGGACCCACTGCCACTATCACACGTCTCTCTAGTAATCTCAATTGTCTAGCGATAAGGAAAAGTACTGTTTGCACTAGTTTAAAATTCACGGTGTTTTTCTAAAACAAGACAAGACAAGACAAGTGTTACAAGTCTCAGTTCTACTATACACAATTGGTGGTTTTATTAAAAGTAAAAATTAATTACCTCGAAATCACCGAAAGCAAATTCAATTATTTCTCTAACATTCATAATATCAGGAGCTGGATCATCTTCGGACTCCATGATTAAATAAATTATTAAGTAAATATGTATAAATATCTTGAATTATAAAATTATTTCAAGTATTGATTTCAATATTTCAATCTAGGTTTGATCCAGATGGTCTTGCTATAGTCTATCAAAAAGTACTCTGTGCTTGCTATAAAATAAACGTCACAGAAAATATTTTTTAAATTTATTTATTAAAACCTCATTTTATAAACTATGACCACCTGGAACGTGACAGATTGTTGGATAGAGTGCTACAAGGATTTCGACGGCTCACCTCGCGGTACTGCCTTTCAGTCTATCAAAAAGTACTCTGTGGTACTGCCGTCACCACTTGACGTTGGCAGAATAGTCGACATCGGCTCAGTTGCCAAAAAGGAAAAAAAAAATAAGGATATTTCGGTATCTAAATGACATGTCCAGGGGGGCGTTGTTGATAAACATTTGTGAAATTGTGTCACAGAAATTGTATAGAAAAATGGGGATGGCGACGTTAGAGAATAGAATAGAATACTCTTTATTATGTAGATACACCATATAAATACGACGTTACTTCCGATTTTGGCCACGCGCCTCAATGAGCTCACACATTTCGATCTAAAGGATGTATGGGTGTAAGTAGCCAGCTTTACACACTCGCTCAATCGCGCGTGAAAAAACAAACCTAAGTGAAATAGCGCGGGTTTAAAAATGTTGAAAGGAAAGGGAAAGTCTACGGTGTGGCGCGATTGCGGTAAGTACACAGCTTTCTTGCGCGCAATCCTGTACGTTTTAAAGCATTCACTAAAGGGCTTAGCTAATGGACCTTGCTATAGCCTTCTTTCTTGGTAAACAAGCTTCTTATATTAAAAAGTATAAAATCTAATTCTAAGAAAAGACATGGAACAAATTTGACCCATTACCGGCAGTACTTTGAGGTGTTCTGCATTATTCTGCAATGATTTTTCTTCGTCTGCATCAGTAGTAGCACTAAGAGAAAGAGAGCAGAGTGATTGAAAAAAGGTATCAAAACATCACATGAACTGATAGTACGAATGGTACCCAAGTGTTTTGTAAAGGTATATTACTTAGTTTGTACACATGGCTACATCAAGCTACACATTTCTAGTTTTAGATGACCTCGCATTGTTTAGGTTTTTCGTACATTCAGAAGTCAGCTTATACTGGTTATGTATAGCTTGATAAGTAGCCGTGCGTACTTTTTATTTTAGCTGGTATGCGTAATGGTGGGTACGTATACTCGTATGTGAAACGTAACATGAATGTAACGTGTTCGTTTCAACGTATTTTAGTATTAATAAATACTGCATGTAATTTTATCGACATTCATCCTTCTTTAAGTTTATATTCGACCTTATCTTTAATATGTGGCCTAACCAGAAACTTTATTTCCATATAAATTATGAATTGTTTACACGTCAGATGAGATTTTTTCTTTGAAAGATGGCTGTTCCCCACTGACCACTATCCATGGACTTTACCTTTTATTACCTACAACAGGTAATATAATAAGTCCATGCCTCTATCATACAAGTACGCTGGACTTCATACTATCGATGACAAAATGAAGACATTTAATTTTCGCCATTTTGGCGCTGATCAATGTGAGGTTCCATGGAACTAATATTAGAGATGGTATGGGATGGGATTCCTTCGATAAAAAAATACTTTAACCTTTTAACCGCTTGTGTCGCATTTATGCGACACTTATTTCCGTACCCCTACCGCTCGTGAGTCGTGTCGTATTTATGCGACAGAGACATGCATGATTTTTTCGTTTTATTTTTGTCCTATTAACTGCGTGGTACAACTAAAACCATTATTAAATAGAGAAAAAAACTTTTTGACTATTTTTTAATACAACGATTTCTCCTCCTTATTTATTGTAGGTATTATTTTATCGATTTGTAGCCAAGCGCTTAAAAGGTTAATGAACTTTATCGATCGTTATAACCACTGAGAGTAATTTATTACTTAAGAGAAGAATATCGAATCACTCCCAGTTATTTTTATGCTTCATTTTTAAGTAATAGAATAATTGCTCTGCAAAGGTTAACTGAAAATTCATTAGGGCGCGGTCAGATCGCAAGCTATAAACTAGTGGATAGTTTTCTAGTAAAGTTACAGCGTATGACGGTCAGATCAGTGAGCCTTAAATACAAGAATAGGCTTAAACTTAGAAAACTACTATGGTTGAGCTAATATCCCCTGGCTCAACTAAACTAGTTTTACAAGCTGAGCTGCGGTCACATTAGTTCGCAACGTGAACTAAAAGCTATTGAGCTATTATGTTGCCATTTCGCTCTATCCTAGTAAATCAAATGCCAATTGTATTCTTCGTGAGCTATATTGCATTACATTTATGTAATAGTCATTACTTAAATTATAGTCACTTCTGGTGTTCAATTTGGAAGAATTGAACCATGTAAACAAAAAAGTTAATCATTCAACAAACAGCGTCCATAAAAATTCAATCGAATTCACTCAAATTGAATGCCAAAAGTGAACCATGTAACATTAGAGTCTGTCAAGCGAGTCTAGTCCCATGAAAAAGGCGGCAAATTCAAAAATCTTTCAGGTGTCAACACTGATATAGTACACTGAAAACTCATTGATACTTGAAATTTTTATAAAAATAATTATTTGGGATAAATTAAAAATAAAGCATTTCAATATAGATATTTATTTGTCACAATCTGAACTATAATCAGAATCAAGAAATTCAATGCCTTCATATGAGAAATCACTGTCAGTATCATCATTACGTACAGAAATTATGAAGGGTTCCAACTCTGTTTCGGATATCCTGTCTCTTACTTTGTACTTATTTAACTAAATTATCAATTGTGCTTTTTGTTAATTCATCATCCAAGGTGGCTGAAAAAAAAATTACGACAATCTCTTATAGTTGCTTTCACTTATAGATGCCCCAGTAAGTTTCTACATCATGACTACGACGTCTGAATCTAAACCAAAATCGAAATCGTGATCACATCACTTTTAAAATAAATAAAATTAGACAATTGTGCAAAAAGTATCAACATGTTTTAGCCAACCTACCTGATTTTGAAACGATTTCATCTAAAAGTCGTCGTTTTTCCGATAACTCGTTGTCAGATTCAATCTTTACTTGATTATATTTATTCATCATTGTAAATAACAGGCTCCTGACACTACTTTTGATAGGTTTCGCATGATTAAATTAAAAATTCAACAAAAACCGGAATGTTTCGAGTTTAACAATAGAATTTGTGACAATTTGTTTGACAGATAATAGTATTGCCATTATAAGAAACCAGCAAAATGGTTGTGGACTAGACTCGCTTGACAGACTGTACCTTACAATGTCGTCATTACTATAGGCCTACCGGAATCTCATGGCAACTGGGGAAATAAAAATTTGTTGTGTGCAATACTGGGGAAATTGGATTAAACGATCTTGATACTGTATAATTTTTATTTATGTCTTTAGTTTTAATGAACATGAAGTATATTAGGTATGTGTATAAAGAATTTTGTTATACATCGGGTTCTTAACATAGGAAAATAATGTCATGAAAAATAAATCAATCGTATAATACTTTGTGTACTAATTTATTATATATAATTTAAATAATACTAATAACTTATCACCTCATTCAGAACTAGAAAACGATTCCAAGAACTCCACTTGCATTTCTTGTTCATCATCAGATGATGAAGATAAAGAGGTATTTATTATAAATCGCTCTTCCAGCATTTCAATTATTCTATCTTGCTCGATAAAATCGTTTTCAATTTTCTTTACATGTTCACAACATTTTCGCCACTCCTCTGCACCAATTTGTGAGAAAGCTTCTTCTGTTAATAATTTAATGTCACTTGCAGGCCTACTTATTTACATTTTTATCAGCAACTTTTTGCTTCATTATACCCCAAATCATTTCTATTGGATTTAATGTGCAATGATAAGGTGGGGCCTTAAAACTTCGTGACCGTGCGATTTTAATACTTCATCTATCTCATATAAGGGCGCAGACATGTTTTGTTTCACTACTTCAAGTAAGCAGTTGACATTTACGCCAAAGATCATCATAATGCATAGACGCCAGCACATCAACCTACTACAATCTGTCAGATTTCTGTAATAGATTTTCAACTTTATCGCTAAAGCATAAGGTTCAATGTTGATTGGGAAAATTTGACAGTTAGGTGTAGGTTGATGTGCTGGCGTCTGTACATCATTTGCACGAAGCCATTCTTTTATATCAGCGATACGATTGGCTTGTGTGGTCGGTTTGTTCATCCGTACGGAATGATAACTAGCATTATCCATAACAATTAGTGAAGGTCTTCTCAGATTTGGAATTAGCTTCTCTGTCACCCATTTTGTAAAATTGTCCTTATTCATGTCGTGGTGATAGTCAGCAGATACACTTGTTGACCTGTACACCAGACAACAATTTGGCACAAAGCCCTTTTCTCCACCAGCGTTTACAATGATCCACCTCGCTCCAAGCGAAATACTTTTAGATGGACCTGCAATATCTTTGCTTTGCCAGGACTTGTTCACAGAACATGTACCATGAATGTAAGTCTCGTCTAAATAAATCACATCCAATTTGTTATGCTAGCTTCGCGGTTTTTCTTTATACGCTTCAAAAACTTGTATCTTTGAAGTTTTATATCATCCCTCTCCATCAAAATGGTCCTTTTTGATTGGCATTTAACATATTCAAAACCAATCTCCTTAAGTATAAGTCTGTAAAAAATAATAAAATGTATCATGTTACTCAAACAATAGCTTAATCATTCATCAAACATAGAGTGAGAGTGAGAGGGATTATTACTTAATATTTTTCTTCCCTCAAGGATTCTCTCCCTCCATTGAAATCAATATCTTGTCGAAGAATTTGTAACAGTTTCATTACTGTTGGAATTTCCTTCCGAACTGTATATAATTCTTTTACTTTATTCCTAATCAACTCTAAATCGAAACCGTCCAAGTTGATTTTCTTCTTCCCCCCTCTCCTTTTTTTACCAGGCGTGGAAAATACACCATCATTCGATGTGCCCATACCTACGATTCGCCGTATAGTAGTACTGGAAACCCCTAATAAAGAAGCTACAATTAAGAAAAATATAAAATAAACTAAAAGTATCAAAACAACTCAGTCTAACTTACCGGTCAACGCTACGACGCGCTTTAAAATCAAAGATTGTGTTTGATTTACGCCTTCTTCTTCCCTTATTTTACGATACACATTAAAAACAATATTTCTCGATTGAGATTGAAGTGGCTTTTTCGACATTTTCACAAAAACAATAAATTGTGAAAAAGATATCACAAAATCTCAGCAGCGGTTGACAAATCGTGTAATTTGATTTGACAGATGACAATTGACATTGCCATATGAAAATCACAATTTTTTAAATTTTTTTAATGCCATGAGATTCCGGTAGACCTATAGCGGAAAGGAGAGAGATTCCATTTTCATTATTGGGTATTTGGATAGCGTGCATATTAATGAAAAAAAAAACACAAAAAATAAAAAGTCAAAGTCAAATTATTTATTTCAAATAGGCACATTAAAGGCAGTTTTGAACGTCAAAAATTACAATAAAATAGAATTGATTCTATTCGGCCCTTCCGAAAGGTAAACAGTCCTCAGTGAAATGTTTACTACAAAGATAATAATTAGATTTAGGACTCCAATTATCCATTTTCATGGTTTTCAGCCATATCTGCTTAGTTGAGTTGGTGGAAAATCTGAAAGTATTTAATTAAAGTAAAAACGACTAAAGTATACAGTACATTCTAGATGGCAAGTTTCATTTCGATGTTAGGTCTTTACTTCGGAAACAAGTACCTACGCACTACACATAATATTTATCTTTTGAAATTAGAAACCAGTATTTGCTAATTTGTTTTAGCTAATCAAATTGCAGAAATTTTTGGCGACAGTAAATTTCTATCTGAAAGACGTAAATTTAAAATTATTCACTGTCTGAAGAAATTGTCGACGTGGAACATTTACAACCCTATTCAAATGACTGTATTCAATATATGTGAAAACTGAGCCCTAATTACACTTAAATATGATGAGATATTAATGAAAACATTTATTCTAAATATAAAATACGAGTAGTATTAAAAATGCTCACACAAGCAATCGAAATAGTCATGAAATCCACTTACTTGTGCAAGGTTATTCCGCTGCCTTTTTGATAGCGAGTTTTACAAAAATGCGCATTTTGTAATTGCTTTCATAATAAAAATGTTCTAAATATCACGTAGTAAACACAAAATACATAAAAAAAAAACAGTGGCACTCCGGGAGTGCCGACAGACTGAAGTGAAAACAAAGCACAAACAGAATACTTTGCCATCATTCACTGACATATCGGATATACATTAAAACCGAGTACATCTCGAGGACAGCCGAACACATCCGAAGCGGTGTCGGTAATACATTTTCGCCGCGCCGTAGAAAGAGAGGGGGATACTCCTACGCAGCACCCCGGCTGTCTACTCTCCATTCGTCTTACGAATTTTCGATCAGGTCACGTGTCCTGACGCGAGTTTAACATTTTTAACCCATTACAAAAAAAGTGTACAACGCCGCTATAGAAGTTTTCACTTCAAAAATCGTATTCCACGATTTAGACCTAAATAATCAGAGATGAACCAAACAACTAACGTCCATTTGAAAGAACGTGCCAATTTTAGTTCCTGAGAACCTCGAGCGGGGCGCTTTGAATCGGCACAAAAAACAACTGTCATTTCGTGGAGTATAGTTCATGGACTTGTAATACAAACGTATAGTTAGTTCAGCGTACTTGTTTAATAGATGTCAGTGGTCTTCTTTTGCCTATTAACATTTTTCCACTTGTCGCAGAGGACTGCAGATTTTTTTTTATCTTGAGAACGAACACCAAAATTATTGACGTTTTATGTGATGCGAGTTTTTGTATCAAACTACTAATAATATCATAATAATATGAAGTGATGATATTTATTTGTTAAATCGGGGTTCCTCGATGAAGTCAGCGAAGTTGAGACTTCTGATGGAATAATATTTTTTCGTCGTTTTTCTGGTTAAGGCCTGAACTTTTTGCAAGCCGATTCATTCGGCTCCACCCTATGCTCCTGCTATTTTACACCCGACCGATTTGCTGGGGAAAGCACTCTGCTCCGGACTTTCAAGGCCGCCAGCCGCCGTCCGGGCTTTCCGGGCTTTCCTGAAGTGGTCGTCTACAAGGACGCCGTGAACATTGACATACAAAAGTATGGACGAGAAATACCTACAAAAAAAGGGTGCATACCTACAACTGGTATTGTCTCATAAAATGGCTGCCATTGCTAGTGTTGTGTCTATCAAGGAACATAGGTGTTACTATAACTAGTATCGATACTAAATACGAGTCTTACTAGTTATCACGTTTAGATCATACCTAATATTATGTATACAAAGTCCGTTGTAATTGTAACAGAAAAAGATGAGTAGGTTATCTTACTTTCCGTTATCTATAAAAATAAATAAAATTGAAGTGTCTGTTGGTACTGTCAAAATAACAGCTTTTTACTAAATGCTTATAAAAGTCTAAACAGTACTATTAACAAAATGGCATTTTTTTTTATTTTTGTCTGTCTGTCTGTCTGTTTGTTCCGGCTAATCTGAAACGGCTGGACCAATTTTGACGGGACTTTCACTGACAGATATGTTACAAGGAGTAACTTAGGCTACCTTTATTTTAGAAAAATAATTAGGGTTCCGCGCAAAAAAAATGCCATGCATAAATTATTTTTGCGTTTGGTAGCCAGGATGGTTATAGGCTATTTAACATCACGTTACGACCCTTAGGAGCCGAGAAAAACGAACGCTAAGCGAAAACGAAATAATAGCGCGGGCGGGCGATGCAATGCGGCCGGTCGGGGGACGAATGAGTTTTATTAGTGTGGCTGTTATTTTAGTATACTGTGTATCTTACGACTTCTATGCGAAGTCGCGGGGCATAGCTAGTCTGAGAATAAAATCCATGTCATGAAAAAAAAAACTTGCTTGCAGAAAATGTGCTTTCGCAAAAGCCAATTATTTTTAAAAGAGCAAACGTGGAGTTTCTTACCGTTTCTTCTCCATAGGAAACAACCAATTGGAACCGTGCACCTAGCTTCTGACGTTTCATAAAAGTGTCCATGTAGGTTTATGTGAAATATTTTGATTTTGGTGTTGTGAAGTGTGAACCATAGGCCGGACCTAGCAAGGTCACTCGGACTGAATAAGACGCAAGATTATTTATGTTAACATCGCAGAATATACCGGTATCGTTTCAGCGGAGGAACTAGTTTCGGAAACTATTACGCCAAGTCGGCAACGGTACAACACTATTCCATTATGACATATTATTGTAAACAAACGAACGAATTAACAAATATAATAGAAAGGCCTGTTATACGGAAATGAACCCAAATATCAATACTTTAGCCATAAATTCATGATCACGTTACAATTGCATCATCGAATGTGTATTATTGTATGTATTAATGCATGAAAACCGGCTACTAACCTGTGCAAAGACAATTGATGTTGATTTTCATTCTTTCTTGCACCACACTTCACAATACAACACACAGGCATGTTGAATTTCTGTTTTCCAACATTTACGTGCAGTTTTAACAGGTAAAATCCTCGTAATTTTCTCGCAATCCTCAATAATACAAAAAATAAACAACCATTTGACAGCAAAACTACCACGAAACTCATAGCATAAGATGGCTGCTATGGCACTTACCTACAACTGTCACTACGTCACGATAAAATATTGCCATAATGAGCAACAACTAAAATATTGTTGTCTCTTTTATCAAATAAAATTATCTCATTAGAAAGAATGAGACATAATGATATTTCACATTCTGAATCATATTTCACTCATATTTGTATAAGCAAATGTATGTATAGAATAACGCGGCATCTCCATGTTTTTTCTACCTCAATGGCCGTGAACGAAGACGTCGTAGGCCCTAAAACATAACGGATATTTTTTTTTAACTCCTAGTAGTTGGTGTAGTTGAAGTATTTTTTCAAAAACGATACATACATAACGTTAAATATAGCGGGTTCGTTACCTTTGTTTTTTATGCGGTCTAATTTTATCCACGCGGACGTAGTGAAGGTTCTGATTGCAATCATTATTTAAACTCGTCGCGTTGCATAATCAAATTCTAATTTAATTTTTGGTACAAAACCTAACGTATCACTTAATTCAATCATTTCTTTTAATACCTACTATGTGACAAGTTTCCTCAAGTGTTTTTTATTGTTTTCTTTACACATTTTTATATATTTTGATACATTTTGTATTCAGGTTTTTTCCATTATAAAAATTATACGTGTTTAATAGCGAAGTGTGTTATCTTTTTTTTTATTTCGCTACAGTAAGTTACATTTCATGTTACGTTGATGGCAATGCTTGATCCTTATCTGCATCCTGCACGAGTAAAATGTTTTGGCCTGCAGTGTTACCAATTAAAGACAATTTGTCCCTGCCTCCAGCATATCCAAAAAAGATATACCTACTTGATTTATTGGCGGGTTAGAACCCTGCACTTTTGCTTCTGGGAGTGTACTGCGATCATCTATGACTGCGATACTAATGCAGAACTTTCCTACCGTTATTGATCGAGGAAAATTAAATAAAAAGCTGTAGAAACATCAAGTATATTTTACGATATTTACAAGGTTTCCTTCATAAATATCCATAGGTACTTATAAAAAGACATGAAAAATTTAAAAATATAATGATATCAATAAATCAAAACTCGTACATATTTACAATGTTTATAATAATTAAAAAACATAATATAAATACTAAAGCTCCCTCCGAACTGGTCTCACAAATGAAATATTTGTGTTTGTTTATATTGTAGCCTGTTGACAGCTAAAAATTAAATTAGATATATGACATGACAGTGGACCTTATGATCCTAGCAGAGGTTACAGGTAGTCTATTGATTATCTTAAGCACCTATTCGGAGGGAGCTTAAAAACGATTTTCTTATATGGACACAAAACTTTCAAGACTATGAATTCCCAAATTGATTTATTTTGCAAATAAATCTATTCACTTTGTGACTTTAACAGTGCGCCTGAAAAATTGTTAAAATTTTCTACCTATCTAAATATGTAACTAGGCATTATCTATTTATCGTATAAAGTGAGCTAATTTAATTAGGCACGAGTCCGACAGTGAGTATAGTGCGAGGGGGCGCAGGCGCGCGCGGGTGCCTCGAGGAGCGGCGGGGGCGGCGGGGGCGGCGGCGAAGCGGCAGGAGGCGCCCGCTCGACATGACTAGAGGTTGTCTGCAGCGCAGACGCCGACGTCGGCTTGGATTGTTCGTTATTACCAACATTCGTTTTATGATCTCTGTGAGTCTTCTCCTCAACTAAATCGTTTTTAGGCAGTCTATCGTGTTTCTTAAACTTGTTGAGCTCGTGAGGCACTAGCACTGCGAGTGGTGGTATTGGTGGAATGTAGGCGTGGGGCTCGTAATTGTCGTCGACGTAGTCGTTGGGATTCCAGACGGCGGTCGTGGTCGCTAGCGATGCCTCACTTGCCGTAATCCTTGTGGTCGTCGCCCGAGACGTCACTGGTGAAGTTGTGATTGTCGTTTTTTCTGGCAATAATTCGGATGCCACAGTGGCTGTGGACGGAACTGTAAATACATTTCTATTTTTATTAGACCTAGTTTTTCGTCTTTTTTGTAGTTTTGGCACATCGAGAAAGAATGGATCAAATATAAGATCAGATTCTTTATAGTCGTCATAGTTTATCGGCACTATTGGTTTCACCGCGCTGACAACGTTGCCAACTGTATAGTTTAGTCTTTTACCATTGCTATCACTGACCGACGCACTAGCAGTAACAATGACTCGCGGAGGGCTTTTTAATTTTATCTGCGGTTTCTCGGTCACATTTGGCGGAGCAACAGATCGTGCTGATAGCGAAGATTCTGTTTCTGATACCGCGTCATCACTTCTTTTGCGATCATAGTAGAAAGGATTAAAAGGCAAAGGTCGTTGAGGCAGTGATTGGGGATAGTTCTGAGGTCTATTTTGCTTGACAGATGTTTCATGCCGCTCAGAGGGTTGAGAAGTAGGTCCGGGACGTAATAATTGATCTCGTGGATCCAGTGTAGTTGGTCGGAACGGTGCTGGTTGAGGTCGTTGTGCAAAAGGAGCAGGTCGTTGTGGCGTTGGCCTCGGAGCGGTTCTAGACGACTCATACTGGAAATGGTCGAACTGCTGTGGCGGCGCGTGTGTTATATAAACTCCATCAGCGGGCCGAAAGCTTTGGCGCTGAAAGGAGATAGCTTCGGACCCTGGTCCTCGGTGACGGTATATGAATTCTTGTGGGGAAAGAAGGGAAGGGTCTAGTGTTGGTAGAGAAGGTGCAGAGGGCGCAGATGGGGCGGAAGGTGCGGACGGGGCAGATAGGCCAGACGAAGCTGAAGGAGCTGATGGGACAGAAGGAGGATATGAGGGCGACGGGGGAGACAATGATGATAGAATGGGGGAGGGCGAAGAAATTAGGTGTGGTATTGGAGACGGATGACGAGAAGATGTTGAAGGCAATATCGTAGTCGTGGGCGGTCTGGGTGTGGTTGTTGTGGTCGTAGTAGTGGTTGTTGTTGTCGATGTTGTGGTTGGTTGCGTCGTCGTTGTTGTCGGATGACGTGAGTAATCTTCGTAATCAGTGTCTTCGTCTTCATCTTGGTACTCTGAAATCATTATTATCAAACTTAAGTATTTATTTTATAAGCAGTTGGTTTAGTTTTTCTTTGTTTATGAATACCACAATATTAAAAAATGCTGAATTTCTATTTATGTTTTGTTTTTGTTTTACGTACTTCTTAAACTTGTTTATAATACACCCAGTGTTGTGGATGTCGTCAGAGTTTATTTAAGCAGATTTTTTATTCTCTAAAGCTACTATCTTAACAGTGCGTACCTTCAGTAAGTTCCTCATTATCTGAATATGGTAATGGCGGGTGTGTAGGTTTAGTTTGTGGGTTTTTTGGCTCATCTCTTTTTATATCCTGAATAGGATCTTCCGTTGAGTCTGTGGCGTCTGTCGAATGTCCCTGTGTTTTATCTTGGGATGTCGTTGGACTATCATCTATTGACGGGTCTGCTTCTTGGTTTGGTTTAGTATGTTGTTGTGATTGTTCAGTTGGTTGTGCTTGAGGTTTCTGTTGGTCTGGCTGTATGATGGGTGGCAATGTGCTGCCATATAACTCTAAATTTAAACCGTAGAACTTTTCAGACTTTGTACAATCTACTTCATCGACTCTCTCACACACTCTTGTCTCCTGGAATGAGAAATAATGTATTTGTTGAATAGACTTTCTAAATGTTTATGAATATCTACATAAGCATGAATTTAAATAACTCAAATGAACTTTTATGGTTGCGTATGTTATCAAATGCAGCATCAACTTGTGTGTCTCGTGTACGTTGCAGGGAATTTAAAATCAGAAATAGTAAGCATGACAGACATCCAAGCCACACTTCTTAGCTATGATTTTATGCAACTCGTTGCTGCCATCGCACTGGTACGTGCTGGTTGGATCAAACTTTTAAATACACTTTGTCAGCATGCACATCAGTTAAATAATTTGCAAAACTTCCAAAAAGATTACCATTATAATGAACTGAACAATTCACGTACTTATGAACTCACCTGATCAAAGACGGTGCCATTAAGGCAAAGGAACTTGATGTCCATGGGCTCTTCATTCTGGCCCACTGTGCACACGTGGAACATCTGGCACGAGGTCTCCAGGTCTGCGTAGTACCCGCCGATAACCTTGCCTGTGCACGTGAAGTTCGTTTCGGGCAGGTTGTCAAAATCCAAGTACTGAAAATTATAAAAAAGAGGCATGAGCAAAAAGTTTGTGGGGCATGTTCACTTGTTCAGTATAAAGTGTTGGTAACAATAGAGTGGGTTCAAGTATAATTGTCAGAAGTTTTTTGTGTTGGTATTGTAGTTAGAGAGTTGACTTTATTGTGTACAAAATAATAATTATATTTGTTTGATCGAATGTGTTATAGAAGTCTATAGAGGGTTACTACTAGTTATTCTGTGATAAAGGTTAAACAAAGTTAATTTCTAAGTATCGCCTACTACAGGGGAAGAGCGCTGATGTCGGAAATACAGATATTTAAGATCTATATTCAATATCTGATCATAGAATAAAGTGTTATATAGTGTATCACTATATTATCATTTAAATGTATGTATATTTTTTAACAAATAAATTATTCTTAGTCTAATATTTGAGTCACAATATCTACGCGCATTTTCATATTTCTTCAATGATTTGGTTCTAAGTTGCTTCGAGCAGCTTTCCTAAAAATACCACCATTGTTCTCTAAAGTTATATTGGTTTAAGTATATTTTCACAGTAAAGTTTTTATTGTACAATATACTCACACCTGGTTGAATTGACCTGGATATTCGAAACTCGTTCTGGAATATGAATATCAGCAACCACAGCCATACTGGAACAGAAGCATTATTCAATATTATCATATATTTCTTTACATATTTACTTCACAACATATATTATTATATAATATTACTAGCTTCTGCCCACGACTTCGCCCGCCCGTGCTATTACTTCATGTTCAGACTTTTTCTTTTTGCTCGGTTCCTAAGGGCCCTAGCGTGATGTTATATATGTTGCGCTTATAGCCTACCTCAAGAATTAGGCTATCAAATGCAAACATATTGTTTCAAATCCGACTGGTAGTTCCAGAGATTAGCGCGTTCAAACAAACAAACAGACTCTTCAGCTTTATTATTATTAGTATATAATATTCTTGTTTCTGCGGACCATCCCGTTGCATCGCATCGTCTGTTCGCGCTATACTTCGTTGTCGCTTAGCGTTCTTTCTGACTTTTTGTTTTTGCTCGGCCCTTAAACTTACAAACTTTTCAGCTTTATTATTAGTACCTATATAGATAGATAGATGGCATAAATAAAGATTCCTCATAATTACCACTTCAACATGTTATAAGAGAGTTCATCTATATATATATATATATAAGCAAGTACAGAAGGACGCCCTGTGAGGACGCCCAACGAACGTCTCTTTTGTTACAACGTCAAATAAATCTTAAAAATAATTAAAAGTTAAAATGTCAAAGAAGCGAAACATTTCAGTATACAATTAACATAACTATTAACCTTTAACAGTTTGTAGTAAGGACATTAGTCATGATAAATGAACGAGAATTATGATAAGTAAAAGTTAAAATTAACATATCTTGAAGGTATCTTCACTAGAAACTAAGTACAGTCTTAGAATATTGAGCAGTGAGCTTAATAAAATTAATTTCTACAACATTGCTGGAAAACGCAGGAAACGAGTTGGTCATAAAAGTCGTGACTTCAATGCTTTACGTTCATGACTACTCTGTAAGAATGAGAAGCTTAAAGTAAATCTGACAATTAAGTATAGCTTGTACGAGAAGAAAAAGTTGATGGTTTCTTGAATTATTTTCTACACGAATATTATGACACTATCGCAGATAGCTTTATCAAGCAAATGACCACTTGGTACCTGTTTGTGTTATGTAAAATCATAATAAGTTAGGAAATCAATTGAATTTCTAAATCTATGCTACAGGACTCATGACTGTCCCATTTATTGCACAGTTCAATAAGCTCAGGCTGATTTGATAAAATGTATTTTACAAAACAGATTATATGCGACATAGCTCATATGAATCACTTGCTACTCCTGCGCAGTTTTGTATAATTTGTGACCATCACAATGATTTAGTTTTCTCAGTTCACTGATAGTGCATGAAATATTAATTGTCATTGTTCCCTTAAATGCAATTGTCCGTTTAAAAAATATTCAATTTAGTTGCAAAAAGTATCGAACCTTGTAAGGCAGAGGCGGTGCGCACGACAAGCGCGCCGCCGCCTGAGATCCGAGCCTGCCGCCGCATCTGAAATCAACAGGAAATTACTGTATTAATACAGGGAAAAATAATAAAATATATAATATCATCATCATCATCTGCCTAGCCTTTTCCCAACTATGTTGGGATTGGCTTCCAGTCTAACCGGATGCAGCTGAATACCAGTATTTTACATGGAGCGACTGCCTATCTGACCTCCACAACCCAGTTACTGGGTAATACGGTACACCAAAAATATATAATATATATACACAAATAAGTTATTGAGTGGCAAACAAGCAGATGGCGCACCTGACAGGTAAGTCACCAACGCCTATAAGCATCCTGCAATATCTGAATGAGAGATATCAATATAAAAAGGCGATGGATTCTGTCTTGCCTCTGGAGACGACAAAGATAGTATCCATCGACAGCCTAGACCTGGAAATCAATATTTTTCCTTGTACATAAGCAGAAATGTAAACAAAACAGACAATAGGTAGGTCGCGGTGTTCGCACGCGCATCCACGGAACAATCGTGTTGCGGCACCTACAATGAGCCATCCACAGTGAGCTGTTCCGTTATGCCTCATCTAAAATTACATAATTTTATAATTACATACTTCGATGCATAAAAACGATCCAGTTTTCGAATCTGTTCTTGTATCATTGGATATTGAGCATCTATCATTGAAAGTTTACTAATCTATACAAATAAAACAAAGCTGCGTTAGTTACACCATTTATAACTCAAGAAGGACTGGACCGAATTTAATGATCTTTAATTTGTTGGATTTGTCTCCGCCCTGAATAACAGAATTACTATTAAAACATGGGAAAATTTCACGAAAAATAATAATAAAGATAATTCATATTCTGAGGCGGTACGAAGATCGCGAGGTCAGCTAGTTACTCATAAAATAATCATGTCTTATACTCTGATAAGTATAGGCGATCATATCTCAATCATGATTTTAGAATAATAATGGGTCTTCTAATTAACGACCTTTTCCTGTATCAGACTGGCGTTCAGAATATATATACTGACTATCCACATCCTGTTAAGTAGAAAACCTGACTTTGAAAAGTCTACAATAATGTATGCACCTTATGGGTGATTCAAACTGACAAAGGAAATAAGTGCTGAAGTCATTCTGAACTATTTTAATCGAATTGAACATGTTATCAAACATATTAATTTCCGGGTCTTGACAAGCTCGAGTAGTACTTTGTTATAACATTTAGATCGATGAGAAAAAGTGACATGGATATAAAAAATGTGAGCAAATGTCAAGGTCTTCCAATTGTCAATGTTAAAGAAAACATGTTTAGGTTGATGGGGAACAGTCTAAATTTAGTAGGACATGACAGATTAAAAAAAAAGGCACTCCGGGAGTGCCGACAGATGTGAAAACTTGAACAATTACGTGTGTATTTTTTGAATCGTCATATAAACAAGCCTGTGTTCCAGCAGTGGGAACAATAAACGCTGATTATGATATAAACAAAACACAAACATTATACTTTGCCATCACTCACTGACATATCGGAAATACATTAAAATCGAGTACATCCCGAGGACAGCCGAACACATTCGAAGCGGTGTCGGTTACGGTTATAGTGGCGCGAATTCAATGGTTTTTCCCATCTCAAAAAATGCCCAACACGCCTAAAGAAGTTTTCACTTCAAAAATATGGGTATTGTTGGGGTATTTTATAATGATGGAAATTCCTGATGTGAATTAAAGTTTCTAGAGATTTCATAAAGGTAAGTTTATTATAACTAAAGTCTTTGGTTTGGGCTCAGCTCGCCTCTTGGATTTTGTGCCTAATTGCCTAAGTGTATTTATTTATTTATTTAATACTTTAAGCACAAATGTACAGAGGCGGACTTAATGCCATAGGCATTTTCTACCAGTTAACCCCTCTACTTACCCCTACTTACCTTATCTACTTGCCCCCCTTGAATATTAGATACCCCAAATCGCTTAAAAGTACTGTCAGCACTCTAAGTTTTAAATATTTAAATAATTTATTTTTCTTAAAACTTCAATAGTGTCTCTTGGGATTTAATGGTGAAGATAGAAATAAAACTGCACATGGAGTTAAAATGTGTGATTTGCAATTTAATCACGTACATAATCTTTTCAATATTTAACAATTAAATTTTGTTACACTTTTTGGTTTATAGATACCACATTCCCTTCACCAGTCTGTTGTCTAACCATTGTTCCACAAAATAATTATTAAATTATAATGTTTCTGCGTCTGTTGAACTGTTCTCCATAACATATAGCCATCCATCATCTAACATTTCTAGCGGAATCAAACTTAATGCTTTGCATAAGTCTACATGCCGTCTTGAGTATCTACTTTTTAAGAGGTTCAACTCTTTGGCTTTCTTTTTGAGGGTTTGAGCGAAACGGACCAATATTTTCATTTTACGCTTCACGCTTTTTTAACGAAACAACATTTTTGAAGCGTAAAATGAAAATATTGGTAAGATATTATTCTTAAATCACTCTTTGATCAACATTATAATCTAAAAGGGAAAACCCAAGGGGCGAGCGGAGCCCAAACCAAATAAATCTTTTATAGCCAACGTAAGATCTGGCAGCTCATTTGTTTAGTATTACATGAGCGCCTTTCTACTCCAAATAATTATATACGTACCTCTGCTCTTAATACGCGAAACGTGCAAATAATAGAAAGTAGGCATGTCCGACATTTATTAATCCCTTTTTACTAATAAAACCATTAACAAGACGATCATTGTGATGTAACGCCCATTTAATTCGGAGTAAACCGATACGTATATTTAACACAAAGTATGGGTATCGAGACCGCGTGCTTTTGAATTAATGTTATAGTATAATCGTTACGAAATTCGATTATGAAATAAGTAAATTCGAATCGGATGATATTATTCGGAATCTAGATCCAATAACTTTTTGTTATTTGTCACAGTTACGTAGAATTTGGCTGGGAATTTTGACTTGATATTAGATTCTGTCACGAGTTTTGTGATTCAGCGTATAAACCACTTTTAGGTATTTACCTGTATCGAATTCGCTATTGTGAGTTTCGTTCAGGTATTTGAAGTTAAAAGTCCTTGACTTTTTGTATTACGTTAATCGTGTTAAATAGAGCTAAGTTAATTAGTCAGCCTAGAATACCTACTTCAAACTTTTAGTTGTAACATTGTTTGAATTATTCCGCCCTATAAAGCAATCATAGGAATTTGAAGCGGAATATTACTATGAAATGTTGTTCCGTCAGTATCTATAATTGACTAAGTATCATAATGTCAGTATTGGCGTCGTAAGAAATCGCCGCGTGATTCTCGGGACAGTCTCTATTCCTATAATAAAAATATTTAACAAAACCAGTAATTTTCTCGCTGGTATCTGCGACATATAATAGCGTTGAACGTTATTCGATACCGTGAAAGCTGTTGCAATGGGCAGTTGTGTCAGATTGTCCTAGGGCGTGGTTTCCTTGATGTAAGCAGTAAGACCGACGGCCGGTGCACCGGCACGAAACTGGAGCACTGCGAACGACACTAAGGCTATGTGCAGATGACGTTGTGCGTTTAAGACACGCCTGTGAATAGAACGTTTGTAAGCTGAACACGTAACAGCCACCTCCTTATAAGGAAAACTGTGCTGAAAAATATTTTTGTGTGGGTTACATTATTTTTCTGTTACCTAAATTATTTCATAACATTCTGCATGGCCTTTTATCTATTTTCATGCCAATCATTATTCAGACCTTCAAAAACCTCTTTAGAATTAAAAGCCATATAAGTAAGTATTTCAGAATTTTAAATCACAAGCCGTCTGGCAAAACGAGTCGCGACAATATTTTCACAAAATCATATCTCGCAGACAGCCTAGAAATCTGTCTACAAAACCTGTTTTATAAACTCGTAAAGAATGCTTGTCAGATATTGTACTCCTAATGATGTAATGTCTAAACCGGAAGTAAAATTAGGCTATAACCATTATAATCGCAGCCTGAGGTGCTTAGTAATGGAAGCAATTCGACGTGTCGTAATCTGATCGATTAATTAAATTGCAAGGGAATGTATTTAGGGACGCATGTACTTGGTGCCACAGAAACGAACATGGTAAAATGATATATATATACCTCTATGTACCATAGATTTTGCGTAATGCCATGAAATGTGAGTATTTAGAGCGCTTGTAGCAGTTGCTGTTATTTCCTTTTACGACAATATACGGCCTAAATGCGATCACCCCCGAGCCATACGCAAACTATGGTACAGTTTTATTATCGATAAAGTGCAGAACAGTGGCACAATATTGCACTTTAATACCTATACAAAGAAATTGCGTAAATGTTAAGGAAACTGTAAATTTTAGGTATAACAAGTATATTGAGTGCCGAATACTAATTGACAAAGTTAAGATATCCAATCGCATCCATGCGGGTTGGACCTAACACTACAAGTAGAAGGATGGTGTTAATAGGATACGAACAGCGAATGGCCGATAACCATCTCTGAACTGCTAGATGTTTCCAAATTTTTCGTCATACCAGAAGGTTTGTACCTATCTCACATGCAATATCGAGTGAGATAGGTGCTAAGTGAGCAAAACAAAAAGATGATTTGCGTGGCGGTGCCAACACCGATTTTACCTTATTCCATGCCTGCAACGGAAATCAGGAAGCTTCTACCATAACATAACATTACGCAAGACAAGAATGATATATGACGAGAACTTTTATTAAAACAATTGAAGCAAATTGCTGATTGCTTATCTATACGTATATCGTGAGTACAATTAAAGAAACAATCTGTTGAAAGATATAATGGCTTTTATTATTGTTAAACGCAGTTGAGATCGTATAGTAATTAATATGAACTCTTAATTGTTGTGTCCATGACTGTACTAGTCATAATATGCGCAGTTTTTTAACTTTAGGAGTACCAAGTGGAACGACTCCCACTTATCGCGTTTCGTCCAGAGTATCGAAAATGCGATTATGGAAAATCTTTAGAAAATTATCGCCTCATTGGTCCTGCCTGTCAAAGCAACCGCGGTTATTCTATCATATATAGGTAAATAAAATACCATGGAAAAATAACTTTCAGTTTTCCGATTTTTCTTTCCTTAAAAACCTTATTCGGACTGTTACAAACATTTTAAAACAAAAATAGCCAAATCGGTAAAACCGTTCTCAAGGTATGCCCTTACCAACGAACAGCATTTCATTTTCATTTATATTGATGAAGTTTTTTCATTAGCAGTTTTGAAATCAGGTAACATTCTGATTCTACTTCTACTTTCTGCTTTCCAGTAAATGAATAGAATGTGTTGATGCCATACATTTCAGACATTCAGAACCTTGTGACCACGTAATGTTTGTTCTTCAGGGTTCAATGTTTATAATATCCTTACTAGTTACTTTCCTCGGTAAAGTAGATAATTGAAAACATGTTGTGGTATATTTATAGCGCCAAATAGTGCTGTGGTCAAATTGTAATGATTTCAACCACGAGGGGTATTGCACTTTGTGGTTGGTTTCTTAGTAGAGGTCGGAAGCTTGGAATGATTTATTTATTTATTTATTTATTTTACTATTTATGTACACACATATATAAACAGACAAGAAAGAACAGAACAGAAAAATAGGTACATGATATTATAATGATATTAGGTTCCGTTCACACAGACTGGCTTGGAGAGCATTGGCCGGCGCTCTTCTTTTCACACAGACCGACGCGAGTTATACGCTTGCAACTAGCCGGTGCCGACAGCCGTTTCACATAGACCGGCTGGAAGAGCACTGTTTTTGAGCGGATACAATCGGAGCCGGACGGATGCGCTCGGAGCCGAGCGGGTGCTATACAAGGGCGGTATACCTTCAGTTCCGCGCTGTCCAAGTTTTGTTTTCGATGCCGGTCGATTGTCGATGCCAATTGATTGAGCCATTCGGCTGCGCGAGCGTGTAAGAGTACGTCATCAGAGGCAGCCGGTCGGCTCCTCTTATTATTTCACACTAATCGCGTTAGGTTTGCTCTCAAGCACTCTAAATAATAAAAGAGTGACATGTAAAAATAAACTTTATCACAATGATTCAAAACTCTGTTTTAAACGTGATGAAAAATCTGCTCTCTTCTCCGAGCTGGTCTGTGTGAGCGGACCTTTACAATACTTATATCTATTTCATCATCCACAGTCCGACTTCACCCACTGCTGGGTATAGGCTTCTCTTTTCTTGTGCCAATCCCCACGCTCCTGTGCCAGCTACATCCAGGTTCTACCCGCGATGGCAACTCGTCGCCGGACGACCGGACTTCGTCTTATACCTATCTATTTACAGGTAGACTATCTAAAATAATGTTAGCGCTCATGGAATGTTTATTATTACAGTAAGAAGTCTATTATTACAGTTATAATTTAAAATTCTAGTGTTTGGTATTCCATGCCCTAGCTTAATCCAGCCCAATAAGTATACATAAGGCTAGATAAAAATGTTCAGATACTATTATTCGAAGAAATAGCCTTCAAATATCTTCTCAACTAATCTCTTCACCATCCTTTGTTGACTGGTAAAGAATGCCTAAGGCATTAAGTCCGCCTACGTACCTTTTTTGAGTGCGAAAAAAAATAGCTTACTCTATCATTAATGTAAACTTGCTATTACTTCAAGCATTGCGTGCACAATGGTACCGTATCTAACAAATAGTTTAAATTAATATAGATCGAAAGATTATAAATGAGGTATTAATTAAAAACACTTTCTTCAACAATCAGTATTAATAATTCACATGATAAAAGTTTCAAACACTTCGAACGAGGAAGCGGTGGTTCATTATGACGACCAATAAGGAGTAATTAGGCAATTACGGCCATTGTTCTGTTAATTAATTTGATTCAAGCTGACACCTAACTATAGCTTGTCAACTTTTTGATATCGTTACTCTACTTACGTATATCGGGACTTATCGCAATACTATAACGTTTATGTAACTTTATTGCCGTTGGAAATAAATCAATAATCGTTTCTTAATACTCGTACAATTAAATTTAAACCGAGACGTGACTACGAGGTACTTAGTCCACCCGATTCTATTAGCATTCATACCAAAGTATGGACTATCACCGCTATGTCAACTCGTGTGGATAATTTGACTTGCAAGAGGTCAAAATACCGTGAGCTTCACTAAAGCGGTAACAAATTAGAATTTTAACGGTAACTAGTGCTAAACTTAGTTTTTCATACTATTGCCGACAAAAAACAAACATTATGGTAACTGATTTAACTTCGTCGGTGACACTTCTACTTAGATATAAATCAAAACAACCTTACGGTTATTTTGAAAGAGAATTCCACCGTGAAGGTCGTATCCCACTTCAAGTTTGTTGTCGATCATTTGATTAGCAATTTAGCTTTATTTAAATGGATGTGACCGAGATTGATTAACGGTCGTTTATTGGTCGTGACTTAATCTCGTAAGTTTGCACAATGCCCTACGTCTATTAGGAATGGTATTATTTATTGTGTTACGTCGAGATACAACAAAAAGCTACGCATGAACGTTGCACCAATGTAACGGGCCGGAGTCGGCCGCACTCCGTTATATCATCAAGTATGTTGAGAGCAGCGTCCGTAGCACCTGGTAGCTGACAGAATGGCGGCTACTACACTATTTCAGACTAAACGCGTCACGATTCATCAGCTACTCGGTTACGGTACTCGATGGACCCAATTAATGTTCAATTCAGACGTTTATGAGACATATAAGTATGATCTATAATAACAAGTTGTTCGTCTTCAATTGCCTTGCTACATAATCAGCCCAACCGCAATAGAATTATATAATGTTTTTAGTTGAATAAACCCACAAACGGGTATAGTATCTTCGCGGATTGAGATGTCACGTCTCACCTTTCTCGTAACAAATGACACTACCTACCAAGTATTGACAATCGGTGACGGCCACTCACGAAACCACTCTGACTCTGACCCAGAAGATCCTTTCAATATGATAATGTTACATCAATATATCGTATCGTATTTGGAGCCGATAAACACAATGATATTCAGGAAGACAATCGTGACGGGGAAAATACGATAAAAGAATCATTGCATAACAATAAAAGTGGCCTTTGATCGACGATATGTTGTGACCACATTGGCATGTCAAAATGGTCTCAGTGGTCCAGTTTTTAGGGTATCACAATTGGGGTCTTGTAATATTACGACATGATAAGTTTTATAAAGAAGGAATGAGCACGAATAAGTCAGGTTTTAGATAGAGCATGCGATAGTAACAAAAGCACAAACAATGGTCGTCTACTCGCTACAGATAATTAAGTTAATAATTGTGACCTATGTCGACACGCGTCGCGAATATTACCTGTGCCGTATTAGGACCGTTTAACTGCCAGTTGTGTACTTAATCCCGGGCTTGATTCACGACGCGATTATCCTTATCAATTACAGAGACGCGTTCTCGCCTACACCACTCGTATGCTCAATTGTTGTACTTTTATGGAAGTAAGATATTTTCATTGTTAACTCATCTTATATCACATCTGTTGAAGTTTTGCAACGTGTCTTTAAGGTCGGAATGTAAGAAATTGTACAATAGATACAATTTCTAGATACAATTTCTTACATTCGTAAGAAACTGTATCAGAGAACGAGTAAAGCTCTCTACGTACCTGACTGGTCTAGTGTGGACGTAGTGTGTTGAGACGCAGCTCCGAGAGGCACTGCTTGTACAATAATATAGACGCGAACGTCTGTCCTATTATGGTTGGTGACAATACTAAACACGTGTCAGGATTGTTTATATACTTATACCAGTACTAGACAGTTTGGTCTCCAAAGCTGATTGACAGTGACTCACTTGTTACGCACGAAACTCATATTCACAGGATATGGAACAATTTATATATAACCACGGCTAAGTAGGTACTGAGTAATGTTTTTACCATGTTTATTGTTACGCAAGGTCCTATAAGTACATCTCAAGAAAATTAACTATTCATAACAAGCAGATGTGGAAATGAAAGTAGAACAGCATACCTTACATATTCCTGCATTTATAATTTCCCTAAGATTGCGAACTGCAAAATATCTAGTAGAGATAAGTACTCAATACTCAATATCTTTATTGCTTTACCATAATGTGTACTTAGGTGGTATTTAGATACTGTCTGTAATTAATATTGTTGACTAAACACGGATTGAATAACTCGTGTCGAAACTGATACATGAAAAACTCTATTCACAGGGCTGAATCGTATTGTAGAAAAAAGGTGATTGTCTAAGAGTCAACTAGCAGAGGTCATTGTCCGCCAACGACTTGGCAAATAGTGCGTATCCTGGATGACTGGATGGTTACATGAAAGAATGCGGGATGAAGGTCGGAGAAACACACGCGAGTGACGGGATGAGTAGACAGTGTGTGGGTACCGAGAGTTAAGACGACGAGCACATTGATGAGCGATAGCGGAGTTAAATAAACTAATAGGCATTCAATTGAGGATTCACCTTAAGAATCTTGTTTATTATCTATAGAAAGAGAAAACCAATAAACCGGTAAACTTTTCCATCTGTAACCCATAAACCGGAAACTTAACTTAAAAAATAACAATGAATAATAAGGTTTATTGATGTACCAACATTTGCCTTCTATTCTACACACATCAAAAGTGTCTAGGGATCAACATATATTTTTGCAATAACTTTTCTCCTGATTGATATTAATTAAAATTTTCTTTAAGGATTCATCAAATAAAGTGTTTTCGTTTGTCACAGTAACGATAAACCAAGTCACCTTTGCATTAATAAAGAAATTTGCCATTTTCCTAATAAAGGGATTTTTGACATTTGAACCACTAACACAAAAGTTCGAAAAAAAGACTGAAATAACAGTTTTCTTTAAAATTTTATTGGGTAACTTAAACAATTAATAATCCGTGTTTCTACCGCGAACACTAACAACACAAGAACATCGGTTTGGCATACTCAAAATGAGTTCATCCAAATCACGCTGTGGAATGGCAGCCCATGTTCGTTGCAACAACAAAAAAAGGTCTTCTTGCGACTGGATACCCTCCATATTCGGCAGAGCTCTTCTCTGTAGCATATCCCATGCATGCTCAATCGGGTTCAAGTCTGGCGACTGAGCAGGCCAGGGCAGGACTTTGATGTTAGCTGCGGCGAGAGTCTGTCTTACAACTCTTGCGGTGTGCGGTCGTGCATTATCATGCATTAACTGAAATAAGGGACCGATTTGCACTTGTAGAGGAACGATGACGTCTGATACAATCGTCTCAGCATAAATTTGAGCGTTGAGGTTGCCTCTGATCCAAATCAACTCAGTTCTTCCGCCGATCCAAATACCCGCCCATACCATGATGGTTCCACCACTATAAGGATGGACTTCCTGGCAGGATTTTAATCGCTGTTGGCGTCCAGGGGTTCTCCAGTGTCGTATACGTTTTGTATCCGGTCTCATACCAAAACGAGACTCATCAGAAAAGCACACGAAACGCCATTGTTCTTCTGCCCAATTTCTGTGTCCAAGAGCCCATTGATATCGAATCCTACGATTGTGCATTGCTATAGGTGGTACCCGTAGCGGTCTTCGGGAATGAAGGTTCACTTCATGCAAGCGGTTTCTGACTGTTTGGTCGCTAATTAAGTTCCCTGAAGAGTGATGAAGCCTCACGGCTAACATCATGGCGGTTATTGTTGGAGCTCTTCGAGTTAAGATTTGAATGTATCGGTCTTGTCTCCGTGTGGTGCAGCGATACCGTCCTCCATGGCGCTCAGCCACGGTACCAGTGCTTCGGTAACGTGTCCAAAGTCGACTGATAACACTCTGACTTGTATTCAGAGCTAAAGCCACAGTACGTTGCCGGGAACCAGCTTCTATCATTCCCACGGCTCTGAGCATTTCTTCCCTGCTTAAATGACGTCGCCGCTCCATAATAACGTTGGTTTTAATCAGTAGTAGGGAAACAGTAGCACTAATAATGTCTTCAATGCGTTGTATGTTTTTATAGGGAAAATATTGACAGCTGATTTTCATCTTTTACTCGAATTTGATTCACAGTTCCTGATTCAAATTATGAAATGCACCAAAAAGGATCCATATAAATTTATAAAATCATAAATTTATTACAAAGCCACATCTCAATCTCAAGAAATCCGCATAAAAATGCTTGATCCCTAGACACTTTTGATGTGTGGATTTGCAAACATGGGTACCTAATGGCAATTATAAATTGATTACAAATAATATTTGTAATTAAGGAAAATTGTATCATTATTATTGCTAGGTTAGTATAAAGTTTATAAATCTCTTCGCTTGATTGTTAATTTAAAAGAATAAAACAACGCCATCCGTGAGCACTGAGCTCGTCTCCATTGTGCCGCCTCCGTCGCATTCCTCGACGTTTCCTCTGTCATTCACAAGTTTTTTGTTTTGTTTATTCCTCAATTTACAATGATGGATAAAATCTTCATTGAATAATTGCAGTCACGTCGTCATTATATTGTTTTATTTTTCTGATGACAAATAGTGAGATTGAAAATGGATGAGAGTGCAAGCGAGCGTTGATACACTCATAATTAAATGTCAACTGTTGCAGTCAGTTTTACTACACTGCTCGGATCATCTCCACACATAATTTACAATTATTATACTTAATATGCTTAGTTGTTTCGTACATGTTCCACTGCTGGCATTTAGATTCTAGTAGCAGTTTCGACAGAAAAGTTCCCATGCGTCCGCTTACGGTTATATAATATTTTAGAAGAAGACCGCGACAGACATTTGACCTCACTAAGCAGTACCGAGACGCGTTGCACTTATAGACGTATGTCCATGCGTTACTAACTAACTTTATAGAATACCACACTGTCTGCACATATTTGTTTATCTCTTCCAAATCTGTGTAAACATATTTAAAGGAGGTTAAAGACGTCGTAAATAGTTCTCGAGATTTGAATTGGGTGACAGGTCTTCATTATGTCGTACCTTTTATGGATAACTTTTATGAATATTTTTATCTGTCCTAGATTTGTGGCACGTAGATGGCGTGGCTACTTCTAAGCCTTATTCTCATCTAATTTAACAATGAAATAAACGTTTATTATCATTATCTTTAAATGTTAATATAGTGTTATAGTCAAGTATTTGTTTGATGTAATCTCTGCCAAAATAAATTATACCTATCAGCGCGGCAAATCCAGCGAAGGATTATTAAAGAATGTTGCTTAATTTAAAATGAATAGTAACTAGTAACCTACTGACTACTGTATGGCTGTCATCGTATATTCTATTAATTCACGAAATCACTATAATGTAGTGAAATCACAGAAATTGTTTTGTATTTCGTCACAACATGTGGAGAGACGTCCGCGGTTCTTACGTAACTTGCGTTTTCCTTCGTCGGTTCTGTTCAAGTTTCTTCCCTAGGGTTGTTTTTTTTTGCTTTATTTCTTCAAAACATTTTTGCGTCGTTGTAAATTCTGGTGTAGGCAAAGTGGTAAGAGGAGCACAAAAGTATTAGTTTGTGGAAGTTTTCTGTGACTGCCTCCATAATAATATTAGGCCCTTTATGCACAGTCGTTTTTCTTGCCGTGGAAAGCTACGGTTTATTCACGGTCGACAGTGTTGTATGGATCACTATGGAAGCTTGTTATGTTGACGGACACGTGTTTCCTACGGCGCGGTTTATAAATCGTACCCTAAAGAAACCGTGCTGTGTACAAAGGGCCTTATGCTTATTGTGTTCTCCCTTATCCGTTTACACTCTTGAAATCGTTCTCAATTTCTTCATTTCTTGTCTAGGATTTCGTACTTGGCATAACACCTAGTCGTTAATCTGAATAGCTATCGACTGTTTTCTAAAAACTCCGTTTAAGTGCATATGACATACATGTGTGAAGTAAACACGTGAATGTAACAGAAAGTCGCATGTTTTTATAGCGATAGACATTTCAGAAATATACATTTCGTTTTATACTCTGTATTGGATTTCCAATTTCTTTCGGCACGTTGTTAATGAATTATTAATTAAGTTTAGCAATACCAGTGAAATAAAGCCCTGGCAGTTATTTGTGAATTAGTTACAAACTGTGTCGGCGTACCGAAGCAGATTTGTAACTACACTGGGTCGTAATTAAAAGTTTTGTCATTCAATCCTCCGCGTGATGTTCGCTCCTCAGCGGAAATCGTTCCCATGACCTTTTGTTTCGTGGCCATACGCTAATCTTTTTTATTTACGATTCAGCCACTTGCCTTCGGTTTACGTACATATGTAGGTACTTATTAAATATCATTTATTGCGCTTTTGTAAATAGGTCGAACAGTTGTTAACATGTCTTTCAATTTACATAATTTAATATCCTGTTTCCTAACAATTTTGTATGCAAAAATTTAAATGTTTAATACGAGATTATTTAATTAAAGTTATATGTTAAATGTGATACAAATCGATCGAAATCTAATAGGTTTAACGCCCTTCAAGTAACCTAAGAACATTGTCCTGCATGGCGAGGTCTTGAGTTATAATTTAGACAGTTTATTAGATCACAGCCGCAGACAACAAATAGGTATCTGTTGAACAACATTTTATCGTTAATGTATCTAGCGCCATAATTTACTTGTTTGATATTCAGCTGACAGGTTAAGTCCTCAGTATCTAATAAGTAATCACTTTGAACATTAAATTAATTTATTAGTTGTGGAAGGGCAGGTCACCTATGTCACGGAAATTTCTCAATAAATCTATAAAGTTATAATTTTATGTCGATCTGTGAATGTATGAAATTCGTGTATACACTTACCCTGCTGATTGTCGCTTTGTGCAACTTCTTATAGATTTACGCAAGTTTTAACAGTAATTGAGGATCATCTATGAATGAATAGGGTTCAGTGAAGATTTTTAGGTCATTGTAATTAACTTTTACCTTGTAATTACCTTTCCTCACGTGTGTTCTAAAGCTAGCGCACACGCTGTTCCATGAAAAGCTTGCACCATTTCATGCTTAATTGAAATAAAAATAACAACATATCACCAACAAAACGCGACTGTCGCGCACGTACAAAAAGTAAGAATGCAATAAAAAGACGTAATATGATATAATTAACGTTGTACAATTCGTGTTGTAGGAAACTTCACGGGCGAGCAAACAGCGCACGCTACGTGATGGTAGACGGTAGACCCACCACGACTTCCGCGCTCGGTGAGAGCGCAGGCGCACACGATCTCATCGACAAGGGATGACGCGCAAATTGCTGCAACTTGCCTAACATTGCGATGATTCGCATGCAACCAAAACGTGAATGAGTGCATACATGAAAGGGAAATTAAACATTAGATACTGTATCTGACTCATGCTTGATCTTCTTCATTTCGTTGCAACGTAAATGGCGGTTCAAGATGGGTATCACATTTCAAGAAAATTTTCAACACTTAAAGCAGTTTGGGAAGGCTCTGCTAGTTATATATTTGGTCGGCAAACACATTAGGCACATAGGAAATACGTAATGGAAAGCAATAATGACACAAAATGTGCGAAAGAGAAGCGGAAAATGTTCAAATTAACAGAAACTTAAGACCCTATTACTTTGGAAATGTATAAAAGTCTACAGAGAATGTCTAGGTCCGGACTTTACTTCTATGTTTATTGTATCATTATTTAGCTAATTTATAATATGGGACGTACTGTTTAGTTTGTCAAATCTCACGAGACAGTGTGTGACAATATGTGGGGCGTGGTTTGTCTGTCGGTGGCGTTACACAAACAATGGAGAAAGCAGAGCATCAATCAAAATCATCATCTAGTTGAGAACATAAACACAGCCGCTAGACACAACAAACATACGTAGAAGATAAACAGACAGTGTAATCACTCTCATTGTCATTTCGAATTCGGTTTTCAATTGTAATCATGAATAAATGTAGGCTATAATTATATCGGTAAGTTCCTGTTCGTAACTATTCATTTGCTTGTTATTAACCAGTAATTAGATGAAAGTATAGTTACTTTGGTATGTAAAGGCCATTTACGTCTTAAAAAAACTCGCTTATTCCATTTGGTAAGCAAAATGTGAAAACCTTAGTCATTTGGGGCGCATTCATCATCTGCCTAGCCAACGGAGCACATTACTAATTTGTAATAACTAACTTCGCCAAAACTACTTATAGAGAGCAGTGTAAGCAGAGTTGTTACATAATCATTTAAAGAAAAGGGAACTAACTACAGTTTACACGGTTTTTTGAATATCTTGACCAAAATTACTTTATAAATTTTTTGACGCTTGTAAAGCTGCTTTTCCGATTTCATATTTCCCTTTGAAAACACAATTGAAAAAGAAATCTTGATCTAACAATTCACAACATAAAATGTGTGTGTGTGGTCTTAACTTTATATTCATCAATAGACAACCAATTCCTTTAAGTAATTATTCAAGCGGTCACAACCACAACATGAAGTGTACTGAAGCGGCGAAAGGCCCACATCGAATAAACCTTCAGCCATAAAATGACAATAAAAGTTGAATAGTGAAATAAAGCGCTTTCATGTGTACATCAATGGAATTCCTATGATTCATTCATAGGATGCGGGGTTCAAGTAGTGGGTGGTGCTGTGCGTACGCGCGCATCGACTGCAAATCACTGTGGCTTTCCAAGGGCACAGTATTCTATGCCTTATTGTAACCTTCAAGGCCGTTTTTCATCATGTATATGCGTAGATTGACAGATAAATCGTCTATGTGTAGATGGATGGGCCCCTCAAGTGTGAAGATGAAGATTACTCATGTACACGCTAATCTATGTACAATGGTAAGTGTTAATTGAAAAATCTGATGTTTGTTAATTTACTTTGCAATTTTATACTTAAAATACGGCTTGTGACACGATATTTTTAGCTTATAATAAGTTATCAACCATTGTAATCAATCAATGGATATTAATATTTTAAGGCTTGAGGTTGTCAAGGCGGTAGAATTTATAAAGGATAGCGCACAAAGTCTAGCATGCCTAAATATTTAACTCACCCAAATATTAACATTTCTACTGGCTTGGGTAGACTAATCTAGTATATTCCGAGGGGTTCGAATTCGAAACGTGTGGCATTTGTCTTTACACACCAATCTAGGTACTTGTAATAAGTAATTTCTGATGATCACAGTATTCGTCTGCATTTCTGGGTGAACCCTCTGTTTGTGGTCACTAAGTCTGATTAAAAAATGTATGCATTTTTGGGGTAGCCTTATGCCCGCGCCGTGAGACGTGAGCTTCAAATGCAGATCTGTTGGCACGTCCGGCGCTGCAGGGCGTCGCGTAGAGGCGCGCGCGTGACGCTGGCGCGGGCGCAACGTTGCGCAATAAACAACGCACTCAACCCGCTTTTACTCGCCGCTCGTTTACATGGAACGCGTCAATTACGTAAAATTGTATCAAAAATTGTATTCACGTACCAACTACCACTGGTATGTGCTCGTAATGAATCGTTGGCACATATCTCTATAGAAATTCTGATAAAATGATTGTTATTTAATTAGTAGTTCACAATATCTGATACAAGTGCAGATATCGGTTGTGAAATTGTACATCGCATTGTAGATGTGCGTAGACGTCTAATAATTATAGAGCAACACAGCCTGTCATTAAAACAATAATAACATGTTATGTAGGTAATGATACAGCTTAGAATTGAGTAACATTCCTTTTAGGGTTGCGTAATGATAAGGAACTATCACACGAGTATCACGTATCGATATTTGCGTAAGCCCTAAATTCCTGAAACGTTTCTGAGACTCCTGTTACCGACTTAATATGTTGACCACTCTTACTCTATGTAATTTTAGATCAAGGGACCAAAATTGTAATTTAGGAATAAGTTAACATGTCCTATTGTTTCAATGTAAATGGAAAGCTAATTTCAAAATATTTGCTCTACTAGGTCTGTTTGGATAGCGCGAGTCTACTTATGCAAGACAACGCTACTTTTACTTTCATCGCGACGCGGAATAAGAAATAAAAACAAACGTTTTTCTCACAACAACACAGTTTTAATCTGAATAACATAGTTATAAAAGTGTTAAGTGAAGCCTCGACCCGTCAAACACACGACGCTGTATAGATTGACATTGGCCCTGATATTTGAACCGTAGTTTAGTGATCGATTATGTCTCGTGTCGCGACTTGTATGCAGTCGTAATGGTAATTAGGTGGTCGTGTCGCGTAGTGATAATTTTAACATAAGTGTGTGTGACGTCAGTTGGTAGCCGGTTATCACAACACAACCCACTTTGCTGCCTCATAAGGGTTTGTGGTACAAGGCTCTTTAAAATTCAAGTCGGGATAATTTTAATGGATTTGGAATATACGGCTGCGGAACGTAAAGCGCTAATAATTTGAGTGGAAAATTAAATAAAGGAGAATTCACTTACTTTAAAAGTAATTTGTTTTCAGGGGATGTTGTTGTGAAAACAAGTGACTGCGACCATCGATAAAAAAACAAGATTTATTCCGGTCTATAGTGGATTTATCCACTATAAGCTTTCTCATTCCGGTTTGAAGCATCTAGCCAAGGTAGCCAATAAATAAAAAAAAAGTATTTATAGAGTATGTTCAATCATTAGTACTTATGATGACCAATAAAAAAAACTTAAATGAATCAATATTGCCAATTGAAGGCATAAATTAAAGATATTAGGTAAACGAACATTTCTTCAGTAGAACAAACAGTGCTCGGTCGTCGCCGCGTCGCCCTTGACATTTCGTTACACTTCTCCGGTCGCGGCATAGACAACAGACCTTTAAATAAATGCCTTCATCTTCAAATGAATACATTTCAACTTAAATTGTTACTAATTATTTAGGCTCAAAAAAATTTAATTTTTTTTATTAGGTATATTCTTTTGATGACAGGTAGATAATAGCGGCTGAGTTTCTATTTGACCTACGCTGTGTCTAGATTTTTTTCTTCGTTTAAGTACCCAAGAGCCAGTCTGAGTGAACGGGTTTTAGTGCAGTTTTATGATGCAGCAAGGTTTATAGATAAAAACCAGATACCTGCTAATGTTGTCAGCTTTTAGCTTTTGTTCTAAATAAGGTCTTTAACAAATCAACTTGTAATAGTCACATTTTATGGGCACAGCATAAAGTTAACGTTTTTGGCTTCAAGGTCAATGGAAAGTGCAAGAACGCAATAATTCTTCCAAAAAGAATCGCGAAAAAAAGTTGATCATTTGGCAATCTTTCAATTTACTTTAAGTGGCGCATGTTCGAAACAGTTATTAAAAGTGTCTTTCATAAGCACCTTTACTGTTAAGTGCAGATGCAGATTTTATTATCTCATAAAACCTCAATATGTCCTATGAAACTTCCAGTCTCAATAAACTGCTGTGCTATATTGAAGAGTCGAGAATGAATACTTTCACAATCTACGCTAGGCAGCATCTATACTGTGCCTACGTGTACCTTAGCAAGGCCTACGCGTAACCTACGCTGCGCCGTCGTGACTTCCACGCAGCGACAACGCAGCGCAGACGCGGTGCCTACGGCCCTACGCAGAGCCTAAGCGGAGCCTACCTGGCGCCAAAGTGATGACTTCTTTGAATCGTCTACGCAGCGTCTAGTCGACGACTACGAGCTTCAACGCTAACTAGTTCAAATGTAATTCAACACTTTGACACAATACAACTTGTTTTAATATTTACATTTTAACAGACGCCGTCACATTCTGCATTATTATGTAGGAAGCCGTTTTGAGGTGAGGGTTTTAATTGAACAATAGAGAAATAGCCTAACATTTCTCGGGAATTAAAACAAATTTAACAGTTTAGATGTGGATAATACATGTGCTTTGTTCAGATAGATAGTGATTAAGGACAGCGGTGCTGTATATGTGAGTTCCGGTAGCCACTCGGTACAATCGAGCACACAAGGTCAGCGCCACTCGCGGTGTTTAGTTGCCTGTCAATCACTGCTCACACCTCGGCGTTTGAACAAAGTTCCTTTACGTTTGAACAACGCGTTTCAACTGTTTGCTCCCGTTGTACGGTTGTTGGGTTGCAATTTTTACTGTATTGGGATTAGCTCAGTTTGAAGCTTTTTGGGTTGCCAAAAGTGCAGCATGTTTTCATGAACATATTTTCTATGGCTTCGAAATAATAATTATTCGTTTACTTAATTTATATTCTAAAACTCTTAAAGAGTCCAAAAGATGTAGTGACAAAGATTGAAAACAGTGTACTTAGATGGTTTGGTCATATTGAGAGGATGAATGAAAGGCGACTAACAAAAGGTATGGAAGATGTAAAGTGCAAACACCGGGAGGACACATAGTGAGCTTATTAGTGATGATCTTAAGAAAGGTTAGGTGCGTAGTACTCGCAACCGGCGTGCGTGTACAACTAGATGTATATGAACGTAAACGAGGCAAAAGGAGTATATAGGGTGACTGGTAATTAGTGACCGATACTTAAACACGTGATTGAACATGGAGTTTCTTGCCGGTTCTTCTCCATAGGAAACGACCAATTGGAACCGTGCACCTAGCTGATGACGTTTCATAAGTGCCCATGTTGGTTTATGTGAAATAAAAATATTTTGATTTTGATTGATTGTACTCATGATAACAAACAACGTTTACTATGGGACCAAACCTGAAATCGCGAAAAAAGAAATCAGCTGTTCCCTACATTTTGACGAGTTATAGGTACGAACATAAATGTAGGGAACAGCTGATTTTTTGAATGTAGGGAAAAGTTGTTTGCTATCATGAGTACAATCACGTGTTTAAGTATCGGTCACTAATTACCAGTCACCCTATATAAGGATCGTAGCAGGTGGCGTTCTGTAGTGTCCCTACCCGCATGGGAAGAAGGCGTGAGTTTATGTATGTATGTAGGTATGTCTAAAGACTCACGACATGCGTAGCTACATACATACATAATATCATAATGTTATGAACTTTCTCTTAGTGGGGGTTACATGAATCTCGATTACCTACGTAGAAATTAATCCCTCAAGTTTCAGAATTTCCGACAACCCTTTCGATCCCACACGGCTTTTGAAAGTCAAGATCAATTAACTGTTGTTAAAGCTCATGTGAAGTAATTTGATTGGCTTTTGTTATCTCGGACATCCAATCACAGTTGACACGAGATTCGACATGAATTTACTGATGACTTATTCAGCTTTCAGGAACCCTTGGTGTTATTGAGATAGTGTTACCACTATATAATGTGTTTTGTCCATAATATAGACTGGAATTGGAATTGAAAAAATTGGAATCATCATCATCATCATCAATCAGACTACCCCTGAGAAGAAATGGCGAAACCATCCCAGAGGTCAAAGTCTCTTTTTTGAAGTAGTGTCTGAAATGGTCTCTTAAGGAATTAACTACTATAAAACGTCGTATTTGCAAGAAAACAAACGAAAACGGGAAAGCTATTCAATATCGATGACAAGACTGACAACACATCTCTAAGAATGAACATTTTCCCACTAACAATACGCTTTAGGTAGATACTAAAAACAGACACGAAAAATTCATTTGTATTAGATACATACGCACCCACAAAGAATGCCCTATAACTCTGCATTTAGTCTTTCTTTAGTCAATCTGGGAAGTAAATGCAGTGTTCATAAAAACCAAAAGTAGAAACGTAGTTTGACTAAAAGAAGATTGTTCGCAATTGCTTGCCTCATAATTATGTTTACGTTTTTTGTCCTTATAAAAAAATGATTGTTTACAACTTGTTTCGCCGTTGCCACACATAATATAATATACGTAAAGTAATATTTATGTTCCAATTACGGTTTATTTGCTGTTGAACTTGTACAAAAAAGTACTAACGATGTTTTTTTTTTCATAAGCATAGTGATTAGTCCTTCTACTTTCGCAAGACAGTCGACATTATGATAACTATGATAAGTGTACATGGCTATGAAAAATAATTGACAGGCGGTCATTTCAAATGAAATCCTAAGGAGGTAGGTGTAGCGAAAGACGTCTATACAATTGTAGATGTGCAATAATAGATATAAATGCACATTTGATTGATCGATTGTAACTGCCGTGTAAGATTGGTAGATCCAGATTCCAGTTAAACGGTCGTATGTCGCAAAAACTTGGTTATCCGCACTTTCAGAGTACAGTGAAAGCACTAAGGTAAGTGTGTAAGTGAGCCGAAAGCCTTGTGCTAATTACCTACAGTTAAATCTGGTTGGTGTTAAGTTGGACAACTTAGCCGGACATAAAGTACGATCATTTCTAAGATAAACAATTCCATTTTATTTATGGTCTTAACTTAATTGTGCTGACTGAGCCATTTTTTAGGCGTTCAACAAAATTTAATTACAGTGTGCAGTTTCGTTATATTTAATTTTAGTGCCGACTTTCATACAAAACATCTTAATAAACGTAACGTAAGTAATAAAATTACGCAAGTTGCTCTTTTGATAATAAGTAATAGAGTAGGAAACAACTATTTCGGATACTTACATTTGGAAAGTTTTGTACCTGAATATTAGTTCGACGGTGTTGGTTGGAAGTAAAAAATGTAGTTTCTATTTGAAGCAGAGTTTGTCATAACGACTTTTGAAATGATCAGTTCGATGTGGTTTTAGACGAGCGCGTTGGTTTTGGAAGCGGAACAAATTGACAATCGAATTACGAATTCCTAGGACGGCGCCACTATTTTACAAACATTACATTCTGACTGTAAAGTAGGTCGTGACAATATGGTTTTGAATGTCTGATGTTACCATTCGCGGGGAGTCATTAGCGATCATTCGTACAGTGCAGCACCGGCCATGATTGATGACTTTGATGAGTATCGATCGTAATAATATCGCAATCGCTTGCAATAGGATAGAATTATTGTTTTGTAAAGTTGTATGAACATTTAATAAGTTCAAGCGAAGCGTAACTGTGAGGCGGTTACAAAATGTTAAATCTAAAGTTAGTAACACTGTTGCAGTAAATAAAAATCATCTAACATCAATATAGCTAGCGGTTTGATCTGCAGTAAGTGCATTATCGGCCGAAGCAGCTTATTCAGATACTGTAGCACCGATAGAACAGTTAAAGTAATTACCAACAGTCGTGTCTTACATCATATTAAATTATACATTGTTATATACTAAAAAGCTCAGCAATTAAGCTCATAACAAGCTGTAAGAAAATTATTAAGTGGGTATTCTAGCTACAATGTGTACTTAATACGTGACACGTAAAGGGGTCAATGAGCAGCTTCATACAATAATAATATAATTTAGTATTGAATACGGTTTTATAATCCCACAAAACGTTACGTGCTGTGTTGTGACATTTGTTTGTAAAGATTCAATTCTATGTGAATGGAAGTAAGGCCGCCTGCTCGTCGTGCAGTTTTGCGGGGTATCATGGCGTCTGCGACCGCGTGCAATGACTCCGCTTTAATTAATTGCACACATGACGGACGCTCGCGTTGCAGACCATTTACAGTGGAATGGCTCTTATCACAAGACATTAGTAAATGGAGCTAATTTTAGACCGGCGACGGCGCGACCGGCTCGTTGACCTATCAACTTGCAACTGAGCTATTCACTCGTAATATTCGATTTCAATGTAATTAGATGTCGGACACTATTGCAGTTTCAGTATTATTATTTTTTGCTTCGCCTGAAACATATTTTGAAATGCTGTTATAATGAATCGGTTAAAAGCGTCCACTCGTAAGAAATAGTTGATATCGGTGAGCGCTGCATTCGCATAAAAAAACGTGACAAACTGCGAATTTGTAAGCGCAGTTCGGTGTGGCAAACTCTCTCTAGATGTAATATCAATTTGTTGGATGGCCTTGGCATACTAACGTATTAGAGTTTCTCTTGACAAATGGGGGCAGAACGTTTTGTTTGTAACTTAAGATGACAGCATGAATCGTCCGGGAAATCCTAGTTGCAGCCGTCAACGTAATGTTTCATACAGCCACTCATTAAACCGTCTGTGCGAAGTTTGTCGCAATGTCTGTTCACCTAGAATAGTTTGTTTACAATGCTCCTTTGAACGACTGTGGTTTGTCAATATAACTTGCTAAAACAAATGGGCGGGTGTGTGCTTATTTGGTGACTGACGGTATAAATATGGCGTAATTAGTTAACAAGTTGTTGGTAGAATCAAAGCACTATATCTAAAATACTTGCTTGTAAACTTAGACGGATACTGACACATTAATTGCCTGTTGCCATTATAACAATGCGTTGGCTCTCACCGAACAAAACCAATAACATGTGACTTTCATAATCCTAGCCTCATTTCTATTTCATAGGTAGAGTTATATGTGGTTGACTCAGTGGGACAAAAAGCGCAATGAGGCCGTGTGGCTAGTCGGCGAGAACTCGACATCAAGCCGCTATTATATGGGTATACTTATTACGTCTACACCGAACCACCCACGATGAGGTAGACACATACAGAGATAGAAGAGAAGCCTCTTTTATGAACGATTGCTCTACGACAATAAGGAACTGCAAATATTGAAGAGCAGAGCTATGAAAATATAGGCTTGGACTTTTATTTTGGATTGTCAAATACCAGACGAGCATGAACGGTACGCTGTGACTGTCTTACTTCCTTGGTCAAGCTTATTTATAGTTGTCACCAACTGTTGTCAACGACGACAAAGCACCTCGATATTAAAACTATGGAGGGCTCATTGAAAAATGTAAGATTTAGGCCGGGGCCGCACTGGTACGGCGACAGCGACGCGGCGGCGACGATATTATTATGAACAAAAAAAAATTGCGTGTCGTTTCTGCAGTGCGACCACCATAGATATGTACATTTCTATGGCGGCCACCGACATTATGTTTATATGAGTTTGTTTTCACGAAATCGCCGTCGCGTCGCAGTCGCCTTAGTAGTGCGGCCGCGGCCTAAAGCAGATATTGTCTTTGAGGAAAATAATACAATTTTTGAAGGGCTTTTGGTAAACTGTAAACATATACGTTAAGATGTAAATAGTAAAGACTTACCTCAGTATAACACAAAGCGCAATGAGGCCGTGTGGCTAGTCGGAGGCCACTCGAGAGGCCGCCCGCATGATGGTGGTCTTCACGTCATAGCACGACCGCGCGACACCGATACTCCCGGCGAATCATGTCCTGGAACACAAAGTACTATGTTAATTAACAATCTATTCAGATTTAGATTCGCTGGAACGGTACCGTTTAAATGCAATGGACAAGAAGTATATAGGAATGAACGAAAAATAAAGTTGTTCCGAGAATGAGTAACGCGTGGTTACAGTTACCTACAAAGATGGATAGTAACACCTACAAAACAAACATACAAGGTAGCAGGGTGGCAGGGACATCGTCGCGTAAACTGTAACCATGAATTGAGCATATGATTCTGACCCAAGGCGTAAAAATTTTTGGTTGTTTATAAAAAAAAACAGCTGATTCATAGAAAAGTGCTTTTTTTTTTGTGGATGGGAAATCATCTAATGACTCCTCCCGCTCTGGGTGGAGCGGAAGGGAGTGTCAGACTCTTACTGACTTAAACCCACCCATGTTCCTTCTTTAGCCCTTTATGTTCCGGGGCAGCGGTAACCCTTTCGGACGATCCCGCTACCCCGGCAGGCTTCGGCCCTGGCGGGCCCCTTCCTTTATGCTGACATCTCTTTGAGGCGCGCGTGGAACACATACGCGCCGTCCGGCACGGGCCTGGTCCTGATCGGACGGAGAGCTACCCATTACTCTCCGTCCGCAGGCCCGCGCCTACGGTGGCCGGGAGTCGTCACGCGGCTCCCGACGCCCGTAGCGTCTCCCGCGGCGGCTGACGCGTGCGGCTCTCTCCCTGAGCCGTCCCGCCACCTCCTTCGCTAGCATGACTGCTTCGCAGAAGGAGGTGACCGCCTCCCACTCCCTCTCGCCCCGGACCATGGCTTGAACCAGGGCCGGACGCGAGAGGTCGCCGCCGTTGCCGATCGCCTCTACGAGGACACGGCGGTGCTCTGCCCAAGCGGGGCAAACCTCCACCGTATGCTCCACCGTGTTCTCTGGGCGATTCTCGCAATGGTGACACCCGGGCGTCTCCTCCCGCCTGATGATGTGCAGGAACCTCCCGAAACATCCGTGTCCGGTGAGGACCTGCGTCAGGCGGTAGGTGAGTACGCCGTGACGCCTCTCAAGCCACTCCTCAAAGAGGGGCCTTATCGCCACTATCGTGGCGTGCCCTGCGCTGGGTTGCGAAAGTCGCTCTTTCCATGCCACCATGAGATCGCGCCGGAGGTCCGTCCGCTCCGCCGCTATTTGCCGCGGAAGCGGAGTTTCCCCCCGGCGTAGTGCCTCCTCCTACGGGGTCAAAATGTATGGAACAACATTTTTTTAAATAACCGAATAAAAATGTCAACCCATTTTCAGAATCATGTTCTGAATCCTTGGTAACCCCGTATTTAATTAATTAAAATTATTATTTTAAAGTAATAAATTATACGCAGCAACTCAGCCAAAGACATCTCAGCATAATAGCTGCGCAAGATAATCCCATACCTGTATTGGTGTTTTCCGAGAAAGCCTATCGTAGTATTGATATCATGCAGAATTTAAAATAGTTATTTGAAAACAAATATGCAAATACACAGCGATTAAGGAAGCTGCAACCGAAAATGGTTGGGAGATTTTACGTCTTTGTTCATTTTTTCGATACTCTGGTATTGGAAAATGATAAAATCAAAGTGCCTTTACTTATAATGTGCATATGGACCAGGTTCAGTTATTTATTTTGCAAAACAAATGTACACTGACCAAAAGTTGTATTGAAAGGAAACTAGTTTTACGGGGCAGTCACCCTGCGACCGTGAGCAAGTGAACGAAATGTAGGAAAATGGATAAAAGTTTCACCACAAAACAAGTTATATTTAAAAAAAAATTAATATAATGACTTAAACAGTGATATTTTTCTTTATTTTTTTACTAAAAGCAGTAAAAATATAAGGAAATGTTAGGATAATAATAAAACAGATGCGATTAAGGACTATGAGGAATTTCGCGACGCGGATGTATGATGATGATGTGATATTATTTTGTTTTGTCACTGCTAGACAAAAGGTATCTATGCAAATTTTCTGCATGATGATATTACTTGAAATATACTGAAGGTGTGGATAAACATTATGTAATACATGTAATTTCGAGCATGTTTGGTCCTTTTAGAAACCTTTAATTTATAAATCCCAGCTAATACGTTTTCCGTAGGTAACATGCTGGTAATATGTCCGGTATTACCCCCACAGTTGGGTGTTCATAGAGAAACTCCGCCACAGACGATACTTTATTACGTCCGGCGCTCTCTGGGCTAGGGCTCTGGCAGTCTCTCTAATAACCTTATTGGTTTGCTAATCTTTTCGCCACAGGGGCAATTCCCGTATAACTCGTAGAGATACGACAGAAGATTGACTCTATGGCAATAAATACTGGACAGTAAAAAAAAAAAAACTTGTTTTCATCGCCACCCAGAGGGCAGGAGCACAAAGCGTCGTCAGATATATAGGGTGCAGCACAGTATAAAGGAGTTGTTTTTTCAAGTCAATATCGTCCTTGCCAGTGCTGTGTAGCACTATTCGAGAAAAGGAAAACGAGAATAGGCAGTCACTGATGCCTGGCTTTGTCTGTTTTGATTTAATTGGCTCCATTTCTGTCTCCATCTACGTACGTATGTTTTCGTTTGGTGAATGACATTGCTGCTGTACCTACTGATCCAATAAAATTAATATATTGCTAAGAAATTAATCCAACCAATAATCATTAATTATTTGATGATCTAACGACTAATCGATTCGAGTGTCAAACATAAAATAAATACATGTTGGTAATTAGTCCAATAAAATAGTATAGGTAATAATATAGTGATGTCTCATTTTTATTGTACCAATTATAAATGCCATTTTAATCAGAATTACCCGCAGCTGGTGATTTTGATTTAAATGTCATTCCTATCAATTCATTAGTAGATTGGAATGCAGCGAGAAATCGATAGGATTGGATATAAATCAATAATCACGGGTCGAGTCGTGACGGTGACTGTGTAGTGCTACGAACTGCGCCCGATGTTCACTCTAATTAGCATAAACTTTAATAAAGTAGGTAAATAATTGATCGTAATGTTAATTTGTTTATTGCTTACTTGGTTTTTCTTGCATCTTTATATGACAATATATTTGTATTTACGTTAAATTATTGGACACTTGAAACAACTTTACTGGATAAGTTTAATTTAAGTTTTCATGGAATAATTTTATTTTGAAACATGTTTTTTTATTTCTTTTTTCGTACTAAATTTAGAGAAGATTTAAGAATCTTTGTTTTTTGATAGGTACCTATACATCTGTCAGAGACATTCTGTACACCTGCGTTCAATTAAATATTTTTGTAACTAGTCGGTGGCTCAATAATTAACTACTGATAGCTATTTATAGCACAATCATGCCGTCTTTGTAGGTCACCGAGTCGTTACCTATGGCCTCAATGGGGGTCACTTGTCGAGACTACAATGCTTAACCTGTCAAATCTATTCACTGATTGTTGCCCATTATCTGATGACTTTTACATAACTCGGAATCATTATAAATTATACCTCTAATGTTAACGGCGACAGCGGACAATGGCAATCAGATATGCCTGCCGTTCATAAGTATCAAATGGTAATATTCTAAACGTACAGGCCTCGTACTATTCTATCTTAAATAACGTTTGGGACGATGAAATCCTTTCAAAGGCCACACGACTTACGTAATACTCGTAGGTCTGCTAAGCCGACTTTTTGGCAGGCGCACGGGAAATGCCAAATAGTTAGAATATCTATAGGGACAAATCATTTGCAAAAATCAGGTTTTTCTTAATGGGCGGTGGCGAAAGAGGTTGGGTCATCTCATTAAGGTGATTGAGAATGTTAAAGTTGATAACTCGTCGAATGCCATCCGACCGGTTGGTTGAATGTTGGCTGCGCCCGCGTACACGCACGAAACTTGATATAAGTTGCTAACTAAATTATTATTTTTATCCTTTAAATTAGTTTCTAGGCGACTGAGTTGCTGTAAGCGAGTGGGCGGGTTGAAATCGTGAAAGTCGTCAATGTGTCAATAGGTAACAGGTACAGACAAGGCATAGAGGTCATAATTAAAAGATCTGTATCTAACATATTTATAATAAGATCATTGATCTTAAAGATATACAAATGAAAGCGAGACTATTTTCTGGGTGACCAGACTATTGTCCGGTGGTACAAAAAGCCCGAGTTTCAAGGTATTCCGCGGGGTCGCGCACCTCACGCCCGACCTCGCCTGCCAAATAATAACCAATCGCAGAATACAATAATTGTTCACCCACCGTGGGCAGCTAACACACAATAAGTAAACATCACTAGGAAAGTTATCTCGGCTTGTTTACTACGCGGGGTGCCATAGACATGCCATAGACGCGGAGCCCCGCGTCTATGGCATGTCATACATACATAACATGTCTCAATCACAATAGCAAAAAGTGTTAACGGCAGCTAATGAAGTATTGTTCGATTTAATTCAATACACACTATATATAACTAGGGCACATTATGTTTTAATTAATCGTATTATGTTAACTAAAGATATTTAAGACGACCTCGTTGTTCAGATAATAGACAACTTATAAACACGTTATGTAGGATTTGAAGTTCGGATATGTTTTGTTAACTAATACGGTTTAGCATAAGTAAAGCGGATTGTTTGTAGTTACCTTGCACCAGGTTTAAAGACTTCGTCGGCAGATCAAGTGGATTCTGTGCAAGCCGATTGCTAATACTAAGTATGTGTGATTGTGTACACTCCATTAGCGAAACGAATCGTAATTCATGTTATTTGCACGTTTCATCCTCATTGTTGGGCCTTCAAAACCTTGACGAAACAAGATTAAGGCTATTCTTTGCACAATTCGGTAGGTGCGTTACAATCATCGAGTTTCCGCATTTCAAAATCAAACAATAGCATTTTCGACTGGTAGGCAGCACCGCAAGGCACGGCTAAAATAAAAATTGTTTGTTGATTTTATATTTTAAACAGGTTATAAGGATATCAAGTTTGTCGTTAGCTTATTCGATTGGTATGTGAAGTCATTATTTTCGCAGTTTTCCTGGTGCAATAATTTCCTTTAGAGGAATTCCTACACCGGCGCGGGCGGCGTTTTCACTTAAATGAGGTTTCGTTAGGCGATGCACGCGTTGTTTAATCGTCATGGTTATATTACGCTGAGTGCACACACACCAACATGATGTTACGAATCGTAATTTGCACCAATGTATATGATACCCACTTGTTACAACAAAAATGTGAACGCCAAATTAAAAATGGGGCAATGAAAACCTTTTTCGTTTATGAATGAAAATTGATGGAAGAAAGGAAAAGTCGAACTCCGTTTTTTTTTCTCCGAAAATAAAAATTTCTGCTTAGGTTAGTTCTTTGGCATTGATATTTGAAACCGAAAACTGGAATGAATAAAAAAGAGCAGGCACTGGAAGAGAGACATTGTGAGGAAACCGGTATGTCGTAGAACCAAAAATTCGAAGACATGTGATATCTACCAACTCGCAATGGGACCGCGTGGGGATTACAGCCCAGTCCCTTTTGCCGAGAGATGGCCCGAATCCCAGCAGTGGGAACATTACATACATTATATAGCCAGTCACACAATTTTACTCTCAAAAGAAAAAAAAAATATTATCTTACTAGCAGCGCTCCGCGGTTTCACCTGGATAAGTTTCCCGTGGGAATATCGGGATAAAAACTATCCTATGTCCTTTCCCGGGACTCAAACTATCTCTATACCAAATTTCATCTAAGTCAGTTCAGCGGTTTAAGCGTGAAGAGGTAATAGACAGATACACTTTCGCATTTATAATATTAAGTATGGATTGAAATTGAAATACAAAATAATACCACTTTTAACAAAATATGCTCGCACATCTGCTGTAAATACCGGACTTAATTATTGAACTAGACATACAATGGGCGCAGAATGCTGGCCGTGGGAAAGGCGCTGGCATTTAGCAGCGCGACCGAACATCTTCGGTTACCTAACGACACAGAGACACCTCGTAAGGGCACAACAATCATTAATATACTTAATGGTTTCACATTTACGTCTTATTCCTGTGACATAGATCTGCGTAGTCATTGCAAAAGCACCTAATATCAAATGTAACAAATGATACTGCAGTTCCCTTCATTTGTTATTTTCATGTTTCACAAACTGAACAGCTAGTTTCTGAACAAAAGTATTTCTTTACAACGTCCAACTATTTGTTCTCCTGAATATTGCTTGCTGGAAAACTTTGTCGATTTATTTAACTTTTCGTAACTAATGAACAATACAGAGTAAATAATTTGAGATCTTAAAGAACATGTATTTACAAGTTAACGATTGTAAATGTGACTGGTTAAATAACAATCTCTGTATTCACTGGTATTCACTAATAGTTCGGTAGCTTGTTCGAAGGCGTCGTACACGACTGGTTGAATAGCGAGTTTACGAAGTAGGTCTTCGTAAAACAGTGGCTCGTCTCCTCGTCACTATTGTCACGGTCACGTCAAGATAATGTCAAACATAATTTGTAATAGTTGAAAATATTTTTACTAGTGAAGTTACAAAATGCGTAAAGTTAACAACTTATGCCGCAGTTTGTAATGCCTCGCGTGGCTTGCGAAACGTAGGCCGTCCGTAGATGGAATGTGCTTGATATGTGCTAAGTAATATCGTACTTTATGTAAATAGAAAGGTACGCCATTAAGAAGTTTTTGATGTTCATTCATTGAAATATTGGCTACTACGTCACGTTTGACGTCATTTCGGAGTCATTTAAATTAGATAGAGCCATATGAATGAGTATATTCTAATGGTAGAGCATCGATGAGATGGGTTTCATACATACATGAATTGTCTACAATTTTAATTGGTCTTCCATTATTGATTTGACGTGTGATATTTTTAAGAATTCCGTAAAAAAACTTATCAACTGATTAATGATCCATGATCCATTGATAGTCAATTTGGTTAAGTTATGGTAAAATGAGGCGAATCAACAATAAATCAGTCAAAATTGAGAATTCTTTTTAACGTATCGATGGCACTTTAAATTTAACCCAGAGTTTGGCACCTTCAGTAGCGTCCATCAGTTCCTGTAACGTGCAGGCGACAGGACACGCAGGACACGATATTAAGTGCCCCATTGATTGTGGCACAGCACCACATTTACACTTCAGGTCGGCGTCATCTGTGAATCTCCACCTGAGCAGGTTTTCCGAATTGATACTCAGGGTAGGAGGTTTACCATATAAAATATCTGTATGTGCCATGTTGTTATTTATTAATCACAGACACTAGTTCCTAGAAGACTTTGTAATGAAATACTTAACATTGGCCTCTGTAGCTCCTCTAAAGGAAAAAATATGTGTTTAACAGGCATTATGCACGGAAAGGAATTTTATTAATTAAGTTTCTAGGATCTTGGGCGTGTGCTTGAACATGAATGATACATGTATAAGGAATTGGATAAGTAATGGACATACATATTGATATAACAGAAAAGATCTACGTATTGCTATTTGACTTCTTGTATAGAGATTCGTAGACTGGTTGTTAACTTTCGTAACATCAAAAGATTAAGTTAACATTTGCAATTGACATCGGCTACAGGTTCATTAAAATAACTAATGATGTCGAAGCAAAGGAAACTGTATAGTTACTAAAAACTGATTTCTTAACGTAAACTTGCAATTAAAATTCTTCGAACTTCTTGCGTATCAACTGCAATCATGATTTATTTGTCTCTACAATTTTGTTGATGCTACTTTTGTTAACCATCATAGCGCTTTGGAGATCCAACTTGGAGGCTTGATCAATTATTTTAATAAAGTTAACCGGAACTGTATACGTTTCAGATATGGTGTTGTGTAAAATCCGTTGCAAAATGTAAACATGATCAGTAAATTACTAGCTTCGGCGCAATTACGGCACGCAACAGTTTTCTGTACCTTTGCTACACCCCGCCTTGATCGTTGTTATTTCATTATGTTTTTTTATGAAACTTCTTGTAGCTCACTAAAATTGTTATGTACTAATTGCAGTTTTGTTACAGTCTTTCCGATAAACAGCTACATTATTGTTCAATTATTTCGCACCAAAAGCGTGAAGCCATTAAAATCAGAGAACGCTCGCGAGGCGATGGTACATTTTTAATGTTTGCCATATTGATATGATTTCATCATTTGTTTTCGAAGCAAGCCATTAGTGGGTTAATCGGGTTTGAGTCGATTCACTCGTTTTGCGAAACAACTATCCACCTGTGCGACAGTCAAATTTTGCCTATAGCTATTTATTTGGTCTTCATCATTTTTAAAGGTCGACGTGAATCGTCTACAAAGGTCAAGTATTTAAAAAGTTATTCATTCAGTCACATACAATTACTTATTCATCGCATTAAATGCGCACTATTAATTAGGTGTGTGGACAGGTCCAGGTGGTCTTGTTTAGTGCTCTCAGACAAAAAACGTTGTAGACTAAATGACACAGACAATGCAGTAAATTTTAAAAATAGTGATTAGGTTTGTGTTGCCGCTTGCTACGAATTTCACTAGAAACTAGTCACGACTTCTTTCAACTTCTGTTTGCCACTGAATTTTTACTTTTTGTGACACCTGGCGGAAGCCTACCGTCACGATACAGCTATTAAATCCGGCAGTCTATTATTGCGTCAAGTTGAATAACATTTTAGCTACGCCTACCTGTACTGAGCCGGTACGGACACGGACGCTTACTGAACATTATCACTGGGCTTGTTCAAGTTTGGAGTGCCACTTGGCTTGGTTTCGGACCCTGCAGAGACTCAAGACACGTCACTCCGTCACTCAGCTGCCAGTTATAATTTGCATTGGTCTATCAAAACTTTTGACTGTGTAATGCTAAACGTTTTTGTTTTAACAATGAAATGCCACAATAAGATCCCCTTTAATGTTGCATTGTGCAGTTTGGTTTTATAGGTGCAGAGAATATCAGGAGATCGGCTGCGAGGTGCAGCGGAAAGCGAAGGAGTAAATATGTCAAGAATTCCGATGTGTAAAGTTTAAATGGAGGAACAATAGAGCTGTGGCGGGTCGCGTGAATACTGCGGCGTTACAGTATGGAATGCGGTGCTATTTTGAAAGGGGCACGTGCAAGGTCAAAGGTGCAACCAGCAACCGACAGACAGTTGTGTCAAGCAAGATATCCGTTCTAATACGTCTACGTTAATCATTCTCTTGCAACAAACAATTGCTAACACTTGCCCACAATATCGCCCATAATTTATTTGTTTTATTGCAGTAAATCACCCCGGCAACGATCGACTTTATCGACACTCGTAATTATGTTGTTATTTATAACTTAGCTCGTAATGGTGGTGCGCTCGGGGCTATTATTACATTTTTGTCAAGACGGCCATCTGTAGACGAATGCTAATAGATTAAGTTGTTTGCAAAATGTAATTTTATTTATTGTAGTTGTTGATGATAGAAAGTTAAGGATGGTAATAATGAGCGCCGTCGTGACTGACGACGATGGCGATAACTTATCACGTGGACTGTTGAACAATTAGCCGCCTGCGCAACACTTTGCTTTGCTGTAATGTGCGCGGATCATGGCGCATGACGTAGGTACCACAGGTAAAGAGTGCCACACTCAGGGTACGTCCTATTCACCATACAACCAAGCTTTATACTTGTGCTAGATAAAGATTTTGCATTTAAAGTCTCCATCTTTCCTTCCTTTGTAAACTCGTGTAAGGAAATTGGGTATCATTTTAAAGTAAGTAGGACCTAACGTTTTCGTTAATTCCAGGCATTTATAAAAGATAAACTTTTTATAAGTTTCTTATAACGTAAGCAAGCGACCTTAGAGGCCAGGCGAAGTCCTACCTGCGATATCTTTCTTTACTAGTGGGTGGACATGGCTAACAAAGTATATTTGCAAAAAATTGTGACGCAAAAAATAAGTAGGTAGGCGCCAAAATTGCGAGGTTTCAGTTCACTTTCACTATTTATAAGTTTCCGTGGGCCTAAAAAAATGTGGAACGTTTCTATAGTGAGAATTGAGATACTAGACAGTATACCCATGTTAGTTCTATGGTGCTAAAGTTGGACTGTAATAAAGAGTAATAGTTATGTACTTATGCGACGCAGGAGACGTCGAGTTTGCAAATAAAGCGAAACTTTGCGTTGATGGTGATTAACTAAAATGGACTTATTTGTAACGACATTGGTTTTCAATTACAATGGCGTGTATGGAGGAGGTGGCATGCGGTGCGGCGTCACCGCTGGAGTATTTACACACGGTGTGGGTCGACGACCCGCGCATCTCCGCCGTCGCGTGAGCAGCCGCCCCTTGATTACTTATCGCCCGTTATTAATAGCAAATAATAATAATTTTATTATTTGTACACACTACTGCTCCTATATCACAATAACATTCAGCCAAATACCTATCTATTGAATTATTATGTAGAAAAGTGCTACTAGAGTGAACAGATTGCACACCTCATCGCTGCTAATCAATGTTTTCCTGAAAGCCAGTCTACTAATTCTATAGTACAGTCACAGCAAGTATGTCGAAGCGTTGGTGCATGAGGGAATGTTAAAACAATAACAATTAGTTTTTACTTCTAGTAATGACGGTAGAGTCAAGATAGGTAGCAATTCCTCGTGGTTTCATTTCTTACAGTGTAATTACAGACAACCACTCGGGCTGAGTGTTGTGCCATCAAAAATAGGACAGCAATTCTCGAGCAGATGCAACTCTTTAATAGAGGGTCTTTGTAATCTCTGGTTTTAGTGCGCAATATCGATCTATGATCTGTTTTGATAATACGTTACAGTAATCAACCGCATTGTTATAAAATGAGTTTTTACATAAGATTACGTGTTATTTTCAGGCGAATTATGTAAAATAATTTTTATGATCACAGAACACGTTAAGTCTAACTAATAATGCGGACAAATGTTATTCAGTTTTGGTGGTTTAGCACTGACAGAGTTTTACGACTTCCTCGATATTGACGAAACCGAAACGAGGAAGTTCTTAGACGATGTCAATAAATGGCAAGTGGACAGCTCAATACATCAATTTTTATTTTTATTTTCTAATGATTTTTACCGAGGCTGTATGTTCATATGCACTTTTTATTATTATTTTGAGGCATCTTTCTGCCTCTTTAATTAACTAGCACCTTAATAAAAAGGTCAAGGCTCTCATCTACATCACGACACTGTTCAAAAACGGGTTGTGGTGTTAAATAGGTCGTCGCCGAGTGCGTTGGCACGTACTTGCACGTAACGTTGCAGTTGCTTCACCGCGCGCTTGCGTCAGCGACATGCGGCGCGGGCGCATCGCGGGGTGTCTTCCGCGACCCGACGACCTTCACGACCGACGAAACTAAGCACGAACTATCAAATCTTAATCTTTTGACTGAGAGAAAGATGTCTGTGATGTCAGATGATGGCCGTGTCAAAGAAATAAGATGAGAAGGAGAGAGTAGGTAAAGTGGCTGTCAACATTGTAGGTAGAATGTAGGTATATTTTTTGTTTGATCTTTCATTTATTTTGGCGATGACAGGTATTTTCACACAAAAAAAAACTTGTTAACATATTGATTGGCTATTACTTTTTGCTTTAATTAATTGAGTCATCAATAGGAATTAATTTATCACTTTAATGAGTGTCTTTAATTAAAATAGTTTTAATCAAAAAGTTAGGCACGCCATATTAAGACAAAAAAGTTCGGAAAGCAATTTATGATTACAAAAAAAGTGAAGGCCGGGATGAGTCAAAGTCATCAGTTGATCAGACATTAGAGAGCCGTGCCGAGGTCGCTGGTCGGCAGCGGTCGGCAATAGTCGGCAATGGTCGGTGTGTTGGCCGCATGCTAAACACCTGTCGAAACACCTCGTTATCCAATGTTGCTGACAGAAAACACATATTGCACTACTACTGGATGAGAGACGTATTGTCGTGTTACGTACAAGAATTTACTAAGTTGTAGGCACCATATTGTGTTGTATTTAGATGCAATAACAATGGTTGTTTGTAACGTTGGTTTGTAACTTATCAAAATGTTGTTAACTTGTTACTGATTTTTTTTATTCGTAGTTTATAAAGGCTCTAACTTTCAGTTATTACAGATAATAACCAAGGTTGATTTTTTTAAATTTTCAGATTAAATATTTTTATTTTCAAGCTTTCTGTACGCGTTGGGGTCGTGGAAAGTGTTCAGTGAAGCGGGACGCGGCTGGGTGCGCGCATTTATTAGTTACGCCACAACTTAGAGGTCGCCGCTACCCGACGTGATTGATTGCTTTAATTTCATTGAGTATATTATTGCTCTTTTAACTTGATGACGATTACCAGATTCAATGATATCAATTAAAGTACCACACCGACCGGTCCAATTCGAAAATGGCAGCTAACAACCAATTTCCTCACATCGCCGTTAATGCAATTTCATAAGATATTTAGAGCTCCGATATTTTGAAACGCTCCAGTTGCTAACTTGAGATCAATCGGAGTCTATTTGCTTTTATCGTGAACTTAATGTTTCATATGAAACGCGACTCATACATTGTACCTACTTAACATTTTAGAACGTGAATGCAAGGCTTTAAATGCGAGCAATATTGTTTTATGACTTCGACGGATCTTGTGAATGCAAATGGTGAGGAATGTGGGGATTGCGTATAAAATCTAAATGTTTTGTTCTACTACGTGACTGGACTGCCAAATGGCGAGTGGCAGACATTCCCATCTTCGAAAACCAATTATAAGTAACATTGATCGGTAGTAATCACTGTATTTATCTACGCGGATGCACTAAACAAGGAAATGTTGGAGGTAAAAACAATTTAGAAAATTCTTATTAATTCAGAAATCAAGACTAAGCTTTTATAGCTATATACAATAGAGCGATTGTATATTTATGAAGGGAAAACGATTCAAAAAACGGAGTCACAGTTAAATGTAGCGTTATTGTGTCCTATTGCATTGCAAATCAGTAGCCAGGGGAAAGTAAAATAATCGAGCATGTACAGTCAACATAAGAGATAAGTGTGCAGGATCGTCGGATATAGTTGAAGTTTACTAAGAAATCAATGGATATTCTCTAATAAAATTTAATTTCATTAATAGAAAACAAACGGCTCATTTATCAAATAAAATTTCAGTCCACAACATCCATCGGTTTCTTACTAAACTTCAACTATATCCGACGATCCTGCATACTTATCTCTTTTGTTGACTGTACCTTCCTATAGATATTCGTGAGCGAAATATGCATTAGGCGATTATGTTCTGCCTTTCAATGTTTTGAAATCCTGAAGGATTGTTTATTTATACCTATTAATAATATGTGAATTGATAACAATATCTTATTTAAGAGTTACTGTTCCTTTTCAAGTTCAATTCTCATTGACAGATACCAATGACAACTTGAACTTGCTTATTGCCCTTTGCAAAGAAGGTACATTAATGCTGCCAAATTTCATGTGAGCTGTGTTGTGATTGGTTAAGCAAAATAACAACAATCAATGATAACACTTGAGATGAGATTTGAAAACAGATTGTATAAATTATAGCCTTCAGAAACCGGGTAGGTCTGTTTTCTTCCTACCACCCGTAGAGTAGTTATTGAACCTGCCAATATCAGCCTAAGGCAAGGTCTAGTCTAGTGAAGATGATAGGACTAGAGAAGATGTCATTAAGGCTCACATCTAGTTCATTTAAGTGTTTCAGGTGTTGAAAATACACCCACACACCACCACAACTAGTACTCTAACTATGTAAGCTAGAATTTTGATAAACAAATGAATACATATAAGCTTGAAAAATTGCGTAAGCAATATTATGCGCAATTTCACGACAAAAATGTGGATATATTCGTTGACACAAATGCATCTTGATTGATACGTAACCCTTGCATGCTTCACAGTGATAAATTCGCAAGTTCTGTTAACCTAATGAACGTTAAAACTGTTTTTATGAATAGCTAAGTTGGTAGCTGTTGTCACTGGTAGAGCAAACACTATTAGGTAACAAATATCAATAGAGAACGTAATGCTTATTTATATAGAACCTGTTACCACAGTTTCCAAGAAATATCGTGAAAAGTTGATTTATCGGGTAGGCTTTGTAGAGTAGGCTTTGATATTTTTAATAAACTAATACATTAATTAATAGTAGTTATAGTTTTTTGGTCCAAATCTGTCTATTTACAAACTGTTGTATATACTCGTACATCGAGTGTCTCTGAAGAATAGGTACGCGACACGTGTCTACAAGAAGTTGGAAACCAGTTCTATGATCCGATTGCAAGTTGATTTAATCACTCGCTCACCGACTGGCCGGGTGACCACATAGCAGTCACTGGCGGGAAACGCACGACCACTTTCATCACCTCATTAATAATATATAAGAATATCGTTCAACAACATTCTACATAAATATAAGACGTGTGTACAAATACATGAATAGTTATGTGAAGGAAATGTGTTCATAAGAAATAAACGGAACTACAGATAAAACTTAGGCAGAAGGTTACACTAAAATACCAAACAAATAAAAAAAATACTTACGTTCAAGTGAGCGTAACATCCAATATTGCCGGCAAGTACAACAACTACAAAATATTCAAATTCTCATTAACGTTATTGAACTTTTGCAACGTTATAAAATAATTCACGAAAGTTTTAGCAAATCACATCCAATTATCCAATAGGAAGCACCGAAAATATTTGAACGCGACACGTAGCGGAAAACTTTTTTGGTAGTCTACAAACTGCCACTAGTGTTGGTTCGATTTCCGAAAAAGTAAAAGAGCGATATGTGGTGGCGCGCGGCTTGAGTTGGCAAAACTGACGTACGCAGCGCGCAAGCGCCGCCAAGGTATTGTTAAAAGTTACTTTTACTTGCGAGACTTGCGGCGTGCTTGCGCCTGCGCCTCTAGCCGCTCCGCTCGGGGACCTTGCGACCGTCGCGCCACCCGTTTCACTCTTTACATGACCAAGAAAGAGAAAAACAGAGGTCTCTCTCCTCCTCTCTGATACACCATTTGGAAAATTTATATTTGCCGTGCGCCTAGGAATACATAAGAATATTTGTGCAAGATTAAATTATTGCTATGCAAAGTAATGGTCACGGTTCATTGAAATTTTAGGTGAGTATTGCCTTATTTCCTTGCGTGGCGAGGCAACGGAATGAACGGAAAAGTGATGATTACCAGGGCGTCAAACACCGTAATTGTTGCATGGAATTTGTTAATTACTGTGAAGCAGACCTAACAACCAATAGAATTTTCATTAAACATTTATTTGCACGGTTAATGATAAAATTAGCATCCATAATAATAGTTATGTAGATGTTTTCATTAACTTAGAGACTAGACTGGTCTCATTTGAATGCGTGAGCAATGTCACGCGAATAAAAATATCAATATCAAGTGTATAATAAACCTTGATCTGAAAGGAGTCTGTTACAAACCTGATTTGAGTGTATCATTTTGTATGTTACGTGAAATCATAAAAAATGCAACAAATCGGAAAAGAATAACTGCGTTTATAAAATAAAAACAACACTTTAGGGTAGGAAAACGTGTGCTCCATATTTTCACAGGATTTGTGTAGCGTGGAATATTTTTTTCTACCTAATCCCTACGTATATACCCTATTTTAAAAATGGAACAGATGTGCGTGATTCCGCTGTGTCAAAAATATTACCAAACGGGAAAAATCACGTGAAAATGTTTGGAAAAGCTTTAGAAAATCCAATTTAAATACGAGGAATAAGATACAAGATTGCTTTTAACATTCTATGGTACGATGCCGAACAGGCGTGAGTGTGTAATGAATAAGTCAAAGTGCATTATCGTTGACACATTTACCTCCCGGCGAGGTTAATGAAATTGCTGAGTTGTTAGCTAATAAGTTGTGTTTAGCGCCAAAATGCTAAAGAATTGGTGTTGCAACCTGTGCTCAAGGGTTTGCATCAATCGCATTGTCTATGAGGTGATGGAGTGGAGAGCCTGGCTCGATCGTGCCTGCCGCGGCCTCGTACGCAACCAAATAATCTGATACAGTTCATACGCCCGCATTGATTAACAAACCCACTAGATATATGAGCCTGATTTGAAATTTCACTAAATACCTGCACATTAGACGTGACTGGAACTTTTGATCCACTTTCGCAATTCATCATCTGCCTAGCCTTTTTCCTAACTATGTTGGGGTCGGCGTTCAGTCTAACCGGATGCAGCTGAGTACCAGTATTTTACATGGAGCGACTGCCAATCTGACCTCCACAACCCAGTTACTGGGTAATACGATACTCCTTGGTAAGAAGATGGGCTGATTAAAGTTAAGTGACGTTCAAACGTCAAAAATATAATGGTTAAACAGTCGCTAATACTTCTAAGCAATGTTTATGAAAGGGGTGGTTATCAGACTTTTGGTCTTCTGACAAGCCGTAACGACTGTCAAAGATCTACGAATGACAGCCGGGATCAACGGCTTAACCACTTTCGCAATAATGTTTGAAAGCAAGTGGAATCTGATAAAAGGAATGTCATAAGTTAAGATTTGCGCCGAGAGTTCGAACAGGATATCAAGGTAGGTAACTATTAATAAATCTATTTGGTGCTATGTTGTTTAGTTGCTAACATTTACTAGTAGCACTACCTATGATTAGTACGAATGGCACAAAAACTTTAAGCGGTAAAAAATTTAGTTTCATATGGTTATGTGAAGAATTGTCGTTTAATCTGAATACGATGTAAGAGAAAAATACAGGATATTTTTATTGGATACCTAGATAATAACCTCAGTTTCCATATCATAAATGATTTTCTTGACTAAAGGAAGTGTACCTACCACGCGCTGTTGTACTTATCACAAAATATATTTTTGAACATAAATGACTTAAAAAAATTGGGAGGTTTACAGCTACTGAGCGATTCAACTTAACTGCCAAAAATTATGTAAGGCAATCGTAGTTTAGTAGTACTTCATCACTGCTTCCCTACTTATCCACTTGAAGATTATAGGCCTGAAATTATGTATGAATAGACGAGAATGATATTACGGCATGGTAATGTAAAGAACCACTCGAGCTAAGAGCTTGTCAAGAAAACTGGTCCAATGTATACTAAAAGCATTTCTACAGTGACATCGCTGACAGCTCACAAGGGTCGCATCTTGAATATGATCTCGCCTTACGAACGAACGTTCGGATATTGAATCCGGCGATGTGATTGGTCAGTGATTTATATTTCTTTCGTAGCTGTCAACGAACAGCGAGGGTCTGGCAAATTTGTTAAAAGTGACTAGACTGAAATAATGCTTGGGTTGAGTTTTACGAAAAACGTCTTCGCGTTCTCTATCAAAGATTTTCGTCATAAGCTTTATTTTGTTTTAAGCTTTTTGATTTTTTTTTCACAAAAACATACAACGTAACTTTTGTTTCTTAGTAATCAAATAATCATTATTGCTGCGTCCATGTAAATTGCCAAACCGCAAGTAAGTTAGGTAGCAACAGTGACATACAAAAATTAAGATTTCATTCACCGTCCACTCCACTGTTACGAACAGCAGGCACTCAATGGGCTTCCTGTCTGCGCTACTGCCAGTTTTTATGTGACTTACGCCTTCCTGATTGTTATATAGGTATCACTTATTATGCGTCTAATTATGGTTTCGTAAGTGGATATGGCTATCGATTTAACTAATAACTGGAAACTATTGAGAATACAGGAACTCTATTGTTGCGATTTCTTATGCTGCGAAGTTTCCAAGATATGGGCGTATTTAAATTTGAATATATATCGCTGTGTTCTTGGTTCGTGAGGAAGCCCACACGTTAATAATAAATTCTGTAGGTGTGTGGCGCCATGATACGGTAGGTTGCGCCACCTGTCAGACGCGGCACGAACTACCGCCGAGTGCCGTGACGCGGTGCAACCAAGTGCCAAGCATTTACCGCGGGAACTGACATTCTATTGAATACGTGCATGAGAAATAAGTGTAATGATACTTTGCTTTTTCCCAATAATGTGGGCTAATAAATATTTGTAGGTAGAATTGGTAGCGACAGCGATCGTAGGCTTACGTGGGTCGAGGATAGTACCTTGTCGAATTGAATTAATTTTGTTAGATGACATTAATTGATTATAGTGTGTCGACTTTTCTTAAGATGCTGTTCAAGCACCTCTTCCTACATATTACCAAGGTGACTTTGGGATCGTAGAGAAAATCGAGCAACTTGCGGAAGTCAAACTGTTTGATTAAAGTCCTTCACCATTACGTATGGAATGCATTTGCAATGGCTTTCATAATTACAATGAATTACAAACTCACGTTTTAAATAGCAACCAGACAATTAATAAGTCTGCATCATTATTATTATCTTTAACGGCAGCATTATAAGACAACTCAGTTTCGTTCATTGCCGTGTCGATCACGGTAATTAAGAAAGTCGAAACATATTTAAGATAATAATATGTTAGTATACGACATCTGACGTGTGACTGCGCAATATACCACATTAGTCAGAGTTCCTGACATTTGGTAAGATCAGCCGAAGTTTGGCCATAAACGCTTTAGTCATAGACAAACTCATGACACGGTAAAGGTCAATGCTATATCGTTCCACCTGTTTCTATTACTTTAGCTAAAAAATTAATAATAGCTAATGCGCGCGACTTCGTCCGGGTGAAATTTCTTATTCCCCTGACACAGCCCGTCGGATCTCATCACCTGTCCGTGCTATTACTTCGTTTTCACTTAGCGTTCTTTCTGAGTTTTTTGCTTTTTGCTCGATTCCTAACGGTCATAAGCCTTCCCGAAGAATTGGGCTATCAAATGCAAAAAAAAAAAAAATTAAATCCGACTTGTAGTTCCAGAGATTATGCACACAAACTTACAAACAAACAAATAACTCTTTATAATATTAGTATAGAAGTATAGATAATAGTAAACGTAGATAATACACAGAAACATGGTGATTAATATTTTTTGCATTAAAGGACAATGGTCATTCATCATTAGTTCTGCTTATTGAAAATATATAGCTAAATTGAGTTTGAAGCCAAGCTCATTTACTATCGAGGTAAACCGATTTGTAAGACGAGATTCTTTCGCTTGACCTGAAGGATAATCAATTATATTCTGCAAAGGTGGAAAATATTATACAATATGTATACCTAAATAATTATGACAATATGTCACTTTTGTTAATATCTTATTAAAATTGCTTGTAATAAATCAAATTCTTTTATACTGACGCATCTTCGTAATTAATTTGGTATTTTGAAGAATTTTGGCAGTATTTTTAATATCATAGTTTAATATTTGGTAGTAGGATAAAATATAGCTTAGAAAATAATTGGAATTTTCGCAGTGACATTGCTGACAAAAATAGTACCTATTAAAATAAAACACATGAAATGTTTATAAAACGATTAGTAAAATCAAATAACGAATATCGTAACGAACAATATCCTATTAGGTATTTCTCCGCAGGAAAGTAGATATGAGATAAATATGGTAATCTATGAATATATTTGGGTAATTGAATTAAATTGATACTTGCGTACAATAATAGCTGTAATAAATATCTGTCAACTAATAAATCAATAGACCTTGCACCTATTAAGGCACACTTACGTAGATTTGCTTTAGGTGGGTGGCTTTTAAGTAAGAATTAAATCGGTCAAGTGCGAGTTAACCTCACGATTTAGTTTGTATAGATAGTGTTAGTTGCTTAATGATTCATAAAACACGTAAGTATACTGACATTTAATAATAAGAAAAGGCGATACATCAATCAACGCCTTTCAGATTTTTTTGATATCACTTTATTTATTTATTACGAAAGTAGAGGAGACATTTTGTTACTTTATTTATTTATAAACAATTGTATACTTATAATAGTAAAAGTATTTGTAATTCTGTATATTTCGTTGATTGATGACAAATCAAAATAAAAATTTGATAAAAAAAGAGGATTTTTAAATTATCGTAGGCGTTTCGTAGACCCCTACGAGGTCTACGAAAATATAAAAGAATTTAATTTTTTTTTATCAAGTATGTGCTTATAGTATCTAGTCTAACATTCAACTATAGGCTTAGTCCAATTTATCAAAACTCAGACGGTTATGAACCAAAATAAGTAGGAGTTTCTTACTTTTTACGACGTCGGCAACCACTAAGACGAGATTTTTATAATTCCTTTGGGAACATAAAACCATGATAGGCAAGTTGTAACATGAACAAGAATGCGAGGCAACTCCATATTTACATACATAAAATATACTGTATTTAGATGTAGGAAACCATATAACTTTGCGAAAAAATATAACAGTTATTATATTTGCTCTGTCGAAAATTCCAGGAGAAAAATGAATTTGATATTGGGAAAACTGAACGCCGAAATTATGAAAGGCATATTGCATTTTATTCTAGCTTTGATATGGAATTCTAAAAAATAGTAGATTGTTTGCCAAGGGAGCAAACAACTATTTTGAAGGCGAGGGATTCAAAGTACGTCACTCGAGCTTAAAATAGAGTTGCTCCCGAGGTGGCCACTCTACTTTTTGTCACCCTCTATAAAAAAATAAGTAAGTGCAACTTATGAATAAGAATAGTACGTTTATTTATTTATATTATAATTTTGAGTAAACAATTACGAACGAAGGCAGAATGCTTGTCGCACGTTTTTATTTATCACAAACTTTTTTTTTTTATTTGGCTCGCGCGCTTTTTCCATTATCATACGGCCTGTTACTTGTTCATACAATGTTCGTGATCTTTGGTGATTGGAACTTTTGCTAACAATATCCACATTTCAAATTCCAATCACTTTTTGTCCCTAGGGATTAAAGAGCTATTTTATTAGTCCCTGTTTACGAAGAATTCAGTAGCTATTTTTGAATAGATGTGAAAAAAATAAAAATTTTATATTCCAAAAAAAAATATAAACACACATAATATAACATTACACCTGCTTTCCCCGAAAGGTTAGGCAGAGGCGTAAACTCGCGAAATGTGGGTGTATCCACATTTCGCGAGTTTAGTAGTTTTAGTCCCATGTAATAGGGGGCGAGGTATAAACTGATAAACATCTACATATTTTGTATTCTAGTGCAGATTGTGATACAAACTACGCGAAGCCACTCTCAGATTAAATCGGTATTACCTACAGATTTATCCAAAGGCTATTGAGTTCTGAATATTTTAAGCAACTTACTTCGCTTTTTGTGTATGAAAACCGACATGATTATACGATAGAAAAGAATCGAACTCAATTCGTATCAAGACAAGTCATTGTCAGAGAGCAGATTTTGGCGTCAGTCCAGAATGAAAGATGAGAATGTGTAAAAATATGAAAGGGGAAGGAACGGAAGAAAAAATATATAAGATGAAATATTAGACATGACAGCGGGTTATAAGAAAATATTAACCGAAAAAAAAATCCCAATACAGTGATCGAACGTATTGTTCGAAGAGAAATAGTGATATGTTCACTAATAAGCATAATAATATACTATTAATTTTAACGATAAGGCTCAGGCTCATCTCTGTCGTTGCAGAATATTGCCCCGGGGAAGGCAATGTGAGCATTCGGAGCAATAAATCGAGCTAGTTAAAAATCTAAAATTGCATCAGTCCGGTGATTATTGTAATTAGCTGTGCATATTATTATCGGTTCGTGTTAATTGAATAGTTAGTAGTCTACGTCGGTATCAATTATTTCTGCCCGATAAATTACCTACGGATTTTGTGTATTTTGTTTTGAAAAAGTATGATTAAAAATTAGATTTATTCTACGGACTAAAGAGGTATTGGTTATAATTCAATAGTAGGTTTTTGTTCCGATATTTATTAGAGGCAATAATCTCAAACAAAGGGCGATGTCGCTTCAATGGAATATTAAAGCTTTTTGTATTGTTTGTAGTATCGTATTACCTAGTAACTGGGCTGTGGAGGCAGTCGCTATATTCGTAAAACACTTATATTCAGCTGCATTCGGTTAGACTGTAAGCCAACCCCAACATAGTTGGGAAAAGGCTAGGCAGATTATGATTTAGGTACCTATTCAAAAGTTAGATAAGCCTTCATTAAGTTTAATGAGATAGTGGTGCCGATTCCCTTGTTCACAAACTAAACTAAACTAGTTCAGTGTATCTTTTTGTTTCTATTTCATTAAGAAAAGGACAGTTTAGTCCTGTCATCAGCGCCTGACACTACTCCATACAAGTTTAGACGTGATTGAAAACTTACCTACTAAAATTACGTCAATTTACGTCAGGCGTTGATTAATTTGATTTTGATTAATTTGAGGACTAAACTAAAATTTATGTTCTGTCCTTTTCATAATGAAATAGAAAGACAAAGATGCACTGAACTTAAATTTAGTTTAGTTTGTGAACAACAGAATCGGCACCACTATCTGTCCCAACCACTGCCTCGTGTATGTATAACTAGCTTCTGCCTGCGACTTCGTCCGCGTGAAATTTCATCCTCTAAGGGGTGGAATTTTGAAAAACCCCTTCTTAGTGGATACCTACTCTTCACAAAAAACACACCCTCCAAATTTCATGTCCCTAGGATCAGCGGTTTAGGCTGTGCGTTATATCAGTCAGTCAGGAAGTTGAATTTTATATACAAGGTGTCCTTTGACTATGGTGACTATTACTATGGGACCAAACCTGAAATCGCGAAAAAAGAATCAGCAATTTCCTACACTTTGGCGAGTTATGCGAACAGCAGATTTTTTTTCGAGATTTCATGTTTGGTCACATAGCAAAAGTTGTTCATAATAATAAGTACAATGACGCCTTAAGAGGTTATCCTTTAATTACCGGACACTCTGTATATAGATAAAAACAATTAACACAGTAGGGAGAGCGTCAGTGGTGACACTTTGACCTAGAGCTGGCCTAGCGTAGTAAAGAGTTTCAATAGAATAAGCCCAAATATGCACGGGTGAATTTTACTCGCGGCAATTCTTTTTCGAATACTTGATTTTCAACGTACTGCTAATAGCACGTAGAGTTGAAAATCCAACAGTGTGTTTTTTTGACGCGCTGGGATGCTCTTCCATGGATTTTCAATGTTGGGCTCAACCCCGAGGGCTTAAAACCCAGTGCACGATAAAATCCCGCCGCGATATTGTTACGTAGGTACGTGCTCTTAGCCCTAAGAGGCCAGCTTATACTGGTTTATTACCACTGACCTCCGGCCTAACTCAATAATACCTATAGCACAAAGTATATTGACCAAAATAACAATAAAAATAAAGGTGCAAAACCACAGAAATATAAAAAAAAAACATGCCTAGCACTTCATAATATTGACCTGCAACCTCGAAATGCATCAATGTGAGCCGTAGAGCCACTGTAACACGATTGAAAATATATTAAAGTGGAGAGACCATAAATCGAATTTTCGCCCCTAGAACTTTATATCACGAGCTAGCCCGTATTTCAAAAACCTCGATAACGTGAATTTTCGGTACTCTATAGATGCCAGAGTGAAAACACTGCCTGTGCCTACTGGGTGAATGTGAATATTACTTTTCCTGCCGAACATAGATAATTAAAATTCGGTCCAGAGGCTGTTAGAAGGCCATTGTTGCATAATCAGCCTATAATGTCCCCACTGCTAGGACATAGGCCTCCTCTCTAAGAGGGAATGGGCCGTAATCCACCACCGGAATCCAATACGGGTTGGTGAATGTCATCTGTCGTCGAACTTTTAGTTCTAGGACATGCCGGGTTCCTCATGATGTTTTCCTTACATAATTTATAGTAAGATAATCATTTTTGTTTGTTGAGTAATTAAATTAATAAAAAAAATATATATTTTAATGTTACCATTTAGTGCTTGCCTTCTATGCAATATATTATATTTTATAGGCTCATCTAGTAACCAACTCTCACTGATTATAAACTTTTTTGATTATTATCTACAAATCCCTACTGAGTTATGGTCTCCATAATATTAAAGTTCTGTTTTTCTTATTGTTCCTCGTTGCAGCGATTGTTTACGAAAATTGAAAAACCTTTGAGAATCTGAGCACAACAAAACCGTTTTCGTACGATTGATGTAATGATTAGCATTACTCATTGTTACGTTTTATCTAAGAGAATGTTGACATAATTATTTAATATTTCCAAAAATTCGAAGCATCTTTTTAATATCAAGGCGAATATAAAGCAGCACTTTACATATGAGCATTTACATTATTCTCGTTTCGATGCAAAGAACCATTTCTTACTTCTATCTTTATTGGATAAGCAAGTATTCTTCATCTCACTTTTCACTAAAATGCTTGCAGATCAATGCAATTAATATAGAATTGTTTTTAACCAATTTTTTACGTTAGGAAATTAATTATTTGTATTCATCGTTCAAAATCGAAAACATTGAAAACATATATTAGCTATTTTAATCATAAAAAAAACCATAAGTAAAAACTATGTGGAATTTTTAAACATGTTATAGCCATGACATTGTTTTTTTTTGTTTTCTACAACAGAGCGCGGCTAATTTTATTTTATTATGTAGCAGGCAAGTCTGAATTGCAAGAATATAGAAACAGCTAGATGCTAATATCGCTCATTTGGAGAAACATCGAGGTAACTGCTACTTTTATTTTTACTTCTTTGCTTTCTTAACGTAAATACGCTTTATATGTGCTTTGTCATATTTACAATAGAATGGAATACTCTTTATCATGTACACCATATAAGTTACAGACATAAATATAATTTTTTTACAATGGGTGACACAATGTTGACTCATTTTTGGGAAAAAATATATTTACGTCGATGTTTCTCCAAATGAGCGATATGTCTATTAGGTTTTATCTAGAAAACTTCTGTTAGAAATGTACCTACCTATCATTATCATTTATCATTCTCCTGTCCTTATCCCAATTTATTTGGGGTCGGCAAAACGTGTGTTTTTCTTCCATACTTCTGTATTAGTCGTCATCTCACCGAAAATGGCATTACCAAGGAGGGTTGGTGTTAGGCTGGCGGCCGACTGTTAATTTTGCCAAAAGAGTAAAAATATACCTACCTATATTGTTTTAATTTATTTTAAGTTGAAACGATAAAATTGTGAGAACTAGAGACAACCCTCTCTCTTCATAGTAAAGTTCTACTTCTCAAGCATCAAGCCACTGTTTAAAATATTGATTAATAAAATAATAAATAGTGAAGAATTTTTCTCAGACGGTTTTTACGACAACTTTAAGTGGCCGATCCATCCCACGCTTTTCTTTTATAAACAAATTAGCGTTGAATCGTTAAAATAGTTTTAACGAACTCAATAGTCCACTGGTATAAGTTGTATGAATATTCATTATCACGAAGTGCTAAATAATAAAGTGATTATGAATGCTCTATGGCTGTTAGTCACAAATATTAACATAATTATTAGGTAACTCTATAATATAATGATAGTTAAAATTAAGGCAGCGCTTTTACCGATACCGCAAGTCTTCTTCGTCGTGTCGATGACAGTGAATTTGATTTTGTTGGCATTTTTTGGGACACAGAGGGGAGGATAAGAGATGGGACATAGTTTGCGAAAGTATTTATGCCTTTTCTGGATATTTGACTGCAGACTAATATACTATTTTACTATTCCCTTGATGATTATTCTTAGTATTATTTCACAAATCCGTATTTAAAATGATTCCTGGAACAGTATTGTGTGAGTGATATTGGCATTTGGCTGTAACCGGAGCCGAATCGAACAACACGAGATCCGTCGAATACCTATGTTATGAACATGTAGTGAACGGCAAGGTCGCGGGGGTATAAGTTTCTTTCCAATTTTATACACAAGTATATTCTCAGTTATATATGTGTTAATAGTGACGTTAGTAAATATTTTAGAAACAGGTATTCTCTTATTACCAGCCAGCTCTATGGGGCGTGATCGAAATCGATTGTTTATAGCGTGTAGTGTTTTTTGTAAATGTCGGTGTTGTGACATTGGAATTAAATATTTCATAACATTCACGGTGGTCAATCGGCGGCTATTAATTACAAATGCTGCAATTACATAAAAGGGTTAATGGGGTTTAAGGGGTACAAACTGCGAATTATTATAAAGTTCTCGTATACTTATTACATTAATCACGCTTGGGTCCCCAACGGGATAAGCAGAACTAAATGAGAGCTAGAAAACCCCGAAGCCACGCTCGGCATAAATCAGGCGAGTTAAAAGTCGATAAAACACAGACTACTTTGGCATGTAAATGCGCGCTGCAAGAAATTACGGTCTTAATTTAATGTCCAGTAAGCAAAATGATTTGTGGAACTAAAAGGCACTCTGACTGAATATCCCCTTTTTTCAGATAATCAAATTTAGGTTCGCATTATACTTGAAAATCCCTCCCTTCTCAAAACTTCGTGTCTGTGACATTGAATTAATGGGGCACATTATTTAATTCAGGATTATTACTCATAATTTTCTTTTATAACTTTTAGACAGTACCTATGAAGGAAGGCGATGAGTAGCAATGAAGGTAGAATTTCCAAACAAATTTCTGACTCTAAATTCAATTTTTTTAGAATAATGTCAGACAAACACAGAACTTTAATAAAACATGCATGTTATGATCAAAATAGGAATCTATCGTAAAAACTAGAGAAATATCTTCAGCATAAAGTTACAGCGATATCTCGCAGACTCGACTAGCGCCATCTGTAGACATAACTTGCAAATGATTACTACTCCTTGGTTCACGGTTTTGAACACAACTCTAGCTTGCAAGATCTTTGTACACGTTAAATGTAGAGGACGTGTCGTTCGACTCGGTGGTAAATCGCGTTCGCAACGTAATTCTAATTGGTTTAAAAAATACCATTTCATTTTTTTATTTGAAACACGCTGTTGTTTGTCACAGCTTGATTGGAACAAAAATATTTTTGCTGCCCAGTTGTTTTCTATGTGTGTACTAGTGATATGTCTACTACATATTATGTACTAAGTGGTGGTTATGTAGGCAGTGGATGAAAGTTTCACAGTCGTGTAAGGTTATGGTCGTAGTTATATTTTTATCAACAGAGTAGGTATATACTTAAGTTTTGTTACTCTTATTATGGGTTTGGATATGGACGTGAAAATCATCAAATATACTTATACACATTACGCTTGTATCACGGATGGAACATATTAAGTTACGATTTCACTGCTTCAGCTAATGCGTTGTTAATAATTCACGTGATTACTTGGTTAGATTCGAGTAATCAGAACACAATTTTATGATATTGTTACTGCGCTCCATCGGAGTAGATATGTTTTTATTAATGCATAGTTATTAGATACCTAATTGAAATTGGAGTAGGAAGCAGTTTTATCAGAAGAAAATCAAGAAATAATTATCTATAGAGCTTTTTTCTTCCGCTAATAACCAGCTTTGACCGTTGTGAAAGCTCGCTAGCAGAGCAGTCATTTGTTCTCTATTGGGAAGTTACAAGCTGGGGTTATCTATCTATGTATATGTTGTGTCCCAGCAGTGGGAACATTATAGGCTGATTATGCTGTCTTCTTCCATTGTGGGCCAGTCTATTCGGTAGGAGTCAAGTTCGTCCCTCCATCTTCGTCTAGGTCTGCCGCGATATCGCCTAACATTTTATGGGACCACTGCTACAGTGGTTCTTTTAGTCCATAAACTGGTATTGTAACAGTCGTTATTTAAAGAACAGCAAATGCGACCTTGCAATGTCGATGAAACGGAGTTGCGGTAAAAACTGCAGTTGCGTGCGCGAAATTAATTTGTTTAGTTTAGTGCTCGTGTACCAAATCCGATGTTGTTTTTAGGTATAAAATAAAACTATCTATAACTTCATAGCAGAAATGTGTTGTTGTTAAGTTCATTTGAGTGAATCGAATTGAAAATCCATCTTATTTGCATTTAGATACAAAGTTTTTTATAAGTCGAGTTTCGTGTTTTTTCTCGCTTGCTTTTGTTTTTTTATTTGGCTGTTGGCACGTGTTTCAAATGTGGAACTAACAGAGGGGCAATTCTCGTAATTTTAAGAACGTTCACAGTCTGATCTCAGTCTCAATCTGTCAAAAATAACTCTAATTTCCCTACATTTTGACAAGTTTTTTACATTTGTTTGTCGCCGAGATGAGACTGTGACTAGATTTTGAACGTTTTAAATTACCAGAATTGGCCTTCAGATCTTATTTACGTAAATATTACAATGAAGGCGTATGCTGCAAGGTCTTTTTAATAAAGAACAATTACGACCGCCTTCTGTACTCTTAGATCACCTTTCAGAATATAATGACAAGCTACCCGACTACCAGAAACTCGCAAGCAATATTTATTATAAACTATTTATAAAAAAAATTGCCTACAGCATATTACATTAAATAATACATTACATATAAGGTAAACCACGATGCGTGAAGTTTAGTAAACAATGCTACAATGTTCCGAAATACATTACATATGTAGGACCACACGAATTCAGGAATTCTTATAGTAAAGCGGGTGGAAGTTTCTGATCGATCATCTAGAGGTATCAAGTTCGACGGAGGAATTCCATATTAAACTTTTACGAGGCGCATTCACACTCACTATCAAAGACTTATACGGTTCCTCCCGAATGGCGGGTCAGTGACTTTATTGTATTTCAGTAAGGTTGAAAATACACCTGCCTTGCATGCCTTACCTTCTCTAGTCATGTGTAAAACATTCTTCAGGTTTATTTCATCCTTTTCACGGAAGCTATGGAATGGCTGTAGGCTGTCTCCATCTCGGTAAACGTTTCTTGCGCCAACGTTATCAGAGACTTAATTGACTGTAAGGTACTGCGGCTCAATATATCTTCAGAGTCATACGTAGGGACTGGAATTATAGCCATGTATGTCCTATAACGAGTATAGGATTATTTCTCCCTACCACGTGTTACGACGTAATAAGTATACCTTTGTAAAAAAAAAAGAAAGAAAAATTTTCCTTTAGTATTGCAAAACTCTTTGTGAATCTAGATGTCATATTAAGCTTTTCTGGAGAGTTCACACAGTCAAATCTTATGTGATAAGAGTCTTGTTGTTTAACATAAATATGTTTGTCTTCTAATAGCTATACCCATCTGAGATGTTCCAGAGCGACCAGAATGCCAATTCTCGTAATTTCATTTTTAGCCATACATTTACCGCTTTCTGAAATTGGAAAGTCAGCTGGTCGGAGTTAATGTAAGCAATATTTGGGTGTCCAATATCAAATTTAATCTAGAAAAAATACTACCTCAGCGCTTAGTAAAACGGTTCCTTATTATTATAAAAGGTTACAAACTTACCAAAGCGTGTTATGATTATGATAAGATCAACAGAAAATGGGTGCAAAAGTCGACGTTAGAGGATTTTTTCGCACGCCACAAGCAGGTAGCTGAAACCCAATTGTTGAGGATTTCATTTCATTTCACGGATGTCTCCCATTTCATGAAATTTTAATCAGCACACTCTGTGTATCTACTGGATTAATAAAGGTTAATTTACATCGTTACATGTCATAGAAGATGAACATTGAGGAATTTTGATAAGTATTAACGTAGAAGAGAAGCTAGTAGAGAGAGGTATTTTTCATCGCCGCGCTGAGTAAAATAAATTATTTTTACATCAATTGGAGCGTGACAAAACCGATTGGTGGTGAAGTTTGGTAATTATCGAGTTTAATCACTTTCGGTCGAAGTTGTGGGTTGAAGCCAAAGCGAACTAGTATAATGAAAGCTTAACAATGATACGTTTATAGGTGCACTGAGTCAATCTGATGGGCAAATGAATTCATGTCGGACGCTTCTCGCTAATAATCACACACGCCGAAAACACATTGTTTGTACTAGCCTGGCACAAATGTGTACTATGTGAGCGAATTTATTTCAGTTAATCTTGTTTTCATAGTTGCCTATAAACAGTTTTGGGCGGAGGCTATAACGGCCTTTATTTTTTCCGGAATAGTTACGAAATAAAATTATTCTTTCGGCATGGCTTTTCTCAAGTTGTTTTCGAAACTAAATATATGTATCTATTCATTTTAAGGTTGAGCTGAATGGTGTTGATCCATGCGTCATGTTCGTAAACAGGCGCCGTCAGAACGTTAGGTCTTCTATCTTTTAGCCGCCACGGCTTATTTTAATTAAGTATTTTATTTTTTTATTGTCTTTGTTTTGTTTATATTTTCTGTATTCTGGACGCTTTTAAGTTGTACTTCTTTTTAGATCGTTCTCACATTTTTTGTAACAATATATTTTAAAACAGTGTCCATGGAGGTTCTTGCCCGTTCTTCTCCATAGGTACTTACTACGCTTCGGAATGGGCACCTAGCTTCATATTTCTGACTGACCGACTCCTTGACAATTCAAAAGTGCCTGTGAATGGTTAAATTGAAATAAATGCTTTGGGTTAAATTGAGTTGAATAAATTATGACGGTTTGACAGCTTTTGTATAATGAATATGTCAACCCGCGTTATTTATTCTTCAGATAAAAGTTATCTGACAGTTGATAAATCAGCGCTTATGAGAATAAAGTTACCTCAAACCTCAATTTTCTTGGAGAAAGCTGACGTGTGGCGTTGCACTATCTTTAAAGAGTTCGATGCAGACAGCGTTGCAGCCGGAGCAGACTTATTAGTTTTGACTGTAACCCTAATGTAACGAGCAAAAAGTTACCTAACATGGCTAGAAAGTAAGAAGCTTTTGGTGGGGGATCAAAATTATTCGAGAAGTGCCGCTGGTTATTTTATAAGAAAAGTGGACTCGTTCGCAATATATTTAAAACTCATTGTACAGTTTAAGTGTTCACTGTTTCAAGTCCATATTTTTTTATTAATTAAATAGATAGTTTTTGCGTTAAACTGGGTATTTATCAGTGTTTTCCACAAAATTAGAAATCAGTGGCCAGATAGTTACAATACACTCTTTGTTTACTTAATGCTTTTTCTTGGTGGATCTTTGCCTTATTTTATTACGTTCTAATTGAAATATAAAAATACTAGACAGCTATATAGAGATAATTAAATTAAGTTGAGTTATTCTTAAATATACAGGATGGAGGGACATCGACGCGCAAACTGAAACTATGAACACATGATTCTAGATTCAAGAGTTAATTAAAATAACCGACGAAAAATTTCAAAACTGACAACTTTGTGTGTCGATGTTCTGCCACCCTGTATACTTCTGTCAAGAGACTTTCCGTAGGAAAATAGCAATAATAGGACAAAAACCACTTGAAGAGACAAATATACATTTTGTAACGCAATTTTAAGTCGAAGTCAGTTTTACTGTCACGTTTTACGCGCACTTATGTAAATCAGCAATTTGTATGTCGCATTGTTTGTAACTAAGTGTCTGCTCTTACTGATAGACCATTTTCCTACCTAAATTGAATAGATAACTAGGAATTTATGTAATTACACTACATCGTTATAAATCTCTTTTATATCAACGTTCTTTATGTGACACCCCGTAATGGGGAACTTCGGTATTTTTAGATTTCTGCCGGAAATTGTGCGATAAAAGTGTTGTGAAAGATTCCTTTGTGTAAATCCAAACTTAATGGAACCTGTTAGACAAATAATAAACACTTTTTCTTGTCGTTTGTTCTTTTTTTAGAAATCGTGAAGAAATGGTTTCATTTCATTGTTTATTGCAACTATTCAGCGTTTTTGACATAAATATTTTATACTTTTTCGGAGTATAAACTCGGTTACTCCGAAAACTCTCCGTACTACTTTTGATTTTCTTAAAAGGTTTTGACTCAATCTTCCTACTTCTTCGAACATTAAAATCTTGAAGATTACGATTGGACTTTCTGCATCTAAATAGCTAAGGATACAATTAGCGACATGCGCACTGGTTGCAATTATGTTACATCAGTCTAACAAAAAAGCTAATTAACCTTTTTAAAAATTTAAAAGAATTCTGTACCCCAAAAGCGAAATATAATATCCAACATATTTTCAGGAAGCACGTTTTTACAACGAATTAATTATCCTTCTTTTTTCTGACCAAAGACCGGAGGATTATTTATATTTAATTTCAGTATCTAACCGCCGCAGACTGCTTTACGACTTTGTTCCTTCGCCATTCTTGGCCGGAAAATTAAAGCAATAAAAAAAGTTTGGCTAGCCATGGAGATTTCGACTATTCAAATACCGGCCAGTTTAAAAAAGAACGTTAACAGGATTCTAAATGTTTATTTAAAATTACTTAAATACTTTTATTTGCAAATATAAAAAGTAACATTTCTACTTGCTTTTATGAGTAAATTATGCGTAACATTGGGACAGGGTGGGTTATCACATTTTCTTTTAGAAAATAAAGTAATTTTCTGTTGCTGAGCATATATGAAAGGGATGTAAAACTAATGGAGCATGTTTTGTTACGCTGGACTGGACTGGACAGGGCATCAACGTGAACGGCGAGTACATTTCACATCTTCGATTTGCCGATGACAAAATCATAATGGCAGAGAAGCTGGAACGGCTAGACCAAATGCTACATAGCCTAAATGGAGCCTCTCGGTGGGTTGGCCTCGTCATGAATTTAGACAAGAGTCGCCGAGTCCAATCCTCATAGAAGGGTCGCTTCTCGAAGTTGTGAGGGATTATGTCTACCTAGGGAAAGTAATCCAGCTCGGTAGACACAATTTGAGAAAGAAGCCGACAAAAGGACTCAGTTGGGTTGGGCAGCATTTCGAAAACTCCGTCAAGTCTTCTCGTCACCTATCCCGCAGTGTTTGAAGACTAAGGTCTTCAACCAGTGCATCCTGCCTGTCATGACATATGGTGCCGAAACGTGGACAATGACGGTCGGGCTGGTCCACAAATTCAAGGTCGCTATGGAGCGAGCTATGCTCGGAGTCTCTAGGATAAAATCAGGAATGAAATTATCCGGAATAGAACCGGAGTTACCGACGTAGCTTGCAGAGTAAGCAAACTGAAGTGGCAGTGGGCTGGCCATGTTTGTCGAAGGAACGATGGCCGGTGGAGCAGACCAGTCGTGGAGTGTAGATCGCGTATCGGCAAGCGTAGTGTGGGACGCCCCCCAGCTAGATGGACGGACGACCTAAAGAAGGTGGCTGGGACGGACTGGATGCGGGAGGCGGAGCACAGGGTATTGTGGCGCAGCCTGGGAGAGACCTATGTCCAGCAGTGGACTGCAATAGGCTGAGTTGATTGATTGATGTTTTATATCTATTTTATTCGTGATTGTTCTAAGCTCTGTATTTTTCTCAAGGTTCTACGAAAAAAGAGATTAACAAGCTAGTTACGGCCTTCAACGATTTAGTTACTACGTTAATGAATTATTAATAAGGTTTCACGTAGGTTTTCTTAGCATTTTTGTAAGTATAATGTACATTTCAGCCAGACTATAAATCTTGGAAAATATTTTTGTCTAAAACTTTCGTAACTTCACATGAGAGTTAAATAATATTCGAGATTACCTAATATTTTGGCTTTGTAGTTGTATTTACCTAAAAGAAGAATGTAATAAGTATAAGCTACCTACAATCTAGTTACTTGTACTAGTCTGGTATTGTTGTATCTTTATACCTGTTCAGATAAAAAGTATTTTTGTTGCCACCGAAATGCGCGCGAAATATTTTCTATCTACATAGTTTTCTTTCAACTTGTTTACAGTCGCGTGTAAGCTATTGATTAGAATGTAGTACATGAGTTGTTTCATAGTAGTGTCTCGGGAGCACGTAGTGTGAGCTCCTGAGCGGAGCTGAGCGTGCGATTCGTGCGAAATGGGGGTGTCGGGGCTGAGTCGGGCGGCAGTGTGGCGGAGCGCTCGTGACGTCAGCGTCCGGGCGCGGACGCTTGACGCAGGCGCCCCGACTTCCCCCCCCTCGGCGACCCCGCGCCCCGCCCACACCCTCGCCCGCCACTTCTCGGGCGGCGTGCGACACCTGCACCCGCTCGTCCGCCCACCACAACTTTCGCCTACCCGCGCCGATGCAATAAAATAAACTTTCCGTTAAAAGTGCGTGTGGGAATTTATCGGACTTGGACTGAAATTACTTTTCAGTGACATTTTCGCTACTTCTGTGTTTTGTTAAAAGTTCGGATGTTAAAAGTTCAGGTAAGTAATTTTACGTAGTTAGAAATACGAAAAATCTTTTTATTTTTTTTTCGTTATTAATCATTTAATCGAAAATCATGAAAAAAAATTAAAAAAATCGGGTAAAGTTATCATTTCATCTCACTGAAGAGAAATTCACGTAATTGATACATACATACCATACATACAATACAACCTATGTCTAGATCTAAACTAGCTAGGCAAACGCACTTTTTTTTTGGTAAATGTGTTCTTGTGCACGATAGCGGGAAAATTGGCTCGAATAGATAAACAAACGGTTATTGAGCCCCGATGTCAAGTGCATGGAGTGCGGTGGTTGCGTAACCGGCTGCGCTGAGATCAAATCCGCGACCCTAGCGCTGATCTTGTCAACACACGCGATACTAGGTACTAAAGGAAAATTATCTTCGATAAAACTTTTACAGGAACGGCGAAATTTTCTGGAACCATGCGGTTACTTAAGTACTGAAGTTCCTTCGCTCGACGATATCGGTTTTAGTTTTTGGTATGTAAAATGGAAGTTGGCATCGCATTCCCGCCGTGAGAACCGTTTCTGTGCCAATTTCTGGGATCCCTATTAGTGGAAGAGATATAACAGCACTATTGTGTATGAGAACAAGTTAAGCCATTAGAGATAATGGTGCGTAACACGTACAAAGACATTAGAATTGCGATGTCGAGTGCCATTTTGATTTCATTTCGACTAAATACGTGCACGTTTCGCGGGATAATCCCTACTGGTTTTTGTTAATAGATTTACAAAAGGTGGTCCTGCACGATTTTGTCTTTGGGATTACCATTGTTAGAAAGTTTGGGGTATAGGTAGGTAAGTCATTGTAATGTGGGATTATTGATTTGAGGTTTTTTAAGCATTTCCGCTGATGCATGTGTAAATGTGAATGTTTTTAGACAAGAATGACTTTGTCTTTCACTTTGATTTTGTCATTTTCAAAGATAATATTATTAACCGTTTAGTTTTAAGGACCTATATTGAGGATTCTGCAAAATCTCAGGTCTGAAATATTAATGACATTTGGGGTAAGATGGCGCACATGAATTGACTTGGAGTCGGTTTTGATCTCATTGCTTTCCAAACATTAGTCATGAAGTTTGCCATGATTGTATTATTTGTTTTGTTGCCATCAAGCACTGAACTAGTGGGTTTCATATTAAAATCTACTTACGTGTGTGTTATCGTATCTGCGTAGAGGCATAGAGTCGTAATCGTAGAAAAGCTTATCGCGTTTTGTCTGTACTGACATAAAATTATTTTACAACCTGTCAACAAGGTAGGTACATACTTACAACCTGACATTATTATTATTATTTCAACTAGATTTCAAGCAGGGGCTTTGCACACATGATAAATAATACAGTTCAGTACATGAAGGCACGTAAGCGTGATTTTGCTCACATTGTGCGGCCTAATTTTTTAATACCTGCGATTTAATTTCAGTTTTCGAATTTTACTGCTGTCGTGTTTTCTTTTTTCATAATATTTGCTTCGGCAGTTATATATATATGAATCGTTCAATGAAAGAAATGGAATGGGTAAATGACACTTTGAACATTTTCAGTACAACTTATTAATATTTCGATGAAAATTGACATAAATACTATTCAGCATCAAAGGCAAGGAACGAGAGAAATGTTTTTGCTTTATTCTGAAATAAAAAGAACTCGATTTTACGATACTCAATACTCTTATGCTTACATTTTATTACGGGAAGCGACTGAATACGTTAATACCTGTCATATCACATGACATTTATCATCAAGATAATTTAACTCGACATAGTTGCGAAGTAGGTATCTGCCGTATAAAATGACAAATTCGTATACAAATTAACAAGTTAATTAATTTCACAGAGTATTTCAATGGACCGTGTCTATCAAATTGCTATATCAATTTCACATCTCGGGGCCTACAAAGGAAATTTCGAGACATGTGTTAATTAACAGTAATCAAGGGATTCATACATTAATTAACGGAATTTATATGAACCCCATTTAGTGTGTGATTTAATTATTAGTTTTGCTGTTATAACAAAAGAGCTCTTTTCATATAAAATGAAAACTATTTGAGTTCTTTCACGGCTGTGTTTTTTCTTTCAGCGACAATGGATACTATTCAAATAAGATTCGTATTTTTCGTTTCCCTCGTGGAACGCTGGATTGTTCTCGTAATGCTTGCTTTGTCAAAATTATTTTAACCTATCTGATCCAACAGAGGTCGTTCTGTCCAAACTTCAATCATTCGTAAATAAGGTTTTCCCGAATTTTCCGCAGGCAACTTTTATAATTTTCCTTTCCCTAAACACCTAATTCAAACTATTACGAACATGCTAAAACAAAAAATGGGTGAATCGGTTTAGCCGTTCTCAAGTGATGCGCTTACCAACAAATAGCATTTCATTTTTATTTATACAGGCTCAAATTAAATTAGCCAGCGAAACTCCACAGACGTGGTTGGTATCGATATCTAAACATGATAAAACAAAAAATAAAATAATATGATGATTTTTTTTGTGGGGTCGCCGACCGCTGTTCGTGTATTTACTTGATATATCAGTTTTAAAACTCAGTTTTTTTTGTGTTAACTTGACAGACTTGATTGGTACCGATCTCAACGCGACAAAACTAAAGAAAACATATTTTCTCAACTGATACTTCAAGTAACAACACTAAAAAAAACATCAAATCTTTTATATTTTTATTTTGTCGTGTTTAGATATCGATACCCATCACGTCCGTAGAGTTTCGCTAGCTTATTTAATTTGACCCTGTATAGATAAAAAATCTTCTCTTTTCACAATTAAATTGATTTAGCGTGAAATGTGCTCCCACATTTCACATACACTTAGCTGAAACAATGGCTCGAATTCCTAAGCATGAGTTGGCTCTGTTTCGACTCAAGTTAGAACTCAGAGTTAGTAATTATACCTACTAGATGTGCAATGAAGTAGTTAAATCAATTATTCTGACAATTCGAAACATAATAGGTACGACCCTTATTGATCTTATTTAGCGCTGGGTATTATTCTCCATTAGGTTTTCATCCGAAACGCGTCTGGCCGGTATTTAAACAAACCCCACTCACGTGGTACGCTTCGGACAAACACACTGACCAAATGTGTAGGTACTCGACTGAATTCTATTTGTGTACCAAGGCCGCTTACAGATCCATTCTTGCCTGTATTTGCTGCCCCTATTTCGTGTGTAACCATCCGGCTGTCTAATCCATACCCGGTTTCATTCTTCCGTACTTAAATTTTCTACCACATTCTTTAAGAAACGTTCATGTCATACTTTCTTCATTTTTATTATGCTTGTTTACGCTCGTACTAATAGGAACCGTAAACACTTTCATAGTTACTCTAAACACGCTTTCACGATGATATATAATAATAGTAGTGCTTGAATCGTGTCATAATTCTGCTAGGAAGTTGCTACAATCATAAAGTTTCTTGCAAGGAGGTTATTTTAAACTAGTTGTCCTAATTGTTCGTAAGGCAAAGGCAATGTTGCTGCAATTCGTTCTTTGTGAGTTTTAATCAATTTTATTGAAATGAGCCATTTTAAATCCCGTACAACTTACATAGTGTGAGTTTTGGTAGAGAATACAGATATGACTGCTCCCCGTACCCCATACGTACCTAAGTTATTTTTATTAAACGTGTCTAAGCGATTCTATAGGATATAAAGATTACTATAGAATCGCTGAGACATTTTCTTTAGATTTTACCTTTGAAGTTTCACTCGTGCGTAAATATTTCCTTAACAATTATATAGTATTTAAGATGTGGATAACGTCGTGAGCTATACAAATGTAATGTCTTTTTTCTCACTACCTATTTATTATGATGTGTGTGTAACTTTTTGTTTTCCCAAATTAAATAAATAAATAAACAAGAATCACTGAAGAGATTGGCCACCACAAACCCACATTTTAGGGGTAGTAATTAAAGAAAATTTTATCGCGGCTTTTATCACGATGAGTTTTTCTAAAAGTTTTGACATTAATATCTGTTGGGTATGTTTTTGCACTGTTCAAGTTTTTTGGCACTGTTCCGTTGGACGTTTTGATTCATTCCGTTCCGTGATATTCCATTTTCATATGTCAGTTCGCATTAGGTTAAATTATTTTCTTTTATGTTGTAATGTAATGTTACGTAACCATTTTTTTTGTATCTAATTATTGATTCGAGAGTTTTCATATACCTACCTATCTATACAAAGATTATAAAGAGGTTAAGTACTTAAAATTAATGGGTTTGTATGTAGGGGGTAATTTTCGGAATTTTTGATCCGATTCCGAAAATTCTTTCACAAATTCGAAACTACAGTATTGCAAAGTCTAATAGGAAGTTTTCTTGTTACAACAAGAACTTTCACGTGTATGAAGTCGCGTGCAGAAGCTAGTCTTACATAAAATCGTGTCATGTGAATAAAACTACTAAGTTTTATTAACTAAACCTTTTTCACACAAAATCATATCATAATAATACAGGAGACGAGAGAAATGTTCAGTTTATCCTTCAAAAATCAAATGGAAATTAGCTTTTTGTGTTGAAGACTTCAAAAGGCAAAGCAACAAAAAGTCGGTGAAGACGGTAAGCTCACGAAGAGGCTCCGGTTCTAATTGCTACCCCTTACCTATATATATATAACCCTATATATAAAAACCAACGTTTAACAATCCCTATACGAAAGCAATGCTGAATGAATCTCCTTACTTATTGTCCTTGATATTGCACGACTCATAATGCAAAGCATTAGAGAGTGCTTTACGATCGAAATTTTTGTTTTGCCTCCTTTCTGCAACTGTATCTATTGTTATAGGTACTCCTGCTTGTGCACAGAACCTATTTAATGCAGTAGAAACGAAAAAATAATCAAAATATTTCTAAAAAAATTCCCGTCAATCAAGTGTGAAACCTGAAAACATTGTAGCATGCGAAAAAATCAATTAATTAATACATTTTTTAAAATAAATTCGTTTCAACCATAGGAGGAACCCTATTGAAAATGTATTTTTTATTCAAAGTAGTTTAATTAAATTATTTATTTATTTATATATACTTTATTGTACACCCCAAAAATACATAAAATGAAAAAATACATCAAACATTACAAAATAATTATACAATGGGCGGCCTTGTCGCTTAATTATGATTATTAAAAAACTAACCAATATAATATGTATATGATGTAGGTATATCTATGGTTTTTTATACGATCAAATGATCATTAAGATTCGTGCACTTTTTCTAAATTTTATTATGTTATTATTATACTGCCTCGTTGGTCTAGTGTACGCAAGCACTACTGCTGAGCACGAGGTGCTGGGTGTGATGACCAGGTCGGGTAAATTGTTATTGGGGTTTTCAGTAAGGGATTTATCAATAGCAGCCCGGAGAGCGGATTTGTGCCTGACTGATGGCAATAGGCTCGCCCCCTAACAAATGTTATCTAAACATAACTGGCGAAATGTGGGTGTACTAAATAAGTACACCTCTACCTAACCCTGCGGGGATTACAGGCGTGATGTTGTGTATTGTAGCTTTCGCGAAGTCTGAGCACTGACTTTAGCAATTCGCGAGTCAAAGTAATGTGGCTCCGAAACTGTCATATAAAAAATCGTCTTATTTATAAAAAAAAAAAACGTCACAGGTAATCTAATATGTTGAAACCGTGTGAATTGTTACGTTCTGTCATGCTCAACTATTCACTTATTCGAATTTCGAAAAAACAACTTTTTTTGTTCACTAGCCGTATTTTCAAAACGTTTTCAAAAATGAAAAATGTGTGTCCTGTTTTATTTCATGAATTATTTGCACCTCTATAGTGATATAGTACGTTTATAGCTGGCAGTGTGTACTGCGAGTAAATAAGCCGGTCAACCACCTGCTAGTTCCTGTTATCCTATTTTAATACACGTTTCTGAGTATTTTACTAAAGGCCTTTGCCCCGAAAAATACACGGAGTTGTTTGCAAATACTTATGCAGCTACCGAGGGAAGTGATTTTCGTAGAACCGAAGTTATACATTAATCAAAGAACAGTTTTACAGCAACTCGATTTTCTATATGTAAGCATTGGAAGCACTTTGTAGATTCCAGTATGGTTGTTAATGGAAATTAGGATTTTCTTTTCTATTTTGACTTTCGTGGCAAGGAATATCTAACGAGTTTTAAAAAAGGCAGCTCATGCATATTGATGAGTCAAGTTATAATTTGAATTTATTGTTGACACAGTCTGTTATTTTAGTTAAAAGCTTTGAAAAATCGTTCGTCCTTGGCGAGGGGTTCCTAGTGTCTCTGTGAAGTTATTTTCAACTGTCAGCTAACATTTCAGTGGTCTAAAAGTGGTCGTAGTTTACATCGTCCCGGGTGAATAGAGTTGAAACAAAGCAATTCCGTCGTGACGTCATTTCCACAGTTCTGTCTTCTTTAATCTGATGTAAACTTTCATAATGTCGTCCGCATCCTTTTATCTGTAGTCGCTGTGAATTATTTGTTGGATGCGGGACTCGGAATACAATTAAATTCACCTGTAGTTATTCGAGGTATTTGTCATTTTGTGGAGCTTAATGTGGGATAGTACATTCAATTCTTTTACTATCACTTCTTTTTTTTAATTAATACAGTTTTAAAGTCAAAGTCAAATGAAAGTTATTTATTTTTTAATAAGATCTATAGAGGCACTTTTGAAAGTCAACAAGTAAAAATAATTGCAGCATAGAGGTATAGAATAATTGTAGCAGGCAACGCCTCATAAATCCCTTGGATTAACAATGGATCCCCATACATATTAAATTTGCATATTAAACAATACCTCTATTACTCAGATGAAATATAAACCACGTCTAAAAATGCCCCCTGAATTTGCTAATGTCGTCTGATATTTTCAGAGCTCTTAATACCGTATTATTTATCCGGGCAGTGCGCCCCGCGGGGTCATATTTTAGTCAAAGTCCGTGACACCCGGCGTAGAAGGGATCGTTTGTAACGGCACTCGCGGTCATTATCTCATTTCATTTATACTCCACGAACAATGCTAGCTAGACGTCTGAAACAGGCCGTTCTCCGAATGAATATTAATGATCATAGTTCCAACGTAGTGTAACTATATGATTCTCATTTGCGAACACTCAGCCGCAACAGAAATGGCGTGGCAACAGAAACTAAAACAAATCTAATTAATATTAAAACTCTTTTGTACAAGGAAAATACTTCCAAGAATTAACGCAGACAGTCGACCAGCCCGGAGATATTTTTTCATTAATTTGGAAAAGGAAAACTTTTGGGGAAATTAAAATACTCTCAGATCCTGTGGATGAGTAAGTGCTTAGAGTTGTACGGCATTTCGCGATATTATTATTATTTATTAAAGTTGGAAAGTATCAAAGTCTACAAATAAATAGAGGTTGGCAGTTTTTGAAAAGGGACTAAATAGGTACTTTTAATAGTAAAGTAATTGGGAGTGTATGACAATACCTACTCATTTACCTAGCACTTAAAAAAGTGGACAGGATGACGGTCAATAAATAAATTACGAAGTAAGACCGAGTAATAACGAGTATGTGTGTAGTTGGCAACAAGAAGACTCGTTGACCAAGTCCAAAGTAGGTAGATTTATGTCTATCCACCGAGTTATGTGTGGTCGGTGTTTGTGTGCAAATAGCCCGTTTTGTAGGAGCCGTGAAAGCGAGACGTCTCACCAAGTGGTTCTGTTAAGATTTCCACACGGCTGAAGGGTAGTTAGTTGTAACTACCCACCGCTAGGGACCACCTGCGTTGCAATGAATGCACTCTACATGCGAGCGCCACAAAATTCCCTCATGGCCTCGCTGCTTAATTAATGTCTTCATTCGAGCTACCAACACTTTACGTAAATTGTTTCTACTTACGTATCTTGTTCCTTGATGGCATGTGTATAACTATTAGGTATAGAACTGGGCTAGCTAAATACAGCTCAGTAACACTAAATCGTACTATCTTAGTAAAATTAACTCCAAAAATCCTGTGCAAAATGAAACGTTTGTTAGCTTTGTGTGGAGGCGGGCGCGCCTAAAAAGATTCCACAAAAGCTAAGCAGATAATTAAATTTAAAAATATACTGCAAAAGTAATTTAAGGCGCTTAATTCTAAAACGAAAACGTACTTTGTTAACAAACACTTGAGCTGTCGAGTGACGTAGGTCGATATAAGTTAAAAGCTTCAGGCGCTTAGGAACGGGCCCTACGAAAGTTTTCGTATTTTCGCTCGACTTGCGCAGTTATGTACGTGTCGGCGTACCTAGCATATTATATTATACACACAGCGACTTCAAAAACTGAGACGAATGACGTTGTATTTACCAGTAACTTTATAAGCTTTTACTTAGTTATTTTTCTTTACAGCCAATCAGGGAATGAAGTTGCTACCCATACTTACTCGAACCGAGAGTTTCTTTTTTCTCGAAGGTAAAATGGCATTGACGCCCGAATACGAAGTGTTAATTCCCGTTTAAAAATTCAGGGTAGGTAACACTGTATGAAAAGGTTTCATTATTAATTATATTATGGACGTAGGGACGGTAATCAGTTTGTTAATGACACAGATGAATGTTTTAAAGCAGCAATATTTTAATCTATTTTATAAAAGGTTAAGAGGTGTTGAATGTTGCCTTTGACGAAACAAGGTTCCGTTAGCTCCCTACATTCTCATTATTTTTTAAATGGCTACGTTTGGTTTTCCGTAAGGTTATCCAAGGGCATCTTTAGCCAATCTTTAGTAAAGTCTATGTACTTACCTACTTGCGACAAATCATCTTACATTTTGAACTGATAGATGACACCATCAATCTGACAAAACCAGATGAACAAGACAAAAGAAGAATGATTAGTTATTTTACGAGAGAAACAGTTGTTACCACCGTTTGTGATTTATGGCGAAAGCATGTTGTATTGTTTCAAACAATGTAGTTAATCTTCTATGAAGTCGTAGTAACATTGTGTTTTATAGTAGCTTTATAATTGCACATGTTCACTAAACTAAACGTTTACGTCCACCGCAATGACGGTCGATTTGCAACGTACCTACAATGTCGCACAAACGACTAATTGTTAGTGGCTAACAGGTACGCACGTTCTACCGCCGATGTGGGATCATTTGGCATGCCGGCTCTGGGTAACAGTTATACCTTACAGCATTTAGATTCCTATTCAATTAGGATGGGCGCATAAATTGCACGGGCCTACTAACACGGTAATAGTCATACGTAGGTCTGTATTCTAATCAGTCTATAATGTTCCCACTGCTGGGACACAGGCCTCCTGTCATGGAGATTGAATGGGCCATAATCCAACGCGTGGAACCATGATGGGTTGATCAGATGTCACATGTTTTAAAAATGTTGGTTCTAGGACATGGTTTCCTCACGATGTTTTCCTTCACCGTTTTGAGAGCACCGGTGATGAAACAATTTACACAAAGTAAAGTGCCCGTAGGTATAGTACCTCGGTGATAAGTTTTGGCAATGAGTTTTTCACTACCTAAAAATACCTTATTGTCAGAAGTCTCTTTCTACCGTCACAGTACGAATTAAGTGAGAATAGCTTAATATGCTGATGCAATAAATAACAAAGTGATAGTTATTGGGTTTGATTGAACTCCCTCCTGCCCTGAAAGTACTCCCACATTTTAATGTTGCCACTCGGTCTATTTTTATCTTGGTGACAGAAACAAAGTTCTTACCTATTTATAATTTGTTATGGTGTACAATAAAATCTATCTAAACAAAAACGTGAAAAAAAAATGGTCTGCAATCAAATGGAAATTATTTTTGTCTGAAGTGAAATGTTAAGTGCCATAACAAAATAAAAGGTTCTTAAACAAAATTATGCTTGGAGAGTGTCCGAAATAAGCCAACGAAATGTAACAACAAAGTGGATTTGGAAGACACAAAAGGACTTTAAGAATAAAGACTCTCAGATTAATGATGGAACCTGCTGCTTTGCGATTATCCAGTGATGTTTCGATATTATTAAATAAATATTATTACGATTAGTTAAAAATGTGGCCTCAATGTTTGGAAAATGCAAACATTGATTGTGCGTTAAAAATGAAAACCAATATCATTGAATAGGTGTCATTATTATTTTTCAATGAAATATCAAAATAGTGATTTAACATTATCAGGTTACACAGAATTTGTTTGATAATATAATATTTTATGATGAAAGCATCATTGAGATTCTATTGAACTAAATATACATTCAATTTGACCTAATAATAATATTATGGCACTGAAACGTGGTCGCTCACAATGGGCTTTTTGGTTCGTCTTTTACAATTTGCGATAAACTGCAGAAGAATACGAACAATCGAACATAATGCAATATTGCTCACTTCCCATAGCTTAATAATTGGTTTTAACCACCAACTATTGCAAAAGCTCGAATAAGCTCGATTTCGCACGAAATTTATCAGATTTCAATGTATAAAATATTTCATTATTTGATATTTTTTACATTGAAATCTGACGAATTTCGTATGATTCATGATAATGGAATGCGGCTTAATTATTAAGCTCGATTACACACGAAATTCATCAAATATCAATATTAAAATAGTTGAAATAAATTCATGATAATCGGACCGTTGACGGTATTGACCGCAAATATTCACATAAGTAGATAAAACTACCGCTGCAGTATTAGACCCATTCAAATGTTTAATTATTTAATTAGGATTTCCAACAAAAAAATTTAAATAATGGGCAATGTCCGCCTTTGTACAGTTTTTACTTGTGCATAAAGTTTTAATAAAATAAATAAATAAATATCAGAAGGCCAATTCTCGTAATTTAAAACGTTCAGAATCTAGTCGCAGTCTCATTTCGGCGAGAAACAAATGTCTAAAACTTGTCAAAATGTAGGGAAATTAGAGATATTTTTGACAGATTGTGGCTGAGATCAGACTGTGAACGTTCTTAAAATTACGAGAATTGCCCCTCAGGTATTAAGTAGGTGTACTCCTTCACTTATAGGATACCATAGCATGCACGATAAAGTGGGCGAATTTTAAACATATATTCGCTCTTTTAGGAACAAATATTGTTATCTTCAAAGTTTCATATTTATGTATGAGGAAGTTTGAAAGTAGCAACTTTAGCCGAGAAGTTCTGCGTGAATCGGTTGTCATAGTACGACATTTGATGCGGAAGAAAGAGGGACATGGCGAGAGGAAAGTTTTGAGTATGAATGGGAGAGTGGGTGGCTACAAGAATAGGGGAAGTCCAAAGAAACGATGGATGGATTGTGTGGAAAATTATGGTTCGTAAGGGCGAATACTGAGATGACGACTCATAAAGAGAGATGTAAAGATGTGACGTAAGGGAGAAGAATACGTGTTGCGTCGACTCCAAATAACACGTCAATCACACGTCTTGTGTCCTTAGTTTCATGTTTCTATATACACGTTTTCAGTAAGTCCTAAGCTAAATTGTTTTATTTGCGTAGTCATAATATTATGAGGGTTCTGCTTCTAATCTATAAATTCTATATAGACATCACAATCCCTAAAGAACGTCTTCTGAGTAAGCTGTTGCAATAACATCAGAATCCTAATTATTCCCCTTTAGCAAACATTGCTGTATAAACAGATCCCTAACGCTCGGTTCTTATGAATTAATTTTGATCTATGATAGAAACATTATTTAGGAAAGAACAATAGTCACAAAATGCATTAGAGTGTGTAATGAAAATAACCTGATCCCTTTATTTGCTTAAAGTTAAGTATGTTTAGCGACTGTTTAACTATTAATATTACACGTTTAAACGTCTCTTAACTTTAAGCAACGTTTATAAATAAACCCCTTAGTAAATAGTAATTCCGAGACAAAAAAAATAAGCACTTATAGATTGATTTTTATTCCTATTTTTAGGTAGAATTTGCTCAATTAATTGTCAGTAAGTAAGTAAGTTCACATAGCTAGTCTCTGAAACGTTCGTTATAATTCATGAAGATGTTTTAAAATTCGACAAGTTGTAAGTTACGCGGATACGGAGTTCTTATCTAAAGGGAAATTTTGCTTGACTCAACTTTTCCCGTGCTGATTTGAAAGATTAACGTACCTTGTCTTTAAAAGTCACGGAGCCTTGTGAAACTTACATAATTTCCATTATGTTTGGGGAAATAGGTGCCTGAAGTTTAATAAAATTTTATTTTGATTATGATATTGATGAGTGTCTAGAGCTTTATGAATATTTTTGGATAATATTTTTGTGTTCACCAAAAATCTTAAGGTACATCTATATATGCATTTCTAAAATATTGATCTTAAACCCGTTTAATTGTTTTACTATAATTAAACTACTCGGCCAACAAAATATGTTACATCAAACAAATTCCAAATTAACACCAAGATATAACACTTTTTTATTGTAGTGCGCTGCAAATATTCTATTGTAACAATAACTATTTTATTCTTCCCCGAAAAATACTGATCGTGCACCAAATATTCCTGAATGTTACACAAAATTTTTAGTATGCATCCTAGTACCGTATACCCATTTAAAACGGTTTTGTACAACTTTAATGTTACTGAAATAATTATAATTGAAGAACAAATAATGCATTTCGTAAAACATTACTTCTAAGACTTATATTTATTTTACTGAAAATGGTTTTGGCGCGCTTGCGACGCGCATATGCCTGCCTATTGCTCTCTGTTGTGCGACGGAGATGGCAGGCGGGGCGGTTCGATTTTTTAAAAATTGTTAGGTTAGGTTAGGTTAAAACTGTGACCCCTACGCACGAGCCGAGCGAGCGAAGCGAGCGGTGCCGCGGCAGCGGCCGGCGAGTGCCAGAAACGACAGGATTATATAGAAAAAAATTACTTTTACACAAAATATGGGCGCCAGAAACGACTTGCGCTAATAGAAAAAAAAAGATTATTTTTAGTAGGCTAAATAGGTTAATTATTTAAAAAAAAATTGGCAACTTTTAAGTGTTTTGAGGTTAGGTTTACAAAAAATAGTTTTTCTCGGAAACGGTGACAATTTCGGGATTTTGAACTTCGGGATTTTAAACTTTCGGGCAAATGAACTTTCGGGATTTTAAACTTTCGACCAAACAACCATTCGGCGTTTCAATTTTCGGGATTTCGTCCATCGGTATTTTAAAATTCGGGATTTTGATACGTACCCACTTGCGATCAGGCTGAAATACATAACACCTCCAGTAAAAGCCAAAAACATAGCTATCGGGCAAAAACGAAAACGTGGGCGTCCTACAAAGGCAAAGTGCGCTTTATTGGTGCAATAATTTAAAGAAGTACTGCAGAGATTGAGTGGACTGATAATGTGAACATTGTAGGAGTAAAGACTTTGTTTATCATTTTGAATTATTATGGTTCGTACTGATTAGTATTAAAAAAACATTTTTAGTAAGCATTACATTTTATAATGTGTTCATTTTTTTATTAATAAAGCTACATTGGACATTAATTGGTGTTTGATTCAAATACATTTTGCAGTGCATTATCTGAAGTAAAACTAAAAAAATAAATGCTTGTTTTTAAAATTAGGTGTATTACTATTTTTACAAATTTGCAACAGTTGTTAAATAGATGCTCGTTATGACATATTTTAATTAACATATTTTGGTGCACATTCAGTATATTTGGTGGAACACAGGCAAAATTAGGTAAATGAAATGGGAATAAATTGAAGTACTTTTAAATACCATCCAATATTTTTCTGCGTACCTACTTAAAACTCTCCAAAATTGAAATTCCGATGTAAGTTTGCAGATATTTCGTTATTATAATGCCTGACTTTTTAAATTACAGCAGCCACATTTTACCCCGTACCAATTAAAAAGTAATAAAATCGAATATTGGTACTGGTGGAGTAAATTACAGGAGGCTTTTTATAATGAATTCAGTTTCAGATAGCTGTTATTATCGTAACGAAAGTAGGTAGGTAACTTTGGTATTGTTGTGTGTGTAGTTGCGTACCGTAGAAGGTTCCAAACAAAAAAAAAATGGAGAAGGCATGGCAACGCATGCCGCTAGTAATTTGATAAATGTTTGACATTCTTAATATAATGTATTAATTATGATATAATTACCGATTTTACTATCTTTACTTATTTAATTAATTTGTAATCAACAATATTTGCATGCTAGTTTTAGCGAATTGTTTTATAAATTAAAAAAACTCGATCGTGTGTTTCAATCCTTCTTCGAAATTCATTTAATTTCATTTCATCTTTGATATGTGGCTTACATAAGCTATCAAATAGGTATTCTTATTACAAATAAAAAAGCAATTTCAAAACCAACAACGAAATAAACTATTTTATCATTCATTAATTAAACAAATAATAATCTAGTGAATATTGGTATTCACGTGGTGTGCATTATTACAGAAAGCTTTCATAAATTAAATTTCAGATAGCCGCCATTAACACGAACCGCGAGAATTCACATCGTTTGGTGTTGTTAATTACTTACAGATTATACTTTTATTTATATCTAGCTTTTGGTGCGGCTTTAAATCCCCTGATTAGAAGTAATTTATTGGCCGCTGCTTTTTGTGGTACAATTGGGATTTGTCCTTTTTAATCTCTCACTCCTCTCTCAACTCTCACTTTGAACACACCAAAAACACCTGAGGGCCAATTCTTGTAATTAAACACGTTCAAAATCTAGTCTAGTCTTTTCTCGGCGACAAACAATTGTCAAAAATGTAGGGAAATTAGAGGTATTTTTGACAGGTTGAAACTGAGATCAGACTGTGAACGTTCTTAAAATTACGAGAATTGCCCCTCTGATGTGTTTGGTGTGTTAAAAGTGAGAGGTCGTATTTAACCCAGGCATTCATAAAATTTACTTGAAAAGTTATAAAAGTTAACGTGAATTTATGTCGGCGGCATAATATACTCTGTTTTGACTATAAATTAGAAAAGGTAAGTATATCTAATGGAAGAAGGTTAAAAGTTATAGGTATGGTTTTAATTGTTTAATTTGTAACTTGAAATCAATCATAGAAATCATTATCCTATAGGTATAGACTTTTATTATGGAGACACAAACGTCTAGAATTTGCAATATTTTGTAAGCCACATCCGTACGTTCATTTCTAACGATTCGAAGGCTATGAATCAAAGAAAGCTTTGACAAAGGAGGTTTTTAGTAAAGGGATTGTGCAGACAGCATAATTTACCTGTTTTACTCGTTTTCTTATGAAGAATATAATATAATAGTAGAATATAATACAGTGGGATTTTATGATGCCTACGTGTCATGGAATTAAATCATGCAGGGTGGCAGGCACATCGACGCGCAACCATGGATTCAGTACATGATTCGGAACCTCTCTGCGTTGAAAGGTTTCATCGGGATTATTAAAAAAACAATGCTTTTCCATATACATTTCGACTACGTAGGTATTGCACTTTTGTAGGAAACAAAACAAACAAACTTTTCTTTTAAATAACCGACGTTAAGCTTTAACGCAAGGGGTCGAGAATCATGTACTGAGTCCATGCTGACAGGTTACGCATCGCTGTCCCTGCCACCTTGTACATATCTTTATATTATATACTGGCAGTGCCCCGCGGTTTCACCCGCATAACTTTCCCGTGGGAATATCGGGATAAAAACTATCCTATGTCCTTTTCCGGGACTCAAACTATCTCTATAGGTACCAAATTTCATCTAAATCGATTCAGCGGTTTAAGCGTGAAGAGGCAACAGACAGACAGGCAGACACACTTTCGCATTTATAATATGCACCTACCACTGTTTGTCTTTGCATCATCCAAAGGTTGACTGGTAGAAAATGCCTATGGTATTAAGTCCGCCTCTGTACATTTATGTGCTTGAAGTATTATATAAATATTAGTATGGATTTAATTAACGAAAAATATTTATTTATTTATTTATTTATTTAATACTTTAAGCATATTAAATATTTAATTGATCCTCTTTTTATACTTTTCTTGTCGATGGTACTCTTCTTCGATATTTTATATTGTTTGAGCACAAATAGGTGGCCACGTTTATTGCGGCAGCATTGATCCTCTAAAAACGTATTGTTCTTCTAATGACGTGCTTTTTAAATAAATGGGCTGCTTTTAAACTTTTTGGGTTTTTCTCAAAGTTGGTCGCAGTTACTTGGCTATGTAGTATTTTAGGATACCAAAGTGGGAATTATTTGATACTCACAAAAAGACGAGACGACAGTTATCATATACATATATGAACTGTAAGTACTTTGCTTCCAGTAACATAAATATATATCAAAACAATGCGACTTCGTCCGCGTGTTTCGGTCTCAACCCATCGCGTCCGCGTCGCATCCTATCATCTATCCGCGCTATAACTTCATCTGACTTTTATTCATGTTGCTCGGCTTCTAAGAGTCGTGGCGTGATGTTAAGGTGAATGCTTCAGGTAACCCGCTAAATTCAAATATTCTTACGTTTTTTGCAATTTGCAAGTCAGTATTAGGTTATATGGTGATCAAAAGGAGATGGGAAATCCTGGGCCCAGCAGTTAACTAGTTGAAATGGGTATTAAAAAAACCGTTATATTTTTCTAAAGGAAATCACAAAATACGGTACCATGTTTCTATCTAGGAAGCGAGAAAACTTAAATTAAGTTATGAAACTAAATAATCGATTAAATACATGCCTGACTTCTTAGTAATCGATAATGAATAAATCGGTAAAATCTCAGAATAATGTATGAAAACCGAGTGACAAATGCTTATCAATTGTTTCGTGGAATCGATTCATAGCGGATCGAGTTCCTTTAATTTTTCTTCAGTTAGCAACACTGGTCACCAGTATAGTCTATGTGCAGGTCACCAACTGACAGATGACAGGCAGAAAAAATCCGGCACTCGTTCGTTTTCTTTCGTTGTGAGTACGCGCGTATTTTCCATGTTATATTGAATAGCCCCACGACCTCGGCTTTGCATATTATAAAGGACTATTCGACGAATCTTGCTACTTTGAATTACCTGGCTCTCTATTTTGGACCACTGATACGCCTATCGATCGGATATTGACGACATGGATCGCGTGTGAATTGTACTGCTACTTCATATAATTATATTCATATAACTTGATTCCTGGATAGCCAAATTTCACCAATTTTTCAGTAAGGCCTTGTTATTATATCCTCTTCCAAATAAGTCTAGGTTGATTGAGTTAACACCTGGGCCCAGGAATCTATGGAGCCTTTCCCTTCTCCTTTGATTCGCGGTTGTTGTCATCAATATAACTTTATAAGACCAGGTAATCCTAACTACGACAATTTCATGATGTTAGGATTACGTGGTTTTAAAGAGTTCTATTGGTGACTTTGATGATTATAATTCTGTAAATACATCCTTGTTACAACCGCGAATCAAATTTTGATCACCATATAACCTAATACTGACTTGCAAATTGCAAAAAACGTAAGAATGTTTGAATTTCGCAGGCTACCTGAAGCATTCACCTTCAATAGCCTTCCTCAAGAATTGGGCTATCAAATCCGACTGGTAGTTCAAGATATTGGCACGTTCAAACAAACAAACTCTTCAGCTTTATTATTAGTATTTTATATTATATTATAGTAGGATCTGTTAACATGTTTAGGAAATCAAAATGGGAATTACTTGGGACTCGATGCCAGTGTTCATCAGACCCAAATCGAGAGCCTTGAAAACTTGCTTGATTGGATGTGAATTGAAAGGCCTTTGCGATCCTAACATGAACAAAATATCTACAGGCAACACAAATCATATATATACTTCACGCAATATGGCTTTATTTAATTCTGGAATTAAACAACAGTACTAACAGAACCTAACTGAAAACTTTTCGGTGTACAGGTAGGTACTATTGTATTTGGTCGTGCTAAAACATTCCACGAGCTAATTTAGCCAATTGTTTATTCAAAGTCAAAATAACTCTTGTGTATATTAATGAAAAGTTGAATTACCTGAGACCACATTTGTATTGAGACATGGCTTGAGTATAAGTAGGGGACTACGGGGATATTATGATAGAGTAATAACCTTCTTTCTTTAATCTATGGTAATACTATTAGAAATGTAAAAAAAAATGTTTCAAATGCATGTGCCTGCCCCAAGTCGTACCTAAACATGTATGGCAGCTGTTGATACAGTACAAAATGAATATAACGTAAAATATTACAGCACGACATTTTTATTACAGGTACCTCTGACCCAAGATCTTTGACAAAGACCTCCCATAGTGTCTACCGGCCTACTGGCTTAATTTAATGTTAATGTATGAGACGAAGAGCGGACGTAGGTATAAATCTATAAAATAAATGGGTCAGACAGACTTTTCGAGGGGACGAACAAAAACAGTTCCGTAACAAAAAGCAAAATGTAATTCTTCGTTTCGATTCTTATCTGGCGCTGTTACATCTTTTTCTCCTAAATGAGCTTTTTTGCGTGTATTTTTGAAAACGTGTCGAGTAGGATAAGCCTTTGAACATTACATTACATTTGTAAATTATACGTCTGGTATATTTTTTCAAACAACATACTTTTTCTATGTGTGAACTCAGTGTTCACCTACACTGCGTTCACGACATGGTTTCTCCGCCGGAAATTTCCCTTTATCGTGTTTTCCGGCACCGTGTATTATACAAAGAAATCCCATACTCATAATTATTATAAGCGTCCAGTTTCACAAGAAACGACCTGAGGGAAATACCGATATTTTTTGCGGTCGCCGGGAGCAAACTACGGCCCACGGCCAAACGCCAAGTTGACCCCTTAAGCCCGTTGGATCATTAATTTAGATATCAGACCAATTTCGACGTAAACCCCATTCGATTAAGAATCAGTAGGCTATCTATTATAATCTAATGCAACATGAGGATTATTCTAAACCCCGGCGCAGCCATAATTAATTGAGTTGAATCAGTGCAACAATGCCCAAGTTGGTAGTTGATTGCTCACAACTTCCAGTAACAAGCTAGTACTAGTGGACTGCAATTTCCTGGCAACAAGTTTCTAGTATAAACCTACCAGTATAACAGAATATCTATAACAGATATTAACGGAACTTATTTCCCATGACAATATACAAGGTATAATATTTATGAGACCGAAATACCTACAATTGAAAAAGTATTTAGATTAATGAGATTAACTTTCCTGTAAGAAAAAGTGGACAAAGAGAAAATGGAAATATGTAAGTGAAATACATACTTAAATATTTTTCTTGACTCATCTTTTCCTTGAGAGGCAAATTTTGCCATTGAACCAAAAATGTTTCGTCCTTTGATCTTAAATCGGGAAGGATTTTGAGTTATCGTAACGTGAAATAAATTGTTGTTTCTTTTTTGCTAGTAACCCTAATTGGATATTTCTGAAAGTAATAGTGAATTACTTGGCTCAATTAATCATCATTAATTTGTCACCTATTTATAAATCTGAACTAAACTTTGTGACATCAAGTCGCCCGTGAACCGCGCGTTTTTCGCCAGAAATAATTAGGTATAATCATCCATTATACTTTCTCAGTTCCCGTCGACCCTGATCCGTTTAAAAGCCACCAATCCTAGACTTTTTTCTGCAAGACAAATATTAATTATAAGCCTCCTGTTTGATTAGGCGGAAAAATACAGTAGCTATTGTGGATATGTGGTGGAGGATTAAAAGGCCACTTAAATGACTAAAGCTCTTATTAAAATATGGTCCCAAAAAACTGGATTCATAAGCATAATAATATGGTAGCAACAAAAGAACTGAGAACAATAAAATTGTGTTAAAACAATTAAAAAAATACATATTCTTGTTTGCTTGTACGAGATTTGCCGTAATTTTCTCTTCGTGTTACGCTCAAACGATATGACATAGGTAAAGTGGAAAAAGATGTCAGGTGTAATAAAAACCTAGAAGATCCCTGCGCCCGTTTTCACATCCCTAATCACACGTAATGTGGTATCAATCTATTGAAATGTAGGATAATAAAATCTCGGTGTAATAAAAGTTTTTTTAGTGGCGGCATAAGTCTGCGTTCAGGCTTGGGCGCCGTATTCAACTCGTACCATAAGCCGAACTTGATTGGACGATTTCGAATGCATCGAACTGAGTTTTCACTTCGTCTCGTAGTACTTGGAGTCTGGAAATTTCCAGAATTCTATTTCCAATCCGTTCAGCAGCGCATTTGGGAACTTACTGGGATTTTACAACATAATATTTGTCATTGTCAGTTTGGGTAAAAACGCTTTTCGTGTTTTTGTGACAAACGATAGTTTGCAGCCCGTTAGCTTCTGCGTATATAAATTATAGTAGTGGACAATGATTCATGCACGTGTAAGTTGCTTTTATTGTGAAATATGGTTAAAGTTAGCAGACTAATTTTGATGTTGTTGTTTAATATGAATTTGATTAGTAAGAACGCCAACTTCTACCGAGCAATATAAAAAATGCTTTTTCCTGTTTATATTTTTATTACGTATAGAATATTTGCTCAAAGAACCCAGAACAAAAACCTTGTTATCACAGTAATTGTTGCGGAATTAAGAATAAAAAAGCCATTCTCAGTCAATCTTAGACAAAGTGTACTTAGGTAAAAGAATACTAACCAGTGTTTTTTAATTAAGCTGCCAGCATAATGCCAAGTGAACTACAACACTCTGTTTAATGAACGTTTTAAAAAGAAGGAATCAAGACATAAATGCCTAGCTCCGTTCCACGTCCAACTACATATATCGGTCACCTCCCAGAATCTAATCATCAACCGTCGAACCCTTTCCCTGCTACGTGGGGTCAGTTTTCACTCGATTCGAGTCGGAATTTAATCTCTTTAAAATATGATGTGGATTCAGCGGCTACGTGAAATAATACTACGGCCATCAGGTCATAATCTTCGAGGTTAAGGCCCGTTTATATCATTCTACTTATCAGAGCAATTTTGCTTTAGAACGGCCGTTATGAGCGGTATCGAAATAATTGTTTTTATGGTTATGGCTCTAAAAGGACACAGAGAATAGGCAGTATGGATGTAATTGTTTTAATTATATTTTATGTGCGCCCATAATCACTTATTATGGTTTGGACATAGGTTTGGATGACTTTATAGGGTGTTTCTAAAAGTAGTTTTTGTTGTTTGATGTCTTTATTAATTGCTAAGTTAATTTGGGATATAATCCTGCCGATCTTTCGTAGATAGATATATATATAGGTACATATCTAGTTTGTGTGTGTGGATGGAGGTTTCTATCATTAGGCTCGGCTCTGATCAAGCAGAGGTGCGATAAGTGTATGTCAACAGGGATTAAGAGGGGCGATTAATTGCTTCTTATGCTTTTCGGAGGAAATACTTGTATTTACGTGTTTGTTGCTAAAGTAGAATGTTTGATTTTAATGTTATTTACTAAGCAGCTAAAAAGTAGGAGGTCCGCTTTTTAATATTAAAATTGATAAGTGTAAATCAATAAAAAATCACATGAAAAAAAAATGACTAAACATATTTTGCACGAGAAAGGAACAACGCATGAGCATACTTTGTATTTCAGACAGTATACTTACAACCACAAATACCGCTCTTTCATTATTTGAGCTTCCCAAGCCAGTAGAAGTTACAAGTCATGTTTTGTAGTTTTCATGTAGGTATAATAATGTTCTGGAATATTTTGTCCTGCAATATGTTTCTAACTAATAATCATGCTTGGTGCTATAAATATTTTCAAACAATGTTTAACATTTCGAGCACACTAGTAACAACACGCTATGTTAGGTAATCATAGACAAAACTTTGGTTTTGCGAACAAAATAGGTTTTAGTAGTGACTGTGGCGCGAACCGCACTCGCTGCGAGATCATTGTTTTCATAGTGTCACATAGCTTAATGCCTCGGGTTACACTATGCTAGTTATTCAAGCTAGGATAGCAAGATTAAATTGTGCTAGCAAGCTTATCTACTATATTCTGGCCGTCGAGAGAATGCTCTCTTGACACCTGTCACTTTCATACAAACGAATACGTGTTTTGCGAATTTTATCTTTAATAATTTCTAGAATTGTCGCACTGGCAGGTGTTCTCTCAACGGCCGAACTGTAACACAATCTATCTAGCAAGCTAGTCATTCTGGCTCCGTGTATGCAGAACTATCCACATTTGTAGACTAGTAAACTAGTAAGAAATATACTATGCTAGTGTGATAGTTTAATATGATGCGGGTCTATTTTTGACTTAGTGGTGGTCCCCACAACTGTGTGAACTGCCTCATGTGGCTTACGAATCTAGTATCCAATCGGATCATTTTACTCTACGGGCTAACTCACTGCAATTCTATTGGCTTCATCGTGTAAATGGCTCTAGCATGTTCTAGGTGTCAAGCCAAAATAATAAGCTATGATATTACTTATTGACAGGAGTTCACTATCCACCCATAGGTACCTACTATTACTGTAATTTGAAAACACTGTAGAAGCCAATTATTTTTAAAGAATAACCGTGGATTTTCTTGCCGGTTCTTCTCCATATTAAACGACCAATTGGAACCGTGCACTTAGCTTCTGAAGTTTTATAGGTGCGCACGTAGGTTTAGTTGAAATAAAATACATATTTTGATTTTGATTACTAGCCTGCTATTCTTGTTTCGAAAACTAGCCTTGTCTAACCCGGGCATTTAGGGTTTTATACATGTTGCTTAAAGTTAAATTATGATTAGTGACTGTTTAACCAAACATTTTTGACGTTTAAACGTTTCTTTACTTTAAGCAACGTTTATAAATAGGTAAAGGGCTTAGTCTGCGCACAAACAGCTCACTGAACTTAATGGGTATTGCAGCAGACTAGCTTTCTATTTAGTCCTCAGGGGATGTTTCTATACATATTAGGATCAGTAGCTGTTTAGTGGTCTGGTGCAACTTAGATTATTAGTTTTCTCTCGAGACTTATACGCCTACTGTCTTGGTTTGTGAAAATGAATATAAATGATTACTTAATTATTTTTTGTAAGGAAGTTAACTTTTTATTGTCACTAGCTTGTAGACGACGTTGCATTGGTGATAATCTATTTAATAAGTATACTAATAATAAAGCTGAAGAGTTTGTTTGTTGGTTTAAACGCACTCTGGATTTGAAAAATACTTTTTGTACTTGATAGCCCAATTCTTGAGGAAGGCTATAGGCTATTTAACATCACGCTAGGACACTTAGGAGCCGAGCAAAAAGAAATAAAGTCAGAAAGAACGCTAAGCGAAAACGAAGTATTATCGCGGGCAGGCGATGCGATGTGACAGGATAGGTCGGGGGAACGAGAAATTTCACGAGGACGAAGTCGCGGGCAGAAGCTAGTAACGTATATGACTTTGCAGTATGAAGCATTTTGGTCTCCCCAAGATATCATAATTTTAACCTATTGCTAGTTCGTAATATGTCCTCTAAAAGGTTCGCAATTTCCCTTTCCAAAGGATCGAGAGGTTTCTATTATGTGGGTACATAAAGTGGCCGGAAATGTAAAGATAATATTACAAGCTCTCACTATGATAAGGGCGCGATTGGCGTGACATCTTCATGAGAACTATATTTATGAAAACTAATGGATTTTAGATTTTTCATAATTCACATCATCTTTGTCTTTTATTTTTGTTAACCTAGTGTTAAAAAAATTGTGCCAAATAATTAATGATTAGACGAGTTACCTGCACGTGAAGTTCTATCTTAATACGAGCGCCTGGTCCGAGAAGAGTAGTAATATAACACATAAGTAGCTGGGTTCACTTCTGCACTAAGTTGAGAAAATTCTTTAGTTTTTATTCTTATGAATCTGTCATCATTGTCCGCTCTGTGTCATACATAATTCACATTTTCGTGCTCAATCACTAATGTTTCGGAAACATTGACGCGATAACGTGAACTCCAGTTCGCGCCCTTTCTGTTGTAAAGCGAGACGTCGAGCGGAGTGCGAGAGAGAGCGCGCGAAGTGTAATTCGCTTTATCGCGACAATGTAGTCGTAACGTCATAAACTTTTTCTTTACAGTATTTTGTAAAATATCAAATACGTAATCATCATCATTTCAGCCGAAAGACGTCAACTGCTGGACATAGACCTCCAAATATCAAATAATACTAATATATTATTACCGAAGTATTAATACCAAACAATTGTGGAGGTCCAATAGGCAGTCGCTTCATGTAAAATAGGTATTCAGCTGCATTCGTTAGACTGGAAGCCGACCCCAACATAGTTGGGAAAAGATGTTGATGATTCATCATCAACATCTGCCTAGCCTTTTCCCAACAAACATAAATGATGCTTGATGCTTGCTTGCTTGCTTGCTTCCTTGTTTGCTTGCTGATGATGAATGCTTTTCCAGACAATAAATTAAGTATAATGAATAATTTTGATTTGTAATACAAATGTATTCAGCTGGTAGGTAACATTAATTTATGTGGATTGGTATTTTTACACTTATAAATATAATTAGATAGTAAATGTGTATGGAAAGAAAAGATTATCTTATAACTATCCTATTCAGTTGAAAACATTTACGTTTAAAAAAGAAAAAGTTTAAATATCGATGCTTAAGATTATTTTGAGCTGTGGATTTTTTAAGTTAGGTACCTACTAACATAGGATAATAATTGGAAATTATTGACATTATGTCTCCTCGTGTTTTTGCGGATTATATAGTTCGCATCTTCTTGTTGAAAGGTTGAACTATCCCTTACTGTTTTGATTGAGCAGCAGAGTGTAATTTAAAAAGTCCTCCAGACCTAATTTCGGCCATGGCGACCAATCTCAGCAGAGGCCAGAGACTAGCCATCGGCGCGGGAGAAACCTATTATAATATATTGAGCAGACACAGCTGCACTCTCTCTTCCCTCACTCTCATTGTCCGATGGTACGGCAATCAGACAAAACCGGAGAAAGATCAGGTGCAGAAACAACGGCTTAACGTGCTTTCCGAGGCAAGGGGTATCACACCGCCCACAGAACAGTAATCTGTTCTGTGACACCGCCAACTTCCAAACTCCGACTGTTAATAAAAAATCCTAATGGAAAACACTTTGCCGGACCCGGAAATGCAACCCAGGACCCCACGCTCAGCAGTCGCGCTTGCGACTACGAGACCAACGGGGTAGTTAGAGTGTAATTATAATGTAGTCGAAGGGAAATAAACGGATAATCCGTAATGATATCGTTTGTGGACTTATTTATTTATTTATATATACTTTATTGTACACATACATTTTTTTTAACCTGTAAACTTGCAATAGGTAGGTATGTTTACTAACACATACACTAGTCCAAAAAAATTTAAAAAGTCTATAAAAACATGAGTAGTGTCGCTAATTAGGTAATAAATAATGCGATGAAAAACGGCAAGTACGGAAATCTCTAAAAACAGTCATAAATTTCAATCAAACTTCGATCAGACAAAAACGTTGAAATGTGATGTGATGCGGTTTTTATAGTTTTGTGGTAAAATTCGTATTCCGGCTGTTACCAAAAGAGATAGCTAGGTCATTATAGTAGAAGGCCAAATTCTCGTAATTAAAATCGTTCAAAATCTACTCGCAATCTCATCTCAGCGACAATCAATGTCAAAAACTCGAGACAAACAATAATGTCAATAACTTGACAAAAATGTAGGCAAATTAGAGGTATTTTTGACAGATTGAGACTGAGATCACATTGCACTGTGAACGTTCTTAAAATTACGAGGAATTATTGTATCAATTACGGATATTCAAAGTACCATGAGATGTTTATCTTGGATATAAGGTTGCATTTCGTACTATGATGTTCAATCGTGAAGTGTTTCAGGAAATTTAGTACCGGAGAGTGTGCACAGAATATTAATTTGAAATTTTGAATAGAGCTTGTAACCACCGCTTTGAACGTTAAAATATTGTATAATTGCACATCACAGGGGTTCTGAGTAAAGTAGTAAACCCCTTACTAATAAACGTATTATGTCAGATGAATAGTTACACACCGATTTCTCTCTTTCAGTCGTCAGTAATCTGACTTTCGAAAGAAGAAGACAAAGCGTTGTGTAACTATACAGAAGCTATACAACGTTTATTAGGAACCAGTAAATATATATATATATATATAGGTAGGTATACTTGCTTATTTTTTCACCCTCGCCAAAAACTTTTGATAAATTGCATTATTTACAACTTCTTGCAATACTTTATGATCAATGTGTTTTCAGATTTTCTTGGATGATTTTTACTATAATAAATTCCCGTTAATGTATACGTGATAAATGGAAACCTTAAAGATCGCCTAGTGAACCATGTCGCAGATATATTAGAGCGATCTACGTTTTACCGATTCTTTTATGTGACACGCGGGTCTAAGCTATTAGACTTCAGTCGGTAGGCTGAACGAATGACTGGGCCAACATATTTAATTTTTTTATCGAATGGTCACCATCATCTGCCTAGCCTTTTCCCAACTATGTTGGGGTCAGTTTTATCGAATGGTAAAACGAGAAAAGCAATGGATGTTCTTAGATAGATTCTATTTCAAGATATACATATATAGGTAGATATATATTCAGTGTCATATCTTCTTCTATATATATATTTTATTATAATATATATATTATATATATATATATAAAAGGAGAACTGACTGACTGACATATCAACGTACAGCCGAAACTACTGGGGCTAGGAATGTGAAATTTTGCACACGGCTTCCTATTATAATGTAGGGGAGCACTAAGAAGGGGTTTTTGGAAATTTAACCTTTAAGGGGGTGAAAAGGGGGAATTTTGTTTGTATGGAAAATCTTATTACTTGTGTTAATAAACATGAAACTTGGCACGAATACTTGTCTAAGTAAATTATGAAGTATGGCATTTTTTTGTTTTTCTAAACTATCCCCTAAAGGGGTATTGGGGGGTGTCAAAATTTGTATGGAGGAATTTTAACGCGCGGTCTGATTAACTCGAAAATTGGTATAAACAATCTTTGAATCAAGTAATGAACACATCCCAAACGATTTTTCGAAATTCCATCCCTGTGGGGGCGAAAAGCGGGAATACAGTTTATATGAAAAATCTTATTCATATGTTTATAAACTGGAATAAACTTGAAACTAAAGAGAGATTGGGGGTGTCGAATTTTGTATGGAAGAATTTTAACGCGCGGTCCAATTAACTCGAAGCTCAGTATGTAAGACCAAAATAAATAATACTTGAAAGTTTATCAGGTTTTTAGAAAATCTACTCCTAACGGGATGAAGAGGGAGAGTCAACTTCACAGGGGAGTAGGTAGTTTATTACGTGGCTTGATTGGAAAATTGGTATAAATAATCTTTAAGTTTAGTAAGTTATAGTAACATCCCAGAGGATTTTTCAAAAATGCACCCCTAATGGGGATAAAAAGAGGGGATACAGTTTATATGAAAAATCTTATTAATTTGGTTAATAAACTTGAAACTTGGCAATATTTGTCTCAGTAAATAATAAAGAATCTCACTTTTACTTAAAAAAAAGCCCTCTTAGAGGATTTAGGGGGTGACAAAGTTAATAATAGGTTAGAAAAATACGTAACCCGCTGTCGGATTAACTCGAAACTCGGTACTATTAAAACAAATAATAAAAGTAGGCGTGTGTTTTAGGGTTTTTCAAAAATCGACTCTCACCAAGGTGGAAAAGGGTAATAAAGTTTGAGGGGTGGATTTTACTGCTTGGTTCCATTAACTCGAAAATCGGTATGGGTCTTTGAGTCAAGTTATGAACAACCTCAAACAATTTTTTTAAATTCCACCCCTGTGGGGATGAAAAGCGGGATACAGTTTATTTGAAAAATCTGATTCGTTTGATCTATAAACTTAAAAAATGGCCTAAATACTTATTTATCTAAATAAATGATAAAGATCATAAACATACATTTTCTAAATTTTTAGAGGAAGTCACGCGGACGAAGTCGCGGGCAAAGTGCTAGTATATACATATATATTCAGTGGAGATAGAAACGAAAAAAAAACAAAAAATGCTAATGTTAAAAAAAGATTTCTTCTATCGATGTCAGAATCATAGGTCAGAATCAAAAATATCCCAAACAAAGATCTTACAAAAAAGAAAAGAGAACACCCACACACAATGATGAATTCTGAAAAGTGGGTGTAATGCATTGAAAACGGCGATGTGACGTCACCTGTCTTCCCGTTCAGCATGAATTATCGGCGCAGCGTGTATCGAGACTCATTCATCCAACAAAGATGACTGGCACTTGAATAATAATCTATGTTCTTTTGTTTATACCGCGAGAGAAACCGTTCACTCAGAACGTTTGTCGCCACGACGTCAGCTAAATGGACGAAATTCGATATTTTCCGTGACATGTGTTGAATTCTCTTTCCACAATACATTTGTTTGCTGAAACAATAGTAAAGTACAGTATTGTGCGTGTTCATTTGGATAGTTTGGGATATAATTGCGTTATAATGTTAATGTTTGATTATGAAAGAGCTGTTGTGATGTTTGTCATTTAATATGAAAATGCGTGGAGGAAATAGAAGGAATAATAGAGGTTATTTGTAGCGAATTAGTTGTAGTTCGTATTTTCAACTATCACAGAAAAATGAGGGGCTCGTGGCTAAGGTATAATAGCCACACGGGTTGATCGATTAGGTTGAGCTAAGCTTGCCGCGGTCGGTGACAATGGTCATCTTTACATACCACCTTTAAATTTCCGTACCTCGGGAAGCACGTTAAGCCGTTAAGCCGTTCGGGTGGGTGTGACGGGTCGTCAGAAGCCCGAAAGTCTGACAACCAGTCTTAAAGGGTATCGTACTGCTCAGTAACTGGGTTGAGGACGTCACATATTTAGTCGCTCCATGTAAAGTATTGGTATTCAGCTGCCGGCAGACGACAAAAATTATCGAAATAAATCGAACTACGATGATAAATACAATATGTATGTAGGGTGTAGTAAGTTTATATAATATTATATTATATGTTTGGTACATGTTTAGCTCAAGCAATAAGTTATACACCATACGGTAACTGCCTTAAATTATGAAGTAGGTACACGTCTTGTTGATCTGAACCTAGCGTTAAGCAAGTTAACTCATTAATCAAACAACTTGAGTTTGGGTTACTTGTTAGTGCCTATCTATACCTATCTACTTACCGAACATATGGATACGAACTACAGAGCAACTTCAAATTTAGTGGGCTAATGTACTCCTTCTGCCTAAAAATTGGAGTTTGTCAATATATTTATGTAGGTAGGTTCAGTGGTACGGATTAGGCACAGCACCAAAAGGCTAAATACTATGGCTACGTAAAAAAATCCAGAGCAGGTTACAAATAAGATAAAAAATTGGAAAACCTGGAACTTTTTCGCGCAATATTTTCGGACCCGTAACTTCGCTCAGAGGAGTGCCATAAATCAGAACAGAGTAAGCTCCTGATAAAATCGATACCTCAAGTCGAAAAGGATTCGCGAGTAAAATATCGAGTAACGAGAAAGTATTTCCGAACATAAATATCTCCGTCGCGATTTGTGTCGTTTAGTATTCGATCATTACTACAAGACTAGATATATCGTGGTTCCTGTATTTGTCTGTTTGTGCACGTACTAAAATAAACTGCCATTATTCTTTGATATTAAAATCGAATATAATTTTTCTATGGATTTAATAATAAAATAGAATAGTGAGTTTTGCGATGTGGCTGAAAGTTAAACGGTTCGCGGGCAGCCCGATAACGGCTGAGATGTCGGGAGGCCCCAATTTCAATTTTAATTTAGAATCGGAGTTACCTTTATTTTTGGTTGTGTTTTCCAGTCATTGACCAAATTCAAACTTTAAATTTTCTGTTCAGCCAATTCTTATTTTTCTCTGTAGGAATCGTATAATACATAAAAGTAGATTAACTCCAGTACAGTTGTGACAGGTCACTCGTGAGCACACATTTTATTAAATGTAAGATTTATCTGGGTTCCGGGGGATTCAGCTTTTGAGATCAAAAACTGTCACAGTCACTCCACGGCAAGCTTACATTGGCTACACGATGTCAGGAAGGAGATCGGAAATATTCTCAGTCACCGGAATGCTCTACACCTTATCTTTATCCATAATAAGAATGTCCGGGGACTAATTTGTTTGTCTGCAACTCTAGAACTAATTTAAACTTACAACTAAAACTATCGGGAGAATAATAGTTTCCTGGAAAATTCGTAGAAGAACTTTGAATTTGGGTCGCATACCTAATACAAAATTTTTCCTCCCATCACGAAAATGCGACTGATAGGTACATTAAATATAAACAAAGGCACATAATATTTTCCTTATCAAGTAGTTGTGTTCTCATAGCAACAGTGCTGGTGTGTGAGGGTGGGTCGTTGTAATACAAAGATAAATATATTACTTGGAGCAATCCCAATAAAGCAAAAGATCAGGGTTGTGTTTCAGGTCAGGGAATGTAAACAATTAAATCCTTAGGGCGAGTGCTTACTCCGGCTGCTACCCGTGTAATCTCTCAAACGAACAGAGACATTGGCCTACGGAGGTTTTCGTTACGTAGCAACTTTTGCGAAGGTTATTTGACTTGCTTTTGTGACTTGCATAACTTCTATAAGAAATCTAGAGGGTTTTTCTAGCTTGGGGTTTAACAGAAACAGCTAAATGAAATCTAGAAACCATTTTTAAATGTGAGGGCAGATTTCGCACAATACGGTAGTGGAGCACAATTTCTGTATCCACCTAGGCTACACATTATGTTGCTCACACTGTTATTTTTCTACCGGCTTTTGTGTTTTGCGCAAAAAGATAAGCTCAGCTTATCCTGTATTTTTCCTTCGTTCTATGATCTGAACGTAGATAGAAGTCCTCTTTAATGTTATTCCGCTTTTATTACTAGGGTCCGATTTCGTCTGAAGTCATCTTAGCAATTTCCATTTTCCTCGTTCGAAAACTAACGGAAACTATGTTCAAAGCTGTACGGCATTAGTCCCGTCAGACGGCTCTCTACATCTCATCTCCTCGACGGCTGAAGAGGGTCAATGGTTAAAGGATCACCTGTTTGGCTTAAAGCGTGATAGTTCTTGATTTATAGTCGAACATTTTCGGATATACGATGACAAATGATTTGGGTGAAATTGCTTTTCGGGTTTTACATTTTTAATTTTGACACAGTCAAATTGTAATTTTTCATGATCGTTTTCACATTTGCCTCATTAAATATAGATACGTTATCAACAACAAAATTACCCCAGTGGCTGTTTGCTTGGTAGATATTATTTATTTATAAAGGGTAAAACAAAAGCTATCGCTCCCATGCGTCATATTAAAAAGCGATTTGCAAGTTATTCCAAGAGTGCAAAAAATTCGGAGCAAATCTGAGGAGTGAAACTTTTTATCGTCACGTTAATAGGATTGCGAAGTTGGGAACCATGTACTGACACGTTACTTGTCAAACTTCGTGATACTGAGAATGTGTTCTTCTTAGTCTTTCCATTTTTTCCTGAATCAAATATCATCTTATTCAACAAAAAGTGGGTCTTGTAGTCTTTATGACGCAATACCTAAATAGGAAAAGGTTTCCTGTAACGTACGTAATATCCCTCTTATAGAAAGTGGTAGTTACCAACTAATCGTTATAAAATTATTATTATTAGCCAGCACGTACACGTAATGATAACGACTGGTATTCATCATCTCATCATCATCTTCCTGCCCTTATCCCATGTTACTTGGGGTCGGCGCAACACGTTTTCTTCTTCCATTCTCCCCTGTCAACCGTCACGCTATCATTTACTCCCTTCTCTTTCATATCATTCCTCACACAATCCATCCATCTTTTCTTCGGCCTTCCTCTCCCTCTCCATCCATCCATCCATCCATCGACTGGTATTACAGAAACAAATTTTACCCACGCTAGTATCCCAGGGGGTTTACAGAAATCTATCGAGTTACTGCTCGTAGAGAGATCTTCTTTATAGTCAGAATAATATACCTACAAGAATTCACCTATGTTAAGCTATTAATGTTTGAAAAATCAAAATTTGATTTATAACAATAGAAATACAATTGTGTCTCATTAGCCACAGTTGAGCTAGTTACTACCGTTTCTCAAATAATTTGATGAACCTAACCTACCTACTTATAATTATTTTAGGAATATCATCATCATCATTCATTTAACCCGACTATTTCAAAATATTGCATTCGCTTTCTTAATGAAATGTACTCGTAGCTGTGGAATTGTAGCACGATTTTCTTGACGAATAATATTTTGGTGTTACGGTTTTAAATAGGTATGTTAACCTGTACCTACTGAATGTATGCATACCGTGACACTGAAGTTAGTGTAACGAACTCCATAAAAACCCAGTGGGCTATTTTTACATTCTCCCAGCTCAGGGTCAGGGTAAACATTGCATATAGGCATCTGCATCCATAACAAGAACAAGTCTAGTTCATCCAGTTCATTGAGTTAGCCTCTCCATTCGACCATGGTTTGACGGGATTCTAGTTTAACGGAGTGTCTGCCACCTGAGTTTAACAAACCCTTGGGAAAGTTAGCTTTTCGCAGTTTCATGTTACTCGTGTATTTTCTTGTATCCTGGTAAATGGTTTTAGACTCATCCTTGTAACATGTAACATCTCCCTCAATTCGGAATTTACGGATAATTCACTTCACGAATCATTCTGTCAACGTAGTTAAAGGTTTATAGAGAATATTTTTGAATATTCTGCTTCATAAAATAAAATAAAATTATTTTTATCATAATATTAACTTCGCATCGCTTTTAAATAAAGCGTGATCGTTTGCCTTTCCCGATATCAAATGAAAATCACAATTAAATTGCAATGAATATAATTTTAGCATAAAATCGATGCCAATAAATTCTGGAAGAGCGCGAGAGATGTAACCGGTACTGTGTTATTAATTAACATCGGGATAAAGATGGCTGCCATAAAAGAAGGGAAGCATAATTATACAGCAGTGGATAAAAGCGAGTATAAATGAAATTAATTAATGCTCGGGCTAAAATTACAGCATATTTCAAAATTTTTAACTATCTGTTAAATGTTTTCGAAAGGAAATTATTTTTTGTTATTAAAATAAGTACCTGCTTATTATGTTCACAAAACAAAACTGCCGAATATCACACTAATATTATAAAGGCGAAAGTTTGTGTGTGTGTGTTTATTTGTTTGTTACTTCTTCACGCTCAAACGGCTGGACCAATTTTGATAAAATTTTGTATGGAGCTAGCTGACACCCTGGATTAAAATATAGGCTACTTTTTATCCCGATATTCTTGCGGGATCGACACTTACGCGGGTGAAACCGCGGGGCGCAGCTAGTTATAAATAAAGGTAGGAAGTACAAATGGGTACTTATTAAGTATGTATTGTTCTCCCTGAAAATCTATTTTTACTGTCCGCCGCAGGCTTATCTATCATCTGTACAAACATTCGTCTTCACTCGCAAAAAAAACCGTTACCTTCTCGTGGCCTTCACAAAACCGTATTATTTGTCTAATAGCCACAATCAGCGAATGTTTACTTGTACCTGCGAGAATTTTTTTTGCCCGTAATGTATCTATATAGCGGTGAGAAAACAAACATGGAATTAATTCCAACATGTCGACTACGCCACGCTGTTATACTGTATCGTTTACACGTGCGGTGTACACAGTAGAGTAGGTTTACACAACTAATGAAGAATAAATCTTATCTTTAACACATGACTATGTAGTTCTTGTTTGCCAAGTTTCATTAAAAGGTGTGAAATGTGTAAGCATAATCTGCCACTGTAGAACTGCTGGGACACAGGCCTCCTCTCAGTGAATGGGAGTGGGCCATAATCCACCATGCGGATTGGTAGATGTCACATGTTTTCGAATTTTTCGGTTCTAGGACATGCCGGTTTCCTCACGAAGTTTTCCTTCGTTTTGAGAGCAGTGGTGATGAAATTATTTACACAAAGTAAAGCTCCTGTCTGAGTTCCCTAGAACTTCTACCTCAAAGCTTCTTGGTGCCAATAGCAAGTTCTTATTTCTAATGACACGTAAGAAGAGGCGCCTGCTTCCTGGTCTTGAAAATGTTCTAGATCGTGTTTTTAATCTGTTTAAATGTTATGGTGATCTTTAAACTTAGATGACACATTATTTATCTGATGCCATCTACAATGTGTAACTGAATTAATGCATAATGTGAAAGTAGTTTGTTCAAAATCGTTTACTGAATCGATTTCTGTTATTTTTAATATACCTAGGTAGGTATTTTTTTTCCCATAAATTGTAATAGATACTCGTATGTAAATTACAGTCAGACTCCACTGTACAGTCAAACAAATCAAAATGGACGAAGTACCTACTACGCTAGATCCTTACATATGTGCTACAGTGTACGTGCGTAGATTTGTAATGTGACAGCAATTTTCTCCCACAATCGGTATAACTAATTTAATAAATAAACAAAGTTTTATACTTAATACATAGTAAAAATTCAGTGTATGTTTTGTGATTATAAAATAATATTCTAATTGGGGTGTTTGGTGGTTCACGTTAATTCCGGGAGATTTTGTATACAAAACAAAAGTTTTCCATGCTTAGCATAGCAATCTATCAGTGTGCTAATAAGAACATTTGTGCGATCTGCACGTGTCGCCATGCCGTAGTGGATACAAATGGAAGTGTCAATATCAGGATCTTATTTAACCCGGAAGGTAAAAGTTTGTGATGATACATATGGGTCTCCAATATTTTTATCATTTGATAACACCCGGCAGTTAGAACCCAAAGGTATTCCATTTATCGGAGTCCGTTCGCCGATCAAAAAGGGATTCGCTTTGTATGTAGGTACCGTTTAGGTATCGCAGATATTTTAACTAAGTATTCATTGATTCAACGGTTTCAAACAAGATGGTTGCAAATATAAAAGAGATTTAACTATATAAAAAAGGATTTAAATTATTCTACATGTGTAACAGATATTTGAAAATTCAAAAGAAAAGTTTAAAGAGAAAGATTTTAAAGTGTTACACATTCTTCTTACCGCTGAATGATCATAAATCTAATTAAATGACGCGTCTTTCACAACTTGCTCTGTGCAGTATACAACAAAATATTCCATGCAACCTAATCACATTTAAAGCTTTAATCTACCACTTCACGAGAGACGTGCGGAATCGCTATCATTTAGCTTAAGTACTGGTAAAAGCGGCTCGTGTCGTGCGAAATATAATTAATATTATAATTCTGCGTAGGTTTCAGAGATACGATACTGCCACGATCATTAATTTGGGCTGATGGTATTATATTTTATTTGTCAATTAATGAAGGGTGTTTTATATGTCGATTTAATATGGCATAAAATAAAATTCCATCACTGTCACAGGCGCCACACTTGACATAAATCATGTTTCAGTGGGACGCACTTGGCTCGGATTTGTTTGCTTTAGTGCTGTTAATTTGGCGGTATTCTCTGGAACGATCATTAGCAATGACAACGGTATTAATTACATGCTTTGTTTTCGATTGAAGCGGGTTTGCGACAGCGACAGAATCGATTTTAGCTCAAGACGCAAAAACATTGGTCTGAATGTTCGACAAATTGATGTTACGTAGTTTCATTAATTTGTTAGAAATGCCGCTTGGATTGTATATACCTAATGTTTTTAGAGATTGCAGAACGAGCATGTTAAGCTCATGCATAAATCATGTTGCCAACTCGTAGGTGCAGAACTATTTCCTCTAGGCTTACTATAATAATTACTCCACTTAACGTAGACATGCGAAATTCATATTCCGTGCTAAATTAAGTTTGGAAAAGTTAGGAAGTAAATGTAAACTACAATTATACTAATTTAAATGAAGTTAGTATCATTACTTCTAGTTTACATGTTATAATGATACATGATGTCGGCAGCTGGTAATAACAGCTACTTCGATCTTTAAGATATATGTCAACGCCCCTAGTAATAGGTTCAGGACCATTTGCGATATCCAGATACTAAAGAGCGCAATTTAAGATCCTATGATTCCCAATATTATTGAGTCGGCCCCATTTACAGTAATTATGTCGCAAAAAAAAATGATGGACCATGCAATTTTATTTTGGGGCCTATCTCTTCCATGTCCATGTATATAAATATGTAGATGAAAAACACGCACCTACATAATATGTACTTTCGGGCAGTCGAGTGAAAGTAAGTTACTGGCTTTTTTATTGGAAGTAGTTAAATAAACCAATTCTACCCCAATATTAAAATATTTATAAACTTTTCAATATCAATACGTAATGCTAGAAAATTCCCTAGAAAAAGTGAAGTGTTATTTTACGTAACCATGTCAACTCGCTTGACTGACGACGGGTAAACTTTGAGGAGTGCCCCAAAGGAAATACCTATTCGTCAAAATATTTACGAAGCCAACAGACGTGAACATCGGAAACTTTGTTTATCTATCTAACTGATATATCCATGACTTTTTTATTCGTTTTGGAAAACTTCTTTTGCTTCATCCAATAATTACCTTACTAATTGAGTTCAGTGCAATTTAGATCAATCATAAAAGTTATGGTTATTTTTTTAATTTTTATGACAAATATCCCTCCAGTTTTCCTCTACTTTTCTCTTGATATATTTGTCCGTACTAAACCATGACCGTAATATCTAGACCATAAATTACAAGTCTGGACTACAATAAAATAGGTTCAATGTAGACATATGAGACGAAGGGTCACTCGTATTGTATCTAGGCGATGAAAAAGGAATATCGTGAAAAGGTTGGAAATGAGTGCGTTGCCGGTCTCGGTCAGGATGTAACAATTTTTGACCCACATATTTCACTCGTCCCCTTTCTGTACCATTTTAAACGAAGTCATTCTATGCCACCAGGGATTACGAACATTTTTAAAATGAAATTTCTTAAACTTCGCTAGATCGTGAAACTTAATTTGGCTGTCCTCTTAGATAAAAAATATACGTAAGTGGATGCTGCACGCAGGCACGTGTAGCAATAAAATCACGTTTTTGTTTGTTTTAAGACCGCGCTGCGTCCGTTTTGAATTTTAGCTTTAGTAAAACCCGTTGGTCGTTTTATCGTTTGAAGCTTTACATACGACGTCCAACAACGACATATTGTATTCAAAGTTTGATCATCAATCACACTGAAGATATCCCGTTTTATATTAAATACGAGAGTAGGTCGGTGGTAGGAGAGAATTTCCATAAGGTGAAAGTGGTGCGCATAAAATCATGTAGGTTGAAGGTTCTGGCGTTAGTGGTAGTGTCCCTCGAGGCAGCGAATGGGAGCCTTCATATACATGTGGAATAGAGAACCCTCCTCCCATAATAGTGATTTATTTTGATAGCTGCTACGTTTCTGCCGAATTTCTTCCAGACTTTCGACGGCTCATCTCGTTTTAATTTGAATAAGGGAAGCATCAATTGGCTGAGATAAAAAACTTCTTCGGTTTTACATCCAAGTAACATGTTTTATGAAAAAAAAGTTGGTTTTGCCTATACCTAGTTTAAAATAAAACAAATTCTTATCCAGTTTCGTAGACAAAACGTGTTTACTATAAAAAGAATAGAGAAATGATTTGGACATTTGAGTGGGATGCAGAGCCTATGATGTTTCCCGTGGGGCTATAAACTGACGGGTTCACAGCCATGATAAAATCGAGATTGCTTTGAAAACGTGACACAATTTATTTGTCGGCTGAGCGAAGGCTAAGCAACTGAAGACAAATGCATTTGTTTCAAGTTCAAGTAAGTGGTAGCTATCTCGGTAAACATCGTAATTCCTCATGCTCTATTAACGTCGCGCGTCGTCGGATCAGAGGGGCAATTCTCATAATTGAAGAACGTTCACAGTCTGATCTCAGAGTCAATCTATCAAAAATACCTGTAAAACCTTTACTTTAGTGACATTGCTTGTCAAGAGAGATTGTGAGATTTATGAGATTGCGACTAGATTTTGAACGTTTTTAATTACGGGAATTAGCCTTAGTTGCTTTGTGGGAGAAGTGCTCAATGTTGTGAATGTGGATTAAATTCATGCAATTTTGAATTAAAATTATTAAGAACATTAGTTACAAGTAATGGTACTAGCTCTTCTTGAAAAGGGTCTTTTGTAAAGTTTCTATCCAACAAAGTTAACTGAGCAAGATGAGTTTGCATTTACTTATGTTCAATGTGGTACACCTTCATTAATTAAACCTACATTCGTATACCTGTGCTATAGTGCACAGAGATAGGGTTGGGGGGGGGGGGGGGTAGGGTTGTAGGTATAGTTACCTACAACCCTTCTTCGCAACAAACTGCAGATTCATCCTTCAGAAGAGATGCGTGAACTCCTTCCGTTACCCGTAAAATTGCTCCTTTGTTGCTTAGCATATTTCACATTTGATGCGCGGTGTACCGAAAAACAACACAACCCTAAAGAACGATACAGTTTATTGTATCAACCCGATGTATGTTTATTTTGTGGTAAAATATTTTCGTACCGTAAAATAAAGGTTTTGATGTTATAGCCTTCTGAAACGTACAGAAAATACATGTTCAAATAATGTTTGACGAAGATATTTCTATTTATTGTCTATGCATGGATAAATCTCTTAAATAAGGGTACTTTTGATTAATCTCAGAGCTTTTAACGAAAATTTATTGCAGTTAAATGTTTGCTGGTTGGATTTCCCATTGAGTTTTGCGTGTAATTTGTGCTTGACGATAATTTGTTCCGACTCATTCTGGAAACTTGGCAGAGGGCGTGGAAATGTATCTCATTCACAGATTAGAAGCCGTTCACGACAGAGTTTTATAGAAAATGCTTATTTTGAATAACGAGTATGTGCTCGTATTTCATGAGATATTTTGTGAAAACATAGAGAAAATTTAACTAAATAAAAATTAAGAAATGTAATGTATTAAGGAACAGAAAACAATGGTAACAAAATGAGCAATTCTAAAAGTAGGTACCGAAGAAAATTGATGTAAGTACGGTACCAGACCTATGGCCAAGTAGGTTAAAATACTTTCAGAGTTATAAATCATCGTGCCCAAAAAGCATCAATGAGGCGTACAATGAAAAAACCGCAAAAATGGCCACCGGGTAATATCGTAGTTTGGTATGAACGGCGGTCAGTTTTGTAAATGTTTTTAAGCACTCGAGTTTGACTGTGCCTGCCTACTTGTCCGTTTGATGACGTCACGAAAATTATTTCAAAAAATGTTTTTGTTCCGCTGAAAACAAGTGTAAGCTCAGTTTTTTTAATAGCGGTGTAAACATTCATCCTTTGAAAGGAGCTGTCGAGTACGACCTGACCTGAGGGGTGAATTATAGATGTCATTAAAAAAGCAAAAGTAAAATGCTTGTATTAAGGTTTTAGTAGGGTCAAAAAAAGAGATAAGTATGCAGGATCGTCGGATATAGTTGAAGTTTAGCAAGAAACTGATGGATGTTGTCGACTGAAATTTAATTTGATAAATGAGCTGTTTGTTTTCTATTAATAAAACTAAATTTTATTCGAGAACATCCATCGGTTTCTTACTAAACTTCAACTATATCCGACGATCCTGCATACTTATCTCTTTTGTAGACTGTACATAAGTGGTTACAAAATGGACCTTTATTTTGAATGAGTGGTATAAATCATTTGTTTTTTGTGGCTGTTTCTTTGGATGTTGGACGAAATGAAAGAAAATCTCAGTCAGTCCACGATTAGTAGTTTAGCAATCTGATATTACGTTAGACTCCTGAGAATGCAGGTTTTAACTAGACGGAGCTTGGCTAAATACTACTGTGGGAAATACTGATACTGCTGATCACTTTCTACTGTTTGTATCTATGTTTCTAGTTTCTACCAAAAATTTTTTTTCCTTATACTTTTTTTACGTACGTTTGTTCGGATAATGATATCATACTGTTACTGATTTTAATTCTAATGAGTGAAGTCATTGTTTCGATCAAGCAGTGCTATTCTGAAAAAATCTCACTGTGAAAACTTAGGTGAAGTGAGCGTGGAGCGAGCTGTCAATAGTGTCAATCCCTAGCATCACGTGGAATGACAGCTCACATCAAACTCACTTCACCTAAGTTTTCACGGTGATATTGTTACAGAATAGCACTGCTGATGATGTGAAAGATACTTGGCAAAGATTTATTCCCGTCATTAGCAAACTAAGCCTGAAAATGAACGAATATTTTTCTTAGATAAGTACTATATTTTTTGGCCTAGGCATTTCATGTCTCGTAATAACTGAGTTTTATTTATCAAATCCTCGGAGATTTATATGTTACAGATAGACAAACATAAACCTTGTCTCATGAAAAACATTTCTACTTTCCTTATTGACAGGACTCTAAAGTGTGCAAACTTTTACGTCGTTTATAAATATCAAAGCGTTCTTTGGAATACTTTATGTTTTTATTTCGTCGGTGTTTTTTCTATCTGTTAAATAAAATTGTTAAAAAGGCGGAAACTTTGACTAAAGAATACAGTGTTACATATTTAGGCAAACTGTTTGTGGATATTTTGAGTTTTTTTACTTCATTTGTGGTTGTAAAAACATTGAGACCCCTCGCCCCCTTCGCTGTGGTGCTTTGGAAAAAAATCACGTTAAGTCGTTCGTCCGGACTGTCATTCGTAGATCTTTGACAGCTATCACGGGTGAGGCAGAAGCCCAAAAGTCCAACAACCAATATTACCAAGGGGTATCAGTAACCCAGTAACTGGGTTGTGGACTTGTGGAGGTCAGACAGGAGTCGCATTATGTGAAATACTGATAGCTACATCCGGTTAGACTGGAAACCAACCCTAACATAGTTAAGAATAGGCTAGTCAGACTTTTTTATGGTCGTAATACCGTCATTTTAAAACATATCAAAACCATTGTGTCTAATCTGATGTATCAAACATGTATTTCTTGATCGAAGACACTGATTGCCTCATAAAGGAAATAAAATAAACGTTCTTTCCCAACGAAAAAATACTTTCAAGTAATGTTAAAGCAGATCAAAGCATTGTAGTGGGTGTTGGTATATCTTATCATATAATCGTGAATCTAGCGAGCAAGAACGTGACTAGACGGCTTTACTACACTGGTTAGCTTCAAAAAGCCATTGAGGGGCGATTGCAGTATCTATGCGAACAAAAAACCGTGGGTGGGAGAAATATAAGAAAAGAAATGTTTAGGACCATTACGTATTCACGAGGAATAACAATTAGGTAAACGAGGCTTTTATTAAGATACGACCAACTGAACTAAATAAATCCCTGAATTGAGAACAATGCGGGTTGTCTGTAGTTAATATTAGTTCCAGACCAATTAACTAGGTACTCAAAGAAATGTAGGTGGCAGAAGAAAATTAAGTATCGACGGTCGTGACGTAACAATGCTTTGCTGGTGTTGCTATCTACTCATAAGCAGCATTCAATGTTGTAGTGAAGGGTTAATCGCAATATTTCACGCCTTAATTAATTTTCATTAACTGGCTTGTGGAAAATTCACGCGGTTTTTTGGTATTTCATGCGAGTTCGAAGTGAAATATAGCCAGAGTAGCGTTGCCAACAGTGAGGTAGTTTTAAACGGGCTCAATGTATTGTGTTTTCGGAAATGTGAGAGAAAATCGACGTAATAAACTTGGCCGAAAAGCCGTATAAGTGGAGTACTAGTAGCTCAGTTAAATTGGCAGTGATTCATTATAACATTACTCAGTGGAATGAATGGGGAAACAAAAGACGATGAAAAGTGTATTCTAGTTGCGACCACCCATTGTGCTCAGTAGCGAATCTAAGTGTCACCCAAAACAAATAGTCCCGGAACTATGTGGTGAAATGAAAAAGAAAACAGGGTCGGTCACCCTTTATTGCTAGTGGAGAAATTCTTTGGACAAGACTTTGCTCAAGCAATGTCGGTCGTGCCTCATGCCCGGAGAAGCGTTCCTATTATCTTTGAGGCCTTGGGTCCCTGTAAACGAGTGGCTGGCGGCTGCGAGCGCCACCCTCCGAATGCAGTAGGACATAGTAATACAATCAACAAAAGAGTAAACTAACTACTTATAACTCATTTTATAAACTCATTGTGAGCTTGAATTAAGTAGTCAAACCACAGGGTCCTGAACATATCGTAAAAAGCTATCACGTATTAAATAACAACAAATACATTCTGCGTAGTGCACCGAGAAGTACATTTGTTCCTGCAAACCAAATCATTATGTCTACTGTACCTACACACACTTATCGCGCCAAATACGCAGGAACGAAGTGGCGTCAAAAATCCTCAACCATTAAACTATTTCCGACACTACTCTCAAACAATCTTTATAAAATATAATTCCGCAAAGTTTTTGAAATGAGCGTAGGCATTGGTCGTTAAATGTACCTAATGCTCCCCCTGGTCTGGAAAAACACATTACTAATATAAGTGAAAGACTTAGTTCGTACTACTCTTTATTCTGGCAGCGCTATGGTGTTTGTAGGTTTACAACTTGCCAAGTTCAATGCCCTCTTTATTTTCAGTTATTTCACGTCACGGAGACAGTGATACGTCATCACTGTCAGTGATGACGTTGTACCTACCTACCAAATAGTTTTGTTTAGTTTAGTCTCCTTCGGTTCTTTAGTTTTTTTCTTTTGTTGTAAGCTCATGCGAGTATATTTAGGTTTTTTCTTGTACAAAAAACTAATCAATGTATACAATTAATTCATGCAATTTAATAGGTACTAACTTTCAATAGTGTTTCATAGTGGCAAATAATTAACTTTTTTTCCTTGATACGAGTAGCTATACCTACCTAGCTATACCTAATATTTTTGTAGGTGTCTATTATAGCAATTTGGAAATCCCTATACATTTATTTTAGCTTGTTTTCATTAGAGGCGGTTCAAATATTTTCATGGAACGTTTGTAACACTAAGTATACAATTAATTATAAACATTTTATATCAAGCTTTATTTTATGATGTGGAATATTTTGAATACCTCCCTTTTCAAATATGATTGATAAGTTAGTGAGGATTTCCAATAATTCCAGTAAATGATTTTGCTAGAATCAAATACGGTCCACTGATTCGGTGAAAACTGTACGTTAATAAATGTGATACTATTTTAAATGTGTGATTCTTAGTATTTGTTTATAAAAAAAAAAACATATATTTTCGCACATATTTTTATACAACGAGAAGCACCTCGGAGATACAAGTTAAGCCCGGTAGCTGAAATAAAAAATATGGGTTCATAAATGAACGATAATACGACGGCCATATTTTACACCTCGGTTCATATAGCTTGATATCATAAATCCACAAAATGCTGTTGTGATGAGGTCGAAGCTTCGGAATAAATTGGCATTTATGTGAGAAGTGCACCCTTTTATGTTGGCGCGCAGTGTAAATGAATTGCGTTTATAGGAACAGCTATTTATTTGTTCCAAGAAAGAAATGAAATACGAAGCCCTACGCTTGGAAAGTGCTTTTGTTTGCCGGTTAGTTACCGCTACGGTGCGACTCAAAAAGGTGTTTAACTATTAAAAAAACATAATTATATATTACAGTTACTTCATGCGTAAAAATATTTCATTCACATCATCAGAATGGATGGACAAACTAGTAGCAAACTTGATTAGCAGTCAGCCCCGCTAGCAACGTTGCTGATTAGCTACAATCCACACGAGTTATGCGACAATAGTTCATACTAACTTGACAGAAATAACGGCAGTGTATTATTTACTAAAAGATAGGGAAGATCAATTAACACTAAGTAGGTGTAATGAATTTGAATAATAAAATTATGGTGCAGAGATTAGGCAGACTAGACGCTGCATGATTTAATTGCTTCCAGGCTAGCTGCAAAAAATTGAATGAAAACTATTGGTTAAAATATCAATAATTATAGTTCTAACAATACATAAACTGTCACTGTTGTTCACCGAATAGAGGACTAGACGCTTCAAAGTGCCTTAACGATTCACCGCACATCATACAAATAACAAGACGCAGCAAGTGGCGCCGTCTAGCTTTGTTGTGAAGTTACTGGAATCACCGAAAAGGTCGTATAAGAGTGACACTGGCTGGACAGTCACTCTAGCAGAGCGTCGCATCGCCTAATTGCTTGGCGGCTGTCTTCTGATGACAGAGATGATGTCAGAGGAGCCGAAGTCGTACCATGTCCACTGCGAACTGCTATAATATTCCAGCACAATCCTGATGATAATGAAGCTGCTGAACCACTAATATGATGACCACTTCAGCACTCTAATTGCGTAACACACTATCTAATCAGAATCCCAATCATTTTGAAGAAATTGCTAATCCATTACTTCATAATAATCCTATGTATTTTCGAAAAATATGTGTACTCAACAACGTAAATAACGCAATTAATGTTGTTGAATTGTGAAAATGAAAGACATTCCTACTGTTTGTATGTAACGCCATTACCCCACGGTATAGGCTATCCTGCGCCGTTAAAAATGAGTAGTCAGGTACCTATCTACCTACGTAATAAATACGGTATTTAAAAGTCTGTTTCCTTGACTTTTCGCCTCGGGTAGTTCACATAATACGGTTCTTTAATTAAGTTACATTCAGGTACACAGTACCGAATTTCGTTAAACAGATCGGACAAAGGGGCTTAGACTATTTATGGTTATTGCAAAATTTGTTCAGTGTAGCCTACTGTTTTTACAGAAAACAGATCTCGGTGGATTACGAAGGCAAACAGACAAAGTGCTTAACTTTACAATGAGAAAGGTACCTACAGACTATACCTTTTGCTGTGCGTAATTGTACCTTAGCTTTAAACCATTGTTACTTGTTAGATCTTTAAACATTATATAGATTGCAAATAAAGATATGAATAAGAACATGATATACGGGATTGCAAAAATTGTTACAAAAAGTAGATCTTTTAAAACACTTTTCACGTCAATGTTTTGTTGGTCAATATTTTAAAACTAGATGGCGCCGGCAATTCCTAATTGACTGATCCCTGACAAGAAATGCCGAGGCAAACTCAGAGGTAATGGTCTCTTTTAAAGGCGAAATATTATATTATTTGGATTTTATGTTTATGTAGGTATTCAGGAAACACTTAATTTACAAGAAAAAGTTAAACGTGTGTTTAAATGTTGCGCTACAGCATTAACGGAAACAATTTATTTCACAATTCTAATAATATTCAGAGCAAATATTGAACACAAATTCTATTTGAAAATGAGAAATCAAATATGATGAAGATAAATTGAAACAGACATAAAAGAGAGCAGGTGATACAATACAAACCATACATATAATAAATGTTAATGTGAATACATGGACCGTATAATGAGTTTTAGGTACGCAAGAAACCTTCAAATCGTACCATTTGTACCTCGTCTAACGGGTATGAATATAAAGCAACAGCTGTGTTTTTAAAATTCATTTATCTTGTCAGCCGGAAGTCTGTTGGACGTCCCTATAGACGGTAAGGTAACGGGACAATTTGGGACGGGCACGCTTGGAGGAACGCTCCACAACAAAATAGGTATAGAAGGCTTGCTTCATACAACGTGCGAAAACAGGCGCAGACACACTTTAACGCGCACGTACGGAGATCTAAAACTGTCGTGAGTGCGCTTGCACTCTCTGCACGTGAAGCGAGTCTGTTTGCGTGCGTTTCCACCCATTGTATGAAGTCACCCTTCTGTGCGTATCTATTTTGTGGCTCCACGATGTTAATACAAGTTCACTGGTGAATGCTGCTTGTTTTCCCTTGGTGGAACCTGTTAGCAGGATATTGCAAGCGCAAATGGAGTCTTTGTTGATGAATTGTTAACAGGAGTGGTGTAATTAAAGGAACACTTGAGACAAAATAAATTGTTTTATATCAACGAACAATAGACGAAGTTCTTTAAACGTATTACATCTTTCAAAGTTGTATACTTATAGTTAATTAAGGATTTATACATTGAATTATGTTTTACACAAGGAACGTTAAAACCAGGTCGACAGTGCGATAGATAGTTCTTTTAAAAATAATGGTGAAGAAATCAACGTTCGATTTATATGATAGAGACATCTCTAAATAATAATCAACATGATTGTATCATAATAAATTAACAGAGACGATAATAATAACGTATAAACATTGACTATTACCATTTAAAACAATTTTACGAGTCAGTATCTATTGAAGGGGACAATACTAAACTGAAACTTGTTTAAAGCGAGAACGACTTTAAACAGAACCATCGCACTTCGTGCCTTCAGCGCTTCTGAAAATCCATTAGCGCAAAGAGTTTTCAAAACGTATTTCTATATAAATAACTGTCGCATTTTAAACCTTAGGTATATACCTAGGTAATATAGACCGTTCAAAAGTCTTAGTAATAGGGTCCCGTTTTTACCCTTTGGGTACGGAACCCTAAAAAACCGTGGGATTACGAGTTTATAGGGCCGTAACGTGAAAAAAGCTGAAACCTCGAACTGTCGGTAAAGTTTGATTTATTCCTACTTATGGGATAACTTTGCATTTGTGGATTGTGTGTGAACGGCGCCGCCCCTGAATGATAGCTTTTATGTCTAAAAGGAAAATACTAGACAGAAAGTGAATCCCAACAATCGTTTTAAGTGGTTTATTTCCAAAATTGTACTTGTTTCATTTAAGCAAAAAAATCTTATCATTTGCTTACATGCTATTTTTTTTAATAAACTACCGTGTGAGTTAATGGTTCTTAACATTTTTTATTTATATACTAGCTAACCTAGCGAACTTCGTACCGCCTCAGAATCAATGTATGAGAATTATCTTCATTATTTTTTTCTTGGTTTAATAGTTATTCTGCTATTTGGGGCGGAGACAAATCCAACAATTCAATGATCATAAAATTGGTCCAGTTGTTCTTGAGTTATAAATGGTGTAACTAACCCGACTTTTTTATTTATATAGATGAGCTGCATTTTCGAGCTTTGTCCTCCGAAATCACTCAAAACACGAGTTTATTGCATTGGAACAGAAACAAAATTAAAGTATAATTTTAAATGATTTTTCGTATCTGGTTTTCACTTTTCCACTGAGGCTTCATTTTAGTAGCCTTTGACAAGTCCAGCGGAATGAAACAATTATGTATTCGTCCCATGCGGAACTTATTATTTTTAAATAATGGCCGCTCTGTAATGAATGAATCATTTCAACTTTGATTAATTAAAAAGTCTTGAATTCTGACGCTTTTTAATAAGATTCAAAGCAGTTATGAAATGAAATAATGGGTTTATTCTAAAAATTTTTGAACTGGACTAACTGAAACAAAAACAGTGGAGGTGATTTGAATTCTCCCAGCGAAGTGTATGTTAGTTTTATTCTTATTAGCCAGTTGGCTTTCCAGCCAACTAATTAGTTCCAAGCCATTACTCGAACAGCACTCATACGCCGGAAGTATCGTAAAAAATTTAAAGCTGATTTATACACAATGTAATAATAATATAATATTGAGTGTTGAGTCGAAAGCTGCTTGGGGCAGTAATATAATTGAGTACTGTACTTCACCAAGTATGTATACAAACATTATTCCCCTTAACCAGCACGTTCGCCTTTTCTTTTAAAATAACTTCTTTGAACTCGTTGCCGAATATGAAATTGTGAAGCGTACGTGAAATCGTATTGGTATATTAATGGATTATTAAAATATCGAATCAGAAACGTGGTAATATTTTTAATTTGGTTTTGCGGGATCCATCACTGAAAGACGTTTGTACATTTCTCAATTTACTTTAAAAAGACGTGCGGTGAGTGATACAAGTGTAGTAAAAGTGAAAAATTGTGAATGTTATCGAGAGAGTTCTGAGTTTGTTTGTAATTTTTGCCCAGGGATCAGTCAGCTACAAAATGTCGGCGCCATCTTGATTTAAAATATCGGCCAAAAATTAACGTGTAGTAAAAGTATCTTAAAAGATCGACTTTCAGAAATAAACATAATTTCACTTCATTAATATCAGACTATTATTTAGATTTTTAATTTTTAATCATATTTTTGACCGCTATTCATTCGTACAGTTATAGAAACTTAAATCCCACTAATAAATGTAAAGTTGCCGTAACGAGCAACTTTTCAGCGACAATAAAAAAGATTGCTCTTATTACAAGCATTTGCGGCACTCGGAGCAAGTATAATCTGTTTAACTTTAAGATTTTGTTTCGTTTTTTGTACTACGAATTGAACTTGCACGTTGTACAAAGCAATTGCTTCTACTTTTGGTCTGAAGTCCTACACTGGCTTATTGAACAATTGTAGTGAAACGGTAACATAAAAAGCTTAGCTATTGTTAAACATAACGTTGGAAATATGCGCCGCACATTGTAACTAAATTCTTTGTGTATGAAACAATTGTATAGAGTTTCCTGCTACACTCACCAAATGCACAAAAAGCGACTGTGTAGAACTTTGTCAACGCCTAAGAACTTTTAACTATTGTAGTTCTCGAAAGGAAAAACTTTTAATGATGTATTTTTCTGCTATACCTTATCTTGCATTATCTAGCACAACATTATCTACTTTAGGTGTGACCATAGTTACTACAGTCTCGTATGAAAGTACAGACGTAACCCATTTACCAGTACCTAGTTATATCTACAAACGAAGTACAAAGACGGAGATGCAGGTACATACCTTACCTGGAATATGCTTTTATCATCCCCTTTGCCTCGCGTCCAGTGTATCGTGTAATAGGAACCTAAAGCTTTAGAGCAACCCGTCAGGGCCATCTGTTTTCGATCCAGTATTTTCTGTAGTATGTTGAAGTGTGGAGTGAGTTCCAAGCTTGCCTGTCACATCACGTCCGCCGAGATTGCCACGATGTTCTCGTTATGAATCGTATAGTTTCAGTATACATATTTATTCCCCAAATATGGGATGCTGATTATTTTCACCTCATTCTTATCATACTTTTTTTCCTTTATCATACATCCACGCGTGTATAATAAATCGTGACGGAGTAGGGCCGTAATTTATGGGTGCGTTTAATTTTTCTCCTGCGAGGGCTGGATTTCTGGTTTGTGATCTGTTTGTGAACAATACAAAACGTGCAAGCAATTTCATTGAAATATCGTGCTTTCCAAGCTGAGGGTCTGGATATAATATTTTCGTATGAAAACTGTGTACCTACTGTGTATCTACTGTCAGATATCGGTAGATGTAGGTACACATATATTCATAAATATATGTGCAAGTGATTATTTAGATTTTTTCAGCAATAAAAACTAACATTTAAATTAATTTTCAATTGATACAATTTCAGTATCCTTTCCAGAAAAGTTTTATTTTTATTCCTAGCATTATTCCGTCTGTTGATAAGTTGATAGAACATAACCACACAGCTTTACACATACTATTATAACTCACCAGTGTAGTTTCGGCTCTTATATTTTTTTCACACTTCGGTTCTTGAAATCCCGAGGCATAAATTCCTGATAAACCCTGGGGGCGACACGGAAAACACCCTTTTTAAATTACAAACTCTTTTTCAGGCCTTTTTTGATGATCGTAAAAATATCGAGTTGATAAACAAAAAGCGTGTGATGAACGGCGGCGTAGTAAAACGCCAATGACGTTAAGCGCTGAGTGGCACGGCCGTAGGTTATGTGGCGTTTAACCTACATACAGAAAAATAAAAATATCTCAGGGCTTTAGTATCCACTCAATTCTACCCTCTTTAAGTAACAATTATTATTACGTTCCAAAGGGTTAGACAGGACGTACAAAATTCTGCATTCTTTGATATCTTTTTACCCCACTGAGCCAGAAGGAGGGTTATGTTTTTCGAGAGTATGTGAGAGTGTGTGTGTGTGTTTTTGTGAGAGTGTGTGTGTGTGTATGTGTATGTATGTACATATGTATAATTGTTTGGCACGCTCTGTAGCCTAAACGGCTTGATCGATTTCAGCTTGAAAGGTGTTGTTAGATTCGTATTTACTGTGAGAGTGACACTGGGTATATCAAAATAAAAAAAATACAAAATGGTGAATTTTTGGCGCCATACTATGCCTTCAAAAAATTTGCTTTTTCTCAAAACCTTTTATGCATTAGTTTTGCTCCGATAAAAGTTTTGAATAACCAATTCTAATATTGTTAAAGGGTCCAAAGAAATTGTCACAATTTTTGTCCTGAATCTGCAAAAAAAAAATATATTTTGTTAAAACGCCGCTTTTAAAAAAAGGGTAAAAGATAAATGTAATTTTTTAACGACGTCAAATGAAATCAACCTTTTCTAGCTCCCACGTGTTTCCAATTCTCAGCGCGGAGCTTTCAGACGAGTCCCATTCAGCCTCTATTTTATATTCATGTAACAACAGCAAAACAATAAATTCGCATTTGTATGTTTGTAATTTGTCACGTACTGTTGTACTAAGTCTATTGTTGAGTTTACCGCGAGTTTGCGACACAGAAAAGTAAAAGCTATCATAAATCAGTCTGCTTTTCGGTTGGGTTAAAATCGATGAGAGTGACATTATAATTTGGAGTTACAAAAACTGTTTACTACGGAGGAAGAAAGGCTTTATTCTGCCGACCGTTATCTCAAAGTTGTTAAAGACAGATTTCGTTAATGAGTTTTTGTCAGCCTTTCCCAGATGTTGGTTATCAAAATCACTAGGCGTTATCTTTTGGGATTTAACAGAATAATGCTTATCCCGTTATTTTGTTATGCGTACATTGTTTCCTCGCGATGTTTTCCTTCACCGTTTTGAGAGCAGTAGGTAGTGGTGATGAAATAATTTACACAAAGTAAAGCGTCTGTCTGGATTCGAACCTACGACCTACAACTCGTAAGTTGCGGCCGTTACCATTTGGCCACCACTGCTATCGATATAATAATATATAACATGGTTCAATTAGGTATTACATAAGTTCTCGGAATATAAATGGATTTTAGTATGTATCCTTCATAAGGGTTTCCAAAGGAGTCAGCATAAGTAAAAATACATTCTTGCTTGCTGTAGCTTAAGATAAGGATAGGAGAATTATGATGTAGGTTCTTCAAAAGCTTGAAGATAGCTTAGGTAATAAGTTATTTATGGTCTTTAATTGAACTTTAACCCTTCGTATATTATTCGTATAACCGAACGTAGATCTACGCGAGACACAATGGCTTTTTAATTGTGTCGGTAATTTGACATACAACCGGTTAAAGAGGAAAAGGTTAATAATTTTAATCTACATTCCTTTTCTTGTGTGACGTAGCAATTGTCTTTACTCTCTAGACTTATCTGGCTTATGCATGCTTGCTTGCAGTAATGCAAGCTGTGCACGCGATGGGATTTCCCCTCGGAAAAAGTCATTTTTGCCACGCTCATTAAGAACCCCCATACAAAGTTTCATTCCTTATTTAACGACAAAATTTTCACAATTATAGACCCAGCGGCTTAGGCTGTCCGTGGCCTGTCCCTGATTTAAAGATTTTAATTAAGTAGATTTAGTGAGACTGTTATGAAATGAAAGCCTCTATAAAAACAAGAAAACAGTCTGTAACATGGTAAGAACTTTTTTATTTCGATTTCGCTATGGAAATGTTATTCGTCATATCAGCATATAAAAAGACAGTGGCACAAATAAAACGATATAAAAAAAAACTTCCATCAGCTATCATCATCTGCCTACCCTTTAACCAACTATGTTGGGGTCGGCTTTCAGTCTAACCGGATGCAGCTGACTACCAGTAATTTACATGTAACGACTGCCTATCTGACCTCCACTACCCAGTTACTCTTACTTGGTAATCGATACCCCTTGGTAAGACTGATTGTCAGACTTTCGAGCTTCTGACGACCCATAACGACTATCAAAGATCCACGAATGACTGCCGGGACCCAGGGCTTAACGAGGCACGGTGGGGTCTTGGTATTTAAAAATGGTCACCCATCCACGGACCAACCGCGGCAATCTTAGCTTAACTTGATCAATCGACCCCTGCGACTGCTATTACTTAGCCAGAAACCCCTCCAGACTTCCATCAGATATGTTATTACTGTTATTAGTATTAAAAGCTTCGGGCTGTTGTATGATTAATGAACGAAGTTCGAGAGCCGTTACTTGAATATAGCTGAAAGAGTTTTAACTAAGAGACACAATTGATTTTCTATTGTATCGTACTACATAGGTTACGCGCGGAGCTTGACCACAAGATCGCGAACATTCCTAATGCTGAGGCTAACAGAAGTCTTTGCGTGTTCTCATTAAACTTACTACGTCACGTCTTCGAATAACTTACTTTCCCATACATGGGGGTCGTGGCTAAACAATAACAGCCGCACGAGTCGATCGTCTCGCTAAGCTTGCCGCGGTCGGTTCGTGGATGGGTGACCATCCATTACATATCGAGGCCCCTCCGTGTCTCGGAAAGCACCTTAAGCCGTTAGTTCCGGCTATCATTTGTAGATTTTTGACAGTCCTTACGGGTAGTCAGAAGCCCAAAAAGTCGGATAACCAGTCTTACCAAGGAGATCGTGTTATCCAGTAACTGTGTTGTGGAGGTCAGATAAGCAGTTGCTCCATGTGAGATACTAGTGTCAGTTGCTTCTGGTTAGACTGGAAGCTAACCCAAACATAGTCGGGAAAAGGCTAGGCAGATTGATTGACTCTTATTATCATAAAGAATTGATATCCGTTTAGCTTTTTAATGTTATCATCTTAGGTGTAACATACAAGATTTTACAGAGAAGTTCATTGCACTCGCAAAATCGCAAATATTTTATTTTCAGTAGGTATAAAATATAAAAAGTAATCGCCATATATTCGCAATAAAAATCTTATCAACAAAATCAAACGATTCAGCGGTGTAATTTTTATGGGGTTATAAAAACAGCGGACCATTTTCGCGAATAAACACCTAAACTCTGCGAATCCAGTTTCGTTGGGGTGGATTGCTTACATATAAGTACCAGCCTGTATATCTATCTGTACAGCCACGAACATAAGCCTTAGGCACATACTGGGCACGGTTTATTTACGGTATGGCGTATAAGCCGCGCCGTAGAAAAAAACGTCTGTCAACTAACTTCCATAGTGATCCATAGAACACTGACGACCGTGCCAGCACACAGCGAATAAACCATAGTTTTTCACGGCAAGAAAAACGTGTGTGTCACCTTTGCAAAATTCTAAAGCGATTTTCTCGTAAAATAACGATTGCAACCTTGGGAAAAGACCAATTTCATAAGTTTTTAAATAACGTATTGTACCACTTTACAATTTTTATTAATACTTTAGGTGATACGCTTTTGAATCTTGCGTTAGTGTTACTATTTATGCTTGGGACTGTACAATCCTCAGAACGGTTATCTATACTGTGTTTGGGAGTACAAAATGGCGGATTATCACAACCTAATAGATTGCTTGTACCCAAATCAAATGGGTGCCTAGATAAGTTAGATTAATTACAATCTTAAGTGAGCGGCAATAGTAACAGTTTTATCTAAAGATAATCTGACAGTACATTGCTTTAGTAGGCATCTACCAACTTTTAATTAGGTCATGTCTAATTGATGTTTTTCTAAAGCTTAAGTTAAAATATTTTTTAAAGACAATTCATGAATATGTACTTTGCTACTTTTCAACTTTATTTGCTCTACGTCTGATGAAACTGAATATTTCAGCAACACAATTTCATTTCACAGCTGTTTTTCGTTGAAATAGTTTTGTGTGCTACCTATCTAACTACAACAATTTTCATATAGTAAGTTAGGATATTTAATGTACTATCTATTTATTTTCAAACAAGGTAATATTCATATAATACATTAGCTAGCAACATTAAAATAATAATAACAATATATACATGAATATAAAAAGGAAGGGAAATAATCATAGGTCATCAAAAAAATGTGTCCGCATCGCTGTCAATGGTGGCCCAGTGGTAATGGCCGCGACTTACGAGTTGTGCGTCGTGGGTTCAAACCTAAGCAGGCACTTTGTGTAAATTATTTCATCACCACTACTTTCAAAACGGTGAAGGAAAACATCGTGAGGAAACCGACTTGTTCTAGAACCAAAAATTCGAAGATATGTGACATCCACCAACCACGCGGGCCAGTGGGGGCCCGCGTGGTGGATTATGGCTCACTGCCTCTCATAAAGAGGAGGCCTGTGTCTCAGCACAGAACATTATAGGCTGATTATGCTGTCAATAGTAAAGTTCCTAAAAGGCTGGGACCATTGCCACTTAGTGTGGCAATGCCGATTCCTAGGTAAATAGAAAGAACTGGGCAAATATACACGTAAAATAGTGTTCCAGCAATTTATTTAGAGAGATTAGTTTAACTTTACATTAACGGAACGTGAACAATCACTGAATTTAGATTTCCTCATTTGAATCGATCATTTCGGCAGACCAATGGAATTTGTTCTCATTGCGAACCTTTTATATTAGCATTCGGAACGGGACCGAGGTTTGAATCAGATTCGGTAATGACTAGGTAAACGATACCTCTTTCTGTTTCTTCAGACGTTTAAGTATTTAAGCTTCTTTCCTTGTATTTTTAAGGAACTTTTCTACATGTATAATTAAAATAAATTTAATTAGACGACACGTTTTTACTCTTAGCCGACTTTTCCTAACAAATAGGTCGTATTTTGCTGCTTCTGTGACTATGCTATAAACGAAGCAGAGACAAACATTTTTGGCACAATCTTTTAGTCTCTGCTCTTGCATGGTCATCATTCTTCTGCCCTTAACCCAATTTATTTGGGGTCGGCGCAATATGTCTTTTTCTTCCATACTTCTCTATTAGTCCTGAGGGGCAATAGGGATGACGACGGGGTAAAGTAAACGAAATTCTATTTAGTCCGTCAGTTAGATTATCAAAAAATAATGGATACATATTTTTTCTTGTGTCAATCAACCAAAAAATTACAAAGATAAAGCGTGTCAAAGTTTGGGAGTGGGGGCTCGTGACTTTACGTGTAGGTAAAAATTGTACCAACACGTGACGTCATGCGACATTTCAAATCAATATATTATCTCTGTATTGTTTTGATTATGTGAAAAAAGAAAAAATACGTGCCCTATACTTTTTAATAATCTACCTGATAGACGAAGAAAAAAAAGTTAGTCGTCATCCCTATTCTCGTAATTTTAAGAACGTTCACAGTCTGATCTCAATCTCAATATGTAAAAAAAATCCCAACAGTTTTGACACTGATTGTCGCTGAGATGAGATTGCGACTAGATTTTGAACATTTTTAATTACGGGAATTGGCCTTCTCATTTCGGTAGTCGGGTCCTTTCTAGCCATCAGTCCAGCCATCGTTTCTGTAGTCTTCCCTACTTTTATAGCCATCGATATTCGTACTCAAAACTTTTCTTACAACATTTTCCTTTCCCTTGCATGGTATGGTTGAAAAAAAAACCACTGTCGGATCGACACCGTTAAGTTGTAAGGTATGTTTAAGAATCAATTTCAATCCTACTTTAAAGGTGAATATTAATACACGTCAAATAATCATGTGCACTCGAAAAATTTACATGAATATCTACAGCAAGTTATTTTTAATTACTGTGAAATATGCATGTGGCGGGAGAGCTCTAAAACACTAAATTAACATAAAACTTAATTGCGTGCACCTCGTTACTTTTTTACACTTGTTTCATCAAGTTGTAAATGTTATTACCTAATGAACCTTGCTAGATTTATGTTCAGTCTGCCTTACCTCTGAATTTATTCTGAAAATATATACTTAAATTTTTTTAGGTCAACCTAAGTGCTTGGCTCAGAATATCCTTTTTTAGGGCTCAGAGATGAATCTCGCTCTATCTACTTTTGATCATGACGGAGACAAATGTTTCAGTAAATTGTATTTTTATACACCAAAGTGTTTTAACATTAATCTTAATTTTTGCTTGTTACATTATTTTTTAATGTTATTAACACGATGAAAATGAACAAAGAAGCTGAGTGGAAAAGAGTTATTTTTGTGTCGAGTTTCCTTAAGCGGAAAAAATAAACATTTCTCTTTCGAGAAAGCCTATTTCTTTTATTATCTAAGAGAGTAAGTAGATTAACTCGATTTATTAGGAATGTGATGTTTGGGGAGCGAATTATAAATCCTGGCTATTAAAAACGTGAAGACAGCATCAGAATTAACTGCTTTTCTCCTCGTAAAGTTGAGGGAATAAATTCCTTCACTCGACATTCTTAAGTCCTGCTTTGATCGTGTGTAAGTTTGAATTTATCTACGTGGAACTGCATACTTACTTTGAAGAAAAGCACTTATAAAACTTAGTGTATTGAATCAAGTGATTTTGTGGTGAAGTAAAAGCGTATCGATATATTTTATTAATCGCATTCTTTAATGTGTCGCTATAGTTGTATCAATATTAATGGTATGGATATAGCAAAGGTATGCAATTCAGTGTGAATACGAACAATACTCGGGCTCGTAAGCTAGTAGAGCTTATGGGTAACGTTCGTTCCACCCGCCATCCAATCCGTTAGCATTGAACTGTTCAGTACCCGATATCCATAGAAAATAATATCATGCCTGGCAACAAAAAAGAAATAGTGTTTAATGAGGTTTTAATAATAAAACATACAGGGTGGCAGGGACATCGTATCGATGAATTCAAGCACATGATTCTAGGCCCTAACGTAGAAATAATTCGTCGGTTATTAAAAAAAAATCTGCTGTTACATACAAAAGAGCAATACCTACGCGGTCGAAATGTATGGAGCAGCTTATTTATTTATTAACTAGCTTCTGCCCGCGACTTCGTCCGCGTGAAATTTCACCCTCCCCCATTCACCCTCTCAGGGGTGGAATTTCGAAAAACCCTTTCTTAGTGGATGGATACCTACTCATTACAAAGAATACACCCTCCAAATTTTATGTCTCTAGGACCAGCGTTTTAGGCTGTGCGTTGATATGTCAGCCAGTCAGGACTTTGAATTTTATATATATATATAACCGACGAAAAATTTTAACGCAGGTGCGTCCAGAATCATGTATCGAATCAATGGTAACAGGTTGCGTATCGGTGTCCCCGCTACTCTGTTTAATAAACTCTATGGAAAAAAAACAATTTTGATCAAAAATACCCTTTACGTTCCTTTACTTACATATTACTGAAGCATATATATGAACTGGCATCATAATAAGCATGAAATATAAAGTAGATACCTACACGAATTAAAAGAATAGAAAAATAGTAAAGAGAAAAGAAAGATAAAGAATAAGAAAATGGTCAATTCTGTGGCCTGGCGTACCAGAGACAATATCCGTACAAGGGCAAACGATAAAAGAAAATTCGTCCCCGGAAAGCTCGGCCTTCAAATTGAAAAGGCCTATAACCAACATTAAGCTGGGATTGAAACCAAGATTATGAAAAAAGTATGTGATATTTATTTCTGAAATTTTTATCCACGGGTTTCTTATAAGGTTGGATTTTTTTCTAGTATAAAAGTATTTAGGGATTTATTCGAGAGTGTTATTTAGCGTTGAAATTTTTAAGAAATACCTGGACGAGTAAGTACATGCTATTACCATAAAAATCAGCATTATAGAAAAACTATAAATACGTGAATATGTCTGTCCTTTTGAGTGTTTAATAAATACATAAATAAAATCTGTCTCTATGTTTAAAAACATGAGTCTCAGTTTTTCTCAAAAACAACACATAACATTAAGCCCGGTTTTCCCGATACCAAAATAAACAAACAAAATCCGTTCTAGATCAACAATAACCAAAACTAACAAAATTCTTACCAAAAAACCACTTTTACGCAAAAAAAAAAACAAACAACTTGTCGACCTAACTAAATCAATAACAAGCTCTCCAAGTTTCCTGCAACTAAAACATTGGATAATGTAAATTAGTTTAGCGCCCCAAGCAGTATCGGGTTGCTATTCCGCCAGAGGGCAGACCTCTAGTACTTACCTACCTCCACTTTTTACTCAAACCGCGTTCAAACTTTCTTAGCCGGGAAGGTAAATACTTAATACAGTCAACTTAGCCGGGTAGGTAAATACTTAATATAGTCAACTTCTATTTTATAAGTTCCTACCCTTGTAAACTAAACCATCGTTGGTTAAAAAACTTAACTTTGAACATTAAGGATGCTTTTTTGAATCTCTTTGAGCAGTTTTAGAATGAATAAACTAAGTAAATATTTTATAACACATTTAAAGGTTACTTACTTATAAACAATTGTTTCGCTGAACGCGTATTTAGCGTTTTACAGTTTATGCAGCTAAAAATATGATCTGCTTATTATCAATTATCATTCTCTATGCCGCTTTCGTGAAAGCTCTCTTATAAAATTAATTGATGCGGGCTTTAGTCACTTGATGTGTAGCTTAGAATAACATTGCGACTATGCCCTGAAGGTGCAGGCAAAGATTTACTGCACACCCTAGTTTGCAGTTCACGTTTTAACATCCACGTAGGAACGCTTATTACATGAGACTAAAAACAAGCCAACGTATTGCATGAAATGGGGGTTTAATTTTTGTATAAGCATAAACAACCTATAAAGTTCCCACTGCTAGAACACAGGCCTTCTCTTGGTGTGAGGGAATGGGCCGTAATCTCCTACGTGGGCCCAGTGCGGGTTGGTAGATGTCTTTGAATTTTTGTTTCTACGACATGCCGGTTTGCTTACGTTGTTTTTTTTTTTATATGTATAAACTACAATCAACATAACAATATTTTTGTACGAGTTCTTCTTGCAACACATCGACTGAGAACTAGTTCTGTTATTGGCACATCGAAGATGTATTCCAGTACCTACCTACTATTTCAATACATCTGGTAAATCCGTGTGCCGGTTAAGATTATTTTCTGATTAGTTATGTCTTGGGTAATAATTAAACTGTAGATGACGGCGTTTAAATAAGATGAAGAAATAGACTGAATTTTAGACCAAATTCTAAGTAAACTGTACTGTAGAGAAAGAAAGAAAAGAAAAAATGTTTAACGGGTCTCGTACAGGAAAAACGCAAACTAAATAGTGTGACACAGTCATAGAAAAATTAAAAACATGAGTAGGTTTTTAAAAAAATGAAAATTAAAAACAAAATCTTGACCTATGAGGCCAAAGGTAAGGTGCTGGTATTCTGATAGGGTTTAAAAATAATTAAAACCGTAGACCGGATATCAATGCTAGACGTAACCTCATTACTTGTCTTTGCCTCGAGTGCCTGTTCCTGCCTGCTCTATGGCATCACTCCGGCAAAAAATAAATGAAAATAAGAATATTACTGCTACAATGATATAATGTTTAATGTAATTACAAATAATACAATTAATAATAAAATAAACGTACATTGTGAATGCCAATTAACGGCATTTAAAGAAATAGAAATAAACTAATGATGAGAGTGGTATGAAGTCCAATTTGCGTAACAAAACTAGTTGCGCAAAATAGTAGTTCATGACATTAACACATTTGTTCACATTTGTTTGACATTAGTTTCATTAATAGTCTCTCGTGTAAATAGATCATTTCATAATGCATGCTAAGTTTTATGAAAACAAATTAATTTCACAACCTGAACGATTTTTTTGACAACACTAGTGTCATGCAACTTGTTTCATCGGGTAAAACCTGATGCAACTAGTGTCGCAAAAGGTTATGCATTGAGCGGGCGTGCGTATCTTTACTTCGAAAATATCAAATCCACGCTGTAATACTGATAAAAACAAACAGGTTATCAGTGAATTCCATACAAACCAGTGTCTCCAGGACTCCCTCGGTATAACAAAGGATTGATTGGCATCAAAAGAAGATTATGTAAAAGTAGTCCATTTTCTTGCTGACTGTATTTATTTTTAAAATCTGTTAATGCTGATCAAAATTTCTCAAAAAGTTACGGTTAGTCTCCCATTACCGTGTTCCTGGTTAAGGTATACATATACCTGTCCTTGCCCCATCTCAAGAATTCCACCCTGTATACTTGATCATGTCAAGCTTGATTCGATAATCTCCTTTGAAGTATCGTATAACCACTTCAAAGATAACACGTAAGCTTAAGAATGTTTCACAAATCGTTAAAATTTCACGTCACACGGGTAACTTGAGTAAAGGAGCCACGTGCCGGCTCCTAAAATATAGAGATTAAGGGTGTGTTCCACCTCCCTGCGTGAGGTTACGATGCTATACTTTTATATCACACTTAAGTTCCGGGGTGTTAGCAATTTGTATATGAAGGTTAGGTGTGATGCCTTCAAGTACCTAAATAAGCAGGTGATTAAATGTGATGTTAAAATGAGGTAGATTCATTTCATATATATTGTTAATGAGTTGTAGGGTAGACTGATTAGCTTAAAAGCATATGTTTATATATCGTCGCTGTAGAATGAATACCTCGTATGTCAAAAAATCATATTTTTTTTTTGTAAAAATCGTATGATAACCACGTATTTTATAATACGGCGAAACTGTGAATCCAGTATAATTAAAGAAGTCCTTTTTATCATTCAAAGCATGAGATAAAAGCACATAAAAATATTTTAAACATTGACGAAATTAACCGTTTTTTTCGTTTCCTGTGAAGTTTGGATTTCTGGCATACGAGGTTATCATTCTACAGCGACGATATTTAAAGATCCGCACTTCATCGAGTAATAGATATGCATTATAATGTTAATGGATTTTTACCTCGGCGAAATGGTTAAACATTGACCCGACAGACGTTGTCATAGAATCATCATCTTCATCTGCCTAGCCCTTTCCCAACTATGTTGGGGTCGGCTTCCAGTCTAACCGGATGCAGCTGAGTACCAGTATTTTACATAAAGCGACTGCCTATCTGACCTCCACAACCCAGTTACTGGGTAATACTAAACCCGAAAGACGTTGTCATACTGCAGTATAGTAACTAAAATGGACGTTGTCCTGTCCACACAGTAAAAAGTCGGGTGAAAATGGCGATAAATTTTTCGATTTTGAAAATATTCCAGATTTTTTTCTTTTCAAAGTTTTCACTAACTGTTACGAACATTTTAATACAAAAAAAAATTCAAATCAGTCCAGCCTTTCTCAAGTGATGCACTTACCAACGAACATCATTAATTTTTTATTCATATAGATATGGATATTCATCTCATCTTGTACTCATACGAGGTTCTCCCAAAGTGCAAGTATAGCTTATAAATACTCAGTGATAATGGATTTTCAAACTCAAAAGAAAAATCTGGCCGTCTTTGAAAAACAGCCTTGCAATTCAATCCTGGGACACAATGCGAAATGCATTCGAGACTCCATTTTGTCTGGCTGCACACATCAATTGATTTTTAAAGTGAGAATAAATTGGCCAATCTTCGATAGCGCTTTTTTCGATGGCGAACGTATCTATAATGCGATTTTTAAATGGAGCAATTTTGGCCTCATTTTGGTGTCGAATCTGAAATATATTTGAGATTGATGTTTAAATACTAGATTGAGTTTTAATAAATGGTTTATTAAATCACCAATCTACTTACCGTTTTCGTAATACGTAAATAATTATCTCGTAAAAAATTACGTTGATAAAAATTGCATAATAATAGTCTTATAGTCTAGATTGTATTTAATTGTTAAGAACCTGGTTCTTTTGGCTAAGTTTAAAAATAAATGTAAATTTAACTAAAAAATAAAGAACTTCGGTTCAATACTTCGTAAACTTCGTAACGTACTCTCGACCTATTATTTTCAAACAAGGCTTCAAAGTAAACGCTTCGCTTAATGCTCAACTCCACTCGAAGACTTTAACAACGTGTGTGCAACGAGTTTATCTTTCTTAATCACGTTCGAACCTTCGTATCGCCGTAGACGTAACATGTAAATAATCGATACTGTACGCGGGGTGTGAAGATCGAATACACACTTGACTGTTCTTATTTTATTCAGGTGAAGCACGAATTGCCTGGTACATATGTATGTACCTGTGTACACCACTAATCTATTAGAAAGGTTTGCATAATTCTGTATATCGCATTTAGATCTACTATGTAGATATGCGTCACGTTCTCTTTGATATAGGAAAATTGTATTGTCTGTGTTATTGAAATTGATGTCGCTGGTTTTACATTAGTTTTGGCTTTCATTTAGGTATGTTTTAGATAATGGAAAATAAAAATGGAAATATTGCTGCACTTTTTCTAAATTATACGTTTTTGGAGATACAAAGTTCAGAATTTATTCTTCTATCAGTTACCAACTTATACGTAAATCTGTAAAGCTAATTATTTTCGGAAAATATTTAACTGATCCTCTTAAAAGTTATTGACATTCTAATGATGGATACTTTTTTAAATTAATGAGCCTCTAAAAACTTTTTTCCGCTTCTAATGATGCATTTTTTTTTAAATAATTGACCTCTCTTTAACTTTCTGGCTTTTTCTAACGATTGGTCGAATTGACTAAGCTATTGTACCCCGACCAATGGATTAGGTTAGGTTAGAACGGCGACCTACCGCGAGCAAACCGAGCGAAAGAAGCGAGCAGTGCCGCGGCAACGGCCGGCACGCTACATCCAATTTGGTCGCAGTTGCTTGGCTATTTAGCATTTTTAGGACCCCAAAATAGGAATTATTTGAGGTTCACAAAAAGAGGTGCAATCATTGTTACTAAAGTGTTTAATAATATTTTTTGAAGCGCAAAATGGGAATTATTGGAGGTTCGATTAATTCATGCTATTTGTTTCTCAATACGAAAATCCTGTAAAACTTGATAAGCAGAAGTTTTGACTAGTACACAATATTATTAGTAGTCTAAGTAATAATATTTGCAAATGGTTGCAAAACTTGCAAATGAGGATTCCAACTTAGTCTGTACAGATATGTCAAGATTAAGGGATTTGTGTGTCTGTAGCATGGGTGTTTGACTGTTTGCCAACTTTCCATGTAAATAACAGTGTTTTGTAAAACATAGTGAAACTACCCTACTCAGCAGTCGTGACAAAGAGAACAAATAATGGCCGGTTGTAATTTTACTTTAGCAAAAAGTCAACATGAGCTCAATGTGGGCTGGGCATAGGTAATGACTCTGCGGAATTGCGTACACGTGATACATAACTGATATATATATTTTTTTCGTTGGCCTATATTTTGTGGAATAGAAAGCTTCAGCTTTCTGACTGACCGACTCCTTGACAATTCAAAAGTGCCTGTAATTGATTTATTTGAAATAAACGGTTTGAGTTTGTTTAAAAACGTTGCTTAAAGTTAAGTAATGATTAACGTCTGGTTAACTTCTTGACGTTTATACGTCTATTAAATGCGCAATGTTTATAAAAGAAACCCTTTATGTAGGTACAGTCACCAAAAGAGATAAGTAATCAGGGTCGTCGGATATTGTTGAAGTTTAGTAGATAAGAAACCGATGAATGTTTTCGAATGAAATGTAATTTGACAAATAAACTGTTAGTTTTCTACTAATTAAATTTAATTTTATTCGAAAACATCTATCGGTTTCTTACAAAACCTCAACTATATCCGGCGACCCTGGTTAATTATCTCCTTTGGTGACCGTACATACCTATTACGAAACTTATTGAACCAAACGTAAGTAGTATGTAAAGATCGTAGCAGGTAGCGTTCTCTAGTTTCTAGCTACCCCCATGGAAAGAAGGCGTGAGTGTATGTATGTATACGTATTAAGAATATTCATAATACCATTATCTGGCCATTTATAAGCGTAATTAGTGACCTGCATCGATAAATAATATTACCAATGGAAATATATTACGTTAAATTCGGTAAAATCGCAAGCACTATTTGGTATTAAATTTGAATAATTCTTGTTACTATCGCAATTATCAGTACCTACGCTACAGATAGTCATTATATTATATTATTATACGAATATCTCTGAGGATAGTAAGCATACATAAGAGAAACACGGTTCTGTACTTCAATTGCCCTGGGGCACGCTCGCAGCGGCTTTGTACTGGAATTATTTTTTTATTTACTTACGTACACGCTTTTGAATTATATAACATTTTAGTTTGTAATGCCTTGGGCAAAATAAGGCCCGCAGAAATCACTGTGGTTTAAACAGTAGCCGGGCAACTCCGATTATAAAAAAAAAACCTGTCAAGTGCGAGTCGAACACACACATGGCAAAAAACGCCGAAAAAGCACGTTTCTTGCAAACAAAATAAAGAACGTTATATTGTTTTTATTATTTGATATTTATTTATTTATTTAATACTTTAAGCACAAATGTACAGAAGCTTAATGCCATAGGCATTTTCTACCAGTCAACCTTTGGGTGATACAGAGACAAACAGTGGTAGGTGCAATCCTGGACATTGAGGAATAAATATTTTAAATATAAACGTACGCATAAACTTATTAAAACTATGAATATAATAAATATACCTACATACTACATATCAATATAACAACGCGGTAATAAATAATAATAATAAATAATAAAAAGTTTATTTTGGAACAATAACACAAGACTAAGTACAACAAATAAAACGATTATAGCTGCAAAAATATAAACTGTAGCGCAGCTAACAACGCCCTTCATAGAAATACACACTCTTTGAAAATTTCAACCGTCTATCTAATACGGTTCATGAGATACAGCCCGCTGACAGATAGACGGACGGACAGCGGAGGCTTAGTAATAGGGTCCCGCTGGCGCTGGCGCTGGAACCCTAAAAAATAGAATAACTCATCAACGTAGAGCTGAAGCAACTGAAATCATAATCATGATAGTAGGTTACTTGTGTTACAGTAATTAATGATACTATGATGCTATCTATAAGACAGGAATTTTCGAAAATAATCATAGAACAGGATAAAAAGGGAACACGGATACATAGTTATTAGGAAAAATCTCATTCCTTTGGTCAACTTGAAACATGGCTTAAATACAGCATAGCATAATCAGCCGTTAATGTTCCCACTGCTGAGACACAGGCCTCTATGTGAGAGGGAGTAGGCCATAATCCACAACGCGGGCCCGGTTGATTGTTGGTGCGAATACTCATGAATAGGTGTAAAATATATAAAGCATAAGTTCATCAGCGGTCATAATGTCCTTAGGCTATTGTTCTAGCTCATAATTACATGGTTGTCACAATTCACACAAGATAAATTTTGTTATTCTTGGTTTTCATAAATACATTGTTTTGATTGAAAACACATTAAGGTAACCCCGGACAATAACCTGTAAACCCACGCAAATTATTTAAGGGAGCTATAATCCTTTCGATTGTTTATTTATTAAACAACCGAACGTACAAAAGTTTGAGTATTTTTGAATACTCCATTTAATGAACATATTTATGTATATAAATCTACCTATGCTTAATGTTTGCATGATTTTTTTTAGTTAAATGTTATATGTTTGACTTCCTCCACGGTGTGGTGTACGTTGTAAATGCAGCAAGCAATTAATAATTTTATCTACACCCATGTGACCCATGCTATAAATCCTCTATAAAAGTTTCTGAAACAGTTAGCTTATTGCCAACATTATAACAACCAGTGTCATAGTAACCATAACAAGAGTATCATCCAAACGAGTTTTATAATGTTGTACTAAATTTCATTATATAACACGTTAAAAAAAAGAACATTGTCATGCACGCGCGTTTCACTACGAGTACCGTAATTTCAAAAAAGAACTTATAGGTTATTCGAATTCACATCGTATCCCGCCGACCGCCATTTTTGTTCGATATTAGTATTGCAAAAAACTGTTTCAGAACCTTTTATAGAGGATTCATATCATGGGTGTAGATAAATTCTCGTATGCAACTGTACATAATTAGGTATTAAAACAGTCATGTGATACTATTATTACACTCGGCTTCGCCTTGTGTGATAAACCCACATTCGTGTTTTAATACCCCTTGTTATACAACAGTTGCATAAATAACTATTATATCCATCCATACTATTATAAATTCGAAAGTAAATCTGTAAGTATGTTACCTTTTCACGCCTAAACCACTGAATGGATTTCGATAAAATTCGGCAAGGAGATAGACGGCATCCTAGGGAAGGGACCTAGGCTACTTTTTGTCCCGGTAGCATGTTCCCATGGAATAATTTCGTAACGAAACCATCGTGGGCATCTAAATAACCTCTAAAATGAATAATTTTATTGTTACAGGTTTAAATACTAAAGGACCACTTTTGAACACTGTTACCGCGGATAAAAGGACCAGATGTGAAAAATCACTAAATCATACGAAAGTAGGTTGTAGGTAATCTCCGAAATGTATTTCTTGCCAGTAATTATTTACCGGGTAGTTTATGTGCCACACACGTATGGCATAAATGCCTTTTATTGCGACGAGCCCTTGAATTATGGGCTATATCTATATGGACCAGCTTCTGTTTACACTTGATTATGCGACCGTATGTTTGTATTACTAACCAGATAGGTACCTACTATAACTTATACTACGTTCTTTTTATGGTGATTAATATGACACCGCTATTTTTTTCACCGTATTTTTACGTAGCGTATAACGCGAGTTTGACGATAACTAGACAATACTTGAATGCCCAGTTTTTTATTTATTATTGACCAGAGTAAATCCTTTGATTTGCTATTTCCATCCTGCTATTTTAAATATGGTAATATTTTTTTACTGGTAATAATAATTAAATGATTTATATATTTATTGCATACATGTAAATGCCATATTGTTATGCGCGCGTCAGCTGATTTATTTTTTAATTAATTTATTTATTAAAATAACCAACTTATATTCATTTGTACCACACATACAAGTTATCGGTCAATACTAACTGTTATTAAAAAAATAGGTGATTAAGATTAGTTGAATAAAGTTATGGAGGCCTTTTTTTTCGATGGTTGATGATAAATTAGTGTGAATAAAAAGAAAAGTGGTTGGTTTTTTTATCCTACAATGTCAGTTCAAAAAATACTCAAATTATAATAAATGAATGGCCAGTAAAATTTTTGGAATGGGCAGTTAGGTAAACAGTTCTGCAGTTCTCAGGTTTGGTTGGAACTGTGACCAACCACGCGCGAGCCGAATTGGTCGCAGTAACTAAGCCAGGGCACCCCGACAAAATGGGCTAGTTTACGTTAGAACTTACCAACAACACTTCCAAGTTAGATTTCTTGCCAACTACACGTAACTGGCCGTTAAGCCATTTCACTGCTTAATATTTATTGAATTATCCATTTCAATATTTTTTATACTCATTTTAATATAGTTTACTGCTAAGTTTTTACTGCCGAATTTTTTAATAAACATGCATTTTGTCATTTTTAATTTACCAAAACTACAATAAATAACTGCCGCTTTAAATCAGTGTCTTTTAAATATTGATTTCGGACACACAGCTAAGGAAAATATCGCTAAAATATATAAATAGATAGATAGATAACCACTTTCCAGAATCTGTCATATCAATCACCATAATGTGAACAGAGTTTAGTAATACAGGAAATGACATCTTCATATCAGAAACGTTTGTATACACATTGGAATAATGTGGACGAACAGTAAACATTATGAATTGCGAACAACGCATTGTTTGAACGAAGATAAATAAGGGGGATATGGTATTCGTAACATTTGCATATATCTACTTTAACTATTGATTGAAAAGGCCGAAAAGGGACAACACGAATCAGAGTGGTAATTCTCGTAATTTTAAGAACGTTCACAGTCTCATCTCAGTCTCAATCTGTCAAAAACACCTCTAATTTCCCTAAATGTTTTTGACATTGATTGACGCTGAGACGAGATTGCGACTAGATTTTGAACGTTTTTAATTACGGGAATTGGCCTTCTGTTAATTTTATGATTCCTTGTAATTAAAAAACAAAAAAAAAAACGCTTTTTGAAATGTTCTAGGATATAGATATGACATACAGTACAATGAACTACACATACGCCTAATCAGCCTATGTTCCCACTGCTGGGATACAGGCCTCCTCTCTTCGAGAGAGTTTTTCACCTACACTGCAAATAAATGATTGTGATAGATAGTCAAAAAACTACTACGATTACCTAAACCTTAGCTATTAAATAATCATTTGGCATTGGAATTTCTCATACAAATCATTGTAGTTAACTACAACGAGCCACTTCTGGAGGGAGGTGGGCTGGTTGGAATAACTCCAGACCATGGCCCACGTATAATGGTCCACTAGAAGGACTAAAGTGCGGAAACCAAACCCATAACATAGAACTACAACGAGCCAAGAATAGAAATATGTAACTTTGTAATATGTAACTTCTATGTAATTTATATGTGAACTTATGAGTAAAATTATTCTATTCTATTCTATTGTATTGTATGGTTTTAAAATATTTCGCGGGAAACACCACAAGGGAGAAAATGCCATACACGAAAAGATACAGCTTAAAATTATCCGAGAAGCTGCTCCATTTTGACACGCTTTAACGCTTGAACTTCCAGCTTTTCTCTCTCACAGACGTCTTGAAACACGGAGATATTGCAAATATTTTGTGATGGAAATTATTACAATTTCGTGTAGAAATAGGCTTTTGACTAGCAAAACTGAATTAATTCTGGAGTTAAATATTAGATGATACTTATTACATTTGCATGTTAATAAATGAATACCCTACGCAGCCGTCTGAATACTGCACAGAATCAGTACTGTATGGATTTAGTAAGAGAATTTTATATACCTATGTTTCTATAGTTACCACGATAGGTACGTGTGGAGGTTTACTGTCTGATTCCATGAAGATAACCATACCACCGTAGTACGTACTACGTACAGAGATAAAAGCTAGTGGTTTAGTATGTCTGTATGTAGGTAGGTATGTAAAGACCATAGCGGTTAGCGTTCAGCTGAATGAGTAGCTTCATAGTTTACTTCAGTGATATAGGTAATATCAAGGATTGTTTTAATTATAAGTAAGCTGCTCAGATATGCAGCGGCATTAACGCGTGGCCTCGAAAGCGGTATTTCGGCGCGACGAGGTAACATTCAGCCACTTGTCTCAAGCTCCGCCACCTTTGAATATGCATGATGAGCCTCGACCCTAACGGGCGCCCATATAGACCTACTCGAGTGGAACCAGTTACTAACTCACGAATAACCGAAAATGAAAACCAACAAGAACAAAGAGCGGTGTATTGCTCAAAGTGAAATTAATCCTTTAGTCCGATCTGTATATGGCACCCGCATTTATCTATGATGAATATGTAACGGCCTCTGTGGAACGTTTTATATTCATCAATATAAGGTTAGTGTGTGTGCGTAACGATTAGTTGGCAACTGAAGTTGTTTATTTGTTGGCACAACATAAGCCCGCACTGTATACACATTAATTGGAAATTGGTTTATTTTTTCATAGCTTACTGGTACGAAGCGGAGACTTAGATTAGCTTGTTTTAAAGTCTGCGTTTAACTTTAAAGCGACTGTAAACAGTTTTGGCCGTTAAGAATTCAGCTCGCTTCAATGTCGACCTTCAATTTGCAGGCACGTCGCGGGAAAGAGAAACTAGAGCAACTCTGCTCGTAAGAATTATACAGATAAACGTCTTCATTCTCGTTGATGACCTAAACTCAATTCAGTTGGAAATATCCTTCCATATAAAAGCATCTTGGATTTATTCTCTTGCACTGGAATGTCTGGAGGTTTGTGCTCCTGGGGCCAAAGCAATTTTCGTTAAGAGGCTATTTGGGGGCTTGCAACGGAGTTTGGCGGGCTTATCTCTATTTATTCGTTCATAAAATTTAGTAGTTTATACTTACGGGTATTTTAGCAAAATGAAAACCTCTATCAACAATATTGTAACTTCTTTAAGCAAATTGTTCCACTTTTCCGTCTTATTCTTTAGAGGTTAGTTTAGAATATACTCGTAAAAGTAGACGTTGAACACCGCAAAACCCGTAACAAAACAATGCAAAACAACAAAAGTTGTCTCTAATTAAATATAACTTCGCAACTGGCCCATTTATTCTAATTAACAACTTTTAATTTTATAATCTGGAGAACAAACTTTCATGTTCGTTCTTGGGCAATCCAATAAAGTTCCGTGAAGCACAATCGCGCCGGGATTCCAGCGCAGCGGTGTAGTCAAAGCACGTTTTTTTTTTCTTTCAATAAGGATGCGCGTGTCATGCGGCACAATACCTCTGCTCGTGACGTGCCTCGCCAACTCTTGTAGGTATTGTTTCAATATTTCGTGTATTTTCCACAAAACAGTGCAGCTTCTCGTCATCTTTTCGAATGAAATCCTCTATATCTTAAATGTGATTGGAAAAATATTTCTTATTGTATCCCAACCATGTTGTCATTATCCCGCCAGAAAAACGAAACGGTAAGAAAAGGGATGTACAAGTTGTTCAAGTCCTTTTCTGTGATGTAAGCTTTCTCGATTGTTTGACCGTCAACCCTATTCCGCCACAAACGCGATTGAATAACAAAGAAATCACAAAACATTTTCGCATTTAAAAAATATTCAATTGTTTGTGAAAAAGAGCAGTGTTTAATCGTGCGTTTCATGCAACAATAAGAGCCTTAAGATTATAATCTAAATCATGCTGTGCATCGACCATGATTAATCTTATTGCTTGTATTATTTACGTTTCAAAAAATTTCGACAAAATAGGTAACATGTATTTTGATCGTGGCCTACGTATTGTTACATAGAGCAAAGTATTAGAGTCTATCAAATGCAGTGAATAATAACGAATGTAATATTTGGAATATCACAGAATTGACATTATATCGAGCAGAATTCTAGCTTCTGGATTTCACATAGAAAGTTCTCGCATAAAGTGTATTTAACTTCTCAAACACTACTCCTTATCATGAAAAGCTAGGTAGTACATACCCAGCGTAGCAGTTATTTCAATACATTTAATGTAATCCCTGGCGACTCCACTATACCTACAGACAGATATTTTTGCCAGTAATTATTTAAGTAAGTAAATGGTACTGATAGCCAAGTATAAAATATTTATACGGAATTATCATCAGCATTCAACGAGCTGGATAATCTCATTCTCCTTATTTCCATAATCATGCCGGGTGCGATATTCAACTCACTCGACTAAATAATCTTGACTCTTAATTCTGACTTAACAGATAGTGTGTATTAAGCCAGTTCTCTTATATCTCTTGCTATCTTAAGCGTTCATTTAGCTGAATACTCTATCTAGTTTATAACTTGAAGCTGCTGTTAGGGATACTAGAATTCAGGTCAGATGTTGCAAAGTTATATATTTTGTCTCACTTCTGAAACACAGAGCTTTAAGAGCTTCTAATGGTTAAGTTAGTTGCCATAATCTCTAGCCAAATTCTGTGATTACTTGAGATTTTTCAGGATATTTTCGACTATAGAATCGATCAGGCGTTCTAAATATTTCTACTAGCGACCCGCCTCCGCTTCGCACGATTTTTAAGGCTTGACAAAACCTCGAGATTTCTTTATAATAAGTAGGTTTAATATTAATGTGCTATACGCATTAATCTTTCATAATAAATTGCCTAAATGATGGTGAAAACGGCATCTAAATCTGTTCCGAAGTTTAGAAGAACAACGTGGTCACATAGACAGACACGATAAGCAACTTTCATTTAATTTATTACTATGTGATTCAAGGAGCTTTTTGTCTAGCCCGGGGTCAGGATTTAAGTCCAGTTAATGGCAATAGGCTCGTCCTCTATTACGCGGGACTTATACATCATGGACAAATGTGAACTCTGCGTTCCCTTTGGATAGATACATGCTTATGTAGTTAAGTACCTTACCGAAGGGTTTTTAGTTACTATATGCTGTACTGTTTTAAAGCCTATCTAATTATTATAAAGGTAATCGATACACGTCAAAGGTAAACAGAAAATAACTACATGAACCACAAACTAGAATTACTGAGCGACAAGACCTAATGGCTACAACCCGCTAATCAATTTTCCCAACACGGAATACAGAATTATTTGTCGTTTCATACATCAAGCCCAACAATGATATATCGCATTTGTTAAACAATGTGTGTGTCACTTCCAAATATTTGGATTGTACGGTCAACAAAAATCATATATAAGCAGCTTATAAAAAAAAAAACTTTTAGCTCATATAGCGTCTGTTGAGTAAATAAGTTGTTGACAATGCTATGAATAATTAGCACATACGAAGTTTCTTATGTTAAAAAGTTATCTGGCATGCAATTACAATGATAATTGCTAGCTCTAGGCAAAAACTTTTTATTTTTATAAACAAAATCTGTTTTGTTGACTGTACAATAATTTCCGTGGATGTAATTTAATACATGTGGCGGGGCATCATAATTTGTTATGTTCTATTGCAAACCTTTGGAAGCTCATAAATATGACTCTGTTCTAATGGGGAAGACAACTGTCAAAGTGGCGCTGTATACGATTGTTCTAAAGTAACTGTCAAATTGTATAACATAAATAAAAGTTGATCAAAAATATTTATAAAATGACTAAGTGCTGTGTAATTGGGTGTAAAAACGTAGGAACCCACAAGTTTCCAATAAATCCTAGTATAAGAAGAAAGTGGATAGCTGCCGTAAGGATTAAAAACTTTGTGCCTACTAGAACGACGAGGTTATGTCGAGATCATTTTCATGAAAATGATTACCAAACATTAAGTATGACTACAGGTGGGTTCTATAAACGATAGTTCTTCTATTTAAGATAGTATCCATATACCTAAATTAATAGCATTATATGTATCATGTCTTTAAATATTCATTATTGTTCATCATGTTTCAAGGTTTGCCCTGCGTACACAAATTTTTAAAGAAAGAAGCAGTACCAAGTATCTTTTCATGGAACCAGAAAAGGATATCAGGCAGTGCTCATGCAAGAGACGAAAGACATAATAAAAGAAACATTCAAAAGAATCTATTCCAACACCTGTTGAGTAATAAAAACCCATATCATATCCTTCAACGTCTATTGACCCATAGCCTTCCACGTCTATTGACCCACAGCCTTCTACTTCTCAAAATCCACAAATATAATGGAATACCAAGAAGAATTGGAAATTTCTTATCTTGATACACCTGTTGATTGCAGTGACAATGTTAACAATCCAAATAGGGTACCAAAACATCAGTTTCTACTCAGACTGCCACAATGCTGTCTCTTTTTTCCGCAGACATTTTACTAAGTGATGATGAGTCAGTAAAGTTTTACACTGGGTTAGAAAATTATCGAAAATTTAAACTTGTTTTGTCAACGTTACTGCCTATGGCAGATCATCTGAAATACAGGTGGTGTGGGGTAAGCGGAGTTTCTACTGAAGATCAGTTCCTTATGATGCTGATAAAATTACGAAGAGGAAGTCCTGATCTTGAACTTTCAAAAATGTTTGGTATTAGTAAGACACAAGTGTCGAACATATTTGTAACATGGGTCAACTTTGTCAATGACTTATGGTCAATAATAGACATTTGGCCTCAAAGAGACCTCATTAATTTTTATATGCCTGCAGAGTACAAACAAAATAAAATGCCAACAAGGTTGATTATAGACTGCACCGAAATACCTATCACAAAACCAAGTGATCCAAAATCACAGCAAATTACTTTTAGTTACTATAAAAATAGAAATACCATAAAGTTTTTAGTGGGTTCTACCTCCGGAGGTTTGTTATCCTATTGTTCAGAGGGTTTTGGAGGCTCAATCAGTGATCGGCAAATGATTGAGAGAAGTAAGCTGATAAAATTGTGTGATGAAGGAGATAGCATAATGGCAGACCGGGGTTTTAATGTTCAGGACCTATTTGCATCCAAGGGCATTGGTATAAATATCCCTACTTTCTTGCGTGGAAAAGCTCAATTGCCAGGCCTTGCCCTTCTACATGATAGGAAAATAGCCTCACAACGTGTACATATAGAACGCTTAATTGGCTTAACTAAGACTTATAAAATATAAAAAACTGAGCTTAATGCTTACTATGTTCCTTTAGCTTCCAAAATATTTTTTATATGCTTAATGTTATGCAATTTCCGAGAGTGTATCATAAATAAAACTCATAAATAACTTTTAGGTGTTTTTATTATATTATAATAATCCTTATACAAATATTTATTTATAATTTCAGCCTTCATATAGTTATTGTAAAAATAATCTAATTTTAATAGTCTTTCAAGCGGAGGTAAAATAGAGTTGCTATTTATATCATGGTACATCTCCAATGGTGGAAGTATAATAGAGGGTTCTGCTGGATTTGGAGACAGTTGTGGTGCATCAAAGTTAAAGTTTTTGTCGTACAGCTCCAACCTGGAAAAAAAATGTCCAATTAAACATCACTCTATAGGTATCTCCGAAAGTTAAAAGAACCATTACTTAAATAGCCGCAGCATGTGTAAATATAATCCTGAATTAGTGATATTCAATAACATTTTAACATAAATACAACAAGATTGCCCTAAGATTGCCATAGAAAATTTAAAAAATACTTATATAATAAATATACATACTATTGACTAATAAGTTATTCGATTATAATATTATTCATTCAAACATTGTAAGGGTATTGATTTCAAAGACCTAAAGTTGACCTAGATACAAAAAAACGGCTTATAAAGATTTTTTTTCAAGAGTATTACCTTTCCACTAAATCAGCTTTTCTTCCTTTTACAGACGCCCCTCTTCTCTTTAACTCTGCTTTGAGTTCAAGCAAGCTCCACGTTGAATACATTTTCGCGTCCATGTCTTCAAATAAACCACACAAATCGCCCACAATGAGTTTTTTCTTGCTTTGTTTACACTTCAGGAAATGTCAAACTGACGCCATTGGGAACAACCGCACGCAGCGCCATCTGAAATTAGCTTTATCTTGCCATCCCCATTGAAATATTTTTTCCGATGGATTCCTTTTTGTGATGGCACCTTTTTGACGTATGGTCGAAAACTATGCCACGGTTTACCGGTGGTTTCGAATGTCTGTCACGTTTTTTACTATTTCAACTGAAGTAAGGAATGAAATAGTGGTTTTCATGTATGATTCGATTCTTGTTTAAGTTTTTTGGCAGGCTATAGAAGCTGTAATATTATAGCTAAAGATTCTTTTTTTGTTAATTATTATGTCGAGTTATAAGAGGGAAAGAAAAAAAAACACGAACGGCCAATTATTTGCTGACAATAAACAAGCTTTTACGCCCACGTAATGATGAATGAGATGAATCAAATAAAACAGAGCGCTGTGGCAAAAGCTATAGTTTATTTTCTACGTTTTATAAAATCGTCCGTTTCAACATATATATGCTTTTAGCAAAAATAATAAGATGATGCTTTATAAGAACGTTATCAAATTCAAAACTCGAATAACAATGCAGAACAATGTGCAGTCTGAAAAACAATTGAATCAAATCAAATCAAATCAAATCAAATCAAAATATTTTTATTTCACATAAACCAACATGGGCACTTATGAAACGTCAGATGCTAGGTGCACGGTTCCAATTGGTCGTTTCCTATGGAGAAGAACCGGCAAGAAACTCCATGGTTACTCTTTTAAAAAATAATTGGCTTTTACAATGTTTTCAAGTTACAGTAGGTATGGGAGGACAACGTAGGCCTGTCAACAAGTACAGGTAAGTACTTGATACAATAAAAAATGGTCTACAGATCTAAAGTCTAGGTACAAGGCTTACAAAGTCCTCACATTTACAAAATAAGAATGTATCAAAAGGATAAATAAAATATAAAAAACTACTAAAACCAAGAGATATGATTGCCATTTCAACTAATAAATAGGTGAAAAATTAAAATTGTCTGTATATAATGTCAAATAATAAAAAGATTATGTCAAAGAAGTATGTACAAATAAAAAATAAACATCGTAATTTGAGAACAGTTAATAGACATTTACGTAGTTATGCCGTTAATGAGGTGCCAGGGAAGCCACATGTGCAGAAGGAATTATTGCCAAACTACCTTGTCTTCAACGTAGTCTTTAATCTTATAATATGCTTTATTGATAAGGACACGTTTGACGAGGGTTTTGAACTTTCCGCCACTAAGGTCTGTAACCGATTTTGGCAACTTGTTATAAAAACGGATGCTGTTTACAAGAAATGACTTACTAGTCTTAGTTAATCTAAATTTAGGTATCACAATTTCATTTTTACTACGTGTATTTATATTATGGAAATCGCTTCTTATTTTGAAAAGTCCTAAGTTTTTGCGAACATACAAAATACTTTCTAAGATATAAAGAGAAGGCAGAGTTAGTATATCAATTTCTTTGAATTTGTTTCTAAGAGACTCTCGAGGACCCATTTTATAGATTGCGCGGATTGCCCTCTTTTGTAAAATAAAAATTGAATCTACGTCAGCTGCCGATCCCCACAGCAGAACACCATAAGACATAATACTGTGGAAATAAGCAAAGTATACTAAATATAAGCAAAGTATACTAAATATAAATCAGAAAAGTGAATCCATTTTATCAATATTCTGAATAAAATAAAATAATAACAGTAGCTATTTGTTGAACACACCAAACAAGAGTTTAGATATTATGCAGATAGGCCGAAGCAACTAAAAACAGATCAAATAAATTCGTTGGTGTAGTTTCGGACGCACCGGCCGGAATTAATCCGTTTATTTCGCTGACGTCGTTTTATTATTTTAATTTGTACGTCGAACACAATTTTTGGAGGTCTTTCTATAGGTATAGCCATGTTGTCGAGTTACACAAGCCATTAAGGGAGGGTCTTAATGGAACGACACCCGAAACGAGAAGGTCCGTTGTCGTAAATTGACGTTCTGCCAAAGACTTCCTATGTTCTCAATCTTGGGATAAACATTCGTGCACTTCGAAATTCCGGTTTTGTTTTACTAAACAATGTACACAGTGATTCATTCACTCAACCCAACAATATAGGAAGTAAATCAATATTGATTTATTTCTTCAATCTTTTATAAAGCTTTTCTTTACGAAGAGTTTGTTAGTAAAGTTAGATTTTCACAGGAATGTATTTGCAGAAATATCAAGGTTACAAATTTAATAAACTGGAAAGCCGTAGAAAGTGAATTAAAATATTCCATGATTTCACAGCAAATGTTGTGTAATTTCATAAACTAATAAAATTTTGCGTGAGGACAATTCTGAAAAAAAAAACTTCATTTGTATAAATAATATGTCGTAGTAAGTTACCCGATTATGGGCAGATTTTTCCTAGGCCAAATAACTTTATCGGAGGAATAATTTTGAATTTTTGACAGTTTTTCCATACAAAAACTGTCAGACGTCAATTTTATTCCATGAATAAAAATTATCGGTCGATTGAAAAATCAGCCCTAAGTTAAACATTAAGATTTAGTAATTTATTTCAGTATTAAGAACTAAAGTGGGAAGTCAAACAAAATTTCCTCTTTCTTGAACCGTCTTTATTTTTAGTAACAAACTTGGACCTATCTGGAACGGTATCAAGTGAAACTTCATTTGAGCTGTAATATTTGTCGTGGCACGGAATAACTTTGACAGTTTAGCATAGTTTCAAAGAAGATTCACGAGATTTAAAATTCAAATGAGTTCGTAATACCTAGGTATATTGTATGGATGTTCCGCAATCTACGGACAAGTTTACTTTGTATTGAAAATGTTCTGCGTGGAGCATATCCGCCTGGAGCGCCACTCGCCCCTTTTCGTCTTCTTTCTTTAATTCTTTCACAAAAATAAACCTCGCTACGGAAGATAATAAAAAAAAACCGGCCAAGTGCGTGTTGAACGCACAATGGAGGGTTCCGTAGTTGGGATGAATTTATCCCAAGATCAAACTCAACATTGTACATAGTTGAAAAGCATGTTCTCCCATACATCCCCAACTGCAAAAGTAAACCATGTTATTTTAAGACTTCTTAAAAGTTTTCCTGTAATTTATAGTTATAGAACTATTTTCCGTATTTTTTTCAAAATTTTAGGCTTAGTAGTTTTGGAGATAAGATGGGACTAATGGTCATTTCTTATTTATTTTCTTAAATAACTTTAAAACTATTTATTTTAAAATTATAAGGAAAACATTGATACTTACTCACAGTAAGCCCTTTCATTTGATATGTCACAAGGTACAGTAAAAAAAAAAATTATTTGCCACCCAAAATTAATCCCGGTATTCAAAATTCATTTATTTACGTTACATGTCCGCGTTTGGGTCACAAAAATTCATATGTGTACAAAATTTCACCTTAATCGGTCCATTAGATTCACCGCAAATCGTCTGTGACAGACGGACACACTGTGACGCTATAAGGGTTCCGATTTTTCATTCGGACCTACAGAACCCTAAAAATGTTGAAACACGATTCGTTTTCGCACAGCGATTTAGAAAATAATGGGGCAATGCAATTATGTAATCGGGCAAAGGACGGAAGTGCCGTCCATTTCAAATCAACTGAAAATTATTCTCGGGAGACATTCCTTATAATACAAAGTACTACGGCGAACAAACTCTTGAAGCTTACAAAAGTTTTAAGTACAGATTGTCAGATACCGTAATACTTCATTTAGATAAATGTAACCGTTTTGTCCTTATGAAAACCTTTATTAAAACTTTACCTAACTTTATTAACTTGATTTGAGTTGCTACTAAACCAATATAATAAGATGAAATTTCATCCCAAACTTGGCCTTAAATATTTAGTTAGTAATAGGGACAATATCCATCACAACAAAGCCCCGAGTCAACTAGAATTAAAAGGTTACTTTCAAACGAAACTCGGGTGTATTATAATGTTAATCTGAGGGCTTTTTACCAGGGAACCTATTTCAATTAAAGTATACGTTACTAGCGGGGAGGCAACGCATTCAACAATATTTGCATTGATATTGGTTCGAATGAGCGTACCCTTTGAAGTGGGCAGCCTGCTCATTGAAATCACACGGGCTTGCCGCAAGCGTCCCGGTGCCTTACAGGTATTCATCAATAGACTACACGTCATTGTCCATGTATGAAAGCATTTGCATGGTAACATGTGGGTAATCTAATATTCTGTAATCTTCTTCTGAGTGAGTTCTCGTCCTATTGTCACTTCATCAGACGCTTCCTTTGCTCGATGCGCTTTTGTTTGTAAGTTCAACTTACAATAGGTGTCTGAGAAACCAGATTCTGCAGTGCAATGCTGTCTACACAGACGGAAAGCTGTATGGAGTCATTTGAAGTTTAAAACTATAGTTTAGAGACAATTTTCATATGAATGCTTATAAATGCTTACTTTCAGACTTTTTGCTGTTGTAAGGTCGTTTGAAAAATTGCATGTGTTCCAAGTTATTACTTTTTGTTCATTAAGTTCAGTTTCCTTTTTATTATTGTAAAAACTAAGTGTAGATTGTATATTGTCTAAGGCTTCTCATGTTGATCCATGTAACCGGAGAAACCTCGAGCCCTGTCATACAGGATGTCCTAGTAAAGGGGGCGAGACCACATTGATATAACGTGTACCGAAGTTTGTAAAAAAAATCTGTGCTATTAGATACTATTAACTTGCTAGAACTCGATTATTATTGTCTTTTTAATTATATGGTTCCTGCCTACCACATCTTGACTTTTTATACAACCGAAGTTGATTTAACAAGGTACTTGAGAAGGCTTTGAACGGTATTCCAAGTCAAGTACATAATAATGTAACGGTTCGTCTTTTTAAACACTTGACTTTATTTTTGTACAAGTGTCAATTTAACCGTAAATCAAAATGTTCAAGAGTACTTCTGTTAGATCTAACAGTTACGAGACACTGTTATTTTATTTACTTTTATTTAACGGATTTTGTTCTATAAGTTTTTTTTTATACCATACTGCCTGTGAATACTCCAAATACACGCATAAAAAAGCATACCTATATATTTCAATTATACTTCCTTTTCTTCGCTAAATATATAATGAAAACTAAATAATAATGGATATAAAATATTTACATGTTCACGTTTGCTACAAAAAGTCCGTGAACGCTACTTCGCACAAAAAGAAATAAACTAAAAACTGAAATAAATGGTAGCGCGTGAACTATAGAATGGCTCGCTAGTCGCGAATAAACATGTTCCCACCATTACAAATTGTCTACCGAACTGCACCCGCTGGTAAAAATATGGGGAACACAATCTGACCAATCAAACGGTCTCAAAGTGGCCACTTTGCATACAAAGCACATTATTACAGCTCTCGTTGTCATAGGCCCATGCGGTAATACCGACCTTTCCCTTGGCGAGAATTGTGGTCACGAGCGATGGACTAGTGAAGTTCTCTGTAACGACTACGATTTATTTGATGTACAATGTTTTTGTAGTGGCGGAACCCTCGGGAGCGGAGGGACTGCGTTTGCGTCTACCCACGTCCCGTTATAATAGGGGCAATATTGATTGTCACTTGTCCCTTATAATACTTAGAGATTTGTCTCGAAGGACACGTCTTATTTCTTCCCAAATTGTTAGTTGCCCGAGATAATGTCGTAAGCGTTTACAAAAACGTTTACCACATAGTTTGTTTTTAGAAAGGGGATAATCGAGCCTTCAGGCGTTGAAATAACCGATAATACAAATCTAAAGACTAAGATAACATTTATGAGACAGTGACACCGCCCTCTGAGATCAGAGTAGGTACTTCGACAGCGATGAACAGACGGTCTCCGAGGAAATCGAAGCTTCTTTTCTTAAATTGCTCTTGAGGCAATTCCCAAAAGATTCGAATGTTGTCATCAGCTTCGGCTTACGTTTCGTTTACACGGAGATATTGGATAACGTCGAGCCATCATTTAAACTCAATTTAATCATAAATTTTGACACGTACAAAAATAACCTTTTATGTTTATTAACGTAGTCTATAAAATGTTAAAACGAGGTTATTCTTCAACAGAATCGTTCATATTTACTCGTATGTAATATGCCGCTCTCCCGAAACTTTGCAGGCAATACAATGAGTTGTCAAAGCGTTGTGACCTGAACATAACCGTTTTTTTTTTTCATGTGGAAATCGTCTGGGGTTCTGTTAGACTCTTACTGACTAAAACCACACGGTGTCCTGCTGTTACCTTTAGCCGGGGTGCTGGAGTGCTTGCGCATTTCGTCACGCTCGCAAACGGTCACCATTCCTCTAGAGAGAGGCGCGCGCGGAACACGGCGCGCCGCCGACCTGGACATAACCCTGCCCATTTCAAACTACAAAAAGAATTTAGCCACCGCAAAATAACTAAGTATATAACTATGTTACTTCACTCTGAAATGTGAATTAATTATAAATAAACTAAAAAATTGTAATATTAACGCTCAATCTTGACATGTTAATTTTTAATCATTATTATTTTCCTCAAATTTATTCAATGTTATTTCTCAATTTTTATCCTGTCTGCACCATTTGTAATATGAATGCTCAATCTTGATATGTTAATTTTATTTTTTTTACTTCTATTTTTATAATTTGTATTCATAATTTACTTCCTCTATTTTTATCGTGTTTACACCTAGGTATATGTGCATGCTGTGGTCTCCTGTAATTGAAGGAGCATACATAAAATAACCTTTTTTATTATTGTAAATTTCTATTGTATAATATGTGTATCCTTTGTTGGAGATCCTCAATAAATAAATAATGCCACATCTATTAAGCACTATGCGTGCTTCTGAGTTGGATAATTTACATATGTCCAGGTAATATTTAATTTTACCTGTGTATACAAACATCTGTATCGTTAAACCGTGTTTACCAGCAACAGGTGCTACGCTAAAAGCACTAATGAAATCACTACAGTTAATAGTTTCAGTTCATCTATTTATGTCGCCAATACGTCAGCTCGTAACGCTATTGCTTTATCGTCTAGCGAGTAATCCAATCATCGGTCTCTGAGGTTTCGTTCCATAGGCTGAAACGTATTCCTGATCTACATTCCAGTTCATTGTTCCCATCATGCATGATAAGTAACAAATTGAATATAATATTATTTTTTGGGTTAAGTTATTTTGGTCGTTCGTCATAGTATATTTTGTTTATGAGATTTATGATCCGGCCTGCTAGTGATGGATGACTTTTGCCTGACGTCATACAACAACTTTTAACGTTCACTTCACGTATAAGTTGTATTTAGGGTAACTATGTGCTACAGCTACTTTGTGATGTATATGGTCGGTCGGAAGACTTATACGGGGCAACTAGGGTACCTACGACATAAGTGCTGGGTGCTGGCCTTCCATTTAATCACGGGTCAGACTAATAGCTTAGCCGCTTAGATTGAAGATGCTGCTCTCAACTAAAGTAGGTTTTAATTAATGAAACCAACTTTAGTTTCACAAGCACAGCATGAAACACATTTACGTTCGTTAGTAACACATAAAAAGCATCATATTCAAAGTAGTTTTAGTATGTAATATGCAAATGATAAGCTCAAACGTTATGTCTGTGTTAGTGAGTAAATTAACGCAGTTTAAAGTAAAATTTCGCTCGTTTAATGGCGACGAGCACGTCTATAATTTACTTTAAGTTTACAAACTGGAAGCGCTGTTCATATCACACTTTGCTCGCACAACGTACACTGTCATAGAAGTTTTATCTGAACCTGCCGTACATTATCCAGACAAACTCAATGCTGTGTAAAAACTAGATCTAAATTCTTCTGTAAGTGCAAGGTAAGGCGAACTGGGAAATCTCTTGGTGTGGACTTATAAAACGTTCGGCGAGTCAGAATATATCGAGCGTGAAAATGTGTTTTCTCAGCAAAGTGATCTCTTCGGCTTTCGTCGCGAGTGTCATACTGATAGTCGTTGTCGTGAGTAAAGGTGCAATTTGACATTATGGGCCGTTTGCAATGTTTAAAAAACGTAAAATTATCTCGTTGGATATAACTAATGCTGCCACAGCTGTCTTTGCTTCATTCCATCCGAAATAAGCGGCCCGCTGCTACACGTCCAATTACAGCGAGCCGGGCTGGGCGCTCGACGAAACCTCGAGGCTTATTTTAACACGAAAGTGCCGCCAGTTTAAACTATAAAGACTCATCAAATATTCGCCGCTGCGAAATCAAAAGTCTGTAATAACGAATTTATAAAAGCACTCTTTATTCAATTCCAACAAGTAGCTATCCTCATTTCAATGTTTTGTGAAATTAAATAGAACCTTATACAGTATGCATGAAAGTTATTATTCTGTACAAAAAGAGAATTTCAATTCATCTTCAAGAAACGTTATTATACGAGATAGCTGTGTAAGTCTGGAACTGAATACTCGTAGACGGATATTTAATTAGATGAATGCCGAAGAGTTTTGAAATGTCTCGGGCAAAGAATGGGAATAATCCATGTAAAAAGTGGCAGCGCGGAAGCCGGACACATTATTATTTCAAAGCTGATATTTTAAAATGTTTTCTAAACATTGCCACAGATAATATATGCTGTGTCCTATTTTTTCATCATTTTATTCGAAAAGTGTCAACCCGCTTTATCGTTGAATATTCAAACACCAACCTATTGGGATTGCGATGGACAGACGTACCGGGACCTGCGTGATCGATAGATAACAAACGCGGACAAGGATTTTTTCCAGTTTGAAAAGTAAGACTGTATTCTGCTTATACAAGGCGGTAGGGACATACACGCACAAAAAAATGCCGTTTCATACAAAAGTGCAATACCTACGCGGTCGAAATGTATGGAACAACATTTTTTTTTTAATAACCTGTCGAAAACTTCTACGCTAGAGTTCTAGGATCTAGGATAATGTGCTGTATCCATGGTTGTGTTGCGCGTCAATGACCCTGCCACGGGTCACCCTGTATAGTAGAACACGAATCAAGTATTAAATTTTTTAAATCCGTTTTTGCTATCAGGTTGACGCAGCAATAAAGTTAGAGTTATGAAACATGTTGAGTATGAATAATGTTTCATTCTGAATGCGAATGTCTGCGTAGCAAATTTTGTAAAGTATGTTGTCCGTGCAACAGTAAACAATGCAAATTAGAGTGGGTACCTGCCAGCCCCGAGATATACAGAACTGGAGGGAGTTTGAGGAGTGTACGGTAATCATTAACAAGTCTTGTTTCACTCTATTTAGTTCCTACTTAATTAGAACGTTTGGTATTTATCAGCTCGTTAATGTGACAAAGTTCTACCCTTCGATTCCTTTAACGATTGATCTCAGTCAGCACTTCAGGGAGTCTTTCGAAAATTGAGAGCCTTTGATTAATCAATGCGCCGAGGAAGTTGATTGGTGACTGCAAAGCCCCTATCTTTACTCCTTTCTGAGGCTGTTATTATTAGGCATGGTAGTTACAATGTTTAATATCCGGATTGCTGATTAATAACACTACGACGATAATTAATGGGCCGGCGGAGCATGCGTAGTTCATACAAACGTAATACGAAAATAATTTGTAAATCAAACATATTCTTAATGTAGTGTGTATTTATTCCGATTGGATTACATAATATCTAGGTTCCCAAATGTATATTTTGAATGGACACTGATTTAAAGACGAGTTATGAGAAAAATAAATATTCTATAGAAATTTGAAATTCCTTATATCTCGTCTTTATATCAGAGTCCGTTCAAAATATATATTTGGGAACCTAGATGTTCTGTAAGCCAATCGGAATAAATACACATTACCTTAAGAATATGTTTGATTTACAAGTTATTTTGGTAGGTATTACAGTTGTATGAACTATGCATTAGCATGCGTAGTTCGCCGGCCCCTTAAGGACCGAAGTTGTTTTTAAGTCACCGATGTCATAGTCCATTTCCCGCAACCACGCAATATTAGGGTACTTAGGAAACTGCAAACTCTTTCCTATCCCACATAGATAAGGACTTGTTAACCAACTTCGTGTTCTGAATTGCATTAGTTGTATGAACTACTCGTAACTTGTTAGCAATCACTTACTAAGTTAGGATTAAAACTAAGTCTTGCTGACCGAAGTCGACGTGGCCTCATAATGTGACCGCAAGCAATTAGCAATTAATTAATCCGACATCCTACTTAATCCTTTACTGAAACCGCGTACAGGTTGTCGGTTTGTAAGAACTTACAACAAAGGAAAATTCGATTAATGAATAAAAAGCTTTTACCAATGGAGAAAATATAGGAGGGAAATTAGAATTTGTTCATTCAATTCAAATATTAAAGTAAGAGATGCTCTCGATCTCTCAGAGTGGGAAGATTTCTTTAAACAAATCTTTGCCATCTCGAGGTTGGTCGTTATTTTTGTGAGAAGTTTTAAATAAAATCATGATGTGTGTCGCAACTGCATGTAAATCATAAGAAATAAGACTAAACTTTACTCAAGCTTAACCTTCTTGATGAAGTTATTGGTCTACCAAAAGCAATACCCAGTCAGAAAAAAAATTTTGAGATTGATAGAGAATTATTAAAATAAAACCTAATGTTAAAAAAGTAGTAGGATTATTAGTGGCTATTTGCCAACCGTACGTTCAATTCGGGTTAGCAGTGGTAACCATAGATACTCTACAATACAAGCTAAGTCAGGATATTAGATATACGATATGTCCCAGCATCTTCGGCATCTTTGGCAAATCGTAACAAAGAGTTTTCCATTCTTGAATAGCTTTTTTTATTTTTTCTTCTATGGCAACTGAGGCGATGTCAACTATTCTGCCAGCGTCATGTGATGATTGCAACGCAGCAAGGTCAGCCGAAGTCGTCCAACTTTGCACTCCGTGGTAGTTATCTAGTTATAAATGATAGTAGCTGAAAGGACAAGACAATTTTTGTTAGTAAACAGTTTTTTAATATGTACATTTCGAACACCACAAATATATATTTACAACGTCATTATTACTCACAATAAACTAGAATTTGATTTCATTTAAATTTAAAAATAATGTTAAGATTTAGAAAAGCTTATGAGAAAAGTTAGTCAAGAGGGAATGGAAGTTAGTAAGAAGACGGATTTTAATTTTGAATAGCCATAACTTGACACATTGTTATCCATTCTCGGTCATCTTTGACACTTGAGTACTCGAGACTTGACAGCTCAGTGTTGCCAATTAAAATCATCTCGTCTCATTAATTAATTTATTTAGTCATTTTGCTGTTGATTCGATTACATCCTTATTATTTCCGGATTGTACAATTATCAATAACACTCTTTTGATTGGCCCAGAGAAAATGAAGATGATACGACGTCAACTCTCAATCGTATCAGGTGGCGTACTGCAGTTTCTGCCTAACCCCATGGGAAGAAGGCATGAGTTATGTATGTATGTACTATCACCTCTCAATCCATACTAATATTATAAATGCGATAGTGTGTCTGTCTGTCTGTCACCTCTTAGAGATAGTTTGAGTCCAGGGAAAGGACATAGAAGTTTTTATCCCGATATTCCCACGGGAACGAAACTTATGCGGGTGAAACCGCGGGGCGCTGCTAATGTAAAATATTTCAAACATACTAATACTATAATACCTAACTTTAATGCGAAGACGTGGTGATAGTTTAGTACTACATAGTCGTACATAGTTTCAATTAATAACATCGCGAAGACGTCGTTTGACGAGGGTGTGTTTTGAATCCAAATCAACACTTCACACGGGCTAGACGTTTAATCCTAGGGATTTAACATTGTGCTAGCTTAATCAAATTATTATCTATCAGAAAATTTAAATAAAATTAATTGATTGTAGGACGTATATTAATGTTTGTAAATTATTTAAATAAAGTTCAAGTTTTAAGCTAAGATGAGATGCTGGCAGAATAGACGTCAGCGGCACAGTTGCAAAAAAAAGTTATATTAAAAACGTCATAAATACTCTTTGCTAAATTACGTAAATGATAAAAAAGTATTTCCCATAAAATACGCTATGCGAATGAACTTTTACGGAATATTAAGGGATATCCGGTCAGCTATAATAGTATAATTATCGCTTTTATTAATAGTTTATGGTCTCCAATATCCATAACTATGAAAACGTGACATCGTCAACTATTTATGGCAAGATAAAACTAATTATATTTATAGACCCTTAGTGCAAGTAACGTAGGTACCTAACAACCTTATTGGATATTAACGAGTGCGTACTAATGTGCTATGCAATACCGTAACGCTATCAAATTACGAGGTAACTGCTCCACTAAGTATATCGCAAAATAATTAATGGGCAGCGTTAACTTAACACGGTTTTTCGTGAAAGTAAATAGGTTATGTCACGTCAAGATCTCGCTAAATTCCGGGAACCGGGAACTAAATTGAGCCCGACGGCGCACGACCGACGAAAAAGTGTGATAACGCTGAACATAAATTAATTAACGTGTACTAGCCGTAAACAAGATTAAAGCAGCAGTTACTTAAGCCGAGAACCCACTGTAAATGGATAAGGGCTCTGTAACTGACTGCCTGTTATGGAATGGGAGGTAAAGTTTTAATTAATGAACAAGTGACTAGTGAAAATGTAGTGTTTTTTTCCGCAGAAGTTTTACTTCTACTCATGACATTCAGCTAATAGGATTTTCTTTTAATATTTATATTATTATTCCCCTTTATTTATAGACGTTGCTTAAAGTTAGGTCTGTTTAAACATACATTTTTAAGTTTAAGCATGTCTTTACTTTAATCTACGTTTATAAACAAACCAAAACATGTTTAGTAAATACTTAGTTACGTATCACACTTACCTATGCACCTATCTATATTCACCACCAACTAGGCGGTATTAACAACTATATACAGTGGCGCACTTAGTACACAATCTTCACCTGAACTCTCTCCCAAACTTAATATTATAAACACCAAAATGTTTGAAACTAGGGTGAAGGTGTGACAGAACATTGAAACCAGATGTAGGTACCCCAGTATCAGTATTATCCTTAACTTATTCAGTTAAATCGGTTGACGTTGGGTCCGCTCTTATCCCGGTCTACTTGTACTTATAACAAGATATTTGTATTATAACTAGGATAACCTATTTGACCGCAGCAAAGCTCCCTAAACTCGTAGTCTCGTAGCCACTTGCTACGAGATCCTCCGTATTGGCGTAGCACTGCTACGGAAATGTTAATATTGATCAAGTCTAATTTGTAATTACAATGTTCTCGTTATAGTAATTACCATACAAATAGATGTCCTCCTTTTGTTACAGATACGCAAATGATCCGAGTACCAGGGATCGCGGAACAGAGAAATATAAAATTTTATTATGATTTGCCGTCCATAATTCTGTGCCATAAACAGTAACATTCATCGGGCAGTGTTTTAGAACTTTAAATATAAACTTTCGTACATAAAAGTGCAGTAAATGTTGCGGTGGGTGACTGTGTGTGGTGGGACGGTAGTTTGAGGGTGGATGGTGTTGGTCGGGCGCGTGGTATGGCGTGGCGGTGCGGGGGGCGGGGGGGGCGTGGGCGGCGGTGAGGTCCGCGATGCGCGGGCGCCGGTGGGCGGCGTGCGCGGCGTGGTATGCGTGGTGCGCGTGCGCGGTGCTGGCGGCGTCGGGGGAGCTGCGCGTGCTGCAAGCGGACGCGCGCACCGCCTTCTACGTGGGCATCGCCGCGCCGCGCTCGGCAGACGACGCGGTGCGGGCGTTCAACCGCTCGCTCGCCGACCTGTCTCACACGTACCTGGCCGGCGACTACCCGCTCCATCTGCGCAACATCACGCTACTACCGCTGTACATCGAGCTGCCAGAAGATGAAAAGTAAGTGTGGGTCCGTCATATGCGAGTGTTTTGCACCTATCTTTTTTGAGGGAAGCTTGAATCAAACTATTTCTGCACCGGTTTTCTTGTTTGTATCTCTCATCAAATCTCCAAGTGTAACAGCTCTTTCCTAATTTCCATGCCAATTTATTTAAATTGGAAACAATCCGTGGAAACAGTCTAAATCCAGGCATTTATCCAAATACCTACCTATTACTTCTGAGGTCCAGCGTTCGATATTCTACATCCCGAGTTGGCGGATTGTTCCAATCCCCCAGAACACGTCCGATAAATGGAAATAGGCTCGCACGCTACCCATCACATTGTAACGATTTACTAGGCTGTGGGTGTTTGAAACTTTGATCAGACCACTACGGGATTAAGGCATGCATGCATGAAGCTAGCTATCTCTACTGATTGAGCCTGCAATATTTGTAAAAGTTGCGATAAATTCAATAGAAGCCCTATTGTAAGTTGAACTACCAATGTAATCATAGGTATAGGTAATTACATTATCAGTGTCAAACCGAATGTGGTGAGTGACACTGTGACCTGATAGAGTGGGGTTCGATCCTCAATTAATAATCAAAATGGATGGAAAATGTTATTATTAAATTTCTTCTCTTCAGGAGCAGGTATTAATTGCCAGTTATAACGCGGGTGTCAGAAGCTGGACAAGGGCCCATTAAATTGTGAGAGGCGCTCCCCTAACACACGGGGCCTATTAAATTATTGGTACATAAAGAATGGGGCTTTTTGTATATGCAAGCCATGACATGGCATCTTATTTAAGGACCACAAGCTGGCTGGTGCTTCTGTTACGAATCTATTTGAGCAGGAAGTATACATTCCGTTGCGGTGTCAAACCTCATCGTAGGCATAAAGACAGGTACCTTTCTTTATGCCTACGATGAGGTTTGGTTTGGTTTGGTCAAAAATAAAATACGACAAAGTGGTAACTTTAATTTTGGAAGTCGGTGTCGTTGGTTCCGCATCTTCCTTTTTTGACACCAACTTCCGAAATTAAAGCTATTTATCACTTTGTGGTGTTTTTTAGTGAAGTCGGTTGTTTTTTTTTTCGTAAAAAAGTTTTTATTTTTCACTTTTTAGTTGTACCTACCCCACAGAAATTCAATTAACACTAGTGCATTGAAGAATTGAAGACACCGACTAGAAAATTTTTCACAATTGGCATAGAAATGCTGGAGATGCAGTACATTTATGCATATAACTTCGTAGATAAGAATAATTACCTAATGTATTATATACGAAAACCTTCCTGAAAGTATGTAGATCACAATAATGAAAGAAATAAGTAGGGTAATATTGGGCATTCTATGCCACTGTCGGCAAGTAGCTCGGCTAGTGCGCCTCGCTACGCGCCAGTGGCATAGTATGCCCAATATTGAACGATCGACTCGACTGAAGAGTAAATTACTGTACTCACCTAGAGATCCTGCAAGATATACCACTGGCCGCCAGTAGCTGGGCGAGTTCGCCTTGCTACATGATTGTAGCGTAGAAAACCGAATAATGAACGATCGCCTCCATACCTATTACTACACTCAACCAATGATCTTGCGAGTCTGTAATCGTTCTAACGATCGCTCTATCGCGAAAAAGATTGCGGTACTGTTTTAGTTTATAAATATTAATGTAACAAATACATTTACTCATTGCCAATCAGTTTGTTTCCAAGTGTAATCATGAAGTTTGTAAAGCAACCACAATCGCTGCATGTTAAAACAATCTGCGAGGATGTTTGCAAGACTAGTTTTCGTCATGGAGAATTGTTACCTAACTCAGTTCGATGTATCATTTGCGGACCATCCAATTGTGGAAAAACCAATTTATTGATTGGTCTTCTCATACACGAAAATGGATTAAGATTTGAAAATGTTTATGTTTATTCGAAAACTCTTTACCAACCCAAATACATTTTTTTAGAAAAAGTTTTACAACGAGTGCCAGGTATTTCACTCCAGAAATATCATGGAAATGAGGAAGTGCTAAGAGTTCAAGACGCTAAACCTAACTCTGTGATAATATTTGATGATGTTGCTTGCGAAAATCAAGATAGCATGCGTGATTATTTCGCAATGGGAAGACACAAGTTCATTGATTGTTTTTATCTAAATCAAACTTATAGTAAAATCCCTAAGCAGTTAGTAAGAGACAACGCGAACTTAATCATACTTTTTAAACAAGATGACATTAATTTGCGTCATATTTATGAAGAACATGTCAACACTGATATGACATGGACTGAATTTCGTGAAATGTGTTCCAAAATATGGAATGAGCCCTTCAATTATGTAGTAATTAATAAAGATTGTTCAAAAAATAAAGGATGTTACAGAAACAAATTTGACACCTTTGTAGTCTTTGATTAAGAATATGGTTATTTAAGTTCGTTACCTTCGTGATATTATTATTCTTCAGACAACGCTTAATCAATCACTATCGGTTCGTTTTTCTGCAATGGAAAAATCACTAAAAAGACAAATAGTAGTTGCTGTCGACGCTGTTAAGAAAAAAGTACGAAAAATGAGAGATGTTGAGATTAACAATCAGCAAACACTGGAATCAGTTTTCAAGCCTGTAACAGAACCACTCAACCAGATTGCTAATGTCAGTAAACAGACTTCTTTCCTGTGTCCTACAAAAAATGAAGAACTTCCGTTTATTAATAAAACTTTGCAGAATGAGCAAGCCAATGATAACAAAGACAATACAGACAAATATGAATCTGATGTCGAAAGTGACTCTTCATATAAATCATTCGTTGAAAACAACCCAGGTCGTGACACGTCATCCTGGTCAGTATCCTCAGAAGCACTGTCAGATATTCCATTCGGTGTCAGAGTAGAGAACGGGAAATTGATGTTAGGCTCTGCTCGTATAACGATCAGCGATGAGTATATCACTGTAGCTGGACGCAAATACCGAAATACGTCTGGTTTGAAGCAGTTGTTACTGAAGAAGAACGTAGATTTAAGCATGGTTACAGAGAGTGACATGCAGCATTATAAGTCAATGCTACTTGATACAAACGCACATCGACGAGACTATGAGCCGGATAAACCAATAAAAAGTAATAAAGGTCAAAAGTATATGCAAGTTATTAAGCCTATTTTTAAACTACAAAGTACAATTCAGACCCCTCAATCGAAGGGAAACGGGCTACCCTTGACAAAAATGTGGAAGAAAAATGTCGATTTTGTATATTGGGACGATCCAAATGAATTGGTGGATAGGTTAAAATTATTAATTGCATCTCGAGATGCTGGTAACACAGGATTAGATAATGAAATTGTATCTATCATTGAAGAATTACGTGAAAGTAAAATTATAAATAAATAAATATTTTAAAATGTGTTTATTTTATTATCAGCCTCCCATTACAATACACCTTAAACATGAACGTAGACAAATTCGGACACTACATTCATAAAAGAATGCGTTTATCAGAGTTATTTGAATTTAATGAGAACGCATTGTTAAAATCAGAAAACGGAGATTTTGATTTAAAAACATCAAGACTGAGAGGAATTAGATCTCCAGTAGAAGCAGACGATGCTGTGAACAAGGATTATGTAGATCGATTGAATGCTAATATGTTAAATGAATTTAATAATCTGGCTGTGAACAAGGATTATGTAGATCGATTGAATGCTAATATGTTAAAAGAATTTAATAACATGATTGGTTCATTGCGTTCTCAAATCATAAAAGACGCAAAGGGTACAATTCAGGCTACTTTAAAAGCAAGGATACCTGAAGTTTCAACTCATTTGCAAGATAAGTTTTATACTAAAGCAGAGGTAGATAAATTACTTCAAAAAACTCAGTAATGGCAAAACAGCAAATTGTTAATGAAATACACAAAGCAGCACGAAGAAATTTCCTTAGACGTCCTGTCATTCTAAAGGGAATTGATGACTTGTGGCAAGCTGATCTGATGGACATGCAAAACCTAAAGAAATATAATAAAGGTTACAATTACATTTTAGTGGTGATTGACTGCTTCTCAAAGTATGCTTGGACAGAACCATTAAAAACAAAAAATAAACTTGATGTTACTCGTGCATTTCAACAAATATTGATTAACAGCAAACGTAAACCTGTTAATTTACAAACGGATATGGGAACAGAGTTTTATAACAACTCATTTCAGATGCTTATGAAGTCATACAATATTAACCATTACTCATCATTTTCTACCAAAAAAGCTTCGATTGTAGAGCGGCTGATTAAAACTATTAAAAATAAATTATATAAATACTTTAGTCTGAATGGAAACTATAAATGGTTAGGTTTACCGTTACAAGTTACATTAAATATATATAACAACACAAAACATCGAACAATTAAATTTAAACCAATTGAAGTGAATAAATCTAGTGAGGCAGTTATAGAAGAAAATATAAAAAAATCATTTAAACATGCACCTATTCGTAGAAAACCTAAGTTCAAAGTGGGTGATTTTGTTCGGATTAGTAAATACAAACACCAGTTTGAGAAAGGTTATACACCTAATTGGTCAACTGAAATATTTGCCATAAAAAAGATTAATTTTACTATACCTGTAACGTATCATTTAGAAGATCAGCGAAAGCAAGCTATTTTGGGAACCTTTTACGAGCAAGAACTTCAAAAATCAAAATATCCTGGTGTTTATTTGATAGAAAGAGTTTTAAAAAGAAAAGGATCAAAAATTTTCGTGAAATGGTTGGGTCTAAACAACGAAGAAAACAGTTGGATTAACAAAACTGCAATCGTAGGTTAAAATAATATTAATATAAACATTATTTTTGCACTATTTCCATCATTACAATTCGGACAATGCAAGGTGGTGAACTGGTTAATACATTAATTAATAATCTACCGTTCGAACTTCATTTGCCTGGTTATAATTATTGCGGACCAGGAACAAAACTCGAGAAACGATTACAACGAGGTGATCGCGGTGTGAATAAGCTAGACGAAGCTTGTATGCATCACGACATTGCCTACGCAAACCATACAGACTTACCCAATCGCCACAAAGCCGATTTACAACTACTAAATATGGCTAAACAAAGATTGAAGTCGAAAGATGCTGGAAAAGGTGAAAAACTGAGTTCATGGATAGTGAGCAAAGTTATGAAAGCCAAACTGAAATCTGGTTCCGGCGTTAAAACGTTTAAAAGTTTCGTGTCAAAAATAAGATCAACGATCAAGAAACTGAACCCAAAGGATAGCAAAACATTAATCAACGTTGCTTACGCAGCGGCAAAGAAAATATTTCCAAAAATCTCAAAAATTCGAGCACCGCGAGTGATACCGTTACCAAAGACAGGAGGAATTCTACCTTTAATCCCAATTTTTGCTGGTTTATCGGCTTTAGGTACTTTAGCTGGTGGTGCGGCGGGTATTGCTAAAACTGTTAATGATTACAAAGCTAGTCAGCAAAATTTGCAAGAAACAGTACGACACAATAAGGCTATGGAGTCTTTAAAGTTAGGCAAGGGTTTATACATTAAGTCACATAAAAATGGTAAAGGTTTATTTATAAAATCTTCAAAAAACTAAGAAATAAGCTACCTAATCGTCCTCTAACTAATATAGATATCCAAAAGGATGCACGTAACATCCCCTACTTTCGAGGGGTCTACATGAAGGATCAATTACCAAGGATGCCAAAACGGATTGAATGTGGTGTCGTTAACTTGGATAGTTATAAGAACGTTGGAACACATTGGGTAGCTTATGTTAAAGTTAACAATTATTGTGAATATTTTGATAGCTTTGGGGATTTGAAACCTCCATTGGAACTAATGCGATATTTTAAGAAATGTAATGTTTTTTATAACTATACTAGATATCAGAAATTTAACACAGAAAACTGTGGACACTTATGTTTAGAATATCTAAGGACTTTTTGGAATAAAAACGTATAAAAATTATGATTTTCTTTTATTTCAACCATTTGCAAGATGTCACTCACATTGTCAATAACTGGAAACTCGTCAACTTTATCTACGTACTATCCTAACACCTTGCAACTAAATGAACAGTATGAGTGTGCCTTATTGCATTTCTCTACATTTAATTCTATTCCAAACATTGACAAAACGAATAATAAGTTCTATTATGGCTCTAACGAAGTTATTGAAATACCAGAAGGCACCTACGAATTGCAAGATATTAATGATTACCTAAAATCTAAAATTAAAGATGCATCAATCAAACTGCAGTGCAATAACAATACATTAAAAACTACTGTATTCTGTACAAAAAACATAAATTTTAGTAAAGAAGATACTATCAGAAATTTATTAGGTTTTAATAAGCAGATCTTGGAACCAAATAAATGGCATGTGTCTCAGTTTCCAGTCAACATTTTACCTACGACAGTGATCAGGATCGAATGTGATATCGTAAGCGGCTCGTACACAAATGGAAAACCGAGTCACATAATTCACGAATTCGCACTTAATGTACCTCCTGGCTATAGGATTATAGAAATTCCGAAAAACGCAATATACTTTCCAATTAACCAAAACAACATAAGCTGCATACATATCCGGTTGATAGATATAAATAACCGCTTAATAAATCTACGTGGTGAAGAAGTGCAGCTGTATTTGCATTTTAGAAGAAAAACATGATTGACTACAATAAATATGTGCATCAACAAATTCAAAATATCAGTCCCGCTCAAGCATCCAACCAAATAAGAGCTCGCCGTAAGAAGAAAATAAAATTAACCAAAGACAACAAGGCATTTCTCAAAGTGATCGGTTTGCTAAAATGAATATCTTAGACGTTTTATCCGCTCCGACTTATGATACTACGGTTGAAGGAATAGAATTTCATTCTTACAAGCCCTACGTAACTAGTTTCAATAGAAACGATGAAATTCGCATACCTATTAACCAACAGGACCTGTACATCCTTCCATCAGCGAGTACCTTGTATTTGGAAGGATCCGTTATCGTTAGCAAAAAGGACCTGAAAGATAAAGCCACTAGTGTTCAATTCACGAATAATGCTCTACTCTACTTGTTTCAAGACATAAGGTACGAGCTAAATGGAGTGGAAATTGATAGAATAAAAAATGCTGGCGTAACTACCACCATGAAATCGTTAATATCAATGAATGAGAATGAATCAAAGACATCGAATTCATGGGGCTGGAATATCGATGGTACAAAAAACATTAACGGAGGTAATTTTTCTGCTTCTATACCACTCCGTAACATCATCGGTTTCGCAGAGGATTTCAAGAAAGTCGTGATAAATAGCAGACACGAACTGATATTGCTACGAAGTAACACTAACCTGAATGCTGTAAAACTTAACACCGGTGAAATTGTAGAAGACGTTCAGATAAATAAAATCATTTGGCGCGTACCGCACGTTAAAGTGTCTGACAAAGAGAAAATAAATTTGCTGAAACTATTAGAAAAAGATCGACCACTCCAGCTGATATTCAGAAATTGGGATCTGTACGAATATCCAGCTTTACCTAAAACTACAAAACATACTTGGTCAATCAAAACATCCTCGCAAATAGAGAAACCGAGATACATTATTATGGGACTACAGACAAATAGAAAAAACAATGGCAGTTCTGATATGTCTCAGTTCGATCATTGTCATGTTCGTGATGTTAGAGTGTACCTCAACTCTACTTACTTCCCGTATGAAAACCTAAACGTGAGTTTCGCAAATAACAGAATCGCTTTATTATACGAGCAATACGTCAGATTTCAACAGTCTTATTACGGGCGTCGACCGGAGCCCTTATTAAGTGAAAAACAATTTAAAGATTTGGCACCACTATTTGTCATCGATTGCTCTAGACAAGCTGATAATGTAAAGACAGGCCCTGTTGTAGACGTAAGAGTGGAAATTGAGAGTGATTCGGAAATACCAGATCAAACTTCTGCGTATTGTCTTATATTGAACGACTGTATTATTGAATATAAACCTTTAAGTAATACTGTGAGGAAAATATCATGAATCCGAATACTGTCATAGTAGATGTTCAAGGGTTTAAAGACCTGTACAATAATTTTATAATAAAAGAGTTAGCTTTTGCTACCCGTGATTATACCCAAACATTTTTAATAAAACCACCATACTTGTTTAAACACTTAACAAGTGATGAAAAGAGGCAAGTTAAATGGCTGGAAAGAAACAGAGGTATTTATTGGAACGAAGGGTATATCGACTATAGAGAATTTCGTCGTATAATCGTTCCCTATCTAGAAAATAAGGAAATCGTTGTTAATGGTTTGGAGAAAGTAAAATGGATAAAGGAACTTTGTGAGAACTGTAAAGTATCAGACCTTGGTACCGAAAAATGTCCTAACTTCTTTATTTTACATAAAATATACTGTGAAGAAAGAACTAATTTAAATTGTAATAAACATTTAAAGCATTGTGCTCTTAAAAATGTGTTATGTATAAGAAAGTATTTAGAGTTATAAATGTGTACCTACTTATAAGGTTATTGGTTTCATAAATAAAAAATAATTTGTATAGTAAAACTGCTTTTATTTTGTTAAACACCCAACACATCTTCAAATAAAACAACGTAATAAGTACTAAGAATTTACCTAAACAACTGCTTACGCAAACAGCTAAGTACTAAAAATCGCTATCTATTAAAGATTTAGATATTTTTTTAACTAAAGATTCAGTTTCCTCCATAACATTGTCGATAGCGTCTTTAACAATGTATTGAGCACTTATAATAACGTTCTCACTGTCACTGTCACTGTCACTGGTTTGCGGATTGTTATTGCACAGATCTACGACTGATATTTTAATTAATTTGATCCCTCGTCGCTGTAATCGGCTCATCACAAAAGATTTAGTTGGATTTTGCTTCTTCGACTTTTCCCTGCATCGTTGTTTGGATTTCTTTTCTTTCGTCACTTGTTTGCTGTGCTCGGGTTCGTTGTGAAGCGTTTCGGAGAATACTTCATAAGGATTTTGAGCGTACTGGCTAAACATAATCTCTGATTCTGTAATCTGGAACAAAAATAGACACTCATTAAGTTTAAACTTAAACGTAGATGTTGATATCGTGATGCATAAACGAATTGTCTGCGGGTTAAAATATTCATAGCAGATTCACTAATAACTGTGACCAAAATTGCTGCGAATTCAATCGCTAGTTACTTAACAATATAAAAATAAATTAAGAAACTCACCGATGACATGCCCGCAAAAAGTACGACGCTGTGTGCTTAGTACAAGTACTCAAGATGAGTATTATTTCGTAAATGGCAAAAAAAGTAATAAAACCATCGCAACAATTCACAATTTATAAATGAAACGTTTGTTTCTTATTATAATGTTAACTAAGCATTTGTGAGGGCAATGCACTGTTGTGTGTTTGTATGATCAGCGTTATGCAATTGACGCAAACATGGCTCTTCGAAATTTGTATAATCAGTCTTATTGTATTACGCACAAAATACATTTTACTTCTGACAAATGAAGGATTCAAGATTCAACATGCACTTCATGTTGAAAATTGAATCTTGGTCGGGTTTCATTTTATTTAACCAACTACAAAAAGGAGGATGATGTTTTAAAACATAAATTAAACAATTAGTCATAATCATTCACATTTTATTTACATTTTTACATTAACTTAGGTTTATAAAACTATGAATTATATTTATCATACATTAAAAAGTTACCTAGGTATATTTTTAAGAACTATATTAAGATTATATTACACAGGTTTTATAAATTATAATTGAACTCTATTACTAATTAGCTTAATCTTATAATTCATTTTCGCTCTTTAAAATAAGTGAGTGACCCCAGGCTCGGGTTGATATTCGATCTACAGATATTGACCGTTTATCATCATTTCGAGATAAGGCAATTTTGTTGACACTCTTAGTAAATATTTCGTGCTTTATGGATTTAAACATAATATTTTTTCTACGAATAATTCCACCATCTAATAAAATATTTTCATAATCTGATATATTTAAGTCTCTTACTACACTTGATTTTACTCCTTTTGCTTTTTTAATGATTTTATCGACTGTTTTTATTGAGTAAAGTTTTGATCTCAAACCAACAAAATCTGAGATATATTTTCCTCCCATTTCGTCTTTGAACAAACCTGGAACTTTTTTGTTCATAATTGGTATGTTAAAATCATTTTTATCATCATAGTTACTGGTGTCAAAATATTGCAAAAAATTATACTTCAAGTCACGATAAAAATCAAACGTGGATATTTTATAGACAAACGAATCGGTATCTGTATAACACAGCTGCACTCGGTCTTCATAAAAAGGTTTTATAATATTGTAATGAAAGTCATACATATGTGTCTTAGAAAGTTCTAATACAGTGAATCCAATATAAATAGGTTTATCTAAAATAATTTGGTCAGGTTTCATTTGTATTGCAACTAAGTTTTCAGTTAGAATAGAAGCGCTATGGAAATAGGGGTTGGCTACAAGTCTCTCGGAGGATATAAATTTTTTAGTTCGGTTAGATTGATCGCACCATTGATTAACTAAATGAACGGTTACTCTATTTTCAGTATTTTCTAATGTCTTACCAAAAACACTGTTGTTTAACAACTTAAAAAAGTCTTGTTCGAATGAACTTTTTGCCTTTTGTCTTAATCGAGTGTTTAATTCTATGTACTGTTTTAAATAGGGACTTTGTCTGAAAGTAATAGCTTTATGAACTTTACGTAATATTAAACCATGTTCTAAACACTTTTTTAAATGAACGTAATGTATTACGTAGTTGTACTTATTATGCAAATTTGCAACTAGTTTCTTCGTTTTACCTCCTGGAGGTATACATTTCTCAGGACAAAATGGTAAATCATTGTGGTGTTTGTGTAAATGTTCAGGATAAAAAAGATCGACTTCTAATATAAAGCCCCACTCAGAGTTATCCTCGACATTTTCAACACGAAAATTAGTTATTTCATTTTCATCAAGAAATCTAAAACTAGAATATGGTAAATGCTGACACATGCTAAAGCCGTATAGGTTATTACAGTCTAGATACACTATGAAACTCTGAGGCTGTGATGCATTATGTTCTGGCATGTATTTGTGATTTGCTTTTGCATACCGATGGGAACACATGCATAAACCCCCTCGTATACCGCTTTGAATCATTCTGACGATAGCTAAATCCGAAATCAGTTCTAACTGAACACCTGTTTTTAGCAACATTGCATCGAACGATAAACTGGGTGCAGTTATGTAAAAGGCAGGATCGAGTTTGTAATATTGTTTACATGTTTTCCGAAACTTTTGAAATATGTCTGTCAACAAAAGCACATCTGTTTTTAAGTATAGATCTGTATATTCGCCTAGATCATTAATATTGAATTCAGCCCAAACATTCTGAGCATGACTATAATCTTCATCGCTAATACCCTCGTTAGTCAAAGAATTATGGAAATAATATTTAGATGGTAATGACTTTTGTTCGTAACATTTCCAATCTTTCATATAGTCATACGGGTACACACCTTTACGAGTCAGCAAACTAAATTGTGTTTCATCAGTAAAAATTGATTTAAGGTTAACAAAATCGTCTACTTGCAATGTTTTAGCAAGTTTGTCTAAACTAGTTCCTAAAAAGTTGAAGGAATCTAAAAACCTTATTTGTATAAACTCGTTATCAGCAATAGGAATAAACTTTGTAAACGCTATATATTTTTCCTTAGTCTTGGGTATTATTTTAATTTGTCCTGGAATTTCGCCTAACTTTTTAATAAATAAATGACAATCGTATCCGGATAAGTTATGAAAAAATATTGGGATGAATTTTGGTACTTTGTGTTGTAGGTTGCAGTGTCGATGTGCTGCACCTCGGTACCGGCCTGTAATATGACAGTGATCCCTTACTCTATCGGTCAACAGTAAATTTTCACAAAGGTAGCACTTAACAGCGCGTTTGAAATCAAGAGCATCTATTTCTGTGAATATCATAGGCTCGCTTTTAGTTAGAATTTTGTGTATTGCTTTAACATCTTCAGTCAGTAAATGTATAAATTTTGAAACACAATCTTTTCCGCGATAGCTTCTATAGCCGCCAACCCTATCGTTAAATGATGACACTACATTATAGGCGAACGCGGCCGCCACGTGACGATGTGAGTATGACGTGTTAGCGGTGTTGAATTCATCGCCGGAAATCGGTTCGAGTATCGTTTCGAAATCGGCATATATGACGAAAGGAATGTTTTGTTTTCTATCATAATTTTTGAATTTTAAAAATTTTCCTTTTTCTGGTAATACTGTGGCAATCCCTCCACACAGATGAGATTCAATTCGGCTGCGCGTTGGAAAAAACAATAAGCACGTTTCGCAAAAGTAAAGTTTACCATGATGTTTGGTTATCTGATTTCTGACTAGACGAGGCAAATCATTGATAAGACAATAATGAGTATTAGTATTATTTTCTAAGAATAATAGATGGATGCTCTTAGATTTATGATTCGATGTTGAATACAAAGGTCCAATGATAGTCTTATCATTTTTTAAACCATACACGTAAATATTCAAAAACGGATTATTCTTCTCAAAGACAGCTATGTCCGAAAATGTTATCGGAAATGTCAAACCATCAACATTCAAAACATCCTGAAAGTAGGGATAAGATGAAACTCTGTCGGGATGTTGGTTGGTGGGGTACAGAGCCGCCACTACGCACCATAAAAAGCAATACTCATCATTGTTACGAATATTCAAACAAGCTTTTTTATTTTTTATACATTTTGGTAAGGTTATAAATTTAGATCCGCCGAGAGGTTGATATTTGTTAATATTTATTTCTACATGGGAATTGCTCGAAAATGTCCAACCACTATCTCTCTCCTGAAACTCTTCAATTTTCTTTAACAGTAAATTAACCGTTGCTTTATACATTGAATCAAAATCGTAATTAAAATTAATAATAATGTTTTTTGTGGCGAAAGATTTAATTTCCTTTTGATCATTTTTAAACATAAGAAAAAAAGAAAAAAGTTCGAAATTTATTTTCACAGCTGTATGTTTCAATAATGAACGGTTTATTAGAGTTTTAACTTGTTCACTAATATTATTGAGAAACATTTCAGGAAAATTATTTATTTGTTTACCAGTTGCAATGATCTTGTAACTAACGATTCGTTTTTTAAACGCAGAATTAATAATTGCGACATTGTCAAAAACAGGGGTCGCACTATTGTTTTTATGAACATTACTACGTAAATGACCAGACCATCGGCGATTATCTACAAATAAGTTGCAAACCGAACAGTGGGGCATTATATTACTAATTGAAATTAATTATCTCCCAATATAGACGCTAAACTCGCAATGAAACGATCTTACCCCACGTATACCGACTAATGAACAATCGAAGTAAGTGTAGTGTGTCAGAATGATCAAATTGTTTAATCTGGACCAGGTCTGCATACGTCTTCAAGTTTGATGATTACTTATTCATCAACCAGTGCATCTGATTAGGTCTCAATGTGTTTCTGAAAAAAAGAAAGGTCGTTCAGTACCTATTTTTAGTGAAAATCGACAACATTTTAAACGAAAATACGAAACATATTCAATAATTACCTTCTTGCAATACTTAAATGTTCCAATTTTATGTAGTTCAAATGTGAGGATGTATTCAGATCACAATACTAAACGTCAGGTACTAGCTGCTTCGGGTATTATAAGACTGTAGTTATTTCGACATTCGCTGTGAATCCATATATTTTTGAAATGATTAAAGGATTTACACTCCGTCACGCCTCGTAGCTTTGAGATAATGTCAAATAAATTTTTAGTTTTTTGACTTTTAAACGTTACTAACTAACGAAGTATTCGTTATTGACTACCTAGTCATACGATCAATTACCGAAAAATCAATAAAATATTTGGTTGAAATAATTGTTATTGCGTAAAACATTACACGTGTAACCTTGTTTCTTTTTTTTCGTCAGCTAAGTTGCATTCGCAACAGTAAGCTATTTTAGTCAAGGTTGCTACGCATACATATTAAGGTACGGATAAGTATCAGAAACTAGGTACACTATCACAAAATAAATAAAATGTAGTATATAGATTTCTAACCTTAAAAAGCGAATTGAAAATTAAGTTTATTTAAAATTTGTTACTGTTACAAGTTAACTTATTTTCTGTACCTACTTCACTCGTGCATAAAAGTATCACAACAAGTAAAACTTGGATGTATAACATGATAAATACTAATCTTATGATTGTCTCTAGATTGCCAAATAATTACATTAATTGCAAGAATATTCCCTATTAGCGTTGTTGATAACTTATCTACTGGTTAACGTTTTGTCAACCCTAAGTCGTTTCGCAGTGTCGTCAATCGATGCTACCTGAAACATCCTTAGTCTTCACTTTTTGATCAAGTATAATGCGTCTAAGGAAAAAAGTTGTTTTACACAATATTATATGAACGGTTGCAGTCATTTTTAACATAGTGAATTATCATTCGTTTTCCGATCTATAAGCTACATGTTTTCGAAGTACTCGGTACAAACTAACAGCTGAAGTCTACAAGTGTGGAAGTAATCTTCAAGAAGTGTTCTGCGATCCTGCTGCGTTATCCTATAAATATCAGTGTTGATAACTAACCGCTGCCTGCTGCCGTCAGTCACTACGCCTGCTAGCCTGCCATATCGATTGTACATAATTGGAAAATGTAAGTATAAAACATTCCACTCGGTACATAGTTCAGAGATCTGACCCGATGTACTAATTGTAATCATTATGTTTGACTATTATTTTGTTGTATCTTTATTTCAGGTCTGAGTCTGAGTGCGAGTACTTTCAACAAGCTCCGATCACCGATCAGAAAACCAAACCCGGCCGCAAACCGTCTGCAGACAACAATAGGAAACGCAAGTCGCACCCATCATCAACGAATTTAATTCGTACGAGGTAAACAAACTACCTATTCATTAATTTAGTTCGCCATACCAGTTAAAAATCATCAGTCATTTTTATTCGTACGTCTCTCATGTTCTGCAAGTACCTATTTTGACTGAGTGTGTATTTTTTTCCTGTGCGTATCTAAACGGTAAATGTGCCCTGTGTGTGTATGATGAAGTAATAGAAGCTTTCGTTGTTGTTTCAGTAAAAAAACCAATACTGATTATGATGTATTCGGTATCAGTAACAACTACCGGTCTGACACCGTGCCAAAAGAAGATTCATCGAGTACATGTCTATCATCATTCTTCGTTAACCGAGTCGCCAACGGCTGCGAGCGGCGCGCAGCGAGCATCAACGGAGAGTACTACATCGACTGCAAGGTGTACAAGGCTGACGACGCACGCCACACCGACTCGCTGGAGCTGTGGAAGAAGGCGCTTGTGCGACTCAAGTTCCAGACCGACGCGGATTCTTCTCAGTGGCGAAAACTACAAGAGTTCGTGCGCTCGGTAGATACTTTATTCCTAGAAAAACCAATGTTTTGCGAAAAATAAACCAAATATAATATGTGCCTTGTTTATTATGCAGATCCACTTCAAAGCAGTGAGTTAACAAGTCGTTTCTAATATTGAAACGCATGTCAAAAACACCAAGTCGTTTCGACCCACGAAGCGCATTACAAAAACCAACAAGTCGTTTCTAAAATTGAGACGCATGTCAAAAAACACCAAGTCGTTTCCACTCACGAAGCGCATTACAAAAAACCAAGTCGTTTCTAATACTGAAATGCATGACCAAATCATCAAGTCGTTTCTAACCACGAAACGCATTTCAAAAATCACTAAATTAAATCTTAATCATTGATCGTGTGGATAGTTGTCACCGCCGCCAAAGCGAAGCAAACTCGCCTAGCTACTGGCGGCCAGTCGTATAACTCGCATGATCTTTGTATGAGTACAGTAATACCAGTCGATTCTAATACCGAACGTGCCAAATTCATCAAGTCGTTTCCATTGCTGAAGCGCATTACAAAAACCAACAAGTCGTTTCCACCATTTGAAGCGCATATCACTAATCATCAAGTCGTTTCTAACAACGAAACGCATTTCAAAAATGATCCATACCATCGTCCGCAGCGAGGTGCACTCGCCCAGCTACTGGCGGCCAGTGGTATAACTCACATGATGTCCAGGTGAGTACAGTAATATACTACACAGTCGAGTCGATCGTTTAATATTGGGCATACTATGCCACTGGCGCGTAGCGAGGCGCACTAGCCGAGCTACTTGCCGACAGTGGCATAGAATGCCCAATATTACCCTACTGAAATATCAAAATAGCTTCATTCGTTTTTGAGAAAATCGCGGACGTACAAACATACATACAGGTCGAATACAGAACCACGTTTTTTGAAATCGGTTAAAAATGGTTTCAGAATCAAGTGATAGATAAAATATTTGCTGGTAAATCTTTGCCTAAGCCTTTGATATCTGTCTGTTATAGCTACAAAATAGAAACAAACTACAAAGGAACAATTTACAGGCTCCATCCAAACAGAAACTGTTACATTGAAGTCAATTGATCAAAAGGATTTCCTAGGATTGTGGCTCAATAAAAGTAGCGATAGCATGAAGCAACCGCCAATTTATCTCCGCAATATAAACCGACATGAGCCGTCAAACAAAACTATTCACAAGTTTCGATTTCAAACAAACCCGATACACGTCTTGTTCGAGCGAGCACTTTATGGATATTGTTCGAGTTGTTTCGATTTGATCGGAACGCGTTGAAGCGCCGCGCCGGACCGCAATAGTTTCGCAGACGGAATCCAACGGGATGCGGCTTTTACTCGGTATCAATATTAGCTTGGATGTTACGTTTTCCGACTGATAGAGGGCAAGGCAAATGAGGCGACTTTCATTGTGGTTATTGGAATTTGGAATAAATTGAAGTTTATACTGGAATTATCAGAGAGTCTCACATCCCTGAGATCGCTTTACGATGTTTAAATTATTTCATCACCACTGCTCTCAAAACGGTGAACGAAAGCATCATGAGGAAACCGGCATGTCCTAGAACCAAACATTCGAAGAAATGTGACATCTGCACTGAGCCCGCGTGGTGGATTATGGGCCACTCCCTCTCACCGAGAGGAGGCCTATGTCCGAGCAGTGGGAACATTGAGAGGCTAATGCTATGCTCACACTCCTCGATGTCGATATAACTTGCTTACAGCATTTCAAAACGGGACAGCTGTTACCGTCATTCTAATGAGACTTACTTAAGTACTATTAACTACGTCCAATTTTCACGTTCTATTGCAGTAAGCTATCTACAAAAAAAAAAATGTATAGAAAAAAATCTCAAAATAATATGAATGAAAACGAAATATTCAGAAAGACACCATTTTGTCACCTTGCAGTTAATAAAATAGAGTGTTTGCTTTGCTTTTCTAACAATTCTCCCTTTAAAAACACCAGAACCAGAAAACTTATTCATAGTATTTACAGATTGAAATATTTTTTCTACTTTTAAAACCAAATATTTTATGTCACATAAACCTACACGGGCACATATGAACCGCCAGAAGCTATTTGCACTGTTCCAATTATTGGTTATTTACTATTGAGCAACGCTGGCAACTCCACGGTTATTCTTTTAAAAATATTAGGCTTTTACAATGTTTTCAAATTAGAGTGAGGGCCTGTCAGCAAATACTTAATAACATAGAAAATGGTCTACAAATCTAAGGTGCTCTTCGGTAAGATTTCAGGAAGCCCTCCTCAATTGATTAGGGTTTACGAGATGTCTTTGAACTAATTGTATTGATAGTAGACCAGGGAAGATACTCTGTTATCTCATTGCTGTTTTATTGAAAACGAATAAAATTTACCGATATCTAGGCTGGTGTTGTTTGTTTTACTAACTGGCTTTCAGCGGAGTTTTGTGTGCAAAAAAGCAAGGAATGTTTGTAATTAAACCGTTAGTATTTAGTGGAACCGCATAGAATCCACATACGTACTTGTTTTTATTGCAATAGTTTGTTTAAAAGAAGCCAAATAAAAATATTATCATGCCAAACAAAGAACATAGTAGGTATAATAGACATGATGTTGTTATCCATACTAATATTATAAATGCGAAAGTGTGTCTGTCTGTCTGTCTGTTATCTCTACACGCATAAACCGCTGAACCGATTTAGATGAAATTTGGTATAGAGATAGGTTGAGTCCCGGAAAAGACATAGGATAGTTTTTATCCCGATATTCCCACGGGATCGAAACTTATGCGGGGAAACCGCGGGGCGCTGCTAGTGGTAATATATAACAACTTACAAATACCCAAGACCTTGAATGTGTTAGAAAACGGGGTAGAATCTATACTAAAAGAAAGTCTATATGTATATATTACCCAAATATAAAGCTTTGAATATCAGAATGGTTACCTACTATGTGTAATAGTAACTACGAATATGGTATGTAGGGAAAGGATTTTATAAAATAAAGCACAGAAAGACAAGCTAGACATTTATTTCCATTTCGGCTTGTCAGTAATTAATCAGAAAGCTAGTTGTCCGTTCCAAATCTAGGTCATCATGGAGAAGAAGGACAAGAAATTCCATGGTAGCATTATTTAAGTATTTTATCAACAAATTTCTAATTATTGCCATAAATTGCCGTTATTTTAAAAACAATTAATTCCATCTCTTGGATAATGGTCCAAGAGAACTCAAAATAACAGCAACATAAAAACAATAGCAATCAAATATAATAACAATAGCAAAACAAAAAACATTTTAAAAATAATATAGAAATAGTATAGTAATCAGAAATAAAATAACTTAACTTTCACCCGTAGGCTGGAGCTCCGTTCTGATCGAAGTCTCGAACAAGAATGGCCTCTGCCACTCGGAGCTCCCCCTTTTATAGACGTGAACAAACAACTTTGACGTTTCTATCTACCGTCATTCAAAATATCAACGACATAAAAGGTGGATATCCGTTTGGAATATTTTATATGTTTTGCTACATTATTCCTTAATATTTTAACTAGTAAAATGTTTTAGGTTTTGCAAAACATTACTATTTTATCAAGTTTTAACAGTAAAATGATAACAATAGGTACCTATAATTAGAATAATCTATTAATTGCGTAACACTCTACCAATTCAAATCTGAATCATTTTGAAGGATATTGCTAATTCATTGCTTCATAATGTTCGAAAAATTTGTCTGCTCAACAACGTAAATAACGCAATGAATATTGTTGCACTGTCAAACGAGTGTCAAACTGTGTTACGCAATAACCACGCTATTGACCTATAAAAGCCCCTTGATCCTATAAAGAGTAACAACGATTTTCTTGAATTACCAATGGTACTTTGTGGAAATGTCACTGAATAAAAAAAAGAGGCCAAGTGCAAGTCGAACTCGCACACGAAGGGTTCCGTACCGGGGTAGAGCAAAAAAACGGCGAAATACCACGTTTCTTGTATTCTATCCCTCTTGATTTTTTTTTTTTTTTTTAATTTGTTGTTATAGCGGCCATTGTAGTACACACTGTAAAATTTCAAGTGTCTACGGTCTTCGGTTCAAAAGATACAGCCTTGTTATAGACGGACGGACAGCGGACCCTTAGTAAAGGGTTCCGTTGGTACCCTTTAGTTAGAGAACCCTAACAAAAGATATTGAAAATTAACCCAAATGGAATTCCGTATTGGTAATTACAGTAATCTAACCAATAGCTGTAAACATTATACTTTTCATTTATACAAGAAGTTTTTTTTTATATATCCCATAACTCTAGGGTATGACGGAGACCATTTATAAGAACCAAGTGGCATATGAATTATTTTTCTATTATCATTTTTTTGTTTTCATTTTTCATACAAAATAATTTGACAAATTCACGATTATTAATGTGAAACATCCTTTCGTGATATGTGTCGTGTTTCGTCGCATTTTTTTTTAGCTTTAAATATGAATGACTGGTTTGAATGAAAATGAATTACTCGTATTTATCAATGAAACTTAGATACATGATATCTTCGAAACTATGCATTTTTGGACCACAAATTCTGGCACTTTTTTAAAAAACACGTTGTATAATAATATACCCACCTGTTCGTTTAGCATTAGCCAAGTACAAGTTGATAGTCGAGACGTAAATGCTCCAGTTCTGTCCTTAGCGCACCTCAACCAATTAGAATTCGAGTGGTATGCAATGTGAAGCTCATGATTATTCTAGGCGATAATTAAACTACGCGTTACGAAATACCGCGTTGCTTCAAATAACATCTAGGTGTTTGTAGGTGAACAGTTTTCGTAATAACACTTTGGCTACTTTAGAGGTTAACCAGTAACTTTAAAAATATTTTGAAGGCCTAAACTAAAGCATGTATCAGTATTGTTATTCACTATTTCATCCTCTGAATATTTTCCTCATATACGGTACTTAGACAGCAATTAATATATCAATTAGTCACAAAAGAAAATCTCAAATCTTACCTTCCTGCAGCTATGATAGGACAGTCCATCCTCCATTTAGTAATTATCGTAGGCACAATAGGATTGCTACGTAGTCGTGGTACGGTCTACGAAATTTCGTAGCATGCTACGTTTCGTAGCACCTACGGCCTACGCTAATCGCGCCGTAAAAGATGAGTCCATCAATGTTCCGAAAACCTTATTGCCGGGGTAATTTGAAACAACGTTATTTGTAACTAACTATATTTATAACTTATCTTGGCAAGTTGGTTTCAGCGCGAAAACTATAGGGAAATGCCGCAGCGTATTACCATAAAGTAATATTTTATGATACGATGCTCCGATATTAAACCTTCTGTTCTCTACCCACGCTTTATCGTAATGACTTTATTGAGGATAAAATTTGATATACATGTAAATATAAATAGATATATTATGGACAGGTGCCCACATCAGAAAGCCTTGTAGCGTTTAACGTTCAACAATCTTTTCGTATAAGTATTTTATCATGATGGCCCGTTTTGTAAGGCCTCGCCTCTCGTGCACGAGGTTGTGAGTTCAAATCCAGGCTAGTACCAATGTGATGAAATGTGTGAGTGTTTTAAATACATATGTACTTTGTGAGTTTATTTGGACAATAATAGGCTGGTATTTTTATTATTATATTTTATTAGCATAAATGGAAACCGATTTCTTTAATTTATTGTTCCAGCATTTACTGCAGATATTAATTGTATTTTTATTGCAATATTTAATGTTAGGCTAGCTTAAAAGGTTTTCTAAAAACTTGATTTTAATAAAAACTAATGAATTAGCAATAATTTATTACCTAAAGTTTAGTTTAGAGCTTTTTAATGACGATGTCAAAAAATTAATGTGACGATCCTTTCGTTGTCACGAATCAGAGCCATGGAAAAACTGAGCTGACTAATGTATTTAGGCCGCGTCTGATCAGCAGAAGAAAGTATCTAATAAATGCTAATTTCTACACATATTAATTATCACTAATAAAATGAAATTTCTATTCCTCGGAAAGTTTCCTGAAATAGTTTTATACGGAAAAGAACCAATTAGATTATTGTTTGTGTTCCACTTTGCACTGTTCTCTTCCTATTCATTTTGAGGTTGAAACAATCAATAGTGTTTCGGTGTTTCATTAGTTTTCGGTCCGAGTGCTCATCGAATATTTCGGGACATTTGACTCTTCACGTGACCAGAGGGCTGGCCTATTTTTAGCCCAAAGAATCAGTATTGCCATCCAACGTGGTAATGCTGCCTGCCTTTTGGGCACTTATCCCATTGACAGCGATGCAGACGAAATTTTTGATGCCAATGAACTCCTGCGTTTTTCCTTAATTTTTTTGTATTATATACTTATTAATATATATATATTACTGTTAGCTTGTAAATTGTAATGATTGAAGGTAATAAAAGAATAAAAAAATAAAATTTTAGTGTTGTTAAAAAAAAATAGTTTTTAGGATTTAATTTTCGATTAATGTAGGGACTATAATGCTTTATGTTTTAAATTGTTTTGTTTTACTATTTACCAGTGGGTCATTCTACCAGCAATAACAATGATGAGCAACTCAAAAACGTATTGGATTGACATAAGCGACCGAAAGCATAATCGGCCTATTATGTTTATTTATTTATTTAATACTTCAAGGTCAAGCACATAAATGTACAGAGGCGGACTTAATGCCATAGGCATTTTTTACCAGTCAACCTTTGGGTGATGCAGAGACAAACAGTGGTAGGTGCAATCATGAAAATTGAGCATTAAATATTTTAATTATAAAGATACGCATAAACCTATTAAAACTATAAATATAATATATACCTAATTACATATAAATATAAGCACAAATAAATATACAAGAATACACGAATATACTAAAAATAAATAAGACAAACAATGAGAAAATATTACCGTTGTGATGATACTGCCAGCTTCTTGCGAATGTGCTCACGAACCTTAACTTTAAAGGATAATCGGTTGTATGTTCCCACTGCTGAGACACAAGCCACCTCTCTGTGAGAGGGAGTGGGCCGTAATCCACCACGCGAGTCCAGTGCGCGTTGGTAGATGTCACAAGTCTTCAAATTTTTGGCTCTAGCAAATGCCGGTTTCCTCAAGCTACCGAAAACTTTATGGCAATCCTGTTGAAAGTCGTTGTAGAAACGCAAACGCTGTGAAAGCGATTATCACTTGTATAGGCCCTCTGGACATTTTCAACGTCTTTTTTTTTTTTTTTTTTTTTGTGGATGGGAAATCATCTAATGACTCCTCCCGCTCTGGGTGGAGCGGAAGGGAGTGTCAGACTCTTACTGACTAAAACCCACCCGTGTTCCTTCCTTAGCCCTTTATGTTCCGGGGCAACGGTAACCCTTTCGGACGATCCCGCTACCCCGGCAGGCTTCGGCCCTGGCGGGCCCCTTCCTTTATGCTGACATCTCTTTGAGGCGCGCGTGGAACGACTGGCTAAGCATCTAACAATGTTATAACAATCGAAATATAAGTGAACCAAAAAAGTCCTTCCTTGGGATCATACTCAGAACTTGTTTCAGCTAAAGACAATTTCGGGGTAGCTAAAAACTTCTTATCGTAAAAAATAACCTGCTTGTTGGCTGCTAAACCATTAACATCGTTTTGTACGGGATTTGGCTCATTATTTTTGTTTTCTTAGGTTCAAAAGTGGCCTATCTGGTTAGGCGTTACATTTTGTCGATATTATTTCACGTAGCAGTTGGCATTCAATTGTTTGGAAACTAAAATGAAATTTTATTCAGCTGTTGGCTTAGTTGGGTGTTATGTCTCAAAGCTATTGTGACTATAAAATTATCGTGTTGAATTACCGCTCCATGATATGTTTGGTTTTCATGTTTAGAATGAAACATTTTTATTCAATCAATATCATTACCACCTAGCCTTTTCCAAACTATTTTGGGGTTGGCTTCCAGTCTAATCGGATGCAGCTGAATACCTGTATTTTACTTGAAATGACTGCTTATTCTACCTCCACAATCCAGTTACTGGGTAATACGATACTCCTTCGTAAGACTGGTTGTCAGACTTTCGAGCTTCTGACGATCCGTAACGACTGTCAAAGATTCACGGACAAAGACTAACGGCTTTACGTGCTTTCCGATACACGGAGGGATCTTCGTATGTAAAGATAGTCACACATCCACGGCCCAACCGCGACAAGCGTAGCTTAATCTGATCCATCGACCCGTGCGGCAATTAGCCACAATAAAATAATTAGCTCTCTTATTCATATTTACCTTACACGTAGTTCTGAATATCTATATCGTGTATTACATAAATACAATAAATACCAGCATAACTATTCACAAAGCAACGATACGGTTTGGTACTGTATCGAACGTTAATGATATCGACGAAGTCCTTTAATCACTATTCACAAATCCTTTCGGATTTGTTAGATTACTTTTTTATAAACATTATTTTGTTATTCGATAATACTACCGACAGCAAATACCTGTCGGAAGAATTGATGTCTTCATAACGTATATGAACTGCCAAAATTGTATGGTTTCGGATTTGTGAATAGTGATTAAAGGACTTCGTCGATATCATTAACGTTCGATACAGTACCAAACCGTATCGTAGCTTTGTGAATAGCTATGCAGATGTATGAACGTAAACGAGGCAAAAGCAGTATGTAAGGATCGTAGCAGGTTGCGTTCTGTAGTTACTGTCTACCCCCATGGGAAGAAAGCGCGAGTTTATGTATATATGTATGTAATACTTAATGACAAAATATTATATATAACTGAAAGTATAGTTTAGAGAAAAATAGAATAGGCAAAATAGTAGTTGTGATGTTTGATTTGGTAGCAAATTATTATCGGAAAAAGTGCCAATAAATTATTTACTAATTTTAAGCCAAAGAGAGAAATTTTAAGTTTTAAGACACTTCATAAAAGTAACTATTAAAATTATAATCTTGTAACATTCTATAAGTTCAGAAGATGGCGATGTACTTAATATTCATAATGGTTTCTTAGTAGTTGAACACCATTTGCAAGTGATAAAATAATATCATCACTCCTTTACATAGAGATTGGTAGTTTTTTTTATGTCTGCAGATTTACATTTTTCAGAGATTTTGCAGAGAGAAAACTGTAATTAAGTAATTTTAAAACAGCAATAAACGTTCATGACATAAATTCTTACATAATTGTAAGTGGTACTCAATACTAGCGTCGAAATATACATTATTTTTTCAATGAGAATTGCAATTGAAGTTATAAATCAGAACAAGCATTGGCTATCAATTATTTTATTATGCAATGACGTTATACGATTCTGTTTTTGCTTTAGTAACTATATGAAAAAAACTAAAACTGGGACGCTCATTAAAAGTACAAAGTACGTTATAATGTATCTATCATCTACGCATCACGTCAGGCCTCGTAAAAAGGAAATAAATAAAAAAGCACTGGGAAAACTTTAATTAAAACTCAAAATATAATTTTAGAACTGTATAATAATATAAAATAAAGGTTACACTGCCATGTGATATGAATTTATTGTAATAGGAACTTTGTCTACGAAAACATGGGTAGCAAAAAGACAATATTTTAAATTAGGAAGAAATCGGATTTATTTTTTTGCGACAAAACCACGACTTGTTATTGCGGTATGTCCTGAAATACGGCCTCTAGGGCATTAAAAGAGAAAAATGTGTTCTTGCAAAGTGAATTGGGGTCTAGTTTACTTGTTACTGTTTATTCAGTTCGGATAGCGAAAATTTTCAGGTCTTCTGCGTCCGAGTCAAACACTATATGGCATTGTTTTCCAAACTTCTTATAAGGGATATGGTATAGGCATTCCATGCCCGCTTTTTCTGCTGCTCTTTGTGCTTTTGCACTAGTAAATATTCCGCCTGTTGCACGGAAGCCCAAGTTCTTTGAAACATTTATTCTGAAAATAAAGTAATACGGGATTTAGTTACATTTTGCATAATTACACATAACTAGGTTAATAGCAGTCTGGACCGCCAAGACATAGTTATATCCAGTACAGTTGCCCTCAAACGGATTGCATTTCGTAGATATTGACATCGGAATGCAGTTGCGGTTGCTGCCCCTCCCACAGCCGGCACGAGCGCACAGTTCGCAAATTGTTCGGGACGTATTTTTGTTAACTTGCAACTTTGTCGCTTTTGCCCCAGCAGCAGTTCGACAAAACTTGATAAATGTATTCCATGTTATATTTTGCTGATAAGTTTTTACACAACCCTACATTTCTAATTTAGATTAGATGCTCCACTAGGCGGGATATGAGGGCGTAGATTACCTCGTAGACCTTAATAGAGTTACTAAGGTCCTTTAGAAATGTCCTCGCCGCGGCTACCTGACGTGAGTCGGGCCGTAATTACGGGTACAGTGTATAGGCTGACCAATGGGCAGTTTTGTGACGATTAAAGTATATCATTTACCTGGCCCTGAGCAATTCCACCGCGATGCCCAGCCCCCGGTATTCGGGTGCGACGGACAGGCCTGCTCCCATGAGGTACGTGTTCACGTTGTATTTATCATAAATCGCTGTCACTTTCATGGCCTCCGCGAACATTCGCAGGGATAATAAACCCGCTTTAGACTTGGGCTGTAAAGTAATAGCATTGTACATTATGTATAATGTTGTTTGCAAGATGATAATAGCGACGTCTTTACTGCGGATTAAAAAATAGAAACCAGCTATAAAAATGATTTCAATTCCGTAATAGAGCTCTACCTGGTTTTATAAATAGTACTTCCATTAGTTTCAAGATAGGCCATCTGAATAATGTGATGAGCTGATGGGTGAAAACTAGGTCGCTTTTGAATAAGTAGGTACTAGCAAGAGAATGAATGGAAATGGATCAAGGGACACTGCATAACACTGAAGACAAAAAATAAACAGAGCATAAAGAGTTTTACAGTTTCCGTAATAATGTGCATTTTGAAAGCCCTCGCATTCTAGTTTAAAAATAGAATTAAAGGTGGTTGCAAACCGTGAAATAATAAGGAAGGCTGAAAGGAGGTTAGACAACCGTTATTACCGGCCTGTGTTCAACGAAGCGTCCCTTTTCCTGCGGCAAGCACATGTTCACAGCGACGAGTGTGCGACCCGAGCCGTCTCCTTCTGCGAGGAAGCACGCTACGCTCATTTTCTGCCTAATGATCGATGTCAGCAGCACACGGTATTCTTGTACAGCGTCTAAATCCTGCGCTGTGCCTGTCAATACAATTAATACAAGATTAATTATCCATATCCTATTAATATCTTCGCTTCACAATTTACAAGCTCGTCCTCCTAACTTTACGTGACCCAATTCGTCTTTGCGCTCTCGCAAAAATAAATATGAATTACAAGCTTCATTTCAATACCACTGATATTCATAATCGTGTTTATTAATCTAATTTTGTGAATGGAGATTTACTTTGTCGACATTATTGAGATTAAGTAACTTTTTCTTTGAAGACAAAGTCAATCTTGATAATCTACCAAAGGAGATTGCCCGTGATCAAAACCGCTTTAAAGCAATAGAGTATGGCCTTCAAAATATACTCATAAATTATAAAATAATTTATTAACATTTCTGAGTTCACTTGATCGAAATCGTATGTGGGGTTAATATTTTGTATTTAATTAGTTATTTATTGGATTTTGTTGCATACTTTTTTAAATGGCGTATTTTAATAAAAGCCGTGTTGCCAATTTTAAGAACCTCCCCATAATCGGTCTTAACGGATAGTATGAGGACAGACGCTGAGTTTTAAAAATAATTTCATCTATGACATTCTTCCTGGGTTATTGATTCCGTTTTAATCATGATCTGGCAGTTGGAGTAATTTATACGGCCTACCCAAATGTCCTTTCTCTGGTGTCGTCAAATCGTTGAGCTCCTTAAGTTCTGAGTTGAGCTGCACAATTACTGACAACTGGTGCACTGATTGGACAGGTCCACTCAATCTGTGTGGTTCTTTTCTCAAAAGAACATTTCAGACATTTATCTAACATGGTCTTTACATGTATGATCTAACCAAGATTAAGTATGTCTGGGCTTTAAAAGAGACTGTGATCTTTGAGTTTCTTTTGGCTTTTCTTCTCAGAGTTGTCAGATAGAAAACGCCCTTCTCATCTAGTTTAAAAAAATATGTTTGATGTGTAAAAGTATTTTTTTTTCTATAATGTTTCCTCGTTATTCATTTTTCATTAACATAATCAAAGTAATATATCTTTTTAATTAACATCTTTAAACTAATATTAAATTAAATCCATTTATTTCAGACTAATTATTTGTCCATATATTACTAATTAAAATATCTTTCTTTAGTTGACAAATCACTTATGGTCAGGGGGATTAAGATTAACTGTTGGTAACACTATCACGGGAAGTGTCACTCAGACACTGTCAATTTGTCAAACAAACATTTCAGTCTATCAAAAAGTACTCTGTGAACAAACATCTCATGTCGGCCGACCAGCACTCCGCAGTGATCTTTGTTTTTACTTATGTATTGTTAGTTGTTGAGTTTGCTGTGCTAATAAATAACTTATCATTGCGTTGACATCGTGTCCAGTTGAATCTTCAGATTCCTGCACAGTCAAGATTGTACTGTTTCTGTGCGGGTGGTGTGGATTGTGTAGAACATTTTCACGACTACGGTCCGTGTCTTCTGTGCAGTAAATCACTAACGATTTCGTTAAAACTGTCACGCTGCGGGAGCTGTGTCTACCCCGTCGTCAAGTTGGGGAGGCAACGGATATAATGGAAGACTTTCAGCACTATTTGTATTTCGTTGTTTACAGTTAAGTTTTACAGATAATACTAGAAGCTGTTTAACTATGTTCAAAATATACATTTAAATGCATCATGATGAGAAAAGTGGTGAAGTGTGTTGTCCCACTCACTGTCGAACGATCACAAAAAAAGACTGAAGCTGTGGCGAGACAGTGCTTCCTTACCCAAACCATTCGTTCTACCCGCTGAAGAGCTCCTACCTGGATATGAGTTACCTTGGGTAAACCTGCTGAGATGGAGATTCATAGACGACTCTGCCTTGGAGTGTAAATGTGGTGCTGTTCTACAAACGATGGGACACTTAATATCGTGTCCTGCGTGTCCTGTCAGCTGCACGTTACAGGAACTGATGGACGTTGGTGATGGCGGCAAACAAGTAGCTGAATTCTGGGCCCAGTCCATTTAGATTGCTATCGACACGCCAAGAAGAAGATGATGCGATAAGAACCACCAGCTATACTTTTCTTAGTTTGATTTGATTTTGTTTGTGGCTTTTGCCTGTCTGTGACAATATGTATAATTAAACTAATGCTAAGATCAATTTCTTAACAGAATATGATATACCTATTTATTTTTATATGTCCCACACAGGTCGATCGATCAGGTTAAGCTACGCTTGCCACGGTTGGTCTGTGGATGGGTGACCATGTTTACATACCGAGAACCCTCCGTGGATCAGAAAGCACGTTAAGCCGTTGGTCCCGGCTGCCATTCATGGATCTTTGACAGTCGTTACGGGTAGTCAGAAGCCCGAAAGTCTGATAACCTGTCTTACCAAGAGGTATCGTATTACCCAGTAACTGGGTTGTGGAGGTCAGATAGGCAGTCGCTCCATGTAAAATACTGGTATTCAGCTGCATCCGTTTAGACTGGAAGCCGACCCCAACATACCTAGTTGGGAAAAGGCTAGGCAGATGATGAGTCGTATTATGGTTAGCATGTCCGTAAGAACGGAAAATACGAAACTGAACTAGCAAACGACATTGAGGTTGACATGCCGTTGGTACTGGGAACGGACAAGTATTTAGTAAGGGGAAGAATTAAATCTCGATATGTCAGCAGCAAGGTGTGTTACGCCTACATTTTAGTTAATAGGGCTACGAGTAACTCAGTAGCTGATTTAGGTCTGTTGAGCCGCCACGTCGGCTCCGTTTTTAGGCAACATATTTTATGAATATGATGAATAAAACTATTGCATTCCTATGTTCAAGCATTTTCTATTTCCTATAAAAACCTACATTTTGCATGTAGGTTTTTTTTACCTACCTATGAAATATTATTTATTTGGCATCATTCATTGATTTATTGGAACTATTTTCTGTTGTTTTATGTGAATTCAAATCGTATTGTTGTAAAATACTGTTTTTTTTGGTGGATGGTAACTAACCTCAAAACTGAACAGAAAATCAAAGAACAACAAAACCCCACAAAATAAATTGATAATTTTTATTTCCTATGAAAGTACGACATCACCCCTCTTTTATATCCAATTTTTGGTATCATACAAAATTTTTTGATGCGCAACCGCGGTCAATAGAGAAATGGGCATTTTCCTTTATCTGTTATGTATTTAATAGGTAAGTTCTAAGATTCATGATCCTGTGTTGTAATTGTTACAGTCTGTAGACTTTGGCAAAGTTTTGCTGGTGGATGATAGAATTAATTCAGTTGTTCTCATGGCATTAAACAAAGTTTAAAATTCGGAAGTCGGCCGATAAGAGAAGAGAGGCGAGAAGGGTGCCTAATGACAGCACATTTAAGGTTTTTCTCGGTCTCGAGATAATTGGGCGTCAGCGCGGGACCTACTACTGCTAATGACTTAGGTATTTTCTTGCGTAGGAAAGTGTGTGCTTATACGAAACGTGATTTTCGTAATTGCAAAAAATATCCAACAGATTAGTGAGATTGGAAACATTGCGTCGATTTCTTTCTCGAATCGAATCAAGTTGTGCGAACTCACCAGCAGATTTCCACCACACGTCTTCTCGGATGTAGTTGCCAAGCATAAACTCGACCGCAGTACTCCACATACTTTCTGGGATGTCTTCTATTTCGAATTTCAGCATTCTACCGTCTTCAACTATTCGTTCAAAATTTCTCCACACGTTAGGATACCCACGGGTAGACATTGCTTTATATCGCAAGAGCAAAGACTGGAGCCAGAGACGCTTTTAAAGCTTTAAATTTAAAACGACTTCTGAGGCACTGAACGACTGGATTCAGACTGAAGTGTACTTACGATGCAGCCCTTTGGGTTACTATATTACGATGTGATACAAGGTCTGACGCGTTATTGGATAAGAATATTAACAGGGTGATTAAAATGTTTCAGGTTTATTGTTTGTATTAGTAATTGAAGAACAATGTGCATTTGTAACCCAAAATCAAATTTTATTCAAACTTTGACCATCCGATAATTTCAAAGTCATGTTAATCCTGTTATAGAATGACCTTTTACATACATTAGAAATAATCCAATCTGGGAGCTCAACATTAAAGACAGTTTGAAACAGGCTGTATGTAGTTACTAATGCAAATAGGTCAATGCGGCGTTGTGATCCGTGTAAATGATACTCAGAGAACTAATTGTGGTCATAATTGAGTTGTAGGCACACTAACTTAGCTATTCATACTTGCATCAAAAATTCACAGTATATATTGTACGTGGGGAATACCGTCAAGTACAATGCCGGCAAGTGCTGGCTTACACAATGTTGTTGGTATTATTATGAAGTTGTTACTCGTATGCTACAGTCGCGCTACCCTTCTTTGTTTGTTAAACTCCATAGTTTGAGTTGGAATAGACCTTGCCGAAATTATGAATGTTACACTTGTAACAAAACAAAACATGTGACGCTGTTCAAATCGCTGTTCTTGTACTTGAACAGCGTCACATGTTTTGAATACGTTCTCGTTATAAATAATGTGCTGCAATTTAATCTATATATTTCAAGTTCTGAGTTGAGCTGCACGATTTTTGACAAATGCGTGCAGTGACTGGACAGGTAAAAAAAAAGTAAAGTAAAAAGTAAAAAAGTAAAAAAAAAGTTTATTGCATCAACTTAAAATAACTTATTCTAGTTACAATGGGGAGAGTCCTTTTAAGCATATAGTTTGCTTGTGTTAGGATTCTCCGCCCTTCCCAAGGTTATATAATTGTTATTCAGTTATTTATGTTTTTTAGGAAATTATGTAAACTTATACAGAATGAGATAAAAGAAATGGAAAAAGTATTTTTATGAAAGGTGAAAAGTGAAAAGCGCTGGGATGTGTGTGATTATGTGTGTAAGGATTTGTGTGGAGGTGAATGTATATGTATGTAGTGGGTGTGTAAGTGTGGTAGTGAAAGTTGTGCCTACACAATATTCGTGGTGGAGATTAATCATGCTATTCTCTCTCATACTCTAGCTAACCCTACGACGTGTCTTGGGATCGGAAGATAATGTGGGACATTATCTTCCATTAGCAGCGGACAGGTCCGCTCAATCTGTGTGGTTCTTTCCTCAAAAGACCATTTCAGACGCCAATCTACATGGTCTTCACATGATCTGACCAAGATTTTGTCTGGACTTTAAAAGAGACTATGAATTCTGAGTTTATTTCGGCCTTTCTTCTCAGAATAGTCAGGCAGGAAACGCCGATCTCATCTAGTTTAAAAAAATATGATTGACGTGTAAAAGTGTTTTTACAAACCTAGTTACAGAAAATAAATCAGTTATCATTTATCACAATAAGCATTTTGGATCATTATTATGATGTGTGCATCATAATAATGATCCAAAATGTAATTTAACGTACGATTTATCTTTAGCCTGTCTAGACATATAAAATTTTATGAAAAGTATCTTTCCATAAAGGGTTTTATATTAATGTGGTATCATTAAATTCATTTTTATTGGAATAAAGAACTCTTACACACAATGTAGTGGTTAAAAGTAACGGTTTATCGTTGGGGAAACTCGTGGTTTAATAACTTCAAACCAGTCGGTAATGTAAAACATGAGACACATAAATAAATTTGTGAGGACACCTGGTCTATCCTTAGAGGTATATTAAACTTGAGTTATGTCCCGTGCCACCTTAGAAATGAATTACTGGCTTAACGTTGAGTTTCAGGCACCCAGTACGATGATTGACACAGGATTATGCACTCCTGCTTACAGCGCTCGGGATTTACCGTGAAGCCATTGTTCATTGTTCATATTATACAGCACAATATACATATACCCCCTTATTAATAAACGTTGTATAGCGTCAGTATAATTACAAATATTTCGAAAGTCAAATTACTGATGACTGAAAGAGAGAAATCGGTGTGTAACTATTCATCTGTTAAAATACGTTTATTAGTAAGGGGGATAGGCATGTAGCCTTTTTATAGTAAGTATACTCATGTTTAAAAGAAGAACACAGTTAACTCGATCTTGAAGTATTTTTGTCATAAATCATCCTTTCTGACAAATGAGGTTTTATTTGATTTATCCAAACCGTAAGAGAGACAGCCTTAAAAAGTTTGATATTTTTTTGTAGGCGGGTTCAAAAAAGCACTTCATGAAAAGTGACCCCTAGACTCGGCTCTGTTATTAAAGTTTTGGCAATTTTGTGATTCATTTTCTCTGAAAAAATAAGATAAATGAGGTTTCTAAAATGACCTCTGAGAGTAATCACTAGTGAACTTTTGAGGTTTATCTGTGGTTATTTTGGCTTTTGTATAACATGAGCCATTTAGATTAATATTGTGATAAAACGTAAAATATGATACAGTGTCTAAACAAATGTTCCATTCTCGTGGGCAAATATTTTTTTACTCGAAACACGATTTTTTACCCTTTGTAGCAGAAGCACGAACTCAAATATTTTTATTTGTATTAAGAGGAAATGCGGGTGGTCTTTTCTCCATAGAAACGCTCTCGTCTGTTTTCTTTCTGGTTAATGACTATAAAGCAATGATTTTTTACAGAATAATAAATATTAACTACTAACTTGTATGTCCCTATGTTTTCCTTTGTGATGATACATTATTTTTAGAATCTTCAAAATATGCTCAAAATTGCCGAATTTAAACCGCTGTCAACAGATGCCTAGTGTACCTACAAATTTGACACCTATTAATGAAAAAAGAAAAACATAGGAACACAGTATATATCCTTCTTATTCAGTTTATGAAATATATTTTAAATTAGTCCAATATTGGAGGAGGAAATAGTCGAGAGCGAAACCTCGAATTATGACTTTTTACTTAGGCTTTTTCAAAAGTATCTCCGACCGCATATCCTCTTAAAAGCCATTGATTCTTCTTTTGTAACGCCAAAGCTTCGAATTCTTCAAACTGTTAAATCGAGCTATTCATACAATTTGGTATCGATAAAATAATTGAATATTGAAATTATTTGTGAAATTTTATTCGTAACAAGCATTTCACTATTATTATTAAAATTAAATATTATTATATGAATGTGTAGTTTATCTGCACATTCAACTGAATATTGTCATCAGAATTGAACGGGTTTCTAGCTCAATCGAATTTGAGTGGAGGTATTTTTAAGCCTGTCTTCATATTTTTGCTTTAGAAGATAAGTGATATGCTTGTAAACCGAAGACTCGTTTATTCATGGTTGAAATTTCTAACATCTAATAATTGTTAACTTTTTACCGAATAAGAAATTTTAATAAATCCGACAGGCGACAATCTGACAACCCGACAATTTTACAAGTTTCCTGCATACATTTTCTGTTTGATTAAACACGCATATTTGGTTATATTAAATAGGGCCCAAGTGGCTTTAAACCAAAAACGCATATTTAAAATTCGGATCTCAATGAAAAGTTCAAAGGCTTCAAATTTATAAACGAAAACTGAGGGTTTTGTCCGGGAAAAGAATGCCAAGAACCACCGCTTTTCTTGCTAACCTGTACCATTATTTTCAGGTTCGGTGTTCGAGTGCTGGAGCGAACGTGCTCGGCACTCGACGGGCGGCGGGTGGCGGCGCTGTTGGTCTGCGGCGGGGGCAGCGCGGCCGCAGCGGTGGTGACAGCGGCAGTCCGCGCAGGAGTCCCCGTGCTGCGCGCCTCGCCCACTCACGTACACCTCTCCTATGCCATCGCCAACGTGAGTACATTAAAAGAAATAATAAGAAAAGAAGAATTGCCGTTTAAATTTAACGCGATTATCACATTTAAACCGCGTTCAAGAGCTGTAAGTGTCAATATTCCTCAACACTTACGACACAGATAGCTTCTAAATGCCGTGTACTGATCGTGTTCAGTTTTACTAGTGAAATTCGCCATTTGATTACAATTCTTGGACCTCATATCACGAGGCCTTATGCATACCGCTGTGCTCTATCCATGGCCAAGTGGCCAGGACGAGAAAAGTTTCTCCTTTACCTCACTTTACCCAAATAATCCGTCAAAAAGTTAACTTTTAAGTCCAGCTTCTTCTTGCATTTTTCCTACAAATGCATACTTAGATACCTTTTTATTATCCCTCATCAGTATAAAATTCGAGTAGTGGAAGAATGATCATGATGTGAATCTTACTGTTATAGAAACTGTATTTATAAAAGGGAAACTGTATTTACACTTCATTGCTTCTTACGTAGTGTTCAAAGAATATCTTGTAAAAGTATGACGGGACCAAAATATCCTGAGAAAAATATTCTGGAAAATTCCAGAATATTTCTTCTTCCCGTTCTTACCTATTTTTACTTCAAACAGTACTTGATGTTTGTTACAAGATCCATCACCTTTTCCAAGACAGTCAGGAAGCCTTTAAATTGTATTTTTAATAGAGGGATTATAAAGATAATGGGAGTGTTGACTTCAGCCATTTGTTAACATTTTGCGCCCTCACAACAACAAATTGCCCGGAGGGTAATTGCCTCTCTCCACGAGGGAATTAGTTATTACCTAGTATCGTAAATACTACTGACCGAACAATATTCCACTGCTGGTAAAGCCATTTAAATCCGCTGGGACGTATTTGGTGGTTTTATCAGTTTCCACTAAACGAACTAAGTTGGTATGACCGGCTTACTCATTATTACCGACTTCTAACCCAAAAAGCTGAATTCACATCACGTTATAACACAGCAATAGTCTATAGTGTTCCCACTGCTGGGACACAAGCCTCCTCTTTTCGAGAGGGAGTGGGCTGTAATCTACCACACGAGCCCAATGCGGGTTAGTAGATGGCACAACACAAGTATTCAGATTTTCATGGTTCTTGGCCAAACACTTCAATATCGCTCGTAATTTATATAAATACGTTCATACATCAGTGTACTTAGTTTGAAACCTCATAAAGAAGAGGTTTACAAGTCAACACCTACCTATAATTGTCCAAGTAGGTACATTTTCTCTATACCTTCAATATGCCACCTGTACAAACCTACGTAATTATATGAAAATTGTTATTTCTTCCTTTTCTAAACTTCAAACGACGTAAAACAAATGTTGTTGTTAAGTAGACTGTCTCGGCCAAAGTGTTCTATCTTTTAAACCGCGATGGCAGTGACGTGTGACAGTTGATGGTAAACGTGCCTCCATGTTCAGCGCCTTTTTATTTAAACTGAGAAATGGAATCTACTACATCAGCTTTAAGACTTAACAGGCATCGCTGTTGAGGAAAATGTTTTGTGAGTAAATAATGGTGGTGGTGTAGGAACACTTTTTTGAGTATTCGAAATTGTTTTAATTAATGAAATGACTTTTAATGACTCTTCGTGTGACCAGAGGGCTGGCCTATTTTTTGGTCAAAGAATCAGGTTGGCAGAAAGAGGCTGGCAGCATTGCCACGTTGTTGTATGGCAAAGCTGCCAGCCTTTTGGGCTAGTTTCCTATTGGCAGCGATGCGGACGAATTTTTTGATGCCCTTTGTTTGTTTCCTCTCCTATTTATATACTTGTACATTACTATTATTTTAAGACTGTTAGCTTTTAAATTTTTTAAATATAATATAGTTTAAATGATAAAAATTTGGTAAAATGACATAAAAAAACAAATGAATGTTTAAAAATATAATATGTGTCACTCGATGTTTTTAAAGCTAACCCTTCTGAAACCATAAATTATGTTCAGCGTGAACTGTAGGCAAAGAAAATATCGATGATAGTCGACCCCTATTATTAAAAGTTTACGATGCCATTACTCGACTGGGTTTATATGGAATCTCATAATAAATCCTTTCGCTCTCTCTGAAACTGACGAAGGACTGAATTCAAAATAAAAACAAAAATTAGGTTTATACGGTTGTATCATATCATGAAAAAAAACACGGGTTTTCGGGGTTGTCGTCGGCTAGGTACACTGCCAACGGTTCCATTTATGCAGACCTATTAATCGTCCTTGCTATGATAAAGTCGGGAATAGCCAACGAGCCAGTGAAATAATGCGTCTACGTGACGACCGCACCAACTGACGGTGCGCGCGACACGTTCCGACATTATTTATAGGATATGCTGATGACATTATTAGATATCTCTCTCCTTACCTTTTCTTTGAACTCCTAGGGAACAGCCGGGCTTCGCAAATGAACCTTAATTTTCAACATAAATCTCTCTATCTCAATTTTGTCGGGACCACCTTTTGCGTGTAAGCGAACCGTTATGTTACGCGCAAATAAATCGCGTCTATAAAAACATTTTAACATTTGAACCTGCGTTTTTCAACAATGCGTTTACAAGCACAACAAAAGTTCTTTTGTCTTAACAAAAAAAAAAACTCTACGATTTACTCGTAAACAAATGAAAAATCGCATATTACCGTTGTTGGCTTCAGGAAATATTGTTCATTCGCAATTGTGAGAGAATGTGACTTGCAAATTCAAAGTTGGTGTTTAAAATGCTCTGACAGCGTACGCAAATTAGTTCGCCACCGTCGTTTAAGCTGTGTGTGAACGTGGGTTTATGCAGAGTTCCCTGAAGTTGACGTTTCGAGCTTGCGGAATCCAGTTATTCTCTCACGGAGCGAGGTCAGGAATGCCCATATCATCTTAGTGACTAACTTTTAATGTGACTTACAACAGGCAAGTCCTAGATCTAATACCAGGTAGTTATAAATAGGACGTTTAACTTAAATCGGATACCTAGGCAGAATTAATTTGATTCTTATTAATACTGTGATGTGGATGGTTGTCACAAATAGCCTTGATTAGTAGGTATACAGTATAAGTATTCAGAGCTGTATTCAATAGGCAAATTAATTAAAGAGACTTATGGAGCTTATCAATTGCTTAAAATATCAATGTATACTCTGCGACGTTCTAATCCCATACTAAGTAGATCTACTACATCTATACAAAGTAATCTATTCAAACCAGGTGGAATACGTTGTTTTCTTAAGAGAAAGTTCTCTCGTTGGTATTATTTAAATAGGTAGACTTACATTCATTCTGAAAAAGAACAAACAATGCGTGAAGTAATAAAACGCGGCAGTGTCTTAAAACACAGATAAAGATACGCCCGAGTTTGTCACATGTGGAGCAAATCAGATTTTTATGAGGTGCATAATATCCCTGATGTGCGGACATATATTCAGCGTCGTTCTGTAAGAAAACTTTTATGCCAGAGGTGAGATATTCCCCGCAATATCACGCATTCGAGCCGCGAACGCGGGACGGGTGTCGCGGTAAATTATGGCCATTTATTACCCACTTTCGTGCCGATTACGACTCGACGTAAACTAATAACAACCTCAAAAAGCGCGACATGATTAGGATATTACCACTCAAATACAAATTAGGTATACAGATTATTGTCAGATCCTGACGACATGATATGTACACAATTAAGTATGATGAGGGTTGGGGTGCGGATATATATATATGAACTGAATTATTATTATAATGCAGCATCTTGTGTACCTACTTATGAAAGGTTGTTTTCTTCACAGGAATTGCTTCCACTAGAGATTCGACTGGAAATCACTGCTCGAGAAACTTTACACGCACTCAGGTAAAAATCCTTCTAAGTTTTAAAGTAACAAAGAATTTTATGGAATATTATGAAAGTTCATAGGTTTTTCTTTTATTTCCAGAGCAACATTGCTGCACACCCACTGGCACTCCTTTACTTTGCTAGCAGAAGAAGATATTTACACCACACTATCCCTACGGAAAGACTTGTCTTCAATAATAACTGCTCCGCCTTTAGATCCGAAATGGCTATCGCTTCCAAAAAAGTTTTCTCGCCACGTTCTTTTCAGGTAATTGAATTTATTTCCAATTTTGTTGTGACCATTTTGAATTGTTATGGATTTGAAGCTTGTAACTACTAGCTATCGAACACCAATAAAACTTTATTGGTTGTGTAACGACAGCGTGAGCAACAATAGTAGGTACTCCAATTTATTTTGTGTGTGCAGGCGGCTAGCTGAGATATCAAGGCTGACCCGAGGCGTCGTTGTCTTGATATGTGATGTCAATTACGCTAAGCTCGTTATGGATGAGGCCAAGCGACTTAACATGCTCGAAGGAAACTTTTTCTGGCTCTGGCTAGATGCTTCAAAAGATGTTGATATCTTCCACAATATAAGTAACCGAACCCTTTATACCGAAGATAACGGTCAAGATTTAGACAGCTTAAGGGATAATGATGAAGCACTAGTATACGAACGCTTTTACCGCAGCAAACGAGGCGATGCTGACAATAATACAATAGAAGATCAAAAAGACCCCGAGACTTTGATGAAAACTGATAAAATCGTAGAAAAAAGTTTTGTCAATGATGAATTTTATGTAAAAAATAGTTCTAAAAATCCAAAATTTCGTCGTTTAAATCGAAATATAAATATTTCAGAAGCACACAGTGTGAACAACAAATTATTATATTTAAATTTTAGTAAATCGTATGCTAGTAATCGCAATATTAGTTCGGGAAGTATGAGAAATTATAATGTAAATAACAAAGGCGTTGAAACTTCTAAAATCGAAAACAATTCAATTGCGAAGGGAATGCCCTTTCATAATAGAAATAATAGTAGACGTAATAGTTATAGGGAAATGAAAAATGAATCTTTTAATAAATATGTAAATAGCATAGATGTAGAAGATGTGAATGTAGCTAAAAATTTAAAGTTGGGACGAGATGATATAAATAGCAATGATGATATTAGAAGAATAAATGATAGAATAGATTTATCAAGTGATATTAGTGATTTCATAATGAATCCCAAGGTGCATGCGTCTTCGGTGCATAATTTTAAAGACAAAACTGAAAAAAGAAGTGACAGACATTTGAAGAAGGATGAAATATTAGAGAAAGAAAGACAAAATATTAAAGATAACATAACTGTGATCTTCAAAAGCCTTCCTGTCGGACTATTGGCTCTGCATCCACAGCCAGTGAAAATAGGTGAGTGGCGACCCGCCAAACAATTAAGTTAATAGATAATATCTATGTTTTATTCTTAATATAAGAGCATTTTAAGACCGCTTTAAAATTAACTGCTAATCAAATAGTTTTCTCAAAGTTTATATTTTTTTACAAAAATAAAATACTGTAGAATCCAGTAATTCCTTGAACCAACATGGTATTCTGTGTACGATTTCCAGCCAGATTTAACTTTAGATTGATACGATCAAAGTTTTGTCCTCCAAAAGCTATAGCGGACTCAATCGAATGGTCCTCTAGATAGATTAACGTAGGTTTATACAAAGGACACTACATAAAAGGCTTAAGCTTGACAATACGTGACGTTATTGGGATGCGATTGTGTCGTGTTCTTGTTGTGGGCCACTGTGATTCGTGGACTGAGTCGAGCGTGAAAGTTCTGTCTGCCATCTTTTACTTACACGTTTTCAGCGAACATTGACCTCCGTTTCTGAAAGTTGATTTAAGGATCAACTTTTAGAAACAGAGTTCAATGTTCGCTGAAATGTTTGTGCTGTCTAATTTTACGTTTTATGATTGGTTAATCAAAATATAACAACCTATATCACCTAATGTAAACCAAGCTTCTATGACCGACACGAAGTTCGTCAAAAAAATAAACTGGATAGGCTATCAGAAACCCAATGATACACTACGTCAATTTTCCGTGTTATAGCCATTTCATACAAATGAAAAAAAGTGACAGTTGTGGTTTGAATATACGTACAATTTAAGGTGGTAGTTAATTTGGCAAACGGTAAATTTTTCTGACTTTATGACTACTTATTTTACTTTGTATTATATCACAACTTTATCTAAATGTTTTTAAAGGCAAGGTTGTATTATGTATAGATCGGGCGTTTATACGTGCAGCAGTGCGAATGACAGTTGGTGCGCTCAGGCGTGTGCTACGTGCTTGTGACGCGTGGTCTGCTCAGGCACAGTTTTTGAGCGATGCCACTGCGTCCTGCTGGGAAGAACCGAGCGATGCTGCCGCTGACTTCTCTACGGAATTTGTAAGGTAATCTATCTACGTTGAAGTTTTTTTAACTAGGAAATCGTCACTATTTAGGTCTGGTACTTGCTTATGTAGCATAGGTTCAATGCCCTGAGTTGCTCAGAGTAATATCCTGTAAGCCGATTTATGTTGAAAAAATAATTGTTCGATTTATTGTTATATATGTACTACGGACTACGGACTACTGATACGTTCAGTTTCAACGGATGCAGAGCTACTGCGCTGCATCTGTTGAAACTGAACTTAATACTCTTTTAAATACTCAATACTTTACAGCAACGTTTTAATTTTATTTTAATAATAAAGCGAATGTTACTACCACGTACAGGGTGAAATTTTAATCACCGTTATCCGCTTAAGGGGTCATTGTACTGTACTCATCATTATGAACAATTTTTTATATGGAACCAAACCTGAAAACGTGAAAAAAAATCAGCTGTTCCCTATATTTAAGTTCGCATAACTCGACAAAACGTAGGGAACAGCTGTTTTTTTATTTTCGCGATTTCAGGTTTGGTCCCATAGTAAAAGTTCATAATGATGAGTAAAATGACCCCTTACGAGGATATCGATGATTATAATTTCAGCCTGTATAATTGTAACCCGTCCCGAGAACCAATTTCAAATAGTGACTATTAAAAACTGAAAATTTTCATCGGTGTTCAATAAAATAGATAATGGTGCCGAAATTATTCAGCAGAAATATCTTTTGTCAAGTGCTGAACTTTGCGCTAAGTTATAAAGCTGCTAATGACCTCGATTTAAGTTGAGAAAGAACCTTGAGGATATCGGGAGCAGCGGCGGCGGTGAGTGATTGCTGCTCACACTATGACGGATCCTGCCTATTGCCGGCGCCTTATTAAAATATTAATTTTGATAACGTTCAACGCCAGAGGTTGTGAACCGCAAATTTATGGATGTGGATTCTTTTGTGCTCGCAATTATGAGGGTGATAATGAAAGATTACAACAGCGCTCTTGATTTTAGGACCGACACTGAAAAATATTTCTGTGTTGTCTGCAATAAGTTGCCAACAGTTAAAGTGGATAATTGAATCGAAACTATAATTGACACGCTAACGACGCAAACTGCTGTGTACGAACTTAATGCTCGATCAATAAACTTAACCAACGACTTAATTAACCGTTAAACATTAACAGAGAGCAAATTAGTGCTGAGCGTAAATGTAAATAAAATTAGAATTAATTACTGTGAGAGTAGAACGTGGTTAAGGAAAACAATTAAGACGTTTTACAGTTATTAAGTATAGAGACATTTAAGCTAGGAATGATAATAGAAGGGTAACAAGCGCGGAACATCATCATAAAAGCAAATTGACTAGCGGGTATAAGAACGAGGCGAGATTACTTTTATAGTGTCTCTATCTTAAAGAGCAGCTCGTGGGTTTATATCGGTGGCCGCATTACGGTTCATAAAGTCTTATCTACTAGACATCGTTGGTCACCCGCAGTAACCTACACCATTCGTTTCGTGTAAAGTAATCCGATTCTTGGCATTATTATATGGATGTTTTACGCTTCTGTAGTGTGAGTTTAGATCTTAAATCGTTTAGTCGCGGCGAGAGTGGCTTGTTGTGCGAAGATTCAGTTTGCTTGTTGTTTACTTAGACCAAAATCCTTGCATAATATGCATAATCAGTCTATAATGTTCCCACTGCTGGGACACAGGCCTCCTCTCGGTGAGAGATGTCACATGTCTTCGAATACAACCAAAATCCTTGCCGCGATTTAAAATAGTTTTTTTTTTGTAGTTCAGTAGATACACAAAAGAACTGAATTACCTGATTATTTTACTGGAGTATCTCCAGTAACTCTCTGGTTCAATCAAATAAATCGTACCCCAATAATTCAGGGTTTCCCCAAAAATAGGTAGCTACGTAACACAATCTTTATGATGCTATATGTACGAGATTTTGTATTATGGAGCTTTTATACGATTTCAATCAATTTTAATAGAATCCAAATAAAAAACTAGAAGATATGTAATCAAAACATATTTAATTATTTTTCAGCCAAGTTCATTACAATTCTTATAAAAAAACAACAGTAACACTAATCAAAACATATCTATTTGTAATAAAAAAAAGAAAATTAAGCCTGGCTATATGTAAAGTTCACTTGTTTTTTTTTCAATAGACCGGAGTTGACCGCATTCCACTTGATGCCAAACGGGAGCACTAGCTCCGGAATAGGTTAGGATACGCTTGAAATACGCTCGGAAAAAATCTTGGCATATTCCAATCGTTTTTCTTTTATTTTGTTTTAGCCGAGTTTACCGCCTGCTCCATATACTTCTTTAATAAAGTAAGTAAGTACTGATTAAAGAGAATCTATGTATCTTTTCGCAGATTTTATTTATTTAGAGAGACAAAGTCGCAATTACCCTTTGATTAAAGTTTATAAGAGGTAAAAAGGTACTAAGACAATTAAATGCGGGGTTGATAGTAAACTGTTAAAGTTTATTTATTGCTTCGTTGTGCGGTCCGTCGCGTTGCACCGCATTTCCACCTGACAGTGACGAGGGTGTTACCACCACCAAATTGCGTAGATACCTCATAGAGTTTATAGTACCTTAGTCGTGTATCCGTACAGCTACTAGGGTCAAGCACATTTTTGTGTTCATCTCAATTAACATATCAACGACCTCAACACCTTTAGAACCTAAAATTTATGGAAAATCAAAATCAAAATATTTTATTTCACATAAACCTACATGGGCACTTAAGAAACGTTAGAAGCTAGATGCACGGTTCCAATTGTTCGTTTCCTATGGGGAAGAGCCGGCACGAACCTCCACGGGTACTCTTTTAAATATAATTGGCTTTTACAATGTTTTCAAATTACAGTGTAGGCCTGTCAACAAGTACTAACAAAATATAAAATGGTCTAAAAATCTAGAACCTTTAATGTAGCTATAAAAATCAGAAGCAATAGATCCAACATAATTAATTTTAATCAGGTTTTAGTTTGTGACCCATAATAACCTTAGGGGTCCCTGATAATTTAGATGGAAAGCAGGATGTCAGACGATACTACACGTGCTTCCTTTGAGAAATTTTAATTAGCTTGCTTGATACCAGTATTTTCCCTCCATTTCCCGTTTATTTAATTTTGTTTCAAACAATAACTTCTTCCTAGAAAACAGACAAGCACAAAGAAATGAATAAATCAACCATTCATATTTATAATGCAAAATTCAGGCAGGTAGTCAGGTACGCACGAAAAATGTAATCCAAATTCACGCTACACGGTATACGTAGCGTGTGAAAAACGCGTAAAAACAAAATAGCAGCGCGTGCCATGTCACGTTCACGTCATATCAGTAGCCTTCATATTTCAATGCAAAAGGAAAATACCTATATGAAAGTGCAAACACGTTCGAAGTGTCGTCATTCCCACAAGCTCCCGCTGTTTCCAATATGTGCTGAGGTCAGAGAGTTACAGCAATTTCACAAACATGTCTCTTCGGGTCTAGGGAAGGCCACTCAGAAAATCAATGGGATACAATATTTTACTTTTGCCTTCCCACTTCATTTATCAATGAACTTGGAAGTTTCTGAGCTTGGAACTTTAGATTACGCTATTCAGTTAGTTCTTGACTGTCAATTCATCTCCCAGTTTCAGTCTGTTTATTAATTTGAAGTGACAGACGCTTGGAGTAATTGGTTACTTACTTTTTGAAGTGTTTTGACAAAGTTAACTTTCTGGCAAGCGCACCTATCGTTGACGGTATTTGTCCAAACGCGAGCATATTTTATTATTACATAACATACATAATCAGCCTATAACGTTCCCACTGCTGGGACACAGGCCTCTCAGTGAGAGGATATTTATTATTATTCAAAAAATATTGTAATGTGAGGTAGGTACTATACAGGCACAGCATAATCTAATCAGCCTATAATGTTCCCACTGCTGGAACACAAGCCTCCCTCTATTAGAGGGAGTGGGCTATGTTCAACACGCGAGCCCAATGCGGGCTGGTGGATGTCACATATCTTCGAATTTTTGGTTCGAAGATATGTTTTCCTTCACCGTTTTGGGAGCAGTGGTATTACACAAAGTAAAGTGCCTGCCTGGGTTCGAACTCACAGCCACACAGCGATACAGGCATAATTCTGTACACAATTGCTTCTCACACGAAGTAAACATACCTACAGGTGCCTCATTTGTATTAGGTACAATACCGCTAGGAAAATATACCTCCACCTTAACCCAATTCTTCGAAACAAAATAGAAGAAATTTGTTCTAATTTAGCTCTTACGTGATTCGAGTGCAAACCGAATGACGTAAACTCCCTAGAAAAGATTTCGTTAGGTACCGTCGCATTTAATCTAGAATGAGAAGATTCGTTGATTGCAATTGTGGAACTGAGTGACAGATTTACCGGGAAACATAGGTTTCACGTTCGATTTTCGAAATGTAATGGCATTATTAAATTAAACCAATGCGAAGCCGGCGCGGGTCGCTAGTTAAAAGTTCAAAGGCTAGTTTTTAAACACTGTTAACAATTTGACGCTGCCAACGCTAACCTTGTAAACACAAAACATGAACAAGCTATTTTAAAGCACAGTTTATTAAATCAGTGCTAGTGAGGCAGGAATATGTATATTTTCGACCCATTTTCGCACATATTGACTATAAATATTAAATAATAGTCACTATCATGAAACAATTTAGGAGTTTATTGGTAAATTTGAATATTTTTAGTGGTGATATTAACTTAAATTGATTTGCACCCTTGTTTTTATTACGGGCATGAGCTTAACTCAGTGAACCCTCTCGTCCTTCTAATATAAACTATCAGCACGTCCCGTTTGTTATTGGTAAGGAAGACGTTAGGATTACTTTATCTTTAAGGGTCAGATCCCAACACCCACATTACTCACAAACGATATAAGTGTGCAATTAAATCTTATTCGTTTCCGTATGTAGTACGTATCCATTGATATAGGATACCTACTAAAGATTATAATTATAGACCTGAACTCGACAAATGTCTTATCATTGTTCATAAGACAAATACACTCAAAATGGCAATAAATATAAAAGTGAAACCGTTGAGCGCTTACTTACAGACGGCTTCTAGTCGGCGGTTCTATGACGATATGCATTACTGAAAAGTTTCCGTTTTCAGATATAGAAATAATTTTGTATCCAACTTTTCTTTCTAATAAAAAGCAACTAACTTCCAAAAAAAACGCAAAAATGTGAAAAAAAAACTTTAATTTCAGAAGTCGGTGTTTTTTGTTTTTTTTTTGCCACCGACTTCCAATTTTTAAGTAATTTTTCGTGTTTTTTTGGAAGTCGGTTATTTTTTTAAACGATTTTATTTAGTTTGTCCTGTTTTTTGTAATAAAGTTTTTATTTTTACATTTTAGCTGTGGTACCTACCCCACATAAATTCGTATACCTTCTCTTGCTTTCGTAACAGGGACATAAATGACGGAGTTCTGAGGTATAAACACAAAAAAAATACAACCAAATTGATTAAAACCTCCTTTTTTCAAATCGGTTAAAAATAAGACTAATTGATCACTAATATAGCTTACATATCTAAAACAAAACATCTATTAACAAAATAGAGAACATTTAAATCAGCCGCTCAATTCTGTAAAACTCTCACCGTGAAAACTAAGGTGAAGTGAGCTTAAAGTGAGCTGTCAATAGTGTCAATCCCTAGCATCAGGTGGAATGACAGCTCACGTCACCTAAGTTATCACGGTGATCTTTTTACAGAATAGCACCGCAGGTCATGTATCTAGGTGAGATTTTCAAGGACTCACGCTCTTGACCCCCTAATAGTGGTGTAGGAAGGCACACGTTCCGAGAAACGTTATTCAATAAAATACGTGATCGGCATCCGATCTTAACCCTATTCAGGGATTGCCGTAATGTATCCTGAAGAAGCGTGTAAATGCTTAGGATCCACCCATGATAAATGAACCTTGTATGGAATCAATTCTCTCCTTTCTGTAAATCATGAGCGTGCTATGATACTGATGAGACTTTTTGTTCAGAATATCACCGCCATTTTGAGCGTTTATTATCTTGTTCATCTTGAAACACCAGTTTGTGAACGTTTTATTTGAACTGGGATATGAATATTGAACCTTTTTGAGGTATAAGACTAAACTTTCAGGCGTTTGTTAGCTTAGACCAGCCCTGGACATTGTACTCATATTTACCTTACATCCATCAATTTGCCTAGCCTTTTCCCAATTATGTTGGGGTCGGCTTCCAGTCTAACAGGATGCAACTAAATACCAGTATTTTACATGGAGCGACTGTCTATCTGACCTCCACAACCCAGTTGAGGCAATACGATACCCCTTGATAAGACTTGTTGTCAGACTTTCGGGCTTCTGACGAACCGTAACGACTGTCAAAGATCCACGAATGAAAGCCGGGACCGACGACGGCTTAACGTGCTTTCTGATACACGGCGGAGTCTTCATATGTAAAGATGTTTACTCATCCACGGCCCAACCGCGGCAAGCGTAGCTTAACCTTATCCATCGACCCATGCGGCTGTTAGGTATTATTTAGCCACAAGCCCCTCTTATTCATATTTACCTTACATGTAGTTACAAAATACCTATATCGTGTATTACATAAATACAATTTCGTATATTAAATAAAGAAATTACAACTCGTTCCTGAAATTATACTTAAGAACTAACAAACAAGACTGAAAGGGCCTAAGTTTTTTATTAAAAACTCTCCGGCGTACATTTCAAAGTACTTTTAAAACTTTTCCATCGTTAGTATTGTTTTCTGGTCAGGCAGCATCTAGTAAAAAATGGATGTTTTAGCGGTAAGTTTTACTTTCTAACTCCGTGTGAAATCACCGAGTTACTTTAGAACTTTAGAAAATAAAGGACAGCTCCTGAGATAGTTTGCTCTCTGACTACGACAAGTGACTAATAGCGTTGCCTTCATTCACTGGCGCTTAAATTAGTTCGTACTTTCTTCCAATTTGAAGCTAAATAGCTCGCATTCCGTCTACCTAAGTAGTACTTAGGTAATATTAAAATCCCTGAACTCATAAAACATTCCTTTTCTGTTAGGAACTTTGGATTTAAAGAAAGTAATTTGCCTTGATGTTTGCAATACAATGTTATTAAAATGCGAGTATTTTGATGAAAATTTAAACAGACCGGACCACCAATTCGTTTAATTAAATGCTTCAAATACGGAGTTAACCAAATAATTAGACTGCGCACAACCGTTTTATTAATTAGTGTTGCTGGACAGCAGCGCAGTCATTAAGGGTAATCCGTCTACTTTGCGGCAATACATCGATTGATTGCTTTTAATGGCAATAACTTAACATTGAGGAAGTGTCTAAACATACCTAGCCTTCGTACCTAATATCAACATGACTACGTGATTCGAAAATAAAATCTGAATTTTCCATTTTTCTAACCAGCTATCTAAAATTAACACTATTGAAATAGACATTGAAGATACACAGTAAGTATATCGTAATATTTTTTGGGTATAATCCAACTCGATCACATTATCATAAATCGGTCGGAACTGCACGGCAGCAAGTTTTGGCAGACGGCCAGGCTGTGCAGGCTGACTCGACGAAATGATCGCCATCTATTGACGTGACTTGACGCAGATAGTTCCCTTTTTAGTTCATTCAGAAATTAGGACAGCTAAATAGGTCAGGTCGCTGGTGAATACAGTTTTACGCACTCTCGGCTTAGCGGCCATTACAATGCTTCCTTCACCGCAATCATTTTCCTTTTTATTACACATGTCTTCACAACCTGACCTTCTCTTTTTAGATGGCAAACCCCATTTATTTCCTACACGTGCCGACATTTTTTGAAGAGTGCAACGAGCGTTCATTTGTTCGACTCGATAAAATTTAACTATGCAAAAAATCTGCTTTTCAGCAAAAGTCGAAAAAAGGCAACGTTGATCAGCCTCAAATACTTACACAATGTTGAGTGAGGAACGTTTTAGTTTATAAAAAATTACTTTAATTTTAACTTTTTCCGAAACAAAGTTCTTTGGAGTGTTACGGAAAATCCCTTTGGTTTTACGCACAAGGAATAATAATGGTTGGTAGACATCTGCTGCTTTGGCTTTGGAGAGAATCCCAAAGCCAGTGTTTTGAGCCGGCTGGCTGGGGAGACGTCGCAGGGACGTTTGCCCTGAGTCTAAATCCCGGATTATAGACGAGTGAAACTTTCAACAGCTTTTGGCGGCGGCCGTTTAGCGTTGATACTATTTTAGGTAAAAACATGTGGCCCTTGCCAGCGATAGAATTGCTACATAATTATAATTTATTTTGATTGAAAATTTACCATTTTTAATAACTTGTAGGTAATAATAGATAATATGCACGTAAAATTATGTCGGGGAATTGTGATGCGTCAGAGAGTCGTTAAAAAGAGTGACACCGATTTCAAATCATGGCATGTATGAGCAGCTCGTCGCTTATTTCGCAGAAGAGATTCATTTTTCTACACCAACAGTTTTTATTACTTTCTGTCATGTGTACCATTTTCATCGTCATATTAAAATCAATGAAGATCCCAAAGCAAATTAAGAATGACCGAATTCGATAGCTTCTTACTTAAAATTCCATAAAAGTAACAGTCGTTACTGAATATTTTCCAATTAAAAAATACTAAATACTGTGAAAAGGCGTTCCTGCGTAGGCAATTTAAAACATAATTTTGTTTAAAATGGAACATTAAAATATTGAAACAGCCCGTGTGTAGGTCGGGTTGTGTTATTTTATCATTTGGTGCGAGCCGGGCTCGGGTCGAATGCGGGTATCGGCGGGCCTACGCGGATATTGCATGTTCACACCCATTTCCTCGACTGAGGGCCGAAAACCACACAATCTTGTTACTTAACTACTTCTGTATAAATGTATAAAAACATATATCCAAGCTCGAGTTGAAGCTCTGGGAATTAAAGCAAAATATTGTGTCAACCGTTTGTGACTGATGGTTTAAGAAATACGCCTGTGATCTATCTTTCCTAAACACTTTTATACCGAGAACGTATCTACTATTATCTATTAATTATCTTGTATCTATGCTATACCGCAAAGTTAATTTGTTTTTAAATAATCTCAATGAAAATTACAGGATTATAAAATTCGTCCAATTTATAAAGAACCCGTATATTATTCCCGTCAACCCTGATATGCAACTAATGATCACACACATTAAGTATCAGGAAATTGAATACTGCTAGTTTAATAAAAGCTAAGATATTCTGTTTATTTTGTGTGTGTGCCGTGCCATATCCAGCGCATACTATTTTATTATTTTATCTCTGGAAAAATGTTTGATCTACTGAAATTTGTCCACTGACACAAAATCATTTATTATTTTTATCAGAGTTGTTTTGACTTCGAAGTATTTTGTATCATAATCACGAAAATAAATCCTTGTGTATTATTTGAATACTTTGAGAATAAAGTTCCAATGCAACCTTATTTTTACCCGACTACGGCGAAGCAAAAAGGAGAGTAATGATTTTGACCGGTATGTATGTATGTAAATATGTATGTATGTTCATCTGTTCCCTCATAACTTCTAAACTCCTTGTCATAATTTGACAAATGAAGTATCGTTAGAAGCGTCTTGATCGTCCGCTGGTTATAGGCTATGTGACGTCACATTAAATTGAATATGGCGGCCTCTAGCGAACATAAAGTCAAGACCTAAAAAAAAAATATTTTAATCATGCCGTGTCGAGTATCAAATGAAAGGGCTTAATTAGCACATTTCATAAATATATAATTATATTGTCAGCTGTCGCTCACGGCTTTGATTGCATGCACCCGATAATTAGGAGTAATTTCTATAAAATCGCACCTCAGATTTGAGCAAAACATTTTTATGTATAAGTTTGGTATATTACCTAGGTACATGTAAAACAATAAAACCTAAACAAAAAAAAAAATAAAGCGGCTCTGCAAATACTTTATCACGAAATTATAACCCCAAAATAATTTATAAAAAAATACCATTCGCATCGCATTTTTTTAAAAGTATGTACTCCTACTAGTCTTACTAACATCGAATGTAGTATGTGAGTTTGTGCGCTGTGCTGTGGTTCCCCTATAGCACAGCATCATGCTGAATGGAAGCCTTCTTGTCACAGTCATGACGTGTAACTGTCGACTATTTCTGTTTTGTGCTCGTGATAATATGTATAACTATTTTGTTTTATTTTTCTGGTTACCTACTGGAGTTAACTATCTTTTTGTATGCACATGTTTCTGTGAAAAGTAGGTAAACGTAGTTTTCTTTCTTTCTTTTCACACCTATTAGAATTTGTAGGTGCAAACCTACAACACTACTTTTGTTTTCAAAAATCTGTAGAATAAAACTCTATTTCATCATGAGGAATTTCAACTAAACTTTTCAGCAATAATACAGTTAGAATATTAAAAGTTTTACTCTAGCTTCATTTGACCTATCTCCACGAGTATCGTTAAATAAGTCTTTAGTGCGCAGTTCAATACGAAGGCATTTTAATTTATGAATTTTATGTCTTTAAGTCATTAATTTATATTGTTCACAGAGAGACGCGGATATCTGCAGCGGCGGCGCTTGCCGGAGGCATGGAGCAATCTGAGCGATCACTAACGGCTTCATTCGCTCTCTTAAACTTAGTACCATCAGGAGTCGAAGGGGAAAATATGTGGAGACAAGTGGGACGTGTGCTCGGCCGTAGCGTGAGACTACATACAATCGTGTGGCCAGGAGGCAGACTAGTAGCTCACGGACAATCTGACGGTGCTCGCACAATATTCCGCATCGTCACGGCACTAGCACCCCCTTTTGTCATGGAAGGAGAGCTCGACGAGGATGGCCAGTGTCTCCGGGGCCTTCTATGTCACCGACCACAAACGTCCGACCGAGATAATCTAACCCTCGCGTTCAATGAATTGGAAAGGGAAAGTGATCAAGATGATTTTTTCTTCCCCACATCTAAACCCGTATTCACTAAAATGGAAACGCATTGTTGTTATGGACTTGCAATGGATCTTCTGGAAAATATAGCTCAAGAACTAGAATTCGATTTTCATTTATATATCGTAGAGGACGGATTATACGGATCTAGGAAACTTATCAAACCATTTCACCGAATATTTGAATATAAAACGGTAGCGAGCGAATATGCCCCGATAAATTACCAGAGTTATCGTTCACAATACCGTAACGGTTACAAATCAGTGGAAGAGGACGCAGAAGAAACGCCATACCTTTTCGATATTGAGCCAGATGAAAGCGTTGAAAAATGGAATGGTATTATTGGGGATTTAGTGTCCGGAGCCGCTCATATGTCATTTGCAGCTCTGAGTGTTTCCGCAGCTAGGGCAGAAGTCATAGACTACAGTCAACCTTACTTTTTCAGTGGCGTGTCAATACTAGCAGCCCCCAATCAAAGACCAGACATACCGCTGCTTGCATTCCTTCTTCCATTTTCACCAGAGCTATGGATCGCAATATTTACGTCTCTAAATGTAACTGCTATAGCTGTGGCCATATACGAATGGCTCTCACCTTTTGGTTTAAATCCTTGGGGACGACAAAGATCAAAGAACTTTAGCATTTCCAGTGCGCTCTGGGTTATGTGGGGACTTTTATGTGGACATTTGGTAGCGTTCAAAGCCCCTAAGAGTTGGCCTAATAAGTTTCTGATAAACGTTTGGGGTGGATTTTCTGTGATATTCGTTGCGAGTTACACTGCCAATATAGCCGCTCTGATTGCGGGATTGTTTTTTCACAATGCGGTTGATGACTACCAAGGTCGAAGTAATGTAAGTAAATTAACGTGAGTGTGGTATACGAGTAAGTTGGGTGTCCGAAGAGTTTCTTATAGTATTAATTAAATTGTAGTGGCTGTCTCTGCGAGTGGGGACGGCCAGGTCGTCGGTGTCTGAGTACTTTGTTCAACGAAATAATCCGCAGCTGGCGCAACAAATGCGTCGTTACGCCCTTCAAGATGTTGAAGAAGGCATTCAGCGACTCAGGTAAGATATTATACAAACCTTTTCTATAGACGAGGGCGGCTATAATAAAGTTTGTGCGTCTGGCTTCTAAATTATAATTTAACTTAACTCAAGTTATAAGTTCAGGCATAAGATACGCATATTATAAAATTACTGAGTTGCTACTTTAAACTTATTACGGTGAAGTATCAAACTTTGTATTTAAAGTTGTTGGATACTATGAAAGTTATCTTTAGATAGATTTTTGAAGAGAGCCAGAAGCAAACCAAATGTCTAAAATTATTGTATAGACACTCTGTTGAATCGTTTGAAAATTAGGAGAATTGGTCACATGTACCTAAACGTCCGCAGCTGGACAGGGGCGAGCGCTATAATGAACGGACAATGGGGAGAATCTACAAATACCACGTTTTCCGTACGAATTGGTATTAGCACACCTCTGAAGGTTATCTCTTAGTCGTCCATGATCAAGTAAAATACCGGTTTTATATTGTAGTTATAATTATTAATATTAAACTATTTATACAGCATATCGACGATGAAGTGACAAGAACTCCTAACTGACATTTTCGCAATTTTACTTTTTTTACGTAGATACTTTAAATAATCGTTTGTAAAGTCTATCTTACGTAAAAAAAGTAAAATTGCAAAAATGTCAGTTAGGAGTTCTTGTCATTTCATCGTCGATATACCAAAAAGGTGTGGTCATATTCAAGGGTGTGGTACACACCATCAAACTGAACCACTTTCTCCATGGGACCAACATTGTTACCACTATAATAATATCAGCCGTCCCATACATTTGGGTCGAGTAGGAATTGAAGTTTTGTATGGGACAGTTCATAATTTTTTCGCAAGGACGATGACCACACCTTTCTGAAACATGCGATACCTTTAGAACGCCGCATACCTACGTACAGTATTGTCTGTCAATATCACACGCGGTCAATTAGATTGTCAATCCTCAACCCTCTATTGTGGGACCAGACCGCAAACATCAATTAATCTGAAATGCATATGAAATAAGCCGCATCAGTTAAGGATTCATTATTAATTCTATTGTAATCCTTCAGAAGTAATTAGCTCAATAAATCGCTTTTAACTCAAAGCGAAACATTAATTTTCATTTAATGAAAGGAATCCGAATATCGATAGCGAACTCGGTAATTTGATTCAAAAAACGCTTTGAATTTTATTATCTCGTAAAATTTTCAAGCCCGCAGGACTCCGATCGCCACTTAATACCTTTTAGTACATTTGTTTTATTGTCAGATTTAGTACCCGCTTTCGTATTTCACCAATTAAGCTATAAACTGTCACCAGTCAAAACAAAGGGTCGCGTTTTAAGACCGGAAAAGCCCCCAACTTTGTCAACTAAGAGCAGAGAGTGGTTGCAAGTGTCACGTGAGGTACTTTGTTGTTAGATATTTTGTACCTTATTCAGACGTCGGATTAAGTTAACATTACTCTGAAAGTATCTGTTTTTATTGTACTTTTTATAGCTATGACAGGCATTATATTTATTATTCCACTCCGAGTTTTAGGGATCCGCCCGCTTACAGGTTAACGCTTTACGTTCATGAGACGGGCGTTTGTTTGCTTTGTAAATATTTCCATTGCCCCTGAAAACGTTATGGGTAGTGTCGGTTTCCAAATCGTTTACCTATAAAAATCTAGAAGTATTTCTCTTTTTTTTGTTGCAGAAATGGTACTTTAGATCTTTTAATAGCTGACTCTCCTGTTTTGGACTATTATCGGGCCACTGACCACGGATGCAAGCTGCAGCGTATTGGTGATCATCCTCTCGCTGAAGATGCGTATGCTATCGGCATGTCGAAAGGATTCCCTTTGAAGGTAGGAACAGTGACATAGATAAATTATAACACAAAGTTAATGTGTCCTAAATTAGGCGCGGTGTGACTAAGCAACGTCTCTGAAGAAATGTAGCGTAGATTTACATGAATCGGAGGAATTTAGGAGCCCTGAGTGGTGTGGGCAACGCCGGATCTTTGCACGAAAGATTGATGGATGACGCACGCGAACTCCTAATGGTGTGATCGATAGTCGGGTGTCATGTAGCTCCAGCTAAACCGATTATACGTCATTTTATCTTGACGTTGTTCAATATACCCCTGAGGATTATCTGAATCAGTGACATAAATCAACGGAAAGAGAGTTTTTGTTTAGAGGCATCATGATACGCTTTGAGATTTTTCCTTTATTTCTGTCGCTTTGTTATACAGAAAAATCGACGCAGATGTGACGCTATTGTTTCCTTTTTTTGTAATCGTTCGGGCGCGGTCCGATTGTTCCGACATTTACAAAATATGTCCACGTGTATAACATTTGCATTTCGCAACACCCGTGACCCGTGTTCGGTTTTAAAAATCACTTTCGTTCTTTTTGTTTCAGGACAGCATATCGGCTGTGATAGCTAAGTATTCATCCAACGGTTACATGGATATTCTAACAGAAAAGTGGTATGGCGGCTTGCCTTGTTTCAAACTCAGCCCAGACTATGGAATCCAACCAAAGCCACTCGGTAAGCTTTACTCTAAAGAGATAGTTTCACTTTCCAAGAACTTTTCAGCTATGCAGACAGAAACCATTATATTTGAAAGTGCCTAATTAGAGAAACAAGCTTTGTTTGTTCGGGTTCATGAATATTTACGTGTCACTTTGTAAAATCAAGTTTCTGTAAAAGATGTTACGAGAATCTTGTTAGTGTCGCGATTTGGGTAGAGCGGTTTGTATTACTATTTTAATGTGTATTCGTAACATTTACGTAGTCGGATGGATCGTCTCAGGCGGAAATTTCATTAGAATTTATCGCCACCCCCACGTTAATCCGACCCCTCACCGTCGCGCTCTGAAGGGAGAGGTATTACCACCAGGCGACCTAAAAGATTAAACATGGGATTTATCGTTTGAAAAAATTGAGCTGACACCAACACTCTGTTTATCTCTTATTTGGGATAAACTCTCGAAGGAGCGATTAAGAGTAAAGTGACACGAGGGAGTTGAGTTATGTTATGAATATTTTTATCGTGCCTTTTTTATGGCAACGTAACTGTTCCGTGATCTTAATTTTTTTTCCTGCCCTAATAATTGTACGCACTTCAAACTTTTTAAAGTAATTTTATTCGGCATAAAATATAGTCCTCTTCACCGTATCCGGCGACAGCGACCCCGACTACTTCTCTTTCCTTTCATGTCGATAGGCAAGCGGCATAAAATAGCAGAATACCAACAGCATTAGGTAAGCTCCATTGTTCGAGCCAAGTGATCTGCTATCTTGGAGTATATCTCAGAAAGCTATAAAACTTCGCGGTTCGCTACGAAGCCTTGGCTACTCAAGTCTTCGTATCTATATTTGATATTGTTAAAGTTTCTACACAAAATTTAACGTAATATCTAAGAATTCTACTTACAATTTTCAACAAAAAGTTAAGAGTGATAAAATGCCTAAAATCCTACAGGAAAAGTATGTTACACAATATATTACAAACATGGGTAACTTTATCGTAATTAATTTAGTAAATGTAACATGTGTTTGACACAGTTCCTTCGTTGTTATTCCACGTTCACTACGCTTGCTTGAGATTTTTGAGATGGATGGCTATATAGGTACTTTGCCTTGAGTTTTAGTACAATAAGTTGTCTGAATTCTGATGTAGCCGATACAGACCGTGCTAAGAGGTACCTATATTCATAAAGAAAAAAATACACTCGAGAGCAATGAATTAGGGTCACATAAGGGATACCTCAAAATCTCGGAAATTAAGAATGCTTACAGTCCATGCACTTGGATTACTTCTTCCGAGGCGTCGAAACTGATACGTAAGAGCAGTTTCTGTGATGAGAAAGCGCTTTCGAAGCATTGTGTTGACCAAGTAACGATCTTCTCGTGCTGTGGTACACCTGGCCCTGCCTGTTCCAGGTCTGCGTAGGTTAGAGCCGGTTTCCTCGTAACGTTGGAGAACTCGTTGTACAGTTGACAGCCCAACAACTGTCCTTGCTGTATTACGCTGACTCCGGCCGATTTCCAACATTGTGAGAATTCTAGTGCATTCTTCAGGTGTAAGCAACATTATAACAGCTTCAATAATGAATATTGAACATCAGAAACGCTGTATAGGTTTTTTATATGACAGAATAGAAACAAAAGCAAAAACAGATGCAGAAAATTCGTAGTTCCATTTACAAAAATCCCATTTTTTTTATTTTGTAATTTTTGATAGCATAACTTTACAATAAATAAGAAGTTTTATTACTTTCGTTTAAGGAACATTTGATTACAATTATTTAATTAAGCTAGCATTCTTAGTTTCCGAGACTTTCAGGTTTCTTTATGTGACCCTAATTCATTGCTCTCGAGTGTACGTAATTACAATCTATGTAATAATAGTAAATTTATGTGTAGGCGTTTCTTTATCTAGAACACAAATAACGTCACATTTGAGATCAATATACTCCATTTTCTCATTATAAAGGATCGATCAATTTAACAAGCCCCCTTGGACATGCTACAAATTGCCAATCTGACAGATTTCGTAATGGAACCCATATATCGTGCCAAGAAAGAAATCAACTTAATATCGAAAGAATTTATCCATAATATATATCAATTCTTTGATACAGATCTGGGAGGAAGAGTGGAGAAAATAAACCTCCTAATGAATTTTGATAAAATCTTTTGACGTTTAAGAGTGCTATCACAATTTTTCTTGTTTGACTCGAGTTTTGATGTCGGATTATGGTTTGACTAAAGGCACAATAGTAAAAAAAATACATGCCCGAGAAAGTTTCATTCGTTCTTTTGGGAGTGTATTAAATAAATATTTCAGTTTGTTTAAATAAATCAGTAAAAACCTTGTTTCTGCAAAGGATGTTTCATAAAATTTTACTTTCGGGCATCTTCCGATGCTTTGTTACATCGAAGATATAATAGTTTATTCATTTTAAAAAATGCCCATGGTACAATTGTATCTTCTACTTTCGTATGCATAAATCAATTTTTATGTTTCATAAAGTAATACACCAAAATTAATTCCGTAAAACAGGGAGTTAATGATAATCTTTCGTCCGAAATTATATTTTTTATCTATGAATATTTAATAGAAATTCAAACAAAAAGTATTTAATAACTAAGGTCACTTTGTCACCTTGCTTGAAAAAAAAAATTACTCTATTTTAAAGTAAAATAATATTTTTAAACAATTGTTGTATGCAATACTATAAATCAATATAAATCTCGGGACGCGCGGTCTTAGTTTCAATCCGCGCCGAGCGCTTCCAGAGGGAGGACGTATCGCTCGTTCGCTGTTGCCGTCACGTGGTCTCGCTCGCCAATTCGTCAAGAATAAAGCGCGACTAACAGTTCTTGATTTAAGTAATTTTTTTTTTTTTAGTTAGTTTCTGATTGTAATGTATATTATAAGTATTTTCCTGTGATATTTCAATGCAAATATTATATCTTGTATTATAGGAAAAAAAAAACATACGTAAATATAGTTGTTGTTTTTCTTTTTCTGATTTATTTATTTATTGTAATCTCCAACTTTAATTTAATTAATTAATTTCAGACATAAGTAGTTCACAATAATGGGGAAAATAGAAGTATATGATTCTCAGCCTAATTTGAATAAATGACTTTTGATTTGTCTTTTTTACTTTCTTTTTATCCAAACTGAAGAAACAACTCACATTGCATTTATATCTATAAATAAGTACTAAAATGTATACCTACCTGCCGAATAAAAACATATACGAGTACTTAAAGAAACTTCGTAAAAAAAAATAGGTACAAAAAGTATTTATATAAGTAGCAAAAAAAGTGTTGGAAGCTGGCAACGCGCAAGTAATGCTTCTGGCATTGCAAGCGTCTATAGGCTGTGATAACTACACACGGACACACCATCAAGCACGCCGCATGCTATTTTGTCACTTTAGTGAGATAAAACAAAAATTAAAAAATGAAGTAAATTTTTATGACCCTGTTGTAACTCAAACCGTTCTTGGTAACATTCATCGGTACAAATAATATTTCATGAACTTAATTTATTAAAAAAAAAAAGTAGCAAAGGCTCTTGTTGGTTTGGTCCTGGCATCCGACGCATAGCGGTTTGCATGTGTGCGTAGCGTACTTCACTAGACGCACACGTGCGCATCCGCCGCCGCGCGCCGTCAAATTTACCTAAAACTGAGCACTTCGATTTTGTAATAGCGCTCTTAAATAGGATCTTGATAATTTCGTTGCTTAATTGACTGTGTAATTTTTCGCTGTACTTTTTGAAAATCGTATTGGAGACCCATTATTTAATTAGCCATTAGTTAACACAGAGTGGCGCCCTGAAACTTTGGTTCAGTGGTTGGTATAAAACGTTACCGTCTCAAAGAAGGTATACGTACCTACCGAACTACCTCCTATTTACTCAAATAACTTGAAATAATGGTTACATAGATAAATCCTTTCATAGCACAAGTACAAAAAAATTCCGAAGTTTGAGAGGGATTTCAAAAGTGTCAAAAGAAAAATCGTTATAAATTAATTTAAAATAGCCATAGGCAAGTACTTGAAAACTGGGAAGTTATATTTAATTTATGGAGTACAATAAAATGCCTCTGAAAAAGAACATTTTCCTGAAGATCACTTTGAAAACATTCGACTTTGACGAAATTAATATGAAAGTAACAGTGATAGACTGTCTGATTAAATTATAATTCCGAGCGAAACTTTTGCCGTCTTTGTGCTTCATTAAATAAGAAACAGTTTTTAGGGGTCCGAAGAACAAACAATCGTAATAAAATTAATGTTTGATATTTACTTATAGCTGGTAGTTTATTTATTTTGTTTTACTTCAGTCGGAAAAGGGTAAACTAAATAAGTACACGAAAGTTTACTTGAAACATCGTAAGGAAACCGGCATGTCCTAGAACCAAAAATTCGAAGACATGTGACATCTACGAACCCGCAACGGGCCCGCGTGGTGGATTACACTTCCTCTCACCACCGAGAGGAAACCTGTGTCCCAGCAGTGGGAACGTTATAGGCTGATTATGCAAACTAAATACACCAATCAATTTTCTTAGAAGAACTTCGTGAACTTCGTAGTACTTATTTAGTTTTGCAATAACTTAAAATTATCGTTTGAATAATTCTAAAGGTGAAAGAAAGAGGTCCTGCCAACACCGCCCGCTTGACTTTATGCGATTAACTATTAATTTATGAAGTTGAAACTATCGTGGTTTATCGACTATGAAAATTGGTCAATGAAACTGAATCTGACAGTTCTCTTTCTTAAATATTTGTGTGAATATTATCATGGTATGGTATTTTAGAGTAAAGTGAGGTATACATACTAATCAGCCTGTATGTATAGGTAACATAATTATAAGTGTGACCAGCGGGGTAATTGCGTAACACACTATCATTAGCAATTGGTTTCATTGTGACAGTTCAACAGCATTCCCTGCGTTATTTACGTTGTGTAGCAGACACATTTTTCGAGCATATGAAGCAATGGATTGGTAATATCCTTCAAAATTATTCAGATTGGGATTGATCGTGTGTTACGCAATTAGGGTGCTGACCTATGTTATCAGTATTATTTATAATTGATTGGTTTTATGTAGCAACCCGAGTCTGGTTTTGTGCCCGGTTGATGGCAATCGGCTCGCTCTCTATTACATGAGACGTAAACATAACAAACAAAGTAGACAGTCCCTTTGTAAGGCACTGGGCACGGAGGCACGTGCCATTGTGTGTTCCGACACGTCTTCATTAAATTAGTTGTTTAGTTTGTAAAAATTTGCTAGCATTATATGGATTATGTATACTTGTATGTGATAGTCCGAAATAAATAAATATTATTATTATAACTGGCGAACTGTGGCTGTACTAGCTATAGATACACTTCTGCCTAACCCTTCAGGAAAACAGGCGTGCTGTTATGATTTGTTTATTTTTCTTTGTTGTAGCAGTATTAATTCAATAATAAAAGATAATTTTTGTTCGAAGGTGTGGCAGCTGTCGCTGGGGTGTTCATTCTACTGGGAGTCGGGATGATCGTGGGCTGTCTTATATTGATCCTAGAGCATTTGTTTTATAAATACACCCTGCCCGTTCTCCGACACAAACCCAAAGGAACGGTATGGAGAAGTAGAAATATCATGTTTTTTAGTCAGGTGAGTTATTATTTTTAATATTTATTTATATTACATAAAGATGTACGTACGCAAAATACGCGCATTGACGTGGAGTTGCGGATTACCTATTACCTATTTTGTCGACGAATCGTACATTGTTGAAAGGTTCTGTCGTTGAAAAAATCATAAACGAAACGTTCTGTTGGCGGCTCATTCGGCGGTGAAACGTTTGTCGGAGTTATGTTTCAGAATCACCTAAAGATGTGGTTTAGCTATGCTCATCAAGGTGTAATTGAAGTAACTCAATTGGCAGTTGATACCTCAATTATTTTTTTATATACACAGAAAATAGCCAGTTGTTATTATTTAGTTTCATAAATAATTGTCAAGTGTGGGTATTTGTAATTTGCGTGTCGTAGATTATTCTATCAAAATTATTTTCTGGTAAAAAATAAGTAGGTATTAAAAATGAGTGAAATCGATTCCACCCTTGATTCTCGGTTCTCGGTTTTGTATTAGTTCAATTTGAGAAGTTCTCTACCTCGAGGGTTTTTCGATCGGATCAAATATGTACTCGTATTTTCAAACGTTTGGTTTACTCAAAAGTCGCTTTGCTGAAAAATTCTCAAAATATCGAAAAATGCAACGAGAGAAAAGCTAGTTTTATTTCAGGAAGATCTTAAATCAGGAAGATCAGGAAGATCTAAAAGAGTCGGCAGAACTGACTTTTTTGCTTATAAACTAAGCTGATATTTTTAATAGCATTCAAAAAAGTAATAGCAACAAAGCACAAAGTCGCGACCGGACATTATAACTAACTAGAATGCAGTAGGTATTAATAATTATATGAAAATTAAATGAGAAAATGGCCTCAATACTACTCCAAGTATTAGTATTGGCCTCAAAACAAATACTTCTTCAAATATTAATTGAATAACTGTTTGACTTACCTAAGTACCTACCTACAAAATAAATCTCAATTATCTATACGAAACATAGAACTGAAACTGTTTCTTACATGAGGCTCATTTTATTCCAAGAACTTACTGTAATAATGTGGGTAGCTGTGTGAAATAAATAATTAGTTAGCCTTTTCTGTGAAACTTGAGCACAGACAACTCCATTACGTTTTGGGTATAACGTTGTTAAGTACGTAAAATGGTTGTTATAACGTTGCTGTTAATGTTACAACCTAAAATAATCCTCTTAACTAAACTGTAGGTAATATGTAGAGTTGTGTAAGTCAAAGACTATCGTATCATCGTAAGTTCGCAGGCGGCGTCGGCCACACTTTGAGGGTACTTTGTTTGCCCTACTCAACCGTGAAGCCAACATGGCTTCTTCTAGGATTACGACGACCGCGCCACTGATCAGAACGGCTTTTAACACTGAACGAGCGCTTCTCTTTGCCGCATTGTTTTCTGAGTCGCGTCTTCTTACACCTATTGTTGTCTGCGTTTCATTGTCTTTTTTTTCAAACTCATGCGATGTATGTCGATCTTTTGTTACAGAAACTGTACAGATTTATAAACTGCGTGGAACTGGTTTCTCCTCATCATGCGGCTCGAGAACTAGTCAATACTATACGTCAAGGACATTTTACTTCCCTTTTCCAGAAAAGTGTCAAAAGGGTAATTGCTTTTTAACTTATACACTGTGAAATTATAATTTAAGTTGGTCAGATTACGATAGGAATGAACGTTTGTTTCAGAAGGAACACGAACAGCGTAGACGTCGAAAAAGTAAAGCACAACTCTATGAAATGATTCAGGCGATTAGAAGGTAAGAATTAGTTTCATATTGAATTTTTAAATCCTAATATCGACATTTCTCACTAAAAAAACTGTTGTTTCCATCAGGGTCCAGCAACGCGATCACTCATTAGGTTCCATAAAAGAACAAGAACCAGTAGAAACTGAAACTGAAGCATCTGAAGAAGTAACAGAGTGTAAGTTTTTATCTCCGTCCCCCGACGTGTCCAATCGTTCGCCGCGATCAGGGCCAGGTCGATCACCTAGACAGCTGCGGTCACCGAGAGGCCGAAGAAAAAGATGTAGTCTAGCTGGTCTCAACGTAAGAAGATTTAGCACCGACTCGGTCCTTAACTCAGACTCAGTCTCTAATATCTATGAACGCACAAGTCATAATATAGGAAGAAGACTCAGTCGAGACGTCCTGAACAGTTCCCCTCCCGATATCAACACTCGTCTCCGGACACCCTCGCCGATGGTCCGGCGAGCGGAAGGATCCTCCACTCGGTCTTATCAAGATGTGTCAGATAGATCTGACAACTATCTTAGCACAGACTGTCCTACCTCACGAGCCAGCGTCGAGATTTTAGTTTCTCAAGACGATTCAGACTTACCACCAGCACCACCATACCCGAGGGTAGCTCCGGTGGGAGGAAGGTCAGAATTGTCATTATTATCAGAAGAGGAACTAATACGATTATGGCGCAGCTCGGAACGAGAGATGAGGGAAGCATTGTTGGGAGCACTTCAAGAAAAGAGGGCTAATTTAGATCCTAAACAAGATCCGGGATGAACGGAAGGCTATAATCCGCATTTGGAAAGGAATAGGTCTGTTCAGAATCACTTTTCATCTCTCATTGCCGCTCGGCGAGGGAGCGATAAGGAGTATCGACCAGAATACGCCCGTAGTGGTTGAGTTAGTGCCTTTTTACATTGTTTGATGCGGACACGTCTCACAGGCGTTAGTTAGTGAATCGGTGTTCATTTCAGTGTCTTGATATTATTATTACATTTGGAAGGCTGCCTTACTTTACATTTAATTGCTTCTTCAATATTGGATCTGCGTCAAACAATTTAAATAATGGTACTCGGTAAGTAAGTTAAGTATGGAGATGTTGACGTCCAGTAAATTGATATAAGCTTTTTATTAGGCGTAAAATTATGTATGAGTAAATCCGTAGAATTGATATTAATGATCGTAAATGTTATATATTATATGTGGAAGAATATTAATTAGCTATGACCAGATAATTTAAAGTGCTTTAACCTATAGTATAGATCGTGATAGATATTTCGTTCTATGACTTATTGTATTTAGTAAAAGTTAGAGTTATAAATTAAAGCATTTCAAATATCAATTTTATTTAGTCATTGGAAATGTATTCATGGGAGTTGAATGAAATCACAATACTAGAATTGTGAATAAAACCAATTAGTATATAAATTAATGTTCCTAATTTTACTGTAGCTAACTAATTAAAATGAAGACACTATGATGGAATTCAAAGCAAATGAGACTTTATTGCTGTATTAAGCATAAAGAAATACTTTTTTTAATGAAGCAAATTGGACGGCGTGTGAGTAATTAATTTGGTAAGCGGAATATAAGAAATCAGTAATGGATGATAAAGGATAGTATGGTCTAAAAATAAGTAGGTACCTACATGATACGAATAGAATCGCGATTGATGATCGAAATTCCTCTGTTCATATGATTTGACGAGTTTATAAAAGATAAGAACAAGCTTATCAACCTTCTTTTATGTCATATCCCGCTCCTATGTCATATATTTCCCCGATCCTAATATCAATTTATGAAATGTCTTTCATTTATCGGCATGTAATTTGATTGATTCGGATTTTTGTTCGATCCATCTTTTAGCGGCAACGTAATGCATTAGCGCAGTTTGATAAATGATTATAGAAAATTAACATGGTCTCTTTAGAGCCGATACTTTCCGAACAAGCTTTGTAAAGCGATTGGGGAAAATAAGCGAAGCGAACGATGTGGGTAGCCATTATCGTGGCCGAGTAGGGCTTTGCGGTTTCCTTGTACCCTGTTTAAATACTATCTAATTTGTTTAAAGCATCCCCTTACGTAATCAATGTTAACTATACCTTACTCTCTAAATTAATTAATAATGAAACTATATATTTATAGTTAGGATTTTAATCAAATGAATGAAATACTGCCAAACATCGGATTAGGTGTTAATATTAGAATTCACTTCTTCCTAGAGTTGCACCCTTGTAGCCTTTAGTTTAGAATTTTCTCTCTCTATTATACCCACACATATTCGTATGTGTATTATATTTATCCTGTCCTTTATCTTATATCTTTCATTAATATTCCCTACTTGGTAAGTCTAACAAATTATACTGGAAAGAATAAGCAATATTTTCCGAATAGATTTTTATACCTCCTTACTCCAGGGTAACGTTGAACTTCTGATTAATTTTTCGGTTATTTTAGTATTTTTTTCCTTATGTGTACAAATACCCGTAGGTGGGTAGCCACTGAATGGATCATCCACCCCAAAATATAAAGTGTCACAAGTATTAATAAAATTCACCTACATTTCAAGCACAATTTCTACGTTGTGAATATTTTGCGGCTGGGTTTAACGCGCCACGTAGAACAATTTGACCAGCTATTTAAACACGCGGTATTTCATGATATACTACTATTTATCCATCCCTGTTAAATTCTGTTAACAGCCACATTATGTCACTAACAGCTGTAATTACCTCAAACTCATTGATTCAAATTTGTAAGAAAATTAACAAAATTCGTTACAAAATAACTTTGAATCGGATGTTTATTAAATTGACATCATTATCAATTTATCACAGTTACACTTGTGATACTATCGTCGTCTACCGCCATGACGTTAGCATCCTACTGTACTGCCAACTGCACAAATCACTCACGGCTTTTCTGACTTTAGGCCAACTCCTGTCTGTATCTCTATATCGTCCATCCCTATATATATTTTATCTCACTTTCATTCTCCTTTACTAACATTCGATAAAACAACGAAATATTAATTTGCAGATAATTTACCACCTATTCCAATTTCCAATTTCGGACCAACATAATTCTTTGAAATAAATTAATGGATTAAATCTATTGGATGTGAGTCATCTAGTGATATATGAAGTCTTATGCATTTCTCTCTCTAAATAGTAGGTAATGTGTAACGTAAAAGTAACAATATAATATTGTTTTTAAGTAGTAGGTATGATAATATTTTGTAAAAAGTCGGAGGGGTATGCTCTATCAAATTCTTTAATTAGGTACAAGCAAAATTGATATACGCAAATGAGTAGTCTTAGCGGATATATAAGTTGATTAAAAGTTTATTATTTTATTCGTAGTCATGATGTCCTTTATTTGAATGATATGCCTTTTTATTGCTTGAATATTAGGTACATTTAATTGTGGAAAAAAAATAACAGAGAACATCAGAGTCTTATTACTTTTATCTACACCCATGCTATAAATCCTCTATAAAAGTTTCTGAAACAGTTAGCTTATTTCCAACATTAAAACAACCAGTGTAACCATAATATCATCCAAATAAGTGTTATAATGTTGTACCTACTAAATTTCACTATGCAACTCGTTTTCAAAAAAAGAACATCGTCATGCACGCGCGTTTCACTACCACAGCGCCGTAATTAAAAAAAAATGAACTTATAGGTTATTCGAATTCACCTCGTATCTCGCAGGCCGCCATTTTTGTTTGATATTAGTATTGTAAAAAACTGTTTTAGAACCTCTTATAGAGGATATCATCATATCATGGGTAGTAGATAAAGTCTTGTATGCAACTGTACATAATTGGGTATTAAAACACTCATGTGATAATATTACCACACTCGGCTTCGCCTTGTATGATAAACCCACATTCGTGTTTTAATACCCTTTATTATACAACAGTTGCATAAATAACTATTATAGCGATCATTCGCAACGTTTTAACCCACGTTTGCACAGACGTAAAAATAGCGCGGCGGGATTTTATCGCGTATTGGATTGTCAATTCTCGGTATTGAGCCAAGCGTTGAGAATGCAACAGAGTGCATCCCTGCGCGTCAAATATACACACTGTTATACACAGTACAATATACACAGTGTGCGAAATAAAATCGCCCGTGCGTACCTTGGCTTAAGCTGTCAAAGCCAATATTTTGTTTTTATTTAATTTATTTGTCATGTTTATTACATTATGATTACAATATTAGGCAAAAGCTTATTAGTTGAGATCGTTAAACATAATTAGATAGCTACAAATTGATTACTTTGTTTTTTTTTTATTGATCTGATAAAGGTTTTATCGTTTAGGCTTAGAGTTAAGGTGGTGATTGACTTGTGTATTAGGTATATATGGTATTTATATAAAAGGTGTATGCTTTTTTCATTGTAAAATATCTATTTATCCATTTATGCAACGTAAAAATGTTAAGAATTTTCCAAAAAATAATTTCCATTAATTTAAACATTGTGATTATTTAGGCTTTCCGACTCGCCTCTTGAAATTACTTACCTATCAAGTAAGATGTCCCCTTGTCTAAAAATTGAGAAATTATAGTTGCAAAAGTGATTATGTTAGTCATTCTGAAAAGCCATAGCTATAAAAATATGACATCTGCGTCATACCAGACATCACAACTCAAAGTCGTTGGATTGTTTAAGCTGTCTGATATGTCAAACGTGTTGACGTCAGACCGCTTTGACGCGCGTCACTTTGATGCGCATCTGTCGAGACTCCACTTGCACTGCACTAGTTAGAAAATAATATTTGACCTCAGAAAAAGATAGTGCGATGGTATGAGAATAGAGTACATTTTTAACCGAATCTTTTTCCGATCTTCGTATGTTTTGTTCCATACTTTTAGACTTTTGGCGTGGTATATACTTACAAACAAACAGTGGCATTTTGGAATAATTTTGACAGTGGTCTGTTTTAAGAGAATAAGCAATAATACCTACTCCGCGTATCTCGGGATAAGCTAAATTGTCTTGGAAGCTACCAATTTAATCAAAACAAAGCGAAAGGAATGGAAAAAGTAACGACTCCATTTTCCTTCTTTGCAAAATGGGGGACAAAATGAATGATAATATTTAACATAAAAATCACCACTATTATTGTCTGAAATTATGTCCCGAGACGAGAAATAATATCACAATCCAAGTATAAAGAATTGTAGGGAGGCATCCGGGTGATTTTCAATTTAAACCCAGTAATTCCCGGCTAAACGAACAGAAAGCTTCTTGAAGCGAACAAAATTAAATAACTTGAGGCAGTCACCACCTTTATTTTATTTTTTGTACTTAATTATAAAGACGAGACGCCAATTTAATATTAGACATTAAATTGAATAGTTATCCAATATTTTATCTGTATATTATTGTAAATATATGAATGACTTAATAGGTATTACCTACAATTAATATTAATGTGTACTTTGGGCAGATATTCGTTAATAGGACAGTGATGACAAAATATATTAAGAACTGTAAGAAAGTTATTGAAACACTTTTGCTCATGTGTAATCTATTCATGCGTGATTATTCAACTATTAGGAATTGATAATTAAAACCGTAGTAAGGACATAAATTGTGTAGATGTATGTGAATGTTCTTAAAAGAGCATGTTTACAAAAATTCTTAAAGTATATTGGTAGAGTATAAGAAAAAGATTGCTGTCCTATTAATACATAAAATGATGATTATATACTTAGTTGAGAAAAAATAAAATATTTGTGCCAACATTGTTTGTTTTATTTGAATACCGACGACAGGTTTTTTATCCTTCCAATTAGAATACCGGAGCCGATAGAAAAACCACGAAAACAGTTCGTGACGTAGGTACCTACTGGTGAACCACATCTTTCTCTTTGTATCCGTGATTATGCAAGAATGATCTGTTTCAACATGATTTTTATGTGTGTATCTACAGGGGGATGTCGCTGTAAGCCCACACAACATGGTAGCTCTCCGTCCGATCAGGACCAGGCCCGTGCCGGACGGCGCGTATGTGTTCCACGCGCGCCTCAAAGAGATGTCAGCATAAAGGAAGGGGCCCGCCAGGGCCGAAGCCTGCCGGGGTAGCGGGATCGTCCGAAAGGGTTACCGCTGCCCCGGAACATAAAGGGCTAAGGAAGGAACACGGGTGGGTTTTAGTCAGTAAGAGTCTGACACTCCCTTCCGCTCCACCCAGAGCGGGAGGAGTCATTAGATGATTTCCCATCCAAAAAAAAAAAGAAAAAGCTCACACAACATAATAAATAAATCGCGTTCACGATACTCCAGGGGAAAGGAAACGTCAATAGACATAATTAATAACTAGGACTAGATACACTACCTATATATTATTATGTGCAGAAGTTACTAGGTAGTCGATTAACACGAATTTAGTCGCCGGAATCGGGCGAGTCGTCACTTTTAAATAATGTTTTTTTTTCTATAGGCGACACGCACGAGTTGGCACATTTTGAATTTAATGCAATGAAGTTAAAAAAAAGTACGAGTCTTATAATATTTAATTTTTATCACTTCTGTGCGCTAGTGTCCTTTTTTCTTAACTTTTTTAAAAGCAACTTAGAATCGATTTAATTGATTAGCATGCTAATAATATAATATAATTAATAAATGCATTTATTATAAGTACATTGATAGCGATGATAAAAAATATAATGATTTGCATTGTATTTTTTATTACTTTGTTATCAACCATGCAAGATTACTTTCTGAATATACCTAAAAGATTGTAAAATAATTCATTTATGCATCTATTGAAATATTGAAGGGCATTTGTTTAATCGAACCTCTGATAATTCCCATTTGGCACTCCTAAAAATATTGTTGAACACTCCAATATAATGATTCTTTTTGTGAACTTCAAATAATTTCTATTTAAGGGACCTAGAAATACTAATAGCCAAGTAATAGTGACCAACTTGGCTTACCGCTGGCTTCTTTCGCTCGGCTCACGCGCTTTTGATCACAGTTCTAACCTAACCCATTTGGACAGGGTGCCCTAGCTTAGTTACTACGACCAAGTCAGCTCGTGCGTGGTTGGTCACAGATCCAACCTTACCTAACCCGTTCGTTTGGGGTACCCGAGCTTTGTTACTGGGACCAACTGTGAGAAATGGACAGAATGTTAAAAAGAGACTCAATTATTTAAAAAAAAGTATGCATCTTTACAAGTACAACGAGTTATAAGAGGTCCATTAATTTAAAAAATGTCCATCATAAGAAGTTCAAAAAGTATTTCCCATATTGAAGCCACCTGTATCATCGATGCAATAAACAAAATGAATGAATGCATTACAAATAAAAATGTCGCAACCGGTATTGCAAAGCAACGCTGTATTATACATTTTAGTTTAGTCGTCTCTAAGCCTTAGTCGACTTCTGAGCACAAGTGGGGACAAATGCAAGATTAGACAAAAAAAAATATCATTATGAAAATCCTTTTGGTGATAGTAGCATTATGTTCTATACAAATTGTGACATCGACTTTCTGTTATTGGAACACTGGCTGCCCATATAAATATTTCTCGAATAAAACCCCTTATAACTCAGTTAGGGGTGATATACGGGATTCTCTAGTCAAGCTAACTGGTAAGTGAAAACCTTTTAATTTCGTCGTCGTCTGCCTAGCCTTTTCCCAACTACGTTGGGGTCGACTTCCAGTCTAGCCGGATGCAGCTGAATACCAGTATTTGACATGGAGCGACTGCCTATCTGACCTCCACAACCCAGTTACTGGGTAATACGATACCCCTTGGAAAGACTGGTTGTAAAATTTTCGGGCATCTGACGACCCGTAACGACTGAAACCTTTAAAACAAACCAAAAAAACCTTGAAAACCTTTTAATTTCTTACATTAAAAGCCTGTAAGTCTGACAACCAGTCCCACCAAGGGGTATCTTGTCGGGGTACCTAACTGGGTTGTGGACTTACATGTAGCGACTGCTAATAAAGATAGGCCATCCCTCAATGGGAAAAAATACTGTTATTCAGATACGTCCGGTTAGACTGGAAGTCAACTCCATCATAGTAGGGAAAATGTTAGGCAGATGATGGTAGTATCATAGAACATATTCGCCCGCAACTCTATATTGAGGCCGGCTTCACCTAAGAAGCGGGGGGGAGGGGGGTTGCGGGGTTGCGGGAGGTAATTGCCTAATAGTTGTCATCTATTTATTAATTAGCTAAATAACCTTGAACTTTAAAAAGTCACAAATACGTGTGACGTTGGCGTAAACATAACAAACCTAACTACAAAAAACAAACTTGATTTGGTAACTACTAAAAATCTAAAACGAAGTGCGTGTTATTTTTAGTTGCAATAATATACAAAGTGATTCGTGATTTCAGAGTTGGTCCCAATAGTGAAAGTTGTTCAGTTCGATGGTCCAAAGCACCTCTTAAAGTTTGTAAGGTTAATTTTTTAACACCTTATATATTTCTATCTTCTTTAAAAATTAATAACCTATCAGACTATGACATACGAGTAGGACTATGATTAATAAAACTAAAAAAAAATACTCCTAACAAGTACTTGGCTAGTGTTTTTTCAGATACCTAATACATTATTTATGTGAATAAATTTAGTCCATTGCGCATCTGATTTACACACTAGGGTTCCATACCTAACTCAGTAAGTTAATAATTTAACTTAATGAATAAAAATTATGATTATTTTAAAGTATCGTAACTTAATATCCGGATGAAAATAGTACCTATCAATTCTCTAAAAAATATTTTGTTTTTTTGAGTAACGGAGGTCGGGAGGAATATCTATCTTAGCCTCTTTTAAAAATGACCTGTGAACCCTTATCATGTGATTTTTTTTTAATCAGTAGGTAGTTCTAGTACCATTTTTTTTATTGTGACCGATATACATGAATGAACATCAAAACTTCTTATAATCATAATATGAGTTCCGTATTATAATTCAATAATTTGCATTCCATCTCGCCTAATCAGTTATCTACTTTAGTGAAATGTATTCTAAGTTGATTTTTGAGTGAACATTATTTTGTAACAAAAAGGTCCTAATAAGTTTATGGTTGCAATGCAATTTGAACTTTGTTAAGTATGACATTTAGTTTGTTGTTCCGTAAGTTGAAAATTATCTCAAATTCGTATATTCAAATATAGACAGGATAGCTTACGGGCTAAATTTTTAGACAATCAAAGTAGTTACAAATGAGTTATGTTATTTCAATAAGATTATGTAGCAACACGACCTACCTGACAATACAATCAACCCTGTTACCTTTTTAGTAGGTACTTAGAAAGCAACGTGAGAGTTTTATTTTTGGTAAGCTATCGAATACGGATCATAACAAATTTGGTTGTTCCAAAATAGTACATTACGATACGTGTGATTTACGAGTTAGTAGTCCATTATTGCACGGCGTGTAATTAGCGCCCGAGCGTAGCGGGGGTGCTAAACGCCGTGCAATAATAGACACTGAAGTCACACGTATCGTATACTATTTCATAGCTTGTGTGACCTAAAGCCGCACTTAGGTCACGCTTTTCTGTGTGAAAATGGACCACTTAAGTCACAGAAAAGCGTGACTTAAGTGCGGGTGGTCACAGCGCTGTAAAGGCAGTGTTGTAAAGGCAGTGTTGTAAAGGCAGTGCTGTAAAGGCAGTGCTGTAAAGGCAGTGCTGTAAAGGTAGTGCTGTAATGGGTTTTTTTCAAAAATCGTATCTATTACCTTTATTTTTAAATCCTATTCTTGACATAAAATTGTATGATTACTTTTGCCCAGGTTGTGAGCCAGTCAGCATTTGGGGACTAGTTAGACATGGCCAAAGGAATCCTGGAACAGAGTTTGGAAAGCACATGAAAGCCGCCTTAGTCATAAAAGATTACGTCGTAACTAGTTACGAGAAAGGCAATTGCTCGCTTTGCGCTCAAGATGTCGAAAATTTGAGTAAATGGCAAGTTAATAATGAGATGTTCGATAAACCTTTCCAACTTACCAAAGAGGGCTATCAGGAATCTGAAGCTATTGGACGAAGACTGAAACAAGCTTTCCCAAAATTATTGGCAAAACTCGACAAAAATGATTATGAATTCCGCCCAGCGGCTGGTGCTTGGATGGCTGATAGTGCCAAGGCCTTCGTTGATGGTCTCTTCGATAGCCAACTGACTGTACAACCACCAAGGACTGATTATGACATATTAGCCGTGAGTGTTATTTTAGTCATTTTAAAGCACCGACATACCTTTCAATTATATGGAACCCATTTTGTATTACATTATGGAACTGATAGTGATCCGTACTAGTACTAGCACTGCTGAGGTACCACTTTTACAACAATTAGATAATATGTTTTTTTTATTTTTCAGCCTTATGACACGTGCAAATTATATATCGATGCGAAGAACAACCCAAAAACCTATGAGGAATCGGTTAAGTTTCTGAGCTCCTCCGAATATCTTGCTGTAAGATTTGCAACCATTTTTTTGTAGGACAAGTTTATACATAGTTCTGTAGAAGAGTAATTTAATTATTTGTTGTTTGTTTTCAGTCAAAGGACAGGATCCAAAGACGCCTTGGTATCGATTATCCTCTATCAGATACAAATATTACGGCTTTATACGACTTGTGCCGATACACTTCATCGGGACTTAGTGGTAAAATCAGTCCTTGGTGCGCGCTGTTTACGACTGAGGACTTAAAAGTTATGGAGTATATAGCTGACTTGAGGCACTACTACAGAAGTGGTTACGGAACACCTATAAATGAGCTATTTGGCCAGATTTCTTTGACCGACTTACTTAAAAGTTTTCAGGATGTAAAAACTGGAAAAGGGAAAAAGATCACAACATATGTTACTCATGCTACTATGATGGACATGGTGTATACTGCCCTGAAATTATTCAAAGACGATGCCCCCTTAACTAGCTCACGGAGAAACCCCAATCGGAAATGGAGAAGTAGCCAACTAGCAGTATTTTCCTCCAATCTAATGGTCGTCCTAAACAAGTTAGTATTAGTTGAAGTTTTATTTCTCTATCACGGTCGCAGCGAGGAAAAGTTACTTTATTTTGAGACCCTTCAACGTCATTGATTGTTGATTCGTTTAGAAAGTTTTAAGTGCAGCTTGCGCTATCATTTATACGTACGCAAACGTTTTGATCCTTAACACAATTAAACATAGTTGCGTAATAATTACTGAATTATCTTCAGTTAACAAGACAGTCAGTTTAGTTTTACGCTGATCTTAGTTAGGTGTGAACTTTGAAACTTAGTTTTAACTACAGCGTTGACATAAGTTCTTAGATACAACTTAATTATCATTGTCATTGTTATTATCCCACATTTGGGATAATATTGGGGAGGGCTGGCCTTTTTTTACAAGCTTTTTTTTATTATTTAACTTGCACTGTTCGTATGTTTGTTTGCTAGTCAACATTTTCAAACCATTTTTCGACCATGTTTTCAAATTTTGCATAGGTACACCTTTAGTTTTGGTGCACTCAATATTGTAATAATTTCAATATGGCCGCCGCTCTAAGATGTCGGATTATATTTTTTGTCAACACCTGTATTTTGGGTATCAAATGAAAGGGCTTGAAGAGTAGAAAACAAATAAAGTTAATAGGTATCATCACCTTAAATTCAATATGGCCGCCACTCCAAGACGGCGGATTACATTTTTCTGTTCAACTCCCTAAATAACGTTAATAATGTCAATGATGTAAATAGATAAATAAAAAATGGTCAAAATAAAAGATGTTAATAATAAATCTTTGACTAAAATGTAACACGAAAATACTTAAAAAAACAAGCTTTTATTTAAAATAAAAACGTAACCAAAAAGAAAAATAATAAAGCGAACTAAAAAGAAAAAAAATAGAAAGTGACATTTTTCATACTTAAGGTGTATCGTTGAACGTTAACAGCCTTATCTCCGATATACCCTGTGTATGAAAAATATCACTTTTTTAATTTTAGTTCGCGTTGTTATTTTTTATGTTACGATTTTATTTAAATAAAAGATAGTTTAAAAAAAAACATTTTACTAGCCCAAAAAATTAGCATTGCCATCTAACGTGGTAATCCTGCCATCCTTTTGGGCACATAATTATCCTATTGACAGCGATGCGGACGAATTTTTTGATGCCCAATGAGCTCCTATCTTTTTCTGTTATTTTTTATCATTCTGTACAGACGCCAGCACATCAAGCTGCTACAATCTGTCACATTTCTTTAATAGATTTTCAACTTTATCACCAAAGTATAAGGTTCAAAGTTGATTAGGAAAATTTGACAGTGTCGGGTAGCTTGATGTGCTGGAGTCTGTACTTGTACATGTTAGTTAATATTCTTATTCTATAACTTATTTTTTGACTACTGTTACAGGTGCAACAAGGAAGCCGAGGACTATAACGTTGTTTTTTACTTGAACGAAGAACCATTACAGTCAATTTGCAAAGAAGGAGTATGTACTTGGAAAGAATTTGAAGACAAGCTGTCGCCATTCTTGAATACAAATACCGATTTTTGTGGATAGTTATTTATTTTAACAAATACCGTACTTCAAAGTTATGCAAATATAGAAAGATAATTTTATACATTCCCAAAATTATTTATATTTGAATAAGTCAGATTTATGTCTGTTTTATTTGCTATTTAAGAGCGATTATGTAAACATCTTAAGCATAAATATCAATAAATAATATTTATTTTTATATTATGGTGAATGAATTAGTTAGATGTTATTAGTTAATATACAATTAATTTATTTCTAAGCATTACCATGACTGTAGAATTCTTAGAAAGACAATATTTTTGATGAAAAAGGTTGTGTTAATAAATCTATTAAAAGTGTTCCGTTTTTCTATTTTGAACCAAACGCAAAACGATTTTTAATATCACTGCTGAGCATGAGGTCCTGGGTTCGATTCCCGGGTCGGGCAAAGTCTTATCGGGCTTTTCCACCTGGAATTTCTAAGTAGCAGTCCGGAGTCTGGATTTGTGCCCGGTTGATGGCAATAGGCTTGCCCCTGTCACATGGGATAAACATAACTGGCGTAATGTGGCTGTTCTATAAGTTGACACATCTTTGCCTAACCCTTCGGGAAATAGAGGCGTCATGTTATAAATTACTAGCTTCTGCCCGCGACTTCGTCCGCGTGAAATTTCACCCTCCCCCCCATTCACCCTCTTAGGGGTGGAATTTCGAAAAACCCTTTCTTAGTGCACCCCTAGACCTCATAAGGAACCTACATGCCAAGTTTGGAATCTCTAGACCCAGCGGTTTGGGCTGTGCGTTGATATGTCAGTCAGTCAGTTCTCCTTTTATATATATAGATTAATGTTACCCTTAATTATGAGAGACTTGAAAAAGCCTAAGTAAAAAGTCATAATTCGAGGTTTGGCTCTCGCGTATTTCCTCCTCCAATATTGGACCAATTTAAAAGATATTTCATAAACAGAATATGGAGGATATATACTGTGTCCCTATGTTTTTCATTTTTCATTAATAGTCTGTTGTTAAATTTGTACACTAGGCCTCTGTTGACAGCGGTTTAAATCGGAATTTTTTGAGGATTCTAGTGCTTACAAAAAGGAAAATATAGGGATATACAAGTAGGTAATATTTATTATAATATTCTGTAAAAAATCATTCCTTTATGGCCATTATAACCAGAAAGAAAACAGGCGAGAGCGTTTGTATGTAGAAAAGACCATCCGCATTACCTCTTAACAGAGTACATTCGAAAAGTTGGCAACTTCAAGAATAGCTGAAAAATATTTCGCTGATTTTATGAATTAAAATATTGTGTGCATTAAAATATTGCTTATGAATTGCAATAACTTATTTCGTGGCACTGAATATTTAGTTATAGTATCTAAAAAGTCCTGCATCTAGCGGACCTTGGTTCTCCTGCGGATATCTTCATTTCTTCTTCACATACATCATAATTCATCATTTCATTTCTGATACCTACAATAACGCAGGGAAACTCCAACTATCGCCCTCTCCATTGCCCTTTGGGTGACTTTTAGGCTTCTAATAAGGCTCACTGTGAGCGACCACGTTTTCAACGTGGTCAAAGACTTTTGTCTTGAGTCACTGCGGTATGTGGGATGAGAAGATATTGCATATCTTCCCGAACGCTGCCCAGCCGAGTCGGATTCGACGATTGACCTCTTTCTCGAAGTTAGACCTACCTAACTGGACAAATTCTCCTAGGTAAACATACTCCACAACTTCGAGATGACCACAGAACCGGTCAAAGTGGAGGTGCTTGGGGGAGGCCTATCTCCAGCAGACGTCTTCCGACTGAGATGATGATTTGAAAAAATATTTGGAAGGTTTGTAAGTACTTATTTTACCCTTAAAACTAAATATACTAACTAAATATTTAGTAAACTTTCAAAATGCACACACATTCTGAAAGTTTACTAAATATTTAGTTAAACTGTTTTGTAGCGGTTTCCTAACGTCTTTGGCTTCGTTATATTTTTCCTCACTTCTATTTTGCATTGTAGGTTTATAATAATAAACTAAATTGTGATCTAACCCATATTCACTTCTTTGCCTTTTATTGGAATTACGGTCTTATTAATTCCATTTCTTTTAAATACAAATAATTATTCAAAAGTTTTCGCGCGCTTGATATTATATCAAATTCATTGACATATGTAACCATGACGTTAATGCGTCAAACTGTCGAATTGTAGACAATCAGTTAGTTTTCCGTTCGTAATCATGTCTATGGTCACAATTATTCGGTGCGTAGACAGATATTCTCATTTGACGATTCAATGTATTGGCCAATTTGTTGGATGACTTCATTATAATGGCAACATTTAGATTTCTATTGAAGTTAAAGCACATTTTTGTTATAGAACTTTTATGGAGCGTTTATGAATACGGAATTTTATCGAAGGTTTTATAGTTTTATTCAGCATTTTAACTTACTTATTCGTAGATTTTAAACCTTCTATAAGCTGTTTTTATGAATAAAGACTGGACGTTTTCAATGTCAATAGTGTTGGCTTGGTTATATGTCAATCATATGGTTATCTTAGATTGTTATTGGAATACTGGGTTCAATCATTACAAATATTTTTCAAGTAAAACTCCATATGAAATTGTTAGAGGCGACATAAGGGACTCGATCGTCAAACAAAAAGGTAAGTCGAGTTTCATTTGATGATTGTGCTGGCAGTTATATCTTTCCACCTTGTCTCACCAGATTATTATTAAAAAACAATAAATACTATGTTGTAGTGTAGTTTTATTATATACTAGCTGCACCCCGCGGTTTCACTCGCGTAAATGTCGATCCCGTGGGAATATCGGGGTAAAAAATTGCCTAGATGTTAATTCAGGGTGTCAGCTACCTCCAAACAAAATTTTAACAAAATTGGTCCAGCCGTTTGAGCGTGAAGAAGTAACAAACATATAAGTAAACACACACACACTCACAAACTTTCGCCTTTACAATATTAGTGTGGTATGGCAGCAATAACTACTAGTCATAATTAACATTATAATTACATTTTATGGCGAATTAATTAATTCATAATGATGAATAAGCAATTCATCTCTAAGCAGCTGTCATGGTTATAATATTGCGCCTTAATTTGTTTTTAGGAAACCGGTATTACCGTTTAAATTAATTGAGTATACTGGGCCGTATTACGAACTATTAATGCCATCTTGATTCCAGTCTAAAAAAAGGAACGGTCATGTATAGCTCCAACTCTTTCTCACACTTTTTAGCTGGTCGTGAATCTTAGCAAGAAAATTTAATAGTAAACCCGGTTTTGGGTGGTTAAATTCTGTCATGAACTTTAGAAGAAGAAGATTAAACACATGAAAATACATTTTTTCCTATACCTATTAATTTATTTATTTATATAAAATACATTAAACACTACAAAACATATAATGAGCTAACTTTATTGAATTTTGGATGGTCACATAAGTACCTACTGTCACACAGGGATGATCAGAAAGTGCTCTACAAAGCTATAATAATAATAATAATAAGTTTATTCATCAAAAAGTAAAAATACAATGTGACGGATTCGGTGAGCCACAAACTAAGCATCGCTTGTATCTTGTGGCTCAGGAGTGCAATTATACAATGTTAATGATTTTGACAGTTTGAGGACGATAGTTACAAAAAAAAACATCAGTACATCCAAAACACTGTCGATTTCAAAACCCTTTTTCATTGCGTGCACTAAAAGATAATCGTAGGTATTGTAAAGCTATTTTAATGAATAGTTTCCTGGAAATCAATATTTTGTTATTAATTAAGAGAAAACGTACTAAGTAGGTACTTTCTGACAAGCGCGGGGTCGCGCGTCTCACGCTTTTTGCCTACAAAATACAGGTCTACTGGCATAATGTCCCCTTAACGGCCGGTGTGGTTCGGTACCTACCTTATTTTTAATTAAACTTATTGATTCTTTAACTTTTATTGATATAAATTACAGCCAGAAATGTGGTGGTGGTTCAGACGAGGACGAATTGAGAATGATTGATTTTTATTCAATTCATTAAAAACCTGTACGATTTTATTTCCGTCAAAGATATACAAGTTGTTTGATACTATATAATTAGTGTTACATTCTAGCTTACTAAGAGGTTAAGTGTCATAGATGAGTGTAGTGTGTTTTAATAGTGTTATTTATGTGGCTACCTGGTGTAATTAATAAATCATTAATCTTGAACGTCCGTAAATAAATCAGAATGAAGGTTTTAATCTTTATACCGATGCTCGTTAGCTTCTTCATTAAAAATGTTATGCCCATAGACTGCTTTTGGAGTACTGAATGCAAGTACAAATACTTTTCAAGTAAAACTTCTTATGAATATGTTAGAGGTGACATAAGGGACTCGATCGTAAAATCAGAAGGTAAGTTAACTCCCAAGAATCCTCCTACAATCAATTTCATTAAGGGATAAAAAACACTTTGATTATAAAAAACCGTAGTAAAGTAGAATACTGTGTGACTATCTCTTGCGCTTGCTGATCATGAGGTCCTGGGGTCGACTCCCAGGTTGGACAAAATGTTTAGATTTGTGACTGGTTGATGGCAATAGGCTCGCCCCCTATTACATGGGACTTAGACATAACTGGCGGAATATGAGTGCACCTCTGCCTAATCCTTCGGGAGTATGGGCGAGATCTTATGTCTTTGCAATAAGTGTGATGTTTGTAAGAGGCTTCATTTGTCTTATCACTTCCCTTACCAAAATATATTCATGATTTAAAATAAAAAATAGCACATTTTTTATTAGAATGCGAGCCAATCAGTGTTTGGACCATAATGAGGCATGGAAAAAAGAATCCAGGAACAAAATTCTTAAAAGAAATAAAGGAGGTTCTTAATTTTAAAGAGCATATTATAACAAGTTATGACAACGGGAACAGCTCACTATGCGCTCAAGATGTAGATAACTTTAAAGAATGGAAAATTGATAGTAGTTTTGTTGATGAGCCGAATAAAATTATGAACGAAGGTTATCAGGAAATGGTTGGTATTGGTAGCAGGTTGAAAGAGGCTCTACCTGAGATATTTAATAACCTTCATAATGATGAGTATTCTTTTCGTCCAACATTTGGTCCTCGTGGCGAAGTCTCAGCAGAAGCTTTAATTGAAGGACTTGGCTATAAAGACTTGTTTATAGAGAAAGCTGAAACAAACGTTAGCATCGCGAATGTAAGTACCAGATTAATTTCAGGTTTCTACATTGTTATGTATATCTTGAAGGCAGATTGTATGATTCATCATTATACATACGGCGCCGTTCGTTGCATACTGTCGCCGAAATGTATAATGCCTAAGACAAATTGATAATGCTAATCTAACCTAAACCTAAATTATCTTGCCCACTGTCTGATACTTAACGGTTGACACAATTGATATTCGTTATTTATATCCATGGATATGAATTGAGTAAACTTATAAAGACCCATCAAAATTATGAAAACACTAACACATTCCAACTTATGGGCGAATAAAAAAGCAAATAAATATTAATGAGTTATTATGTAGTTAAATGATAAAAAATATAGATAATGGAGAAAAAATATAATAGCATTAACAAAAAGTATGTTTTAAGCAAAACTTAATTAACTATGACTAAAAACAAACTTTTAGGAATAACCATGTATGAAGTCAAACATATTCCTCCACCACTTAGTAGTTTTATGAACTTCGAGCTCGGTCCCCGATGTTCGCTCGTAAATAATAGATACCTAACTATTTAGCTTATGGGTTTCGTAGTAATTGAATCATTTTACTTCCTAATGTATATTATGTCAATTATTTAGTCGATTATTATGGTACACGGTAACTCTCCAAGTTCTCGGCGTTCTAAGACATACCGGTTTCCTCCCATGATTCCTTCACCGTTTTGAGTACAACTAAAAAATTTATAATTACTGAAATAGGTATTTGCGTACCTACAACCTACAGAAAATTAATTAAAAACTTCTTTGCAGCCCTACGGAGCATGTCGAACATATCTAAAAGAAGTTTATAGCAATCCAGAAACTTACAAAATTTCACTTCAATATACGAAAACGCCAGAATACCTAAATGTAAGAACTTATTTTTATTTCCATACATCTTTATATTGTTTGTATTACCTACCTACTTAAGATTTCTTTACACTTTTTGTTTAGATGAAAGACAGAATTGAAAAGAAGTTAGGACTCAGTTTTTCTTTGACAACCAAAAACATAATAGGAATCTACGATTTGTGTCGATACACTTCGGATGGGATCACTAATAAGTTCAGTCCGTGGTGCACCGTGTTCTCTGAAGAGGACCTGAAGATAATGGAATACGTTGGAGATTTAGAACATTACTACAGAAGCGGTTATGGAGCATCAAAATATAGCAGCACATTAGGCCAGATCACGTTGGCAGATCTATTCATAAACTTAGAACAAGCCAAGGATATGGTAGGCAAGAAAACTACCGTATACTTCACCCATTCTTCGATGATGGACATGATCGCGGTTGGTCTCAATCATTACAAGGACGCAAGCCCACTTACGGTTGCTCATAGGGACTTAAATAGAAAATGGAGATCTACATTTATATCTACTTTTGGCGTGAATTTGATTGCAGTTCTGAACAGGTTTGTAATATAGCGATCATATATTTTTATCTTAAAAAAAATATCATCGTAGCAAGCAATTAGCGCTGGCGCCGCTTTTAAAATAAACACACAAAGATTACCATCTTTGTTTATTTGTTTAAAAATTATAATAATCTATATTTTTGTCAACATACGTCCGATTTATAATACCGAATCGAAGTGAAATGAATACAAAGCTTTAATATTTTTTTTCTGTCCATTTCAGATGCAGAACTGATGAAATATATGACCACCACATCTCGTTCTATCGGAATGAGAGACCGCTTTTAGAACTGTGCACGGGAGGAGTCTGTTCGTGGCAAGAATTCGAGGACATATTCAAACCGTTCCTTAATGCAACTACAGATATCTGTGAATTAGATCAGTAAGATTAAAAATAAACATTGTACCTACTTCATAACTCTTTTTACTTAAACTCTTCTAAATACGTATGTAATAATTCTTTATTCTTGTGGTAACTAAGTCGAAATTTACATGTTCCTTTGTACATTGTTAATTTTATGGCTTTGGATAAAATTAAGACTATGTGTATTCCGAACCGGTCCAAGTGGAGGTGCTTGGGGGAGGCCCATGTCCAGCGACCAGCAGTGGGCGTCTTTCGGCTGAAATGATGATGTGTGTTCACGATATACTGTTTTTATTGTTGCCCCATTAAAAAGAAGTGACAGAATTGGCTAAATTAAATGATGTAGTGTTTAATTGATTATTTAGGTGTTTATCATGTCAACGTTAATTGCGTTTTCGGTCACACGGAAGTAGCGCACGACCATAGACATTGACATTAAAATAAACTCCTTCCTCAATAAAGCAAAAAACGAACTCACTATAAAATCCTCTCTGATGCCTACAAATACATATCTATAAATATTTTCGTGAATATTTAAAATCAAATTATCTTATTATCTTACTTATCTTTATTTAAAAACTTAATTACAATTATATTCATACATAGGTTTTGAAGTAAGCACATAAGTTATGAAACTCTTAAATTGTGTTTATTTATCGTACGAGACTCAATGTCGAGTGTAGTGTCTACGTAGTGTACTATTTCTAAAACATTTATGTTCTTTTTGTGATTATCAATATGAAGTTTTTATTAACGACAGTGCTAGTTTGGTATTACGTAAAATATGTGTTGACCTTAGAATGCTATTGGAATACTGAGTGCAAATACAAATATTTTGGAAGTAAAACTCCATATGAAATTGTTAGACGCGATATAAGGGATTCTGTCGTAAAACCGGAAGGTAAGTTGGGTTTCATTCGAAGATTGTTCTGACATATTTTGCCACCTTTATTTCTGGGGAATATTTCTTTAAGTGGAGCGAGTTCTATGGATATAAGAAAGAAGGTTGCTTCCATGAAAGTTTGGTATAATTTTATAGACATTTTAAAATATGGGTGTTCCTATTTTGAATGTTTATAAATTCCAATGACAGAATTTAGCATCATAATACCCTCTTTGTTTACTTAGATAAATCTAATCTAAATATTTTTATACGAGTATGTGTCCATATTTTTAAACTGCGTGTTAATTCTTGTATAGGATGCGAAGCAGCCAGTGTCTGGGCCATTATGAGGCATGGAAAGAGAACTCCTAGTCAGAAGTTCGCACAAGACATAAAAGATATTCTCAAATATAAAGATTTTATTGTATCAAGTTATGAAATTGGAAACGGTTCAATGTGTGCGCAAGATATTGAGAATATCAAAAATTGGAAAGTTGATATGGCCATTTTGGATAAACCATATGAAATCTCAATTGAAGGGCATCAAGAGTCGTTGCGTATTGGCAGCAGGATAAAGGAAACATTTCCAGAGTTACTAGAGGATCTTCAAGAGAAAGATTACTTATTTCTTCCAGGTTTTGGTCATCATTTGAAAGAGAGCGCTAGAGCCTTCGTTGAAGGGCTTAACAACAATAACTTGGTTATAGAAAATGATACGAATGATTACCAGATCGTAGCAGTAAGTTAAAGTTAGTGTTATACGATTAATCTGTTAAATATGTCAATTGCGATAATTTGTATGTATTTACAATTTTATATTTTCAGCCCTATTCAACATGTGGAAAATATCAAGTAGAAGTGAGACGCAATTCTGATGTTTATCGCCAAGAAGTTGAATATAAGAAAACTCCAGACTATTTAAATGTGAGTTCTTATTTTTTTATGTGTACTTATACGAGTATGTAGTATGACTAAACGCCTCAAAGTAATACAGGAACTCCTACAACACTGGTTTATCTTACCACCCGAGTTGATTGTTGATTGATTAATGTACGAGTAATATGATGGATTGTACATTCTAATGTGTAACATTGTCTGAAATAAAGATTGATTTGTTTTTTTTTATATTTTTTTGTCTCACTGGTTTCTTTTCATACAGAGTAGTTACCATGCTTGCTTGATTTGCGTGTTCGCGTCTTCGATCAACATATTGTTGATCGAAGGTTCGCGTTCATAATGTTAGATTTGTTAGTTCAGCTGATCTAATGTGTCAATCCAGTATGTGTGCGTGTGTGTCATTAGTTATACTTTCAGGTGGCATCAGGTGGAATCACAGCTCACTTCACCTAAGTCTTCACTGACTTCCTTCACCATCAATCAATGAAAACACCAAAATGCTTTGATTTTCAGATGAAAAAACGGGTCGAAAGAAAATTAGGCCTCAACTTTACTTTCTCAAACGAAAACATCACGGCTGTGTACGATTTATGTCGCTATACCTGGGACGGGATCAACAACACACCTAGTCCGTGGTGTGCTGTATTCTCAGTTGAAGACCTGCAAGTACTTGAATACATTGACGACCTGAGACATTACTATAGAAATAGTTACGGAGTATCGCAGTATAGCAAATTGTTTGGTCAGATTCCTTTAGCTGATTTGCTAAGAAACTTCGAACAAGCCAAGAAGGGAAAAGGCAAGAAAATCGTGTCATACTTCACTCATGCCACAATGATGGATATGATATTAGTCGCGCTCGATCTTTATAAGGACGAGAACCCACTTAAGGGAGCATATAGAGATATATATAGAAAAATGAGGACTACATTTTTATCAACGTTCGCTAGTAACTTGATTGCTGTTTTAAACAGGTATGTTGTAAGGAAAATAAGTGAAACCTAAGCTTGTTATTAATTAATCGCCGGGTAATTGGCGTACTGACAGGTCTTCTAAGTTGACCCTCACGTTATCCTGTTAGGTTCTTATGTATCGTGTTTTTAAATGCTGTTCTACAATGTAGGTACTTATTGAGTAATTATGAGTTTGCTTTGTTGGTGCAACGGAAAACAAGGTCATTCAATGACTAGACTGACAGCAGCAGCAGTATTACACAGTCACACCATCAGGGTTGAACAAAAACAGTGAAACTGTCTTTATGATATTTTTATTTTTTTCTTCAGCCTATATTGTGTCCCACTGCTGGGCAAAGGCCTTCCCTGTTTCCTTCCAAACCTTCCTGTCTTGAGCGATCTCTGGCCATATTGGCCCTGCAAACCTCGTCAGACCGTCACTCCACCTTCGCCGCGGTTTACCTCGACAGCGATGACCTCCTTCAGGCGTGCAGTGAGTGACGATCTTTGCCCGACGCGCGACGTGTCCGGCTCACTCTCACAATAAAAAAAAACAATACCAGCCCCACTGCAGAGAAAAGGCCTTTTCTCATACAGAAAATACACGAGCATTGGTGACTTTTGCTCAAGACTGGTTGCCGATTTCAGACTTAAAGTCCGACCGCGGCAGATTTGCCAAAGATGTAAACAACAATGGTCGCTCGAAATTGAATAAAATCGATAAACAAGAGTTTTTATTTTAAATAATGTTAGTTTTCGTCTAAATCTCCGAGCTAACTAGACGAACAGGGACGTGTTTATAGTAGACCTTGATTTTATGAAAAAAAAAATTGCTCTAGAGGCATTATTCAGGAAGAAAAAAGGGGAATACATTTGTCTGGAGAATCGCACGCCTTGTTCCCTCTTAACTATAAGTGCAGATTTCGTCACGATGTTTTTCCTTCACCGATGTTAGTAATGTCCAAGATAAATTCAGAACCAATGTACCATGGCTATACTACTTACTAAGCGTTATTTACATTATTAATGTATTTCTACTTTCAGGTGCAGTAGAAATGGAGAAGACGACTATGATTATGAAGTTGCATTTTATTGGAATGAAAAGCCATTATTAGATCTGTGCAAGAAAGGAGTATGTTCGTGGCAGGAGTTCGAGGACACATTCAAACCTTTCTTGAATGTAACAACAGCCATCTGCGAATTTAAATGGACGAATGTAGATAAATAAGTTACTTGATAATATTGTATTACGATCTTCCTGTGATTTTAAAGTGTAGATTTCTTTATGGTATACAGTGTGTATCAAAAATGCATGGTCTTATTTAAGGGTGTGGTACAGACCACCAAACTAAACAACTTTCTCCATAGAACCAACAACGTAATCCCAAAAAAATAATCAGCTGTCCCATACAAAACTTCAATACCTACCCATATCAATATTTGACACAAATGTATAGGACAGCTTATTTCGCGATTACGATGTGGGTCCCATTGAGAAAGTTGATCATTTTTTCTGATACACGCTGCATAACAGTAATAAATATAAGTTAAAACTGTAGGAAATATTACAAAGTCTTACAGCTCGAATAAGTGCTAACAACGGCATCAAATTTTGATAGACAGCAATGTAGTGGACACTCGGAAGCAGCTGTGACATTCGGACACTAAGACACTAAAATACAGCACTTCGGAAGCCTTATACAAAGTAAGAGGTTCTGTTGCCAAATTATTTGATCAAATTGTTTCATTTCATTTAAAACATAAAGCCGTGTACGGATGAACGAACAAAAACATGATGAACACGAACATCGAACACTTTGTTCGCACGTGCGTACCACTAACGAACATAACACTGTGTTCGTCAAAAATGTTCGTGGCGATCCAATATGTTCGTGTTCACCATGTTTTGTTCGTTCGTGCGTACACGGCTTTAGATAACTTCACGCCTGTATTCCCCGAATGCATGCACCAATAGTATACACACACTTTGCCAGTTACAGTGGCCTCCAAAAGTTATTTGACATTTTTCCACATGAGCTTTGACACACCACATTATGATTTAAAATTCTAGTGAACCAAATTTTTGAATAGCTATAACGTTTTTATTTACCTACTAATTCAACTACATTTGACTTATCATTAAAAAATAATCAAGTAATCGCTTAGGAGTTCTTTTTTTTTTTCTAATCATAATGTTGCATCACAGCTGAAGTGGAAATATGTCAGCTAACTTTTGGAGGCCATTGTATATTTAAGTCCCATGTGAGAGGGGGCGAGTTAAGTAAAACCGCACTCAATATTATAACATTACTAGCTTCTGCCCGCGACTTCGTCCGCGTGAAATTTCACCCTCCCCCCATTCACCCTCTTAGGGGTGGAATTTCGAAAAACCCTTTCTTAGTGGATACCTACTGTCATTAGATAATTTCCCATCCATAAAAAAAAAGAAAAAAAAAATTGAATACCTACTCTTCACAAAGAACACACCCTCCAAATTTCATGTGTCTTGGACAAGCGGTTTAGGCTGTGCGTTGATATTTTAGTCAGTCAGGACTTTGATCCTCATCATGAACCAGCAAATGAAAAGAATATTCCACAATATTAGTTCTTTAATATAATCGCACTGTAGAAGCCGTAAATTGATGCATTCTAAGAAATGCACTTAATTTTACCAAGCATTTGACTCGTACATTCTACGAAATCGTAATAACTTAAGTTTGTTTAAGCACTTAGCGCGGCCTCGCCTAACGAATCCCGGGAGCGTGGGGTTGAATATCATCTCAGCGGATTGGGTTGTCGGCATGAGTCCCATACGTGCGCACAACATAAACACAGAGAAAACTGAACACTTTTCTTGTGTCGATAAGGCACAATTTTGTCCACCATGTAAATAATATACAGTACATCGTCTTTAAAATTTTGGCAAATTAATTCGCTTAACATATTTGAAAAAGTTAAGGAAGAGCGTGGATTTATTTACAAACATGGCACGTCTTTTTTAGCATCACGATAATATGATATATTTTATGGGCTTAATTTCATTTGGTCCGCTTTAGGGTCCTTTATTAGATCATGCGGAGAGATTTCATGATGGAAATGACTTCCTTTCATTAAGATTTAACTCGGCTATTTCATTTTAGATATCTTAAAAACTTTCACTGTAAAAGTCAGTTTCTATCTAGAATGTAGTTCATGGACATTTAGGTAGGTTTTCTGTCTGATTATCTTAAAGTTACCATTGGATGTTCAAGGATTGAATTTATGTTCTAGTACCAGCTGCAATCAGTAGAGCAGTGATGGCCCAGTGGTACCTGACGGCCCCGCTTTACGAATTGTACGTTGTGGGTTCCAACCAGGGCAGACGGTTTACTTTCTGTAATTAATTTCATCATCTCTGCTCTCAAAAGGACGGTAAAGGAAAACATCGTGAGGCAACCGGCATGTCCTAGAACCAAAAAAAATCGAAGACATGTGACATCTACGAACCCGCACTGGGCTCGCGTGAGGATTACGGCCCATTCCCTCTCACAGAGAGGAGGCCTGTGTCCCAGCAGAGGAACGTTATAGGCTGATTATGCTATAAAATGTATATACTCCAGTCATGTAGACGCATGTAAACGATAAAGATCGCTGCACTGCATGTAATAAATAGCGGTACTACGTTAGCTTGACACTCAGAAGTACCGTGATAATTTGTTGCCTTAATAGACTCGTAGCGTACCACATACTGGTAGGAAGGATGGAAGGACGAGATAGTAAAAGAGTTTACACCTAGGCTACATTCGGGGGTTCCCTTTCCACTATCTGTAAAATAAACAGAAATGATAACAATTTAATAAAATGTTTGTCGCATAAAATAATTGTCGATGTTACCATTCCACATGACGAGAACCTCGTGAAAGCTGAGAAAGAGAAACAAATTACATAGTTCGACTTAACACACGAGGTGGTTGACATGTGGAATGAGAGCTCGAATGTAATTGTGCCGTTTGTCGCTTAGACCAATGGCCTGGTAGCCGAAAGCCTCAATTAACATCTCTCGAGGCCCTCGTTAGGCGGTTGGATCAAGGGCCTGATTCAGAAGGCAGTACTCCTCGATACGGCTCGCATCGTGAGGAGGCTCCTGTCTCTGGAGCCCTAACCACCTGTAGCATGGACCCTGTTCCCGATAGTGATGAAACATAATTTTTTAATATTTTAAAATGTTTTAATTCATGTCTTTTATAAAAATATTTAATAACCTATCTGTATGTATATATTAATAATAAAGCTGAATAGTGTTTTTGTTTGATCGAGCTAATCTCTGGAACTAACAGATTTGAAAACATTTTTTTTCATTCGATAGCCCAATTCTCGAGAAAGCTTTAATATCACGCTAGGACTATTAGGAGCCGAGCAAAAAGAAAAAAGGTAAGAATGAACGCTAAGCGAAAACGAAGTAAAATCGGCGTGGGTCGGACAACAAGAAATTTCACGCGGACGTAGTCACGGTATATGAAAATAAATATACGAAGTCATAATAAAATATCATAGAGATAATATAGTGCAAAATCAGTAAACCATTCTCTATATTCCCTATTCCCTAGCACGAACGCGCGACGTAATTTTAATGTAAATTCGAACGATTTTTGAATCGGGAATATATTCTATAGCATTGTGGTTTAAACCACAGGCAATTGAAATCACCCATAGATATCTAAGTTAATATTATGTGAGGAACGAGTATTGTTAATTTTAAAATCCGATTTTACGTTACGTTTATCCGCGCGATCGTGCTAGGTCCCTACATGTTTGAGACATAAATAGTCCTCCAGACCGTATTTCGGCCATGACGGCCAATCTCAATGGAGACTAACCTTTGGCGTGGGAGATATTATAGGGCACAAGTGTGTGCGCAGACACAGATGCACTCTCTCTTCCCTCACTCTCATAGTCCGATGGGACGGTCCGCAATCCGACACGACCTGAGAGAGATCAGGCGCAGGACCAACGGCTTACCGTGCTTCCTGAAACACGGGGGTATCATACCGCCCACTTCCAAACTCCGAGTTGTTACTAAGAAATTTCTAATGGAAAAACCCAATAACACTTTGCCCGACCTGGGAATCGAACCTAGGATCCCACTCTCAGTGGTCTTGTTAGCAAACAAGGAGACCAATGGGGCTGTTAAACGGGGCGTTTGAGACATACGGACATGAAATTACAACATTAACAAACCTTAGTGTGTGTGTACCATTCCTACGATCCGGCAATCGTTTTATCTACAAATATGCTCGTAACATCCTCAAGTGATGGCTGAAGGCTTCAAAATCTAAGATGTCATTCACATTCGAGATTATTTCACAAAATATTGCTACACTTACGAAAGAAGATATGATTTACATAAAATTTAAAGGTCGCTCGTCCGGTTGACCTTTGGAAATTCTTTATCTTTAATCGGCACATGTAAGTTATCGGACAAGGTCGCATTAATTCAATAAACTCTTCTAGTTTTTTTAGGCATTTGTTCTTTTTGTAATTGTGTACATTGAAAAGTACGTGTATCCATATATCTGGCTATCCTCTGTATGAACTTGATGAACTAAGTGTTAGGTACGCTTTTTTTTTTGTTTTCCTATGCAGTCTTCAATAACGGACAATGACACGAAATCGATAAAACCTTGTTATAAATAAATTTTATTTTGATTTAAGTGCATATAAATAAAATTCATTTTGTTAAAACTCTTTAAAATAAATCCTCTACCTCGATAGTAGGTAATAAAAAAGATACACTCCCGGAGAGTCCATAAAAAAAAGAATATCTTAAGGGTTCAATACAATAAAGGTGAAAATGAAAAGTTTATGACGCGATTCACTTTTCTTTTTAAGTTATAGGGCAACAAGATTGTACTAAAATGGAAATGTGTAAAAGAACTATCAATAAATTAAAAGAAAACAGTTATATAAAGAAAGGGAAAGATATTGCAAAGAACTGAACATCTAAAGCTAACAGGCTAACGAGATAATTATTATTATTGAAATACAGAACCCCATTGGTAGTGGAAAATAAAGTGGCTTTCGCTGGTTCACTCATAAGCGGCCCTTCCACGTGGTCTTGAAAGGCCCTTGACTGAAGTGCTGCGTCGGCAACTTTGGTTCTGCCATCAACTTCAATACTCCGTACACTGTCCTAAGGAATGTAAACAATCAGCTTATCTATAGTCTTTCAGTCAAGATTGTTAAGATATACCTTTCGTTAGATTTGGGGTTCTTCGAAAATATATCGGGTAGTAAAGTGCCTACATATCGAAATTTTCTTCAGATTTATAGGTACCTACCGCGTATCTTATTTACGCGTTGTCTAATAGGATAAAGGAAAATGAGAAAATGTTTCAGTAAACAAAGACATAAATAACATTTACAAAAACCGATAGAAATCTAAAAGTGAAGCACGAAACAGAAAATCCAATTATTAGATTGATATATATATACAGAGTGGCAGGGACATCGTTGTGCAAACTGTAACCATGAATTCAGCACTTGATTCTGTACCCCCTGGCGTAGAAATTTGAGGTTTGTTATCATAAAAAAAAAACAGTGGCACTCCAGGAGTGCCGACAGAAGTGAAAACAAAACACAAACAGAATACTTTGCCATCACTCACTGACATATCGGATATAGATTAAAACCGGGTAGGTACATCCCGAGGACAGCCGAACACATCCGAAGCGGTGTCATTTACTGTAACAGTGGCGCGAATTCACTGGTTTTTTCCATTTGTGCTCACTAGTTCCTTTAGTAGTTCCTTAGAAGGAACTACTGAGAATTTTTGGATCAGTAGTTCCTTTGCAAAAGCTAAAGGAACTACTGAGTTCCTTTAGCAGTTCCTTCAAAAAATGCCCAACGCACCTAATGAAGTTTTCACTTCAAAAATTGTTCAGAATCATGTTCTGAATCCATGGTATCAGGTTTCTATATATCTATACTATGCCTAGTCGATCCATGTAAAATGAAAATACAGATAGATTATTTGACAGTATTACATTGATAGGTAATATATTTTCAATCCACTTAGGTATCTTAGAAAAATAAACCAGTGAATCAAAGCTATCCGTCTCAGAGAAAAGCAAGCCCGCGTACCATCTATGCATCAAGTAGTAATTGTTCGCCACTTTAAAAGACATTCATTTAAGTGGGACTCCTTTATTCTCCACAGGATATCGGATTCTGTTGTTGTGTGTGTTTTTTCTTTAACTATTGGTATCTTGTATATAGCCAGATGTATTTAATCTAACCTCAAATAATTCCCATTTTGCGCGTCTAAAAATATTATTGAATACTCTGATAAAGTGAATGCGCCAGTTATTGTGACCCTCAAGTATTTCGTATTTTGGGGTCCTATAAATACGAAACAGGAAAGTAACTGCGACCAACTTCGATGTAGCGCTCGCAGGCTGATGTCGCGGCACCGCTCGCTTCACTCGCGCGTGGTTTCCCGCAGTTCTATCTTAACCTTACCCGTTTTATTGGGTTACCCAAGTTCAGTTACTGCGTCCAACTGTAAGAAAAGGCCAGAAAGTTAAAAAGAGGCTCATTTATTAAAACATGTTTTCATCATTAGAAGCCCAAAAAGTTGAAGAGGTTCATTAATTTAAAAAAAACGTATATCAATAGAATGTCAATAAGTTATAAGAGAAACAGTTAAATATTTCCCCTTTTATATAATTTTTCAATCGGCAGATAATGTTTATTCGTGGAATAAAATTGACGTCTGACAGATTCAGATGGAAGAACTGTCAAGAAATTCAAAATGATTCCTCGGATAAAATTATCTGGCTTTGGAAAAATCAGCCCGTAGTGTAACAACTATGGAATATAGAATTAAGTGTAAATCATGACCAGCAAAGTCTTCCTATAAACTAATAACGATATACTGTACTGTACTGTATAATTTATAACCTACAGCCCATTTTGGCTGTCACCATATATATTATGATTATGGCAATCCTTTGACTAGTCTTGATCTAAGATCAGTAGTGAACGTCTACTACGTCATGAAATAGTTCAAGGGTAACTTAGTTAAGTTTAATACTCTGTAAGGCCCTTTGTACAGACGCCAGCACATCAACCTACCCGAAACTGACAAATTTTCCCAATCAACTTTGAACCTTATTCTTTAGCGGTAAAGTTGAAAATCTATTAAAGAAATTTGACAGATTGTAGTAGCTTGATGTGCTGGCGTCTGTACATACACGTTTTTCATCTCGTAAAAAACTACGGTTTATTACGGTGTGAAGGCACGGTCGTCAGTGTTGTATGGATCACTATGGAAGCTTGTTGACGGACACCTTTTTTCTACGGCGCGTTTTATACACCGTACCGTAAAGAAACCGTCCCGTGTACAAAGGGCCTTAGCCTATCCACTTTAATCAAAGCGTTAGAAACCTCTCTTTTAAATTATTGGTAGTTTGATTTCAACGCTACAAGGTTCTTTTTCCGCATGGCCAAAATCGGAACTAACGCCGTCATCTTCTTTTGTCAATACAATTTTTGTGACAATTTCACGAATGTTTGTCAATGGAATTACAGTCCGGCCATCGAGAGAGTGCGTTCCTGTCCCAACACCGGTCAGTGCGACAATTCTGGTAGCTAATAATGATCAAAATCGCATAACACGTATTCGTTTGTATGAAACTGACAGGTGTCAAGATCGCATTCTCTCGTCGTCGGCCGTACTGTAATATGTACAATTTGCCAACAAAGCCCGTGTCAATGTCATTCAAACGCCAAAATATCCTTTTAGCACTCTAGATCATGGACTTATATAAGTCCATGCTCTAGAAGTCTAGATGGATAGATAGATACCTAAAACATTTTTTTTTGTATTGCAACACATAATAGGTAACAAGAAGGCCAACACTCAAAAGCATAATTAAATTATAAACACTAATTAACGAAATAAGTATAAATTAAAAAAATAAGGTATGCGTCTCAAGGTTGCACCAAATAGGAGTCCAGCTCAACATGTGTCAGACAAATACCTGACGCTGATATTCTGCTGGATATCTGCAGTGACATACGGACGTCGAGTAGACGAAATAAATAGGCAAATTATTTGTGGGAGAAGTGTTACGTGCTGAGTGAAATGGTGTAAGTTTACACATAATTTAAGTTATTTAATGTACAGATAATATATGATTACATATACGTAGGTATAATGGTATAATTGTGTATAAAATAAACGCTTTGACTTCCTTAAAATAGGTATACTACTAGACACTCGTTTGATTTTGTAGTATAACAGACCTAAGGACACAGATGGAAGAAAGTTTCATTAACTTTCACAGGACCTACCTTGCCTATTATGTCAACACTTCAATCAAAATAGGCAAATTCATAATCACCCATTCAGTACCAGTACTTCGGCTAACCCTGTGGTTGAAACAGTCGTGACAATATATACGTATAGGTACGTGGCGTCAAAGAAGGCTTTATCTTAACGTTTGGCCGCTGTCCAAAGCAGAGCACGTGATGGGGCATGGATTGTGCGCACACAGCGATGGACACGTCGGCTAAATGTCACGTCTTCCACACATAATGACCTTGGGCTTTAAGACAATGTGGTGATGCTGTTAAGACAATATGGTGCTCTCAAATAAACAGGGTCTTGATTTCTTGAAGGACTTAACTAAGCTCTTATGAGTAATTCTAATTCTGAAGATAGTTCTGTTATGTGTGCCTAATTAAAAAAAAAAGAACAAGAATCTCATAAGAATTTTCAAAACTTTTTAGAATTAAACGAAACATACCTAGTGGGATATATAGTAGTTTATCATTTATTGTTTTTAGGGTTTCGTTCCTCAAAAGGAAAACGGAATCCTTATAAGATCACTTCATTTTCCGTCTGTCTGTCCGTCTGTCAAGACCCTTTTTCTCAAGAACGCGTGGAGTTATCAACTTGTAAAACTGCTTACGTACGTTACGTACTTATATTATATACGTAATTATATACCTATATAAGTACACAGATTTGTCAAACGAAAAAACGGGAAAAATATTCAAGACACGGTTCCCGTGATAAACTACGGAACCCTCGGTGTGCAAGTCCGACTCGCACTTGTTTTATGTTTGTTTAGCATGACGTAGACGTAACGTTATTTTTAATAACGAACGTTTAAGAACCTAAGTTAAACCCGCCACTCATCGGCTAACAAGATATAAAGTGCAGTTAGTTCATAGCTGGAGGATTCCCAAACACTGTTGATCAGTTGCTAATCTTTCAACTGAGAGAAAGACACAAAGGCATTGACTTACAGTCCTTTCACAGTTATTTTAGCTCTGACGGCACTAACCAAATAGCAACCTTATTATAATGAAAATAAAAATAACTGTGATTTTGATGGTGATGCAAAATCAGAGGTAATATAACTGTCAAAGGACTACAGACTACACACTACAACAGCGTAAACTTAATTGTCAAACTCGTTGGTGTCCTAATGACAGCATGAAGTTTCAATATACATAGCTGGCACGGCATATTGCTGTTACTGGGCATTGTTCCAACTGTTCCAACCACGACCACTACGGAGGATTTTCTAACAGATAACCCATATTAAACGTGACCTGCAGACCAAACTCCATGATTTGAAGATATGCTTTGAAGGTAGCATTATACTGGAAAGAGAATATTATTATCTTAAAAATGCATTTGTTTAAATTGTTTCGGTGCTTTGTAAAAACCTAGAGGCAAAAGTCAAACGTGTAGGTAGAGGTTTTTTAGGCCTTGTAGACTTTAGAGCTGTAGACCATTTTTTATTTTATCAAGTACTTGTTGGCGCCTACGCTGTCCCCCCATAACTACTGTAATTTGAAAACATTGTAAAAGCCAATTATTTTTAAAAGAGTAACGGTGGAGTTTATTGTCGGCTCTTCTCCATAGGAAACGGCCAATTGGAACCGTGCACCTAGCTTCTGACGTTTCATAAGTGCCCATGTAGGTTTATGTTAAATAAAATATTTTGATTTGATAAACTTTTTATCAAATAGTATTAAAATATTAAAATAATACCTACATGTGTCATTATTACTAACAATATCTAGCTATGCTTTTTATTGATAAACTCTGGTCTGGCAACGCACAGGATAATTTGATAAATCAAAAGAGCGGCCTAGTGCGGACTCGCACACAAAAGATTCCGTATCACCGTACAGTATTTAATGCTACATTTTTTTTTTTTGTCATAGCAGCCATAGTAGTACACACTCTGTGAAAATTTCAAGTGCCTACAATACAGCCCTGTGACAGACGGACGGAGTTAGTAGATAATAGAGTCCCGCTTGGTACAGAACCCAAAAAATCAGGTGCCTACCTAATTTCGATAAGTGGTTTTCGAGTTATTGGTGCAAAAGTGAATTGGTTTTAAAGTATATCCTTACAAATTATAGAATAAAATGTAATTTTGTATAATTACATTTTATTGTAGGTACATAATTTGTAAGGATAAACTTTGAAGACATTGTACCTAAACTGAATGTATATTTGTGCAGTGAAACATATCTTTAGGTGAATCGTTTATGCTACTGATAAATCTCATCATATTTCACAATATCCGCAAAGACGCGCATAACATCTTCAACACAACATATTCCTCGCTAGAGATTAGGTACAGTGGGTTATATGAGTTATCTGACCCACCCTATAAACGAAGGAATTTGAACCCTCTGCCTGTAACATTAAGAGTTATTTCATTTGTATGAGTTTATCAGACTAGCGCTACTCGGTAATATTTTCGCCTAACTTGTAATAAGTGGGTAGTTGAAAGACAAATATGCGTATTCATTATAAAACTAGTATTCAAATGTTACTAAAAATACGGGTAGGAAAATAAAAATGAACCGTCACAATAATAAAGCTAAAAGCCAGTCTACGCACAATTGCAGTGACTACGCGTGAATATGTTTTACCTTGCCTTACTAAATTGTGAAAACAACGTCTTTTTCCAAGTTTTTAATTTATTTTTTATAGTTTTATTATCATGTCTCAATTGAGTGATTATTTAAAATACAAAATAATCTATTTGCACGAGGAGAATGTTGGCATCAGAAAGATTGCTAGAAGACATAATATTATAGCAGTAAGTGTATTTTTCTAATTTTATACTTTGTTTTTATACCTAACTATTCCTTATGCCGTGACGTAAGCAAACATATTTTTTATAACGTATAGTGACACCTGTTTCATTTCTTTGTTTCACAGAAATACAGTCAGATTGTGGTTAAAACGTAAACCCAATAGAAAACTTGTGGGGTCAAATGATTTTAAATTGGGATTCATCAGAAGTCAGGAGAATTTGGCGCAACTTGTGATTTCAACGTTCTCATGAAGAGTAAGTGATGCTTGCTGGAACATGGTGTGCGGCATGCGAAGCCGCTTGCAACAAATTGTGGAAAGACATGGTGCTCCATTTCGCTATTATGATATCACCACCGCCCGCAGTCAACAATACTTACTTACGTGTCAGTGTGTGTGTTAAATAAACTGTTGTCATCATAATTTCTATGGAAGTGTTTCATACAATGAATAAGCAGGTCCTTTTTACGATCATAACCATATTTAAAACTAAAAATACTTAAGTAGAAAAAAATTATAAAGTAGGTAAAACATCAAAGTATTTAGTGCTATTTTTTCACTTATATTTTAGTAATTACTATTTTCTAAAAAAATATTTTCACTTATAGTTTAGAAGTAGGTAAGTATGATAGTTAATGTGGTGATGTTATTGTTATAAAATAGAAATACCTATATATATTTCTAAACATATAACATGTTGATTCACTACATGTAACTGATTACTTACCTACTTAAAAATAAAAATGGGTATTTTATAGACATTGTTGAAACGAAGAAACAAAAATTCAAGCTTATCATAGAATACCTTATATTTAAAACAAGTAATTAATTTTGTAAGTGATTATTTTGTATTTATTTTGAATAAAATCGTTATCATAATCATTATTGTTTTTTATTTCTCATGTTAGGTATTTGTTTTTAAATAGTTCATTTAAATTAACTATTTTAATTTAATATAAATAATGTTTTGGATTCAAAAAACATAATTGAATATTGTAAACATAAAGCTACAAGAAGTGGAAAGTTTGTTTTGAACTCGCAACCATGTTGCTATAGGTTCACTGTTGCAACCACTAGACCAAATCGACTTAACAAGTATCGTTGAAATTAACAACTCCATCATGTGACAAAACAGTATTCAAAAGCTTACCTACCCTAAGGTTACGTGTTAAAGATCAAATTGGCATAACTGTATTCTATAATATTTACCTACCTTGAACAAGTCGTTCTATATAGTTCGTGAAGCTCGAAATCGAATAACACATTTATCTAGGTACTGCTAATTGCAGAAGGTTCAAATTCGTCTAACTTTTAGGTGGGTCAGCTAACACATATAACCCACTGTACTTGGAATAAATCAGATAAGCGGCTGAATACAGCAATTTTCTTTGAACTTTCAGAGCACAATGTAAGCAATATGTTCGGAAGTATAAAGTTAAGGACATGTCTATAGAATGATTCAATAAGAAGTTATATCGCACTTGATATCGGACCGAAGCAAATCTTTTAAGGACCCACAAACGAGAACCACCACGAAAAAGCGTCGGGACCTACGAAAAAGCGACGGATTCCTAGTACAATTTAAAATCGCGTTTCACATTTCGCTAAAATTGATTTTACGAAGTCGCGTCGCAAAGTGGCATCGCGCCTTCTTGGTGGTCGGAATCAACGTCGGTTGTAAACAGTTTGTGTACTTTAGGATGACCCTTTTACATACACAAAAATAACTTAAATCATACACGGTTACACAATCATCGATAAGTGTAACCGTGGTACCTGCCAAAGAATAGGCCATGGTGATTGTATTGGCATAAAAAATCCATGAAATTCGTAAGCGATCAAGCACGTAGGTACTCGGATAGCTGATTTTCTTGAGGATTATGAAATCAAACAGCATTAGCATTAGGAAATGATCTCGTTAATACAAAATGTATAATATTTATCTTGTTAAGTATTCCATACTCCAGTTAATACAAAGATACCGGGGGTTTGTAAAGAATTCATTCTTTATTCTGAATTTTAGGATTAATATAGCGGGGTAATTGCGTAACACACTATCAGTAGAAATGGGTTTCATTTTGACAGTTCAACAAAATTAATTGCGTTCTTATTTACGTTGTTGAGCAGACACATTTTTCCAACTTAGCAATATCCTTCAAAATTATTCAGATTGAGATGATTACAGAATTAGGGTGCAGGTCAGTGACCGAATACGGGAATTGGTGCTTCCTAGAATGTTTCTCATATTGTAAACGGAAAGCCGATCGTATGATTTCTAGTGCCTAATTCATTAATTGTTGATTCCAGGTACGCATTTGCATTTGAAAAGTTTTATTAAAACTTGATGTACCAATTGACAAAGAGCGCTTTATATGAAAAATTTAATATTCAAAGACATGTGACATTCGCCAAACTGCGCTGGGCCCGCGTAGTGGATTATAGCCCACTCCCTTTCACCGAGAGGAGGCCTGTGTCCCAGCAGTGGGAACATTAAGTATAGGCTGCTTATGTTTATGTTATGCTTTATAAGTTTTCATATACGTTTTTAACAAGATTCAATTTAATTCATTGAACCTCAAATTGCCGAGTACTGTTGTGGTAGATAGATAGAAGTAAATTCCATGATTAGATAATTAGTGTTGTATTTTTGTTTTCACAAAGAAATGCCCGCAAGGTTTGCTCTTGAAGTTAACAGACGCTTCAGAAGAAAATCTCTTTAAATTTTCACGCGTAGATCTTCTTACAGGTACATAGATTCCTAAATTGGTATATAATGTAGGTTTACGTGCAGGCGGTCTAGGCAACAATGATATACGGAGTGTGACGGCTCTACCTCGAGCGGCGGATAAACCTGAAACTGTATGGAATATTCGCCAAACTTGCAGTAATTTAAACTAACGTATGTCCTGCACATCTATCAACTGGTAGACGTCTGATGCTAGAGAAGGTCTACGGTATAAGCCTTAAGGTGAATAACAATAGTGGACGAATTAGTAATAATCTAATCTATAACAATTTTAATTGTTTTCATAATTTATCAAGTCAAAATGCGACCGAATTATCTATTCCCAAGAACCTGCCAATCAATTAATTACCACCAGCATATCGTGGGTAGGTGTTTAATAATATAATAGAGCTTAATATTATCTTACTCATATTTAAATATACACCAGAAAGCATATATCCTCCTAATACATGGTCATTAGCATTGGATACCGGGCAACAAACAAGCCAAAAGGTGCATGAGGTTCGGATAAAATTTACATTTACATGAAGAATTACTTAGCATAACACGGACGCATGTTTTTGTCTGTCATCGATGATAATGCTTTACAATATCGAACAACAACGAATGGGCAAAAAACGGATACGAAAAAATCACACGTCGCTTTATTGTTGTCACCTACACAAGTTACAAACGACTGATATAAAGTCTGCCCAACTTTATGGAGGGAATCAGGGGTGTCGCACAAAATAAGATAAAAAAAGAATAATGCCGAGAAAAGCCGCTTTCCGCTTGGAATGCACAGTGTTGGTGTAAACTAAGTTCGAAACTTAGTGATAAAACGTAATAATGCCCGCGCGTGACATATTTGAACTTACAAGTCCAATTGTCAGAAGATAAAAGTTTTCTTACTTATTGTTGTTTCAGCGTTATTCACGAAGTAAAAATGGGGAATAAACTTGATGTGTACATTGAGAATAAAAATGTATTTATTTCTAAACCTGTCCTGTTAACAGTGTTACCAATATGTATAAATAGAATCGTAAAACGTCCGCACGATGTATAGCTAAGCTTTGAGTGACATTTCACTGATTAGCCGGTTTCCCTTGTCACGCAATCACCAAGTGAAGGCTGGTTGACAAAAACAGAGCGGTGGGTAATTTATGAAATTGGGTTTTTCACGCACGGCTTTGCGGGCGTCGGCCGTCATAAGATTATTTTTACAAAACTCGTGGTTTAGATAAAAATAAATTGTGTTTAAAAGGGATACCAATATAATACACATTTTCATGGTCGCATCCCCGTCTGATCCAAGTTCCGCTTTTTTATACAAGCAATTTCAAAACTGATAAACAATTGTAGTTATTTTCCACAGTAGGTATGATAATCTCCACATGTTCTAGAAAGGCCCACATGTGTGCAAATCTAGTAACAGAGATAGAATTATCATTGATCTAGCTCGTTACAAGTTTCAACTTACTCTGGGATTTGGATTGTTAAACTAATGACGAGCAATCAGACACACACTGTTATTATAATTATGCTTATCAGAACTATCAATTTAGATTTCCGACATTTCCTATAACCAGAGTCGTCAAGCCATCAGATAAGATTGCTATACCGATGCAGATTTGCTGAGCATATTCTCGTGCAAAAAGGACCTAAGTATTGACCGTATACCGTATTCAGACGCTGGTCAATCTGAATAATGTATGACAGTCTCTCATTTCGAGATCCATACTAGCTGTCACCGGTCTGAAATATTAACACGAGACGTATGCTGTACGTATTAATCTGCAGCTGTGTCCTTCAGCGAATGCACTAGCATTGGCAAGGAGCAACCACTTTTAGTTAAGATCATACAGAGCAGGAATATATTGCTCGAATCCCCCAACACATCACTTTTCCGAGTCTTTTCTTTTAAGGAATAAACTGTTTACAAACAAAGGAGAACGAATGCATTTAAAAAAGAAAAACAATTCATCACATGAACCAGCGCGCTTCGTAGAAAAAACGACTCCCTAATATTTCCACGGAGCACTATAACATTTTTAATCCAAACAAATTCGTTCTTTGACCTTTGTAAAGGACTTGTCTTAACAATGAAATAAAATATTCTTATTCTATAAACAGTGAGGCGGATATGTCTTTGTTTACGACTGTGAATGTCATGTCGCATACATAAAATATGTCCTATACCCATCGAACACGTTTTTGGCTTGTTCTTTTTAAAAAAAGAAAACAATGGCAGACCACATTGTCATACCAGACCTAACATTATTGTTGTTCTTAAATATCAGAGCTTAATCTTTACGTAACTTACTATACAATTTTTAAGGAGTTGGAGGGTTTTTTTTAAGGAGGATGCGCGATATTCAAATTATCTTACGTTTTTTTTTGCAATTTACAGTGCAGTGTCAAGTTGTATGTGGATTAAAATATGATTCGCGACCGTAACAAATATGACTTTACAGAGTTATAATCATTAGAATTAGCAATACAACTCCTTGAGTTAGAATTGGCCTCGAATGTCATGATTTCTTGAAACAATCATTCAATACAGAAATATTAACTCGGAGAGTTGTATTGATAATTTTTATAATAAAATTTTAATTATATAAATGGATATTTGTTTCTGCCGCGAATCATATTTAGATCAGCATACAACCTGCACCCTAATTGCGTAACACATTATCAATCGGAATCTGAATCATTTTGAAGCAAATTGCTAATCCATTGCTTCATAAGTTCGAAAAATTTGTCTGATCAACACGTAAATAACGCAATGAATGTTGTTGAACTGTCAAAATGAAACCGATTCCGATTGATAATGTGTTACGCAATTGCCCCGCTGATCTGCAAATTGCAAAAACGTAAGAAAATTTGAATTTTGCGGGCTAACCTGACGCTTTCGTCTTAAAAGCTTATATATTTTAAGAGTAGATGACAAAGTAATTCCACATTACTTAAACCACTACATCGCACTGGTTAAACATCACCCTTTTTGGTCACTTACAACGTACGCAAAGCATTAGTGGCTTTGCATTAGTTCAAACTACAATAACTGTACATAATTTTGTAGGTGTTATGTAAATAAGATCACAGTGGGCAGGGGTTGCCAGCCCTCTTTTGTCTAGCTCTATTGATCCCGGTTTTTGTCAGGGAGATCTGATAGTCCGACTAATATATGGTGACCTTTTTCCTGAGATGACTTTTCAAAATGTTATCTTTCTTTGGTTGGGCAGCAAAGGTTTTTGTTTTATTTAGTTATTTACATGATATATAAGCTAACAGATTTAAAATAATAATGATAATTTGTAAATGTATATAAAAAAGGAGGGCAAAGCATCATAGGGGATCAAAAAATTCGTCCGCATCGCTGTCAACAGGAAAAGTGCCCAAAAGGCTGGCAGCATTGCCACGTTGTATGGCGATGTTAATCGTTATTTATTTGTAAATTGATGGTGTACAAGGCGAACTTAGTGCTTTACAGTTAATATAAAAATAATATCAATTCAGACAAGTCGTAAATTGTGAAAGCATCTTATATATCGATTGTACACTAAACTAGATTCTCATTGTCGTGTATAAAAGTTATGCTTTCATAAACTTGTACCGTAAACTTTTATCGCTTTCTTGTGCTTGTAAAGTAACTTATAAGGCAGATGTGAGACATATGGGGTCAATATGGTTTTGCGACGGTATCTCTGAGACCCGTAGCAGAACAATATCGGAGGGGTTTGAGGATTTTGAACTCCACTGTACCGTGTACCCACGTCTTTAGAAAACCAATTATATCGTCCAATTAGCTTCTCATTCAAAGGCTTGTCAATTTTTTTGCGGTTGCTTCAACAAAAATGTTTTGCAATACAAAAGGATTTAAAGGTTGGGGTTCAACGAGCATGTCTGTTGATTCGTATATAAGCGAAGGGTTGCGGGAAACCCTATGAAAGGAAAATTGTGCTTATTTAGAGGGGTCAAACTCAATTGTTAAGTTTTACGTTTCAATAATTATATTGTAGGGTTTGAAAGTTAATGTAGCTTGTAGGTTAGATCTAAATTCGTGAATGAAATAGAATATTCATTTATTTCTAATCAAAACAATATAATTAAAAAACCATAACCCTCCTTTTTGCTTCGCCGTAGTCGGGTAAAAATGAATGATCATTATGTTTCATTAAAAAAATCACACTCTAAGAAGTATGAAACAAGAAAATATTCTTATTGCTATGTACAGACTATTCAAAATTTATCGTCTATTTAATAAACAACTTATACGTAATTCATGTTAACGTAGTTAATACATATTCATAGTGATGTTCTGAGAATAGCCGCGGTCGTACTAATAAAACAATACGTTCTAATAGTAGTAAGCGATCAGAAGCTTTAGGGCAGTGCTTTTTTTTAGTTCATACCTTTATGTCCTCTTGAAGGCTCCACATTTAATGTGACGTCACAAAGCCTGTAACCAACGAACGATCAAGACGCTTCCAACGATACCTCATTCGTCAAATTATGATAAGTAGTTTAGAAGTTATGAGGGCACAGATGAACATACATACCCACATATGTACATACATACCGATCAAAATCATGACCCTCCTTTTTCTTCGCAAAAAAAAAAACAGAGTTCGGGTAAAAATACACAGTATTTTTGCTTAAATTTAAAAACGAGAATGATTCAATTTACTCCGAGATATGTAACAATAATTATTCTAAATGTTACCACAATAATGGCGTCGTCACTTTCCTTTTATTAATGAAAATGTCAGAGTGATTTATACAGGAGCCCTACATCTAGTCTACAATATCTTTGATTTATCCACACATTGGCGCAGAAAGCCTACTTAACTACTGTGCCGCTCGCTGAGTCAGATTAATTGACGTACATTATGTCCTTCATTCTTCTACACTAATTTGGAGGAAAAGGGGAAAATCTCGCGCGTTAGCAAAAACTTGACGATGGGAAAGGGTTTCGTTGAGACGTCATTAGACGTCAGTTCCTATTCTTGCTCAACGATTGATTTATCTATACAGGTTATAACTGAAAACATGCGACAAATCGAAATGGGAGATTGTACTCATCATTATGAACAACTTTTACTATGGGACCAAACCTGAAAACGCGAAAAAAAAAATCAGCTGTTCCCTAAATTTATGTTCGCATAACTCGTCAAAATGTAGGGAACAGCTGATTTTTTTTCGCGATTTCAGGTTTGGTCCCATAGTAAAAGTTGTTCATAATGATGAGTACAATCTCCCATTTCGATTTGTCACATGTTTTCAATTTCACCCTGTAGATACAGATACATAATTATGTAGATATATGGCTATGGATATATGGCTAGGAGGGGCTAATGGCTAAATAATAACAGACGCCCAGGTCGATCGAAAGTTAAGCTACGCTTGTGGCGGTCCGTTCGTGAATGGGTGACCATCCATTACATATCAAGACCCCTCCGTGCCTCGGAGAGCACGTAAAGCTTTTGGTCCCGTCTGTTATTCGTAAATCTTTAACAGTCGTTACCGGTAGTCAGAAGCTCAAAAGTCTGATGCGGGTTGCAGAACAAGAGCTAAGCTAAGTTAGTCTAGCTTAGCTCGCATAGCTGATGTAGTTTTTCGGCCTTTTCTATTTATTTGGTTTATCTTATTCATCTTCTTGATGATAATTATCATGTGATATCTTATTTTGTGTACAGACCGCAAACTATGAACAGAAGTATGAAAAATTACCTCAGTTATGCGAAATAATTAACTTAGCTTAGCTCTTGGTCTGCCACTCGCCTGACAATTAGTCTTACCAAGGGATATCGTGTTACCCAGTAACTGGGTTGTGGAGGTCAGATAGGCAGTCGCTCCATGTAAAATTGTGGTAGTCAGCTGCAACCGGTTAGACTGGAAGCTGACCCCAACATAGTTGGAAAAAGGAGGAGATACAGTAGGAGTCTACCAAGAACGTGGTTATGTCCATGTTAGATATAGGTATGGGCTGTGAAGAAGCGGTTAACCATGAACCACGTGGCAACCCTCAGCCATTATGTTATGTGTGATCTGTTATATTATCTATGATGTATCTCTCTCAAATCTTCAAGGGCTCGTTTAAAGTCCGGATAAGCAGTGAGTATACTACGAGATGCAGAGCAGTGATGGCCAAGTGGTATTGGTCCGAATTACGAGTTGTAAGTCATGAGTTCTAACCTAAGCAGGCACTTTATTTAGTGTATTTAATTTTATCACCACTACTCTCGAAATAGAGACGACGTTGTGAAGGCCGCAGGAAACCGTTGGATGCGAGAAGCACAGAACTTGGAGGTGCTTGGGGGAGGCTTATGTCCAGCAGTAGACGTCTTTCGGCTGAAATGATGATGATGACTCTCGAAATGGTGAAGGAAAACATCATGAGGAACAGGCATGTTCTAAAACCAAAAATTCGAAGACGTATGACACGTTCCAGCAGTGGAAACGCAGTGCCTAAACGAAACGTTAATTCGAACGAATTTAATATTAACAACATTTTTAAATTTATTACTCATATAATTTCTAAGGGTGATTCTTAATGGGCTTGTCTTATAATTTTTAACCAAAATGCTAAAGGAGAGTTTTATTTTCGGTGACTATACACGAGCATTTTTTCGAGCATTTCCATGTAATGTTGAATGAAGTTCTTACGAATGGGCAAAAGCTTAGTTTCCAACAGCATTTCCATGTAATGTAACGTTTCTGCGAATGCTCGACGCTGCGTTCGACGTAATGCCGAGTGAGCATTTACTTGTAACTTAAAAAACTAATTTCTTTCTACGTTGCGTTCATTGTTGAAATGTCGGACCTACAGGACACTATTCGTGCCTTTGCTCGATAAAATGTTACAACAATTCGCTCGTTGGTTTTTAAAATCAGGTTGTACTAAAACATCGAGCATCGAATTCGAAGTGCAGTTCCATAAAATTTAAAAACGGCGAATGCTCGGTGTTCTGTTACAAGTTAATGCTCTAGTATACAGGGTTATTGGAAAAATACCTACAACCTTTTAAGAGATCATTGTACTCATCATTATGAACAACTTTTACTATCAGACCAAACCTGAAATCACGAAAAAAAAAATCAGCTGTTACCTACATTTTCACGAGTTATAAGAACATCAATGTAGGGAACAGCTGATTTTATTTTCGCGAGTTCAGGTTTGGTCCATAGTAAAAGTTGTTCATAAGGATTAGTGCAATGACCTATTAAGAGGTTGCTGGTATTTTTCCAATAACCCTGTATACTCACCATACATACGATTCAAAAACCCTTTTAAATTACGTTACGTTTAACCTTTTTGTTAAATTAAATCAATGTAAAACAGTCATACACTTTAGTTCCACAAATAATTATGACTACTCGAAACCGACAAGTGTGATACTACTTAGCAGGAATAAAGTAGGTACGTAACACATTTCTGTACCAATACACTTGTGAGCTGGGAAAGTTTCGAGAGCTAAACAATAGACTCTCCCGATTTCGCTGGCTGGAACAGTTTTGCGGAAGTCGAGTGCTTCAGCTGCTTCGAATGGTGTATTTTTTTTTACTTGGAACTAAGTTAAATTCTGCTTTGTTTACGTAGTACGTACGCAGTGCCAGTAAAATATATGTACCTAATAGGTAAGCGACTAGGTGCTCCTTTTCTGTTGTTTTTATTAGCGTTTTTAAAATCAGTCGTGCTCAGGAGAAACAGGAGGGCTAAAATTAAAAAGAAACGCTGAAATTTGCTGAGTACATGAGTAGATATTCTTATCTGTGACCTTCACTATTTTCAGGTAGTATGCAAGTTAGTAACTAGGTACAGTCGCCGCTGTCGAGAGAATGCGTTCCTGACCGGTCAGTGCGACAATTCTAGTAGCTAATAAAGGTCAAATTCGTAAAACACGTATTCGTTTGTGAAACTGACAGCTGTCAAGAACTGATTCTGTCATCGGCCGCACTGTAAGTGACAATATTTTACTTCGTTAGTAGGTATGCAATCTGTCTCATTAACCTGAAGCTTCAAGTCTGTGAGCGCATGTGTGAAGACAGCTAAGATATTCCGATAATGTATCCTCGACAAGTTGTCGTAACTATGAGGCAAGTGCTTGGAAGCGTTAGTCGCACCTTGTGTTATGTGCACCACACACTTCGCATGTTAAGGAGACTTAGCAACTTAGAAGAAGGAACTTACATTCCGTGCTTCTTTGACTCTTCTTCTCTCAATAATTTTTAAAGTTTCTACATATCCTTCTCCAGCTTCCTCTGAGTGGACTTCAGAATTGATTATTTTGCGCCACAATAATTGTGGCGCGCAACATTATCAATTATTGATGGCGACAGTAGCTACAACTAGCGTCATCTAGTATCGAGTAGCAGAACTAGTAGTCAAGACTCTTCTAGAAATTTCGATGCTAGAACTTTCTAGAACTAGCGACATCTGGTCAGTCGGGGCCGGTATGTACTCGAACATGCTAGATGTTTCTACAATAGAAGGTTCTGGAACTATCTGAGGCCCTATATAAGGCTGGTATGGACCGCGACCTGAGTCAGTATTGGATAAACGATATAAGCCATAGGTACAATCGAAGCGATCTTCAAAATTGCGACTTACAGTGATCAGTAGTGCAATTGTTTATAATTAGTGTGTTTGAGTTGTTGTTTAATTAAAGTGTCTATTTTTGGTTATTAAATCGGCAGTTTTTATTGTCACGAACCCCAAGCTCGTAACAATAACATTTGTTAAGCCATGTCATTTCAGATAAAAAGTATCCTATGTGCCAAACATCCAAATCCGTTCAGCCGTTTTTGCGTGATTGAGTAACAAACATATTAACTTTTATATTTATAGTAGACTAGAAAGAAAGAAAGAAAGAAATATATTTATTTAGCACAGACCAAAAGACACACAAAACACCCAGATACATACATCAGATACAAACAAACAAGAAAAAAAAAAACAATAAAAAAATAATAACAATTAAAAAAGATAATAAAAAAGAAACCCGGAAAGTGTGCCTCACGGCTGCGCTAAAAAGGTCCCAGTTCAGCAAAAATGCCAGACAACTAGTGCCTAACGCTGATTTTCAACCGGACCTAGGGGCCTAGACAAAATCCCTTTTCTGTAAGCGTTAACGCCAACGGAAAAATCAAATTGTATGGAGTTGACATTTGTTTACCAGATGTCACGTGACTGCTGCTAAATTCGTAGACAAAGTCATTATTCCTCAAGCGGAAAGGAACGTAGAAGCGAGCGTGACAGATAAACGACAAAAATGTTCATCAAAATGGTAGACAAGTGCCACTTCTGACAAACGCTAATGATATTTTGACGTTTCCGCAACACGCTTTATTAGCGGGAGATCGGACCCTCACGCTAACGCTTAAAAAAAGTAATCAGTGAACAATTTTTGTGTGTTTAGTTCAAATTAATTAGTGGAAATGCATTCTTTGAGATTATTATGGGCAGCTAATAATGAAGCAGCATTGCAAAGACGTCAAACAAGGGTACATCGTCGTAACATGGAGCAAATTGTGGAGATGTCGGAATTGGAATTTGTTCATCGTTTTAGGTTAGATAAACAAAGTTTTCGGCATCTTTGTGATGATCTTCGGCGTTTAACTTCATTAAAAGGCACCCGGGATATTAGTTTACAAATCAAGGTAAGTTTTGTACTTCCAACCTTACTTAAGGTATAAAGTGCCCATTGTCACTTCTCAATTAATTAATCATGTTTCAAGTTTTGTGTACTCTTAGCTTTTTTTCAACACACAACACTTTTGAATAATATTGTTAGCGCGCGATTGCGTTTGACAGTGACAGAGAGAATATTAAACGCGATAGTGTCACTGTGACACTAGCTACACGCTATTCCATAGACCAACTATAGAGTGTTTCGTGTAACGCTGCGGAATGTGCGTTCTGCGTTTCATGTGTAACTTGTCTACCATTTTCAACACGCTAACGTCAACTCCTTAGCGTGAGCGGAAAACGCGTGCACGGAAAACGCTTGGATTTTGTCTAGGCCCCCTTGTGTGTGAGGTGACGGATGTAAATCAGTTTCATACTGCAACATGACGTGTGTATGCATACTTACTTAAATAAAACAAAATAAATATTTTTTTGTCAGATAAAACAGTAACGAATAAACGAATATGTATAAATAGTGTGATATTGAGTAACATTGCAAAAATAAACAAAAAAATACTGATATATAAATAAGTGTGATTGCCGCGTGATACTTAGACCTTCGCAAATAAAGAAATTCTACGAAACGAGTCAGAACAAAAACCTGTTTTATACGATGCCTGACTTCCATGTTTCAACACATTGTCATAATAATAATTTATTAATCCGTGCACTGTAATGTCATCGCACAATACGCTAACGACTGTTTTTAAATTTTGTAACAATAAAAAACATAGTTTTCACCAGAAGTGCCTAATAAAATTGTCCCCAAAGAATGTAAATCAACCCACTTTGGTTTGAAGAATACCTCCGGAAATGAGAAAAATAATTGATTTTAATGAAGAAAGGGACATAGCTTGTAGCGTACTTATTGGGAAAATCCACATACAATTTGGATGTAACAAAATATTTAGCAATGAATTGCGTAAGTGTTAAACGCAAACAATTAGTATAGTTGATAAATTTACGGGTAAGCAGCGGCCATTAATCAGATGGGTCCTCTCGATCTTTGACCAAAGGGCAATTAAATAGGATGTAACGCACTGCACTGGTAGGAATAAAGGACAGGAAATTCAACGGATGACAGTCGTTTCAAAATTATTGTCTTTTTGTCAAGTCTGGGAAATTGACTATTTATTAAGCAAATGGACTACCTACCAATTTAAATTATTCGTATATTCAAATCACAGCTGTCATTCTTTTGCCGTTGTATGAAACGGATATCATGGAAAATTGACAAATCGTGTCAATTTCCATAACAATTAGCTTCTGAATGTACATTGTATAATACTTCTTAAGAAAATATTGAACGAAGTAGTAATAAAAATAGAATAAACTAACAATAACAACATGAAGAATAAAATTTAAAAGCTGATGTACTAAATAAAAGTAATTCTTATCTCTCCTTGCAGAAACAAAACTAAGCTAGGTACTAAGTTAAGCTTAAACAGAAAGCTTTATTAAAAGAACGCTTTGCTTTGACAGAAACTTAATCTTTCCTAGCTTTCAGAATGCTATACCAACGCCATCTGTTACAGCTTTACTGAAACTAAAAGGAAACTGGAGACAGAGATTTTAAATTCATATAGCTTAGCCTTCAATGGAATATAACTTAGGTATCATATGTTACGTTCCTGCGGTAGCTGGCGTGATTCTAATTTAAACATGATTTTTCTTTTTCTACAAAATATTACAATATTATTATAGAGTGCTACAAGGACGAGTGTGTATTGACACAACAAAATGGCAGAGTCAGTTCCGATTTTTTCCTCGCGGCAACAGAATATTGCAGCGTTATAATTTTTGTGACCCGACTTTGTTTGTTTATCACAGAACAAAGAGCATTTATAATATAATTTTTGTTTTTCCATGCCAATCCGTTCCATTAAAAAATGCAGCAATAGTATAAGTAATGTTTGTTTTCAATAAACGAAAGAATGTTCGCATGATTTCATTACCTAAAGTAATCTTTGTACCTCAAAATTAAAAAAAAAACGCATATGGAGAGTAAATAACACACCGCATGCATTTTTTTTTTTTCGTAAATTAGGTAATTTCAGTGGGTAAGGGGTATTATGAAAGAAAACAAAAGTAGAAAATCACAGCAGCAGAAATGGATTAAGTAATTAAACTTGTGATGGATAAGGTTGGCGGAAAAGTAGGCTTTATGTCAAGCACTAAGCAAATACACACTGCCACGGTTGTTGACGTTAGGTCTCAAAGTAAATAGCGAAACTTTTATTTTATTTTATACGATAGTTGTGTAGATATTGTCGTACGGTAGCCTTGACATGATCGATCGTATGCCCCACTTCAAATTGCTGGAGAACTTTTTTACTATCGTACTAAACATTATATTAATATCGCTTTACGACTTTCCGTTCTAGGGTGATAAGAGAAAATTATATTATGTGTAGTTAGTAACTATATATGACGAGTTTTGTTTTGTGTAGTCTGGCCGCCATAAAAATCTATATTATATAAAATTAAAAGTTCTGACTGACTGATATATCAACGCACAGCCTAAACTACTGGTCCTAGAGACATGAAATTTAGAGGGTGTGTTCTTTGTGAAGAGTAGGTATCCACTAAGAAATGGTTTTTCGAAATTCCACCCCTAAGAGGGTGATTGGGGAGGGTGAAAGTTCACGCGGACGAAGTCGCGAGCAGAAGCTAGTATTGATATAAAAATGTGGCGACCTATTTTCACCCCCCGTTTTAAACGTAGTCTTCCCAGCAAAAATAAATCAGGACTTATATACTATATTATCTATAATATATTATAAATTCTAAAGTAACTCTTTCTGTATATATCCTTTTCACGCCTAAACCACTGAACGGATTTCGATAAAATTTGGCAAGGAGTTAGATGGCATCCTGGGGAAGGACATTGGCTTCTTTTTGTCCCGGTAGCACGTTTCCGTGGGATAATTGCCGACATCCGAAGAAATAAAAACAAACATATAATATTTTATAATATATATTATATTTGTGAATCTTTACATGGGTGTATCTTTAAATAATTCCTTTATTTAACACACAACAATAATTATAACATACATTTACATACAGCTAATCGATTACAATTTCAGTTTTGTGAGCCAACATTTTGGAATGAGATGAAAACATCAAATGCATTTTAGCACATCCAGTCGAATTAAACGTCTGTGTATTAGAAAATAAGTATAAAAACAGTGTTAGGTAACTACGCAAAATGCTAAACATATGCTACTAAAGCCTGTCACTACGATATGCCTTTCCGCGCCCTACAGGGCTCACACACACTGCTAGTTATACAAATACCTCTACGTACACCTTCCAGTATATTTTATATTCAATAGACATGGGACACGCTTTTTCATACAAGTATACTTTGTTACGAATATCTGGAATATTCGAGCGCTATACCAGGACATTATCATATAGGTAATAGTCCTGTGTCGTTTTGGCTGAATGATCTTTATCATAAGACTCTCAATTTCTTTTATGACAATGATTTTGTTTTTATTATTACTTACAGATTTTCAACAGTCATTGTTATTATAATAATTTGTAAAAATTGCATTTTTCTAACATTGCAGTTCTATTGTGTTATTTTAATTACTAGGTTATTTTATCAATATCATAGTGCGCTCCCCATGTCGTAGATAGCTATTATATATTCTCCTCTTTTACAACACAATTCTATATCAAGTGACTTTGGGTCCACAGGATGCTCTTAATTGATTATGTCAAATTGACTTTTTATATTCTTTTATATAGACCGCTAATTTGATACTATTTTTTAATTATAAAGTCAAGGTTATTGAAAAGAAAGCCTTTCAATAAGAATATCTAAGTATATTGCAATTAATTATACGCAGCATGAGCGAAGGTAAGCTTCCTATGAAGTCTAGGGACAAATTCCATCAAAATATTATGTTCATCAAAGTAGTCACTTATAGTACAATACAATTGTAGTTTTCGATACTTATATAATTTTTTTTATTTTTAATAAATTTGGCGTCATAAGTATTTTTTCGTAAACTTGTAAACTTTTTGTTGTACAGTGCCCTCCAAAATTTAGTTGACATTTTTCCACTTCGACTGTACTGAAATAATCAGGTACTCCTAATGGATTACGTGACAATTTTTTATGATAAGTCAAACGTAGTTGAATTACTCAATGACAACGTTATAGCAGTTCAAACATTTGGATCACTTGAATTTTAATTCATAATGTGGTGTCACAGCTGAAGTAGAAAAATATCAACTAACTTTTGAAGGCCACTGTAGGTGGTAAATACTTTACGTTCCGAAGAAGCGATGAACATTACGATTCTCTGATTTAGTTTTAAAGTAGGGATTATTGTAATAAAATTGTGTACGTATATAAGTTTATATTCCATCGAGCAGACGTCGACACGTTATATCTTAACTAATTTACCTAATAGTAAGATTCTAAAAAAATAATGTGCTCATGTTCCAACAGAATTTGATATAAATTGTATTGTCTATGTCGTCTACAGATATATAAATACAGTGTCGCCGTTACATAGCAGACACTATGAATACTTTTAAAACTTCCTCGTGTTACGTAGGTACGTACACACTACCGAGTGATGCGATCAAATTATAACTGTAAAATGTTTCTTACTTACTCCTAAACATAGTGATTGAAATAAACACCTATAAGTAGTCATATATTAACATAGCATAGGAGGTAACAAGAATACAAACAGATTTATATGTAGGTAGATATAATACTATACAATTATTTATTTATACATTTTGGTAAACGTATTTACAAACACTTTAGGTAATAGATTATACCTGATTTAGTCGAACTTTTATATTCAGGCCAAGGGGTATCGAAGCATACATGAAGATAACGTTAACTTCAGTATTACGCCAAAGTATAACAACGAACATTGATCAATAATCTACTAATAATGAAGTAACAATTCTATTTATTTTAGTGTATTTGCGATACATCCACACAGAGAATACGAAGCAATATAAAGGCGGAAAACATGCACCTACGTACGAAACGTAACCACCAAACATATTACACGTTATATTTTAATTTTAACTAAACATATTTGCGCCTTCTGAACTTTTTTTGTAAATAAATAGTAAAAATATGTCTTTGGTCCAAATGGTAACATTACACTTTGGGATAGGTATCTTTTGAACTCATAATCGCGCGTTATAATACTCGGATATCACTATAAAGAAGTTTAATCCTCATTAAAATATCTCGTTGTAAATCTTGAATACTATAAATAATATCTAAATGACGTAACATAACTGAACAAAATGTAACACATTTCAAGACTAAAATTCATTTATGTAACGAATCCAGGACACAAATTCATTAAAGATAAAATTTAACAGCTATAAGAAGTATCAGATCCCTACTCCAGCTCGCAATACGTAGATAGCTACTAACACCTATAGATTTAATAATACTAATACATATTTTTATTGTTACACATGTTTTAACAATAAGTATATGGTTGAGATACTTCTGTAAGTATACTCGGGGTTCGCCAATTTTTATAGTAAAGTAAAAGTAAACGATAAACATAATTTAAAAATAAAACTGCGAACAGACATTTGCCTAACCATAAATAAAATGCTTTTGAAAAAAACGACCCCGTTACATTGATGAACAGAATTTTCTAGAACGTAAAAGGAATAAAAAGTGCTACTTTGTCCCAGTGTGGACATTAACAGTTACAGTTAGTAGTGGAGCTGCCTTGCGCAGGTTCCGTGAGGCGCTGGCCACGAGCGCCGCCCGCCAACATGGCCGGTTCAGAATCCAAGCTCTCTGACATTTTGTCGCAGATTATGTCCACCAGTCGCTCGAATACAGCCTGGACAGACAAAAAAAAAGTTAGAACTCAGCTTCATTTTTACCTCAAAGGTTTTTCGTCAAACGATACGAGCTGTTTTTAGCTGTAAACATGACAATAATTATTAAATAACACATAGATTAGCGTTACAAAGATGAACTTATTATATTCCACGTAGTAACTTTTAGTAAAATAATGGCAATAGTCTAATCTCCAGCTCTCGTGCAGTTTCTTTTTAGCGCAAAATAAACAGGGTTATTCTTGTTAAACCCTTTTTTGATAATGAAATGCAGGGAATTTCCGTTTACCAAGCGTGCTGATTACAGAATATACAATTTTTTATTACCCAAAGCCACAGTTTATAAGGCTACAAAATGATAATAATGCTGTAAATACCTTGACGTATATGTTCTCCTTGGCACTGGTCTCATAGAACTCGACGCCGAGCTGCTCAGCCAGCTGCATTCCACGCTCGGTGCTGACCACACGTTCCTCCTCCATGTCGCACTTGTTGCCAACCAAGATCACCTGTGCGTTGTCCCACGAATACGTCTTGATTTGTGTCACCCTGGAAAATGGGAAGTCGAGTTTTCAGGTAGGTTACTCAAGTAAGTAAGTAAGTATATTTTGTATGTTCTGTTCCGAAAGTACAGTAAACAAACCTTTTTCAGGTTTAATTCTTACGCAATTACTCACTAAAGGGGATTAGCAAGCAATACATTCATTTTTATTTAGAAAGTTTAATCTTTATATCTCGTAATTTTTATGTTTATTATAATTATGTTCATTGAAAAATCATCGACGAAATTTTGAGGTTATAAAATTAACCTCAATCGTCAAGATTTTTTTCAAACATCTTTAAGATGATTTAAAATAAAATTTCGGGTTTATGCTTTCAAATAATCAAATCAAAGCACTATAATTGTTAGTTCCGCTACAAATTGGCATCCATGGTACAGGTATACAGGTACGTTTTCTGATCCATTTGTTTACATTTTCATCAGATACTTTTAGAGCAAACTATAGTATCCCACACTGGATCCTTAATATTTCTACAATCATGAAATGAAATCCTATGAAGATAATTTTTCGCCTATTGAAAAACAATTCAATCTAAAATAAGGATCGAAATAGTCCTTGGTGATCTATTTGAATGTGTACGTTATTATATGAAACTACAAAGAATACTCATCAATTATTTTTTGAACAGATCTCAACACACAAAAAGAAGCACGTCAACACTGGTGCCATAACTTGATCCTGCGGAAATTGAGGAAAATCCGGAGCCGTCATATTTTTTTATGGCCAACTTATTATTATAGAATCCATAAAAATGATGACAGTCTATTTTAAGTGAACACCTCTATCGTATAAGTAACGATGTTGTTTTCGGGAAAAAAAGTAGTATTTCCACTTCCGCTTTCTTCTATTATTTATTATCATTTATTTCTAAATAGTTCTAAGCAGCCGATTTTGGGAAACATACCTACACCAGTCTAGGCATTCCAGTCTATAAATTCTGTTCTGTCTAATTATCTGACAAAGCACCCAAAAAGAAAAAGTAAAAAAAAAGACAAAAAAAGCAAAATAAAGGTAGAGTAAAATTAAACTTAGGCCAGATTTTTCAATAGACAATTTTTTTGTTATCTGGGGTATAAATATTGCGGTTTGGCAGCTTTTGTATAGTAGTAAATATATCAAAGTGTCATATTTATTCTTCAGATACAAGTTATCTGACTATTGAAAAATCAGCTCTAAGTCTAAGGATAATAAGATTAGAAAAATATTTAAGCATCCACTGTTAGCTTAAATTAATAAAAAGGTCAAAAGCTCATGCCAGGACTTACTACTATGTAGTAGTAACGTCTAGTTAGGTCACCATAACTCACCAATCTTGGACACTGTTGAAACTCTCCTCATTGGTAATGTCGTACATAAGGATGAAGCCCATAGCGCCTCTATAGTAAGCTGTAGTGATGGTACGGTAGCGTTCCTGTCCTGCAGTGTCCTGCAATAGAGAAGACCAGATCGATTAACTATCTAGACCTAATAATTTAACCCCCTCTTTATTTGAAAAGAAAAGGAAAATATCTGAAAACAACTCTGAAAATTATTGCGGCTCCACGCGGGTGGAGGTCGGAAATTAACCCACGGAAACGTACTACCACCGAGATAAAAGGTATCTTCTGTCCTAACCATGGTCATGGTCTACGAGTAGGTACCTGCGTGCCAAATTTCATCGAAATCCATACAGCCGCCAAGGTGTGAAAACGTAACAGACAGAGTTACATACACATTTATAATATTAGCATTTATATTAAAGAAAATTCGGGGATAAACAGGGCAGTGACCAGTAACTGCGAAAGTTTTGAACTTGGCCAGTTATCCTCGAAACGATTAGCAATAATGGCTTTACCGCTTAATCTCTACCAAACAATTACTGGCTGTAATTATACTGTGACTTAGGGAACACCATACCTATGCATATTTGGTTCCTCACATTTCATAATAACAGTAATCAGTCAAACCAACGCCGTAAATAAGTAAATCAATTCACTTGATACAATATGGGATCTTCCCTTAGGTATAGACTGCCTCAGAAATAACGATGTTTTATCGTGTCTCGCCTTACACAGCAGTAGCGAAAAATTACCGAGCGCCTTTATTTTATTGAGACCTTTTCGGAAACAGGCGCTCGGAAAGATGTCATTACCGACGATGCGGGATTTGTATTTCAAGATGAATTACTCGTACGTGTAAGGTAGGCTGCATGGCAGTGTTAACAAAACCAGTTTTTACATAGAATTGGCCTATAATGTTCCCACTACTAGGAAACAGGCCTCCTCTCGGTGAGAGGTAGAGTGGGCCGTAATCTACATCGTGGGCCCAGTGCGGGTTGGTAGATGTCACATGTCTTCGAATTTATGGTTCTAGGATATGCCGTTTCTTCAAGATGTTTTCTTTCACCGTTTTGAGAGCAGTGGTGATGAAATCATTTATACAAAGTAAAGCGCGTTTCTGGGTTCGAACCTACGAACGTAAAGATTCGTGAGTCGCGGCCGTTACCCCCAGGCCACCACTGCTTCAAAAAACCAGTATATTATATATGCTGGCTTCTTATTGTATAGAAACTTCGTACTACGCTAGGCCAGTTCAAGGTCAAAGTGTCACCGATGACGTGGTGCCTGCTCTATAGGTACAGCCCAATCGTGTCTAGAAACTGCAGCTCGCCTGTGTACCTATTCCTCACCTTGGACACTCGATCGTTTTTCATTGAAGCGAGTTCGCCTGTCATTATGTATAGCTGAAAATTGACCGGAGAGCTAACAGGTCACGAAAATCGAGAATTCAATTTTAGTTCCCATTCAAAAAGCTCTGGATATTAAACTCAGTAGCCGAAGTAAGCTCGAATCGTTTTAACTTCTGGTGTTTCAGTTCTCTAAGCCGGGAAATGAAAGGGAAAGTAGCGACTAATTAGTAATGACCCTCCTTAAGAGGTAGGAGCCAATTAAGGAAAACGACTGAATGTGGCTCTTCGACTGTTTATTCTTTGTTTTTAATCTGTTTTTTGCTGTTAAACTGTTTTTATTATTTTATTTCTTTCACCGCATTATGTTTTTTGTCCCTGAATGTGACCACCCATCAGACGCGTTCGTTAATTAATCGCGGTTCGCTGCTAAAAGCCTTTGATCACGCTGTTTTAATGTTGGCTGTTTATTTGATATTTTTATTTTGGTACGATTGGGTTCTACTTTGATCAAATTAGTCATCCTGTAATTTCTACTACTATAAAATATATTATATATATTATTTAAATTGCCTGGGGCCGTACTATGAAGTATTAATTAATAATGACATTATGATTCCAGTCCATAAAAGAGTTGGTGCTATCGGTCATGTATAGCTCCATCTCTCCCTCACACTAGAATCATGATAGCATTATAACATCATAAGTGTCTTAACACACTATGCCGAAGATAAGCGACCGAAGTTCGGCATGATTACGCCTGCAATGTTATTTGAATCGCTATAACGCAACGTAATTTCGGCATGTGTCGTCAGTAATTAAAATAGCATTGCGGGTGTAATCATGCCGAACTTCGGTCGCGTACAGACTAATAAGGCCTGTGTTAACCAACACTGCAAACACCGGTTAGGTATTTAAACATTTAAAGATTTTTTTTTCACCTAGGGAAATTTTAAATCTAGAACTGATTAAGTATTTAATCAGTTGATTTCAATGTTGGTGAACACAAGGCTTACTAAGTTTAACTTACCCATATCTGTAGTTTGACACGTTTGTCGTGGCGGAACACAGTCTTCACCTTGAAGTCGATTCCCACGGTGGAAACGAAGGCTGAAGTGAAGGAGTCGTCGGCGTAACGGAACAAGAAGCTGAAATTGTAAGCGTAGGTATGAGTCATAGATAACGGTTAGGCGTAGGGCCCTAATTTAAATTATTAATGATTTATTTTTGTAAATTGGTTTAAAATAACATTTTCACGTATTTTTGATGTGATAACGTCTTATAAATCGATGAACGCCGGCTGCACGCACGAAAAAGCATGACTCATTGTCACGTTCCGCCTGAGCCGAGCGTGCAAGCGAGAGCGCGGAACAAGCGATAGAGAGGCACGATCGGCCTAAGCGTTCGGCTTGTGACGCATTGTTTTCTTATGACGTTATCACGTAAAATTATCGTCCGTAAACCGAGTTTACAGACAACCAATTTTTTTAATTAAAACTAACTTAGGTCGGTTTCTTCTAGCCGACTACTATGAGAAGAAACTTCGAAACAAAATCAGAGGTTAATGTCTCTTTTAAGGTCTATAGAGTTACATTGTAATGGTTAGACCATAATTATGATAACCGTGTAGGTACCTACCTAATATTGATGGAGGAAGAAATTACCAGCGCTGCGACACTTTTTTTTAAATGTCGTATCATTATGCTGAGATAGGAGCCTTTTGGCCTCGTACAGGACTTACTGCTTTTTCACTTTCTTTTTAAATAATTTTGTTTTTTAAATTTTTATGATTTGTGATCTTTCTGTGCGAGTCATAATAAATACATTTTTTTCTTTCTTTCTTATTTTCTTTAAATTAGGAGTCAAGTCAATCCCAGTTTTTGTAAGCTTAAATTTATGTAGAATGTGAACATACAACATAGAATACGATGGGTTTTAGATGCATACACATGTAAAACGAGAAAAACTTTTACAACGTTTTTGTAAAAGATTTTCATTAACCGTTAGGTAAGTATAAACTAAGCAAATAAACTCATCGACGCTACTTACAATGCAAATATTGCTGCTATTTAGATTCCCATCAACACACTAAAATGAAGTAGGTATGTAAGTGTAAGGTACTTCGGTAGATAACTCTTTCTGTTCAATAGTTTAAAACAATATCGAAACATAATTTATTTCATTTATACTCTTATAAAAACACAGAAGTAATTAGTAACAAACTCATAAAAGTGACTTGGAAGTCTTTGCAGTTTCGCCATATTTTAGAAACTTTTGCGTTCGATAAGCACGCCCGTACTTTTCAGGAATGGCCCAACGAGTATAAAACGTGATAGCTATAAATTGTATATGCATAGGCTACGGTTAAACAATAGGTGTGGGAAGAGGGATATCAAAAGAACCCCTACAACCCTCCAAGTGACACTGGTAGGGTGGTACAGAGTAATGAGTCCTTTATAACCGTTACATTGTTTGAAATAGCTTTTTTTAGAATACAAAATTTTAAAATTACGTGCCAAAAGGACCAAGTCAAAAATAGAAAAAATTAAGTGTAATATTTGAATACGTAAATCTGTCACTGAAGTAATTGCCCAGAGGGTTTTAGAACAAGCATATGCAGGGCGAAAAGTTGATAGCTGAGTAAGTACGGCATGATGAGAGAAAACCGAAAATATATTTAAAAAGTTTCTGCCCGTGGTCAAAAGGCAGTTTAATCATTACTTTTAAGTGTTTAATATTTCCAAACTTCTGATTGCAAAGGGTCAGCTTCAAATTCCAGCAGCAATTAAAGCTATTTGGTTCGTTGACTTACAGATAAATGCAAAGTGATAAACACTTTTGGATACTTTTGTGAATCAATTAAATTTTGTCATATTTGCCAAAAAAAACTCCATTAATCCTTCAGATTTTTTTAACACTATTGTGCTGAACAACTTTTATTCGCACTGATTAAAAAATTCCAAATGTGAATTTTCAAAGACATCAGATTTAGGGAAAGCCCATAATTTTTTCATTAGATCTGCCTATTTAAGTCATTATGGGTTAGGCCGGACACGATCATACCAAAATCATCAGCTCTAAAGATCACTTTATTTTTGGTTCATTTTTGAAATCTGATGGTGAACTTGTAACATACTATAATCAAAATAAAAACAGAAAGAATAAAAACACAGCAAACACGGTGAGTTTGAAATACTTTCCGTTAATAGGTAACTGACTTCACACAACGTTATTAGGTAAGTGCTAAGTCAGATACATATTGCTTATCTTCCTTTATATCTTTGAACACTGATTTTGTATTATGCTTCTGAAGGGCCAACTGAGCGGGGCGTACTTACTTTGCTTAGTTATCACACTAATAATTATAAAGGCGAAAGTTTGTGAGTGTGTGTGTGTTTATATGTTTGTTACTTATTCACGCTCAAACGGCTGGACCAATTTTAATGAAATTTTGTATAGAGGTAGCTTACACCCGGATTATCATATAGGCTACTTTTTATTGCGATATTCCCATGGAATCGACACTTATACGGATGAAACCGCGGGGCGCAGCTACTATTATAATATTTTTTGCGGTCCTTTAACTAATCGTGTCTACAACACTTCTGTAATGTTTCTTGGTCTACACACTTGCAACAAACTTAGAATAAGAAAAGCATATTTACCTAGTCTTTCCTACTGAACTGTTTCCTATGATGAGCAGCTTAAACATGTAGTCGAAGTTCTGATCCGCCGCATCCTTCTGCCATTTTGCATCTCCAGTCATCTGTGTTACAAAACATTTGTTTTAGTATCAACTGTCACATCCACACATAGATTATAGCTATATATGTATTTATACTGCATTAACCGGGTGCGCCAAAGTTCACCTAAATTTTCAACTCCGATAATTGGAAATCCGAAAATGTTCTTCCTAACATTTTTTATCCTAACAATCACAATTCCTAACTACTCTGTCTCTAATGTTATTATTTCCGAAGCATTCAACTTCATAATGTCAGTAGCAATAAACATCTATTATACTTTTATTTGTTTTCCTATATTTTCTCAACATAACCATCTTTTACACTATTATTCAAAGTCATATATTTTTTGTTTAGATTTCTTTTTATTCATAATAATCAGTATTATATACATTAATTTTGCGTAAATTTATTTTCACATAACATGTATAACATATAAGAATAATGCACGAGCCGAGCGAGCGAAGCCAGAGTCCCGCTCCAGTCATTCAGTCAAGTTCCAGAAACGAATCGGTCCTATTCATAATTATTGGTTTAGGTTAGGTTAGAACTGTGACCACAACGCACGAGCCGAGCGAGCGAAGCGAGCGTGCCGCGGTAGCGGCCGGCGAAGTGCCAGAACCGAATCGGTCCTATAGTTATTGGTTTAGGTTAGGTTAGAACTGTGACCACAACGCTCGAGCCGAGCGAGCGAAGCGAGCGTGCCGCGGCAGCGGCCGGCGAAGTGCCAGAACCGAATAGGTCCTATAGTTATTGGTTTAGGTACGGTTAAAACTGCGGTATAAACTCCCAGGCCATAAACATAACCGCACATATATTTTTTATTACACTTGGTAAATGTTTCTTTCTGAGTATGAGTGAAAATATTATGGTAATTATGTTTAGGGATAAGAGCGTTATGATAAAAAACAGTAGGAGTTTAAATATATTTACATGAATGATATTATTAATTAAAATTTTCGGAAACATGAGTGTTATGAACATCGCCGGTAGCACTACAAATAGTATGAATAAAAACTTTAGGATGAAAAATTTTAGGAAGAGTGATCATTCGGATTACAAATCATTAGGAAGAACAATTTCGGGTAAAGAACTTTAGGTGAGCCAATATGGACCCGCATTAACCTCATCTTCAACTTCAACACTATTGTTATTCGAATGTTCGTGAATAGTTTCCATTATAACACAAATTAATATATTAAAAACGCCTATTGTCACCGCTAACACAGCCACATCGCTTTAATGCACTAACAAATATATCGCAAATGCAAAACACGATACGTTTCCCATACATAGTATTGATTAGCAAAACTCGACTTTGCTACAATAGGTACTAACACGCAAGTAAGCCCACATTAGCTTAACATCGTTCCGAGTCATCGAAAAGTCTTATCAGTAATATCCATGAAATGCAAAATTAAACTTAATTTCGTTTGCAATACCGTTTGTTTTAGGTTGGTCGTTACTATTAAATTATTCAAAGCCGGGAAACAAAAATGACTTTTAGATAATGCCACCGTATCGTCACATCCTACCGATAGGGCAGTTTTAGTGTGTCCTAGACACAGACACGAAAGATAAACATAATACAGAATAGGTATAAGTACTCCATGTTGTATTATCTGAGCAGGCCGTCAATAATTACAAAAAATATATAACACAAGAATTACTAACTTTAATTTGACCGTTCTAAATTTATAACTCATGGATTTCACGTACACTAATTGGCTGACTGTGCCAATTAGCGCTGTAGGAAATCAGGAAGCACTGGAATAAGCCACAAATAAAAAGAACCAGACCACAAAGTAGAATGCAGGCAATTCGACGGAGGATAGACGGTAGTTGATTAAATAAAGTTCAATTTTCAAGCTCTGCAGGAAACTCGAACGAGGGTTTTTCAGAAAATTCAACGTCCGAACAGAGTGAGAATATATATAATTCAAGGATGTTCAGTATGGTAACGTCGTTCAATGTGGTGTGAAGCTGGAATATTCAAATAATAACATTCTATTCAAGACAGGGTTGGCGTCGACTGGCCTACATTGAGATGATTTCATCTACGTCTATTAACTCCCCGTTATGACATCAATAAGATGACGCGTGGATGGTCTATACACTTGTCCCAAAAATTCAACACAAACAAGCAAAATGCACTAGTTCTACATAGAGACAGTAGTTTATCTTCATAAAAATTCAGTTACATAAGAGCTGTTTCATAAAACCCATAGAATACGTAATCGCTAGGTCACCTAGTTTCCCAGATAAACGGTTCCAACTGACGGTAAACGCGAGGAAAATGTAGTCAATAACAAATATCTGGAATAATCTAGAACAAATTTCCTCGAGCATACTTCAACGAGATAAATCAGATTCTACATTGAAAGTTTGTAACAGCAACGTGGATACCTACATCCGTAGTATGTATGTAGGTAACCATAGATATTTAATTCACAGCTTTTACTTGGTGGTAGGAAGGCATAAATTCATGATGTGTTAATACCGTTTGTAGCCACTTACGGTAGTAAAATGCCGAGTATATTTTATGTCCGTTCAAAGGTACGGAATTACCTATAGTCATCGTGTGATTCCTGGCAAAAAACCCACCCTTCTTTAATTCGAGGTTGTCCCCCTCAACGGTGACTCTTCTACTAATGGTGGGTTTTTGTCAATAGAAAAGTATCTATCTACATATATCCTCCTATCTGCCTATGAAACATGGATCTTATGATCTACAATCCGTATGCAAATCGATGTGATCATCACAATATTTTCACTGACCTTTCTTTATAGAACGTTCACAGGATACAAGAAGTATTTAAATCAATTTAATTTAAATATAAGCTTCTTTATAATAAACCAGACTTTAAATAGAGAGAGGTGAAAGATGCTGAACCGGCAAGAGCATAGTTTTTAAGTGGAAGTCGGCCAATAAGAAAACTTACGACACTGCGTGGTAAACTAGCACTTATGAAGTACGATAACTCTAAGAAATTGTAGGATAACAAGAATAGGGTACGCTTTTTTCATGTGTACCTATAGATAAAATGGGTTTGTTATTCGATCTTGGAACTTTAATCCTTGGCAGTTTCTTTTATCTGGAAAGATTCGCTAGTTATCCTATCATATTACTTGGTTCAAGGAACGACGCCTATAAATATCTTAATGATCTATTTTCCTTAGTGACCGTACAACTTTCTAGGAAAACTTACAGGTAAAAGTTTTAACTGCTTATGTAAAAATAAATTATTAAAAGTTACGGTTAGCTGGTTTCTCTAGATGCATTTTTCTATAAAACAGTTGTAAATGTAAAATCAATCAATCTGCTTAGCCTTTTCCCAACTTTGTTGGGGTCGGTTTCCAGCCTAACCGGATGCAGCTCTATACCAGTATTTTACACGGAGCGACTGTATATCTGACCTCCACAACCCAGTTACTAGGTAACACGATAGGTACCCCTTGGTAAGACTGGTTGTCAGACTTTTTAGGCTTCCGACTACCAGTAACGGCTGTCAAAGAACTGCGAATGACAGCCAGGACCATTGTCCTGGCTGTCATTCGATCTAACCCTCTGTGCCTCGGAAAGCACGTTAAGCCCAATGGCTTAACGTGCTTTCCGAGGCACAGAGGGTTCTCGATATGTAATGAATGGTCATCCATCCACGAACCGACCGCAGCAAGCGTAGCTTAACCGTCGATCGACCCTTGTGGCTATTATTTAGCCACGAGATGTAACTGGATGGACAGTCGTAAATGCAACTGAATAAAAATCTTTCAGAGCTGGAAGTCTAAAGGATTGGTTTATAGGTATTCAATTTGATCAATCAACTTCGTTAGAGGATCCGAACAAAATATGAGTCTTATTCATTTGCATGATGAGGATAACAGAACATAAATTATGCCACAGATACGAAATAAATTGCGTTTACCCTGTACTAAGTCTGCAAGGTAGTCTTATAGATGTAAACGCCTACGTGCTTGTTTGCCTGAAGGTACTCCCTGGGGATAACTTCTTTCAAGAGAACATCAATCTTGTGGCGTGTATTTACCTTGTTTATGTATAAATACACACATTAGTTGATTAGTTAGTATGCTTTCATATATATCTGCAGAACCGTAGCCAATAGATTGAGACTATTTAAAACGAAGGTCGTACCTGTTCTCGTAAAACACGACAATGCAATAGCAGTAATCAATAAAATACATAATACCAATGACAATGGTAGAGATTGATGGGTGATAACAATGAAAAGTATAACAAATATCAATACACACCTTTTATCAGTCTTCGTATATCAACCCGAGTGAGGGACGTCAGGGGCGCCTATCACTATTATTTTTTATCGGTCGAACGACTCCAAGCTACTTCACAGGGACACCTTGGTGTAGCTATCTCTCTTTACATTCACACCACGCAACAAGAGCGGGTGCAACTTATACTTTTATCGATTTTTCTTCGCTGTTTTCCAGGCTATGCAACACTCGGTTATCTTTCTAAAACAATATGAACAAACAACCTCAACCACGGTCCCACCAGCTTTGTCGATTTGAAACATAAAAAATCGATAATTCGGTAATGTTATTTCGTAACTCACTGTTTTAATCGTCGACACTATCGTGAACTGAACGTGTGTTCCTCCTTCGGTATCATTAACTTTATAACTGTGCGTTTAGAAGTCCTTTTTTCTACTCAATTGTTTAAAAAAGTAACCCCTAATATAGGGATGTGCTGTGTTTCGCGCTCACAGCTGTTACGAACTCCCTCGTCTATTGAAATGGGAATGGGATGGAAAGCCAAGATGGCGGGCAGTTGCGCGCGCACTCTGCCCGCGCAGCCTGTCAAAACTCTCCACACAAACAAATCTGTCTCTATTGCCCACGAATCTGAAATATAAATTACAATTTAATATACTTATATAATATGGGGCGTTTATTGAGATAAAAACTTTTCACCCGCTTGTTTTCAAGTTTAATTGAATTTGAGAGATCTTGGGATCTTCTTCTGAAATGAATCAAAAGGCGGAGGAGGCAGCACTCCAGAACGTTGCTTGTATTTCGTTTTACAAATACAAGCAAAAGCGTTGTAGGTACTTATTTTACATAACTACAACGCTGTCCATGCGATGTTCCCAAGCTATTTTTGGATCACAAGCCTCCCAGTCTTGACAGTTATTCGATTTATCTCCACTTTTCTCATAAGTTTGTGTATGAGACGCGTACAAGGATACTTTTTAACCGTACCTATTTACATATTTTGTACGGCTAGGAAATGTATAGTTATTGTTTGAACATTGTATTGCAATGTTACTTTGCAAATACTTTAAGAGATGCTATAAAAATATAAGCGAATCATATGCAAGGCTTGGGAGTGAATATTCTGTCGAAGAATCCTTGCTAAGAGCCTTGACCCCTGTGTGACCTAATTACCTACATCGTGGTTCATACATTGATCATGCACGCTAGGTATCTGGTCACTTAGTAATTCTTTAAGCATACCTAGGTAATTTCACTCAGTTCGTGTTCGATCCAGTAAATTGTTGTTTATTAAGTTCATATTACGTATAACTTTGGAAGTTTTAGCAAAAATTTCAACAAATGCTGTTGGATAAAACAAACTGCCTTCTTCAAAAGTAAACCTTATCACTGATGTAGTTACACACAGGAAAAAGTAGGAAAATAATTGTCGATGCAAAGCCATTTTACTCGTTTATAGATATCTACGAGACCATTTCTGCATTAGTGATTCTCACGACTGTAGTCAACATTATTTATCACAATATCACACTAATATCATAAAGGCGAAAGTTTGTGAGTGTGTGTGTATGTTTCTGGCTTTTTCACGTACAGACACCAGCACATCAACCTACTACAATCTGTCAGATTTCTGTAATAGATTTTCAACTTTATCGATAAAGCATAAGGTTCAATGTTGATTGGGAAAATTTGACAGTTAGGTGTAGGTTGATGTGCTGGCGTCTGTACAAACGGCTGAACGGATTTGGATGAAATTTGGCACGCAGATAAGTAGTTTATAACCAGGATTAACACATAGGATATTTTTTTGCCGATCTTCCTGCGGGATCAAAACTTGTGCGAGTGAAACCGCGGGGTGCAGCTAGTAATATTGAACTTTCCTTAAAAACTAATATGTGACCATGATCTTGCATACATCATCATCATCATGTTCTTACTACATTAGTCCGACCTATGGAACATCCATAGTAAGCAAACTTCAATATTGTTTTTTGCAAAACACATAGAAAAGAGTAAAAGGTATTTGTAAGGCTTTTCCACTCACAGCTACCTTGTGAATACCTTTTAAGTGATGTTCTTCAGAAAGGTCAGGCGCGTAGAACTCGCAGCCAGCGTGCGTGTGTGACCAGATGTATGAACGTAAATGAGACAAAAGGAGTATGTAAGGATTGTAGCAGGCAGCGTTCTGTAGATTCTGCCTACCCCCATGGGAAGAAAGCCTGAGTTTATGTATGTATAAAAAAGAGTTTCTGAAGAAATGAGAATCTTCTCCTTTTTTAAAGTCGGGTAATAAAAGCACAGAATACCCCAACTGTTCAGCACAATATTAATTATTAAAAAAAAGTTCTAAAACCCGACTACTGAAAAGGATGAAACAAGACAGTACCTTCCCGGGGTCGCATGCCGCTGTACTAACATACATATAAGCTATGTTAGCATGTGACCACGGGAAAATACTTTCTTGTTTCATCCTTTTCAGTAAGTAGTCGGGTTTTAGTTTTTAAACTTTTTTTTTACTTATTTTGGGGCTTATTTTAGTAATATTTATATTTTTGAAATGTGCTAATTAAGCCCTTTCATTTGATACCCCACAAGGCACCATGCCAAAATATTTATTTTTAAATTCATTACTTTATGTCCTCTAGAGGGCGCCATATTGAATTCAGTGTGACGTCACATAGCCTATAACCAGCGGACGGTCAAGACGCTTCTAACGATACCTCATTAAAATTTGTCAAATTATTATAAGCACTTTTGAAAGTATGAGGGAACAGATGAACTTACATACATACAAACCGGTCAAAATCATAACCCTCCTTTTTGCTTCGCCGTAGTCGGGTAGAAAGACAGAACCACTCTGTACCTACCTTGCTAAGAATAAACAAACTAAACCAACCCTTTTCCTATTACGTCATGTGACAGTCTCAGACAGCAGAGGAAATAAACCGACAGCATCCATTTGTATGCTTATATTGTCATCACGTAACCAACAATCCTCGATTCCTTGTCTTGTTCTACTGAGCGTTATTTGTAAACAAGCTTACTTGCGTAAGCACCATTTCTGTTGGGTAGTGATTTAAAGCGGCAGTTGTTTATTATTGTATTGTAAAATAAAAATTACAAAATGCATTTTTATTAACAAGTTTGGCAGTAAAAACTGAGCAGTAAACTAAATAAATTTGAGCCATAACAAGTATTTAAATGGGTAACTTAACATGTATCTAACATGTTAAGTAGTAAAATGGCTAAACGGGCAGTTAACAAATCGGAATTAGTCGGTAAAAAATCTAACTTGGAAGTAGTACTCGCCGTCGTGCTAACCTAACCTAACCCATTTGGTCGGGGTGCCCTGGCTTAGTTACTGCGGCCAATGAGGGTATTCTGATATGACGTTCACTAGATGGCTGTTTGGGCACCTGCTAAAAGTGTCAAATCGCCTATATTTTCTTTAGTCGTGACTGAATGATGAACGAATGAATGAAACGAATGATGAACGTCATGATTTATTGTGAGTCGGAATCTCGGAACCCTCAGGGCATGATTGAGTCCAACTCGAATTTATCCGGTTTTCAATCGACAGATAACTTTTGTCTGAAGAATAATAAAAATTGTAAATTGACATATTTTCTATACAAAAGCTGTCAAACCGCAATTTTTAGAAGATTGGTATGGGTGTTCTACAGTAATTTAAGATAAGAAAATAAATCACTTGATGCGTTATAAAGAACATATAAATAGCCAGCCCTTCAGTGAATTGATTCAAAATATTCTCAGTTACGCTCCTATCTCCGTCAAAAAATAAAGGCATTAGAGTTTCATTCTTTAGGAACTTTTTAAGTAAGACTTTGAAGGCACAAACGTAAACGCTTCCGTATAAAGGAAATAATTTACCAAGAAGTCTTTGATAATGGTCCAGTAAAGAGTTTGCAAGTGTTTCGAGTGGAAAACATAAAATCTGATTCTGTTTTTGAAGATAGTAACTAAGCACAACTACACATGATTTATTGAAATACAAGCCGTGCGCCCTATGATCGACGTCTTTCATCCCCTATTTGTAAAAATTATTCGTTAGTGCTCACATCGTTACAGAAGGAACTCTCACGCAAAATTTCTTGCTTCTTTCCATTTAGGCTGTGCGTTTGTCTCTCAGTGCGTGATCAAATAATTAATTTATATATCGTCTCCTTCAGAAGACGATTCATAATGCCCTTTATTTTGATATCTCACATGATCTATTAAAAGTTTAGTCAAAATGGCGGATTTTAGACGTCAATAAGTCCATACTTGTTGACGTCTAAAATCAGCCATTTTGATTTCATAAAAACAAAACCTAGCCTATATCATTGCGCGACCCAAACGAGTCGATATACATCTCATGTATTAAAATCCGTCCAGCCGTTAGGATGCATCGAGGGTATAAAGAATCCCGCTTATAAAGATACATACCTACGTACGATTTGTACGCATGAAAAATATAACCATGTCGTTGCTGTCACGTAGTCGGGTAAATTGTGTATGATACTGCAGATAACTAGGAAATCCCCGGATATCTAACAGTTATACTTAATTCAATAATCGAATTGGTTTTTATTACCTCGCAGTAGGTGCGAAAATTAGAGTATTCTCCTTGGGGATAAAGGGATCTTCATTTTGGGCGAGCTTGAATTCCCCGCTGCAATCAGGATTCTAGTCTTAACTAGGGCTGTGGGATAACTCACTGCGGTCACGAGCCCTAGGATATTTCGTTGTGTTCGGGATTCAAAATAGCGCCCGCGACATTAAGACACTGCTTTATCCCCTTAGGCCCACTTGCGCGTTTAGTCAGGTTAAATGAACAAATATAGAGTTTGTAAACTCGGAGTTAAGTAATTAACATTTTAACTCTTATGACGCGTTGCGCCCACTAAAAAGTAACACCGGGTTAGTTAACTAGACATTAGTGTTTTTTGAGATGGAAACATTTCAGTTCAATCGACGAAACATAAAATAGATTTGCAATGTCTATGCCCTGATGTGTAATCCGATCAAAAATGAATAAACGAATAATGAACGGAAATTGTATACCCATCTCTATTACATTTCATTACGGTACGTAATACTTTCTTTGAATTTTACAACATGACATTTCACTTTAATCGTATTGTATGTGGTTTCTATGAAGACTTAGTTTATAGATTGACGAGAACATCAGATAAGGAAAAAAGTGTTTATGTTTTTTATATTATGATTTGTATTTATTTTTTATATGACTTCATGAATATATTGCCTGCTGATATCCAACCAATTATCTAATTTACACTTATCAACGTCGAACAATAGGTATGCAATACAAAATAAATTAGCAGCGGCACCTCATAACGTCAATTTATTTTGACATTACTAACGCTAACCCAGAGTTTAGCGACTTAACTCTCCCACGTCGGTAGGTTTAATACTTAAAAGTTCTCTGGGTTTACCTCTAAACCTCCGTAGTGGATTACGACCCACTCCCGCTCACAGAAAGAAGGCCTGAGTGGGAAAATTACAGGCTGACTATGCATTACCTCTAACTCTTGGTGGCGCAAGATGAATTATTTGATTAGCCCTGACTATGTTAACTCCGAGTTACTTAGGATAACCCATAAACACGCATGTGGGCCTTAGTGAAAAACTTGGTATAGTCAACTAATGTCAGAGTTTAAAATGCCAGATTCTATGAATGCCAGATTCCACAAATGCCAGATTCTATAAATGCCAGATTCTACTCGTATTAATGTCAGATTTTACTATAATTTTGCTGTAACAATCAAATATTCCAATTACAAACCACGAACAAAACAAATGTTCAAATTAAACATTCCAATGAGTTAACCACCTGAAAACAACTGAAAACCATTCAAGCAGCAATAACAGTCTATCAAAAAGTACTCTGTGAGCAATAAGCTTTCACGATGTTCATCAATCAGATGCAAAAAAAAATGTGAAAATAATTGTTTACAGCCAGTATGCGCTATAAAATTCACATTAACACATAAGAATTTTATTGTTATTAATTTACAGACTTTACTGGGAAATCATGTCTTTATAACTGTAGTTTTTCGTACATGTTATGCCATCTGTGAAAAAATTTAGGAATGACTAGGTTACGAGTTTCGAAAAATGTAGCTTCGTAGCGCATCCTCGTAGCGGTCGTCTACGAAGTCACGTGAATGGAGTTGTTAGGGCCCGAGTCTGTTCATAGATGGCGGTGAACACAATTTTATATGAGTTGTTTGTTTCTATGACTTTTATCGTTCGTAGCATCGAATACTACGAGGTGAGTCGGCCAAGCGTATTGTGTTCGATTCTCAGGCAAAGCAAAGGCTTTTAGGTTCATGTTCTCTTGGTTTTCTAAAGTTCCATACCTACCCAAAGCGTACCCTCGGGACACTATTACCAAGCCTACGCCGCGGTCGTTTGTCTATCTGTCTGTCATAGGGCTGTATATTTTTATTAGTAACAGGAAGCCAAGAAATTTTCACAGAATAATTTAACAATTATTCTTCGTCGTAGTAACCTACAGCAACGTGAGGAGACCATCGGGAGGGATTCCGAGGTGACAAAACATGTGAGCAAGCTCATTATCTGGGTGACAAAACGCCGTGGGACATAAACAGGCTGGTAGTGTTTTAATACAATCTTAAAAAGAATAGAATATAATACTCTTTTTTTCTAGCAGTACCTAACCGGCTTCAGAGGAAACCTGACAAAAACAAAAATTTCAAAGGATTTTTTGAAAATCTGGTAAATAATTCATTAATGGTTTATTATTAATTGACGAATCTTCCATTCGTCAAAGTAGCCAGCGAAATTCAAATTGTCTTACGTTATGTTTGACTTTGTATGTTAATCAAAATGTATTACGTGGCACAATAATTACTAAATGATAATCATTTAAAACATCCAATATGTCTCTAGAAATTATATTTGCTGCAATTTGCCATTTTTTCATGAAATAGCCTTATTTGAATTTCGCGGGCTACGTTGAAAGAAACACTTCTGTAGAGTAATTTATCTATATCGTCCCTAAAATAGTTAATCTATTAACACAAGACAAGTAAACAACTACTAGAAGTTGTTTGTGAAATTGACCTTTGAATGTCGTCAAATATAACTGGCTTTTGTCGCGTCGGTGCGAGTGCGTCGAGCGACGCGGCCGCGGAAATGTCGCGGACGAAAATAGATGGCACGTCGACAGCAGTGACGTCACACACGACACGTCAACTCTTGCGCATACACTCAATTTTTCCAACATCTTGCTTCCGAAAATTATTTTGGAATACCACATCACTCCGCTGCAATTTTGGTATAATTATATTATTTAAATTAACTCACCCATTTGTAGGCGTTCATGAACTAAATTCGTTTTATGACAGATGTTATAAAACTGAATTATTCTATTATTTTTAGTGTGATTTTTTATGAAACAGACTTTTGAGCACGGTTTTGAGCAGAATCCTTCATCGATACATTTTGAGCTGCTTTAGATATTTTGTCAGCTTCAGGACTTTAAGTACCTACCTAAATATACGTAATGTTTGTAATTTTTCATGAAACTGATTAAATTATATTGAAGCATCCGCGCTTCACGTAGCTGAAAGATACAAAGTGATATCAGAGATTCGATAGGTAAGTTGGTACTTGGGCGTAATGTTCTTCATTTATCATCCGTTAACTTCAATCACGGAACATTGTAAGGCGTTCGTAATAACATAATGTGTGTGTAATACCTTGAAAATGGCGTTTATTAACTCCTTGAGTTACGTTGAATGGGCGTTAAACATGTAGACATAATTGTTTGATCAATTTCACAAACTTACAAGATGCATTTCATTATTAAAATCACTGTTTATTTTTTAACGTTTTTATTTTCGTTCAGTCAATTCCTTTTGAATGAAACAGTTATAAGTACCTATTAGTTGGTAAGAATTTAAAAATAGGCAGTCATAAACACGTACGGGATATTAGGTTTATCCTTGCTTCATAATACTTACCCTCGTTAACAATTAATATTATTGAGTAAGTATTGTTTAACTCTACATAAATTGAGTTGTAAGTATTCGTTCAATGGTCATAACAATTTGTTTAGCATATGCAGCCACCTTCAAATTAACGCAGATACATAATATAAAGATTTAATGTTGTAGAGTTTAGTACTGTCTAATTTAACTAGGCTAATGAGTTGTACTACGTATTGGCGACAGAACAAATATACGGCGACCTTTTGAAATTGCACGGAGTTTGCATGTCGGTTGAGCGGAGTGCATGTCAGCCAGGGTTGTGGGCCGGGGCACACGGGAGCACGGGGCACGGACACACGCGCGCTCGCCGTCCTCAGACACCGCCAGTCCGTTGTCGAACAGCGCGCCCGCCGCCCGCCGCGCCCGACGCGCTCGCTCGCGCGCCACCAACCCATGGACTACGATCGACCAAGCGAACTCACACTTTATTTTATCATCACCTCCTTAGCACCCCCCGAAACCTACGCTACAACCATCAAACGAATCCTACGAGCTTAAAATGACAATGAAAAGTCTTGTCGAAAAACTTTTGTCGACTTTCCAAAACTCTTAGTGATCGTCATTACCCGCTAAAAACCCGCTTCAAAGTTGTTTTATTATTCAAAAATGCTTCTCAGAGTAAAATTATATCGGAACCTATTTATACACAAGAAACGACTGAAATTTTCTGATTGCAACCTTTGAAAAGTTTACACACGGTTTATGAACTATTTACACTGTTTTACAAATAGTTTTGGACATTATTTTTATCCTTCGTAAAACTACCCCTAGAAGATTAAGAAGATTAAATATGACCAAAGACATTTAAATAAACATAATATTAGTGTGCGTTTTGAATTTCTTAATTAGAAGTGTTGAAAGACAAACAATTAAGTGTTATCAATAGATTAGTTTTACTGTAAGACTAATTAGTGGGTGTGTTAGTGTATTTTGTAAAATATAATCATCGTTTCCTACGGTTATTCATAATTAAATTGGTAAGTATTTTAAAGAACCTTAAATAGACCTAAGTACACACTAGACTAAAAGCGTCAAGATTATTTTACATCCTGAAAACGTACAAAATACCAACCATTTCACGATCAGGTATTCAATTCAAGCAATTAAACTGGGCGAAGTGCAGTTAAACAAGTGGCTGCTACACCATTCAAATTTAACTAAAACTTAATTACAGTGTACTGGCATTGCATACACTGTTCAAAACGAACGTAACACTAATCTTACACGAACATATTCTAGGGAAGTTAAAACTTTACAATTGTTTCTTAAAATAAAGTTGTTTTCGGGCGACTGCCAGTACCTAACCGCTATTTTTTTTAATAATGAGGACACGTACAAACTCTTTGAAACTGAAAGAAAAACCGGGTCAAACAGATTTATTCAAAAGTAATTTTGACAATGTTTTTGAGTAGGTACTCGTAAAGAGGATTATGTGTTGTAACTAAGCGTGGCACATAACTCGTAAGTAGGTGGTTTATATAGTGATCATAATACCTATCTAGTCGGCTTGTGCCAAGTCCAATGACATCGTGGGATATTTATAAAATAATTTTATATTGCCAAACACCTTCTGTGGCTTTAAAACAGTAAGTGGTACATTAATTTACGTGATTTCTTTCAACTTTATGTTTACTCTTATAAAAGCATAACATTGTTAATTAAACCAGACTTAATTAAAAACCTCCGTGGCTATTTCATTAAAATACATTGAAAACTGAAATGTAGAGAATCTTTTCACGTTTTCGTATCCATTACGAAAATTAAAAATATTTCAATTGTGTGCGAATCGATGAATACAGCCATTTTATAACATCAGGCTGAATTGACAACAATAGCCAAATAGTCGGGTAGTTTAGACATCAGAGCGACAAACATTAGGTTGAATTCTTTATGGGTATTCATATTAAATGTCTCGTAACACTGAAGTGACAATAGGTAGGTACCTATACCAACATTACTTATACAGCCCGCTCACAGCTAATATACTTTTGACAGAAGCAACCTTATTCTAACTCACGACAGTGAAGATCACACTGCGTTTGACAGACCTGTCAGTGGTAGCAACCCAATAGCAACCTTATTAAAATGAGAGTAAAGATCACTGTGACGTTGACAGTGATGCAAAATCAGAGGTAAAATAACTGAAAGGATAGTAACTATGTTCTAGCATTTATTAGGTCTCTGCTGCTTTAAATTGTCAGCTGCAAAAGTCATCTAAATGGTTATAGGCCGACCGCTTAACTGAGATGTTGCCTGAGGTAGCTGCGCGGTGCGGGAGGGGTGATAGTTGTCAAAAGTTGACGAATGACTGAGCTCTCGCATCAAGTCACCACAGCCCTCCCGCACCGCGCTGCTACCTCAGGCAATGTCACTGTTAAGCGGTCGGCCTATAGAAATCAACATATAAATAAATATGGTTTAACTTGGTTGTCCACTACGTCGTGTCTTCTTGTTCCTCATCATCTGCCTAGCCATTTCCCAACTATGTTGGGGTCGGCTTCCAGTCTAACCGGATGCAGCTGAATACCAGTATTTTACATGGAGCGACTGTTGTGTGTTCTTGTTGGTATAGGTAAATATCAAACTTGTTTTTCTCCAGGTTTCAAAAACCTTTTTTTTATGTAGAATAAGGTGTTTAAGAGACTGTAATGTATTGTGCTCAAGACAGGGACCATTTCGTTAACTGTATGTAGGGTTTTTGATAGAATTTCTGCAAAGGGTTAAAAAACCCTTACGATACGTGTTACACTGCTGTAACCGGCTTATCTTACACGACCCGGTTACCCCTTCAACCCAATCATACACCCTGAGCGGGTAAGCAAATCCCTTCAAACCAAAAAGTTATTGCATAGGGCAACCCTTATTCGATAAACGAGTTATAAACCCATTAAAACACCTTTATACTATGAACAGGTTAATAAACCATGATATAAATAAGGGCTTTGGATGGGTTTTGAAGAACCCGTTTATTGGATATGGATTTCCTTGAAAAGGCTTTTAAGGGTTTCAATGGGTTAGCTGTTCAATCGCTTACCACAATGAAAAGGCTAATAAAATTCGAAGTGTTAGCATCATAATTGGGTTACCGCTTCATTGCCTTACAAGATGTTACATGCTCGATAAGGGTAACCGAATAAACGGCTTAACTCTCAAGCGGGGTTGGTTCTCTAGAGTAAAACCTAACTCCCAATAAATTCGAGCCCAATGCCTTCAACCAAAATGGCTGAAATACAAAAACATTTCTGTCAATGCAATATTTTATAATCTAAGTCCGAATATGTATGTCAAAAATACGAATTAATCATTCAATCTAACTTCTCCAGTCGATACTTATCTATATTTTCATTGTTACGTAAATATGCGATTTTATGACTGAAACATTTCGAAATTCATTAAAGACGCTGTTGAAGCTGACATTATGTCTAACTTATGTGTAATTTTTTTTTTACTATGAAATTCAGAGCGGTGGAAAGACAGTAGGGAGGCCTTTTCCCAGCAGTTTGACATTAACGGCTAAAAATAATAATAAATGAAATTCATAAAAATGTAGGTATTGTAAATACGTCATGTGACTTAGATTTTATTTTAAGTAATTTATTTTATTTATTAAAATTCCAACTTGTTTAGATACTTTAAAACTATCCAGAAAATTGGTTTCCAGTTTTCAGACAAATCTAATATTCAGGAGTTTTCAATGTTCAGTATACCCAAAGCTTCAGGATGATTGATGAACCACTTCTGTGAAAGATAAAAATGTCGCCGAACTGATTAATAAGAAGCATTCAATGTTCAAAATTTTTTTTACAGTCTTTAAAGAAACACAATTTAAGATGTTTATATTTTAAAACTCAATCTAGACCGAAATACATAAGAACTAGACCGAAATCTATATTTATAGAAATAAATAAATTGAAGTATCTTTTTGTAGTGTCAAAATAACCATATTTTACTAAATGCATATGAAATTATGTACAGTATAACATTTTTTTTTTAATTTTGTGTGTCTGTCTGTATGTTTGTTTCGGCTAATCTCCGAAAAGGCTGGACCGATTTTGACGGAACTCTCACTGGCTGATATTATAAGTCGTAACTTAGGCTACTTTTATATTTTAGAAACGGGGACAGCTACTTAGTACATAATAATAACGAATTTTCCTTAAGAGTTTTGTGCAAACATGTGTTATTTATGTTTAGGTACAAAACTGAAAAAATCTAAAAAACATAATGTTCCAATTAGACGTTCTCGGATAGCGAGCGAGTAATGAGGCTCATTTCTTTCGCGAACCTTTACATTGTTTGAAAAAGGACAATTTCCATGGGCGTACAAAAACAAGACACATTTTGTTGAAAATGCTTCAAAGAATAGCAAAGTTGTTTATTAATGTTGTTTTAGGAGCACAATTAATGAAAGACAAGCTATAAGAATTTTGTGTAAGCCGGTTTTTTTGAGGACTTGCACACATTGCTTTACCCCCGTTATATAAACTCCGCTGAAATCAGCCATCTTAATACGAAATCCTATGATAAACTGGAGTATCATCAGGATATTTGTATTTACGGTTTGATCATATCTGATCTCCGAATTTTACAAAGCGCTCAAATAGCAACTAGTACCTACGCCTCCATCAAAATCAAAATCAAACGTCATTTATTCAAATCAGGCTGAGAATCAGCACTTATCGAACGTCAAAATTACATAATACAGTCCCACAAAACGGCCGCCCACCACCACTTCCTAGTACTTTCGCTGGGAAGAAGAAGTGGCGCTACAAACTCCCCAGCAGCACAGCTGTCTGTTCAGTTAGAAAAACCCGCTTCTATACAATAGTAAGTATACAAAGGAATTAACATTACGAGACACAGAACATTAAATTAAATTATTTGCCATTTCAGCTAGCCACGCCAATATACCAATAAATATATAAAAACTATACCTACTTGCTCAAAAAAAAAAAAAAACTAAAAATATAACACCATTTTTGTAATATTTCAATACAATGCAACTTCATTTCTCGAAATTCTCAATATAGTCTGCATTAAAAAAAGTATTTCTACTTCATATGAAAATTATGAAACAAATTCAAAGTTTTGAACAAAGTCAGCGATCCTGAAATTAAAAAAATGCCGATGTATTCCATGAACTTCTTCGATAAATCCTTTAACTGGGTCGTCTGCGGAATGCATTTAGTATAACTGACGCTTTACAGAACAGGATAAAGAACTTTATTTATTTCTTAAAGTGCATTTATGTATTATCCTGCATGAGTGGCGATACTCAAATGTACCTACCTAAGTCCAGCCGAGTGCATGGGCACACAGCTTGACCGAGCAATGCTTTCCTGGCTAATATTTTTACAATGCCATATTAAGCCATTCTAATTGAAATAGATTAACTACGAGAGAGTATGTTTTAAGTTACGAGGTTATACACAAACAAATTCCATGTCTAATATTTTTGCATAAGAAAATATTGCACCATAAACATTTCTATCCTCTCCCATGATGGTCGTAAAGACTCATGAGGGATAGTATTGAATACATCCGCCTTCAATTTTATAAAAGTTTCTATCAAAATACAGCATATATCAGAAAGGTGTGGCCATGTTTAAGGGTCATATTATTTTGATCTCAACAATGAAATGTCTTTATCCTTTATTAATTTAACTCCTTTGTTTGTTTTCCAACTAAATGGACTCAGTATTACCTACCACTAAGACCGACCATTCAAGCACGGTTCAATTTTACGGGGAGAAAATCGGAAAGATTATGAAACCTGTCGGTGAGTACTGCAGGATAATTCCGTAACATACTATCAGTAGCAATGTGTTTCATTTTGACAGTTCAACAACATTCATTGCGTTATTTGCGTTGTTGAGCAGACACATTTTTGGAACATAATTATGGAGCAATGGATAAGAAATATGCTTCAAAATGATTCAAATTGAGAGTAATAGTGTATTACGCAATTAGGGTGCAGGTTCGTTCACAGATTGCCGGTTTGACATGGATAGATTATAAACTATCGGAAATTAATACGTTATATTGTAATAAGCATAGTACAGGTCAAAATCGACAGTTTACAATTTCGCGAGATAGATTATAAACTAACGTTGTTCACGATCTTACGGTGACAGATATATACTGTATATCACGACCTGTAGGCACGTCATTCAGAAGTAACAAAGCGTGCAGTTGTTTTAGAACGCAAAACCAATACCTTTTAGTTATGCGGAACTTGGCAATAGACCGGCCAGTGTTATTTAAAGTGCTGTCACACATAGCAGTATCCTAAATAAATACACAATCAAACTATCATTGTACATTCGCGTCGGTATCTAATCTTGCAACAGAAGTGTTTCGGTCGAAACATTTGAACATCGAACTAATTCTAGAAATAACCAGAATAGAGATTTAACCCGTGTTTCCGTTTGACACATCTTGCGCTATATTTTGGAATCTATGAATGGACTTCTACAACAGTTCAGTTTGGTATGTTACAAAGTTATTTTTAAGTTAGCTCGCTATGGAAAATGTCTAGAGTCTAGACTGCTATTTTTACCATGAGAGTCTGTGTAGTTATTAATATCATACTTGTCTGGAAATGGAAGAGAAACAATGCAACCGCGCCATTTAAAAAGCTAACTGAGATAAATGGATTATTTTTATAGAGGGCTTGTAATGTTTGGCCAGTCTAGTCATTAAAAATGTCTTCAGTTTTATACATACTTATATTGAGAAAAATTGCTTTCCCCAGTGAAAATGAAGTTGGACGGCAATATCTCTGACTTTAATCAGAAAATCGTTTTATCGTAGGTAAGGAAACTAATCGGAGCTATTCCAAAGGGACGTACGTTGAAAACGGTTTAATAAAGAAGATGGTGCCCATGTGCGGTCGGTAACTTAGAGTAAGTAAGTAGATTGTAGAGGTATCTTAGTGAAGCTTTGATTGCTTTCCGCGCGGTGGCAAGGAATGGAGACTTTTCCATCTATACTAAAATTATAAACAGGTAAAGTTTGTGAGGTTTTGGGGATAATCCCTGGAACAACCAGTCGAATTTGAAAAATTCTTATTACATTTGGTAGCCCAATTCTTGAGGAATGTTATAGGCTATTTAACATCACGCTATGTCTCTTAGGAGCCGAGCGAAAAAGTGATAGCGCGAGCAGGTGATGCGATGCGACGGGGTGGGTCGGGGGAATAAGAAATTTCACGCGGATGAAGTTGCGGGCAGAAGACAGTGTTAGGTATTGGTAACGAACATAAAATCTCATTCTTTAAGAAATCCAAGTGTAACAGTGCTACATGCTAAGCTACAACACTTTATTCTAGTTATTTCACTCCAATGTGATGTAGGGTGCGGTTTGCGGTCTTAAATGTGGGTGGCGGTATTTTCTCACTTATTATTATATATTAGGATATAAAATTAACCATTTTAAATCCGCAGTTGCTGTGGTGGGTGGCTGGATTTTATGCCGTTAGTTTTCAAGATAATGAAATGTCAGTAATAAAATTAATTTTTGGACAGTATTTTTATAATAGAGCTTAAAATAATATTCTGCACGAGTGATGATAAGCCCTCCACACACACACATTGCTAACAGGCTAGAATTTTAACCACGCTAAATTATATTCCTATTTCTGATATAGAATAGAATACTCTTTATTATCTACAGACGCCAGCACATCAAGCTACTATCATCTGTCAAATTTCTTCAATAGATTTTCAACTTTATCGCTACAATATAAGGTTCCAGGTTGTTTGGGAAAATTTGACAGTTTCTGGTAGCTCGATGTGCTGGCGTCTGTACACCATAACATTATAGACATAGATATAGAAAATTTGATATAGGTACTGACATAGTAACCCAAGCAGATAAAAATCGGAATTAGTAATAGTTTTGATGCAATTTAGGATTGAGGAAACTATCCTTTTATTCCTATACTATTAAAATCATCTTTTCAAAACAGCTGAAAGCTATCGTAAACCATCCTGCATTCAAAAATTGAACAGCGAAAAAGTAGAATACCCAAATAAAAAACAAAAGCAACAACAGCGTCGAACGTGAAAACCTTTTCATTTCGGAAACGTCAGGATATCTAGGTAGTTATAGTATTATAGGTTCCTCTAGGGTGTTAATTGCAGTGTGTTTAGTGCTCAATCAATCGTTTGTGAAGGCAGGTAAAGACAGGTGGTGCTACTTAGAGTGGTTCCCAGAGCTCTCGACGTTGGAATGCATTATTAACGCGTAGGATTTGTCTCTGTTTTCCTTCACGACTTTAAAGTTTGGTCGCAAGATAACTTTGTGGAGCTCGTATGTGGGTCAGCACGTTGCCGTTGTTAAATAATATATGAACAATTTTATGTTATTTTACTGCGAAATGCATAGAAACAGAGTAGTTACTTTAAGTGCTTATAACAAGCTAAGTGGAATAGCTTAGTAGAAGGTTCAAATAGATAGAAGCTCAAATACTCGTAGAAGAATAGATCTAAAAGTAATTATCTGAAAGTTTCATACCTATTCTGAAATTGACACTCTAAGTTGTATGATATAAACTGCTTTATTAAATGACCGTATTCTTTTAATGGTACTAAAATAGGTAAGTTTTCTTAGGTACTTTCATGGTTATAATTGCTCTATATTAGATCTCATCTTCGCGCGTTCGTGTTTCCGATGATTTTTTTTTACATAATATCTCATATTCTTATCTTAATAGATGTTTTATGAATAATGTATAAGATAACCAAGTTTGATAGTTTAATGTCACAATATCAATTACCTACAATTAACTGATCATAAGTTTATACAACGTATAAAATATGAGATCTTCTAAAGTTTTCATTTTAACAAAATTATTTAATTTTGTTGTAATTTTACCCATCTTCGATACAATTTCATAGAAATGATCTGAATCTTCAGTTCAAGTGAAACTTTACGTTCAATTAAACTTTGTAACAGAGTCTTAACTTTAATGTACACCCGTAACAGGTTTCATAATACAATATTGTAGTTGTGAATAAATATTCCTTGTTAAGAAGTGAGAAATATGATATTTTTCTGTTTGAACTCTAACTAGTTCCTTTGTGCAGTGAAGTATGATTTTTCTATCAATTGGTCGCAAGTGCAACTAAGACCCTTTTCACACTTACTGGCCGCCGCTTTGCCGAATGGGATTAGTATGAAAGCTTTTACGGGCATATAGCTTTCATCCGGTGCTGACTGTTTGGCCAGAGTGTAAGGAAAGGGGCTTCATTGTCATCATCATTTCAGCTGAAAGACGTCCACTGCTGGACAAAGTCCTCCCCAAGCACCTCCACTTCGACCGGTGCCAGTTCGAAAGGGACTTACTTGGATGTAAATTCAGTGAACTGTAATTAAAATCGGGGCTGATTTAATGGGTCTGTAATAATCAAGAGGTATTTTATAATTTAAAAAAACATTCTGGATAAAATCGTTTACAAAAGTTAAGCTTCCGTCTGAAAATAAATAATTACACACGATGAGCTGCCCGTGGGTCGCAAATATTTTCCGGTAAATTTTTAACAAACCTGCAGTGGTGGCCAAGTGGTAACGGCCGCGACTTACGAGTTGTAGGTCGTAGGTTCGAACCCAGACAGGCACTTTACTTTGTGTAAATTATTTCATCACCACTGCTCTCAAAACGGTGAATAAAACTCGTGAGGAAACCGGCATGTCCTAAAACCAAAAATTCGAAGAAATGTGATATCTCCCAACCCGCACTGGGGCCGCGTGGTGGATTACGGCCCACTTCCTCTTACCGAGAGGAGGCCTGTGTCCCAGCAGTGGAAACATTATAGGCTGATTATGAAATGTTTAACCCTCTCTACGAGAACAAAAATCACTCATGCGATATATCACTAATAACGTTACCAGTTTTCCGTGGGGAAACGCGCTACGAACGCAAGTACCTAGTGTTGCTTTTTCAAAGCAGAAAATGCGCCGTCAGTCATCGTAGAAACGACGCGTTTCATGCAACACGCTAATAAAAATGCCGTGTGCATTGGCCTTAGACTGAAAATGACTGTTCGAAATATTGATATGTGGCTCTTAGATATGTGACGAAATTATTTTGAAAACTGCTTTACTTTTACGTATCGCGCATGTATAGTCCTTCGAACCGTATTTCAGCCATGGCGGTCAATCTCAACGGAGACTAGGCTTCGACAGGAGATATTATAGTGCACAAGTGTGTTATTGCAAATGTACCTACAGTGTGTAATACAGGTACAATGTTTGCACCAGATGGTAGTAATATATTTATCGCGTCATCACCCGAGACTGGTCGTGTCATAGCTGTCTCATATATTATATTTCCGTAAAGATCTTAAAATGTTACAAACACACGGAGTGCATCGTGTGTGCTCATAATATTTCGTCTTATGAGTGTTGTAGATCCGACCCTCGCGCTAGGCTGTAATAACAACGCGTCATGACGAACGAAGTAGGGAAAATACGTTTTCCTTGCATTTTCTCGTCAGTTTAAAGCGTAATATTTAGCTTATTAATTAGCTTTAGTATGTCAGAGTAGCAGTTGGTGGTGGCCTAGTGGTTATGGCCGCGACTTACGAGTAGGTCGTAGGTTCGAACAGACAGGCGCTTTAATTTGTGTAAATTATTTCATCACCACTGCTCTCAAAACGGTGAACGAAAGCATTGTGTGGAAACTGGCATGTCCTCGAACCAATAATTCGAAGGTATGTGACATCTACCAACCCACACTGGGCCCGCGTGGTGGATTACGGCCCACTCCCTTTCCCTGTATCCCAGCAGTTGGAACATTAAAGGCTGATTATGCTTTTATATCAGACTATATTATTTTATTATATTTTCCTCCACAATTGTAAATTTTATTTTTTTGTTAGATCCATATACCTATTAAAAAACAGACTATATACTCGTGGTCTTATGACTATAATTATTCTTTGTTTTATCTTAAATCTGCACAAAGTTATTAAACCTAAATCTACCTGTAATGCACTCTATGTTCAGTTCCTATTATGTAAGTATACTTCATCATATTTAGATGAACATTTTGAAATTTCAAAATGAATTTTCCCAGTAGTACCTACCCCATTGTGAAAATTCATTTTGAAATTCCAATTATTTGCTTCTGCAAATACTTCAAAAGATGGGAAATAAATGAATGCCTGCCTTCCTGTAATTTCCATTCTGTGAAGTATTTTCTACTCCATCATATTTCGCTCAAAAAACATTATAATTTGCAAGTGTTCATTTTAAGCCGTGTGCATGCAATCTGCTTTTCTGGTTGTGCCAAAAACTAACTTATTATAACATCGACCACGAATCCAATTAAAGGGTCCCTTCATAATATTTGTTGAAGCAGAACCTTGACGTACCAATTAGTGTTAAAATAATAGTAACATAATTGCATACCGCTATTAAAACACGGTATAAGTATAACATCTAATTGAGTTTGTCCTAATCGATAGCTGTACAAACAGGTAGTATATTCGATTAACTGTAGTCACGAAATGTCTAGATCGTTCAACTAGTAATTAATAGAATTAGGTTGGTTGATAAGTTACATATTGGTAATTGATTGACCGGGCTTTTATACCAAGTATTAATTATATTATGTATCAGATCGTTCGCAGACCACCTTTTCGTTCGCGGTGATGATGAAAGTTTTACAGTAATGTGCTTAGTGCTTTACACTATTTTCTTGTGAGCTATACGAAATTACTTAAAAAAATAACCTACATAGAGAGCAAAGTTGGTTGAAGGACTTTTTATTTGTTAGCCTATACTGTCCCATTGCTGGGCAAAGGATCCCCAAATCCTTCCAGGAACTCTTTTCTCGCGCCACCTCGAACCAGCCCTCGCGGTACGCGTTAAGGTCATCTCGCTATCTCTTTTCTCCATCCATCTTCAGGCACCCATTGTGAAGAGCCTTTTGCCACGCGGTCACCGTGCATGCGGCTGATATGACCCGCCCAATCCCATTTGAGTGAAAAGGCAAAAGAGATATCTACCTATTATGGACAATCACCCGTCGGGGGTCACACACACAATATGTGCTTTGATAAAACAGATAAGAACGATGTAGCTACTTAGTTCATATTATATTATGTTAACATAACATCATACCTGTTTTCTCCAAAAGGTTGGGAGAAGGTGTACCAAGTAGGTACCTAGTTGGTAGGTACACTTCTTCCCATGCCACCACCTACCTTTCACCAGTTATGTTTAAGTCACATTTAATAGGAGGCTACTTAAATATTGTCCTTATGAAAAAAGAGGTCATGATTTGTGAGAGAAAGTGATACCTATTGAACATACACGCACAGCTTCAAAGCACAGCTTTGAAGATAGCTCAATGCGTACTCAACTGAATTTTCCATGTGTTGCCGAAAAATGCTGACTTGAGGAATGTAAGGTTGCACCGTACATGGTCCCAAGCGGGAAGATGAATGTGAGATGAAAATATGAATATTTCACTTGCTCCTTATGTTGTACTATTATGTAGAGTGTCTACTTGAACCCTGTTTTACGAGTTGTCGGCACTGTATACTTGTCTAACTTATGCACTTTAGACTCCCCTCGCATCTAACGTAGACGTCTGTCAAACTAAGATACCGTCTTCCGAAATAAAAGTTCTTTTTCATTTTTATAGTGTTGTGGTTGTGGTTGTCGTTTTTTTTTTTTTTTGTAAGAAGAGATTATTTTTCTTTTTAGTTATGGTGTCTACATGGGTTGGGACAAGTTTTATAAACTTTGCTTGGGTAGTTTGGGTTGCGCAAGTTTCCTCTACCGTATGAAAAAATAATTAAAAAAATCGCTCCACAATTGACTATAAAAATATATATACTGACGAATTGAAAATTTCCTCTTTTTTTATTAAGAAGTATAATACCCGCTGCACTTACGTGACGTTATTGATAAAAAAATGATGAATGTGTTATAAACATCCTTTAATGAGTGACTGCGTAAGAGTTTAACCTAAACAGAGTTTGTTTACACTTTTATTAGATACTTTTGGAACAGACAATAGGTAACACTAGCGTTGCGAGGGCACTGATTACGCGCAGTGACTATGCAAACACTTACTGTCAACTGTGAGTCACAAAGAAGTAAGAAATGAAGTGATAATGTGCAAGTACCTAATCGTTTGAACAACATCTGCTGAAGCACTGTTAACGGCAGCGGAAATGAGACGCGTGACGCCATTCCAGCGATCGTTCATTGATAGAAGGTTCTTTGATGGGGGCATTATACCTTTATCAGAATTTTGGAATGATTCGTTGCGCAAGACGGTTGTCATCTTTTTTCCCTTATTGCTCCATGCATAAAGAAAATGACTTTAGATGACTTAACATATCAGTTTTAACATGGTGACTTTTTAGATGGTCTTAAATGAACTGCGTCAATGGGTATTCAATGTACTCCGGAAGAAAGTATGGGGTTAAACCGATAGACAGATAGTTAGTGAGGTCCTACTCTACCCTGCACCCTAATTGCGTAACACACTACTCGTATCAATCGGAATCTGAATAATTTTGAAGCCAATTGCTAATCCATTGCTTCTTAAGTTCGAAAATTTTGTCTGCTCAACACGTAAATAACGCAATGAATGTTGTTGAACTGTCAAAATGAAACCGATTCCGATTGATAATGTGTTACGCAATTGCCCCGCTGGTTAGAATGATTGCGCTTCCATGTTACCCCTTGTATAATAGTATTCTTTTTGCTTTTCTTTTAAGGGGGATGCGCTATGGTAGCCCGCGAAATTCAATTTTTCTTACGTTTTTTGCAATTTGCAGTTCAGTATCAGGTTGTATGGGCGCATTCCACCAAACTTCTATATACATAGAATAAGTCATAAACTGAGAATACATTTTGAATTTTTGACAGTTTTTCCATACTAGAAATGTCAGATGTCATGTTTATTCCAAGGATAAAATTTTAGTTATATTTTAGTTTCTGTATAGTTTTAGTTAAGTTAGGATTTAATTTTGTTATTTTTAGTATTAGATATACATAGATATTATATTTATATAGCCTATATTATGTAAATACTTAATTCAATAAATAAAAAGGATAAAATATACCTATCTGACTTTGGTAAACACAGCCCTTAGGCTTACCAACAGTATATTACAGTCACAAAAATGCAACAAAATAACTTTTGTTCTTATTAATACCATAGTAAGATTGTATTTGCCAACACCACACTTATCCTGTCTACGCAAACATACCTCATGTCGTAAACGAGATCATAAGCCGTAGGATCAGCCGCATCGCCTCGCCTCCTAATATCTACGATCTCTAATCCTTAACGTTATTATAGCAACACCTACATATATGACCGTTTGTTGTGGTATGCTTACCTACGTGGAAAACTACATACCTATTAGTATGTAGTAGCTAGCTATGTTCTAATAATATTATAAGTTCGCAAGTACAGGCAGTACCTAATGTCTTTCTGTGGTTCACGTTTTAGATGACCAAATACGAGCACGCAGAGCATAATATGTCCTCAACTAAGGTCTACATCTCAACAAATAAATAAAATTGAAGTGTCTGACTGTAACGTCAAAATAACAGCTTGTAATTAAATGCATATGAAAGTATAGGTATACGAAAAAAAAACTTATAAGAAAAATCTTTATTTTTTATTTTTGGCTATCTGTCTGTTTGTTCCGGCTTATCTCCGAAACGGGTGGAGCGATTTTTCCGGGACTTTCACTGGCATTAGCTGATGTTAAGGAGTAGCTTAGGCTTTTATTTTAAAAAAAATATTAGGGTTCCGCGCAAAAAACTTAAAACCCATGAAATCAAATTTGTTTTCAGACAGGATAGTGAACGAAATCGCGGGCGCAGCTAGTTTCTATTAATGTTAAGTCTCTTCTGTACCTCATTTAATTTCCTTGCTAACCTAGCAAGGGTGATCGCATTTGTAGCTTTGAATGGAGCCGGATATTAAAGAGCCATTCTATACCAACTTAATTGAATTCGCTCATGTACGAAGCGTTTTATAAAAGCAACCCCTAGGATCAACTTGATGAACTAATGAGTTGATCCTTATTAGCGACTTGGAGCCGTAAAAAAGTCGTCAAAGCTTAGGCACGGCACTAATTCAATCTCAACCTCATAAAATGGGACGAAAGAATTTTATCCTCTCGTTGCTCGCTCTTCGTAAACTTTTATTTAAACCCTTTTTATAAAATATTCGTATAACTTGGAGCGGCATTATTTTGTGCTAAGAAACTTTTGCTGATCGGTATGATATCAGTTGATTAAATTGATTCCATTAATATTTCCACTTGACTTGCTAGCTTTCTCAGATTTTCCTTAGATTCACTCGCAAGAGAAAAGACTTGAGACAAAGTGTTATTTTTTAAGGTTAAATTGATTCTATTGATATTGAATCCGAGCGTTACGTGAATAAATTAGAAAAATATTTTCTTAGTAGTTCTTAGTTATAGTGAATCCATTTATCAGCTAAACAAAACGTCTGACATGAATTGTTGTAATAAAAACACAGAGAAAACTAGTGCAGCGAAGCTCAAAGAAGCGGACGGAAGATCGCAAATAGAACGGTTAGATCTAAAAACCCCGAGAGATTTTCACTTGTTATTTTAATGTAATCCTGGTGTCAATCCGGAAGACAGACAATCATCTGGCGCTTAAAGATTTTAAAGGTCGTCGCTTGAGGAAATCGCTGAGCGGCCAAGAGAACGTCACGAACAGCTGAGCATCAAGCCCCGGCCGCAGGTGGGCCGGTACACTTATTTTTAGCCAATGAGTCGTTGCGCGTTCATTGTCACCAACACGAGCCAAGGCCCAACTCCAAATTGTTGGCCCATCCGACACACCACACACTAAATTAGCGTTACATAATTTTGGCATTAAGCGTCATGATAATTGTTTTTCTTTTTTTTTTGGACGTAGAAAGTGTTCAGAATGTTGACGACGTTATAATCATAATTTATGATTCACAGTACAGTAATATTGTAAGTTATTTTACAGTTTTATTCGACACTGTGCCTATTTCTGGTCTCGTTACTGTTAGATGGCTGGGTAATAAAATGATCCATAATAAACACCGTTTATGTTTCTATGCAATATCAATTATTTATTGCAACGGGTTATGTACGAGCAAGTTTATAATTAATAATAAAAACTATATAAAAATATAAGCTATTACAATAGGTGTCACACCGGAACTTAATGAAACTTTAATGATTTAAAATGACACACAAAATACATAAATCCATATTATCCTTGATCAAACAAGGTGTTTGTGTTGTTAATAGATACTATCTTAAAGAATTCTTGAGCACAACATGTGCGTGTGCATGTGTATGTGTGTGTATTCAATTTTACGAAGCTAGTTTCTTCATGCCGAAATGTTAAAATATGTCACGTGAAATGTAAAAATATCTAGTGTGCTCATCTTTTTGTACTTCTGAGAAGCTATAATTAGCCGACTGAGTAAAGTTGCCTATATTTACGGAACTTTTGTTAGTCACAGCATCATATAAATTTTCATAGTATTTACTTTTACAGCGGCCTGTGGCTAATGTCTTTTTTGACGATATGATGAATTATCGTATTATGCTAACATAATACGATAATTTATGATACGACGAAATACAGTAGGAAAAAATTACTAATAAAAAGTAACAAGCACGTCTCGTTTACATGATCGACTTAACAGAGTAAGTACCTACCTACTTTTGATCAGGCGCTGTCGGAAACTTCCGCAAACGATCCATCACAAATTAGCGAAAATTGACTGTACGTGATCTAAGTTTTTAAACGCGTGAGTGTATTGAAACGTGACGTATGTATAACAACTCGCACACAACAAAATAGGATCAAAAGAAAGGATCGTTGAGTCCAACAAAACACCATCACAAAAAATAAGTACGTCCTCGATTTTACGGTCTCAAGATGAAATTTTTTTTGGACACCATAAAATCGAGGGCGGTTTTTGTTTGTTTTGTTTTCTTATTCTTTTATTATCTTCTATGATAACGCCAAATAACTTTTAATCGAGAACTAAAATTGATGTTTGACAGTTTCTGTATGAAATAACTGTCCAAATTTCAAAATTATTCCTCGAATAAAGTTATCAGATGATTGAAAAATCAGCCCTTATTATAATAAAAGTCGCTTTTCGTGTCTGTCTGTGTGACGTGTTCTTCTTCTAAACCGCGCAACAGATTTTGATGTGGTTTTTATCATCATTTAGAGAAAGGTTCATGTGTATAATACACTTCTATTAAACTTATGTATAATGAAGTATTCTCATTGTTTTGTCAAGTTGTAAAAACCATGTCTGGCAGGGGCGAGTCGATAGTACTACATAGGTAATGATAACGATGAAAGACAGACATCGTTGTGTCTCTGCAACACTGTTGACTTTACAGCTTGGCGGTAATAGCATAAAGTGTTTATAGACTACGTTTATACACAAGCAGCCTGCGAGTCTGTTTACAATCTTCCCGCCCATAAATTGCTCATCAATGTAGTTCTTGGCACTCCAAGTCCATAATCCATAAGATATGATTATTAGGTTAGCTAATGATCAATTATATGGCATCTCGTTTTTCCGAGATAATATTAACTACATAATCTGTAATTTTACATAACATAGCATAACACACACGCCCTTATCTATTGAAAACCCCTCAAAAGGAAAGGGCATGTGAAAGCCAGCAGGGATGCACCAACAATTCAACAGTTATGTCATGAGCGTCATGAGTCCTATATTCTAGGGGTAACTTTTGTCATTAACAGAACACTTATTCCAGATTATGGGCTGCTATTAAGATTTTTATAGAAAAACCTAATCATTTTTTCATACAGCCCGACCTAGGGACTCACGCTCAGTAGTCATAGTAACGAACACTAGACCAGTCTGGTAGTTCCATTTAAAAAAAAAGTATATTCTTTTGATAAAGTCTATGTTTCGGAAAATGTTCATCGTCTTTACACTTGGGTCCGACCGCAATGGCGCTGAGTTCCGCAAAGCGGCGTCAATTCAATCAAGGGGAGTCTAATATACAAGCTAAATCAATCAAAGTCGTCTCCAGTAAGAGTGGTTTAAATCACAGTCCACTATAAAGTTATATGGCTCAGGCTAGCGTACTAGTCTTGCTAGTTTATAAATGTTAGACTGGGTCTAGTTCTCACAGTATTAGTCACAAAAATTTGGAAAATCCAAAAGTGCACGACTCATAATGCTCGTTTGATTGTATAAATATCATAGATATACTCGTAGATATTATATTAGTTAGTTTTTATTAATTATAATTAGTACGTATGCTAGCCTGTGCCATATAAGTTTATAAACCACTATAGTGGACTGTAATTTAAACTGGAGACGACTTTGATTGATTTAGCTTGTATAATAGACTCCCCTTTGAATAAAAGAACCATTTTCAATAGGGTTCCTCTTATAGGTGAAACGAATCTATTGAAAAAAAAATTGACTCAATTAATTGATTTTTTCGCAACCTACAATGTTTTCAGGTTTCACACTTGATTCTCGATAAAATTTTTAGAAATATTTTGATGTTTTTTTCGTTTCCACTGCATTAAATCAATTTTTGAAATTATTCTCCATTAAATTATCTATACAATAGCATATAAATTAAGTAGGTTCTGTGTACTAGCAGAAGTATAACAATAGAAACAGTTGCAGAAAGGAGGCAAACATTTTTTTTCGATCGTAAAACAGTCTCTAATGCTTCGCATTATGAGTCATGCAATAAGTTACCTAACCTAGCCACATTTATACAACTGTGTGAAGTACCTACTTAAATAACAAAAAAGCACTAAAGAGAGGAGGGCTATACTCAGCTACAAAACAAGGCTGCTGATTATGATGATAAGGTACCTAAAAGTGGATAAACTATGTCAAGAGATAGGAGAGCAGCGTCTGCTAATAACAACGTATAAAAACATAACGCTGCTTCTGGCGCAGTCGGGTCAAAATATCACTACTGTTATCACCAAACCGTGTGTCGCGCGTGGTGATCATGGTTAAAAGAAGGTAGAAGGGTCATCTTTCAGTAAAGTTAGCCATGTTTCGTGAAATCGGTCATAACATGAAGTTGGTCTTTTTATTTCAATTTAAAAACCTATTTAACTTATGCTTAGGAACCGTGAGTTTGTTGTCTTTAAAGTTATTTCGGTCAGAAGCCGATAATTAGGTAGGTAATGGGACAATATAAAAGTCTCATATGAGTTTTCGCACGTGACGATAGTCTCTTAGTTCAATTATTTCTAGATCAATTAGAGTTATGTGACACTTTAATTTAAAATTGGTCTGTCTAATAAGTAATTCATTAATCAAACATTAAAAGCTCTCGCAGACAGGAGCGACGCAACAGCGCGATGTGAATTTAGTAGTATAATTTCTACGAAAACTTCGTGGAAATTGTTCTACCAGGACTACGACACATCGTCACGTCGTGCTTGTTTGCGGGAGGCTTAACGAATACTTGGAGGCTGTAGCACAGAACATATAATAGTACAAGTAGCTGTAGGCAGCCTTGTATAATCAAATAACAAAAACTTGGAAACTTTGTGTATGTCTACTCAAATATAGATATGCTATTTTCGGCAAGATACAGATTGATTTCTTTATTATCGGTTGCGAATCTGTAGATGTCTTTGCAAGTGGGTGGCAGTAATTGAAAAGATTATTATGTCTCCTTTTTTATATGTAATTCCAACCTTGTGTTTATTTGTATAGTTGGGATTTGATTTACACGTAGCAAGTACCCGACCTATTTTTATCATTGTGAATTATCAATTTTTCATCATTATCTGAGAATAATCAATATATTACAGCATGTATCAAAAAGGTGTGGTCATATTGAAGGGTGTGGCACAGATCAGCAAACTGAACAACTTTCTTCATGGGACCAATATTGTAATCGCGAAAAAAATATCAACTGTCCCATACATTTGGGTTGAGTAGGTATTGAAGTTTTGTCTGGGACAGTTCATAATTTTTCATCCTTGTATAATGATCACACCTTTCTGATACATGCTGTATATGGACACCTTTTTAGTTGGTTAATTTTCATTAATGTAGTACACCCTGGACTTTTAAGATATTTGGTTTGAAGAATCGTAACTTCCAGTTTCCAAACAGGACGACGCTTTCAAAAGTACATAAGTGGTACAAGAACAGTAGTTTAGACTAGCCAAAACTCAAAGCTACAAAGTTTTAGATTTTCAAAACGATAAATGTGAATGAGCTAATAAAACAGTCCCAACTGCCTGTTTGTACCAACTTCCCTCGTAATTAAGTTCGTAACAAAACAGTAACGAGGTGTCGAGATCGTTTGAGATAATTCATAACTTCAGGTGAATGGGAATTCCGCAACAATTGGTCATTACTGAAAGTTATTGCGGCACGTAATGTTGCCAGCCGTAAATAAAGTCGTTTAATATAAACAACGCGACCAATCTATTGAATTGGATCGACAGCCTTCGATAATATGTAAATTATAAACGTTTTTGCAAATTGAAATGTAACAATGGAGTTTGTCGGTTGGCATAATGGCATGAATCAACTTCAAGTCCTACTGCAAATAGGTACCTGCTTATCTACCTAATATAATAACATATTGGGGTAACGGAGTTTTATCTGACTTTGGAATAAATTAATATAGGTATGACGTAGGTGCGGTCAAGAAACGTTCATAATCAGCCTAATATAGGCTCCACTGCTGGGATACAGGCCTCTTCTCTTCGAGAGGGAGTGCGTTATAATCTACCACGCGGGCCCAGTCCGGGTTGGATTTTTCAAACAAATTTCGTTCCCACATACCGTCCGACCGACCCGTCATTTTCATTCAAAACAAGTAAAAACTAACCTTAAGGTGCTCAACATATTTCTTCCTTGACTGCAACTACAAGCGTATAAACAGCCTGTACCTACTCAAATAAAAATTGTTCAAGCATGTAACCAAAATAAGCTGGTTGGAAGAGTCTAACAAGATTAAAAGGCAGATAGCAGTCAACGAGCGAACCGAACATAAATCAGATTTGCTGACGTAGCTTACCTACAGCATGTTCAAGTCTTCCATTTTTTATGTTAAACCAACCGACTTTGTCAAAAAATACAGTAATAGTCCTTTCGTTTAACTTTCTCACTAATTCTCAACTAAATTATTTAGTTACTGCAATTCTATCTTTTGGACTCGACTTATACAAGGTTAAAAAGTTAAATTGTCTATTAAAACAATTAGAAAAATACCTTCTTCTAAAAGGCTGACAGAATCAATTAAAAATTACTGAGTCTTCAGTTAACAAAGAAATTAAAAAGCTATTCTTTCCAACTTTACTTGGAGACGACAATCAATGCCTTTTAAAAACCGAGATGACAATCAATGCCTTTTAAAAATCACTGGTTTATTCAGTTTTAGTGAGCTTTGTAGCTAGATTTATTATTAATTATAAGTATAGATAGTAGACTATAATAATATTAATACGCGATAATCGTGACAGCTAATGAGCTTCGACCAACACCTGGGAAGGCTCTCGTTGGGTAGATGCTGGATTAAGGGTTTGATTAAAAATCGGTTCTTCTGGATACCAGCGGATCGTATTATTAGGAGGTTCCTCTCTCTGGGGCCCAGTGACCCTGCTTGGACCCTGTTCTCAGTACCGTTAGGCTATAGTTTATATACATAGAGATCGATTGCCTTCTCATTAATTTTGGTAAAATATGCACTCATGACATATTATTATGATAGCGTTAAATAGGCCAGGTTACATATTCAATCATCATTACGCTCTGGTTAAAGCTTATTACCAAATAGTGCACTTTCCGGTAAACCACTTACGTCAATACGTATTTTCATAATATTCTGGCCAATAATTAAATTGGTATAATAATTTACACCTCGGTGGATGTAGTTTATAGCCGTGATATTTTGATTTAACTGACACTATTTTGCGACAAAATCAGACAAATATTTTTCATTTTCATGAAAGCTTCGCTTCTCAAAGTATATCTTTGTATCTACAGCTCCTTCAGCAACAGCATCACGTAATAACATGTCAGCGTTTTCACAAATATTTCTGTAAAGTGAAAAATGCAATATTTTCACTGAGCGAGAGTAGGACGCGATCTCGCGAAGATCTCATGATATGGACGCATCTCCTCATGTCCTCGATTCGCAAGTAATATTATTAAATTTAGAGGGTTCGTGTAGTGTTCCACAGCACGCGATGCCCTCATTTTAAACCCGATCCTCAGCTTAAGTGCCACTGTTTACATTTTCGGACACTTGTTTAGACTTCGCTAAATGTAACGAGAATTAAGACTTACTGTTGTTATTCATGTGTGTTTAAATACTCGAGAACTAAGTTCCCTTTCCGGTGTAAATAAAAAGTTTGGAATCTCGGCTTTCGGAATGTTGTCGTGGTTGGAAGATTTACGGAACCACTTTTTGAGCAACAAGCAAGACACTTTGTTACATACAATTTGTTGTATGAAACAAAGTAGCTTTTTAATAAATATGTACTTTAATTAAACGCAAGCTTAATTTACATTTGTGTATTAGGTAACGATGTGCGAAACAACATGTTAGATTTTAGCTGAAACTGTCTATAAATAAACTCAAACTCAAAGCATTTATTTTAATTATACCAATTACAGGCACTCTTAAATTTTCAAGGGGTCGGTCAGTCAGAAAGATTAAACTATTTGCCCATTCCAAAGCGCAGCAGGTTCCTATGGAGAAGAATGGGCAAGAAACTCCATGGACACTCTTTTAAATCAAAATAAAATTACATTAAATTGGTTCCATCATTCAGGTTGAAATTATACAGGTGAAAACGATTTAGAAGTTAAAAGCGTACATAAACTTACAGACTGCATGGTTACGCTTTTCTTTCGCTGTAGTGTTCTAAAAGATGGTCTACCTCGTCATTTTGTCGCGGTGAATATTTCAGAAGCAGCAGTGTCCCAGTAGAAACGGCCGCGACTTACGAGTCGTAAGTGCAAACCCTGACATGCGCCTTACTTTGTGTAAATTATATCATCACCACTGCTATCAAAACGGTGAAGAAAATTATCGTGAGGAAACTGGGCTATGTGACATCTCCCAACCCGCACTGGGCCCATGTGGTGGATTACGGCCTACACCCTCTCACAGAGAGGAGACCTGTATCCCAGCAGTGGAAACATTATAGGTTAATTATAAACATTTCAGATAAATATAAGTATGATACCTAATCTATCTAATAATGATAGAATCACAAAAATAAATAACTTACTTTGTGAAATAATGTGTCTAAATAAAAACAGTAGATAAGTGAAACCGTTTGCAAGAGGAATTAAAATAAAAACAAGCTCTTCAATGCATTCAGTGGCCGCAAGTCGGAAAGTTAAAAAGTCGCTAAATGCTTCACATCTGTCCGCCGGCACGGCGCAAGTTTACGGCCGCTATAAAATATTTTATTGCTCAACGTGTGCTGTTCTTATATTGCCTTCTAATGGCAAATGTGTTATTTACTTCACAAGTCATATAATCCAAACTTTTATCAATCAAGGTTCGTTTGCACTTAGCAGTTTTACAGCTATGTGTTGAGGTACATCATTTACCTATTTAAAGGACAATGATCAGTAATCTTGAACGGGCTTGGACCCAAAAAAAAAAATTGAAAGTAGCGTTATGAACTAAGTCTGTATTTCATGTCCTCATGGAGTATTTTAATAATTCAACAAAAATAAATATAAGTAGTTCATAATGCTACAATTAACTTCGTGTCGGGGTATCGGTCGTACCCATTCTCCAAATAGTATTTTTATATACCTCATCATCATCTACTAGCCTTTCCCAACTATGTTGGGGTCGGCTACCAGTCTAACCAGATGCAGCTGAGTAACAGTTTTTTTTAGTAGTGTTTTTTGTAAGTATTTGTGTTTTTCCATTATTTTTATATACTTATACATGTAAATTAAATAGAAAACAAAAAACTTTTTAAATTCCAAGAATTATTTTTAATTTGTAATACGTAGGTAAGTTTTCAATTTAAATTAAATATGAATACTACGTAAAGTTAACAGCATCATCAAAGGCTTGTATGTGCTTAACTAGTCTGAGAACTAATACAACACAAGTTCTAAATTGCTCTCTCATTTCTAACTTTGTATTATTTCACAACAAATAATTATATTTCACAAACATACCTTATAATTTTTACATTGCAATATACAATTTGAATATTCACTGCGTTTCATATAAAATATTTTAATGTTTGTATTTTCAGTACTCAGAAAAGTAGAGATAGGTCTATGTCCAGCAGTGGACGTCTTTTGGCTGAAATGATGATGATGAAAAAAGTAGAACTATGTTTTTCATTACAGCCAAATAACAATAGAATGAAAATAAAAATCCCTTAGAAATACAGCATGAAGGCTTTGTGTAGGTGTAGATACTACAAATAAAACATAATTTTGACCTTAAAATATGAGGCTAATAAATCTGGCTAGAGTAACGGAATCTTTGTCAACAATGACGTGGATGGTATCGTTCGCACTAACTTTGCACCATTATCGTTTAAATATCCTTGTGTTTCGTATTTTTTGGCTTTAATTAATGTTTTGGTTTGCTTTCCCAGTTTGTTTACAATAATATTTTAATACGTTACGACTTGAAGATACACGTAGTTATAACGAGCATTTGGCAAACACTAGAAGCTACGAGTATTACTTGAATAGAGTAATCAAATGATTTGCTACAATGATAATCACTAATTACTCAAAGATGTTCCCACCCAAGTAGCACTACCACTGGGTCCACAGGTAAATATTATTTGGTTAAGCAATTTGCTACAAAAAACGTGAAATGAAAATGAAAAAACCCTTTGTTGAGGAAACTTCAACCCTCGGCACGTGTTTTCTTATTCTTCTATTCAGAAAAAAGGGGTAAAGTAAACCTTCCGTGTCGAACACGCTGACCACCTTTTCGTAATTTTTTATTAATGAGTGGTACGCGTGCCGTGGAATTATTCATCCAGGACGCATGCGGGCCGGGCCGGCGACGCGCGACCGTGCCGCCCGTCCGCCACCGGTTCACGCCTGCTGGGATCACGGCACCGCCCGACCGTGTAGAATGTCACTTGAGTACCTATTCACACATTACACTCAACTTTTAATGTATTCCGAATATACGAGTACCTTTAGTTGGTTTTGTTTTAGAAGTTTCAATAAGGTTCCTATTATGTTCAAAGTTAGACGGTCAATTGTTTTCACAGTCCCTTTGTTGGCGATAGGCAAGTGAATACAATCAAAACTTGCTTTTTCATCCATAATAAGGTGCCACAAATCTAAAGCGCCCAAAACGTTTTCTTTAAACTCGGCCGCGTGACATTTTTTAAGAGGACTTTGACCCAATAAGCGAGGGACATAATTACCTATTCAAAGCTTCTAAAGCAATTAAACATTTTGTTTCAGCGGTGTTTAACTTTGTAATTTTTGTAAATTGGTGTTCGTATCAAAGTTTTATAAACAGCTTATATCAAAATCTCAAACGGGATGACATATTTTCCGGTACGCTGTGTGCGATCGACTTTATCTTGGCACGTTTTTTCTTGCTCATAAAAGATCAAAGTGCTCGCTAAATGAGTTTCATATTGTATTTAGTAGATGGACGGGTGTTAATTAAATTGCCAATACATAAACATATCCTGCACGCGGGTAATTCTTGCTATAAAGTGCTGAACGTGGCTTAGGGCACTTTATGGTAGACATGTGTATTGTTCCACTATAATTTCATATAGATAAACATAATGCGATTATTTCCTTTGTGTGGTCGTTTTTAATAATGCTGCGTAAAAGAAGAAATTAATTTTGTACATTTTACAAAAAACGATGTCGGATATTGTTATATCCGACATATTGTTATAAATTACTCGTAGGTATTCTCACCGTGAGAACAAACGACCGGCAGACCTATATTCATTGAAAATGTAAACGGTTCGCTTTGATGTTATTATCTAAATCCATGAAAACATATCCCATTAATAACTACATAATAAAAATGTAGTATAAAATATTTTAGAAACATTAAGTCTTAACTTAACACACCTACGAAAACAATATGCCGAGATAAGAGAATTTTCAGTTGTCAATTGATAAAAAAAGATCGTGATCTACTCCAACTCCATATTAAGGTACTCTACAAAAACATATCAATCGGCAACAACAATTTGGCAAGACTTTGATCCCTTGTCTTGTTTGTTTAGCTAAGTTAAAAAGGGCCTTTTTCGAGAACATTGCCTTTCTCATCGTATCCCTGTATCGCACCGAACCAAGTAAATTCTGCCATTCGTAATTGTTTCTGCAAAGAAAAGCTATTAAAGTTTCCCCATATCTCATTAAAGTATGAAAAAGATTTTTTCAGTCGTTACGGGTAGTCAGAAGCCCGAAAGTCTGACAACCAGTCTTACCAAGGGGTGTCGTATTACCCAGTAACTGAGTTGTAGAGGTCAGATAGGCAGTCGCTCCTTGTAAAATACTGGTATTCAGCTGCATCCGGTTAGACTGGATGCCGACCCCAACATAGTTGGGAAAAGGCTAGGCAGATGATGATGATGATTTATAAGCAATTGGATGTCCGTGGGTTTAATAAAATCGCACGTCGTAAAATTGACGGAAATGTTTTCGACTTCTGCCCTTATGAATTAACATGCTCTGTGTCTTTTAGAATGCTATTGGCCCCATGCATTGTTTGGCAAATGTTGGCTCACATATCAACATCCAAAAGTCAAAGCTTGAATTCCTCCAAATAATTAATCTTTACATCAACTCCATTGAGGTGGTCACCATCAATGAAATATGTTGATTACCCAACCGGTCCATAACGCTACACCTAAGTAATATATTAATAGATTCTATTGAAAGTACCTATAAAGGAATACGTAATAATAGCATGAGATACGACGTAGGTGTCAATGAATATGTTCTAAAGAAAGGGATGGTGTACCTTGTTACCGCTAACCACGAAGCCGCAACGTCAAACGATTCATGGCGAACTTTACCTTTACCGCATTTGAAATACCTGTTCATTTTGGTGTCGGCAAGTGGAGTATGTATTGGAGTATTTGTACTACGAGAGACTTCATTCAGAGCACTGATTTTAACAGCACTTGACCGAACGGCACCTAAGCTGTTCAATTAACCGTGACGAAACAAAATCTTGATAAGAGTTTCCGTGGAGGTTAGAAATTTTATTTTTTCACTCCACGAACGGCACCCACGTCTTATTTTTAGTGATGGGACGTATGTATTCTTTGTTCAGGACATTATCGACTATTATTATCACTATCGATGCAGTCATAATAATATGAAACTAAAAGTCTCGTTGCCTTAGTCAATAATTATAACAATAACAGACAGCCAAAACCGATGGATTATATACGAGTATTATGATAGGAATGTGACAGGGTCCTATTCATAGAATCGATTAGTGCAACATACTTCGAGTAGCCCGAATTCCCAGCGTCTCTAATTTAAATTGTCGATCGCAAACTGTTTTTTTAGTGTGTTATTAAAAACCGCACATGTATATTTTCCCCGTTTATTATACAGAATAGGACAGATGCTATCTAAAGAACCGATTAGTAAATAGCTGCAGCTCATAGTTGCTCGTGCTTTCTCGATTAATTTACACGCTTCTATCTGGGGATTCTTAGAATCTGTAGCCGAGGTTCCTCTGGCACGGATAGATAATGAGTTGCCAAAATAGCGGGAAGATCGCGATGCGTATGACACACATTTTGTTAGACGGCCAAGAACAGCCCAAATGTCGGTCAAGTTTGGTACAAGTTTAATCGGTGTAAACATTATAATATTAACAGCATTATGAATACGTGTCGTCACATCTACGGTGTAATCATGAACTTACGTAAATGCGGGCAGAGTCGAATAGCATAATCAGCCATTAATGTTCCCACTGCTGGGACACAGGCCTCCTCTCCGTGAGAGGGAGTGGGCCATAATTCAACACGCGGGCCCAGTGCAGGTTGGTAGATGTCACACGTTTTTGAATGTTTAGTTCTAGGACATGCCGGTTTCCTCACGATATTTTCCTTCCCCTTTTTGAGAGCAGCGGTGATGAAATAATTACACAAACTTAAAGCGCCTGCTCGGGTTTGAACCCAAGAGCTACGTCTCGTCCGTCAGTACCACTGGGCGAGCACAGCTCCACTGCAATAAACAGTCGCATACCACTGTTTATTTATTTATTATAAAGATTTAAATCGTTACTTTGTCCTCATAGCACTAAGTCGCGCGAAAAAGTGTCTTAACTGAGAAGAGTGAGCTCACACAATACTAATGGCGTTTACATGATAATCAAGTCAAGTTTCTGCGACTTTGTATGTGTCAAAGGTGCCAAAACTAAACAGAACCGCGCCCATCTATTGGTCTACGATTTAAACCTTACTAGCAGCGCCCCGCGGTTTCACCCGCATAAGTGTCGATCCCTTGGGAATATCGGATAAAAAGTAGCCCATATGTTAAGCCAGGGTGTCAGCTACCTCCATACAAAATTTTATCAAAATTGGTCCCGCCGTTTGAGCGTGAAGAAGTATCAAACATATAAACACACACACACACACACACAAACACTCAAAAACTTTCGCCTTTATAATATTAGTAGGATTTATACCTATGCACAAAAAACACTTAATAGAGAAAAATATATAAAAATAGAAAAGCACAGTCAGTTGATTTTTTAATAAAATCAACCTTGATTGAATTGTTAGACCAAAAATGCGATTAAATGTATCTATGTATTTGGCACATGATTGTATTTGTAATAGCAGATACAAAGGTATGTGAACACAGTACGTTGAATAAATATCAGATTATCCACGTGGTTTTTGTTCGGGAAAATTCACAAATTACATAAACTATAACAACCACCAGTAGGTACCTAAACCAAAACCACTAAAATTATGTTAACAGCATTATTATTTAGTATTCTGCGGTAACAAGTAACTTTTGCTGCATTGTTGCTCGACATGCAAGCATCACTCAAGTTCACATTATGAATAACTAACAAACTATGAAAAAGGATTCTTAAGAGTTCCTTGTTAAATTGCTTCAAGCGCTTTAAAGCCTTAAAGGTTTAAGTCACCTTGTATGGCTGCAGCGATGCTTACATTAATAACATTACGACGCCTTAACGAAATATAAAGAGGAACATCTACTTATCTTCACGAGTAAATACGAATCGAGTCGCGGAAATGGGCTCCTATAGTGTTCGCAGACGATAGATTGCCAATTTCACTGCACCATTCCCACTCTTGAATACCCGTATTACCGCTAAATGTAGCTTTAACAATTGGATGTACTCCTGCTACTTGGAATGTATTCAACGCTTGGCTATGTTTTGTAACGTAAAGTAGTTCTGCACACATTATACGAACGAGTTATGGTACAAAGTAGCACTTATGATTTGAGTTATCTCTCCTATTATTCTTTTCGCACGCATGACTTTTATAAATAAGGGTAATTTTTCAAATTGAGTTCACAAACATTCATTACGGTCGAAGGGTGCCGGCAGACGAGTCTCATCGGTATTACTGACCGTCATATAAATTTTCATTAGCGAAGCGCTCTGGGAATTCCTTCTTTCGTAATAAACACACGGTACGTGGGTATATTTTTCTGCTCTTAGGAATGTATCCCCTTGGGGCAGTCAATTGAGGTAACTTGAAACTGAATGTTCAACCGAAATTCTTTATGCAATTGTTTCCAAAGTATCTTTTTAGGGTTCCGTAACTCAAAAGGAAAAAATGGAACCCTTATAGGATCACTTTGTTGTCCGTCTGTCTGTCAAGACCCTTTATCTCGGGAACGCGTGGAGGTATCGAGTTGAAATTAAAACTATATATTCAGGTCTACAGTCCCATGAAGCTGTGAAACAATGGAATTTCTAAATTAACGTAAAAAAAAAGATACGGCCGTTTACGCCGCAAAAAAAAGTATATTTCGACATACTCAAGGGAAACAAAATTTATAGGATACTCCCGTTGACCTAGAATCATGAAATTTGGCAACAAGCAATGGCATGTAGCAAAAGTAAAGAAAAATCCGAAAACAGTAAATTTGTAGTTACATACCTACAAATTTGTACGGAACCCTCGGTGCGCGAGTCCGTTTTTTTTAAATCTTTTCATTACGTAAGCATTTAACGTTCTGCATCTGATGTAAGCAATATTTTGTAACCATATTATTATAATTTATAAGAGTGTTCGTGGAGTTTCTTGTCCGTTCTTCTCCATAGGTACCTACTACGCTTTGGAATGGACAACTAGGTTGTTCTTCGTGACTGACCGACCCCTTGACAATTAAAAAGTGCCTGAAATTGGTTTATATGAAATAAATGCTTTGAGTTTTAATTTTGAGTTTGAGTTCTGAATTCTGTACAAATATACTGAGGTTATGTTGTTTTGGAATTAGATTATAATGACACAGACTCCGAAATCGATTCAGATACGGAAGTAAGTCAAAATGATGGAATTTTTTAAATTTGACTTTGTTTATTAAGATTGAAGCCACCCGTAAAACACGAATATTTAGCATTTTATCATTGTTACACATAAATCTGTTAATCAAACAAAAAATATCCAAAAAATTAATGCAGAAATTTTAGTGGTAAGAATTATCTGACCTCGTAGCGGTTGTCCGTAGCTCGTAGTAGCCGCTACGGCGTAGAGGCTTGAATCCGTAGCCTGATATTGACGTCCAATAGGAAACAATGTAATGGTGCATTGAATACATTACCTACCCGGATTGTATGTATTGAGCATAGAAACAGTACTCCCTTTGTTAGCGATTGAGCATGACGTGACAGGGTTCCAGTTAGGATTGATGTTGATCATCTGTCAGGTTTGTTGATGTGTTCAAGTTCACTCCTTTGTTTCACTAAACTTTATAGACACTAACATATTAAAATACTATAAATAAAACTTAAAATATTTACACGTTGATGTAATTTTAACAAACACACACACATATACATTTTATATAAGATTTATCCCGTGGAATATCTGGATAAAAAGTAGCCTATATGTTAATCCAGGGTGTCAGCTACCTCCATACCAAATTTTATCAAAATTGGTCCAGCCGTTTGAGCGTGAAGAAGTAACAAACGTATAAACACACACACTCACAAACTTTCGCATTTATGATATTAGTGGATTGCTTTTCAATGGTTGCGGTTATTATTTTGCCTTTCAATACAAATAGAATGTAAATTTTAATTTCAGTATTTGTATAAGTATTAATGTTATGTATTCACTGGGACTTCACAAAAGTTAAATCATAAAATTAATATTCCGGGAACAAGTAAAATAAACAAAATTGAAATAACATAATATTTTGATATCATAATATATTATTGTCAATTTTTATATTTAAATACGAATATACTGGACTATTGTAATATGCGGCATTCCATTTTCAAAAACTTGCGTTTGTAACCCACGTCCATATTCACGCCAAACCCGCAATACGCTAAAAAGCATTTTGGAATTCTGGCATGTAAGATACTTCGAAGTATTTCGGACTCTCAGGAGTCAACGCCAGGCACAAATTCCAATATTTCTAACCTTTGAAACATATTCCTGAAGGAAATAACGAACTCCTGTCAATTTGTGCGACGAAAATGCTAGTGCGAAACGAAATTTAAATATCTCCTTACATTTTTGCAGCCTGCAAGTCGTTAGAAAAATTGCTACGTGAACGTTAACACAGTAATGATATTGCAAATTGACTGTAGGTATTGCAGTTGCACGATTTATCTAGTAATGCAGTTAGGTAGGCTCTCGCCTTGTACTTAATTGTGAACTGCGAGGTATAGTAAATCCTTTAATTTTGACATTCATTGCGTTATTTACCTACAGCAGAAGAATTTTACAAAGTTATAAAGAAGAAAGAAAAAGTATTTATTGCGACTCGTACAGGAAAATCACAATCTAAACTAAACACAGTAAAAACAAATAAAAAACCAAGTTATATAGAAAAAAAGTAACAAAAACAAAAAGTCCTATACCAGGCCAAAAGGCTCCTATCTCATCATGATGCTGCGACATTTAAAAAATGAATGTCGCAGCGCTGGTATTCTCACAGAGCATGTAACCTTTGTATTCAAATAGGGCCCGCTGTGATGTCACGGGCAGTTACAAAAATAAATAATAAAATAGGTATAATATGTAAAATATTAGCAAATAAAATAAAATATTATTTTTTAAACAATACATTACCTTCTAAATCCTTCGGATTGTGTTACGCAATTGAGTGGTGGTGTGGAGCTGGTCCAAGCCGAAAAAAGTTTTCACAAACCCAAAGTAGTTATTTATTAAATAACACAAAGTAACATCCAACTGTCAAGTACAAAGCAAACCTAGTAATAATCTCGAGTTAAATGGATACAGCTGACCTACATAAAAGGTCAGATTACCCTCAGTCTCCCAAATTTACATTAACTATGCTTGTCCACTTGCACTAAGCTATGTTAATCAAACATTATACAGGCTGGGCAAAAAATCGTGTATCAAACGAAACAGGGCGATAGTTGAGGTTATTTATAGTAAAAAAAAATAGAAATAAAAAAATAAACATAAAAAAAAATTAAAAAAAGAGTTTTATCACTACAACAGTGCTTTTATGACAGTGGGTACCATGATTTATCAGTATTGGCACTTTTTTCAATATCTTTTAAGGCTCAAAAAAAATTATTTCTAACATTAGAACCGTACTGTAAACACTCAAATTGTCATAACTTTTAAGGAGATCAAGTGAGGGCTCTCGCACAAATTTTTATTTTACTACAAATAACCCCAAGTATCGCCCTGTTTCGTTTGATCCACGATTTTTTGCCCACCCTGTATAAACGGTTTATGTCGTAAATTAGGCTAATTAGGTTCTCTACGATTTTAGGGTAGTGTGAAGGTTTAGTTTTTCAGTTATCTATTTTAACACCGGCATTGTACTGCACGTTTTTTACAGTGTAGGACTGGGTTCACAGCCAACTAGTTCCACGCGGACTATAGTTAACCTAATATAAGTGTATGTAAGTTCAATCAAAATGAAGCATAAAAAAATATTTCTACTATAATAATATTGCTTCTTCTTCCATCCCTTAATCCCAGTCCTATCTGGGGACGGGCCTTCTTGTACAGCGGCGCCAGGACAATCTGTCGTGGGTTGTCATAGCAGTTAGGTTCTGCGCTTTCATGTCCCTCTCGATACTGGACCACCATATAACGTTTCGTAGGGATATTCAGGACTGTTTTTACTCAGAAATTATCATCTCTTTTTATTACGTTGCCCGTACCATTTAAGCCTGCTTTCTTTTAAAGGCAAGGCAGATGATTTCTTTTAGTTTGTCCGTCATTATTGAAAGAAAGATCGAAAGATCCTCTCTCGTGCTCATTGCGTATTACTATAATTACCCCTGTGTAAACCCTGCAGGGCATACTTTATCGTATTCAGTTACACAATAATGTTTTCCTCCTATTTGACACAAGAGACAACTCTCAAAAATTTTATTAGTCTTGCGAAAAACAGTGGTTGCTCAAACACAGTAATCCTCTGTTGTCAGCCGCGTACCACATCGTGTTAACAATTTTCTCCTTATATTGTTTCTACATAATCATAACATAGCATATCATCACGCCTTTTTTTTAAGGGTTAGACAGAGGAGTATGGTACAGGGCGCGAGCCTGTAGTAATTTTGAATTCTGGTAAGGGAAGTGAAGTGATAAGCCAAGAGGAGGCTCTTACAACCATCATTCTTGTTGCAATGAGATAACAACACAATCGTGTTCCCAGAAGGATTAGGCTGGGATGCACCCACATTCCGCCAGTTACTCCTAGGTCCCATGTAGTAGGGGCAAGCCGATTGCCATCAACCGGGCACGTATCTAATCTGCATTCGCGATTTATTTGCCAAAAATATAAACAAATACGAGTTTATGGAAAAATAACTTTAATTCCTACACAATAAAGTTCAGTTTACACTACAACTTCAAACATTTTTATAACTTTTTCAATAGTGCTAGTCACTCTGAAATCAACTTAATACCCATTAAAATAAAGTTGATGTTTCTTTAACTTGAAATAACATCAATTTGAAACATAAATTTCAATATAATTTAGACTCCGGGTTGCCACAGATAAATTCTTAATGGAAAGACCTAATATCATTGCCCAATCTGGAAAGTATATTATCTTGTGGTTATACATTACATAATCGTCGGATTTCATCGCGAAAACACGATGATCAGACATTTTATTGTCCATACTGAGCCGGAAAAGAAAAAAAAAATACTAACAAGGCTTAGCGAACGCAATTTATTGTTGTCATAATGGGTTCAATTTGTTGTCTCAGGTATTTTCGTACCACAAAGGTCTTCACGTTAAAATAAATAAAAGGCCCGTTAGTATAATTTTGTTGAAAAAAAAATACAGAAGTACGCTGTATGAGTTGTCGCCTTTAATATTAAAAGTTTAGTTAGATAAGTAAATAGAAAATTTGATTTAAATTGAGTACTGTACAAACGTAAAGTGCTCGAAAACATTAAATAGAATTTTACTAAAAACTTTTTTAATAACGTAGGCACGCAAATACTTACATTGGCTAGATTGAATTGAGAAAACTAGTACCTAAATCAAAACTAGTTATAATAGTTTCAAAGTTATAAAAACTTTGATAAGGCGATAATAATTATTAGATTATTCTTAAACATACAACAAACAGAATCATGACTTTAAGCGAAGTCGATTCACTAATAAAATAAGTAGAAAGTTGAATTTTCTATCAATTTTATGGCAGCAATAAAGATGTTTAATACCTTTATAACGGAATGCTGAGATATGATATACTTGCGTTATTTAATGTTGGCACACCACTATTTATTAGGTGCGATTCTTCTCGATATCCGAATTGACAATAGGTTAGGTTCATCAATCAGATTTACAACGATATTAATGTCGTTATTTATAATATCGTTGTAAATCTGATTGATAACATCCTAAATCAATTTAGAAAGAAAGATTAAAATATATGCACTGGATAGACTTGTGATACTAAGAGTTGATTTTTCAATCGACAGATAATTTTTATTCGTGGAGTGGATTGACGTCTGACAGTTTTTGTATGGAAGAATTGTCAAAAATTCAAAATTATTCCTCCGATAAAATTGTCTGGCATTGGAAAAATCACCCATAAATAAACTAACCAACTATTAAAATAAAAATATAATATTCTATCCTAACTAAAACTGTTAACAAACCAAAATATGGCGTCGAAAAATTCTTCCGCATCGCTGTCGACTGGTAATGTACCAAAGAGAATTGTACCCAAGAGACTGGTGGCATTGCCATATTGTATGGCATTACTTAGCCTCTGGCCATGGTAAAAGCCAGCCCTTGGGTCACAGGAAGTGTCAACCAGCCGTTTGCCGGACCCCACGGCCCGAGGGTTTCAACCCCAAATTTAAACAAAAGTTAAACAAATATATGAATGTCCAAGTTGTAACTTATAGTTTAAAGTTAACCGAAAGTAATTTCAATTTGGCCGTACTCATTTTCACTTCATTATCGTCGACGTAATTTCGGCGACTTATTTTAAGCGGCCAAACTTGCGTAGGGTATGGTAGTAAGTGGTTTGGCCCCGGTCCATAAATGCTCAAGAATAGTGGTTTTATTGTATGTGAAACACAAAATGAGTTTGGGTAACCTTCGAGCCTACGTATCAAGTTAGGAGAGTTGCATTTTTCATGCGGATACACACTCAAACTTGTAGTATTTCCCGAAATTCGACCCAAAGGGACGAAAGAGGGTCAAATGTGTTTCTACAAAACTCGTAGTCTTCGGTCACTTTTAAAGGGAAATAAAATATTAACAAGTAAGGAACTGAATTCGTAAAAAAACACCAAGGGAGAAATACATTCATCAGTTTGGGTTGGACGACAATTTCACTGGATTTTTTCTATAAAAATGTTTTGAGTGAACAAAATAAATAACATGTTTATTTACTTACTAAATAGTTCTGCGTATTTTGAACAAGTCAACATTATTTTTATTGATGCATTTCAAACGAATTTCTTTTTCGATTTGAAATTGGCGATGAAACGTTTACGCTTTGTTTTTGAAAATTATATTATTTTAGTAGATATGTATACACACAACATAGTGGGTGTAAATTATGTGGTAAGTTTATTAGTATTCATGTAGTTTATGCATATTTATTAAAGCCTTGTTTAATATCATCTTGTGACAAAGAAAGTCTGTCTTTTGACGCTCATGTTTTCAAATATAGGGTAAGCTTACTTAAAGGTATTTCATGAGAATCAACGTGTGTGGTGTAAATATAATGCTGGTGTGAATTTCGTATAAATGGGTAGAGCTACTTGAGAAACCGATCGTCCTGGGTAAGAAAATTATAAAATATTAAAGGTAATTACGTTAGCCTCAAAAAGCCATTATATAAATACTATCGTTCTAAAAATGGCTACATTTTTATAATAACTTTTGCATCCGTAATCAGCCTTTAATGTTCCCACTGCTGGGACGCATGCCTCCTCTCTGTGAGAGGGAGTGGGCAGTAATCCACCACGCGGGCCCAGTGCGGGTTGGTAGATGTCTATGTATGGTAGATGAATTTATGGTTCTAGGACATGCCGGTTTCCTCACGATGTTTACCTTCACCGTTTTGAGAGCAGTGGTGATGCTTACCGACTTGAAACTTGTCAGATAACTTTCATCTGAGGAATATATTGTGGTTTGACAGTTTTTGTCTAGATTATAAATGTCAACACGAACGGACTGTGAGAGTGAGGGAAGAGGGAGTGCACTTGTGTCTGCGCGCACACTTGTGCACTATAATATCTCCCGCATCGAAGGCTAGTGCCCGTTGAGATTGGTCGCCGTGACCGAAATACGGTCTGGAGGACTTTTTTTTTAATGTCAGTATGCAAACTGTCATAATCATTCTTCAGATAAAAGTTAATTAACTATAGAAAAATCAGCCCTAAGCGTCAAATATTAAGGATGAAGAAAAGTACGGCTTTTGCAAATGCCGCAATTTTTTTCATAAATCGTCACAATTATTACGTAGATAAAAAGATCCGGTCCATGAAGCACACACTTCTGCCATCAGCAGATTAGAAAACACAATAACCGTTTTCTTGCTTCTCTGAAAAATTAAACTTCTTACTTCTGTCTCGCTTTGAAACCGCAAACAGTTACGAAAATGACACTTGACATACTTATCTCGGACTACTCTTCGACATTCATAATAGATTTTCTTCAAATCGACTCCTGCTGAGTAGTAGCTACTGTAGGATCAAAACTATATAGGGTCAAACTAAATTAGCTAGCGAAACTCTGCAGACGTGATGGATATCGAAATCTAAACTAAGCACGATAAAATAAAAGATTTTATGTATTTCTTAGAGGTCAACGACATCTGGTAGTGTTGTAACTTTAAGTATAAGATGAGAAAATCTGTTTTCTTTTGTTTTATCGTGTTGAGATATCGATACCAATCACATCTGTGAAGATTACACAAAAATAGTTTTTTTTTAACTGACATTACAAGTTTCTACACTAACTGCGGTTGTTGACCCCACAAAAAAGTCATCAAAATAATTTATTTTTTTTGTTTATCGTGTTGAAACATTAGAGAGTTTTGCTAGCTAATTTAATTTGACCCTGTACAGCTCAAAATTGTAAATTAACGTTCGACTATTACATCACATGTAAGCTCCTAAGTCAGGCCTTATACCTTAAGGAGGATGCAGCGAAAAGGTAGCCCGCGAAATTCAAATTTACTTACGTTTACTGTAACTTACAGGTTTGTGTCAGGTTATAATTATGTTGATTGAAATATGATTCGCGACTGTAACAAATATGGCTTTACAGAATCATGATCAGTAGAATCAGCAATACAACTCCTTAAGTTAGAATTCGCCTCAAATGTCATGATTTCATGAAATGGTCATTCAATAGGGTAAAAATCGTTAATACATTCTCTAAGTTCATATTTCCCAATATGAACTTAGAGAGATGTGTTCATGATTTTTATAATTATTATTTTATAAATAATATTTGTTACGGCTGCGAGTCATATTTAGATCAACATACAACCTGATACTGACATCAATTGAAAAAACTGATAATTTGAATTTCGCGGGCTACCCTGCGCTTTCGCCTTAAAAATCAACGTCAAGCGCTTTGAAGCGCTAGTTCTCAAGTGCTCCATTAGACGGCAGTCAATCATTATTATTCACTCTACATATTGTAACACACTGACGGGGAGCAGATCCCGACGAGGTGGAAGTAACGAGCCAGAAAAATAAACATGAGGAACATAAAATAAGACGTTAAATGGCTTGACTTTGAGTTGATTTATTTACCTCTACTGCGATTGCTACATTGATTTAGAATTGACTTTTACGCAAACCTTAGTGTACTATGAGAAACCGAAATTATTTGCATTTTGTCAGGGTTTGAACCTTACGGATATTATGAAATTTATATTTTGTACTAGCTTTTCCCGCGACGTCGTTCGCGTGCATATTGGAAAACAAAGTCATAGGTTTCATTTTAATTCCTTTTTAAAAACAGTTGTTTTTGTTTTATTATGTTAACATTACGATAGCCATCACGTCTGTAAACTTTACACGAAAATAAACGGATTTGAAAAACGTAACTACACCACCTACGGTCGTTGACCAAAAAAAATACCATTTTTTTTTTTTTGTTGTATATTTTAAGATATCGATACCCATCACGTCTACAGTTTCGCTAGCGAATTTAGTTTGACCCTGTGGATTAATTTTATCTATGGGCCCATTCCGAAATAGGTTTTGAAATCAAATAAACTAAATACAACTTGCAAGGTTTCAGCAGCTATAAAAGCTTTCTCTGTTTTACCGTCCTTAATTTGATTAATGAAGACTATAATACCATACAAAATTGGCTCAAAATATCAAAAACGTAATATTTGAATATGAATTCATGTACAGTACTGTCATTTACAGTCGTAATAAAGTCACAAAAACGATGCTTCGTTTAGATACGTTTTATAACTCACATAAAGTTAACAGCCGCAGCCGTAGGTATGTGAGTGAAAGTGCGTACGATTCTGCTCTGAATCACAAAATACTGAGAGTACAGAAGTCAATCTACATATTATACAAAGTGCGCTCGAGCAACGAACACATAGACACCGCTCACAGACACGATATCTCGGACCGGTTGGGACTAGTGCGAGCGCGAGTGCCATCCGCTTGAGACACGCGTCTGTGAAGTGCAAAAATGGAGCAACAAAAAAATTTTATTATAACTGCTCAGTGGACGGTTGCTTAAATTCAACATTAAACGGTGAATTGTCATTTTTTAAGCAACCAGTTGTTTCAGAGAGGTAAGTAGGTATTTGCTTGTATTTCGATGGTTCGTTTTAACGTAACACAGAATAGTTAGGTAGGTAGGTAAGCGCCCCGGCCGGCGGCCCCCGGCCCCGCGCCGTAAAAGTGAACATGACTTTGTGGCCTTGTAATATTTTTTACAATTTATATACTTATAAGCTAAAAAAATACGCTCATCTTCCTCATTATAAACAGTTAAGATAGAACTGCTCGGCGAGCCGGCCGCCCGCGTAGCCGCCGCCGCCGATCATAACTATTAAGAGTTGATATTTTTGTGATCATGGCAAGAATATGTTGTAAGGTGGCTATCTAAGCTCGACTTATATAATAGTTTCCTATTTTGAATCAGTGCAAATGAAGTAATTGTTTTGTAAGGTTACGCCACCAAATATTACGAAGCTACGTTAAAACATGATTTTTGTTTGTGTAGATATTGTGTTGTTTTTAGTGTCATTTGATAGGTTTAGGTCTAAAACGGATAAGGCAAAATAAATTGTGTAAATAGGGTAGGATTTTCGATAGTGAAAATTGACAAATGTAAAATTTTATATGTTTTTGTTCTGTAAACTTTTTATTTTGTTTTAATATTGTAGAATGAGTTCTTTGCTATGCGGGCTATACTGCGGGTTTGGAGTAGCCCCTTCAGTCGCCCCGTCCACTTTAATATTAATTCGTGTGGCCGGGTTTTTTAAATCAAACCACTAGATACGAGTGCCACTACCACGATAGTTTTTTGTGCATATGCCAAAGCCGACAACCCTAGCACGACCGCCGATCGTAGGGTATGAAAAGTGAAGTACATACATGTGATTGACTTCTGTAGGTACCATTCTGTTTTGTGTCTGTATATTGACTGGAAATTTTCGGTCCCGACAGCTCACGGTGTAAAGATACGCGTGTTGCCCATCGAGCATGTTAATTATAAAGCATATATCAAAAAGGTGTTTTCATAATTATTTAAGGGCATGGTACATACCATCAAAGTGAACGACTTTGTCTATGGGCCCAACATCGTAATCGCGAGAAAATGATTCGCAGTCCCTTACATTTGGGTCGCGTAGGTATTAAAGTATTGTATGGGACATCTTTCTGATACCTACATACTGATATTGTATTCGTTTGCAATCGTTCAGATTTTTTTACAATAAAACCAACTCTTAAAATAAAATAAAGGTACTTATCCCCTGTTTATACATAATGCAGGTCCCAAATAGAATCTTTTTCTTTCATTGTTTCAAAATTGATCCCCCAACATAGTATAAAAAATCCTGAAAAATTGCCGATGAATTCAAAGTCAGTCTATATCATCATCATCAGCCTAGTCATTTCCCAACTATGTTAGGGTCGGCTTCCAGTCTAACCGGATACAGCTGAATACCAGTATTTTATATAGACCGTCTGCCAGTCAGACTGCATAAACGTAAGATGTTTTAGAGGTGGAATCAATACCCGTAATAATCCCGTTACGATGTCTACATTATTCTAGTTTTCTTTCACAGAAACCCGACCAAAATAAAGAAAAAGAAACAACTGCAAATAGACATCAACGTAGCTCCGTCATTGTTAAAGGAATAATATTGAACAAACAATTCAATTGTGTTGCTACTACACGGTATTCAGGCATCTTCAGGGCACGCTCGTTCCATCATAGAACTCATCTATCGCTTTCCATCAGACGTGATCGGGGTCAAGAGCCCATTTAGCAATAAAAAAAATTGTTTCAGCAATATTTCAGAAAATAATAAGTTAATGTATGTAATTATGTGTTAAAATCACGTCCTCGATCCGAATCGAATCGAAGCCGTATAAAGACAATCCGTGTAGATACTTAGAAGTCTGAGTACCTACACAATCAGGCTAAACCCAGTTTTCCTATTTTCGTAGAATGATCTAATGCGCTTACAACATTGTTCCCACGTGCTACATATATGACGATTACATTTTACAAGGAAAAGAGGATTTGTGAAGATGCATCATCCTATCTCTCCCACTAAGGATTCAGAATATTAACATGATTACTGTTATTGTGTTCCTATGATCGCAGTTTTCTATGTAGTATAACTGCGTATGTTCGTCATTCAAAGGCTCTTTCTATGAAACCTTTTAAAACTTACTATAAAGATAGTAAGTACTATAAAGATAGTGGAATATTAACTTCCCTTACCGTTGGTAACTTTACAAAGCTTTTACTTATTCTTCCTGGATTAAATTATCTCCTTTGTTGTCAATCTATATCTAGCTTTTTAGCCGACTTGAGATTCAAATGCAGGAGTTGTTTGTTTTGTCTACAGCCAGAACATAGAACAGGATGGAACAGGTAGAACAAGTGGGAAATAGAGACTCCCACTATTTGCAAAATATCCCATTAGTTCTACCGTGGAACTGTTCAGTAGAACTAGTGGGAACAAACCGGAAATATAGACTCCCAATAGTTCTACTATTTTGTTATACCTGATATCGTAGTACTAGTGGGAAAAAAATTCCCATTAGTTCTACCGTAGAACTGTTCAGTAGAACTAGTGGGAACAAACCGAATTTTAGACTAGATGGACAAACCGGATGGACAAAACTAAAAGCTGGCTTTTCAAAAAAATTACAAAATAAATTCAAACAAGAATTCGACCTCATCAACGCCATAAAAAACTATCTTATGTTTGCTTACCTAAATGCCTAATCAAAAGAAAATTTTATTACCAAACATCACGGACCGGCACTCAAAGAAACATTCAATTCAATTATATTGCTCACTCTGAAGCAAGACCTATGTGTATTTTATAAAGTGTTTCTCTTGACTCTCTAATCATTAATATATATAAACGTAATTATTTAATAGACATCTAGAATAACGAGATGTAACCTAGTTTTTTTTTTTGCATAAACATTTCTTTTAAATATATACAGAAAAGCGAATTAATTACACTAATTAAAAACCAAAACATCTAAGATCCAGTCTTTAGTGTACAGTCGTGAAAACATCTTAAACAGTTGAAGATGAACTTTGAAGTTGGGCAGAACTCCTCGACGCTAAGAGTTTCGACGAATACAAGTCGGAGATTTAGATTATACTTAGTAGTTGGCCTGTACTGAATGTATAATTAAATTAAGATTTTGCCTGGAAAGAAGCCTAGATTGAATAATTAATAATACCTAATCTTCTTGTCTGAAAATCTTGAGAAAATGTTTACTGTGATGGAAAATATTTCAGAATTTTCTGCTATTGTTTACGCTAAGCTGCATGTTTTTCCAGAATCGCATAAAGTTACCAAAGAAAACGTTTATTTCCCTCTGCTAAAGAAGAATTTATAGCTGCATCAACCGTTATGATAACGAAGCAGGGACATAATTGTGTGCTCTACTGGGGACCATGCAAATCGGGAAACATATTACAAATGCAATCGAGCTTTCGACTCGCGTATCGGAAACCGATGTCCTATGGGAAATGAGGTGCACCTCGCAATAACCTGTTTCCTCTACTAATGACCTGACACTTACCTACTTTGTTTTGCCATCCGACGTTCACGTGTTTTCTAGGTTAATTTTATGCCAAGCGTCCCTGCTTTTTCCATTGTGTCAGAAATAATTTATAGAGTGGCAATGACTTTTTTCCCTTAGCAGCTTATAAAAAGTGAAAAACAATGTCTTTGATTACATTCCATCTTTTCTTTCAAATAATTTACTAAAGAGGTTCCCATTTCTGTCGGTAAATAAATATCTTATTAAGTTTATTGATGAGGTGATGATTTTCAAGAACATTTTACTTTGGAATTTTAAAGTCTCTATAATCTGCTTTAGGTACTCGAATATTATTTATTTATATAAGAATTGCTCGGCGTACAGGCTTACTTACAGTTTACGCCAAAGCATGCATCAAGCCAACAACATAACACATAATGTCTTAGTATACAAGTCAGCAGACGTTAATATTAGCAAATTAAAGTTTGGACGTCAGACGGCAAGATTACCTGTAACCCTAAGGGATCGGGGTCCGTAATAGAAGACAAATCTAATATACAAACGTAATAAGAAAAGATTTGGTCGTGAATCGCGATATACATATGTTGGAAATGTCCAACATTTGTATATCGCGGAAAGGGTATCGGATAATTATCCAATACCCTTTTTCTTTATTAATGTGTGTTGAGTATAAAAACATTTTCAGTTATAATTAAAATTTAACGTATTTTTAAGCTCGTACGAAAATAATGGATTATTAGATTTTTCTTGTCTGTTATATTACTTTACTGCGTGATCATTCAAACGTTTCTATTTAAAGTGAAAACTTTTTAAAAACAATATTATATTCTATATTGTTTATCTAAATAGGACATAATTCGAAGATTAGTATAGATTAAGCTCATATAGACAGTTATGTCCTATGGCTAATATTTCCTCGATGAATATCACATTCATATACATATGTATATGAATGATTAGCCAGTCAGCTAAAAGTCAATACCAAGGCTTACCGGCAATGGAGCCACGAATGTGTCAAACATTTCGTAGACAGTTAAGGTTCTTTAAAGCACCCTATCCATCAGTTAACGTGACGCCAAAGCTGCTGCTGACATTTAAGAGCACTTTACCAAACATCACATAAATATCTACACGATCAATCTAACATTACATGACACTAATCAGCATGTAATGCTAGATTACATGACATACGGCACATGTACACGACATTTTAATGGCTTCCTTATTTACAAATTAAATTATATCTAAGTACGTTTAGTTACGATACTGACATTAATATTAACTACTTCCTCTACGCACCTTTACAAAAACGCGCGTGTGACATACGACCTTGTTGTTCTGAAAAATAACATCCGCTGCAACCCAAGTCAAGGGCTTGGTATAAGAATACCGATTTATTTTTGTTCTAATGTCGGTCATTTAGATCATTAAATAAAGTTAAAGTAATTATTTTCGTGTGGCTTAAACGAAGAGAAATATGTTATGATATTTTATTAGCTGCGGCTTAAGATAAAGCAACTTTTAATGTACAGACGCCAGCACATCAAGCTACTACTATCTGTCAAATTTCTTTAATAGATTTTCAACTTTATCGCTAAAGCGGAAGGTTCAAAGTTGATTGGGAAAATTTGACAGTTTCGGGTAGCTTGATGTGCTGGCGTCTGTACCTACTTAGATACATTTCAAAATCATTCGTGTTTATAATGAATTCGTTTAATTAAGAATTGATTATTCGAGTCGTTAGCATTACACTAATCATCTCCATCATAAAAATATTTAGAAAAAGATACTTTACGGATTTAAAAATATTCACGACCTATTTTATCAAATGTCATATCTCTGTCTGTTTCACGAAGATCGAACTCACGATAAATATAGAGATTTTAAATATGAAATGTTTTCGAGGGCTTCCCCCGCATATTACATCATTTTTATTTTAGTTATCTTATTACAAGTAGGCGCTTTTAGGAAAAAAAAATTATCGTCCGTAATATTTTTTTTAGAATCTGAGAGTTTTGTACCTACCAAGAGTGTTCTAGGTTTTAAAAAGCTAATTAAAAAATTTTGCTGCGATAATGCTAAAATCCTATTTGAAGTTATGTTTGCCATAAAGATGCTAAGTAAGTTTGTTTCGCTTTTATTTTCGGTACTAAACTCAGGTTCTGCAGAAAATGTTAATTAGCGTTATCTAGATTATGTATTCGTGGGTACTAAGAATGGTAAACACAGTTTATATAGCGCAACTAACATACACGCTAAAGCTAAATAATCTCCACCAAAACAATATTGTCATCAAAAACCAAACTCTGACTTAAAAAAGCAATACCTATGTAAAAAAACAAATTATTTTTTTGTAATTTAACTACAACAGTTTTCGGATTTTTTCCTTTACTTGTGCTACTTGATATTGTTTCTTGCCAAATTTCATGATTCTAGGTCAACGGGAAGTACCCTATAAGTTTTGATTTCGGAACATAAACGCCCGTACCTATTTTTTGATTGCATTGACTTAGAAGTTTAATTTTTTCACTGTTTCAAAAGGGATTGCAGTTTCAAACTGATAATTCCACGCGTTCCTGAGAAAAATGGTCTTGATTGACGGACAGACAGACGTAGAACAAAGTGATCTTATAAGGGTTCCATTTTTCCTTTTGTGGTACGGAACCCTAAAAACAATTTCAGACTCACAAATTCTCGGTCTTCAGCCTCCAAACCAGGGCCAAACAAAAGCGATTTACAAATAAAAGCTCAGCTAGGGTCTAGGTATTGAAGATGGTGTCGCGTTGAACCGTCCCAGTTTCAATAATGAGATGCCGAGATGTCTTCGCGGAGGCATGCAACGGTCTTCACATCAGCATACGGACGTAAGGGTACCACTCTATCTGCCTTTTAGTATTTTTGGTCTCTTAGTTGTCAAAAGGATAATTAATACCTATCAGAATTTGTTAGACTCATTTTCATAATTTTATGGAAAACTTAAGGGCGTTTACAGTAGGTATTGCTTGCCTCCTTAAAATTTTGGAGTGTGATTAGAGGGGCAATTTCCCAATTTTTAAAAACGTTCGTATTCTAATTTCAGTCTCAATCTGTCAAAAATACCTCTAATTTAAAAATGTTGACAAATTTTTGACATTGATTGTCACTGAGATGAGATAGCGACTAGATTTTGAACGTTTTTAACTACATGACTTGGCCTTTAGGTATATTGATTGAGCATATTGACTGAACGGCGAAAAGTTTTTGCACTGTTCTGTTGGCAAGTTTCGACACAATTCAATTGTGGGGCTGAATTTGAGCACGTGTGTAAAGTTACACAAGCCGCGAATTTCAATGTATCGCGTTTTGGTTTCACTAAAAGCGCCGTTTGTTTATTTAATAAACTCATGTATAAACTGTAAAACAGCCAATATAATTCCTACAACCAATACCTATCTTTAAAGTAATTACAAGCAAAGAGACAAATATTAATGTTTAAGTGCTATATTTATTAACATTATTAAGTATAATCTAATCTAGTATAAACGTACCAAATTTTCCCTGATATTAAGTAAGACAATGCTTTAATAAACACCAAGCCTTTATCAAACAACATTAAATTAAGCTCAGAGAACAAAAGAATAGGTGTAATATCTAAAAGTTTTTCAGTATCATTTTACTTAAAATTCCAGTCGGTTCAATAAGCGCTCCAAACTTTCGCAATAGAAAAGTTTTTACTGAGACTTTTGGTTTCGTGCTCGAATTTTTTCGCAATACTAATGAGGAAAGGGTGGTGGTCTCGTGACCGCGGCGTTCCATTGTGGAGAAGCACTCGACTGCAGTTTTTGCTTCGTCAACAATATTCACACAGTATTCAACGTCAAAAAATGTAGCTCTCACTCCGTTATACAGACTCTGTTTTCAACAAGTGCGAGTCGGACTCGCGCACCGAGGATTCCGAATAGTTTATCATGGCCTTTTTTTTTGGAATGTTACTACAAAACGGTTCGGAACGGATTTTTGCCTTAACTTGTGCTACTTGCTTCTTGCCAAACATAGTTCTAGGTCAACGGAAAGTACCCTATAAATTTTGATTCGTTTTTTGCGGCATAAACAGCCGTATCTTTTTTTCACGTTAGCTTAGAAGTTTGATTTTTACACAATTTCAATGGACTGAAGACCTGAGTTTTCATTTCAACTCGATACCTCCACGCGTTGTAAAATGTAAAATACTGGTATTCAGCTGCATCCGGTTAGACTGGAAGCCGACCCCAACATAGTTGGGAAAAGGCTAGGCAGATGATGACCTCCACGCGTTCCCCAGATAAAGGGTCTTGACAGACAGACAGGCAGACGAACAACAAAGTGATCCAATAAGGGTTCCATTTTTTCCTTTTGAGGTACGGAACCCAAAATATTGACATTGGTTTTGTCCTGAAGTACGCCAGAATGACTCTTGAGAAGTTAAGGGTTTTTCCTTTCCCAAATACTTACAGCTCTTTCTTCACACCAATCTTCGGTTAGAAAAAACCTTTAAAAATTCTGACAATACAAGGAGGCCAAATAATAATTTATTTTTGTTTTCATGCACACTTGCGAATGTTTTAACAACGATCATTGAACTTTTTCTTTTTTTGTTATTCGCAAAACCACTAAAACTGTTTTCCTATGTAAAATTTGCAAAATCATTCATCTCTTTGTATAGGGAGCTCCAAATCCGTTTGCTTTTCACACAATGACCTACTTCGATCCAGTTCTGAAATTTTAATTTCGTGAGGTCAACGATTTTATTTCGGAACCGAGTTGATTTCGATTCCTGACTCAAATTAAAGTTTATTTCAGTTTAATATGACATTTATTTTGGGACGTTCTGCAGGAAATGCCACTTGTTTATATCTAATAGGACGCTATGAGATGTCTGAAATTTAGTTTGAAATCATACATTTTTTTAGTTTTGCAAAAAAATTTGTAGAATTGTAACTTGGAATGGCATTTTACTAATGTTGACAAACTACTATGTTCGACAACGTCGTATTTGCTTTTATATCAATTTCTGTAAGTTTATATATTTAAATATCGTATTGTTGTACATACAAAATCATCAAATATTTCATTTGTGCTCACTTGACATAATTCCATAATTAAATGTCAAAAGTTTCCATAGAAAGTTTGTTCGAAATAATTTGTACGGAAATTGTGATTCAATGATTGAGTCCCGTTTACAACGTCTATAGAAATTGTTTAAATAGAAATATGAAACTTTTTAATCATAACTGAAACTTGAGAAATTGTTTATTAATTCGTAATTAATATTCCGACAATGAGCTTGAAATTGGTCTGGATTCGTGAATGTAAGATTTTATATTGGATACAACACGTATGTGAAATCAAATATAGATAACACATCATATAATTATACTCTACCCGTCTTACAACTCCCTCCCACTCCCTCCTCTCTATACTCTTTGAAGTATGTTTGTTTAGACATGATTATTACATTGATATTTCCTATTTTGACCCCTATTTATGCATGAATACACATTATGTTGATATGGGGCTGAAGGATATGATGTAAGAATATTAGATTCATGGGCAAAATGATTAATAATTATAATAAACATTTATTCTCAGACCAAAGTCCATAGACAAAAAAAATAATGAAGTTATTTCATAAATGCTTCTTTTTTTAATATAAACCTTAAACTAAATATTTACTCGCAACGTTACGTCTATGGACATTTCGACATTGTAGTTGTACCTATCTTCTAACTCTTTTCTGGGGGCACGGGATGCTATTTGTTTTTGGCTCATCTAGGTGGGGTGCCCCCATCAAGACGAGCCAAAAACAAAAAGCAGGGGCACTACCTAACTTTTCTCGATGCATTTTGTCATATTTTCAAACTCTCATAGCTACGGCCTGCATAATGATAGGGAGCTCAAATTCTCAGTAAGTATAAGATATAATCAGCAAGCTTACAAAATATACTAAGTTTAATTGGTCTAAGCTTTATACTTTGGATTTTGGCTTTTATCTCATCAACCCCTCTAGGGCACTTCCCAAAGTTCTAGAAAGCTGAAATTTGGTATGCAGGCTAGGATTTGCATACAAACAATAAGAAGATAAGACATCTATAACTTTCACTCTTCCAACCCCCATATTGGGGGTTCTGGTCTGTATATAAAATAAATTCTCTAGGGTACTTCCCAAAACCTAAAATTTGGTACGCAGGCTAGGATTTGTACTTAAACAACAAAAAAATTACGAAAATTGTAACTTCGCCCTCCAGCCCCCTTAAAGGCAGGTACAAGTCTGTATTCCTTGGGGATAACAGTTCGGACCAAGATATAAGGGTTGTATAGTTAGATCTTGTAAAGGTAGGGGCTTGGTTCTACTTCAGATCTCATAACTTTTTAACAGTGAAAGTGTTTAAGTCTTGGCATCCTACTTTACATGAAATGTTTTGGTGGGATACATATTGTCAGAAATAAGATACAGTCCTATATTTACTTTAATTTTTTTACTACAAAAATCTTTCCCTAGGGAGAAAAATAAAGTTGTAAGCAATCCATTAATGGACCTTGAAATGTCTCAACTTTAGCCATTGGGTATAGGAGTTTATAACACAAAGTCCATCTGAAAATGATTTATTTCGAAACAAGACAGAAATATTTCAGCACGTGTGTTTCATGGTTTCAGTACTCACAAAATATTACGCTATTGTGAATTATGATTTTGCTATACCCACGTATATTCGTACAAAATCCTAACCCATCAAGTACGTAGGTAGACGTCAGTTAGTGACGTCGAAATGACGTCAATATGATAGTAACTCATATTATCTTCATAACCGTTGCATTCTTATCGAACTTGTAAAAGTAATATTATATAGATAGAAAAGGATATATATATAACAAATGGCATTTTAAGTTCCTCACGTTCAAGTCCATTTTCTCGCGACAAAAGCCAATTTATTTCTCGGACTGTCTCACAGATGTTCTGAAAACCTACTTACAAAAACTGTCGAGTGCAAATAAAATTTTACTTTTCAACCACGGCATGTCTTCACAATATTTAAACTCAAGGTTGTAGTAATCTGATCTAGCGAGCTATTTAAAAAAAACAACAATTATAAATAGCAATATATTGTATCCGTTATTCAGTTTTCGCAAAAGCATCCGTAGGCAATCCGCCAAGCCATTCGTTGAACCCTGTATACGAATCTTTATTTACGTGACGTACCAACTCCACTTGAGACTGCTAACAAAACTGAAGCCGCCATTAAAATGCCTCTAACAGTGTGAAACTCATATAAATCTCATAGTTATGTACGTCTAATTGCTTTACGTGATTTGAGACTAAATAGGTCAATTAACGATTGAGTGGTTATTACCACTCAATCGTACGTAGTACGGCAATTTTTAAACTCTTACCAGTAGGTAAGAGTTCATCAGACGCTTATCCTAAAATTGTATTTAAGTACAAAGATATTGAATAAAAATAGAATATTCTATAAAGACTGAACTGGACTAGGACTTTCAAATAAAGTAGACAAAAATAGAGCGAAAATGTAAGAAAGAAACACAGCCAAAGTGTTCTAGACCGGAGTCCATTAACAATAAATTACTATTTGCACCTACATAGAGTGAAAACGTCAATATTTGTTGTTTACATTTGAAGTCCTCAACAAAAATGTCCATGTTTAAAATTCAAATAAAAAGTCCTAGATCTACATGCATATTCTGATCTCATTAAAAAGCGTGGTTACAAAGCATTCCCTTATTAGCGTAAGCAAAGGAAAATTTAAATGAATCTGTGGAGAATCACCACGTTCGTGAAAAACTTTGAGAGCTCCTTCACTTTGCTCCCCTCGCCTATTGTGGTGATACTTGACCCGTTTGTCTAAGTTTCCGCCTAGTTTACACTTTAGCTAAACTCCTTATACTTACATTTTAGATGCTCCGTTGTTTAGCGAGAAAACTTGAGTTCATTTGGAACACATCGCTCTTATGGTTATTATCTGTTCTGTGGTTATTATTTATAGGACAGAAAAATTAATTATTAATTTAGTGGCCAAATGGTAACGGCCGCGACTTACGAGGTAGAAAGGATGTTGAGTATTCAATAATACCCAAAGCATTTTAATTATATATCTGTACAGTACATACTATAATAACTAGTATACAACTATTCTGAATGTATACAAATGAATCAATTTAATTCACGCCAATACATTTCACTGCTGAAACCATTTTGTTGGTTTTTGCTATCCAAATAAATTAAATGTTATTTTTTTTAAATTAAATGGTCCTAAAAAAATTATTCCGATGTTGTCCCAAATAAAACAATTTATTATTATTATTTGAATGATTATTTGAATTCCAACCTATTCAGTTTAAAAAATCGCTCATTAGGAGAAACATCGACGTAACTGCTACTTTTTTTTTTAAAGTCTTTGCGTTTCTAACTTAAATACGCTTTCTAAGTGCTTTGTCATATTTAACTTATTTTTGGGAAAGAATACATTTACGTGGATGTTTCTCCAAATGAGCGAAATCATGACTAAATATGATGCACTGAATTTATACAGTTCGCCTAAACGGATCACAATTTAAACTTTGTCGGTTCCTGCATACATTAGGTACTTATGTAAGTATGCGTGTCAGCATATGTCAGCCCTGCGTGTCCAGACACTGTTTGTGTTTTTGTACTATATGCTACAAACATACTCATGTGTACAAAACAAAATGATCCTGCAGCGCGTTTATTTTCTACACATTTTCCTCCTTTTTTTCTCATGACTTTTGGTTCTCAGTTAATAAGCAATACTTTTTGTTTCTCTAGGTTGAAGATTCGTTGTTCGGAATTGGCAGACATTACACGAAGAGACCCTCCTACCCTACCTACTATGGCTCAAGATCCCTTCCATAAAACATTCCTTAATCGTTCTTCAACTTACATTGTAGTACGCAAAAGGCAACTTAACATTTAAAAACATTCCAATCGACGTTAACTTTGTAACTTATTCCTCTGTCAAATCCGATTGTAACGGAGAATACAATACCGAAGAGAGTTACTTGCGACTAGATCTTAGTAGTAGCTCAATCGACGCGCGTAAACCTCTTCGGAGGGCGCGAGGGGCCTGCGCGATGCGGTCTCGCCAGGGATGTACGTAATATATCCTGCGGACGAAGTAGTTTCCCTGACATACCGCTCGCAATCGCTGCCTCGGCCACGGCAGCGGCCTACGCTTGACTTGATCTTCGGGCCGCCGCCGCGAGCGCCGTTCAGCTCGATCCCCCCGCCCCGCACCCCCACCCTCAATAAACCCAGCGATAACACCCACCTCAAAACGGCGCCTCCGGAGCCTCCAGAGCGCGCGCCGGCATCGCCGACGCCGTCGCTCGAGCGCCCCAAGCTGCGCGAGCGCACTAAAGCAAAGCTGCTCAAGAAGCTCGGCCGCCATGAGGACAATGAATTTGGCAAAATTGTTAGAACCCCCGCTCCCGATGAGTTCGAACTGCCCGCTCCCCTTCCTACTCCAGCGTTCTCAAGAAAGAACATTTTCGATCGCGACTTCGATGCACTGTTCGAAGTTGCGAACTCACCGCAGTTTGGTGCACACATCCGAGTTACGACTCCGGAACCGGACCGCCGGTCGGATCTGTCGGCGGCGCACTTCCCAACACCTACAGCGTCCACGCTGAGCCTCCTCCCACCGCGGCCCCAGTCCGAGCCGAGCTCGCTCGCGAACTCCGCTCGCACCTCCACGCCTCCGACGCCAACACCACAACGTTCGTCTACTGAAGGTTCTGAATGAGAGTGCGGTTTGAGTTTGAGAACGCGTGATCATCTAACTAACCCGTGTCGTCACATTAATTTAGCATGGTTACTTGGCGAAATAACAGCATTAATGCTTCACTAGGCACGTATCACGCCCATGAGGTTTTACATAACAGTGTGAGGGTTGTTGAATTGATTAATTCATGACTTTCAGAAACTTGTGCTGCATGTGATTTAACTCTCAATTTACTCTGTTTTTCGCAGGTCCGAATTCTAAGTCGAAGAAAGTTAGTTTCTTGCGTAGGCTGAGTCGAGCGATAGAGCCGACGCTACCGCGTCCTTCCACCATGCAGCAGCAGCCGTCCGTCGAGATGGCGTTGCGAGAACTCACGCACCCGACACATAACGAGCAGCTCAAGAACCAACAACAAGTTACATTCAAACTTGTCAAAACAGGTGAGTGAATAGAATAATCCTTTACAGCTATTGTTGAGTTATAAGAATTCTATTAACCAGCGATCTAGGTTAAATGCAAAACAGCGAAATACGTAAAACATATTTTCATTGTTCCACAGTGAAATACTCCTAGACAATTCATTTACGATCTGTTAATTTAATTTCACTGCTGCAGCCGTCAGTTAACTTTGGATTGGGATATATGTTGAATACACATTGGATAATTCCCATGCAACGTGGACTAGATAATACTGTATGTGCTGAGCTGAATAATACAATATATCCTGACCTTACCATACCATGAATATTTGATTAGCTATTAAATCTATTTTGATAAAGCCGTACGTGGCAGCAGTAAGCTATATAAACTTGCCATATCGTCTGAGAAGGGAATGACCAGTTGATGTAAGTACTTCGCGCAAAGGAAGTCGTCATTCGTATCACCAATAAAACATTCGACTGCCGAAAAACTTCAGACGTACTCGTAAAGTATGCGTACTTATTACATTGAATTCAGGGAAAGATTTTTATCAACACAATTTAAAAGTTTCTAAACGAACAAGGAAGAATTTCCCAATACGCAACACGGAAAGTTACAGCGAAAATCGAGAACTTTCACAAATTACCTACAAATTGTTCACTGGTACTTTTCTGTTCGATTAAATCTCGTACGCGATACACGAGAAAACGATCAACATCTGAACCTACCCTAGTCTGCAATGTAAGTAGTTACGTAGGTACTTAGCAGTTTCAACTCGTTCCTTTTTTATTTCGCACTTCAGAGGTGAACAATGTCAGTATTTCAACCACGTCTGTTTCACAAAGGAAGGCCTATTTGAGTTCTCCCGTATAGTGTAAAATCGTCACATCGGAACACGTTCCAGCGTCAAACTAGAATCATTCGCAGGCTTACTCCCTTTGTGTACTTTTTTTTGTGGGTTTCATGTCTCTGGCTCACGCAAATGCCCCGGGGCTGGCAGGTGACATCAAACCAAGGCCGCAATGAACATCCGACGCATTGTTTTCATTTTAGACTTTCGTGGAAAGGCGAATAGGTACGAAAGTTAGTTAACAATTAGTTTCTAAATTATAGTTTTAGTAAACACTGTTTTTGGAGGTGGAGTTTTAACTTCCTAACATAATAAGATTCATTTATATTTGTTAATTAAACACAAAATTCTCGAAATAATTAAGCAAATACCAAAGTCTTTGATTCTATCCTACTTCCGAGGACTTCTCGAGCTAAGTACGTTTACGCTTCCGGAGACGGAGATCGTGCCTTGACTTCGAAAGACGCTAACGATATATAAACGCCGGTAAAGGTTTGGCACGTTAATAGCGACGTTCCGTAAATACAAGGCTGATGAGAAAGTATTTCAATAAATCAGAGAGGCAAAAAGACAATTCTGTAAAGTATCCGGTGTTAATGTGACACAGTAGGATCATATAGTTTTTAAGCTTGTCTAAATTAATACGATGCCATTGTTTGTGAAGAGAAAATACATTATTTCAATTTGTATTTGATATCGGGTTGTAGACAGAGACCTATCACGCAGGTCATACGCAGGTAACGCAGGTCCCAAATACACAGGTCATAATATACATGGTGCAGGGTTAGTGATAGAGATGACACGACATAATGCCGAAGTTGTCGGTATAACTCGATGAGCCATATTTTTAACTGCGTAGCCACAGTTAACAAAAAGATGTAGGTAGGTATTCGACAAGAATTCATTTGATTGATTACAATTTGTGTTCCAAAATACTGTATCAATGTCATCATCTGCCGAGCCTTTTCCCAACTATGTTGCGGTCGGCTTCCAGTCTAACCGGATGCAGCTGAATACCAATATTTTACATGGAGCGACTGCTTATCTGACCTCCACAACCCTGTATCAATGTGGTAACTACAATCAAGTACCCAATTGTGCAATATGAAATTGTGGGCAATTAAATGATTTCTGTCGATGTTTACATCTATCTGCGGCTACCTGTACCGTACCGAGTTTGCATATTCATTTTATGAGCTGAATACGGCCGTCTCAATTTGTTGGTCAAATCTCGTTGCTCGGTCTAGCAATGCAATTTGTAGGTCGGCCGCAGCGCGGCGGTCTCGCCGCGGGATTACCTTCGTTACTACAAAGAGCAAAACACTTTGTTACACTACCGCTTTTTGGGACGTATTTCCCATTTGACGCCATCCATTCATTTCCGGCGATGGGAATAAAAGCCTCTGCGGTGAAAGTTACAGAGTGCTCTATCCAGCGCGAGGTGAAAAATGGCACAGTTTTTCCGAAATGTTCTCGTTTATTACCACTTGGCTGTGGGTTATTAGTACACGTCATTTTATAAACGAATGAAACATGGGATAAATGTTTGAGATTTAATTACATTAATAACATTGTAAGTATTATTTACAAAAAAACCGGTCAAGTGCGAGTCGGACTCGCGCACCGAGAGTTCCGTACAAAGTAGGTATGTAAATAGTTTATTACGGGTTTTTTTTTTTAAATAACTACAAATTTACGGTTTTCAGATTTTTTCCTTTACTTGTGCTACATGACCTTGCTTCTTGCCAATTTCATGATTCTAGGTCAACGGGAAGTAACCTATAAATTTTGATTCCCTTGAGAGTGTCGAAATATACGTTTTTTGCGGCATAGACGGTCGTATCTTTTTTACGTTTACTTAGATATTTGATTTTTTCACAGCTTCAAGGGACTGTAGACCTGAGAATATGGTTTTAATTTAAACTCGATACCTTCACGCGTTCCCGTGATAAAGGATCTTGAGAGACAGACAGACAGACGGACAACAAAGGGATCCTATAAGGGTTCCGTTTTTCCTTTTGAGGTACGGAACCCTAAAATGTAATTAAATCTCAAACACATAACAATGTTAGAAAAATTATTAATTATTTAAGTATTCATTATTATTATTACTTAATTGCACTTTTTATGATTATCGTGTATTTTATTTTATTTGAATATTTTCGCCCTTGTCAAACGTGTTGTACCTACCTACCTAAATAATAAGTAAATGATGTGGTCTCATATAATTGTAAGCTCACACTTATATTTGTCTCTGTTTATGTTAACGTGCATGTAATTGTGTAGCCTCTGTTGGTGATCCAAGAAATAAATAAATTACTAAAATCCACACACCCCATACGGCTTAGTATGCAAATTATATCCATAAAAAGTGAAAAGAAATGGATTTTCTTTCCCACACAAAATTGCTGCGAGCGCCGACCGTTTGCAAATCATATTAACAATCAAGCAGCCCCACTTGTAAATTTTACTAGCACATCCTCTCAGCTGTCACACACTCAACTTATATTGCTGTCTATAGAAGTTTACGTGTCTCATAAATAACAGAGACAGCGATGTTGCTTTCGCAAATTAGGGCGAACGTGCAAACTCTGCCAATTAAAATACCCACCTAATAAGAATTTATTATTTTTCTGATTTACTTCTTGATCCGTTTAAGTAGTTCCCCTGGAGGCCTAATAAATGTTTGATGAAGGTTAACTTTGTTGAATGAATCCCTGGACACAAAACTTGGTACGTGTATTTTGACCTCTGTCAACTTCTGTCTCTACCGCAACTTTCCATTTGTAAAAGTAAAACAAAAGACAATTAACACAAGGCGTGGGAGTTACTGTGCGTTTGAGCATCTTCTGGGCACGCTAGTTCCATCATAGACCTCATCCATCGCTTTCCATCAAGCGTGATCGAGGTCAAGAGCGGACCCATTCGCTAATAAAAAAAAATGTCCAAAACAGTAACCTTGAGATTTCAATTTTGATGCAAGAAAAAAAGTTAAGCATTTTGTAATTTGCCATTGCAATAACATCTATGCATATTGAAAAAACCTAGGCATTTTTTTAAAACAAACCATGACTGGTTCGTCTTTTTTACGTACAAAGCACCAGATGTACGAGTATTCAACTGGATATTGATATGTCCAACCGACTGATTACATACAAAGAGGAAGCGAAAAAAGCGCTGAATAAATTAACAAATGTAGTCGTCCAAAACGCACACGTAAGTAGATTGGAGCTGGAGACATAACTTGTTTATAATCCGCTGAAATCCGCTAGATACGCTTTATTTAAACCAGATTATGTGTGATTGTAGGAATGTGTGCACTGGAAACAGATTTCATTGTGTGAACGTTTTCGAAATTCTGACGTTTGGTATTCCTGTTAATTTAAAACACAGTTTGCCATAACATGGGAATAACAGAATAGCTGTGCTATTTTAACATACGCAAACATTTTCCACGGAACATTACATAGGTTAATGGAGTCGACCATGCCTTAATAATGCAGTGCTCAGCCGCCGCGAACTAGTAATAAAGTTGCCAGTTTAGCATCGCGGTTGAATAATGAATTGCAAACTGTAGAATAAACCAATTTTTAATTACGGCTTTACTTGGGAATTTGTGTAAATATTTTCATGGCACTGAAGGAGTTTTACTGACCTTTATCCTCTCAACCTAGTGAAACTGTAACTCTCGTACCAACATGTTGTTAAACTTAGGTAGCTGACATAAACGTGACTAGCTTTCGGAATGCTCGAAACAAGACTAAGAATTTCAAAAGTCAGCATGGTATCCATTTTCTAATTATTTAAGTTTAATATAAATTAAAACTGTCGCTGGTGACGCGTTTGCTGTGACAAGATAATTCGCAATTACAAGGCCTAGGGCAAGGCCAAACCGATTTACCGTTTTACCTATAGGGTTATAAATATTATGCATACATAATATCTTCCTATATTGTTAAAGATTATGGCGTAATGCATCATAATTGATGGGGAGGTAAACGTTATCTAGCTGATATGATAATGATGATGAATGAACCGTAATGAACTTTTAATCGAACTAACTTGCATCAAAATATTGTTTGGAGTTGCGAACGGGTTTCTAAGCTTTAATTAATGAACCATAGTTTTTTTCTACTTTTCAGATTAAAGAATTAGTCTTTTGTTATCTATAAATATATGCAGGGGAAATTAATTTACAGACGCCAGCACATCAAGCTACTACAATCTGTCAAATTTCTTTAATAGATTTTCAACTTTTCGCTAAAGAATAAGGTTCAAAGTTGATTGGGAAAATGTGACAGTTTCGGATAGCTTGATGTGCTAGCGTCTGTACCTATGTGTACCCACACATTCATTAATTTCCCCTATACCTATAGACGATCAATGGGCCAAACTTACGACTCAGTGGGTCCCTCGGCAGGCCCAGACGGAGATGGCGGGATGAGCTGGACTCCTTTTATAAAGATTGGCAGTTCTGGACAGCGAGAGGTGGAAATAGACTAGGGAGGTCTTTGCCCAGCAGTGGGATATTAATGGCTAATTAAAAACACGCACTTATGAAACGTCATCAGAAGCTAGGTGCACGGTTCCAATTGGTCGTTTCCTATGGAGAAGACCCGGCAAGCAACTCCACGGTTACTCTTAAATAATTGGCCTTTGCAATGTTTTCAAATTACAGTGCTATCAGGTATGGCAGGACAGTGTCAATTTCCTCCCAAGTGTTAATTTGAATTAAAATAATAACCCCCATACCGTCTCAAAGAGATGTTAGCATACAGGAAGGGGCCCGCTAGGGCCGCAGCCTGCCGGGGTAGCGGGATCGTCCGAAAGGGTTACCGCTACCCCGGAACATAAAGGGAAGGAACACGGGTGGGTTTTAGTCAGTAAGAGTCTGACACTCCCTTCTGCTCCTCCCAGAGCGGGAGGTCAAAGTCAAAGTCAAAGTCAAATCATTTATTTCAATTAGGCACAGTAAAGGCACTTTTGAACGTCAAAAATTATAGTAAAAACAATTGATTCTAGTCGCCCATTCCAAAAGGTAGTTTTCGTATGGAGAAGAATGGGCAAGAAACTCCACCGTTACTCTTTTAAAATGTTTTACAAGTTCTGTACGTCGATTCTGTAAAATTCAGACAACAACTCGCATCTCACATCGCTATTCACTCTCACTTCGCATAAGGTTCAAACTGACCTTGATTTTGCATTCTGTAAGCATCACCTCGTCACTTGCGAAGTGAAGTGAGCTCCGAAGTGACCAATATTGCACTAGTGACTACCATCTCAACAAAATGTTAGTCGAGATTTATCGACTCCAGTTTTTTGACACAATTGTTGAGTTTTTGGCACAGAATTAAATTAAAATTATTTTTTATAGTAAGAAAATAGAACTTTGCTTTTAATTCAATATTTATTCCTAAGAACATTGTAATATATTTCTCGAAAAAACAATATATTTGTAGCTGGCAGATAGATTGATTTGCCGATTGTCAAAATAAAAAGAAAATGGATAAAAGTCAAAGGATGACATGTAAACAAACAAAGGGAGAGATTGTGATTTTTATTATTGTAAAATTGAGAAAAAGTACTTTTAAACTCAAACCAACTCATCTGTCGCTATCCTTATAGCGATAATCGTATTTCGGTCGTTTATCGTCAAGTGCTGACTGAAGTGTAAAGTGTTAAAGTCAAGTTATGAGAAGTATACAAAAAAACAAGCTAAATATACTATAAACTACATTAATTATTCACTTTACGCGTGATAAAGTGTCCCTTGGGCTTATCGTTTATCATGTTCGTGTTTTGGAAGTTTGGAAATGAAAGTTATGAACAAACATTCTGCAAGAACATGTCACCATGTACAGACCGACAGCGGCACAAATTGATGCTCTCCTCATCAAGATTTGGCCCAAGGCAACTTGAGGAGCATCGACAGTCGTACCTACGCTGAATCATCGACTGTGGGAAGAAATTTGCACCACGCTGAATGCTATATTATTTTTAGTCTTACTTGTAACAAATTGAAGATTAGTTCTAGTTGTTTAGTATTGTAAAAATATATATTATTCATTATTATCTAATGATTGTATCAGTCTTTCCCTCTCTCTTTGTGCCCTCCTCAAAGCATCTGCGACAAATCATCAGCAAATATAGCAGGCTGATTATATCACCTGCCGGGAGTTCTCAGATTCAAAATCATCTTGGGTTAACTCCGGAGCACTCACTCCGGCCCTTACCTATGCACATATTATGCAAAACACAGCAGGGTAACATTATTCTGCCTCCTCTATGTGCATCCTAGTGCACGTCTCTTGCTGCCAAGAGACACCTCCATCAACCTTTGACTATCCCAAATGTGTGTTCAATGGTGGAGCAGGCACGCTGTTTACAATAAAAAAAATCTAGAGCATAAACCTTAAAAAAATAGGTTGGTACAATTTCCTTACACAAATCTTTTAATATCTTCCGAATGCGTGATCCGATTTACATACATCCAATTGGAATATTAGTTTTATACACAACTCTATAATTTGAGACTGAATTTATTTCAATATCTACATAAACAAAAAAACACATTTTCAAGTTACGTAATTATACCTATATGACAATCCTTACACATATTCCAGAAAATGCCTTACAAACTTACTTTAATCAGTGTGCGGGATTGATCCAGGTATAAATACGGGAAGAATGAAAAAATACGTTGCTTGATGGTCACAGATGTAGGTAGCCGGTCGAAAAAGTTAAGAAAAATAAAAACGATTAGCTACAATCTACGTAGCCTCAACATAAACTGTAGATATGCGGATTTCGGTAGGCGCTTGCGATACTGGATTAGGATATGAAAACTAATAATAAAACTAAGCTAGATAAACTAATTATATAGTTATTGTACTAATTTTTATAACTGTGACATAAAAATATAATTTTAACACTATTTATATAGGATTTCTTCTATTTTCACTCGTAAAATAGCTACTTATTATTTGACACTTTGAATCGGGTTCGAGTGCGAAGTAAGCGTCGAAGTGACGGCGGAATTACGTTACAGAATACCACTTCTTACGTCATCTCATACTTTATCTGTCAAAATCTCACGGTCAATTTAGTTCAACTCGCTGACACGCTCGCAAGGGTAGCGCTAGTGTAGATTCGAATTATAAACCGAGTTTTTAGAATACCAATCAAGAAACTCACAGCGGATTCAGATTCGAACTTTAGAACGAGGTCTTACAGAATCGCACTGCTGTATAGGTACATTAATTATATAATTATATGTGAAGACGATGCATCTAGAATAAGGAGGAGTCATTAGAAGTCCAAAAAAAAAAAAAAACCCGTACTAATAAACGTTGTATAGCAAAATCAAAATCAATCAAAATCAAAATCAAAGTCTGTATAGTTACACAACGCTTTGACTTCTTCTTTCGAAAGTAAAATTACTGACGACTAAAAGAGAGAAATCGGTGTGTAACTATTCATCTGACATAATGCGTTTATTAGTAAGGGGGGTAAAGGTAGAATATAATATAAAAATTTCCTTGTTAAAATACACTAGGTACGTCATCTGGAAGTAGGTCACTATTGTTCAGGACACTGACTGTGTTCTCTTTTATGTACCGTTCACTCTCATTATGTATTTTTAATTGTGCACACATGGCTTTAGTATGACTATTCTGAAAGCAATGAAAAGCTTTTTATGATAACTAGAGATATTATCTGCTCGTAATAGTACTAATTTGCTTGTATTTTTTGTTGTTGTTAAAAAGTACGGAATGTCGGAATTTTGACAAAAAAAATTGAAAATTATTGGCACAGTGATTGCATAATACCCTGTAATAGTCTATACACTGTAAATGGAATATTTACAAAAAAAAAAAGTAATAAGTAAGTAAGTAAGTTTTAGAATTCTTGTCCATTTGTCTGTGTGCCTGGTACATTCTGACAAACAGACAAACGTTCCGGATTGGCGCAAAAACGGCTGAACGGATTTGGATGAAATTTGGCACACAGATATTTACGATTTATTCCGGTCTGGATTGTTTTAATCCAGGTTCTAAACTGTCCTATAAAAATACCTATTATTTCTATAAACAAATATTGGTTTCGGCCATGAATCATGTTTAGATCAAAATACAACCTGCAACTTGCAAAAAATCCTAAGAAAATTTGAATTTCGCGGGCTACCCTTAGGCTTTCGCCTTAAAGCCACAACCTTGTTTACACTATTACAAATTCGTGTCATCCAGTCAGTTGTAACTGACAGTTAGCTGTTGTGGTTACCCTTCATACGCATACGTCACAACATATTGTCTTTATACGGTAATCCTTATACAGGCTGATATTTATTGTACGCGCGTGTCAACGTCTCGGTTGATAGTCAGTGCGGAGATGCGGTTGACACCTTACCACCCACGACGTTGAGGTTTCTAAGGAGCTTCACGTACGAGTGAAAGAGACATCACTAAGATTAGCATCAAATCCAATATCACTGTGATAATTACTCACTCAGATGAGAAAATAATCTGAGTCCCAAATCGTTCAAAGTTTCATCGGAATTTCTAAGTGTGATTGCTGTAAGTCCTTCCCATTTCCTCTCTTTAAGGAAATGTTGGCAGAAATTAATTAGTAGGTAGGGACCACATTTAATTACGAAATGAAAGGTTCAACAGCTGGTTCGGTGAATTAAGTTCACAAAGAGACGTATAAACAAATTAAAATGGAAGGATGCAAAATGTTTTAATCATATTGATTTGCAATTATAAAACCGACTCAGTTTTAATGAAAAATCCTTATATATGACCAAATTTACACCAGAAAAGAAATCGCAATGAATATTTTAAAAATAAAATTCCTAGGTATCACGTGAATGAAAAAAATAAGACACGCAAAAGAAGAGAGGAAGAGATTAGCCGGGATAGTAAATGTTTGGTCAGGATACCTCAACCTATTTTGTTGCATTAATATTCTCACCTGCACGCAGTCCATCACTGACCAACAACGTTCTGACGGCCAGCAAACGGGGGATGAACATCCATCACGCTTATTTCTGCCACGAACGGGTAGAGCAACATAACCGGGATGAGGAGATTAAAAGTTCTTGTTGACATAACCGCACACATTATTCCTGTTAGGAATAATTCTTCAGAGCATGTCCAGAGGTCTCTTTAAGTCCGTCAAAGAAGATACGGGCCCATACGAAAGTGATTGTTCTCCTTCGTGTCGTCCCATGTACTTTAGATCGTGTTGGCCCAAAACTTTGCCACTTCCACGGCGTCGTCGGTGGCAGAGCAGAGGTCACCTTGACTGCATGTTTTGGGACACAGAGGGCAGGATAAGGGGCGGCGCATGGTTAGCGACATAGCTCCACAATCACACCCTACTGCTGTTCTGTCAAGGTAGCCTTAATTTACCAGGTCGGACTTACATCTTCTCACTTGTGACCGAAGACGGATCAGGGACTTCTAAGTGGACCATGGAAGGTTACACCTTGCAGGTAGATGCTCCTTTGGTGGTAGATGGTAAAGTTAAAAGTGAAAGTGGTTGATCTGTCTAAACAAAACCAAAATTAAATTTTCCGAACGGGCAAAAACACATCGCGAGTAGAGACAACGGCCAAGTCGTGTTGTCATTGATTTTTAGTTTAGGCTCCGAACTAATCTTGTGTCCACAGGCGATACATAGTAGGAAATTCCCGTAACTTCGGTCAAAACTAATTCGTGCTTAGGGAGTTAAGTGGCGGATTTTCACATTTGCCGCCAGTAGGCTATTCAAATTTTGCCGCCCCTACCAACCTCTACTATAATGTCCCATGTCTTTTGTATACTGCTTCGACACCCTTAATTCCATCGCATTTTCTTCAAAATACTTAAAATGTTCTCGTTCAGCTACGAAAAATTTACAAAGAGATTTGTAAAGATCGGCAACAGTGATCAAATCTACGGTAGAAGTCTGATTTTGAGCATTCACTTTGTTTATTCGTTCCAAAAAAAACATAGTAGGTATATAAATATTAATCTTTTTAATTTCAGTAAGACATTTAAAAAAATAAAAAATGTTAGCCCTAAATTTGCCGCCCCTAAAATCTGCCACCCTAGGCTCCAGCCTACTCAGCCTGTTGGTAAATCCGCCACCTGTAGACCCCCAGATAAAGTGTTAGCGCTTATCTATACGCACGTATAATGGACGTAACAATTTTCCCCGAATGGGTCTGAATTGGACAGGTTAATTGTGTTTTGGGGTCGATCTCATTGTGTATCCGTATGTTTGTGCCCTGAACTCATCTGAACAAGGTCTTAGCACCTCCTTGCATAAGATGCAATGCTTTGAGCAGGCGGAGAAACGAAAAATCTAGATTTTTCGTTTAAAATTAGCCCAGTCCCGATCAATCAGTCCTGTTAATCAGTAAGGACTAATTTTAACAATGAAACTGAACGCGATCCATACATCTAAACCACGTTTAAGAGCTATAAGTGTCAATATTCTACGACAATGATGGCACTGACAGCTCTTGGCTTAGCCCTAAAAAACTAAATAACAACGGACTACGAAGACTTTGGCTTTAAACTGCGATTAGCCCTATGTCAATACTAAACAGATACCTATTTGGAATAATGTGGATAATTATGATGACAATTCTCATCAAAATTTCAGCCTCGGGAACTCATGATTGTCACATATTAATGCAAACCTCAAAATGCAGCGTAATCATGGATCCAATTAGACAAATGGATCATCATTATCGTCATTGTCGTGATCAAAATAGGACACGTTTATATCTATATCAAAATCGATTATAACAACATAGCACAGAAATGTCCCCCTAACATGTATACGGAGTACCTTCTGGTTTCTGACAACCCGACCATAAGGCTCTGATCAGTAAATCTACTGTCGGATCTCGTGTGAGCTGTTGCGACTTATGTACCTTGAATATTTTCATGCACGAAACGTCGAATATATTGCGACATTAAATAAATTCCCACCACCACGTAATAACGTATATAATACATAGAAATAAAAATATGTGAAAATATAAAAATTTATATAATAAATATAGAACATTCATTCATTGAATGAATAGGGTTGAATAAAAACATCAGAAACCCATCAAACATAGAGCACGAAATTGCCATTCCGGTACCACGTCTAGAGACGGCAGTAGGTATGTACTAATAAAATTCGTGGCGCTGAAAGTCCATTTAGCGCACAACTTCTATCACGGAAGACATTCAAGCCGTCATTTGTGTCATAGTGTTTTAGAAAACTATGACCGCTTGGTTTGTATAGAAATTGTTGACAATGCAACCTCTAGCAGCGGCCGAATCATTTGGCATCATGTAGGTACTTAATTAATTTTTAATTTACCGCCCGTCCAATCTTCACGTTTTTCAAACCCCACTACTTAAGCGGATATTGCCTGCCTCTTGCAGTGGGTTCATTAGTTTTTTAGCCTAAAGTAGGTATGTAAATCTAACATATTAAAAAAGTTATCCAGGATCAGCATGTGGTAATAATAAGCGTCCTTGATTCTTTTATAAAAGTAGTAGGTAAGTAGGTACGGAGCAGATCACCATTTGTTATGTAGAATACCCACAACAGGCTTATTTGTTTTATGACCTAAAATACATAGATACTTCTAACATACTGTTATAAGAAAAGTTCGGTAGGTACGTGGGTAATACGCGCGTTAGATTCTTTTATACAAGTAGAAGGTAGAGATGGAGCAGATCACCATTTGTTATGTAGAATGCCCACAATATTTTACCAAGAGGAGTTTCGCAGTCAAGTTAAAGTATTCTTTATAAACACTTGGTTCCTGGCTGCACTAGTTAAGGCTCCCAAAACCTTGCTTATTTGTCTTTTTGTTGCCTTAAATTAACTAAAGTAGGTATGCTCGAACGAATGCCAACTTTGCTCTGACCTACTTTGTAAACCGTAGGAATTTGTAATTCATAAAACCATTGGGAAATGTAATTATATAGGTGACTGAATCATTTGAATTGTATTTTAAATGTTAATGTGACATCAGACTAAGGCCCTTTGTAGATACCAGTTTTTCTTGCCGTGAAAAACTATGGTTTATCCGCCGTGTGCGGTCCGCATGGTCTTCAGTGTTGTATGAATCACTATGGAAGCTTGTCGACAGAAATATTTTTTCTACCGCGGTATGTACGTCGTCGTCCTGTAAAGAAACCGTGCCATCTACAAAGGGCCTAAGGAGACAAATTAATTTGAAAACAATTATCAACGATTTATTATTTTTAAGCTTTTAGCATAACGCGGGACCATAGGGTACAACTCGCAGAGGCCCGTTAGACTCAATAAGTAAAGGAAGTGAACCACCAACCGACGATTGACCATATTATGTTATTTTTGTGAATGTGAGGACTATGTGGGTAACTTTTTCAAAGTTAGTTTTAATAATAATCTGGCAGTTTAAGTACTTTATGCGGCCTACCCAAATGTACTGTCTAGTATTACTGTTTAGTATTCGTCGAGTCGTTAAGTTGAATTGAGCTACTTACACGATTACTGACGAATGCGTGCACTTACTGGACAGGTCGTGACCTGTCCGGACCCCACCATCTCAAATATTAATCTGCATGATCCTCATATGGCCTGACCAAGATTATGTCTGGACTTTAAAGTAGACTGTGACCTCTGAGTTTATTTCGGAAACACCGAACTCATCTAGTTTTAAAACATAATTTAGGTACCTATATTTGACGTCTAAAAGTGTGTTTTGAATTTACCGAAATAAATATCGTTTATCATCATTATTTAAGTGTCATGTAGTAACATTAAAGGTAACATGCGTAACACACGGTCAGGGGATCAATCGCCTCAAGGGAACCCAGTATTCGTCAAGCTGGTCTAAATTGACGATCATTTAGATGTACCCAACCCCTCAGGGGGTAAATTGGCAATGTTAAGTGAGTGCGTCAGCATGCACGGATCAATGTAATGAAATCAGATTGTTGATACCAAATGTTTTAAGACGAGCGCTAATCTTGCCGACAAACTGTTACGCACAGACAAATTGTTAAGCAGTTTGGCAGGTTTATGAAATGTGTACAAGTGTTTGGCCCAAAATAAATTATTAATTTATTTGTTATTATTTATGTGAAGTGTATAGCGTCAGCAATGCACGGATCGAGTAATATAATACGAACAGTACACACGTCAGTAGAACCTAAACGCAACAAGGAAAATAAAATAAACATAAAATTACCTCATATTCAATTTTAAAACGCAGGTTAAGGTACAAACGAGGACGTTAAGTAAATAACGCCATATTTTTATTAGCATGTATTCATAATTTGGACTACCCGTCCAAATTCCATTGTCTCGTCACATGGGATGGGAAAAGACTAAGCCGGTAAATCCTAGAGTAATTGGATTCCATGATAGAATTTTGTGAACACGCTTGGCGATGTTTAGAATTACGTGTAGACATTTTGTGAGTACACATTCTACACACACGTTCCCAAGTCATTAAATCAAATGTTTTTATAAAGAGCTTTTGCCCATTATTTATTTTATTTAAATACATACGCTATCATTACAATGCCCCAATTCGGTAGCGTTGTTTAGATACTTCTCCTTTGCGAGATAAATTTGCGACTTTCTAATAGCATTTGTTGTTATTTTTAGCGTCAAGGTGGTGTAGGTTATTTGCTAAAACAACCTACACCCCACTTTGAAGTTTAACTTATTTGCGTCAAAGTGGGTGTAGCAATTATTGAAAACGACACCTTCTTTTCGAATATCCAAGCAAGTAGGTGTCGCGGACGTCATTCAAAGAAAACTCGAGTATTTTCTTTCATCAATTAGGAATCTTTTATAAACTCAAAGTACTCGTAAGTCTCCAAAACTCATACATAAATCATGAAGGTTCGTCTAACAGTCTAACTGAAACCGACTGATTCGAGCGAGGAAATCTAATTAAGTAGATACTACGGTGACATTGGAGCTGGAACTATACGAGTTCCAATCCTATCATAATCTGGCAGAACTACTTCAGGATTAAGCTCGCTCCACCATCATAATTCTCTTAAATTAATTATCTCAACAATGCATTCAGGGTTCCTTTTAAAATATTTTTTTCACTTTACAACGTAAGTACATTAGTGTTTTAAAACTGCACTGTTGTAGCACGCAAATATGTGGTTTATGTAAGCACGTAATTAGTTTTCATGAAAAAAGTAAGAACGTATGTATTTCCAGTCCACGTAGATAATTTAAAATGGCGAGAAGCCAGCATCTTTTATCACCATTAGACATTTAATACTCTTTAATCTTTACGAAGAAATAAAATTTTAAAAAGTGCCTGTTTGTAATGTCAAAATTATAGCTTTTTACTACATTATGAAAGTATATACCTATAACCGGTACTTAGAACAAAAAACAAATTTGAAATTTTTTGTCTGTCTGTCGATTTTGACAGGACTTTCACTGGCAGATAGCCGATGTTATAAACTTATGAGGAGTACTTACTTTTACTTACTGGGCTTACTTTTATTTTAGAAAAAGAATTAGGGTTCCCCGCAAAAAAATAAACACCCATGAAATCCAATTTGCTTTCTGTCATGTACGCGAACGAAATCGCTGACGCAGCTAGTTTTTTTTTACATTTTTGTCGTGTTGAAATTGAGGTGGAGTAATCATTAAGGTCGGACTTCCACCGATCAAAACCACGCGGTGGCCGTCCTCGGTTCGTGGGTAAGGAGAATTCGGGATCACCGGTGGAACGGACCGTTGCGGATATTTAATACTAGAAAGCCTCAGTTGTATTAATAAAGGCTGCAAATGGATTAAATTCCTCGTACATTCCTTCGAGATATACCACAGAATGTAATAATCGAATATGGGTCGAATTTAAAACCTTTCAATTTACTTCGTATTTTATATTTCAAGACAATACATAATCAAGTTCCATTATCCTCGGTTGGAACATTTAACCTAAATGTACACTTTGTGTGTAACCTTTTATCTTGGTAATGGGACAATTCCACACTAATGTTTTTTTTTATGTCATCACGGTCAACGCGCCATTTGTGAAATCGAAAGACTTTTTCAGAATATAGAAATAGTTAGTTTATAGGTAGGAGGTAGGTATGCCTTTTATTATTACGTGATACTGGAAAACAAATCAAGGAAATTAATTGCAATGCTGCCTGTCTTCTGGGCACGTTTCCGGATGACAGCGAAGCGGACGATCTTTTGTTTTTTGGTCACTTAGGCGTCGAAGTACTAAGCCTAAGTGACGAAAAAACTAAAGATTTTTGTGTAGTTATTTGTATATTTAGTTAGTTAGTCATTTAATTAGGATTAAATAGTTATTTGCGTTATATATTGTATACAAATCATTTGAATGTTTATGAAATAAAGAACTACAGATTATAAAGAAAGGTACCTACTAACTACTCTCTTGTTTATATTTTAAGCTTGTGGTGATGGCAACAATCCCTTGCTACTTAAATCATTCCAGACACGTGCTAAATTATAGTGGGGCTAATTGAAGATTTATACGAGTGGGGGACTTATAAAAGCCTATAAATGTTAAAATATAAAATAAATTGCATCAAAATTTGTTATTTTATGGGATCAGTGTCGAACAATAGATGATAATTTCAACAAGACGAGTACCGTATTAAGTGGTTACAAACAGTGGTTTTAAATATTTTCTCAGCGTTAATATTTTATATTTTTGTGTTCGTACCCTTACTTCTATTACGTGACATTAATTAACGTTATGTTTATTATACCAGATCTAAAGCATTAAGCAAATGGATTCCTTTCATGTGATCATTAAATTCATGCATTACGTAAACAACGGCCCTATTTCCAACCTTCCATTCGCACTCTGATCATATTTCTGTTTAGACCACAAAAAAGCTCCACAAAATGAAAATATTCAGTAAAATCAAGGAACACATTCTGTTATTCTATCATAGAATGAAACATACTTGTAAAAATCTTACTGTTCACGGACCCAGTTATCTCGTCCGCAAGGATGTGCATTTCGTGTACCGGTTCATCTACTTCGTCATATACATTCACGTGTGGATCATCGCCGTGGCTACGATACGCAAGTACTACGATCACTACCAAGAGAACACCATACGGTTCACAACTCGTACTGATTATCTCGACTGGAACACAACATTTGCGTCAGTCACCGTCTGCGAGATTGCCAATATTGAGAAACTTTGGACACTCAGCAAGTTATTCGACATTCGCGACGGAGAAAAGTATGATCGTTTCCTCGCAGAAATAATATTCTTCAGTGGAACGTGCTTCAGTTGCATATCATCCTGCCAAAATACAACCTTGTGCTCAGGTGACTATTCTGAAATTGTCTCGAAGTTCCGCACTTCCTGCAAATTCCTATTTAAATCATGTAAGTGGAATGGCCGAGAGATTAACTGTTGCAAATATTTCAAACCTCTGCAAACAGAGTACGGGAGATGTTACACAATTAACAACAAGCACGTCGGTGGAAATCACAAAATGTTTTCCACGTCCGCTCTCGCAAAAAACCCTGAGGCGGGCGTTCTCGAAATAACTCTATCACAAGATTTCGAGTCATTCATTCATTCACCTGAAGACATACCCTTTTGGAATATGGAATATGATCGAAGAATAACGACGCTATACGGAGCAGAGGCTACAGTGAGGTTTTCAATTATGGATGTGGTGAATGAGCCGGAAGTACCTTTGATCGCTCCCGAGATACGTCAATGTAGATTCCCTGACGAAGTTCCAGAGAGCTATATTGCTTTCCAGCAATACAGCTACTCTGTGTGTATTATTCAATGTCGCATCGAGACCCAACTGAATCTCTGTAACTGTACACACCACTTATCTCCTGTCCAATACAAAGATCGATATTGCGGCTTGGAAGGATTAACGTGTTTGACGAAACACTACAAAACACTAAGAAAGCTGCAGGTTCCGGGCGCGAACGAGACGGGCTTGAATTGCGACTGTTTGCCTTCGTGTACGGAGCCGGATTACAACGTGGTATCGAAGAAATTGCTGGAACCTGAGAAGGAGTTAAGAGTTAAGCCTGCCAGGTTTATCCTGAACAATAGACCGTACCAGCGGGTGACGCGGCAGGTCGCGCGCACCACGCTGGATTTAGTCGTCGCTATAGGGAACTGCTTTGGACTTTGCTTTGGTGGATCCTTGCTTTCGATCGTTGAAATAATTTACTATCTGTGTTTTAAAAGGTGGAAGTTTGCATAAAAGTCGTTTGAGTAGGATAGCTTTGTGTTTAACTTATTGCTCTTAGAAAAGTAGATAAAGCTGTCATAAACTTAAAAGCACATTTCGAATTTACAAGTAGAAAATTCTCTGTGTCAATACGGCTTTTATACACCACGTTTTACTCAATCAACTGCAAACATGTGTGAAGGATTGAATTTGCAAAAGAAATTTATCGAAGCCAGCTGCGATTCCAGCTAAGTCCATTCGTCCGAAACTCGGCGCAGACAAAGTCGGTAAATAAGTTTCCTAAAGCAGGAAGTTCGTTCTCGCTAATATTAGCAACAGAAATACATAGTTTGTAGATGATGTTTGTTATTAGTTTTTCTGCATTACAGTTGTTTGAAAGTATTACAGCTGTCAGTAGTAAAGCCTTTTGGTGTGTAATCATGTATACCTTTTCTAAATTGCCCTTGTAAAGGGTTTGTGCATTTTAATAAATCCAAAGGAGTAGTGGTAGCCCCGTGGTACCGGCCCCGACTTAAGAATGAGTTCGTGAGTTCGAACCCAGACGGGCGCTTTACATTGTGTAAATAATTTCATCACCACTGCTCTCAAAACGGTGAAGGAAAACATCGTGAGGAAACCTGCATGTCTAAGAACCAAAAAAATCGAAGACAGATGACATCTACTAATCTGCACTGGGCCCGCGTGGGAGATTAGAGCCTACTACCTCTAAAAGAGATGAGGCTTGTGTCCCAGCAGAGGGAACATTATAGGTTGATTATGTATGTATGTTTATGTAATAAATCCAAATGTAGGTAAATCTGGTCGGCAGACAGCCAGGAAATCGTTAGTATTATCGGTATCATGTGTGTTTTCTTTGTTTCTTTAGACATGTATCGTTTTAAATAGGTAAAGAAAGTTGCTACTAGTTTTCGCCCTTTGCAACTTTGAAATGTGCAAGTAATTAAAATATTTAAAATTATGTGGGTTGTTTTTGTTTACATTATTCCTAACTTAGGTGTTATAATGTACACGAAATGCAAAATTGTTGTACCTCAAAGAGTTATTATACAATAAATTCATAAAGAGCACAATGAAAATTAATTTATACAAAAGACTGAATACATAAAAAGAAAAATTGCCCGAAATGCAAACATACCATTTCCCGGTTTTTTATCACTTTGTCGGAATCCTAATATTGTGTTAAATTGTCGTAAGCACAGAACAGTATGACTTTATTAAAGATTCAAATATTTACATAATTTAAAAAGCTAACAATCTTAAAATAATAATATGTACAAGTATATAAAAAGGGAGGGGAAATAATCAAATGGCATCAAAAAATTCGTCCGCATCGCTGTCAACAGGAAACGTGCCCAAAAGGCTGGCAGTATTGCCACGTTGTATGGCAATACTGATTTTTGGCCAAAAATCGGCCAGCCCCCTGGTGACGTGAAGAGTCGACCAACCGCTTGGCGATGTCTTGAAATACGAAGTGGGTACTCGGGCCCCATGGCCCTAGTGTTTCAACCCCAAACGGCTCAAACATATAAGATCCAAAGAGATTGGAGTATTTGCGCCGTTTGAGGTTTTCCGCACCTGCAGCAGCTGCCCCAGCACAGCTCACCGTGCTTGGAAGATGGACACGTTGCATCCCATACCAAAGGGTAGGCCTTTGGTGTGGGCCTACCTTCCAAGGCATTATAGTCATTCCATCTGGTCTCTTCCCATCGTCGCGTGCCAAGCCATTGGGTTCTAAAACAGCTGGCTCCCCGGCGGTGACAAGAGCACGACGGATGATGTCATTGATGCTGGTATGCCGTACTATCCGGCCTGCGCTTTTACTACAGGATAAGCCATGGTGTCCGAGGCAATCGACACCTTTACCGCATTGGCAGCAATGCGGAACCACGCAAGGGGCGCCCAGACGCAAAAAAGTAGCGAGCCGAAAGGTGGTGTCACCCAGAACAGTTACATTTTGTAACATGATTTACTGAAAAGATTGGATTTTAATACTTAGGGCGAATTTCACCAAACTTTTATACAGAATCTTAGACTGAGAATAAATTTTAAATTTTTGTAAATTTTTCCATACCTGTCAGACGTCAATTTAATTCCACGGATAAAATTTATCTGACTTTGGTAAAATCAGCCCTTAGTAGTATTATTTTATTTGAGTAACACTTAGGGTCTTCTTCGTCAATTCGTTTCGACGGAAGGTCGACTGAAGGTCGCCACGTTTACTGTGGCCTCAGAACCGTTGTTGAGATCGTCAAAGGTGCAAATGAACCAGACATTTGGGATACTCTAGCAGATGGGGCATAGTCTGTTCAGGAGCCCCGTACTCGCAGTGGATAGACATTAAGGCCCTTTGTACAAGGCAAGGTTTCTATACGGTGCGGCGTAGAAACTGCGCCGTAGCAAAAACGTCAACAAGCTTCCATAGTGATCCATACAACACTGGCGAATAAACTGTAGTTTTTCCCGGCAAGAAAAACTTGTTTGTACAAAGGGCCTTTTCCATTTGACGTAGACGCTTCCCTAGCGTAAGGAAACTTCGTCGCGTAATGAGCGCAGCGTAAACGTTCGATAAACGCCCACGCTAGACGCTAAGAATGCCATCAAAACTCAATTATTTTTATTTTTAATTAAAACATTCCCGTCACTGTACTGCGTGTTGTTTTTCGACATGCTAATCAACTCTAATGATAAGCATTCAATTTTATTAGAAAAGTGTTTAATAAAACTGACGTTATTCTTGTCATGTCTTTATTAATAGTTGTTTATACCTACAGGCAATGACTTTATTTTTAGGACTTTGTAAATAGACCATACTTTTTTATCCTGATAAAACCCGTTTTTCATCAAAATAATTAAAATCTAGATATATAAATGTAAGCAATGAAATGCCATCAGCAATCCTATTTCCGTGTAGATTTTATTAAACTGATAAAAGGAGATTGGACGAATCTGTCCTGATTCCTGAAGCCTCAATGGAAAGATCTCACCAAGGAGAATATTTCTTAGTGTGATGACTTCTCTTGATTGTTAGTACGTAAGGAACCACAGAGCTCTAAATGAGAGTAATAATTATTATAGAAAGTCTAGTATTTCATCAAATAATTCACTTTAATTAATTCTGTGCCTTGCGAATAGAATAGAATAGAAAGAATATAATACTCTTTATTATGTACACCATATAAATTACAGACATAAATATAGAAATTTTACAATGGGTGACACAATGGGCGATCTTATCGCTAAAAGCGATCTTTTAAAGACAACATCATCTTTTAAGCCCATAAACGGACACTTTACAAAATGCTAATGGAAAGATCTCTTCAAGGGAATTGACGAATTCTCTCTATTGTTAGGCAGTGAGGAGCTACAGAGCTCTTAATGTGAGTAATTAAGTATTATCGAAAATAACTCATCATTGACCCCGCAATGACTAACAATTGGAAAAAGTCGTGTTTGTAGGAAAGATTCCCCTTGAAAAGCTCTTTTCATTGATCATTTATCTTAAGGCAATTGAAACCCATACACGAAGTATGGGTTTCTGCCCTGAAGCCAAATAGCCCATTCTCCTTTAGATTACATACCATCCGTGCAAGTCGTGACGTCCTATGTTTGGTAAGACATGTCAAACAAGAGAAGACTGAAATAACTGAGGGCTTGAAAATATCAGTTTAAATTATAATATAATTTGATTTAACATCATCTAACGAGCCGCCCCAGCTGCGCACGGTTTCTACGACTTGACAAAATATTGAGATTTCTTTAATATTATGTGTAAGTGTAAAATTAATGTGTTATACACAAAAACCTGCCGGAATAAATTTTCTAAATGATGGTGGAAACTACATCAAAATCCGTTGCATAGTTTATTAAAAACAATGCAGTCGCACAGACGAAAAGCGACGTTAATTTATAATATGCATAGATAGATAGATGTACTTAGTGCAGCGTGACCTCTGCGGTTACAACCATTTTTTTTTTTCTAGTTTATATGACTGGTCATATCTGTTTTTTTCGAATTTTGACGTTAACAAGCAACTCATTTGTTTATTGGAAAAAAAGTCAGTTGCTGAAAAATATACTGAGTCGAACAGGTAGAAGTAGGAATACAAATGAACATCTAGCAAAAAGGAGTGAGTGGAATTGCCCTACATATCCAATAAAGACTTTGTTGGATTAAAACCTGCTTGCATTCTCAGAAAAATTCAGTGAATGCATTTGACTATTTTTCTCTATGATTTTTCTCATTCATTCAATGACAATATGTCCCTGAAACAAAAGCCTGGCTTTAATAATCGCGTTTTATATTTTCATATTTCTTTGGTTCCATTTGAATTCATAGAATCCAATGGACATTGGTTAACGTAGTTTCCAATTTCTATCCGTGGGGTCCGAAAACTTTTTGCTTTCGTAACAAATTTTCGACACAATATATGCGAAGGGTCAATTTTGTCGCTACGATTTTTTACTGCAGACCCTCCATTTTATGTGACGGATATCTGAATAACGAAGTATTGACGAAGTAAGTTTTGATCTAAGTAATCAGAATTTAACTTATCTTTCAAATTGAATGACGAACAGCCTTGTTATTCAGGATCAGTGAACTATCTAAGTCAATATCTTTGTTGGTAATTGAGACATTTGAAATTATTATTTCAAGTTTGAAGTAGATAACGAATTCAAATTGATTTCCAAAGCTATCACGTTAAAGAGATCCCTCCGAAAGTACATATTCGAAGAAAGGAAGAAGTAGGTAGGTACTAGAAAATTCCTAAGGCATTAAGTCCGCCTTTGTATAGTTATTTTTACTTGTATATAAATTTGGAATAAATAAATAAAAGTTGGTTCTACTTAGTACTTACTTAGTTAGTACTTACTTAGCATTCATATTTTTACGTTATCACTCATCACTGATGGGCATGTACTTAATCCTTACCTAGTCAACATCAGGTGGGCCGCCCCCCACTTCCTTCACTACAAGTGACAAAATGCAGCTTCATCTCAGGGTAGCATTTGGACTTGACTAGTCGTAAAAATTGCAATCTCCGCTCGAATTAATTTTAAAGTTTCTGTGAAATATCTTTTCACTGACGTTTGTTTGAACGAAAACGAAAAATAAAAAATTAAACGATTCCTGGGATAACTGCTGACAAAGACTTTAAATAGGTACTTGAGATGACTTTTAAAACGAAACGTTTCTTAAATCTTTTTTTTATAAATAAAAAAGAAACCTCAAACTCTAGGTTAGTATATAAAGACATGGATTAAAGTTACAAAATACATATTTTTATATGACAAAACAACCTTCATAATTTGGTACAACGTGACTTTTTTGTCCGATCGATGGACTAAAATAGAATTAAATGAAGTAATGACACACAAAGCGACTCTCATACAACATTTTTACGATAAACCACTCGATAGAGTAACATTTTAACTATGAAAACATGAAAAACTGTGGACATGCGGTTGACTCCACAGAGACTTATATACATAATCAGCGTATAACGTACCCATTGTTGGGAAAAGGCCCTCTCTCTGTGAATGGGAGTGGGCCGTAATCCACCACGCGGGCCGAGTTGGTGGATGTCACATATCTTCGAATTTTTGGTTCTAGGACATGTCAGTTTCCTCACGATGTTTTCCTTCGCCGTTTTGAGAGCAATGGTGTTGAAATAAATTACACAAAGTAATGTGCCTGGCTGGTTGTGTTCAAACCCACCACGACCTACGAGATGTAAGTCGGGGCTGTTACCTCTGGACCACGGCTGCCCCCAGTGACTTATGCTTGCCGCAAACTCGATCACATAAACATATATGTCACCTACATGCGTAGCCCCTTATGCGAAAGGACACCAACACTGGCCGCCTGACAGGATCATTAACACCCTTAAACAATTAACTAACTTCACAACTATTTACTTCAATGTCCAACGTTAAACTTATCAGACACTAACCCGGAGTGTCGGCTAATATAATAGGAGGGTAGACCGACATTTTAACAGCCTATCATAGTTGAAACAATTTATCTTAATTATGTACTGAAAGCTGAAAACATCGCCGAACTTTGCTCCTCTGTAGCAGCTGTTAATGGTATTAAGAGCTAAATTATGATTTAACACTGCGGAAATTCAAGGACAATAATTTTATTCCAAATTAGGAAGTACGCTAAATATAGCACAATCAGCCTATAATGTTCCCACTGCTGGGGCACAGGCCTCCTCTAGGTGAGAAGGAGTGGGCCGTAATCTACCACGCGAGCCCAGTGCGTGTTGGTAGATGTCACATGTCTTCGAATTTTTGGTTCTACTACATGCCGGGTTCCTCACAATGTTTCCTTCACCGTGTTTGAGAGTGATGATATAATTTACACAAAGTAAAGCGCCTGTCTGGGTTCGAACCTACGGCCAACAAGTCGTAGGTAAATCGCAGCTGTTGCCACTGGGCCACCACTACATAGCCAAAAATATCATGACATGATACGCCACTGTCCGCAAATGCTAATCCGAAAATACCTATAATTATCGTAATTGGATTTCGTCAGAAATTCCTAAATACTGTCCACGAACTATGATTACCAGGTATATTTTCGCTCAATTTTCGACGTATTTTCTAGTATTTTGCTAATTAAGTATTATCCACCCTTTAGACCCAATTTTAATTGCTAACAAATCAAAGATTTCGAAATTAATTAATTTTAAATTGCTGAACTTGATAAGGGTTTCATTATAAAATATTGTCTCAAAATGTTTTTGCTGACCTCTCAAAATTATTTCTATTTTGATTTTGACTGTAGGAGTATTTGTACCTAAAGTTATTCTAAGATTCCGGTTTCAGTTTCGTATTAACTATATTTCGTACACTCTGAAAACTGATCTAGTTTCCTTCCAACTAAATTCTATGGGCAATTTAATTTAACCTTTAAACGCTTCAAAACTATGAAATAGACTCCTTTGGAAACTACATTTTGATATTGGTGTTGTTGTTGTAACGGTGTTAGTTGGTTAGAGTATCATACTGGGTCGGTAAATTAACTGGAATCACGTAGTTATAAAAGCATCATCCTCATCTGCCTAGCCTTTTCCAAAAAAAATTTGGGTCGGCTTCCAGTCTAACTGGATGCAGCTGATTACCAGTATTTTACATACAACGACTGCCTATCACGTCTACAACCCAGTTACAGGGTAATGCGATACCTCTTGATAAGACTGGTTGTTAGACTTTCGTTAGACTTATGAAGATCCGTAACGACTGCCAAAGATCCACGAATGACAGCCGGGACCAACGGCTTAACGTGCTTTCGGAGACGCGGAGAGGTTTTGGTATGTAAAGATGGTCACCTATCCACGTACCAACTGCGGCAAGCGTAGCTTAACCTGATCGATCGACCCGTACGGCTGTTATTACTTAGCTACAAGACCCTAGTTATGAAAGCATATTAGTTCAAATTAATGTAATAGGAGATTATTTAAACGACTTTCCCTAAAAGTCGGCTTCATTATCACCGTTTTAAATTTAAAAAATGAACAGTAGAAGCAAATAATTAGAAGCCCTTTTCACTCCTAATATCACACAAAGGATATATAGGCCGACCGCTGACGACTGGTGACGTTATGCGAGAGCTCAGTGATTCGTCGACTTGTGGTGACAACTATCACCCCTCCCGCACCGCGCAGCTACCTCAGGCAACGTCTCAGTTAAACGGACGGCCTATAGAAAGCCTAGAGTCTAGCTAGTCGCTTAGGTACTTATTACTTTGATAGGTCGGGCGAAAACAGTCAGCATTGTACAACTCTGCACATTATTTCAGAAAAATAAACAGTTTAATACAATCAGGATAACCCTCTGATTAAAAAAATGCAATCAAGTGCCTCACTCCATCTACTGTCAGGTTAACCCTTAACGGTATAATGTATTACCTTATTAGATAGTCTCGCGGCGTCAGATTAATTTTACGTCCAGATTGTCTAAACAAGCGGAGTGATTGACCTAAGAGCGTTATCACACTGGCGTTTTAAGATCGTGGCGTTTGTAGAACCTGTGCCGCGCGCTGGTGCGTAGCGAGAAAGCCGTAACCCCGCTTAAGCTACGGTTTTCTATTGCGGTGACCGCCCACATAGCGTCCGCAATTTACCGGAGAATGATGTCACTGAAACGTTATGTATGGAAGTAAGCTGCCCTTGAGGCCGTTTTTGACACCGCATTGTCAAACCCCGCTGCCCAAAGATTTAAATCGCTAGATTTGCCCTCACCGTACTTAATCATCCGAAAAAGTGTCCATACTGAGAAGATTGAGCTCACCCATAATTATAAAGCGTTTCCATGTCAATCAAGTCAAGAAACTGCGTCGTTGTGTGGCCGAGGTGTCAAAATTAAAAATGAACTCGACTATCTTTTGACGCTGTAGGGTCTATCTCACAATTTAAATCTTTGCCGCTGTCATCATTTTCATGTCAGCAGTCACTGCAGCCGTTATGTGTGGTCATGTGTTTTTTTAGGAAACCGTATCTTTAGTCTTTACTGTGCCCTCAGAATATTTTACAATTGCTCTCATTACTTACGTGCAGCGATTACGTTACGCACAGGCAGCGTGTTTCCTGGCACACGCGAAGGATGCGTTGACCGCTCGCTTCGCGGAAAACACGCTCCCAAATCGCCAGTGTGATAAGGCCCTAACCCCTGCTCCGACTTATGAACTCTATTATTCAAGTGTTGCCTACCATCTGTTTCGTGGTTCCCTTTATACAGAAGATATTGCCGCTTTACTCGAATACTCGGGATCCCTTTGTGAATTGTTTTAAAATTCACAAAAGGACAGCTGACGGGAATCGAATTGTCTCAACGAGAAAGAAGAGAATTTTAGCGACTTGTTTTGTTGCGAGATCGTTTCGTTTCTGAGTGTTTGTTTTCTTATCGTTGTTTGTTGGTGCTCTGCTATTAAGTCTTTTAAAAATTCACAAACCTCCATCTGGTTTCACAAAAGTTTTCTCTCTTTAAAAAGGTTAATTAGGTTTAGGTTGGTTAAGGTTAATTTATTCCTGAATGTTCATGATTGCACCTAAGTACCACTGTTTGTCTCTGCATCACCCAAAGTTTAACTGGTAGAAAATGCCTGTGGCATTAAGTCCGCCTCTGTACATTTTTGTGCTTAAAGTATTAAATAAATAAATAATAAAAATACACTCGTCTTCGGCATAGCGCACACACATGAAAATTTTCCGAACTGGTAATTTCATTCTGAATGTTGGTAGTATGAATCTCACGGACGGCGCGGTACAAGTAAAAATTGATCTCTCAACTGCAATTAAGCTCTCTCAGTCGAAACTAAAATACGTTTACAATAGTTTTGGATTGCAACTTCTCAAAACCGAGCTCCGTTTCGATGAAAACTAATTATTAGATTCCGATAGGTAAATTGACATAACATTGGCTTATGAAGTTATGACAATGAAATACGAGTAGTGATACCGCAAATCAAAAAGTGTTTATTTATGTTACTACGGAGAAATTGAATTCAAAGAGATATATTGAATTCAATTTCTACGTACTAACATTATACACACATGTATAGGTAAACTTACGAATTTATACCATTGAGCCTACGAATCATGGAGCAGAAACTTCAGAATGCCATGCACTAGAACCTTACATACTCGTATAATAGTCCTTTCACAGTTGTTTAACCTCTAACATCAGCAACCCAACAGCAACCTTATTGCAACAAGAATAAAGATCACTGTGATTTTGACAGTGATGCAAAATCAGAGGTAAAATAACTGTAGAAGGACTAAGTGCACGGATCTTTTGGCGCGTAGCCAAAATAGAAACGACGCCATCTTGTTTTTCAATACATTCCATATCAGAATTTCACGAATGTTTACCAACAGTGCCTGCCTATCAACGTTATTCCAGCGCCAAAGGTTCCTTGTATACCTGTACGCCTTTTACACACAATCAGCCTATAATGTTCCCACTGCCGGGACTGTCAACTGGGTCAACATAATTATCTTCGAATTTTTGGTTCCAGTACATGCCGGTTTCCTCACGATGTTTTCCTTCACCTTTTGAAAGCAGTGGTCATGAATTAACGCGCACTCCATTTTGCTTCGTCTATATTACATCGGGCTTCACGAATAAGATCACTTTAGCTCCTCTTTACTCAGTTATGAGGTAGGTATACCTTCTATAAGTAACCGACGGTCTAATCAAATGATTTATAATGTTCTCAGTGCTGTAATTACGTTTACCGGTAAATTGATGTTATATTCATTATTATAACCCTGTCAGAGACGATAACTTTGTTTATGTAATTATTATCCTAAACAGTTAAGTACTCCGTCGTATTGAATTAATTTATGTAGATATCTACAAGAACATAGAACATGACGACTACTTACCGATACTATGTGTATGTAAGTGTATAATAGTCTAATTTTAACGATAGGTACTTGTAGCTAAAAACTAACAGGCGCTCAGTTGCCGCTGTCGGTCCGTGGATGGGTGACCATCCTTTACATATCGTGTTACCCAGTAACTGGGTTATGAGGGTTAGGTAGGCAGTCAGTCCATGTAAAATACCTACTGGTATTCAGCTACATCCAGTTACATAGACTGGAAGCTGACCCCAACAAAATTGGGAAAAAGCTAAGCAGATTGATTGTTGCTTTTAAAAACATTAGTCATAAAATCATTACCCTGTCAGGCAAATATTGATCCCCATACGCTAAAATAATAAACTAGACTTATTCAGTTTGAAACTATTACGAAAAGATCTAAACGCGCTGAATGGGCTAGTTTTTTAATTATTTTTTCTATTGCTGAGTGGGCCCGCTTTTGACCTCGATCACCCGTGATGGAAAGCGATGGATGAGGTAGGTCTATGATGGAACGAGCGTGCCCAGAACCTAGTGTTGAACCCGTACTCTAGTGTTGAACCTGTACCCTAGTGTTGAACATTGCAAAAACCCGGTGCCCTGTCAGTTTACCAAAAATTTATTTACAAATTTTTACTTGAAAAGCAACAATTGGCAAAAACATGATTTGTCGTTTCATCATTATACAACAACAAGTTTGCCAAATAATTCATTTTACAAAATAATTACCCGATAAACTTTTGTTTAATAACGTGTTATTTGACAAACAATTCATTTTATCTAATAAAAAACGTTTGGGATAAAAACGTTTTACATATTGACTTATTATTACGCAATTTCCTAAAAATGAAACTCATTCTTTCATCGACTTGCGCTAATAGAAAAAAGAGGCTATTTTTAGTGGGCTACCCGGAACCGAACCAGTTAGATTAGGTTAATTATTTAAAACAAAATTGTTAGGTTAGGTTAGGTGAAAACTGTGACCCCCTACGCACGAGCCGAGCGAGCGAAGCGAGCGGTGCCGCGGCAGCGGCCGGCGAGTGCCAGAAACGACTAATTATATAGAAAAAATACTTGCCTGTAAATTATTTGACCCAAATGGAAAATACCGTCATGATCACTTTGTGACTGGTTTAGAAAATTTTTACATAGTATAAAACAAAGTAGCTCCCGCTGTCTGTAAGCTTAGATCTTTTAAACTACGCAACGGATTTTAATGCAGTCGCTAGTGTATTATAAAATGATAGTTTGTATAAACGTGATTTTTCCAAAATAATCTAAATATTAAATGAAAAATGTATAAATGATTAAATATCATCCGAAACATTTGTAAAGAGAAGCATTTGCCAAATAAATGTTTGTAAAGCGAGTGTTTATAAAATAAAATATTTGCGGAATGAGTTGTTTCTGAAATAAATAGTATACGTAACGTTGGTTATAAACTAAAAATTTGTCAATGGAGTTTTGGTAAAGCATTAGTGAACCCAAAAACCCGTATGTCCTAAAATATTAGATTTATTTTGTTGCGCGTCCCGTAGAAACCAATGCATAAATCTTCCTAAAATTCTCCCAGTTTGTATGCATGACTTTATATTTAAAAAGTTTATGAGACCGTTCTTGCCTTCGGAGAATATTCAGAATCGAAAGACTTTGGTTGGTCAGGGCCGGGCGTCTCAAAAGTTGGGATTAACTTTTATTTTTATGCCTAACTGGAGTTTCAGTTGTCCCTGTCCCGAAAATGTAATGGGAACCAGGGGTACTATTTGTTTTTATTATGAACTAGCTGCACCCCGCGGTTTTACACGCACATGTATTGATCCAGTGGGAATATAGGGATAAAAAGTATCCTATGTCCTAATACAGGTCATGGTCTATCCATGTGCCAAATTCAATCTAAATACATTAAGCCGTTTTAGCGTGAAAGCGTAACAGACAAACATACAAAAAATCAAATTAACTACATTCTCAATGTAAGTGTACGTTTTTCTTTAATACATGCCTCATAAATAATATTATGGTAGGGGTAGAAAATAATATAAAAGGAATACATTATTTTCTTCCGTAACTTCATTGATCATTTTCGCTTTGGCAGTTACCTAAGCCTAAAAATCAAACACACATGACAAAAAAGGTTCGGTTCACTGCATTGGAATATTGATCTCACCGTTGTAACATCTTGACGTTTTACCATATTTTGTACATAATTCATGAAAACGGTGCTTTCAACATAACAGCGCAAAATGTTCCCTCATATTCAATTTGCTGAATATGATTTTTCGAAACATTTTTTCGTAACCGAATATATTAAGTTTTGCAAAAGGATCAACGCTATCTGCCTTTAGCGTTGAAGTAAATTACCGAAGTAGCTGTGCAAGTGAAGTTAGTTTTAATAGGACCTCCGATAGCTACTAAGTATCTTCTGGGTTAATAGAAAAGCTGTTTGCGACTACGAAGCGACGAAATGCGGCGATCGTATTTCTTTGAAAGAATCTCGCGAGAGTCTAATCCCGCTGCGGTAATAAATCATTACGTTTTTGCAATGTATTTTCAATGAATGATTGGATATAAATTATCCTAGTTTATTCTACTTTTATATTTTTTAAACCGTACGTGCTAGTACTTAGGAGGGACTCGTGGCTAAATAATAACAGCCAAAGGGGTCGGTTTTCCAAGGTGAAGCAACGCTTGCCGAGGTCGGTCCTTGGATGGGTGACCCTCCTTCATTACATGCCGAGACCCCTTAGTGTATCGGAAAGCACGTTAAGCCGTTGGTCCCGGCTGTTATTTGTAAATCTTTGACAGTCGTTACAGGTAGTCAGAAGCCCGAAAGTCTGACAACCAGTCTTAGTCTTACCAAGGGGTAAATCGTGGTACCCAATATACCCTTGGTAAGTAACTGGGTTGTGGAGGTCAGATAGGCAGTCGCTCCATGTAAAAAACTGGTATTCAGCTGTATCCGGTTGGACTGAAAACCGACCCCAACGTAGTTGGGAAAGGGCTAGGCAGATGACGTGCTTGTACTTAGCTTGATAAAGTAGTCAAAGTACCTGATATTTGGTTACGATTTTCAGTAGTTACCTAGGTATTTTTCAATGTCAGTGAAGCGAAAGCAAACGAAATTCTACCTGCATTCACTTGCTCACTGGCTTGAAAGTAATCAAATTAGGTTATAACATATACCTACGTTACTTAAAAGGGGTAGATTAACACCGGTCGCTACGTGTAACGAGAACACGGTTTCTAATTAATAAAAATTGCGCAAGCAAGAGATTCAAATATTAGATAAGAAAAAAATTGTTTTATAAGACAGTGGTGCCGATTCTGTTGTTCACAAACTAAACTAAATTTAAGTTCAGTGTATCTTTTTATTTCTATTTCATTAAGAAAAGGACAGAAGATACATTTTAGTTTTGTCCTGTATATTAATGAAAAAAGAAAAACATAGGGACACAGTATATATCCTTCTTATTCAGTTTATGAAATACCTTTTAAATTGGTCCAATATTGGAGGAGGAAATAGGCGAGAGCCAAACTTCGAATTACTTAGGCTTTTCAAAAGTCGCTCCGACCGCATAGAGACTTCTTCAAACTCAACTTGAACATACTCGTAAGGCAGAGGAGATTAAAGTTATCAGATCAAACAACTGAAAACTAGACGACCGGAATGCCTCTGCGTATCGCGCTCTGTTTCGTAGACACATAGCGCAGGTACTTTACATTAAGGAAAAGTTCACTTAAAAAGTTATAACTACGTAACTTCCCGCGATAAAGTAAAAGTGTTTAATTTAGCTCCTAAGAGCGCCAGCAATGAACCGATGGATTGAACCTTCCTGAACAATAGGTACTCCTGATGTTTAAACTTATAATGAGTTGTAAAATCACGTGTATAGGAGTATGTTTGAAGTACAAGTTCTCGATAAACATGATCTTAAAGTTTGAAGAACAAAATATTGTCGTCGAACTTTATTTTTGGGGTTATCTTTACCTTGGGCTTATATGTTCAGCTCTGTTTATTGGGTTAGACTTGATCTTACGTAAAGTACTGGACTTGTTTTAAAGTTTTCATTTTAGTAGAAATCCTATAGAATCACGTGGATTCAAATCAGGAAAATAATTTTTCGGAATAACAGAAATCCTTGATTGTGCTGTGTTAACACCATAAACAAAATGTTATGATCGTGTGATAGTGACTGACACCACCGTCGTCTGCCACGCTTGGAAATCCCAGTTAAAAAAACCTGTCAAGTGCGAGTCGGACTCGCGCACTGACGATTCTGTACTTTGTAGGTATTTAACTACGCGGTTTTCAGATTTTCTCCTGCTACATGACATTGTTTCTTGCCAAATTTCATGATTCTAGGTCAACGGAAAGTACCCTATAGGTTTAGATTCCCTTGCGAGTTTCAAAATATGCGACATAAACCGTATCTTTTGTTTGCCTTGACTTAAATGTATGATTTATTAATTGCTTCAAGGGAATGCAGCCCTGAGTATTTGATATTAATTTCAACTGGATAACTCCACGCGTTCCTGAGAAAAAGCGTCTTGACAGACGGACAGTGAAATGATCTTATAAGCGTTCCATTTTTCGTTTTGCGGTATGGAACCCTAAAAATAGTTTCATACCAAAATCAAAATTAAAATCAAAATATGTTATTCCACATAAACATACATGCACTTATGAAACGTTAGAAGCTAGGTGCACCGTTCCAATTGGTCGTTTCATATGGAGAAGAGCCGGCAAGAAACTCCACGGTTACTCTTTTAAAAATAATTGATTTTTACATTGTTTTCAAATGCAGTATTAATAGGTATGGGAAGATAGCGTAGGCCTAACCTATCTAAGGAGGATGCCTTATACCTACTAAGTTTTATTTTTGTTCCAGTGGCTGACTTCACGACGCAGCTGTCCCAGCTGTACGAGCACCACTCCACCGAGCTGCAGGTGCTCGTCGCCAGCTTCCGCAAACGAAGCAGTGAGCTGAGGAAGGAAAGGTAAGCATATTTAAGTTAAGACTTAAAATAATTAATTATTTAAGGAACTGATTTCAAGAATTTCTGCGCTTCGTCGTTTAGGATGTTATATTATTGGTTTTATTTTGTGTGCGATTGGTAAAATTGAGATAAACTGACTACATGAACTACTTTCCCGTTATTATGATATTTTTGTTGTACTGGAACGTAAATGGCATCCTTCTAGTCACGGAGATATAGAAGGTAAAAGTTCCAACGTTTTTTGAAAACAAAGTTACTTAGTTTGATGTACGGAATATGTAGATGAGAGTCTTTCTACACCCTATATTTTTAGTAGTTATCTATGCAAAATAATCATCTTAAAAATTCAATTTATATTAGGTAGGAACTCCAGCTTTCAAAAGTTTTTAGAATGTATTAAAACTTATCTGGCATAATAATTTTATTTTATACCTACCAAAACAATTTTTAATTAATCTCTAAACCTATGAAACATAGACAAGAATCGGATAAAACAATCAGTTCCGTAGACGAATAGCGATTGCAAAGCATTCAGGAGCATCGCTTTGAACTCATGCCTTTTTGCAATCCAAAAAGCTTCCATTCAGAGAAAACTAGATTATCCCAGAATAAACTGACAAACCCAGGGCTTAGTTTGAAAAATTGGTTTATACTGTAACCGGGTAAAGATAAGTATAACCTACACAGTGTGAAATGATAAGCTCTCCGATAGTATCCGATAAGCCGGTTTGTGTCGTTTTTGTCAAACTCACTATAACAAATGAGTGAACCTTACTATGTAGATAATATGGCAATACAAACAGACAAAAACAAATCCACAACAAATTCTTCCTATGACCCAAGTTTTTCCAAGTCAAGAAAAAACCTATACGAAATACTCGAAATCTCAGAACAACGGAGAACTTTTCTTGATTAATAGGAAATAATATTAGCACTTACGATTTGTAGGTCGTCGGTTCGAACTCATGTAAGTAATTTCATCACCACTGTCCTCAAAACGGTGAAGGAAAACGTGAAAAAACCGGCAGGTCCTAGAACCAAAAATTTGAAGATATGTGACATCTACCAACCTACACTGGGCCCGCGTGGTACATTATGGCCCACTCCCTCTCACAGAGAGGAGGCCTGAGTCCCAGCAGTGGGAACATTATAGACAGTTTTAAAATGATAGGTAGCCTACAGCTACAAATTCTCCCATCTTCGTCGATTCGATTTCAAAATGGAAGGCGTCATGATAATTTATTTGTGCTAATGTTCGTAAACTACGAAATTCAAAATTTCAATTCGAAAATTCAGTTGTTAAAGGCACATGTACTTAGGCAGAATACACATTGGTTACATCGAACGTAGGGTATTGCTTTCATCACGTACTGTGGATGTGTCTACCAAGCGTGGCTTCTCTTTGATGTTCATGATACCGATCAGAGCAGTACTGGGCAGTGACTATTCACGGGTTATAATGTCGTTTGTCCATATCCTGAATCAGATTGAGTATGTCTAGTGTGTGGTAGAGGAATCACATTCGATTGGTGTTTCTACGTAAATACGGACCGTAATTTCCTTTGACACAAACAGGGAATGCAGCGTTTGTCATGAACTGAGGTCACGAACTCAATCATGCGGACAGATTTGAAAAAGTCTAAACTTTATTTGTTCCTGCGGATTAGTTATTTAGGAGTTTCAAAAAATGCCTGTAGGTCAGTACCTACAGGCATTTTTTGAAACTCCTAAATCAGTACCCATTAACGAACGTCAAACTTTTTTATGAGATCAATTATTAACATAAATAACCATTTGTATTTAAAACAGTACAGGTAGGCGCGTTTGGTGAGCAAGAAAACATTTTAATAAAATCAAAAAGTAGCTTTTTTAATTTTAATAAAATATTGAAAGCTAGAACATCTAGGTCCTGGTTGATTTAATAACCAGTAAATCAAACAGGACCTAGATGTCCTTGCTTACCTAAATCCTGCGATTAAAACCTCAATCAAAAATCACATTATTCGAAGGTCTGATGTCCACAAAGTTCTTTTACGGCCTTCCTTTCCCCAAGGGTTAATAACATTAAGTATTTAATTAAATGAAGGCCTACATAAATGAAAGCCATATTTATTCAGAGGTCCGACATAACTCTACCAGTGACGTCACTCAGGTACCTGACCCAAGCTCGTAAATATACGATACAAGAAAAGAAAAATGTTGCTATCTTGATAATGCGATGCCTAAATTCCGTGCAAAGATTAGATCTTTAGCTTTTTCACCATTTCCCTTTTGTAGGCTGAAAATATAAACTTTTTTTTAGGTTTAACTAACAGTGCCCCGCGGTTTCACCCGCATAAGTTTCGTTCCCGTGGGAATATCGGGATAAAAAGTATCGTGTGTTAATCCAGGGTGTCAGCTACCTCCATAACAAATTTTATCAATATTTGTCCAGCCGTTTGTGCGTGAAGAAGTAACAAACATACAAACGCACTCACAAACTTTCGCCTTTATAATATTAGTGTGATTTGAATTAGCCTAATTTTTGGCTAGATCTAGGTTCTGATTTTAAAGAGCTGACTTCCAATACCTAAATAAATGTAGGTAATCAATCAAAGCGCCTTCTGCAACATCCATTAAAAGATATAGATAGGTACCTATGTTGTCCCATTCTTGAACAAAATAAATAAGGGAAATACAATTAGTAAGTTTATCATAATTATGGTTCGCCAGTTTTCCTAACGAGTTGTTAGATGGGCAGAACTCCAATCTGCACCCACACACTCATGTATTATATCTACGCAAGCAATAAGTTATAAAACTAATCAGTTACTGACTATTAGCTCAGTATCTAGGAGGACGTATTAAATATTGCCTATTGGCTCCCACAAAAGGCCGCTCACACACTCTTATTACGAACGTTACATTTAGGTACCCATTAGTCAATAAGCTACCTATTTCAACCTCAATTCGTTTGAAGTGGGCCTTTGTATCCTTGTACGTGTAGTTCGACAGAGTGGTCAATCAGAAATATTCAAGCAATGATTGTTTTTCGATCTCTGGTTAACTTATAAAACTACTACTACCATTGTGAGGAGGGGCTTGTGGCTAAGTAATAACAGCCACACGGTTTGATCGATCAGGTTAATCTACGCTTGCCATGGTTGGTCCGTGGATGGTTACTATCTTTATATACCAAGACCTCTTCGTGCCTCGGAAAGCACGTTAAGCCGTTGGTCCCAGTTGTCATTCGTGGATCTTTGACAGTCGTTAGGGTCGTCAGAAGCCTGAAAGTCTGACAAACAGTCTTACCAAGGGGTATTGTATTACCCAGTAACTGGGCTGTGGAGGTCAGATAGGCAGTTGCTCCATGTAAAATACTGATATTCAGATGCATCTGGTTAGACTGGAAGCCGACCCCAACATAGTTGGGAAAAGGCTAGGCAGATTGATTGACCATTATTTGAACAATAAAACCTGCATGATAATCTTTATCGAAACTTCAGGTATTTGCACTTCCAAGTTTTTCAATTCTTACATGATCCGACAACTCGAACAAAGCAGAACCTGACATGTTTTATATTAGGTACTTTATCCCTCTTTTCCTTTCACGTCATAACATACGCACATATAATTTCCCATTTTCATCATTTAAGAATCAACGTAGAAAATCCTTAGCGTGACAGCCAGATAGACAAGAGCTGAAACCAAACAAACAAAGAACATATTTTAATCTCCGTACCTGCGTCAACCTTTTTGTATTTTCGTTTGCTGTCTCGACATCATATTTTGGATGACTGTCGATAATATAGATAGAAGGAATATTTACGAAATTGTTTCTATAGCAGTATCTCAGATCCACATTCCATCGCCACGTAATCAGTACGTTAGTGAAATGTATTTTAAGTTGATTTTTGAGAAGCAAAACCGTATTAGGTCGTTTTTGTTTACAGGTCCTAATAAGTTTTATGTTGCAATGGAATTTAAACTTTGTTAAGCATGACATGCAGTTCGTTGTTCCATAATTTGAAAATTATCTCAAATACCTGGCTCTAATATAGGTCAAATAGTGATATTTTTAAGTGGCTCAGTTATCTTTGACATTGATTATACGTACATTTATTAACAGAAAGAGCGAAATACATGAACGAAGGAACGAAGGAATAAACTTCTTGAATTCAACATTCTTTTGTTTTCTCAGCAATTCTCGGTTTCTTTTGTTTCAAAAAGTGACGCATCGGGAAAGAATAGTAGTATATTTATAAAGTAGTGTATATATGTAGGGTCAAATAAAATTAGCTAGCGTTTTATCCTGTTGCGATATCGACACCTACCCATCACGTCTACGGAGTTTCGCTAGCTGATTTAATTTGACCCTGTATTTCTACCTCATCTATATTTTAGGGAAAAACAACAAAATATCAATGTATTATTCAGTGAAAGATATAAATATCATAACATTTCCTTACGGATGTTTCGCATCAGCAAGTTTAATATAATAAGCTTATTCGTCGGTGTCGTGTCATCGCATCTGCGTTTCCATATGGCAACTGTTGCTTTCACTAGTTACAATATATTCGCTACCTGCGCCTTATTTCATATACATTTCACTTATGAGAACAGGAAAATCTTCCCGAAATATTGATGAAATTCGATTCGTAGTATCCGTAGGTAAAAACAATATTAAATATCGCGTAAGAACAAAGTGTAGTGTCTCTTTGTAATGTCAAAGTAACAGCATTTTACTTAATACATATGAAAGTATATACGGCATTTCTATCCATACAAATAAATAAAATTTAAGTGTCTGTTAATAATGTCAAAATATTTTTTTTATGTTTGTCTGTCTGTCTGTTTGTTCCGGCTAATCTCTGAATCAGCCGGACCGATTTTCACTGGTGGGTAGCTGATATTATCCTTATAATATCAGCTATCTACCAGTGAAAATTTTCTCAAATAAAAGAATTAGTAAAGAGACAATTCATTGTTTTCCGACATCCATGCGAACGCAGTCGCGGGCAACAGCTAGTAAGAAATAGATTTTTTTCGCAACCCTAAAGTAGGCACCTGTTAAATATGCATTGCATTCCAAACACAAAAGCCGTTTTCATCACTCTTAAAATGGAATTTAAATAAAATTCCTTTTGCTACCCAAATGAAACTGAAAAAGGAACAAGGTTTTGTTCAAATTGCGTTTAACAGCGATCCTTTATAAACAAACGTAAAAATAAAAACTTGATGCTCAGAAAATGTCTATCTTCAAAGCAATTTTAAATCAGCGGTATTTTAAGAGGGATGCGCTAGGTAGTCCGCGAAATCAAATTTTCTTACGGCTTTTGCCGTTTGCAGGTCAGTTTCAGGTTATATTTTGATTTAAATACGATTCGCGACCGTAACAAATATGACTATATAGAATTATAATTAAAAAAAAAATATTTTATATTATAATATGAACTTAGAGGGTTGTATTGATGATTTTAACTCTGTAAATACATATCGCTCATTTGGAGAAACATCGACGTAAATGTATTTTTTTCCCAAAAATTAGTTAAATATGCCAAAGCACTTAGAAAGCGTATTTACGTTAGGAAAGCTAAGACGTAAAAAAAAAGTAGCAGTTACGTCGATGTTTCTCCAAATGAGCGATATGTACTACAAACTTTTTAACTTCATTTGTTCGTGAAAACCGAATCCAGAACTAAAATAAAAAAGTAACAGACACGGTACAAGTATCCCATAAGAAATATCTGTGAAACCTTTGAGACGACGTGCCAAGCCTTTGTGAATCACAAATGACGGCAGTAAATCAACCCATAACTTATTCATCAGTGAAGAATTGCGAGCTGACATCCACTGGAGACGTCTGCCTTCAAACAAGTCCTCCATTAATTGAAACGAGACAATCCAATTACTCTCAAGGAATCAAATCCGAAGGCACTTAACTCCGCCATTACAGGCAAATAAAAGGAACGCTCGATTCCCCCGGCTGATGCAGTGGCCGACTGATGGGGGAGCTACTCGTTAGCCACATAGATAAAATAAATCCCGGCGGGACTGATGTAGTAAAATTAACTTTATTGATATTGTATTGACTATTCCAATGTCCGTTTTCTTTATCTTCGAATAGGCTTTTTGTTGCAGTATAATTTATTGCCAGTTGTTAAAACAATCGGTTTCAAACCATTTGATATCTTTTTTACACCGTTTCCTTTACATTTTAGTACGGAGCCCAAACAATATTCTTATAAAATATTCATGTTACCGATAAAGTAGGTACAAACGCCAGCACATCAACCTACCCGAAACTGTCACATTTCCCCAATCAATTTTGAACCTTATGCTTTAGCAATAAAGTCGAAAATCTATTAAAAAAAATTACAGATTGTAGTAGCTTGATGTGCTGGCGTCTGTACCTACTGTATGTACAGTAAGGCATCAATTTTGCATAAGCATATGAAAGTTCAAATTGCTGTGATAATACCGGCCGCCTCGCGCCGCAGGCCACATCTGTGTGTGTAAGTCGAACACGCATTGGCTAGCGTGAGCGTCACAGTCTTTCTACTGTCCTAGCGTCGAACGAAACAAAACATATCGTCGCTTTTACGCACACGGTACTACGTAATTACACATAACCTTGGTGGGTTCATACTACTGCTCAAATTCACTTCATCATAGCAAGTACAGATAGCTGGTAACGTAACCTAATGGTTTAGCAAACGTGAAAGACTGGGTTCCAATCTCGAGATGAGACTATTATTTTTCTTTTCAATAATTATCTTTTTCGTTTTTTTTTTTTGTTATTCAATAGAGATAATAAAAGAGAATAACAATGTAATAATTTTTATGTTTTTATTATTATATTGTTATGCTTATGTTATATGGGGTTAAAAATAAAAATGTTTTATGCTTAAGTGATTTCAAAATGTTTATTCGTTATAAACAGTCATATTTATTAGGACTTATTGCGGTTATAGCTTAAGTATTCATTTTCATTATGAAAAGAAGATTGAAACTAAACCTCAAAATAATCCTTATTAAATTTAATACGGATATGACACAATTTTATTTTAATATTACTAAAATCAATTTATAACTTAATACTTTGTATAAATGTTCTTGTTTATTATTTCCAATCAAATATTATGTTTTTGAGCTGGTTTTCGTTTGCACGGCGAACGCTTCGTAAACACTTGTTGAATAATTCGGCAAAATATCTCGGAAACCAATTGTTTCATATTCACTGACCAGCTGGGCCTTCCACTTCGCTTTCGACTGGCAAGGCTACCCTCTTCCTTATATCTTTTGACCCTCCGACTCACAGTAGGTAATTTCTCTAAAACAAAAAAGGAATACTGTTAAGCTACTAGCAAAATTATAAAATATTATTACTATTTTGAAACAAAATTATTTTGAAAATAGAAATGTTACAAAATGATTATATATTATAATATTATGCTTAATATTATATTCATCATTCCAAAAGTAAATAAATAAACTTTAGGAAATATATATTTTTTTTCTATTTAGGGCTTATGGTAGGTAAATATAAAACGTTTAAAAAAATAACTACAAGGATCATCATTTATACTTTAATTAGATAAATGTTCCATAAAATAATGAAATCATAATACTCACAGTCAGTCCGGTTTCATCAAATATTTGTGATATAATAATAAGTCCATATTTACGCAGCGCGATAATATCAGCAGCTATCATCTCGATATTTAAATTTGCTTGCATTTCAAAATGAACTACAACAACGCTAATAGATTAAACACACTTCACATATCAAATTATCTACCAACCAAGAAGCAACAACATTCTATTTAGTCGGGGACTAGCGGTGAATGAGTTAAGCATCTGTCTACCTTATGTTTTATTTATTTAGATTTCTGTGGGTATAATCATAAAGTTTTACGAACTATGTGAACAAGACGAACATGACACGGAACTATATTCGAGTAATATGCGAGTGTGTGTGTCTAATTACTCATTAAAAGAAGGTCGTAAGTCAAACTAAACGTCAAGCTATTGCTTTGTGACTTTGCCTATGGACTTTTGGAGCCTACTGTACCTAGTAGTCTAAAATGGACTTCCATTAAGATCAAGAACACTTTTTCCTTAACCTTCTAAGATGGCTGTCTAATCATCTGGTGTCTTTAATTCAAGCTGCCGAGAAAGGTTTTATCACGCGTCTCAACTGGGGCCTATGTTGGGACCTTCTACATCTATTTATGAGTAAGAATATTAACATACGTTGTTCCGAGGCTTGCCTACCATCTTGATGTACCTGTCCCAATAAAATGTACTTACTGCGTCCCCAATGGCCGGCCCAAATTGTCCAGAAATACGGCCAGCATCTTTATTCCTTCAAAACTTTCAGGTGTAACTTTAGTGATAATAAATTTTCGAAAAGTAATTTTTGAGATAACTCTACAAGTTCGTGCTAAAACGTTGTTTTCTGACAGTTGCAGGTAGATAATATCACCAACTTGTTGTTCTGAAATCTGGGTTATTTTAATTAATGAGTGAAAAGCGATATCGTAAGCCAGGGAAACAGTAAAATAATAAATCTTGTTTATTTAATATTTATCTAATGGCTGAATTTGTTTATCAGTAATCTAATATTTTTAATTTTTGTAGGCAGAGTAGAATTTATTTTCCCAAGCTCCCAAAAGCTCTAGGCGTTCATTTTCTTTAAGTAGGGTAATATTTAATTTTCCAAATTCAAGGAGAACGTGACTCAATTAGGCTTACGTACGAAAAGTATCCTTGTGAAGTGACACTACGCACCTTAGGGAATAGTTACTAGTCGGCTGCGTGTGTTACCTTCACACTAAACTAATTAATACCGAAACATACATAAGTAGCACCTACATAGTAGTACATTATTCAATGTCATGCCAGTTGTCCCCTGAGGTAACGCTTATGCTATCGGAGACCTGACAATTCGCTTATGGAGTAGGTAAGTCAAATTCAACCTTAAAACGCGATACTAAAACGGATAATTACATTGAACGACCTAATTAATACTTGTCCTAAACAAAGAACTAGCGATGAATTTATTGCGAAACGCAGGGTAATTACGTAACAGTCTAACTGTAGCAATGGCTTTCATTTTGGCAGTTCAACAATATTTTTTTGACAAATTTTTCGATCATATGAAGCAATATCCTTCAAAATTATTCAGATTGTGATTGATAGTGTATTATAGTATTTACGTAACACTATCCCTACGATAGGTCTACGCAACTAGGGTGCGGGTTAAAAAAACCAGTAATAAATCGCATTTCCAGTCAGCTTTTCATATTGCCAAGACAATAAACAAAACACCAATGATCGAATACGCAACGGTTCCAAAACTATTGTAAACACATTCTACAATAAAGAACTTGCTGTGTTCTATGAACAAAAATATTCAAATACTGCGAGCGGAGTCCCAAAAGCTAGCACATATTTTATTCAATGCTAGGTGGTGCTAGCAATCAGAATAAGAGAACACACGTACAGACAAAAGAAAATTATATGAAAAATGCAAAGTGTTGTACGTTGTGTAGTTTCTATTTCGTACGTAATTCACTTCCTTTTGTTGGAAGATTTTCGAACCCGCTGCTGCAGTGATTCGCTCTTTTATTCAATACAGAAACAATAGAAATCAGACTATACAAGTCTTGAATCGAGCTGAATAAGTAATTACAGCTTTAAGTTAGGTATTTTGATTGTTCGGATTCTCTGCGATTTTACTTTAATGTATTTACTCGGTGTTCATAACTTATGTTTTACTTGAGCTTTTAGGTTAGGGTTACTTAGAACTATTTAAACAACAAAGAAAAATATAATTCAAAGGAGGCCAATTCCCCAAAATACAGTGTCGCGATTAGGTTAGCCATTAAGTGAGATCACGTATTCTACATTACGTATTGTAAACATACACAATTAAAATGATAAATAACAATTAACATTCTAGCCGGGACCTTTTGTTCGTTTTATTATTTAACAACATTAAACTTAATTTGTGATTATTTGATAACAATACCATAACGTTTGTGTTGAATTGTTGATACCGTTGCCCCGCGCGTGTCTGGCGCCTTTCTATCGAAGGTGGTTTATTTCTTGCTAATTTTAACGCTATTTTGTTTGAAATATTCAGTTTGTTATTTTTGGTAAAATTTATTATTTTATTATTTTTTATCAGACCGATAACAACCTGTAATAACCGCCGTACTATTTAATGTGATAACCTAATCGCCACTTTGTATATAAATGTGGGCGACATAAATAATTACCACATTAAACATCAAAGAAGACTGTGTTTAATATTGTGGTCACACAACCAATCAAGGGCCGACTACGACTTGACGAAGGGAAAATCCCGAGATTTCCCGACTTATGTTTTCAGTAATTGGACTCAAGACTCAATAGGCTCTTACTTATTATAATTGCGTTTATAAATTGGTGTCAATCTTCGCACCAGACATTGAGTACTTAATTGAATTTCTGTAAATATAATCTTCAAGTCCTGTAGATTTGATTTTCGGGCCTTTAAAAGTAGGAGGCCAAGTACTGAAACTAGTTGCTAGGCAGATTTCAAGGGTTTCTGCTGGAAAATACGCCTAATTAAATACCTGTGGTCGTAGGTAATTTTAATATCTCGCTAATTACTTTAGAGCTGGGTTGAAGTGCTACCGGGGCTCTGAGGAAAAAAAGAGATTTTTAAAACAAAAAAAAATGTTTTTCGCAAATCGTTAGTTTCTCGATTCTATCGTAAAGAACATCTAAATATAAGGCTGAAAGCATCTCGGTGTTTTTTTTCTGCAACCAGCCGTTTGTCGTAAAAATTATGTCGAAGGGAACCTTTTACAGAGGCGTTTGGGACTTTATTAAAACATTATTTTTCGCAAATTACGACCAGACTTTAGTAGAGGTGATGAAACACAAAAGAACATACCTACTACTCATATTCATAAACCTGATGTGAATAGGTAAAAATAAATGAACAATGAACCTTTAAAAAATGTAATGATAACAAAGTAATGTGCATATCACCAGAATTAAGTAAAAAGGGTGATTCTAAATATATGCCTATAAATATTTAACATAATCAGCCTATAGTGTCCCCACTGCTGGGACATAGGCGACCCCTCGGTGAGAGCGAGTAGGCTATAATACACCACGCGGGCCCAGTGCAGGATGGTAGATGTCAAATGACTTGGAATTTTTAGTTCTAGGACATGTCGGTTTCGCCACGATGTTTTCCATCACCGTTTTGTGAGCAGTAGTGTTGATATAATTTACAAAAAGTAAAGCGCCTGTCTGGGTTCAAACCTAAAACCTACAACTCGTAGGTCAAGGCCGTTACCACTGAGCCACTACTGCTGAAAAATATTTAACCTTAATCACTTCGACTGTCGCAATCGTGTGGAAAGCGCCATCATTACTTTTATTGTCGAATTATTAAATTTTGAAGCGATAAATCATCAATCAACAACAGCGCCAACAATTCCGGATCATTTATCATAATTCTACTAATAACCGCCGCATAACAATGATACATTTGTAATCAAGAATCGTTTCTCGTCAGCCATTGGGTTATTTTCATCGCTTTTTGTCGCCTTGTTAGACCCAACACGTTTTCTCATTTCTTAAATATGTACCCATGATAAAGTATCGCTTTTTTATCCTAACACTGAGTGGTGCCGATACAAAATGTATTAGAACCTTTTTATACTTTTAGCATCGTGGTAATGGATTTAAAGATTGCGGTGTACAACAAAAAACCTTCGTTTAACCTCTTTTCACAATTGTATTTTGTATTACTTGCGGCTTCGCGATTGAAAAGCCTTATTTTAGGAACGATAAAGTGTACTCAAACCTCTGTTGGTCCTCAAACCTCAATTAGATAAGTACTCAAGTCTCAGTTGATCCAATAGAGGTTTTTGATCCTTATAAGAAACAGGATCGATGGGCATCAAAAAGTTTTTGTGAAAGTTGGGCATTTTCCTGTTGACTGTAATTTTTTTTTCAAAATCTGTGAATGGAAATCAAAATTTTCATAAAAAGTTAACAAAAGTCTCCTAAGAACGTTTTCCTGTGGGTACAACGGTTAAGGTAGCTGTCCTTACTGAGTTACTGCCCCATCTCAAAAATCCACCGTGTATATTTTTCACATACAAGTGAAGAAGTAAATCATGATTATCTGCCTAGCCTTTTCCCAACTATGTTGGGGTCGCGGGTGGGAGCGACTGCCTATCTGACCTCCACAACCCAGTTACGGTGTAATATGATACCCCTTGGTAAGACTGGTTGTCAGATTTTCGGGCTTCTGACCACCCGTAACGACTGTCAAAAATCCACGAATGAAAGCCGGGACCAACGGCTTAACGTGCTTTCCGAGGCACGAAGGGGTCTTGGTATGTAAAGATAGTCACCCATCCACGGACCAACCGCGGCAATCGTAGCTTAACCTGATCGATCGACCCGTGCGGCTGATATTACTAGCAAGTGAAGAAGTAAATAAAACTGAATAATTATTTCGAAAAAATCTGTGTTTCATGATGAAAAACTCTCACTCACTGAATAATATTAAATAGAACTCCGTTCTTGGAAAAATAATGAATGATGAAATGTTCGTTTTCAATATAGGTATATGGACATACACATTACAATGAAAATAGTATTTTCATATTCGTTTCAACGCATTTCAGATGAGATTTTTACAGCTTGCTTAACACGGCACAGGAGCTCTCTGTTACAATGAAATGGGTATATAGTTCGTTCATACATACTCACGCCTTTGTCACATAATTTGCCAGATTGTAATTTCATGTTATACCTTCTTTTTTTTTGGATGGGAAATCATCTAATGACTCCTCCCGCTCTGGGTGGAGCGGAAGGGAGTGTCAGACTCTTACTGACTAAAACCCACCCGTGTTCCTTCCTTAGCCCTTTATGTTCCAGGGCAGCGGTAACCCTTTCGGACGATCCCACTTTCATGTTATACCTTAACATTTTGACTACCCCGTTGGTCTCGTGGTCGCAAGCGCGACTGCTAAGCGTGGGGTCCTGGGTTCGGTCGGGCAAAGTGTTATTGGGTTTTTCCATTGAGAATTTCTTAGTTTGGAAGTTGGCGGTGTCATACCCCCGTGACGCAATACATGTGCATGCAATACATGTACAATCAACAAAAGAGATAAGCTTATGCAGGATCGTCGGATATAGTTCAAGTTTAGTAAGAATCCGATGGATGATCTCGAATAAAATTTAATTTTATTAATAGAAAACAAACAGCTCATTTGTCAAATTCAATTTCAGTCCATCGGTTTCTTACTAAACTTGAACTATATCCGACAATCCTGCGTACTTATCTCTTTTGTTGATTGTACGTGTATTGCATGCACTGTGCGGGTATATTATAACGCTGGCGTGGCGGGCCAAACCAAATCCTGTAAGCTTCGTCACTCCGCCACAACACAATAGTCTCCCAAACCTCTAGCGCACACCATACCTACCTATTTGCTTACAGTTTATGAAACAAAAACTCTTAAAATTCTTCAAGATTTTGCAGAACAACTTCACAGTAAACTTTTTAAACGTGCATAACTATCTACTGAATCTATAGGTATAGGTGTACTTGTAAAGTCATATTAAAACTACAGGCATCTTCTGGGCACGGTCGTTCCATCACAGACCTCATCCATCGCTTTCTATCAGGCGTGATCGAGGTCAAGAGCGCGCCCATTCAGCAATAAAACAATTAAAAAAATGAACTTAAAAGACGTAGGCACTGCCGTCCTTTAACTAAAAAGCCGTTAACCCTCAAATGGTCAATTTTTACTTTTTAATAGAAAGTGATAGAGTTTTAAATTCTCTATCTTTCTGTCTAAGAAACATTTTTATAACATAAATAGTTCCAAAGATATGGACATCTTTTAGGCCGTTAAGTAACATAATTTTTGATGATTCCATCACTTGAAAGCGTCTAACCCACACTTCTTAGCTTAATGTACTTTAAAATACCTTAACTGCCCGATGTGATGATTATTTTCTAGCCTTCTACTTAACTACAAGCACGTTATCTAATTTTTCTTGACTATAAAGACGCTAACGGACTATAACTTCTTTATAGTTAGCATTTAAAGAACAGTTTATGTGAAAAAATTTACTTATTTGCAGTTACCAGCCCTTAACGCTGTTTTAGTTAAGCATGTAATTCTGCACATTTCCCAGAATACTTAGCTAAAAAGCAGCTAAGCCTCATTACTTAGCTAAAAGGCAGTTAGCCGACTCTCGCGCCGCTTTCACTCCGGGGTTGAGTGGGGTGCGGGTGCCCTGCTCAAGCCATCCGCCGTCCCGTCGGACTAAATCTTTCCACCCGGAGGGCACTGACACTGACTCTGTCAAAGATATGAACTACGAGATCTAACTAAGATCGAAGAAGTGACGATACAGATGAAGATATTGAAACAGAAAAACCCAAAACGACAAGAAAACAAAATCAAAAGTCATTTATTCAGACTAGGCTGAGAATCAGCACTTTTCGAACGTCAAAATTACAAAAGACAGTCCCCAAAACGCCCGCCCTTCACCACTTCCTAGTGCTTACTTACGATCCAAAAAAATAAATACAATAAAATCAAAGAGCTAGCGAGTCTCTTTAATTCCGTCATCTAAGAGGGTACAACGCCCGAGGCGTGGAGCAGAGATGCGGTGGTTCTGTTCTTCAAAAAAGGTGACAAATCCTCGCTGAAGAACTATAGACCCATCTCACTGCTGAAACACTTATACAAGCTGCTCCCGAGGATCGTCACGGACCGTCTCGCGAAGAGACATGTCGAGTTCCAGCCGCCAAATCAAGCCGGTTTTCGAAAAGGCTTCAGTACCATATAGACCACATCTATGTTCGGCAAATTATACAGAATACCGCGGAGTATAACCAGTCCTTGTGTATAGCATTTGTGGACTACGAGAAACGATGCGACTCCGTCAAAATATGGGCAGTTCTGGCCTTTCTGCAACGATGTCGAATTGACTGACGTTACATCGAAGAGACGAGAGAGAGAGAGAAAGACAGAGAGAGCGCGCGCGCGCGCGTGCGGTGAGATGTTTGTACGACGCTGCCACAATGACTTTTCAGATCCAGGATCAGAAAACAACCTCATCCAAAAAATGGAGGCTCCATTTAGGTTGTGCAACATCTGGTCTAACTGTTTCAGCGTCTGTTCATCTTATTTTGCCGATGACATCGCCATATTGACTAAGTCTCTCCAGCCGAAATGGAGCCTCTCGGTGGGTTGGCTTCAGCTTAAATTTGGACAAGACAAAATTCATGTACAATTCGCACATCTTAACGAGTCCAACTAAAGTTTTGAAGGATTATGTCTACCTAGGGCAAGTCAACCAGCTCAGTAGACACAACTTTGAGAAAGAAGCCGACTGAAGGATCCAGTTGGGCTGGGCAGTATTTGGAAAACTTCGTCTTGTCGCCTATCCCGCAGTGTTTGAAGACTAAGGTCTTAACCAGTGCGACCTGTCTGTCATGATATACGTTGCCGAAACGAAGACATTGACGGTCGGGCTGGTCCACAATTCAAGGCCGCTTAGCGCGCTATAGAGCGAGCTATGCTCAGTCTCTTTGAAGTATAAAATCAGGAATGAAAATATCAGGAAAAGAACCGCAGTTACCGACATAGCTTGCAGAGTAAGCAAACTGAAGTGGCAGTGGGCTGGCCATGTTTGTCGAAGGACCGATGGCCGGTGGAGCAGACGAGTCCTGGAGTGGAGACCGCGTATCGGCAAGTGTCGAGTGAGCCTCCCACCAACTAGATGGATCGACGGCCTACATAAGGTGGCTAAGACAAACAGGATGCGGAAGGTAGAGGACAGGGTGTTATGGCGCAGCTTGGGAGAGACCTTTGTCTAGCAGTGGACTGCGATAGGCTGAGTATATTGATGACTGTGTTTAATTTAGATATTGTTATGTTCCTAAATACTTAAAACTACAAGCTTTTACTTATGGATCCGTCCGCGTAGAGGTTGGTAAACGATATCATTTCGAATAATTAACCCACGGGAATGAACTACTGGTATAAAAAGTATTCAATGTTTTATTCCAGGTCATGGTCTACCAGTGTGCCAAATGTATCTATCTACACTTGAAAGTGCTGCTTATGTTTTATTATTTATTTAGTGTGCAATTTTACTACATATTTTATTAGGTACTTTTATTTGTTATAATATTTAAATAATTTAGGACTGAAGTTGCCTCATGTCTGATATAATGTAGCCTTTAGTTTAATACAATAACTGGGTTAGAAGTTTTCTATTAAATCAATGGTTGAATCAATGGAATAAAGAACATGGATTAAGAATATTGTCCATGCCAAATAATGAGCTCATGACCTGTTTGATCATAATTAGTTATAAGTTGATTATTATTGCGTATTAAAATTATAAGTAATTCTTTTATCTTTTAAATGTTGAATTATATTTTTGATTTTTAAAAGAACATGATGTTAGTATTTAATTAATTACTCACATATTTCCATATGAATGCTACACTATACAGAAGTTAACCACAAGCGAAATATTTTTAGCCACCTTTTAGTTAAGTAAAGTAGTTAAGAGTTTACAAAAACTCCATATAACATTGCCAACAATTAGCTAAAAAGCATCTAAAGCCCCGTAACTGCTCATTAGGAAAGTTATTGAAATTGAAATTAAAGCGAATGTCATGACTATAAAGCAGTTATGTCACTTAACAACTTTTTAGTTAAGTATTTCTAAACAAAATATAACAAACATTATGAAGCTTAACATTTTAAATAAATTACTTGACTAAAAAGCCGCTAAGGTATGGATAACGGCCTTTTAGTACAGTAATAAGATGCAATAACTAGGTTACATGCTTAACAAAATGAGAAAAATGAATTTTAAAATTAATTAATAATAGTTATTGAACAAAAAGGGTTATCTACGATAAACAGAAAGAAATATCAATTGATGTGTCCAACAATCATTATCCTAAGTATCATAGTTTTTAAGAAACAACGATTCCCACGTTTTTTGGCATTTACTCCGAAACAACTTTTTGGGCTTAACGGCCTTCTAGTTAAAGGACGGCAGGGCAGCTTAGCCTACCGATCTCTTCCAGTCGAGGAATGAATAATCAGTTTATTACACCTACTCGTAATACTGCAAAACACAAAAGCTACATTACCTGAGATATTTAATTGCAGAGGGAAAACAGCAAACGCGGTAATAACAGAAGTCTTCTGATAAAATGCATTTATTTATAAATACGCAAGTTTTACTTACACAAAGTAAACTCAAAACATTTTTGAATTGCAACATGCTAAGTTGCTAACATACCGACGTCCTAGCCCCAAACATTTTGTTAACAAACCACATGAATTGCGTTGTCTGTCAACGTCAGGTTTTCAACATGGGGGTATTATTTTGAAGTCGGAGCATTTTTTAATTCAACTGTCAAAAGCAAATGAAGGGCTTACAAAAACTGAAGGTACTTTGATTCGAAAGTCAAATGTTACTTTGTTTTTACGTAAAGCTGGTGTAGCAATTAATACTAACTGTACAAGTATCTCTTTGGTGCGTAACCAAAATCAAAACTAAATATATCCAATAGTTCAGTCACCATAGCTAGTCAATGATTGGCAAAACCCATATTCAGTCATCACTACTTTTTCGTTTGTTTGAAAAAAATCACTATTTAAATTTCGATGCTAGGATTTATTTGATAGTTGTAAAATAAAAGAAAATACGCATTAGTATTGCCATAGTGTTTTCATTGATTGTCCTATTGTTGTGTCCACATTGTATATGAGATATACAGGGTGCCAGGAACATCGACACGCAAACTGAAACCATGAATTTAGCATATGATTCTAGACTCGGTTAAAATGTATAAAAAATGCATATATTTTTTTTATTTCAGCACTAGGGGTTCTAGAATCAAGTCCTGTCTGTAGAGTCCTAAAATTATCTTTTGTGACACTTGTATAACTCAAATCCGCGCGAATCACCCATCTTCCTTTAAATCCACACTTAGCCGACGAAATCGTCCAAAAATAATAAACATTTGAACATAGGGCGTCTTATTAAAATCCAAAAATTCGTGCAAACCTAATTACAAAAGCGAGATACCTACTGTTCGTAATTTGTATAATAAGACTCTCGTGTGCATAAACGATTTTAATATTATTCTGTACCAAATTGGAATGGTGCCTTGTAACATTTGTTCTCTGAATAATTTTGCACGTGTTTGTAATTCACCTTGGAGTTCAGTCAACGAATGGCCCAATAGGGGGTCTAGAGTGAGCAGGGACTCAAACAATTCCTTAAGAAACTTCCTCAGGGTACTTAGGGAGTGAACATACTAAAAGTCCTGACATCTAACGGTGCGTCGTCGTCATAGGATTTTTTTTTACACCAAATGAGAGAAATTTTTCTAATGATCATGCATTTTTTCCGAATTTCCAACCATCTTCGAACTACACGCTCTGGAAAAGTGCACTCTACAACTCCTTTATTGACTGGACTATAACATAACACGCCTGTTTTCCTCGAAGGGTTAGGTAGTGATGTACCCCTAGTATACCCACATTTCGCCATTTATGTTTAATATCTTATAAATAAATAAGGGGCGAACCTATTGCCATCAACCGGGCACAAATCCAGCCTCCGTGCTACTACTGAGACATTCCTAATGGAAAAACCTAATAACATGCCCGATCTGGAAATCAAACCCAGGACCTCATACTCAGGCAGTCAGTGTTTGAAATTCGAACTCGTAATTTTATAATATGTGTGAGCGCTGGGCTTCGAACCGTATGGTCCTTACATAGTTCAGTGCCTTCTTCACTTTCATGATACAGCTCATTGAAGCATGTCGCCGTTCGAGAACTCTGTCGTTATAAGTATTTCATATTCATTTCGTGCCCTTAGGTTTGATATTATTTACATCAATGAATGGTTACATACCTAAGGTATGTGAATTGTGAAACACAGGTTACCTTGTAAGTACGTACAAAACAAAGAACGAAAATGTATTTATTTTATTTGGGAAACAAACAGATGCAAGTAACTAAGTGTAACAACAACCAGAAGTTCACACCGCTAAAGTTTACAGAATATACAATTTAATATTATTAATAACAAATATAAAAAAAAATTGAGTATTAATCTTTCACTTTCGAGTTCTAACGGTCAATGAATGAAACCGGTCTACTTGTGTACCTGGCCGTGTTACTTCAATGAAATTATATTATTTATTCTATTCACTTTTACACTTCATATTATAAGAAATCAAAAATAAAATAAGCTAGATGAGATCGGCGTCTCCTATCTGACTACTCCGAGAAGAAAGGCTGAAACAAACTCAGAGGTCACAGTCTCTTTTAAAGTCAAGACATAATCTTGGTCAGATCATGTGAAGACCATGTAGATTGATGTCTGAAAGGAAAGCACCACACAGATTTGAGTTGACCAGTCCAGTCAGTGCAAGCATTTGTTAATAATCTTGTAGCTCAACTCAGAACTTGAGGAACTCAATGCGTATGAAAACACCTGTTAGAATTAGTGCATTGCTAGGCTGTAATTGAACACCTTACGAATGTTCCTTCGCTTCGGGTCGATTCGCGTCGCCACGGATTGGACCGCATTTTACAATTTTATAAAGGAAATTGACATTAATGTTCATCCTCACTATTAATGGCCGTTTATTACTATCGGATGCTGCGGAACTCAGCAACCGGCTGCGATTATTTCAGAACCGTAAACTTTATTCTTAGCTTAACTGCTTCCTATTTATAATGGTTTATAAACTACAAATGGCCATTCGAATCACGTAATGTATACCTAGATTACGTGATTTTAATAGCCATTGGCTTACATCAAAATAAGTATGAGGCATAAAGCTGTGGGTATAGAATCTCATTATTTCGTCTTTATTCTTTCCAAAGCTCCTTCTTCCATTGATCGCAACATTGCAACGTATCCTATTCCTAGACGCCAATAACCCGTCACCTCTTAAGATTTAACCCTGCACAAGTGCATCGCCTCGGAGCACCTTTGAACTTTATCAACCCGTGACCTGCCTCCTAGTTGAATTACGAGCGGGAAACTACCACGATATTATAAATGCTTAACTTGTATCCAAGAGAATATTGAATGAGATACTGTGTTTTATTTTTTAGGTACGCTGTTTTGTTGGTATAGAAAAAGTTTCGTAGTGAAAGTAATAATACAGCATTTATCAGAAAAGCGTGGTCATATTTGAGGGTGTGGTACAGACCATGAAATTAAACCACTTTATCTATAGGACTAACATCATAATCGAGAAAAAATTAACAACTGTCCCATACACAAGTGAAATACTTACTCGACCCAAACCTATGGGACGGTTGATTATTTTTTTACGATTAAGATGGTGGTCCCATGGAGAAAGTTGTTCAGTTTAAAGCTACCACACCTTTTGACATACGCTGAAAACAAGCAAAAATTTCAACGCAGTGGGGTTCAGAATCATGTACTCGTACTGAATCCATTGTACCAGGTTGCGCGTCTGTGCACCTGCCAGTCCTGCCACCCTGTGTTATTTAACGTATACGATAACTTTTCTACAATACAGGGTTAGAGAGAGGCCATGGAAATTAATTAACCCATTAAATATCGACGTGCAAATATTAAAATACAATGCGTTTCAATAACCGTTGAATATGAACCTCATTGTTCTATTATGTGTACCTAAAGGTATTCAGACACATGGGGTCGCCGACTTGCGTTCTGCATTATGGATGAGGTCAAAGCCCAAATTCGAATATAGTCGCAGTGCGGGCTCTAAACCCATTCGATTGGTTTTTCTGTTTCTATTATCATGACAATTAGAATCACGAATAAATCGAAATGGAGACGATAGCAGACTATAATGTACTAGACTTTAGACGTGTTGGGAATCTCAAATATTCTCCAACTCAAAGCATTTATTTCAATGAAACTAATTAGGTACAAGCACTTTTAAGTTGTCAAGCAGTCGGTCAGTCAGAAAGATGAAGCTAGTTGCTCATTCCAAAGAGTATTAGGTTCCTGTAGAGAAGAACGGACAAGAAACCATTGACACTCTTTGTCTGCTGTATCAAATCTAATCTAAAATACTATAAAGAGAAAAGATTCGATTTTTTGTGTGTTTATTTGTTACGCTTTCACATTAAAACGGCTGAACGGATTTGGATATAATTTGGCACATGTGTAGACCCTGACCTGGATCAGGACATAGGATACGTTTTATCCCGATATTTCCGTGGATCGAGACTTATGCGGGTAAAACCGCGGGCGGAACTAGTGTTTCATAAAATATATCGAAAGGAACAACAAATACTGAACAATTTACTAATTCAATAAACAGACAGAAAACATGTAGGTGCCCAACACAATCCTTTGAGTACCAGCTTAACAACAGACAAGAAAGAATTACAGTAATCTATCTAGTACCTATTCCCTAGACACACCACGTGGAAAAACGCCACATTGTAATCAGCGATTTGATAAAAGGCAACAATTTCTAATTGTGTCGGCACATATTGTACGAGTATATCGTGGCTAGAAAGTTACTAAGGAATTAACTAGAGTTACGATACCATTTTCAAAGCGAGTTGGTAGTTTCGAAGTCCTAGTGTTAAAGCATTTTTAAATAAAAATATTATTGAGTTAAATAGTGACCCTATTTAATTAGTGATGTTCTTCAGACAGGTCAAGTGCGTAGTACCCGCATCCGGCTAAAAACGTTCAAAATCTAGTCGCAATCTCATCTCAGCGACAATCAATGTCAAAAACTTGTCAAAAATGTGGGAATTTTAGAGGTACTTTTGGCAGATTGAGATCAGAGGGGCAATAAGTAATTTTAAGAAAGATCTGAAGGCAAATTCCCGTAATTTAAAACGTTCAAAATCTGGTCACAGTTTCATCTCGGCGACAATCAAATGTCAAAAACTTGTCAAAAATTTAGGGAAATTCGAGGTAACTAATTTTTTTGAGACTGAGATCAGAGAGGCAAATCTCGTAATTTTAAGAATGTTCACAGTCTGATCTCAGTCTCAATCTTTAAAAAATACCTCTAATTGCCCTACATTTTTGACAAGTTTTTGACATTAATTGTTTGTCGCTGAGATGAGACTGCGACTAGATTTCGAACGTTTTAAATTACGGGAATTTGCCTTCAAATTGTGATTTTTCTTAAAATTACAAGAATTGCCCCTCTGTTGTTTGAACGTAAACGAAGCAAAGGGAATATGTAAGGGTCTTAGCAGGTGGCGTTCCGTAATGTTTACCTACCTCATGGGAAGAAAGGGTGAGTTTATTTATGTATGTATACTATTGTGATTTTTACTTCATTCTGAAGCATAGCCTGTCACATTGGAAGGACGGACGGTTGGAGGATTGGAAGTCTCCTCGGAAAAATCTCGTACTCATTTGGGCTTTCTTCCTACAAGATTTTTCCTGAACTGTAATCGAATTATCTTTCAGGAAAATTACAATTTTCGTTGTTCTCTAATTTAATTTTAGGCCTGCCTTCGTTTTGTTTTTTTCTGTATCAAAAGAAACCGACCGATTGTATTTTTTTGCGAAAGAACTTATGGAGCGGTTTATCTCGCGCCGGTATGAACAGTAGAATGTAACTGTGAGTAACATTAACTCTTCATCAGCAGTTGCACTGTGACTGCGATTTGAAACCACATTGCTTTACTTCAAACCAAGCTAAATTCAACCTTTTCTCGCTGACTTTGCGGGCGTCAAACATCGTGCGGGCACGAATAGACTTCGCAACAGGCAGGTTCATCATCATCGTCTGCTTAGCATTTTCCCAACTACATTGGGGTCGGCTTCCAGTCTAACCGGATGCAGCTGAATACCTGTATTTTACATGGAGCGACTACCTATCTGACCTCCACAATCCAGTTACTGGGTAATACGATATCCCTTGGTAAGACTGGTTGTCAGACCAACAACATGCAACATGCAGGTTATTATTTTAAAAATACAATATGAAGTTATTCAAGTATCTAATCTAATGCAAATTACTCACGTTCAGCAATAGAAAGGAATTCAAATAACCCATTAGGCACGTATAATTACTGCGATTTTTTCCCCTTACCCTGCTTTATATCCGATTTAACTGTGATTAAGGTTAAATGCGCGGCCCTGATAATTAGGTACGGTTCAACAGATGTTCAGGGCATCAATCAATATGTATTTTTTGTGTAGTACATCAGCGTAAGGTTGCCTTTGAAGTCTCATTTGTATATCCTTGATTAAAAATAAATGTCGATTACGGCCCAGTAATACTTTACAGCCGACACACATTGACTAATTTTTTGCTCGTTTTAATTCAAATAAATCATAGAAAATTCTTGACATACACACATTACTAAAGATTTAAATTGCTTAAATGCTTCCGTCTCCAAAGTTTTTTCAGACACGTGTGGGTGAAGAGAATTTCTGTTAATAAAAAACACACCCACATAACGTCACGTCTGTTAACCCCGAAGGGTTAGGCAGGGATGTAGGTACTGTAGAGGCTATCTATATTAACATTAATAGTGCAGGCTGGCTATAATTTAGCGCGGGTTCCATTCGAACATTCAGGCAACTGTCAAATATTTTATTAGGTATTTTTGTTTTAGGATAAGTCAGTGCTAGTTTAGATGGGAATGTGTAACGTTGTTCTGTCAATATAAATTTAAAGAAGTCCTATCGATGTTTAATTACTTTAAGGGCATCTGCAAGCTCCTTACAGTACCTATAGTATACCCACGTTTTGTTAAGTATGTTTAAGTCCCATGTAATAGGGGGCGAAAGAACTTTTCAAAATTCCCTATTCTAGGCATTTAAAAACAAATAGTATTTATCTAATAAATCATAAACAATAATAAGCTTCTTTATATCAGTCAACTAAAGATTTTCATAATCTGATTAATGGTAAAAAAAAATAATTTCTCTTCACCATTCACCATAATATTTTAAACGGAACACATAACATCTGTGTTCAACGGAATCTATGACATCATTAACACTTAAAAGATGTACAATTGCGTTCGATAATTTCAGCTTTTTCAGTGTCTAGTTAATAAATCACAGTAAGCGATCCGGAGCGCACAAGTCATTTCTAAAGCAGTGCTTACACAGCCACTTTTTAAAAATTACCTGGTAACAGTCGGACATCTCTCTCTAATTGCGTCACATATTCTGTATTGCACAAATGTGTTACCGAGCTCATTAGGCAAGTTGATGCATATCGCTCAATATGGTGTGGCAGTATCTCTAGCAAAAATTGTTGCGACGTCATTGTTGACCAATATTGCTCCATCATCAGCCTACAGCAGACCACTGCTGGACATAGGCCTCTCAAATTGCACGCCATCAGCTCGATTCTCAGAACTCCCATTCAGCTGCTACCAGCCATCCTGAGAAGATCGTCGCTCCACCTAGCCTGAGGGCGTCCTGCCTTACGTGTGCCGATTCGCGGTCTCCACTCAAGAACACGTCTACCCCAACGGCCATCGGTTCTACGGCTAATATGGCCAGCACATTTCCATTTCAGTTTGCTTATTCTGTGAGCTACATATGTTGACAACTTTGATTCTCTGCCGGATCACCTCATTCCGGATTCTATCCCTCAGAGAGACTCCAAGTATAACTCGTTCCATAGCTGGCTGAGCGACCTTGAAATTATGGACCAGATGTACCGTGAGTGTCCACGTTTCGGCTCCGTAAGTTATAACTGGCAGGACGCACTGATTAAAGACCTTAGTCTTTAGGCTCTGTGGAATACACGACAAGAAGAAGCTTCCCAAACGCTGCCCAGTCCAACTGAATTATTCAATATTGCTCAGAAGTGAGCAATTCAAGTAGCCTGTATAAGTGTACCTTTATAAATGTGGCCGCGGTGTGCCGGTACCACACGCCCGTCATAATTAACCTTGTCTACGGAACGCTCTTGATCTTGACAGTACAGTCGCCATCACGATAAATAAAATCACTGGAAGAGCAATTTTGTTTCGTGAAAACTTTTTACGTTTTCACAAAAACCTTTGATTGTTAAGGTCTAGAAGAAATTACTTTTTCTCTAAGCTAAAAAGCAGTCAAGTTTAGCTAGTAATTCTAGAATGATTTTTAATTTTACCAAGTGGAATGTCCATATAGGGACAGTGTACGGACGAGCATCACCAGCGTAAAATTATTACAGTTACTGTAAAATAAAACTTAATGTTCTACAAATAAAAAACAATGTAGACCTCAGTCGTTAACAATTTGTTGTAGAACACAAATCTTGCTGTTAAACACTTAATATTCATTCTAGGTCATAATAAATCAATGTCCGCACAAACTTATTGTGCTAACACCTTCCAGCAGCGAATTAATGGTAGAATGATTGCGTAGCCATGTGACACCGCTAATACGATTGGCTTCAGTACTACGATACGGGGACGAACGCCAGCAGTTGGCAATGTCCCAGATTGAGACCAGATGACAGACGAACGGGCATTCATGCATTGTAAACTGTTCGCGACATTGAATAGTTAAGCTTTATTTACCTAGATACTATTTAGGTGCTATGACCAGACGTTTAGGCCGCGCCCTGATGCGTCGCGACCAGTATCGCTTTGCTGAAAGTATCCTAATTCGGAGTCGCTTAGGGGCTAAGCCGACGGAAAATTTGTACCTGCCGATAGACCTATTTGTCCTTCGTGTGTGTTATTGTATAGATTTCCATACGTTTAATTTTCGCAGACAAATTGTCCATCGTCTGCTTAGTGCCTTACATTACACTCAGCTCTTCCGTTTAGCGCTCGGTTATTTTGTCATAGGTTCGCCACCTATTACCTACACTGGCGAAATGTGGGTGTACTATAGGTACACCAATCTCTCCACCTAACCTTTCGGAGATTACAGGCGTAATGACAATATCATTATACATTACAATGTACAGACGCCAGCACATCAAGCTACTACAATCTGTCAAATTTCTTTAAAAGATTTTCAACTTTATTGGTAAAGTATAAGGTTCAAAGTTGATTGCGAAAATTTTACAGTTTCGGGTAGCTTGATATGCTGGCGTCTGTACGTATAATGAGAGAGCAGCCTAACGTTACTGGTAAAAAAATTGGTATTACAAACATTCCGTAATAATTTTTGTAAAGTATGTTTTGACGTGTTGTATTTATAAGCATACTGTTTTTAATTGTAGACTTTTTGTAGTTATTCTGTTAGTCTGACGCGGAACAAACGTCGTCAGTATGTTTGAATAATAGCACCCGCTATTTATATATCGAGGACAAAGCGAAGAATGTTATATGAGCCCAGAAATATAAGAGTGATAACTGATATTTTTATTTATCGCTTGGCTATTTTAGTTGAATCCATAACATCACGCTTGTAATCCCCGAAGAGTTAATATATAGTAAAGTTACACCCACATTTCGCCAGTTATATTTCAGTCTCATGTAATAGGGGGCGAACGTATTGCCATCAACGGACACAAATCTAGTCTACAGCATGCTAATGAGAACTTCTCAAGCTCATCAGTAGCACTTGCGAACACTTGACCAACGAGGCAGCGATATTCCAGTATACCAAATACTAGCAATCATCACAATCTCTTAAACTATACAGGTCAAACATGTGAATTCAGTATAGATAAATACAAGTACATTGTAGGCATTCGCTAAGAATGGTTTTCAGAAATTCCCGAAGTTGGTTTGTATGTAAACGGAGCTATCGTAATTCTTGTTTGGATACGAGTAGCCCGTAAGTAGGTAAGTTTGGATAGGAAGCCTAAAATAGCAAACATATGGGACGTTCAGTTTCGACATGACACCAAATGGTACCATGCGATGTCACGCACGCCAGTAACGTATCGAGTTCAAATATCGAATTAGACGGTTCGGTAACGCTGCGCCCTAAATTACCGAATGATGATATGACATTACCGAAAATAGGGAAAAATTAGCATCTGAAATTTCAGCATACCTATTAATATTTAAAAACATATTTGATCATTTATATTAGCAATGTAACAACGTTTTAGACTTGTAAATGCAATTTAGTCTGAGTAGGCAGATATTTACAACGCAAGACATGTCAGATATTATTGCATTTTAAGTAAGTATAAGAGGCGGGCTGGTGCAGCATCCTATATTTTGGCGTCGCTTTTTGTATATGCTTTCACAAACGATTAGGTACATAAATATTTGCCGTCTGCTCATCTTGACGACAGATATTAAAGGATGAATCATGAAATTAGGTATAGCTGTCCATGTGTCCATAGTAATACAGGATGAAATTGAAAACTTGCTACAAATCGAAATAGGAGGTGCAGTAATTGTCATTTCCCAAATCTAAATTCATGAAAAAAATCGTGTAATTTATTTATTTAAGGATTACCAACGAGATACATTACAATTATCTTTTACCATTATATGACTTGTATTATTATACATTATCGTGTAATGCACACTCAATTAATTAATTATCGCCTTAGATAGTGCAAACTAAGTTATTGCCTTCAAGTAGACACGAATTATCATCGCTCCAGTTTTTTTTTTTCAAGATTATGAAATTATGAAAAGTATTAAGCATATTAACGTATCAATTTTAGCACGCGCCCGAAAAGCAATCAATTCACCGCTGAGTTCATAACATGAAGCAAGTTGGCAACGCGTTGAACTAGCGGTATTTACCTAATTTTGACCGTTCCTACGAAAAAAAGGGCGCGTGACAACGTTGCCAAATCGCTCGCCTACGGGCACGTTGTGCATGACATGCTCTAAATTTACTTTATAACACGTTGATTTAAATATTTTAATTTGTCGCACCTATTCAATTTCATCCTGTATATACTTAATGCTCTTGATTGTACCTCCTTACTTAAATCAATAAATACAAAATATATTCTCTATTAAACCGTAGCTTTGGTATCAGACAGGTTTGACCTTCTATGACAAAAACAAACGATATTATTAGTAAAATGCTGAGCTTGCTTTCGACAATTTAAACCTTTCGGGAAATATCAGCGACAAGCGGATATAATTAATCTGCCAAATGTCAATCATGCAATTAATTATAACCGGCATAACAACACTGCGTATCAGAAAACAAATAGGAAATAAAAGCCTGAAATAATTTCCTACAATATAAATTATTTTATACTCGTTGACAGACTGACAGTCAATCGAGTACCTAATCTGCATTCGCGACTTATTTACCAAAAATGTAGACAAACATGAGTTTATGGAAAAGTAAATTTAATTCCTACAGAATAAAGTGCAGTTTTCGCTACAACTTCAAACATTTTTATAATTTTTTCAATACTGCTAGTCACTCTGAAATCAGCTTAATTTCCATTACAATAAAGTTGATATTTGTTTAACTTGAAATAACATCTATTTGAAACATAAATTTGAATAGAGTTTACCTATCTAATGTTAAAGAGATGATCAGATTAAACAAATAATGAAATATAAAGTTTGCGAGGCTGAAGTGAGACTGGGCGGGTCACACCTATAGGATGCATCCAGACTTCATCATGTCATTCTCCTGCCCTTATTCCAATTTATTTGGGGTCGGTGCAACATATCTTTTTCTTCCATAGTTCTCTATTAGTCGTTATCTCGGTAGTCACCTCCTTTCTAACCATATCATCATTTACACAGTCCATCCATATAGGATGCATCTAGAAATCCAGACATGGGCCAGAATCGTCACTCAGTGGGTGTCTGAAGACGGGCGTCGTCACCGAGGCAGGCTTTAGAAACGCTTGTGTGACGATTTGGACTTGTTCCTAACGAATTGGACGGAGAAAGTACAGAACCAAAACTTGCGACTCAGTTTGGGACAATCGCTGTCAGATGGCACGGCCTAAATTGAATCGTTAAACTGACGTCATGGTACGAATTAGCAGAACAGTTCAGTTTAGGTCCTAGAATGGATCGCTTTAAGAGCTCGTGATAGGCCTGCAGCTCAAAGAAATGTGGAAAAATATGGGGGAGACTTTTGCCCAGCAGTGGGATAGATAGTTAGATTAACTGAAAAAAAAATTGTAATAAAATTTCTGAGCATCTATAATATCGATATTATGGATAATCAATCTCGTGGATCATCGATACCTTCCTAAGTTTTTACCAATCAATGAACAAAGAGAACACAAAGAGTCATCGGGAAAATACACACACAAAGCAAACGAATTGAGAGCTTTTTAGAATAGTTAATGAGCCCTTCGTGTGCACTTGGCCCCTCCGTAGCATCTTACATTGTTTAACACTAAATACACTTTCTTAATGCTTTAGTTTAAAAAAACCGATCAAATGGCAAGACTTACTCGCGCACCGAGGGTTCCGTACAAAATTGTAGCTATGTACTTAACTAAAAACAAAATTTTAGGTATGTAATAATATAATAATAATAATAATAATATTCCACAACTATCACACAACGCCATCTAGTCCCAAGCTAAGCAGAGCTTGTGTTATGGGTACTAGACAACTGATAAACATACTTATATATTTCTAAATACATACATATTATAGATAAATTACAACCAGACACAGAACAAATGATCGTGCTCATCACACAAACATTTGTCCTGGGTGGGAATCGAACCCACGACCTCCGGCATAGCAGTCAGGGTCACTAACCACTAGACCATCAGGCCTGTCCTGTCCTGTGTAACTACAAATTTACAGTTTTCGGATGTTTTCCTTTACTTGTGCTACATTACATGACATTGCTTCTTGCCAAATTTCATGATTCTAGGTAAACGGGAAGTACCCTTTTGATTCCCTTGCGAGTGTCAAAATATGCAGCATAAACGGAACATAAACACCCGTATCTTTTGATTGCGTTGACTTAGAAGTTTGATTTTTTCACTGCTCAGGGGATTGTAGCCCTAAGTATTTCATATTAATTTTAACTTGGTAACTCCACGCGTTCCTGAGAAAAAGGGTCTTGACGGACGGACAAAATAATAGAGATTTTATACAACTATCTAAGAAAAATAGTTTTGATTGGAATATACGGACAATTAAGTTACTAGTCAAATCAAAAGTCATTTATTCAAATTAGGCTGAGAATCAGCATTTAATGATCGTCAAAATTACATAAGACAGTCCCCCAAAACGCCCGCCCTTCACCACATCTTAGTGCTTTCGCTGGGAAGAAGAAGTGGCGCAACAAACTCCCCAGCAGCACAGAAAATGTCATGCTTAGTTAGAAAAATTGCTTCTATGCAATAGTTGGTATGCAATGTCACTCGAAGTCACAAATTATAAACGAAAAACATCGATGTAAAATAAATATACAGTTAATTACTAATAAAATAACAATACAAAACTATGGTCAGCAAGACGACCACTCACCACAAGCAGCACCCGATCACGACCATAACGCAAAGATCAGCCATTACCCTCCTCGCCATATTTGCGGAAAGGAGGCATCCCAACTCCCAACGCTACCGCAAGCAGTGACATCTAAGGGAAGGTTCATATCTGACGGAACATGCGTCGCGTATTATCGGTCGCGTAACGCCAGAACAGACAATTATATGATAAAACATTCAACCTTTCACACTCAACCGATGATGCATTAATGCGTCGAGCGAATAAATAGAAGCAATCGGAGTTACGCCCGACGCATCTTCCGTTAGATATGAACCTTCCCTAAGGGAGTATGACTAATTTGCTGCCTTGCTCAGGCTAGAATAATATGATCAATTGTCGAAGTCGCTAGCTAATCACATATTGCAATACAACTAATTAAAATACATTCTTCTTCTTCGTGTCGCTGGTACGACTGCATTTTAAATCTTGTTTTCCCAAAACTTTTCCATTTTCACGGCGTTGTCGGCGGCACTTTGACTGCATGTTTTGGGACACAGAGGGCAGGATACGAGGTGGAGCATGGTTTGTGACATAGCTCCACAATCACACGCTGTTGCTTTCCGTCAAGGTAGCCCCACTTTACCAGGTTGGACTTACATCTTCCCACTTGTGGCCAGAGACGGTAAAATACATTGAAATGAGTAGATTATGTTAATAATACCTAAATTAAAATTAAATAAAACTGAATTCACTTATACAGTCAAATAAAATACAAAATTATATGAACTCATATAACCTGTTAGTAGATAAGCTAATTCTGGAGAAAGAACATAAAGATTGTCTTGAGTTAATCACAGCGACCAACTATTCTTAACGTTTATGTAGTCGTTGATGGAATATTATGCCTTTGAATTTGCATAGCATTTCATTTCCCCGACTTTATAGTCACATCAGACAAGAGCACTACGAATATCTTCCTTAACGATACGACATAAAGGCGCTGTCAACGTCAAATTGTTACCACTGATAAGAGGATGACTAAACATAAACTATTTTCAATATTAGATCCTGCATTTTCCTTTGTAGCATCACAACAACAAACTTCAATGCTGGACGGAGGTAAGAAATAGACTAAGAAAACAAAGTCAGCTACACAGTGCGCTGAGAATAATAGTGTCACAAAGGTGGTGCCTTGAGGGATCTAAAGGACAAAAATAACATTATATGTGTATTAAATTTTCCCACCCTTCTACGAGAGCAGCAAATGCGACGCTATACAAAACTATAAGGTCTAATGTCCATGACGCTACTCAAAAGCAACCAGATACAAACTCAAATATCCAATGAATAGCCAGAATGCACTAATATATCAATGGCGGTCCATACACTATGCAACCAATCACAACCTAGTTACTTTTGAGTAGGCTCGTCGGAACCATAGCTACTAAATTAGTTTCTACAGACCTGCATTGGTGCCTACAGACTTTTACAACATGCAAAACAATCTCAATTACAGCTGTTAAGCATTCTGAATCTTCTGGCCGTTTAGGACCTTTTTTAAAGCAGGTTTTCATATGCCAAAGTAGGTAAGCCTCATGGAATTATGTAGCATTGTATAATGTATTGCTTTCATTGACACAGAAAACTACATTTATTAAAAATTTTAAGACGGTGGCCATGGTCGCCAGAGCATAAAAAAATCTTGTAGTTTTCTGTAGCATTTCGTAGCATTATTCGCTCTGAATCGAAAACAGCTTTCAGTTAACACACTCACTACAGCGGATAATGTTTTGTCTATAAAATACTCAACTTTATAAAGTCAGCACTGTATGTAAGTATCTACGGGAATCCTGTGATGTATCGTCAGGATTTGCTATAGTGACTACGATATACATTATCTTAACATCGTAAGCTTAGCGTTTATCTCTAAAGTACCCCATTTCTTATTCGCGTACATAATCTGTTGTTAACTTATTCTGATCGAGTGCTTAGGATTTAACAGCTTAACGTACACAAACAATAATAATTAGTATCAAGATTCACATTGTATAAAAGATAAGTTGAAACGTGATGCTCATTTGTTGCAGCGTTCATTATTTTCAATTGAGTTTGCCCGAAAATTAATGACGCCTATGTCAATTTGCTGTGCAGCTATTTCATAGAACTGTCAAAGCAAAGAATGACAGATGTGATTTGACTACGGACAATTTAAGTTGGCAATCTACGTTCTGCACGAGTCGATTAAATGTTAAGTTACGCTTGCCGCAGTTGGTACGTGGATAGGTGACCATCTTTACATACCAAAACCTCTCCGCGTCTCCGAAAGCACGTTAAGCCGTTGGTTCCGGCTGTCTTTCGTAGATCTTTGACAGTCGTTACGGTTAATCAGAAGAAGCCCAAAAAGTCGCATAACCTGTTTTACGAAGAGGTATCATGTTACCCAGTAACTGGGTTGTGGAGGTCAGATAGGCAGTCGCTCCATGTCAAATACAGTTACTTAGCTGCATTCGGTTAGACTGGAAGCCCGTCCCCAAAATAGTTGGGTAAAGGTTAAATAGACTGTTTATTACATCAATTAAAAATAAATCTTGTTCATCACATCATCATCATTTCAGCCGAAAGACGTCCACTGCTGGACATAGGCCTCCCCCAAGCACCTCCACTTCGACCGGTTTTGTGCTTCTCGCATCCAACGAGTTCCTGCGGCCTTCAAAAGGTCCTCAGTCCACCTTGTGGGAGGCCTTCTAACGCTACAAAAAAAAATCAAAATCATGTTAAAACAAAATTAAGTATAGGCCGACCGCTTAACTGAGACGTTGCCTGAAGTAGCAGCGCGGTGCGGGAGGGGTGTGGTGACGTGAGCTCAGTTATTCGTCAACTTGTGAAAACTATCACCCCTCCCGCACCGCGCAGCTACCTCAGGCAACGTCTCAGTTAAGCGGTCGGCCTATACCCGCATTCATTCGTTTTCGTTGTTAATAGGTACATAGGTATTAGTAAAAGCAAGCAACGAGCGTATCGTAACGAGATTTGGGATAAACATTACTGATTTGTCAAAGTGATTGAAATCCTATCAGAAAGGGAATTGGAAATTCCTACCTACGAATAGTAATTGGTCTGGTCCCATATAACTTTATCTAGGTACACTAGGTACAGTCAACAGCAAAAGTAGATGATGAAAATTAATTATAACTTTTGGAGTCAAAACTGATCACTAATATATAATGGCAACTGTACTAGTAGTAAATGTTTGGTATAATTTACAATCCCATACATTTGAATCACTTCGACGCCACACAGTTCTGACGCGAACTCCGTTCATTAGTATTGAACTTCTGATTTTCATCATCTACTTTTGCTGTTGACTGTACTACATAATTTCATTGGTAATACGCCTAACCTACGTTAAGTTACCTTTAGTTACCACACTAGGGAAGATTAACTGGTATTTTTATGTGCATAAAGTTTAATAAATAGATAACTTCATTGGTAAATAAAAAAACCGATCAAGTGCGAGTCGGACTCGCGCACCGAGGTTTCCGTACAAAGTACTAAAGTAGGTATGTAGGTAAATAATTTATCATGGGAACTTTTTTTTTAATGTAACTAAAAATTTACAGTTTTCGGATTTTTTTTCCTTTACTTGTGCTACATTGCCAAAGGACAATGCCCATTTTGTTAGGAGTTTTGGGCCCCTAAAAAACTTCGCATGTCACGGTGGTTTTAACTTGGTTTTGTAGACCTGGAATTACCTTTTCATATCCTGAAATCGATTTTCAATTTTTCACCCTAGTTTAAGAGAAATCTAATTTTTTTCGGATGCTGAAATTGAGGTTATAAAACAAGTTTTTTTTGTTTTAAACATATTTGAAATTAAAATAATAATATTGTTAAGCTCATGACCGCTTGTGTTGCATTTATGCGACACATATACCGTGTCCCTACCGCTCGTGTCGTATTTCTGCGACAGAGAACATGCATGTTTTTTTCGTTCTATTAACTGCGTGGTACAACTAAAACCATTATTATTTAATAATGCTTTTAGTTGTACCACGCAAATTAAAAGTTTTTGATAATTATTTAATTGATACAACAATTTCCCCTTATATATTGTAGGTATTATTTTATCGATTTGTACTTTGTAGCCGCGCGGTGGGGGCACGGCAATTGATATTTAGCCAAGCGCTTAAAAGGTTAAGTATTAATATTGATTCCTGAATTTAGAAAATACTTACTACATAACTTCTCTTGCTAGATATTATAAAGGCTAAGTACTTGCGCTTACAAATATCCCTTGCCATTCCGTGCCGGCAGGCTGTGCCCTCACCACTAATAGGTAGTGTTTTTTTAAATAAATACTTACCTACGACTAAAGCCTTAGGTTAGAAGAGCTCATGGCTAGGTTACAACAACCGCACGGATCCATCTCAAGTTAACCTAAGATGCTCTATGGCTGCTTACTTTAAAAAAAAAACAACAATAAATAGTAGGTATAACATTTATTCTTCAAGGAATATATGGTCTAGAAATTGCGCTGGGGCGCTTATATCATTAAAACAAGCCCAGCTTAATTACAAAAATACGGTCATAGTACGAGCGTAGCACCCTACTGTACGATTTAACACTAAGCAACTAAAATAATAAGCAATGATACTCTCTAAAGAATTTGCCCTATCTTGCTCTCTACTCATCAAAATCAAAAGTCATTTATTCAAACTAGGCTGAGAATCAGCACTTTTCGAACATCAAAATTACAGAAGACAGTCCCGCCAAAACGTCCGCCCTTCAGCACTTCCTGGTTCTTTCGCTGGGGAGAAGAAGTGGCGCAACAAACTCCCCAGCAGCACAGCTGTCTGTTCAGTTAGAAAATACATATAAATAAATATGTATAATAAATCCTGCTACTCACATGTCTTGATATAATTCTAGCCCTAACTAGATAATTGTTTTGACATGTCATTGAAGTCTAACTGTTTCTCAGTCGCTTTTTCAAGTTTTGTGAAAATATCATCTACCTACTTAAAATTCAGTAAAATCTGAATATGGGGCTTCTAGTTCATCCTAACGATTGCTATGTAAATGATATCTGCAGATTCTTGCAATGAAGGGAATATTTACTTTTTGATGTAACAACAACTTCTTTTATAGTGCCTGGTACTAACAGACGTTCAGTGTTCGCACAACCAAGGAACAGGCAATGTCGTTAACTTGCCGAAACCCGTTTGTACTTTAGTTAATTAATTTTTGAAAATGTTCGAGGCAATTGTTGTTCCTGAGGTGGTGGAACCAGCAGTGGTAGTGGGTGTGGTATAGGAATCACAGCATCTGCGATGTTATCGTCCATGTTATCAGTCACTGGCGCAGACTCCACAGTGGGTTTGTTAACACCACCAATGGCCTGGCTCTGTATTCCTCTCGATGCAGACTCCCAACAAGCACAACAAACTCGTTCCAAATTCAAAACCTAAAAATAAGAAAATATTATATATAAATACTACTTATTTTTGTTCAATTAGTTCAGTCATAATTATAATGCCATGATTAAAACACTTACGTGATGAGCTGGTGTCCATCTTAGTATAAAGTTCCTTTGAGGACAGTCTTGACTAACCCTATGAGTTCTGCGACTTGCAATTGACATGCCACACGCAAAACATATGTTGAGGTGTCCAAGAGCAGGGGATACAAGGGATAGAGTTGTGGTTGATGATGTCCGGTTTTGTAATAATACAAAACATTCAACACACAGGATGTCATCAGAGGATATCTGAAAAGATAACAAAAGTAAATCAGTGAATTCCTAAATAGATAATACGTACATTTATTCATGTGCTCATTGTAATGGTCTAGGTTTTCTAACAGATCACCATACACTGCCTAAAACGTTAATTTTTGTTATAGTGAAAATAATAGATTTACGTTGACGATGACCCCTTGATTGACCAAACACAGGCATCCTATGTAAATGTTCGTATAAGTCTTGTAAATGACACATTATACACTTACCTACCGGTATATAGGTGTTACCCAGGATCTCAGAAGGATTAGCATTGGTTCATCTAATTCTTCGATTTGACGTCTACGAAGATTAGGCGCCAAACGTAGGGAGCAATTGACACATCGGCGAGAGAGAGTGCGGTTTACCCGACCTCTACATCAGGGGTAAAATAAGAGTCCAAGGCTCACTTAAAAACTAGAATAGAGTCAATTTGTTCACTTATCACTAAAACAAGAGTCCAAAGCTCATTTGTCACTAAAACAGGAGTCCAGTATCTCAAAACAAATCCACTGGAGAAACGTAAACGCTCAACTAGACAGCTTTAAATTGTAACGAATAAATGAACAGAATTAAATACGGAGGAATAAATTCAACTCGACGCAAAACGAACAGCACGAAGCAATTTGATTGATGCATTGATTTGACAGTTGATCTGTCAAGTGTGACCATGTTATTAAATATTTTGGTAATCGATTTACCAAATCGATTTGTTATTCATAATATTATTTACATAATTAATTAAAAAGATAATTATAAACGCTATTTAGGTATGTATAGGAGGTACTAACCTGAGTACTAACCACAATAATGTCTGTGGTACCAACTTTTGTTTAGAAACTAATCAGCATGTCGATTCTGTAAAAATCTCACCGTGAAAACTTGCGTGGAGTGAGCTGTCAGTGTCATCCCACTGATGCTAGGGATTGACCAAGCAAACATTTATAATCATAATCGAGATTTTAATAATATTTTTTATGTTAATTCTATTGAAAATGACATGGACAAAAAAGTACATTCCATTTACACATACATAGTAAATAACATTGGATATTAAAAATAGAAAAATGAATTGATTCGTAGTTTTTAACCTCTCTGGACTCGTCAGTTTTTATTTCAAAATAATTAGTAATGAAAGATGAATTCAAAGTATCATTTGTCAACGTCTGCCATAATGGACCATAGAGAAAGATAAATATAATAATGGGCGTTCCACACCATGCATACTACTTGTAGACATGTGATATGGACGACAAAATGTTTTTATTAGGAACATTTTATTCATACAAAACTGGCTTCATCGGTATTTGTCGCATTTAATAAACTTATCTTTCCATAATGTTGATGCGTAAGATAGTTTTTTTTATATTTCACACAAAAAAAAAACTTAAAACGGAACGCGTTTACAAGTTTGACAATGTGTCATTGTCTATGTCAATGTAATGTTATTGCAGATTCTTCATTGCGTATTTATTGTGTTTGTTTCTGCGATTATTTTCTAATATTTTTTACCCCTGCTTATTTCTACGGACTGATACCGTCTACCACTCGATTACCTTGCTATTAACACTGGACTCTGATTTGCATTGCGTTTTGGATTTGTTTTGTGGATCAATATGAGGTGCATCAACTGCGGAATAGCTTTCAGTATATTATAGTGTACTCTGTGGGAATAGCCATGCAAAGGTTGCAGAGGCATCTAATAACCTCGCTTTCTGCACACCATCAAACAAGACTTTCGCGTTGGATAACCAATGCTCAAACCCAGGTAAGAAGTTGGACTAGAAAAAACTTCTGATTTATTTTTATACATTGAGGTAATATGTAAGTACATATTATTACCTCAATGTTTTTATATAATTCTGGTATGCGAAATTAACTTACAGTGCATCTTATTTTCAGTTGCCTATGGATACATTTATTTGTCATCCATGCTTATTATTATTAAATACCGAAGCTGGTGAACACGAGAGACTACTGGGGAATAACATGGTTTGCCTTGGTTGTGGCAAATCTGTGAGGAAAATAAGACACCATACTGTCAGTATGGAGTGTCCATTGCTGGCTGTCCTTATCACAAAATACTAATTATGTGATAAGCATTTTGTTTTTCATTATTATAAATACCTAGTTGTATTAATCTATAAAAAAAGGAGTTTTCATACTATGTTTCTGTGATTGTAATATCTGCGTTTTATATATTTTCCATCTTTAACATATACTTGCCTAAAGAAGGCAAGTGTAACAATAACATAATATTACTTGAAAACATAAAGAGTTGTATACAAAAGATACTCTTGTTACTAAAAATTATATAAACATAAGCATTTATCTGTTTATTCTAACTGGTTTATTTTCAGCCCTCAAGAAACAACTATGTTTGCCATGTGTGTTGGATGCGAGCAAATAGACAGGCAGTGCATGACTCATCACGAGACATGCAGGAATTGGCTTTGAACAATGATGCAGCAGCCCCTAATGTTCAAGTTGTTAGCCCACCAGAGCCATCACCGTTGCCGCCTGTTCAAAGAGGGCCACTTCAATGGGATAGTAATACGATATCATTACCTAATTATAAGCCAGCTTCAATCACATCTGTTCACTGTATATTTCAACAATGCAGAAACAGATTGTTACATTTGTTATTTATGTAATTACTGAAGCCCTATACTTATAGCGGGATCGTCCAAAAGGGTTACCGCTGCCCCGGAACATAAAGGGCTAAGGAAGGAATACGGGTGGGTTTTAGTCAGTAAGAGTCTGACACTCCCTTCCGCTCCACCTAGAGCGGGAGGAGTCATTAGATGATTTCCCATCCAAAAAAAAGCCCTATACTTACACTTTATCCAGGTTAGTGTATTTGTGAAATAAAAATGCTGTTTTATCAAAGCTGGTTGATTGACCTCCCTCGGTCTCTTTATTAACACTATTGCTGCATTGCTGTAATGTATGTTACCTAGGTAGGCATTTAAGATATAATAATTATAATATAGCAAAATATTTTTATTTAATAAATAAATATTTTTTTTTACTCTGTTGTTTTATTTTGTGCTTCCCTTGTTTATTGTTAATTGAACTATTTAAAAAAATATAAGGGCAACCTGTAAAAATGTACTTTAAAGAAAAATATTAGTTTTGAATATGCTTTGTTAATATTGTTATTATGACTGTTTTTTGAATGACTGTTTGTTTACTGTCCTGAGTTCGATTCCCAGGTCGAGCAAAGTGATATTGGGGTTATTCATCAGGAATTTCTCAGTAGGAGCCCGGAGTCTGGATTTGTCCCCCTAATACATGGGACTTAAACATAACTGGTGAAATGTGGGTGTACTATAGGTACACCTCTGCCCATGCCTTCGGGGAATATAGGCGCGATGTTATGTTTGTTATTATTGTCACATTTTTTGAGACTATTACCCAGTTTAATAAATGTAAATCAATACACAGTTTAAAATCCTTCATTTAGGTGGCCATTACTTTGTTTAAATGCTTAATAATACTAAAACCATATCAGTTATACGTAATAATTCACAACTGTTCGCTACTTTAAAGCGTCTTTAAGTTTTTTAATAGCGAAATTATAATCTAATATAAGTATATACCTTATTGCTAGCGTTTTGATTAAAAGATTTAATGAAATTGTTTTTTGTCTAGTATGTTGTGATGACAAGTTCTCAGAGTTTTTTATTTATAGCAATTTAATAGGCCAGTATTCACGAATATAAAACACCAAAAATCATTGGTGTACTTTAAAGTTGATAACTATGCCGACGTCCTTATAAAAACTGGCCATGTTCTTTTATATAATTTCAAAGCTAGTATTTTAGTTGTCAAAACATTATTATTTCATGGGGGTTTTAAATAAAATAGCAGCACAGAAACTTAATGTTTTTTTTTTCCTAGACTGACTAGTCAATATAGCCTGAGGCGTGAGCGCGTCACGCACTAACAGTAAATAAAATCTGTGGTGTCTGGGAGAAACCTGTTAAGTCCAAAAACGTATTTTTTCAGTATTAGACTTTTAAGGTTCAAGTTTAATTTATAAATCAGTTTGGTAAAGTAGAAAAAGCCAACCACCGCTACGATTCTCCCACTCCTATGATAGTTACACTTGTCAGCAATAGACAAAAATAAAATATGATTTTTTTTAATAACAAAATATAGTACCAAACTAAAAAATTACGAAAATGGATTCACGTTTAAGACAGCTAGACTAATGAAAATACGCATCGACATTGTTTGTTAGTTTGAGCGATGGTAGATCGAGTCTAGTAAAGACTAACAACGCTAATCTATTCAATTAGAAGAGATAGCCTAGTGTGTCAAGTCACCGAGTGCTAACGGTGTGCCTTGCTGACGCGTGACGGACCATGGTTAGACTTTAACCCCACGTAGTTTGTGTGGCGTGATCACTTCACTAGAACTAGTTAGACTGGAAGCCGACCCCAACATTGTTGGGACGCCTTACAAGTCAAATAAGTAAGAACAAATCTCCAATGTGATAATGACAGTGACTAACGCGCAAGCGCGGCGTGATCATCACTTCACCCGATTCACGACATTAAATGTCATGGGTCGCGTGAAGTGATCACTTCACGCGACCCATGACAATTAATGGCGTGAATCAGGTGAAGTGACCACTTCACGCGACCCATGACATTTAATGGCGTGAATCGGGTGAAGTGATAAGATCACGCCGCGCTTGCGCGTTAGTCACTGTCATTATCACATTGGAGATTTGTTCTTACTTATTTAACTTGTAAGGCGTCCCAACAATGTTGGGGTCGGCTTCCAGTCTAACCGGATGCAGCTGAATACCAGTATTTTACATGGAGCGACTGCCTATCTGACCTCCACAACCCAGTTACTGGGTAATACGATACCCCTTGGTAAGACTGGTTGTCAGACTTTCGGGCTTCTGACTACCCGTAACGACTGTCAAAGATCCATGAATGACAGCCGGGACCAACGGCTTAAGGTGCTTTCCGAGGCACGGAGGGGTCTCAGTATGTAAAGATGGTCACCCATCCTCAGACCAACCGCGGCAAGCGTAGCTTAACCTGATTGATCGATCTGTGCGGCTGTTATTATTTAGCCACAGACCCCTCTACGCGTGCAAATATATTATTGTAAATAGATACCTACTTAGGTAACTCGCCGATGCCACTATTAAAAGAACATTAATCAAATAATATTACAAAATTCAACGGTTCAATCGACACTCGCTCAGCTCGCAATCAGAGTGTCTCCCGTAAAAATAACTAAGACCCGTATTTTTTATGCTAGTAACCCTTAAATGAAGAAGTGGTTGGTGGCAACCCTACGCCGAAGTGATGTTGCTATGGTTACGAGATTCTTGGAAGTGAATTCGTAATTCACTTCCAAGAATCTCGTAACTACATTCCGAATTGCACTGTAATCGTTTACAGCTTGCTTACACTTTGACCCCAATTATTCTGTACGGTATAAATTACCTATTATTCCCCGCATAATCTTACCACGCCGTACGGATGTCAAGCGTGGTATTTTGACAGTTCAAACCGGTTTCGTTCATTAAATTGTGTCATAGAGAATACGTAAATAGCAGATATGTATTGATTATATAGGTAAGGAATTGATGTGGTTTCGAAGTAAAGAATCATTAAGTGGATCATATTGAATTAGGGCTCTTTTTCCGAATTAGCGTGAGCGCGATAACCATGTCCCGTAAGTCGACATAGATGACGTCATGGCATGCGCCATCTTCCGATAACGGCGACCATGCCCTAAATTAATAATTATCACCGCGGGCGCTGTCACAAATGAATGACAGCCTGTTGTGCTGTTTTGTTTTGAGTCGCATCATAATATATTGCCTTTAAACTAACGTGGCATTTTTTAAATCGTGCTTCCGCCAGTACAGTCGCCACCTTAACAAAGATGAAGAAATTCGTGGTGTATACACAAATAAATACTATAATCCAACCATCCAACCATTAGTACCTATTCAAGTGAATATAGTTTAGCTGCCATAATAGTGATTTATCTAAATCGGAACGCTAATTACTTATGTGAGCGCTGTGCCGAGCCATAACTCCCGCCGCGCATGCGCGTTAGGTATCAAACTAATTTTTTTTAATATCCAAGTGAGCGCTGTGGGTGATGATGGCTTAATTCGGAACGAGCCAGAATTCACGCGCATGCGCGGCGTGAGACTCACGCCGTGAGTCACGCCGCGCATGCGCGTTAGACGCAAATCATCTAACAGGTCGAGGCTAAAAAACATAAAATTTGGGGACTTCGAACATTCAAACTCCACCACATGGGCAGTGAATAATACATCATTTAATTATTTGACGAATTCATCCATTTTCCAAGTTAAATAAGTAGTGGTAATGATTTTTTTTGATATCTAATGTCGAAGTTTCGCGCCAATCGTGCGTGTTTACATTTTTACTTTTCACAAATTTCACACACACACATGTAGATAAGATTTAAAATGAGACAAATATTATTGAAAATATTATGAACGACACGAAAATGCCCAAATCTTAACGTAATATTAAAACACAGGTCCAATAACACTTATTGTTCATTACCACTACTCAATTTGTGTTCAAAATCGCCGTCCATTATTGTTTTTTTTTTATCGTAATGATGTGCGAAAGCGATACCTAATCCTAAACAATTTTTTTTTTATTTCGATTGACTCGGGTAATTAATATGTCGAATATCGGAAATCGATACTCGGAAATTGAAATAAAATTATTTTAAGCATTAAAAACAATAAGCATTGTTAATAATAATGACTTATGCTTTTTAATGTAATTTTAATAGTTTTTTGGACATTATATTGAAACTGAGTCAATACCTGAGGACCTTTGACCATAATAGTCATTTATTGAACTTCGCGCCGAATTGTTTCTATATTTGAATATTTATCTTCGGAATGCGCTCGCCGCTTAATTTTTTTTTATTTATTGTACAATTATTTATTTTTGATACTTTCTAATAGTTTGCTACAGAATGCCCAGTATACATTTTTTTAGGTAGGCTTAGCAAAAGATAGGGAATGATGATTATTAATTGTATAAATTGGGTATTCCGCAATCACTTTACATTTCAATATGTTTTGTTAGTTGTATGAGCTTGTTAGTTTTTGTTTCTATTAGTTTACTTGAGTACCTAATAAATTGTTTCTTTTTTGTGGTAGGTTACCAAAGAAATTTAAAAAACTGACCATGTTTATATCGGACCACGCACAGTCGGCACATTGAAAGGTTCCGTAGTTGGGTTGAATATTTACGCATGCAAAATGCACATAATTAATTTGATCAACTGCAAATATGTTTGTATTTCATAAACTCATCATTCATAAGTTCATAACGTACCCATAAATTAAAGTGCCGACCAGAAAAGAAAAGTACTGTTTTCTTATGGGGAATAACATCTTGAGCATTTCTTAGATATTATTACAGCAAAAGTCTGCAATTAACCCCTTGGCTGCTATTTGAGACTGAAAATGCCAAAAATCTTATTTTTATAACAACTGTTTTAAGCATAACTTTTAAAAAATACCAACTTTAAATTGAATATAACATCCCGAACATGTTTTGGCTACTTATGACCAAATGTAAGTAGGTATGTACGCAGTATCAATATACTGCGTAGCAGTGGCGAAGGTACCATACAACTCGATTCCCGCCGGCTTCCCTTCGAAAATTCAGAACATAACCACTCTATAGTCAATTCATCATTGTAATTTTCTTTTGGTATTTTTTTTTTGCTCCAGCCTACCTCTGTCATAAATTCACCCTTCGCCACTGCTGCGTAGGTACATACTTACATTTGGTCATAAAAAAGTTAAGCAAATCTCTCAATAGAGATTTGCTTAACTTTTTTTTGTTATTATAAAAATATATTTATGACCCTCACGACAAGCCTTTTCATTTGATATATCACACGGTACCTACAGTAAGCAAAGCTTTTTTAAATTTTCTATGTGACCCCAAAAAGTAAACCCATAACCCGACATTTTAATGTCGTGAATCGGGTGAAGTGATTACGCCACACAAACTACGTGGGGTTAAATTCTAACCATGGTCTGTCACGCGTCAGCAAGGCACACCGTTAGCACTCGGTGACTTGAAACACTAGGTTATCTCTTCTAATTGATTATATTAGCGTTGTTAGTCTTTACTAGACTCACGACATTAAATGTTGTGAATCGGGTGAAGTGATCGCGCCACTCAAACTATGTGGGATTAAATTCTATGGTCCGTCAGCCAGGCACGCCGTTAGCACTCGATAACTTAACACAATTATCTCTTCTAATTGAATAGATTGGGTTACCAACGCTGAACATCGTCGCAGTCTTTTCTAGACTTGATCTACAATCGCTCATAATAACAAACAAATAATGTCGATGCGTATTTTCATCAGTCTAGCTGTCTTAAACGTGAATGTTTTATTTTATTTACTGTTCGTGCGTGACTCGCTCGCGCCTCAGGCCATAATTATAAGGACTAGTCTAGGGAAAAAAATATATAAAAAAACAACATTGAGTTTCTGACTAAGATTCTGTTTTGCTATTTTATTTTAAAACCCCACAAAATATTAATGTTTTGATCACTAAAATACTAGCTTTGAAATTATATAAAATTTTCAATAGAATTAACATAAAAAATATTATTAAAATCTCGATTATGATTGTAAATGTATGCTTGGTCAATCCCTAGTATCAGGTGGAATGACACTGACAGCTCACTCCACGCTCACTTCGCCTAAGTTTTCACGGCGAGATGGTTACAGAATCGCAGTGCAGGCATGAATGTAGCGTAATATTTCTGACGGTAGGAAATACCATGATACCTATGATAATATTTTTTTTAGTTTATTTACTACTTCTATTTTCTTTATTTGAGCCCGCCCATCGTCTACTTCGCGCCTAATCAGTTACATGAGAGTGTCAGGAGAAAAGCTATATTGTAGCCTATCTCCGATCATTTTAGTCGGCGGATTAGTAAAATATCGATATTTTCAATCGATTACAAATATTTAATTGACATAGTCTGTCGTATGGCAACATTCCGGTTAAGTTTTATGGCGGAACTGACATAAATTCAATAAAATAAATATTAATTTTGTTTTCCAATGCTAGGGTAAAAGAAATGTTGATAAAAATAACTTAAACATGTAAAAATACTACTTAATTTTTGAGAAGTAAATAGTCTTGACATGGTACCGAAACTAAGGGGCCCATTGGTGGTCATTCTCCTTTCATGATTCTAGGTCAACGGGAAGTACCCTATAAATTTTGATTCCCTTGAAAGTGTCGAATTATACGTTTTTTGTGGCATAAACGGCTGTATCTTTTTTTTACGTTAACTTAGTAGTTTGATTTTTTCACAGCTTCAAGGAACTGTACACTTGAGTATATCGTTTTAATTTCAACTCGATACCTTCACGCGTTCCCGAGATAAAGGGTCTTGACAGACAGACAGGTGAACAACAAAGTGATCCTATAAGGGTTCCGTTTTTTCCTTTTGAGGTACGGAACCTTAAAAAATACGGGTTTCCTACTTACCTAATAAAAATCCTAATAAAAAAATACGCCTTTCCTACTTACCTTTAGGTACTTACCACCCTAGGGAAGTTATCAAAGTATTATTAATACTCGTATAACTACCTCGGACACTTGTTTCACTGGCTGCGTGAACAATTGCAATATAAACTGAGATTACACATTCAAAGTAACCCAAAAAGAAGGCGGGAACTGCTAAAAAATTCTATTCATAAGCAATATTTTCCTTTATAACACACTGAGGGATCAAAATATATTAAGTTTTCTCTCACTGATATTAAAGGGATTATACCTGAGGGGCAATTCTCGTAATTTTAAGAACATTCACAGTCTGATCTCAGTTTCAATCTGTCAAAAATACCTCTAATTTTCCTACGTTTTTGTCAAGTTTTTTAAAATTGATTGTCGCTGAGGAACATTTTTAATTACGGAAATTGGCCTTCAGATATTTGTCAGATAATGACATTTGGCATAGAGGGGTCGAGAGTAGAGAGGTAATTCCGGATTTCTGACAGTGATAGCGATAGCTATGGACTGTTGATGCCGGATCAAGGCATTATATCCGATAAACGAACAGCAGTAGGTACCCACTCTGAATAATTAGTAAAATCCCACCTAATGAATTTCAGACCGGAGTTGAAATAATGTACGCTTTTCCCATGCAAACAATCGAGTTTAATTCCAGGAAGTTTTAACATTCTTATAAATACTAATAGTATCAACGTCGGATTTTTTTTATTTTTTGTTACGGAAAAAGGGGAATGGAAATAACATTGTTTTTAATCAATTTGTTTACGTATATTGTTTACGTATAACTCTTACTATTCTTAATTCTATTTAACTAAAAAGGTAGAAATGGACTTTAAATATGTTTTTATTTTCTTCGTGGTATGAAATAAGTTTATTTTTCGAATAAAAAATCATGATTGTATTTCATTATCGTACAATTTCAAAATGGTTTACTAAGTTATTACTAAAACTGATGATATATTAAACTCTCCAGTTTTATTGAGAGGATGCAATCTTCCTACACCCGGATTATGCTATCTAAAACATGCTTTAACATACAGTTCAGAACGTATTCATAATAACATCGTTAAAAGGGTCTCCTGAAAATTGATTTACTTAAGTGAAGATTTCTTTCATTGAGTCAGGAGATATTTGAGTTTGATAGAATGAGAATTTTGGGTTTCGCCACATAAAGGCCTCGTTACAGGCGGTAATACATTATAAAATTATTTAGAGTGAGAAATACACGAACTGGGGCACCAATAATCAAAGAAAATTGGGATAAAAGATTTTCTTTTAAGGAATAAGTTTTTTCTCTCTGTCAACGAAATAAAATCTTCTGTGATTAATATTATTCAAGAACGAATTAATTATACTTTTACTTTTATTAGTTTTAAAAACATAGAACTAATTAATCATTTATTTAATAAATACTTAATGTAAGGTTTAACTACCGACACAGAAAGGTCGATACTGTAGAAGTTTAGGTCATTAGTTGGACGTAAACGGTGTCATTAACACCAAACTGTCAAACTATTATACAACAGATTATTATTGAATGACCTGCAATTATGTGCCGAAAGGGGTAGGTATCTGTCTCTTTATACCTTAGGTACTACTCAATATGGGGCACCCAATCCTATTGTAATATCACACTAATATTATAAAGGCGAAAGTTTGTGAATGTGTGCGTGTGTTTATATGTTTGTTACGTCTTGACGCTCAAACAGCTTGACCAATTTTGAGAAAATTTTGTATGGAGGTAGCTGATACCCTGACTACTTTTTATCCAAATATTCTCACGGGATTGAAACTTATGCGGGTGAAACCGCGGGGCGCAGCTAGTAATTAATAAATGTGAAAGTTCGTATGTTTAGTAACAAACATACGAACAATCACGCAAAACGGCTGAACGGATTCGGGTGAAATTTGGCACAGATAGTTTATCACCTGGATTAACACATAAGATACTTTTATCTCGGTAAATCAAATGACTTAAGGACTGTTACACGCAGATGAAGTCGCGGCCAGAAGCTAGTCATTTAATAATAGTATCACGTCGTTTAAAAGATATAATACTGGTGATGTAGATTATTTGAAAACACATAACGGACATTACCTACCTTCAAATTATATGTACAATTACGTAGTAGGTACCTATTATATTATACCGTTCCTAAATGCTTCATCTCTTAGAAGTATTTGGTTGCAACACTCATAGGCAAGGGCCCGATACCCGTCTGGAACCGGTTCCCAAGTACCGAAATGGCAAGAACCGCTCATTACCGATACAGAACTTGTACTTTTGGTACCGGTTCCAAGCCCTGGTCGTAGAGATAGAGATACGTTCTCCTGATATTCGGATAACGTAAAAAAAGTATTTCTCTACTCTAAAGCGTGTCAAAAGAACCACTTTATTTTTAGCTTAGGGAAAAAAGAGTAAAAAGCAATTTGCGAGCATTTAATTGCATCATTTAGCAGCGTCATTCGCTGAAAAGGTAATTGCGTAAGTGCATTTTAAAAATAAATGGATGCACCATTTAATGTAGTGCTTTACTTTACATTCTTAACCCGAGCTGCTTTAATTGCACAATTAGCGGTTGACTGCAGCTACGAATCGCAGGTTCGATTCCTTCGTGGAACAAAAATGTATTAGGTATGTCACAAAGGTAAGTAATTCTAAGTCTTTCCGTTGTGTATGTTATTAACCCACATTACGAAAACACCATTCAAAAAGAAAAACCTAAAAACTAACAAAATCCGGTAATTAAAACCCATCACCTGCCTAGTCCCAACCATGATGGGGTCGGCATCCAGTCTTACCGGATGCAGCTGAATACCAGTATTTTACATGGAGCGACTGTCTATCTGACCTCCATAACCCAATTATTGGGCAATACGGTAATTAAAACCCACGATCATAATATAATCCTAAAGTAAAAAGCGGACTGCTAAAAATAAAGTAACTTTTTATTTTGTTATCTTGACAATGTATCTGGGAATAATTTCAGCTATCAGATGCTGCGTCACTCAGTGTGCTGCGGGTTGAAAGATGCTATTTTCTCCCGGGACACATTTATTTCGCTTGAGGAAAACAGAAAAAGAAACCTCTAAATTACGTTAATTTTAGCCAAGAGCGTTACCTATCTGGATGAACGTTGACTCAAACTTTTTGCGAAAAATCTTATTTATCGCAAATAGGTTAATATTTTCTCAAAAGGTAAGAACTGTGTAGCAAATAAGCTCAAAGGCTTACTAATAAGCCTGATGGCGCGTCTAAAGGATTTTGGGCGCTAAACTTATTTTAGCTCGATTTTTGAGTCCAGTTTTATACCGAATAAATTTTGTTTCGTTTCCCGGTTCAGGCAGAAGTTTTTTTCAAAAAACCAAACAATGCAGTTGTATTTTCCTTCAAAATTGCGATCATGATTCCTTTGACAACTTTGCCTTATTATCCATGGTTTTGAAATTCCATCCATCGCAACAATCATGAAAACAAATGAAAATCAAGGAGATCGATCGAAAATATTGATTAATTGTGACTACGATATACCTACGGTAAGGATACAGTGAGTTGGTTGATTTGCGCTCGCGCCTCACGAACTCGGTGATTGTTCATTCCCTAATGTGTTCAGAAATTTGTGATTATTTATAATATTATTGACATTTATTTACTTAAATCTCCTCGCCCGCATACCCCACGCATAAGAGATAATAAGATCTCTTTTGATAAAGACGACGTATTGTCTTTAAGCCTAATATGTCAGTAAGGATAGTTCCTACCTTCGCTTTCCTGACTCCGTTAGCTTAACCCCTAATAAGAATTCCTAAATTCAGAGCAATGTAATAATACGTAATAAGCCTTTTACTCAAAATTAATATGTTTGGGTGTACAGACTGGAGCACATCAAGCTACTACAATGTGTCAAATTTCTTTAATAGATTTTCAACTTTATCGATAAAGCATAAAGTTCAAAGTTGATTGGGAAAATTTGATAGTTTTGGGTAGCTTGATGTGCTGGCGTCTGTACTATGGGTAAGGCCTCTGCTAATTACCTAATAGTTTTATTTCCCTTTGACACTTTGATTAATTACCTATAGAAGCTCTGTTCCTTTTCGTCTACCTCAGTCCGCCGATAGCCCTTTTGTCTCTCGATAAGAACTCGATTCACACTCACACAAAATACCCTGTAATCGTAAAACAAACAACCATCCAAGTGGTAGTGCGGTGGCAAAGCGTTATTTGAACTAGTTCCGTGTTCCACAAATACCTGTTGCAAAGGAACAATGTATCGATTTCTTTCGTAAATAGTATTGTGGGAACTAAGCAGCTGATTAAAGCCGCTTAATTTGCCCCTGATACTGTGTTGATTTATTTAAGGCTACATCGATTGGGCTTACATAGATATCGGAAGTTATAAGGACGCATTAATAGGTTACTAAAACTGATCGAAACGGATTAGTGCTTAATACGTTGGTACGTATTTCTGCAGACCTACGTAATATAGGTAGGTACCTAGTGTAATTTCATAAGTGGAACAAGATCCTACTCCGTAATACATATAACTAAATATAGGTACTTCAGTATACAACCACAAAAAAAATGGCGAAATGTCGGTGATATACACTATACTATTTGTACACCTTCGCCTTACCTTTCGGGAATTAGAGGTATGATGTTATGTATTTAGATACTTAGTTATGTCGTTCCCTGTCTCAACGTATCAAGAAAATAAAGTAAAATATTAATCCATGGGATAGATGTCTGAAATTATTCACTTGGAAACTTTTCGACGATGCTCGAATAGTTCTGAACACGTACTCGCATGCCCCTTATAAAGCGATAAATATGTACCTACATAGTATTATTGATCACTTGAAAAGATAATGTCCTCAGTAGAATAAAAAAATATAGTTATGTCATTGATAAACACTTAAGTAGTAGGTTCGGAACTTCGGCTTCTCCCATATACTATCCATTTAAGTTGATAATGCTATAATTATAACACAAGCCTGTCAAATTGGTAATCACAGTGTAACTGTATTAACCCTATTAGTCTCGCCAACGTCACTGTCGATCAACGGAATGCTCATTCAATGTTAACAGATTTGAGACATTCGCAAGTTTGTAGACTAAACTAATCTATTTGTAGACAAGACCAAACTGGAAAACAAAAGCTAGACATGTTCGAACTTCGAACTATAATCTGCTCCTATTTGTATACCTATCAATAACAGAGTAAGGCTAGGTGCAGACTGACTGAAGACTGTCTATAGAGAGACTATCGCTCTTAGCGCCTTATAGACTTTCGGTAAAGATGAGGTATACTGAAGTTTTCCTCAGAGCATCGAGACTCACAACACCGTGGTCTTACAAATATCCATCGCAGCTTAACCGGCGAAAAAAGAAGATCGCCGTTAAGCTCATCAAAGCAGTATGCACACACACTCGCAATAAAACAAGTTATCAAAAATCTATTGAAAAACCGTTTCGGCAAATGAAACAACGTTTCTATCTCATCAACATCATTATTTTGCCCTTATCCCAATTTTTGGGGTCGACGCAACATGATTTTTTCTTCCATACTTCTCTATTAGTCGTCATCTCTGTAGTCAACCCCTTTCTAGCAATATCGTCTTTCACGTAGGCCATCCATCGTTTCTTTGGTCTTGCCCTACTCTTATACCCATCCACATTCATACTCAAAACTTTCACAACGTTTCTATCCATGGTAGACTGAACAATTTTGACTTGGGTATGAATCCGGCCTAATCTATTCGTGTACCTATCAATACCAGAGTTACACAAACTAACAGACTAACACAAACTCAACTCGTAGCGTGGAGGCAAATATTCTCGTGTGAGAATCCTATTCTAGGGTGAAGACTGATTGGATTTATAGACGGCGTATGTTGTATTATGTAACCTAGTTCATACAGTGGAAGTGGGGCCACTCGGGAATATGTTAAATCAGTGAATCTACACGTAATTGGAGTTAAGTGCTTTAGTAGCCGGCAAGAAATATGGACACAGTTTTTTATATTATTAATCCTTAAACGCAGGTGACAGAAAACTAGATAGACTTATAGAAAACTGGAGTTAGGTACTTTAAGTACTATTTCTTCTTTTAGTAGTTTTAGGGTTGATTTTTCCGTTTTCCTATAACTTTTAACTCAGGAATAAAGGCCATTTGACAGCTTTTATATAGAAAATAATATGAAACCATTCACATTATTGATAATTTGGCCCTTAGTAGACAAAATATCGTGTTGGATATTTATTCGAAAGCGACAAGAAACAAAACACTTCTTGAACAGTTTAACCCGGTAATAACGACCTAGAGAAGTTAATAGGGCCACAGCCGTTGAGAACTTAATAAGACCAATTAATTATGGCCGCCGGACGTAATATGGCAGCTGACTGGCCATTTTCACCTCAACACTGAGCTAGATATTTGACTTGCTAGACTAGAGTAAACCTGGAGAGCTGGAACAGCATATTAATTTCCGTAGTACTAAGCCCTTTGTAATGTTAGAATTGTGACGTAATCGTTCTGAAACAGATCTCATAGACATTAAAGGTAGAGATCCATTTTAGAACCGGAAATTCTTGAAACTTAGTTCATTAAAAGCGTTTAAGCTTTTAGCGTTTGATCTATTGTGTTCTCGTCTGTGGAGTCAGTGTCTTCTGATGAAGAAATGCGTCTTAACTTTTTCTGTTCCGTTGTTGGGGACAACTTGTCTGAACGGTTCCATTCCAGAAGCAACCTCCGGCTGTTTATTAGTTACCTCAAGTCTTATTTATAGACTTCCGATGTAAAAGCGAGATCTGACAGTAGCAGGCCTTTACTCGACATGAATTCACTAGAGAGACTTTCACGGATCATATCTCCCGTGTGGATACGGAATATTGGATCTATTTTGTCTCCCTATTTTAGTCTTGTTGGTTTGGTATAACAACAAAAATGTTTGTTGTTTTTGTTTGTGTTTGCTCTAGTTTGTATAATTGAATGATTAATTAAGCTTATTGTGCCGACGACTTATTTTGATAAACCACTTTACAGCACGTAAACTGTAAATTAAGTTTAAATATGTTAGTTTTTTTTTTTAATTAATTCTTTGTTAACATTAACATTAATAAATTAGGTACTTATAGGCTGTACCTTTATAAAAGAAAAATTTAAACTATAATTTTTCTCACACGTTTACTTTTCATAGATTTTTCCTCTTCCTATAGAATCCACAAAATATTTCATTAAACTCCTCTACGAAGTTATTTACCAAGATTTTTCTATATTGTTTATCGCTGAAAGCAGGCTTTCCCTATGTCATCTCCACATGTGTAAGACGAAGTGTCTATATCAATCTCCTATCTTATTTACTTTCTAACCGGGAGTGATTGTGTGTCTCAGGAGACCAAACAACTGTGATAGCTGTTTGTGCTCGTAAAATATAGAAAAGATAATAAAAGACATAGTTTTACGAAGCAAAAATACTAATATAAAATAACGTTTGCCTACGTAACTTGTAAATACACTTAAATTTTTATATACATTACGAATATTTTAAGTTTGCTGTACTTTTTTTATAAGGAACAGAGTGTAAAGTTCACTTATAATATAATATAATAATATAATATAATATTCCACAACTATCACACTACGCCATCTAGTCCCAAGCTAAGCAGAGCTTGTGTTATGAGTACTAGACAACTGATAAACATACTTATATATTTCTAAATACATACATATTATAGATAAATTACAACCAGACACAGAACAAATGATCGTGCTCATCACACAAACATTTGTCCTGGGTGGGAATCGAACCCACGACCTCCGGCATAGCAGTCAGGGTCACTAACCACTAGACCATCAGGCCTGTCAACTAGACCATCAGGCCTGTCAAACTTATCCTCCATAGAAAAGGGCGGATCCTCCGACCAGACGGGTGTTGTGTCTGGTGGGCTACTGCCTAAGTTTGCTGTACCTAAGTTTTCCGAGTAAAATAAAATACATACGTAGTTCTTTTTGTTTTTATTTAAACTGAGACCCAGGTATCTGTATTGGTCTTTGCAAGCAATTAGTATGATAAACTGCGAAGTACCTACTTAGCATCTGGAATCCCCTTAATAAATATTGGAGGTGTGCAGGTTTTTTATATCTTATTAATGCTTACTTAGAAAACTGTTTAAAAGAAATAGGCGCTTATAATAATTGAGCATCAACCTTGACGCATTAATCATAGTCCTCCAAGGCGCCCCAGCGGCGACCAAACATCGACATGGGAGAAATTACAGTGCACAAGTGTGTGCACAGGCACAGGTGCACTCACACTTCCCTCACTTTCATATGAGAATCGTCGTTGCCGTTCGCCTTTCATTGGACTATTCTAATGGGACGGCAATCCGGCACGACCCGATAGAGATCATGCTTTCCGTGACACGGGTTTCAGACCGCCAACATCCCAACTCCGGGCTGTTACTGGGAAATTCCCACACACCTAGATAACGCAAGTATCACGATCTGTATGAAAACCAAGCATGACATTTTTTGACTACTTACAATGACGTCACAAGCACCATTTAGTGATGGGAAAATCAAATCGATTCAAAGACGCCGGCCGCGTGCGGCACCCGTCTCGCCCCACGCGCGGGGCCTAGCGCCAGCGCTCACGCTCACCCAGCCAGCAGTACTCAGGATTGAGCGCGAAAGTGGAGCTTACGATTTTTGTACGTAAGCTGGGCACGCGAAGTAGTTGCTCTTGCGTTAATTATCTAGGTGTATATACATATATCTGTGGAAATTCCTAATGTAAATACCTAATAACACTTTTCCCGGCCTGGGAATCAAACCCAGGACCCCACGCTCCACGGTAGCGCTTCCGACCACGAGACTAAGGCAGCATTAACATAGCATAGCAAAGGCCATTAGGGGTCTAATTCAACAATAGTCCGGTCAACTAATATACCTACACAATACCGCTATGCAAGCTTCCATGTTTCCTTAGAACTGTACACGAGGATTGCCTGAACTAAGCTCTGAAATTCAATTCACACGTCACATTTGCTCCATTGAACACTAGCTCAGTGAACAATGGTGGTCCAATGTGTATTTAGCAGTGGATACGTATGTATCCAGCTTTGGTATAATCTTGCAGTAATTAATTTGATACTATTATAGAAATGCGAAAATGAGTAGGTGAACCTATAAAATAACTTTTCTAAGCTAAGCCGCTACACTAATTACATCCTTTAGCGCTTTATGGCACCCTCAAATACCATGAAAACGACACGCATGACGAAAAATTTTAAAATTTTCTCAGCCACCATATTTGATTTTCATTTTGACCTCACTATGGGCTTTAGCATCCTCGAAAACTATTAAAACGGCAAACATAATGAGTTTTTTTAATTTTCGCAGCTGCCATCTTGGATTTTCCTCACTATTGACTTCAGCAGTCTCGCTTTTTTATTACGTGACGGTTTCTACCAGTTTACTCCTACACAAAAAGTCATAATAAATAAAAACCTTTAGTATTTTATACCTACCGTTCTTTTTTGTTTGGTTTGTCCGGATACTTCGCGAAAATCAAACAAGAGAGTTCTACAAAGTAAATTCTATTTCACATTTCAACGTTGACGAACGTTTGGTCAACTTGTACGTCGTACGTTGTCGTATTTCATATTGTATTCTGGTTACTAAAGCTTTACTTTTTTTTTTGTATTTTAATTGCTTTTTAGATGTTTCTATTTTTACGGTTTATATTGATGCGTTTTTGTATTTTATTTCTGCAGAAGTATTTGTTATCCGTAAAAAAATGCATTTACTTTACGTTGTTGGTCCCGGCTGACATTCATGGATCTTTGTCAGTCTTTACAGGTGTCAGAAGCCTGAAAATCTGACGACCTGTCTTACCAAGGGGTATCGTATTACCCAGTAACTGGGTTGTGGAGGTCTGATAGGCAGTTGCTCCATGTAATATACTGGTATCCAGCTGTATCCGGTTAGGCTGGAAGCCGACCTCAACATAGTTGGGAAAAGGCTAGGCAGATGTTGAAACTTTCACCTACATAATCATAATTTCAGCCGAAAGACGTCTAATGCTGGACATAGGCCTCCCCCAAGCACCTCCACTTGGACCGGTTCTGTGGTTCTCGCATCCAACGGTATCATGCGGTCTTCACAAGGTCGTTGTTTCACTTTGTGGGTGGCGTTTCAACGCTACGTCTTCCAGTACGCCATCGCCACTCCAAAACCTCTTAAGAGCCACTTAAGTTTGGCAATTTTTCACATAAGCAACTTTTCCTTAATACATGTCCTTATTTTCATCAGCAGGTATTATTTGTACATAGTTAATAACTGTTAAGCCATTCGCCATTGTCGTTTCGATTATAGTTCGTGGGTGGTGCTTGGTGAAATTAATTTGCGGTCCCTTTATCCTGTATTCTGATGAAATCGCTCGTTCGAGCGTTCGTAGTTTAAGCCGGTCATACATAGAATCGGCTTAAATGCTACGTAGGACGAATGTTAGGTGAGGAGTGTTCCAGGAACAAGCTTTAATCCTTCAGGGCTTGCTCTCTGAACATAACGGCGGCGGCGGGGCAGTTGCGTAACACAATAACAATCGGAATCGGTTTCAATTTGACAGTTCAACAACATTTATTGCGTTATTTACGTGTTGTGCAGATTTTTTTTCGAACTTATGAAGCAATGGATTAGCAATTTACTTCTATATGATTCAGATTTCGATTAATAGTGTGTTACGCAATTAGGGTGCGGGTGGAATTTTTTATTTATTTAGGCATGTTAATAAAATATAAAATAAACTCAGTTTGAACATGAATGAAGTCTTTATTGTCATTCTCTTGCCCTTATCCCAATTTATTTGGGGTCGCCACAACATGTCTTTATCTTCCATACTTCTCTATTAGTCGTCATCTCGTTAATACCCCCTTTCCAACCATAACATCATCCACACAATTCATCCATCGTTTCTTTGGTCTTTCCCTACTCTTATAGCCATCGACGTTCACACTCAAAACTTTCCTCACGACATTATCCTTAATAAAGTCTTCAAAGTTAATGAAAATATTATGTACGAAACGAGAAGGTATATCAAAATAAAAAATCGATAGAATTTACGTGATAAATCACTGCAGAGAACTTTGAGGGAATTGAGTCATGATTATAATCACCCTCCTCGACAGTTAGATTGATTATTACCATAATATTACGTTGTCATAATCGCCGATTATTACGGAACAAGCCATGTACCCGATGGATTTTCCCATTGGCAAAAAATTCGAACTTCCTGGATACAATCTTCTATATTAATTTATTTATTTAACTATTTATGTACACACATATAAACAGACAAGAAGTAAGGAACAAAAAATACGTACAGAGGTGATGCTTATTCATCCCCTATTTAAAACTCCATTAACGAATGAATTTTTAAAAATCCTTGCTTTGTGCTCACCTTCATCATATAAGTACAGGGTGGTAAAAAAGTCGTGGATCAAACGAAATAGGGAGATAAAGGAGGTCATTTCTAACATAAAATCTTTCTACAGCATGGCCAAAATTCAATTGCCCTAAAATTTCTGAATATTTTTGTATACCGAGTTCTTTTACAATTAGACTAAATTAAAAAAATGTCATATAAAACAATAAAACAAACGGTTTTATATTATTACTAGATAATGTATCAGCACTACAAAAGTTCTATTGCAGCTTTGGGTACCAAATTTCAAGATCAATTAATTTTTTTTCCAAAAATTTTGAAGCGTTATCAAAAATTATTTCTCACTTTAAAAGCGTTGGAAATCCTTTATCTCCCTATTTCGTTTGATCGACGACTTTTTGACCACTCTGTATAAGGAACTCTTGTGCACTTGTCACTAACAGACTACGCACAGCCTAAACCGCTGGGTCTAGAATCATGAAATTTTTTTCATGATCTAGACCCAGCGGTTAGGCTGTGCGTAGTCTGTTAGTGAATTTAAGATTTTTCAGGTTTTCATAATTTTAATGCGTGCTACAAAAAAAACCTACGATAAGCAATAAATGATTTGTATTTCATGCGGCATTGCAAAGTAACCATAGTACTAGATCAATAACGAGCTATGTAAACGATTTCACGGTGATATGAATATTTGTCCAACGTACTACCGTACGACAGACACGACATACTGCCGGGTTGAATGACCGTCACCATTTTTATACTAAGTTGGATATCGATTGCTCGTAATAACGGCCGGTACCGCGATTTACAACAATAATTAATGAAATTGTCATAAAATCATAAGAAGGGATTGTTTTACTACTTTAAAAAACTGGTATTTCAGATTTAGAGATTATTCGGTAGGTTTACGGTTTTGATTTTTATCTTTTGTGTAATGTTACCCATATACAGGTATTTATATTATATGGGTAAGTGTACCTATAGGTAAGTGCAGTTCACATGGATAGTAAGTAGTTACTACTCTCCGTTTTCGAGTTTGTTTCGACATTCCTCCTCAGGGATCAGTCAGCTGCTTCCGCTCCACCCAGAGCGGGAGGAGTCATTAGATGACAAAAAAAAAAAGGTATCAGTCAGCTAGGAAATGCCGACGCCATCTAGGTTTCAATTATTGACGTTTAAAAGTGTCTTAAAAGATCTACTTACAGAAATAAACATCATTTCATTTCACACCTTTTTCGGAAATAGACTATTTTCTATCTTAAATTCTATTAATCATATTAATGAAACGTTCATTCCAATTTGGCATCAAAGCAGCACAGTCTTTAGATTTAGCATCCCTGTCATCAACATTAATCTTTGTAATAGTAGACTAAGTAATATCTATTTATGCTGAAAATAGTCAAAAAAAGCTTTTAGGTAATTTTGCCTGAAACCCCTGAAATAACACACCTTTTTTTACGTTTTATAAAACGAAACATTTTGAAAAATAAAATACGACTATTCTATTAAAATCCTCCATTCTGCGAATTTGCAGGTTTACCTGTGTACCCATGTATCTATAAACGTAAATAAAACACAAATCGGTCACGAACAAAGTCTGCATAATATAATACATTTAGCCGTAGCGTACCAAGTATTACGTTTTCGTAGCGGTAAAGAAATTGCGCATACAAATTCGCGTGCAAATCGACAAAGACCTTTTTGAATATGGGAAAATTTTCAATAAAAGTACCGTTTGTCAATGTGAATTATTATGTATTCAATTATTTAAAAGTTATTTAGTTAGTTACAGAACATCTTGATTCTAAGATCTGACTGAAATATCGTTTAACAACGACCTAAGTTAATTAGCTTGCCGTTGTACGTAGGCAGTCCTTATAAAATTATTTTTGTAATGTATGCATGCAATAAAGAGTAAGAATAAGTTTTAGTAACTCTTACAAAGGCCTGGAACCACTTTGGTAAAGAAATACGATATGTTTTCCATTGAACTATTAAGAAAACTGCGTTTTCATTTCCCATAAAATCATTTCTCTTTTATCAAAACACGGATTTGAAAAATCAAATATGAATCCTGCAAAAATCTAACTTCAATTTTATTGTAACCGAGCGTTTACGGCAAAGTTTTGGTACTCGTATTATCAGAATCGCTTTGTGGTAGTTTCGCCCGAAGCCATCGCCAGTCGCCTAGTTCCTACGGAAATGGGACGGTAGACGTAATCTCGCGCTTTTTAAGAACCACCAGCGTCTTTTTCCTTTTTAAATTGCTCGGCTCAACACTCCAGGCTCAACTACGACTCAAACGTACCTACTTACAATCTGATCTTTGAGTCAAAGCGCACGTTTGAATTCTATTTGAAATATTTATTTGATGTTGGTAAATGTACAGACGGCCTTTGAAAAGCTTGACCAGCCAGCAAAAAATCAGCCCATTGTATAGCAAAATTCCCACTACGAGTATAATTTTGCTATACAAAGGGCTAATTTTTTCAACGCCAGATATCTTTATCCGAGGAATAATATTGAATTTTGACAGTTTTAGTCAAAAGTTCAAACTTATTTCGTGGATCGGATAAAATATTTCAGATGTTAGAAAATGATACAAATGGCGGCGAGAGTGGATTAGGTCTTTCTAAAGGTGCACTTAAATTAATTTGTTTGTATCACGAGTCAGCTCTTCGCTACAGTTTCTAGCTTTTGAATAGGATTAAACATTCATAACTCTATTCAGGTGGAAGAGATTCACCGGAGTAGTTAGTAACCTAACAGAGGAAGTTGAAGTGTCCAAAATTGCTCTCAGTCTAAGTTGCATGCATAATTGGAGCATTAATATTGAAGGAGAAATGGAACAAGTTGGTATACCAAGATTTAGCGCAAATTATAGACGGGAGTTTGAGGATTACCTCCCGACTTCTGTATCTTCTCTTGGAAGTTCTGGAGACTAACGGTATAAGAAGATAAATAGTGGCATTCACAATCTGCTGTGATCTCAAATTCAATTCTTAAACATGTGATGTGAGTAGACCTATTCTTATGGTCGTTCTTTACGGGAGTTCTGTTTTCTATTTTCATAAGTTTTTAATATTATACTATTGTTTTTGGTTCTATGATTGTGTTTAGTTTAATTTGTGCTCTTCCTGTGCGCGGCCCACATCATACTTTTCTTTCATTCTTTGAGAGCAGTGGTGGCTCAGTGGTAACGACCCAGCCTTACGAGTTGTAGATCGTGGGTTCGAACCCAAACAGGCGCTTTACTTTGTGTAATCTATTTCATCAGTTCATCACCACTGCTCTCAAAAACGGTGAAGGAAAACATCGTGAGGAAATGTCCTAGAAAATTCGATGACATGTGACATCAACCAACCCGTACGTTGCCCGCGTGGTAGTACAGTCCACTCCCTCTCACCCAGAGGAGGCCTGTGTCCCAGCAGTGGGAACATTATAGGCCGATCATGTTTCATTCTTTATTATCAGGTCCAACCTAGGCCTAAATTCAGATAGAAAAAAGCAGCTTTTAATTCTAATCCATCTGTTTTAACTAAAAAAATTGTGTACCGACACGTACAAGTTCGCAATTGTAATTTCCACAGCGTATTTTTCAATTTCCCATGAGTAACAAAAGGGATATAATTCTTAATCCTCCATTAAGTCACCCTTCCATGTAAAGGGTTTCACGTGGTGTGAGGACGTACTCGAGTCGTCGCTGTAATTATAGATTTATTCCGGACAGTACATAGATCTACATATATAGTACCTACTCGGTAATATGGCAGATCGAGTTTTAGGAAAGTTCGATTTTGTAGTGTCGTCTTTAATATTCTTTCTCTCTATATTGACATAATCTATTTATAATAATATCTTACTAATGAGTTGTATTGCAGTATGGAAAATAATGTAATGTTTAATGTTCCTTTGTTTTGTAATTTTATATAGAGTTTGTTGCGCCACCACTAGGATTAATAATAGTCCTCCAGACCGTATTTAGGCCATGGCGACCAATCTCAACGGAGACTAGCCTTCGGCGCGGGAGATATTATAGTGCACAAGTATTTGCGCAGACCTAGGTGCACTCTCTCTTCCCTCACTCTCATAGTCTGATAGGACGGCACGCAATCCGACACGACCTGAGAGAGATTAGGCGTAGGACGACCTGGGAATCGAACCCGTATCCCCACGCTCAGCAGGAAGCACAAGTAACTTAGTAAGTGCTTCTTGCTGAGCGCAAAGGGCGGGCGTTTTGGGGGACTGACTTATGTAATTTTGATTTCCAAAAAGTGCTGTTTCACAGCCTAGTTAAAATAAATGACATTTAGTTTTGATTCTAACCTGCATGTCAGTCTCTTTCTAAAGCTCGATATGCAATATTTAAGGCCATACTGTACAGTCAATGAGTGATAATGTTAAGCAATTTTTCAGACAAATTCCATACCCGCGAGCGCATGCATCTTTTTCATTCAAAATGTTGGTAATAACGTAGTTTATTCCTTAACTAGATACGGAAGGCGGAGGATAGGGTGTTGTGGTGCGGCCTGGGAGAGGCCTATTTACCCTGAGGTGGACTGTAATAGGCTGAGTTGACCTACAATGTAGGTGTAATCACAACCAACCTATGAAATGAAACCTATACCTAATAATCTAGACTAGGTCCCACGAGCACGACAATTGATGGTAAAGTAATTAAGGTCGGTCTAATCATTCTTGCTCATATTGAATTAAAAAGTACGCAGTAACGTCCGACCATACTCCAGTAACGACGTATAATTAAATATTTATACACACCCTACGTCAATTAACCATATAATAGCCATTTCATACAACTGTCAACGAATGACGAGTTACGGGTACTTTAAGCTAGTAGGGACTTAAAAAATAATTAATAATTATTATAATTTACCTCACTTTACCTCCTATATAATTTTTATTTCAACGCTGCAATATTACTCTCCAGTGTGTGGGTCCCTAAGTACCTACTTAGCATAATCAGACTATAATGTTGCCACTGCTGGGACACAGGCCTCGTCTCTGTGAGGGGGAATGGGCCGTAATCCACCACGCGGGTCCAGTGCGGGTTGATAGATATCGCATGTTTTCGATTTGTTTGTTTCAAGGACATGCCGGTTTCTTCACTATATTTTCCTTCACCGTTTTGAGAGCAGTGGTGATGAAATAATTTTCACAAAGTAAAGCGCCTGTCTGGGTTCGAACCTACAACTCGTAAGTCGCGACCCTTACCACTGGCCCACCACTGCTCTTACCTACCTACCTAGGCACTAGGTACCTACTTAATAAGTATAAAAGGCAGAAATTTACTTTTCTTTGTTTGATGTAGTTGGGTAAGTCGAGGTCAAATGAATGGTTTACCCCATTAAGGCAATTTAGACAAGACTTCGGAACCTAATACAATATTCATGGTCAAACCTTTTCAGTAATTTATGACCTTAGTGTAGGTGATTGTCTTCAATTATATTTACGTTTAAGTCAATAATAATGTACAGTCGCCAGCACATCAAGCTACTACAATCTGTCAAATTTCTTTAATAGATTTTCAACTTTATCGCTAAAGTATAAGGTTCATTGGGAAAATTTTACAGTTTCGGGTAGCTTGATGTGCTGGCGTCTGTACAATTCATTCAAATGTAGCTAGCCTCGTTGGTGTAGTGGTCGCAAGCATGAGGCCCTGAGTTTGATACCCAGGTCGGGCAAACTGTTACTGGGTTTTTCCATTAAGAAAGTCTCAGCAGCAGATCGGAATCTGAACTTTTGTCCGGCTGATGGCAATAGACATGATGTAATAGAGGGCGCTCTATTACATGGAACAAAATGAAGGCGATGGAAATGGACTGCATGTATTAGTGGTTGGTGGAATAAAATAAAACTAAAGCTCAGTGTGATATAAGAATTTTAGTGGAAAAAAAAAATATATAAATAAAAATCAATATTTGTATGTTTGTCCTCAGTGCATTCCGAATCCATTGGTCAGATATTGTGATGAAACTTTGGTAGGGTGTTCTGGGGACGCCCCTGAAGGTTCCTAATTATTAAAAAAAATGGGAAAAACAACAAAAAAACATCTGAGGCGGTACGAAGTTTGCCGGGTTAGCTAGTATAACATAAAATTGGAAACACAAAACCAAACCTTTTTCTAACATACTCGTAACTGGCTAAATGTGGGTGCACTATACACACTTCTGCTTAACCCCTCGAGAATTACTTCTTAACAATAGACAACAAACAGGCAGGTTATTTTTGAATTACACAAACAATATCACTGTTATGTTGTGTTAAGTGTGTAATTCAAAAATTTCAAAAACCAATCTCACAACATTAAACAACACTGAGACCAACTCTTTCACGTAATAAAAATATCGTTCACAACAAATGAAATGCTATGAATATGTAAATATCGGTTTCCAGCTACGAACTTTACGTTAACATGAAAGGAATATTGTTGATACAGTGAAAATTCATCTTTTATTTTATTTACCTTAAAATATGGCTTTTTTATTGACCTATCGAAATTTATCCACTGGTGTTTATCGCTGAAACTTAGCTGTTTTACCTTTAGTAGGAATATTTTAGGGATCTATTAAAAGACCGCGAAGGTATTTAAAACATTAAATAGTTCCTTCACCTTTTCCTAAGCACCTAATTAATTAAAGCATAAAACTTCGATTAGAAATCACTGACCTCAATGCGTGCGCCGAAATTACCTCACGGCTTTAAAAGGAGTGCAAAAGAGGTCAAAACTTGCAAGATTCATGTTTTGGCATGCATAATCATGCTTGAAAATAGGGTTAATTAATGTAGCATATAAAATGTAGATAGATCACAAGCATGGCGCTATCAGGCAGGCACACACGTTGGCACATGCTTAATTGGATGACTCCTGCATAAGTGATACTAGGGGGTAGGTAGTTTAGGCACTAGACGACGCGACGTCGACGTCGCGAAGCCTCTCTGAAACTACCGCTCTCATGTAATTATGCGGAAAGCTTTACTACTTTACAATTCACTATGAAAGAAAACTTGAGAACTCCAACTATTGTACAGGGTGGCAGGGACAGCGATGTGAAAACTGTAACCATGAATTAACACATGATTCTAGAAATTTTAAGAAAAAATAAGATATTTCATAGAATAGAATAGATTCTGTTTTCTTACCACAAATTACAGCTTAAAGTTAAATTAGTCTACAAATACAATTTTGTACTTAATTTGTGAAAGACTGGTGCCTAAACTAAGTTTTTACGAAACAGATTTTTACGACAGGTTTTTACGAGTCAGGTCACCAGGCACCCTTAACAATTTATATATTTCAAGTATTGTACTGAAGACGTTTGTTTGAAATCACAGTAGTATTAATTTATTCATTATTATGTAATTTGTTAAAAATTATTTAATATAATAAACCAACGAAAATTTTCAACGTAGGGGCATTCAGAATTATGTACTGAATCCATGGTAACAGGTTGCGCATCGATGTCCCTGCAACACTATACATAATGTTATTTTATCAAAGAATATTCAAAGAAAAATGCTCGTTTTTCAGAAACCCTTGAACCCCATTTTCATTTAGCAAAAAATAAAGCGCTTACCCAGCTCCAAATCCCTAGACACCGCTATAAATATGAAGCTAATATCTTTATAGAAACATTATGTCAGCTTGGAACCACAGGAGCCTTACTGAAAACTGCTTTATTTTTCGTAAATGTAATAAGTTTTCGTATAACAATGTGGACATGAAAATAAACACGCAATTTAGTTTCAGAACTTACACGAATGTTGTTGGTGTAATTTTTCACACAAACACGACACAGTTGAGTTCATGCAACTGAGGTAATTAAAAAGCAGCTAGCTGTGTAACAAAGTTATTCCTTTGAAATATTAATTAAAGTTACTCATACGTTAACCCAGAATAGAACCTAAAAATCCGATGTGGATCAACATTATTTCATCATTTGTTATTTGTCAGCGAAGGAACAAGACAAGAAAAAAGTCAAGCCATTAAATATTTACCTTTAATGAAAAAACGAGTCGACTGTAAAAATTAATCGACAAAATGAAAAATTCGTAGGCACCTTTACAAAGCCCAATTTCTGGCGAAGTAGAGTTAAACCGTTTTAGCACAAATAATCCCGTAATTTGTTGAGCAACTGCCGAAAGTTTTAAATTTCGTCAAACCCCTCTGAAACGGAAAATGGATATTAATTTATTAGTAGTAAGCCAGTTGCGCGTACCGAAATGTGTTACTAACTGAATCAATTATTGAAATGTTCAATGACATCATCGCTCCATTTTAATAAACTTTGGGATCTTCAATATGCCAATTCCATTACGAATGTTCAGCTAAACGTTACTAATGTGCAATTTTAATGTCGAGCCTTTTTTGTACCCTGCCGAAATTCATTCATATGGCACAAATAATAATTGAGGGAGGTGTGAGATTATAAACGTTATCATTTTTATAATAATTCTTTATATTTTGCTTACGTACCCGTAATAATTTTTTTTTTATAAATTTGTGTACTTAGACATTGTGACTTATAACATTGCCTTAGATACGTCTGTGAAGGTATTATAATTGTAATTTAAATAAATAAATAACACAAATCGGGAAATTTCAAATGTGACCAAATTGTAGAGATGATTTGTCTTCAATACAATAAAATTCTGCTCCAATTTGATGCAGCAGTTCAAGAAAAATAGAAAGTTAACTCAATTTGAACAACGGACTACATTTTCAAATGAAAAAAAAAAAACTTTAAATTGAATCCGAATACAATTCCAAGCGAATGCATGAAACACTGCGAGTAGTGCAGAAGTAGTGTGGGGGTCGACTTAATTCCATTAAAAGCGATTGCAATAACATGTCATGTCTGTATGTCACAGTTAACAAGTTAGATATTTGAATTTATTTAAATTGTAGGTAAGTCCCTACTGAATAAGCCGATTATGAAAACTACTATAGTGAAAATATAAATACCAGCCAGGCTTGTTCTCTGAATTTTACATTTCGGGGAATATTCAAGAATTTATCTAAGAATACTGAAATCGTATTAAGGTGCAAGTTAATAATATTGCTTTAGTATTATAATATGGAGCATTTTTAAAGGTAGCTAAATACAATTTTTGATATTTGCTAAATACCCGTGATTTTTCTATCCTCATCGTCTTAGATTAATTAATAATAATTAATTGACTAGGATATTGCCAGAGGCGTCCTTCTGTCTAAAAATAACTACCAATTCTGATGACCAATTAATTCGTTAATTTTACTTCCTTTGACGGTTCAATATAAATTCAACCAGTTATACCATGGGGTATCGTGTTACCCAGTAACTGGGTTGTAGAGGTCAGACAGGCAGTCGCTCCATGTAAAATACTGGTATTCAGCTGCATCCGGTTAGACAGAAAGCTGACTCCAACATAGTTGAGTAAACGCAACGCTAGATGTTGATACTGATCATGTTCTCTTTGAGGATTCAATGAAAATTGTAACAGCCACTGGAAGGCTCATATTAGGTAAGTACCGGACTTTTTAAGTAAAATTATTATGGTAGATGGAGTGTGCAAACAAGCTGTAATAATTAAACAACAACAGTTTAAACATGCAAACGCAACGTTTCGTTTGCAGCTGACAACGTATTGCATGGCGATGGGTTTGGGATGCGGACTAAATAGTAGATTAACTGATTGACCAAATAATGCGTGTCATTGGATAAACAAATCATAAATGTGGATCTTCAAATATTTACACAATTTAAAATAATAATAATAGCATGTACACACGGCTACACATCAAGCTATACTATATTTATATATATATTTCCAGTTTGAGTTGACCTCGCATTGTATAGTTTTTTCATACAATCAGAAGTCAGCTTATACTGGTTATGTATAGCTTGATGTGTAGCCGTGTGTACCTACAAAGATATAAAAAAGGAAAGAATATTTTTTTTTTTCGTTAGCCTATAGTGTCCCACTGCTGGGCAAAGGCCTCCCCCAAATCCTTCCAGGAACTCTTTTCCCGCGCCACCTCGAACCAGGACTCATAGGGCTTCAAAAATTCTTCCGCATCGTTGTCAACAGGAAAAGTGCCCAAAGTGCTGGCAGCATTGCCATGTTGTATATATAATATATCGAACTTTAATTGAATTGATAATACATAAGTACCTATGTCCCATCCGTACGTGCCGTGCAACGGAATTTGTGCATAAATACATATCCGTTATATGCAGTAGGTACAATTTCAAATATAAAGTAAAGAAAAACCCCATTAAACGAGTAAAACAAATTTGTCAATTTGCGGCAATATTTTTACGCCAAAGAACCATCAATCAAGTATGAAAATCGTATCGTCGAATAAACGAGGCGCGCTTCCAATTTCCAATAATGATCGAATTTTAATTGGTAAAAAAATCTTACACCGGTAACTAGGGACAAATGTGTAGGGTACTTGAAGAAAACATTGATCTTAGAATTTTAATTATTCATTCCACTACTTATGAAAAACTAGGAGCCATTTCTTCTTCGGTTGTTCATTTAAATATCTAGATTTAAATGATTCTGTTGTTAACTTTTTTGTATGCGCTGCTTGCCAGATAATAATCATAATAATAATAATCAGCCTATAATTCCCCGATCGCTGGAACACAGGCCTCCTCTTACTGTAAGAGGGAGTGGGCCATAATCCACCGCGCGGGCCCAATGCGGGTTGGTAGATGTCACACGTCTTCGAATTTTTGGTGCTAGAACATGAACGGTCTCCTCACGATGTTTTCCTTCAGTTTTTGAGACCAGTGGTGATGAAATAATTTACTCTAAGTAAAGTGCCTACTTAGGTTTGAACACACGACCTACAACTCGTAAGTCGCAGCCATTACCACTGGACCACCACTGCTTGCCAGATACCTAGTTATTATTGTATCTACAGTAAAATCGTTAATTGTGGAGTTTATCTGAATCGATAATTTTATCAGTTTTGTAACGTCGTTTAAATTAGTTTTATTTGATCATACTGCCGTACATTTATCATATCATATTACTCACAAAGTAGGTACCTAAAACTAGTAGTGGTAAGTTCAAAAAGCGATACAAAGTTAATGTTGACAGAGGGCTCACCGCGGTAGAGTAAGCTTCGCTCGCTCCGCTCTTCGCTCTGTCAGTTGTGGCGAAACTCCATTAAGATACCGAACTCAAATACATTCAGCTCGTTAAATGTTTCATCTCATATGTTACAAGCCAAATTCAATACTGAAACAAAATGTATCGTGAAAAGTGACATTGACAGGTCGAACGTCCGCCATGTTTAACATTCGCGCGGGAATAGATAACTTATCTTCAACATTGCTTCCTGTTGAAACGTACACATAAATATTGCTTCCTATAATATTTATTTGAAAACGTGACAAAAGTATGATTTATTTATTAACCTTTTAAAATACTCTCGATATTGATACGATACGTGATTGTGTGAGTTCTGGTCCTAAACAAATACTCTACACACGAATGTTCAATCCATTTAGGTACGAGTACCTATTTGTGTGGACAGATCTGTTAACTGATTGTGTTATACGAGTAACACAACATTATCCGCTTTTAGAACACTAATATCACTTATGAGTATTCAATAACACCTCGTACCTACTTCCATAAAAAAACTGTATTTTCTGTCTTTCTTTTTTTCTTTCCATATTATATTCTTTGTTCTCAATTGTTCTCAAAGAATAGAACCCAAGAGCCCGATTTTTCAAAGCTTTTGTCATATGAATGCTTTTTTACACATTTTCTTTCCATACATGGCAGGTAAACTTACCTTTAGAAACTGAAAGAGAACCACTTTGTAATCATAATACTAAAGTATAAAAAAGCTTTTAAAACCACCACGCACACAAACATTTCAGGTAGGTATAAAACTATATTTGGCAAATTAACACAAGTGAAAATCGCATTATTGCAAATAGCACTTACCAGTACGCAAAATACGCGCATTGACGTGGAGTTGCGGACACCAGCCCGTATTACCTATTACCTAAATAGCACTTACGGATACACAAACACATGACAATTATCGGCATGTCCGACATCAAATCTTGGGTCCACTTAAGGGTTTGAAAGTTCCATTTCGTCGGCAGTTACCATGTAGGACTTAGTTTAGTTCCTCGGGGTATATTCTCGACATGCCCTTTTAGCAGTAGACGTCGGTGATTAGTTTCAGGGGCCCTTAACCGACGTGTCGTTCTGTGTACCTTGTACCTGTCAAACATTGATAGATGACTTCCATACTAGTTGGAAATTGAGTTGTGTGATCCCTGCTAATAGCTTGCTAATGATAGAGCTGTATAGTTAACAGGTACTAGTTTACCGAACAAATGTTTGTTAAATACAAGAAAAAACAAACTTTAAACAACTTGGAAAGCTGAGATGCAGTAAAGTTTAATCAGATTGACACTAATTTGTTGCAAACCGTTTCCAAGTGGAAGAACTTTCAGTTTGATTTAAATATCCGATGTTCTAAAAGAAATTAAGACTATTTTCTTGGGGTGAATAATAAAAAAACCTCTTATAGCTACTGAACAAATCCTTTAACGTGATGAATATTCATTGGCGCAAAGTGGGGGAGCTCTGGAATATAACAACACAGATTTTTCAATTTTTTTTTATCGAACTTTGAAAATTAAGTTGTATTTAGGTCAGGCATACAGTCGAGAGTGGAAAACTGGACCTCCGTCTAAGTGACGGACAATTGAGAAGACAAATGGACATTAAAGTGTTCCTAGGAAAGATAAAATGGGTTACGAAACTACTACTGCTATCGTTAAGCGTAAACTTTATGGCATGTAGTGAAACACTAGAGTAAATTGGAATTTAATATTTACAGTTGTTTGTAAAGCCTTTGTCGAAAAGTGGATAATAACATCTATGAATGCTTAATGGAATATAAGATTAGGTGTTAATATTTTATTGGTTACTGGTCAACTACCTCGTTGGTCTTGTGGTCGCAAATGCTACTGCAGAGCATGAGGTCCTACGCTCGATTCCCAGGTCGTTCAAAGTGTTATTGGAGTTTTCCATTGGGATTTTTTCAGTAGCTGCCCGAAATCTGCATTTGTGCCCTATTAGTGGGTCTTACACATTACTGGCGAAATATGGGTGTACTATAGGTACACCACTGCCTAACCCCCGGGGAATACAGCCGTGATGATATGTTATGGTCGACTACTCTTAGTGACCAACTCAGTGGTTGGTAATCAATACCAGCGGGGTAATTGCATATCACACTATAAGTAGCAATGGGTTTCATTTTGACGGTTCAACAACATTCATTGCGTTATTTACGTTATTGAGCAGACACATTTTTCGAACATATGAAGCAATGGATTAGCAATATCTTTCAAAATGATTCAAATTGAGATTGATAGTGTGTTACGCAATTAGGGTGCTGTTTAGTTTATGTTTCACAGACTAAACCAAAGATTATAATTTCAGGAGCCACATTGTATGCGACACCATAAATCACCGACTTCTCTTTAATTAAATCGGGAAATCAGAAGGGAAATCCAGTTATGTAGGCAAGTGTACTCAAAGAAGAATTTGCAATTCGTGTGAACATATTAGCAGTTGTTTTCTTTTCTCTGTAAGAACGCGAGGCGACAAGAGACTTAACGGTTGTTCGTGTCAACAAGCAGTGTTGTTCGTAGGAAAATAAAGTTGCTGAGGGGAATGTGTGCACAGTGAAGTACGAAGAAGCTTGAACAATCAAAGTTGTATGTAAGATATTTTTAGCAAAGTTCAAGTGATTTTAAAACACGTCCATTGTCCGTTAAAGAATTAAAGCAAGTTTGTTATAAGTACCGTATATAATTTTTAAGGTACGGAACCCTTAAAATAATATAACTAATACATAACATACATAATCAGCCTCTAACGTCACTGCTGGGACACAGGCCTCCACTCGATGAGAGGGAGTGGGACGTAATCCACCACGCGGGCCCAGTGCGAGTTGGTAGATGCCAATGTAGTCGGGCCCGTTACCACTGGGCCACCACTGCTCAAGAATTAAAAAAAACTAGTGAACTCTGAATAAAACTAATGTTCTACGTAAAATCTATGGTGTGTCAGTCTAAGCCCTCTACAATCATTTGTCAACACATTTCGTTTCTAAAAGAGGATAAATTAGGATTATAGTTGGCCAAGCAGAAAATGGGTTTTTGAATTTCGGAATCCACTTAAGCCGTATTTAAAACCAAATTTTCTTATTGTTGTTCATTCCATTTTTATGATTGTTTTACTGAATTTTCTTTCTACTTACCGCCTTCTGTGAACTGGTTATGTAAATGGCATTGCCTAAGTTATTTAACATCAAATAAAACCACAACAGTCCTCCAACAAATCTTGATTGGCCTAAAAATGTAGAGGACTTCTGAAGCAATTTGTCAAATCAACAAACATTTACATTCCAATTTATCAATAGACATGAAAGGCTGACTAAGGAATAACACAATGCCTAGCCTTGAAGAAACGGCCTTTGAAGACCTCGAAGCAACAAAAGATAATTAAAACTAATCTTTGAGCGATGTCCCGTTTTTTCCAATAATTCCAAGTGTTGAGCGGGGTTCACAATATCCACTCCAGCACGTCTGTGACTGACTGAGGGCCCTCCATGTCGTGTCGTTATCCGCTGTGTCATGTAAAACAAGCTTTAATAAAATTATCCAAAGCAAAATAAAAGGCGAAGTTAGGTCAACTGCACAGTGGAACTTTTCGACGGAGTAGTGTTACTTTTTCCCTGATTTATCTTTGCAAATGTAATGTTTTGCATTTTAAGTTCCAGTAAACATTACGAGTCCAAAACAACGTTAGCTATTTGTGTTTGGTTTACAAGAAAAATTTAATTTTTATTTTGTAAAAATATTTTAGATGGTGATGCAATATTTTAATTATATCTGATCTTTAGATTGGGATAATTTTTGATATAACTGTTCGTAATAGATAAAATGGTATGACGATTAAAACTTATCGACGACGATTTAAATTATTTCATGCATAGCCTATACTTAATATTCCCACGCGGGCCCAGTGTGAGTTGGTGGATGTCACATGTCTTCGAATTTATGATTCTAGGATATTCTGGTTTCCTCACGATGTTTTTCTTCACCGTTTTGAAAGCAATGACAATGAAATTAAGTACCTACACAAAATAAAGTGCCTGTCTGGGTTCGAACTCACGACCTACAACTGTAAGTCGGGACCGATACCACTCGGCCACCACTGCTCCTTATTATATTTATTTTTTATTATTAAGTATTCATGTTTTAATTAAAATTACCCGCAACATACAACATATTTTACATAACCTAAAGCCCAAATCAAATTATTAAATTAAATAAAACTGAATGATGCCCATATAAAATTAAATTCAATAACCCTTCAATATGCGTTGAAACAAAAGCCTTTAATCTCCGCCGCTCCCAGTGGCGGGCTTTTACCTAGGCTCGACCTAATTTGGCGGATTTGAAATTTAAATTAAAACTATGTAATTGCCGAGCTCGTTGTCCACTATGCTGAGCAGAAAACGTTTCAAAGTAATAGGTATGTTTTATTGTATATACTTAGCCATTTTGAGAATTGGATATAAGTACTTAGTCGTTTTTATCTTAAGCTGCTTTAGATACTATGATAACTATAATTGGAAGTTGCAACATTTTAATTAATATTTACACATTGTAACATTCTACTACTGTCATTTTAACAGATCATCTCTCAGTTGTATTGTGACACTCCCCGAATAAAGATGTCTACAGACTGTGTACAGATTCGCATTCAAGGTAACAAGTGTGTGTTATTTATCGCTCTTCCCATCCCTCATCTCCTGGAAATCAAACCAACCTACAGCCCATTACAAAAAAAGGGAGTTCGAGTGGGTTTGCTGAGTAGTGGCACACACCAGCCTAGAACACCGCCGACATCTCGAACAACTATACAAATCAATAAAATTTAAGTGTCTGTTTGTAATGTCAAAATAAAAGTTTGTTACTAAATGCATATGAAAGTATACATTATACGGTATTTATAAAAAAAAATTGTCTGTCTCTCTGTTTGTTCCGGCTAATCTCCGAAATGGCTAGACCGAGTTTGACGGGAATTGCAGATAGCTGATGTTATAAGGATTAACTTAGGCTACTTTTATTTTAGAAAAAGAATTAGGGTTCCGCGCAAAGTAATGAAAACCTATGAAATCCAATGTTTTCTAAAATGCACGCAAACGAGGCCACGGGCACAGCTAGTCAATGAACAAATAAGCATGCGTTGAACAAAATGAATTTATTATAATAATATCAACGTTTTAGTGCAAAAATTATTATCTTAAAATTTGCTCCAAAGTTATTTTTGCCCGCAATATTGACATACATGTTCAGATAAAGGGCATTACCCAATGATAAAAAAATTGTAATGTCAAGTATGTGCCCTAAATCCTGCATATAAAAAGCCTGTGACCCGGTTCCCCGCGGCAATGGCTGCTATCTCCCCACTTAGCGAACGTCAACTCAGACAACGTCAAGAGAGAAGTCACTGCACTTATAATAGGGCTATCGAATTTTGATAAAATTGTGTTACTGGCTTTATTTTGAATGTTTGAACATGGAAGCTTCGCAGGGGTAGTTAACTTTGTTATGTTATTCTCGAGTCTAGAAAAGTATACAGTGTTTTGTTTTTCTTACAGCTTCTAGTTTTAGGACAGTATGAGATATTCTTAATTTAAATAAATATTTAGGTTAGTTACCTAAATATTTAAATAAGTTTTTCTGTGCCGCTTTCGGTCTACCATTAAATCTATCTATACTAATAATAAAGCTGAAATGTTTGTTTGAAGGCGCTAATCTCTGGCACTATCAGTCGGATTTGAAAAAATCTTGTTTGCATTTGTTAGCCCAATCCTTGAGGAAGACTTGAGGCTATTTAGGCTATTTAACATCACGTTACGAACCTAAGGAGTCGAGCAAATGAAAAAAGTCAGTAAGAAAGCTAAGCGAAAACGAAGTCATAATGCTGGCGGGCTATGCGATACGACGCGGTGAGTCGGGGGAACAAGAAATTTCACTCGGACGAAGTCGCGAGCAGATGCTAGTTTCTAATGGTTTATATCACCAAAAGCAATTAGTCCCTTGTCATGAAGAACTGATAGTCCTGATAGATATCACTTGTTTGTGCTGGTTTGATGGAAATTTAAGCTTACTGTGTATATGACCTGAATTGATTCCCATTTGTTGTATTTTCTAAAACGTATTCACGTTTATTATATCAAATGCAAAAGTGATGCGCGAATTGATAATCGTTTAAACAACTGCCTAGCCTTTTCATTTGCTTCCTGTCTAACCGGATTCAGCTAAGTAACTGTATTTTACATAGAGCGACTGATTATCTGACCTCCACAACCCAGTTACTGGATAATACGATACCCCTTGGTAAGGCTGGTTTTCAGACTTTCAGGCATCTAACGACCCATAACGACTGTCAAAGATCCACGAAAGGATAGTCGTTTGGATAATAAAAATAATCGTACCTTATATCCACAAAACGTCAAAATCGTGATTTGGCAAGACTTTCACGAACAAAATGTTTCCTTTTATTTTTGGCTCATTTATCTGTTCTTGACAAGTTAGGCTCATTAGCCTTCAACGTAATAATTGTCAAGATATTTAAATACTGACAAACGGGTTTTCTCTTGTGCCTCATAAAATTAAACCCATTTGATAGGCCAATTTGTAATTTCACTAATAACTTACAAAACCAGTTTATCATCGGGTAAATTTTACTAAAATCGTTTGTAAGCCGGAAAGCGCAAAAGGGTTCAATAAAACAAACACGTTATATACGAGTAAAACAATCATAGACTATAGACGTGCGGTGGGATTATTAAAGTGGAAGCTTTTAACCCTATTGATGTTTCATTTGCAGGGGTTGGGATGGCGGGAAAATGTTTCATACACACACGCACGATACTGAAATAATTACCTACAATAGTTGTATACCCAGGTAAAAGGATATTGAATTAAAACAAATCGAGTTTTACATTTTCAGAATATTGAATGATTTTATTTCTGTAACTACTTACAGAAATAAAAACCTACGTTTTTACTAAGCTATTACACGTCAATCATATTTTTTTTTTAACTAGATGAGGTCTTCGTTTCCTATCTGACTACTCTGAGAAGAAAGGCCGAAACAAACCCAGAGGTCACAGACTCTTTTAAAGTCCAGATATAATCTTGGTCAGATCATGTGAAGACCATACAGATTGGTGTCTGAAATGGTCTTTTGAGGAAAGAATCACACAGATTGAGTGGACCTGTCAAGTCAGTGCACACATTAGTCAGTAATCTTGGAGCATAACTCAGAACTTAAGGAGCTCAACGATTCAACGAACAATACCAAAGAAAGGAAATTTGGGTAAGCCGCATAAATTACTCAAACTGCCAGATCATGAATCGAAATCCATTAAATACCTGGTAAATTTTGAGAGGGGCTCGTGGCTAAGAATTAATAGCCGTACGGGTCGATCGATCGATCAGGTTAAGTTACGCTTTCCGCGGTAGTTCTTCGTATGGGTGACCATCTTTACATACCGAAACTCCTCCGTGCCTCGGAAAGCACACTAAGTTGTTGGTCCCAGCTGTCACTAGGAGATCTTTGATATTTTTTACAATCGTCAGAAGCCCGAAAGTCTGACAACCAGTTTTACCAAGGAGTATCGTATTACCCAGATACTGGATTGTGGAGGTCAGATAGGCAGTCGCTCCATGTAAAACACTGGTATTCACCTGCATCCGGTTAGACTGAAAGCCGACCCCAACATAGTTGGGAAAAGGCTAGGCAGATTGATTGAAATTCTTGGTAAATTTGTTTGAAATTCCGTCGGAAAATAATAAAATCTGTAAACTTTATTGCTTTTATTGAACAGAATCGAGTTTCCAATTAGTTTGCTCTTTATACATTTCCGCGTTTTTTCGCTGTCGTGGCAAATGACGTCACAATTTACTACACAATTGGAACGGATGCATGCACTTTCATACGGACAATTTTATTACTTCTGCCAGCTACTCGTAAAGTGGTTCAGAGTTACTGTGACAGTGAAATTATTGTTTATTAGAATAATAAAATTCATTTTAAAAAAAATTGTGGGGTCGGGGGACCCCCAGCAGGAACGAAGTTTAAAATGAACATTTTCGCAGCCACCGAGGATTTTCATTTTGACCTCTATTGGATGTCTCTCACTCTCTCCGTCTCATTTGTCTTGAGAGAAAGTCGCATGAAATAACGCTTTTTCGTTACGTGTACGATTTCTTCCTCCCGCGAGTTGCGTTACTCCTACCCCAAGTCGCGTTAAAGAACTTCGTTCCAAAAACACGAATGCGGCATCAAACACGACAGATAAACAAAAACACGATGCTGGCGACTTATCTTTACGCAATACAAAATACAAAACAAATGAAAGCACTTAACTGAATAATCATCAAGTTCGAAATAGATCACAACAATAAATTACTTGTCGATATTACACAATAGGATTACAACAATGAGCTAGTTTCGTAAGCCGCCGATATGCCAGCCAACTGAATTCCGTTATATAGCACACACGACGACTCCAAGAAGATCGATGACATGTTTGGTATATGGATGGGTAACACAGCACGTATGGTACGATGAGCTATGGGAAGGAAATTACTTTGTCACCCAATGATAGATCACTTGATCACCATATAGTCAAGAGACACGGACGCAATTCTAATGGTGTGGTAATTTTGCACGCCAATCCTGTTGTGCTATTCATAAGATCATTTCTAAACTCAAAAGGTGTCGAGGTGTGAATCCCCGATGATAAATGATGTCAATTTAAAAATCAAGTGAGTTTGTTTTCGATCCGTGCGAAGTTCCAGTCGTACTTATCTCACTAGCTGCGCCCCGCGGTTTCACCCGCATGAGTCTCGATCCCATGGAAATATCGAGATAAAAAGTATTATATGTCCTAATACAGGTCATGGTCTGTCCATGTGTCAAATTTCATCCAAATCCATTCAGCCGTTTTAGCGTGAAAGTATAATAAACAAACATTCAAAAAATTTAATCTTTTAATTTTATTACTAGCAGCGCCCCGCGGTGTCACCCGCCTAAATCTCGATCCCGTGGGAAAATCGGAATAGAAAGTATCCTATGTGTAAGCTATATGTGTGCCAAATTTCATTCAAATCCGTTCAGTAGTTTTAGCGTGAAAGAGTAACAAACATCCATCCATCTTCAGAAACATTCGCGTTTATAATTACCGAGATCACATCGGCTTAGGAAGCATCGTACTTAACTACATGGTTAAAAGATTTAGGCTATAGCCCTCTGCATAAGTAATTATGCTGACAACTCTTTGACTGTGCGTTCACTGCAGTTATTTGTGAATTGCGAACTTGATAACAGTTTAAGTAGTTTAAGCATATGTCAAAGGAAGATACGTTGGTCTAGTTTCGCTTTTAGAATGATTAGGTGCACGTCAAAGGCTCATAGAAATTCTGACGGGACAGATAGACGATGTGCAGTAATATCACCCGGAACTGCCTTGTTCACCATTCTACCTATGGTAAAAGCAACTACATACCGAACTATTTCTATTTTTTTTTAACTTCAGCTGCTCTTTTAGTCTTGTGGTCGCAACTAGTCGCAAGCGCGACTGCTGAGCGTGGAGTCCCAGGTCGGGCAAAGTGTAATTTGGTTTTTTCATCAGGAATTTCTTAGTAATAGCTCGGAGTTTGGAAGTAGGCCGCGTGAATACCCCCATGCCTCGGAAAGCACGTTAAGCCGTTGGTCCTGCGCCTGATCTCTCTCCGGTCGTGTCCGGTTGCCTTCCCATCAGACTATGAGAGTGAGCGTAGAGAGCTTGCACATGTGTCTGCGTACATATTTGTGCACTATAACATCTCCCGCACCGAAGGCTACTCTCTGTTGAGATTAGCCGCCATGGCTAAAATACGGTCTGGAGGACTATATATATATTTTAAAAAACTACAAGCCTGATCTCAAATTACTAAGTATGTGTTTCTACAGCATCCTTATCAATCTAAAGTTTTTTACAGCTGAACATGACACATCTTCGATAACGAACGCTCAATATCCCGCTAGGCACATGCATTTGTGACGGAATTTTGCAGACAGGAGGACGCCAGCGTCTTATCTCTTCATATTTTCCCTTATTGAAATACGTAATATCGCCGTTCTAAATTATATCTTTCTTTTCCAGAGCAACATGTCCATCATCACTCTTCCACACATGGGAGACGTTACTACAGGAGGTGGAAGCAGACGTACTAGGGTTCAACAATGCAGCACAGTCGCTAGAGAGACTGGTGGCGACACCACTCATAGAGCGGACCTTCCACATGAAGGTGCAGGCTCGGAAGCTGTTCGCCCATCGTGAGGGATGCGAAGTTATCCTCGGGAAGGCTGACGATCAACTGACCAAGGTATTAAGGATCTTCAGAAGTGTGTTTTTGAAAGTATAGAAGCAAGATGTTGGGATACGTGAACACTTCCTGGCATTTTGGTCCTAAAAAAATTTTACATTCCAATTCTATCTGTAAACAGTGTTATAGTTAGCCTGCATCATCCCAATGCTGGGCAAAGGCCTTTCCCTATGACTTCCAGCTCTTTCGATCCAAGGTTAAAGTGGACCACTGGTTCTTTGTTTTCTCCAGCTCGTCCCGCCAACTTCTACGGGGTCTGCTCTGACCCCAAGTCGGTAAATAGTGACGATAGATATATCTTTAAAGCAGTTGTATAGGTTTTTTATTTACGAATATCAAAGTTCCCCACTTTATAGATAAACAAACAACGTAACAATAAGGTGCAGCCCCTTCGAGCGATTAATAACAATATTTTACGAACTTTCAACAAAGTCACGTTTAGGCCCTTAAACAATTTATGTATTGATATAGGTTATCCAGTAGATAAAATACTGACCTAATTTGATAGAACCCATACTTTGCCGGTAATTGTAAAAGCAAACATGGCAAGTCACGCTAATAATTAATTAATTAAGGAACATAACACCAACGCAACACCTAACAGCCCTGAAGGGGTAGGGGGTGGGCAGACTGAGAACACGGAGTTCCCACGAGCATGAGGCCGTAAAAGCTCCTAACCTGATAATGTATAGTGCTTTTATCGAACTATCGGCTCTTATCGGCCGCATTATGAACATAGGTATTTTGAACCAAACTTTTTTATAAAAACAAAGTTCAACTATGTTGTTTAGACTGAACAGATTGATGTCAGCTTTCATTTCGCTGGAATAAAATCACAATGCAATGTATTCGTAATAAGTATAACGTGAAGGCAATCTGATCATCCGTGATTGTAATGTAATGTTATACGATATACTTACGAAGTCTAGGAAATAAGAATAGAATAGAATACTCAACAAAACCAAGGAAAGAATCAAGAAAAAGGAAGAAAAAAAGGAAAAGGAAGGGAAAAAGAGGAAACAAAACTAAAGTTGATTTGGACACAGTTCGTGAAACACAAAATACAAAATTAACAAAATAATGTTTCAAACAACAATACAGACGAAATAAGAGAGAAGAGCACGGAGGAGATCAAGGGTAAAGAATTATCATAACATAACTATACAATATTCTCACTGATGTGTTGGTGTTAGATTAGATTATATCTACGATCACTCGCTGTCAAACGATGGACTTCCACAGGTACCATCCCAATTAATCTTGAACGTTAAAATGTGCCCAAACATAAACCGGAAAACAAGCAAAAAATATAAAAAGACACATTCGCTTGACAGAACATTGATTTTATCTTAGCCTCTAAAAACTATAGCGTGGAAATTGTAGCGAATCAATCCGGAAATACTAAAAGAAATTGGATTTAAGCATCCGTCCAATCCCGTAGCGAATTGTGAGTGTTCGAATCTATTTGACGCTCCCAAAAGGTCACCGAGATGTGTTAAAACGAGATTACTTGGGAATTCCCCCTTCAATAATTTTGGGGGATTAATTTTTTCCAATTTCTTGGAAAACACGGGTTTCTGTTTTAAAATACGATTCACACAACGATGAAGATTTTAAGTAACTAATCCAATCTAATCGACACCCTTGCGCCATCTCATGTTCCAAGCACGGCTGACTGTGCTGGCTCCGCTTCTGCGGCTGCTGAGACCCTCAAGCGGTGCAAATACTGTAGAGTATATTGGGGTAAGTTCGGCGCTGGGGTAAGACCGTACGAATCAAATTTCCAGATAATTTGGCAATATTTGGCCAAGTTTACCGCAACTACCATAAAAGTCTTACCCCATACTTATAAGGGAGTTGCTGTAAACTTGGCCAAATATTGCCAAATTATCTACCTTATTTGTTTTGAGCCGTTTGGGGTCGATTAGCATTACCAATCAACGTAGCAATGCTGCCAGTCTTCTGGGCACGTTTCCGGATGACAGCGGACGAGTACTTCGACGCTTGTGACAAAAAAACAAAAGGATTTTTTTTTTTTTTTTGTATATTTAGTTAGTTAGTCATCCATGTAATAGGTACACTTGTCTTCTTTCTTGTTTAAAAGTGTAAATGCCTTGACGTGACAATCCTGTAGACTTACAAAGAAAACTCATACTGTAAGTGCCTATAAATAATTCAAGGCTGAAGTTTCCGTGCACAATCTCTAAATAATGGATTTGAATATCTTTGAGTTCGAGACGAGGTGCTATTAATCTTTTATAACTTTCACTCAAACGTTAGTTACATCTCCTCAGAATGTGTTCACTTTACATCCGTTGCAAAGCTCAAACCATATTTACTGTTGAGACCGCTGCACTCAACATCGCCGCGCACTGGCGGCAGTGAACGAGGGGTGCGGGGACAGCGGGTGGTCAGCCGGCCGCCGGCCGAGCGCGGGCCCCCGCGACACACCGCGACAGGAGTCAGCTGTTGCACGCCTTCAAGCACGGCTGCGCTTGCGCGTTTTAAATTCATCTTTTTTTTTATATTACTTCTTATTTACATTTTTTAACCGACCGTTGTAATTTATTTGCATTATAAAATTCATGTTATACAGTCCACTACATTTTCATTTTGCTCCACCACGACCTATCGTCGCGATCATTTACCATGGAATGTTTTTTAGAACAGTACTAATGATGTTGAACCGACAGTCAAACACGTAATCCATATATTATATAATCCATTTGGTATAGAGATAGTTTGCGTCCCGAGAAAAGACAGAGGATACTTTTTATCCCGATATTCCCACCGGATCGAGACTTATGCGGGTGAAATCGCGGGATGCTGCTAGTGGGACATAAAATCAAAGCTAAACTCTTTACATAATTTGATGTCGGTAAACCGCACGCTTCCACCATTTTCTCATTTTATTTTCCCATTCAATAAGTACACAAATAATCTCAGCGCTTTGAACATTTTTCTTTTGACGACTTGGGGTCTACTTCGCTTTATACAGTGTGATTCTTTATAATGTGCACATATCGAAATGAGGGAAACTAAGCTTCATTTTATCGATGGAAAAAATATTTTAAAAAATCTAAAAAAAAAGAAAATGGCTGTACCTGCTAAATATTGTACGTAGCCGAGTGCAAGGCCTTTCTTTAACAGTTGATAGGAAATGTTTTAATTGAGTTATAAACATGGTATTTTTGCTTTTAGAAAGCTGATAGGATAGATAATAATTTAAGGTAATAAAAGAGGGTAGGTAATTGGGGCTTTTATTAGACACTTTACAATAATTGTAAAAATTGATGAAAATATATCTGATTTTTGTTATAAAACACCTTAATTCTCAATTGAGGGCGATTTTTTTTCTTTAGTTGTTATTTAATGAGGACGCTCTGTTATTTCCAATAATTACTGAGTTTGTTTAATCGTGACGGATCATTCAGTTTAATAGTTATATCGATTTGTTTATGCAGGGGTCACATCAGCGAACAAGAATGTTTAAAATGCTGTAAAAATAATATTATATATTTTAGATGTTTTTAAACATTTTTTCCATCGACAAAATGAAGCTTAGTTTCCCTCATTTTAATATGTGCACATTATGAAGAATTACACAACAATTTTAATTTCATTCACATTTTTAAGGCGCGTTATTATCGGTCGATAATATCGAGTGCGTTATTACGATATCTGTTTCCAGTACATTTTGTATTAGGACGACCACGAAGTTACAAATTGCTGCGATAATAACGACCCAATAGAAGTAGGACCCTTGCTTTCCTCCGTCCTGCGATATTCCGATATGAGTTCTTTGAACATTTTGTATTAGGACGCATACGATCTTGCCTACGTTAATAACATAGTAACGTGTACTGCGGGCGTTAGAAATATCGGACGATAAAAACGCAGCTGCAAGGAATCGGGACGCATTATCGCCCCAACGCATCCGATATTATCAACCGATAATAACGCGCCTGTGGGGGAAAGCCTTTGTTCGTTCGCCTTGTTGGCTTATTCAAACAATAGCTGTAGTAATCCTGTTGATTTTGAATTTAAGTTGAATATATCAATTCACTGGCTCACTACCGCACCAAGCGTTATCGTGCAGACCTGCTTCACTGTCTGTTTCCCGCCAGTCCTCGTGAATGACAGTTGACATTAGTGATTGTAACTACCTCCTCTTGTGTGAATGAGACAGTGTTTATATATATATTAAATAATACCTACACTACGATAGCAAAACACTTAATATAATATAAGTTAGCGCTACATTATTCTATAATAATGATGCACTCACCTTGCTCATTTCAATTTAATCAGCCAGCGAAAATCGCTTTTATTATGACCTACATAGGTTCCGAGTTCCGACGGCATTAAACGACAGAAAAAAAAACACGATCGGTTTATCGCATCCCGTAGTCAGGTCATTCATGTGGCGCTATGCAAAAATCGCCATCGAGCAATGAATTTCGATCGCATGTGTTCTTTGTACGCTTCGCCGGGAGCACACTGGAAGCCAATCAGCCGTGCGGTAGGACGACCCGCTATATATAGATATCGTCGAGTATCTATAAAATTGATCGCTGCACTAAATGCAAACAGATATGTGTGTAGATACCTACGCATACTCTATCCGAAAAGTCTCTGATGAAAATGTACATAATCCCTGTTCAGGTTCAATTCTCACGCAATCACTCACTAAAGGGAGTTAGCATAACACATTAATTTGTATGTTTCAACATTATATCTCACCACTTTTTCCAACTATTGTTTAAAGAACATTATTCAATTTACTTGAAAAATCATCGACAAAAATTGAGATTATAAAATTAACCTTAATTAATAAGAAAACATCTTTAAGGCGATTGAAAATTAGAATTTCGGGTTAAAATATAGTATTAAAGTAATCAAGTCAAAGCACTTATTTTGTTTACATTTCTATCAAATACTTTTGAAACAGACCTTACCTACGCAGGTATTTCATAGTTCATTTTCTGTCGAAAAATGCAATAGGTGGACAATTCGCTGAGGGATTAAAAATAAGTCAACAATAAATAGAACAAAGCCACGCTCGTTACAATTTACGAAGCAAGACTAATTTTAAGAGTCATAAATACTCAAAATAGATAAGTACCTACACAATGTCGGTATTATTGTGTGGCCATTTTGAAATAACTCAAGCATTATTAATTTCCGTGTGAGAATGTTCAACTTTGATAGTGGAGCCAAATTTTCGTAGCAAACATTAATGGAGTACGACATTTTAATAACAGCGTTTAACTTGGGCGTTCGCAGTACGACTGTATGACGCCATTGTGAACATTTTAATGTGACGACACACAATAAGCGGCTTAAGTTAACACAGCGCTAAGTTGAAAATGAAACAATCAGCTAGTGAAAACTGGAAACTGATGACTACTGTTCCATATTGCAAATCTGTTGCATGAAATATTCTGAAATATCAATCAATCTGCCTTGCATTTTTCTCAACTACGTTGGAGTCGGCTTTCAGTCTAACCCTTCATCTGTTGGCGACCCGGACCGGATGCAGCTGAATACCAGCATTTTATATGGAGCGACTGCCTATTTGATCTCCACAACCTAGTCACTGTATAACACAATACCCCTTGGTAAGAGCGGTTGACCGAGTTTTGGGCTTCTGACTACCCGTGACGACTGTCAAAGATCTACGAATGACATCCGGGACCAACGGCTTAACGTGCTTTCCGAGGCACGGATTGTCTCGATATGTCCTATATCCTCGAACCAACCATGGCAAGCGAAGCTTAACCCTTCGATGACCCGTGCGGCTGTTATTATTTAGCCCTTAGCCACTGAAATATTCTGATGTAGCAATAAAGAAATCAAAACTATATTATAGTAAATAGTATGTATGTGTATATAAACTATTTATGTATTTGTGTACCTAGTTTTAATAGTTTTTTTTTATCATTGTTCCTCTCAACGAAAGCACCTGCCATCTAATCTCTTCACCACCCTTGGTTGACTGGTAGAGAATGCCTAAGGCATTAAGTCCGCCTTTGTACCTTTTTTTGTGCGAAAAGCTTAAATAAATAAATAAATAAAACTATAAAACGAACATCATCATCAGACAATATTGAAAGACGCGGATTTTTATTGTGATTGTTTGTTCCGTATGCATCGGAATGCAACATGCTGTACCACGAAATAAATAAATGGTACCGTTTCATACGTAGTACCTGAACTGAAGATTGTTGACTTTGTGACCGTTGTTTATCAACTTCGAAGTAATTTTACATCTCGTATTTCACTTTGCCTACCGCGTATACGTAATAGATATCTGAACCGAATATTGTTTAGATACTTTGTGCCGATGGTGGTGATGGTGATGGTCGATTGGTCGTGTCAGTCCCGGCTGTCATTTGTAGATCTTTGACAGTCGTTACGGGTCAAAGATCTGAAGCTCAAAAGTCTGACAACCAGTCTTACCAATGAGTATCGTGCTATCTAGTAACTGGGTTGTGAAGATCAGACAGGCAGTAGCTCCATGTAAAATACTGGTATTCAGCTGCATCCGATTAGACTGGAAGCTGAAAAAGCTAGTTTGAAAAAACAACATAAAAATAAATAATTAAAATAAAATAAATTAAGGGGGGCTCCCATACAACAAACATGATTTTTTATATGTGTAGTGTAACCCTTCGTGTGCGAGTCCAACTCGCACTTGGCCGGTTTTTTTATAATTATTCGCGATCACCCCGGCTGCAATCATGCGTCCTGTGTTCTACTTTCATAGTTCAGCCATTCGACTTATTGTTCTAGATGTATAGTCACTCATGAAGTCATGACTAAGTGGACGCCCGGGGCTAATTAAGTACTTGAACAAGATTCTCAGAATTCTCGATTGCTTTCCCCACAAAGAGCCATCCATCAGTTTTAGAGGGTTGTGGATAGAGGATTTCTTCTGCCCACTTTCTACCTATCACATCAACAGAAATACTAATAAATTATGTGGGAAAGTTATTCTCAGGGTCTATTCAAATGATTCTGGGTCTATTTTAATGATTGGAATGCACGTGTAGCAGTAAAAAGGTTATAATAATTTACAAACACAGTTTATGGGCACAAACAGATAAATATAAAAAAGAATGAAAATATTTTTATGAGCAGGTCGCAAGCGTGGTACGAACTCGCGAAGTCGCGATCCTTCATCCGCTGACGGTTAGCGCGGGAGTGAGGGCGGGGGTGTATGCTCGCGCTCACACACATTCGATACAGGCCGTGTTACAGTTATTTCTTTCCAAATTCCAGAGTCGTCAAGACTACAGAGGGGCTTTCCTGAACTACTGCAACAACCCGACGCCAGCCACCTTAGCCACGTACTATGACTCGCACAACACGTACGTGCAACAGCTAACGGCCACCAATGCGGTGCTGGACCAGTATCATAAGCATACGCTGCCGACGATACTGCAGGTAAGCTTTTGTAGACAAGCTCAAGACTGATAGTTACATCTTTCATTCAAAGTCAAATCATTTATTGCAAGTAGGCCATTAAAAGGCACTTTTGAACGACAAGAAAATAGAATTGATTCTTACAGGGGGCCCCTTCCAAAAGGTGGTTTTGTACGGAGAAAAAATGTGCAAGAAACTTCATAGTTACACTTTCGCAATGAGTTGACAATATCATCAAAGTCGCGGGAAACACATGGATGAGGGACGTAAAGAACATGGAAGTATGGCAGAAGAAAGGGGAGGCCTATTAGCCTCCCCTCCTTACCCAGCAGTGGGTGATTCCGGGCTCAAATGAGGATGATGATGAATCCATATTACCACCTCAAATATCGTCACTCTACCAGTCACTTAGTTTTCTTCATAAAAAGCTAGAAATAGGAAACGAACTCTTAAATTCTGACTTTCATAAGTAGCTCGTACAAAACTATTTTATTTGAATAAAACTTTTGAATCTTTTAAAGCTTACGTAGACGAGTAGACATTGTCTTATTCTGAGAACCAGAGCTACCCTTGTATACGCAAACATTTGAGGGTTATATAAAATAAACACATCTTAAGTACCCCTTACCCAGTACTTTGTTTCTGAATGAATACATTACGTCTCTCCGAAGTACAAGTTCTATATTTGGTATTGTTTTTGGTTTGTGAAAGACTTTCAAGATCTTATGCTTGTGTAACATTTGATATTTAAGTATTTTGTTGACGCAAAATTATATATTATTCATTTTATTCTTTTCTAAAATACTTTTTAGGTACCTATTTGTTTTGATTTGAGACCAAATGTTTACCATTCGACTATGCTCATCACACTGAAATCATCCTTTAATAAAGTTCGGAAATTCAATCTCTTTAAAGGCCGTACGGTCCATTTCCTGAAATTATGAAACAACAAAATAATATGTTTAATGCTTCACGGCAAATAGAAGCAATAATATTTTATACACTTATTGAAGGATATAGCCTTTTTATGCTGCAATAAACATTTCAATCACTTAACGTATTACTTAGTACTTAGGTAATAAACCTTAACATTTCAGAGAAACATTATTATAAGTACTGATGTAATAACTTTAGGGACAGTCCAATTTTATTAATGGGTAACTTTGACAGCGCTGAATAATACGATGTAGGCAGGGACTCAATACATGTTTCGGAACTCGTATTACGAGTATAATAGATATTAGTGCCGTTCCCATCCAACTTTGCCTCGCAGGTATCTTCAGGACGAAACAAAGCACAACTAGTCAAACTAGGTTTGAAGTTATGATCTCGTAGTTCAATCCCTGTTTGAAATACGAAAATCTGAGCTGCCGCAAAATTGCCTGATGAAATCGGGAAATCGAAAAAGAAGTAGGTCGAATCCCAAGACAATTGGTATTGACATGTGACAGCGAATGGGTCGGTATTCGTACGTAGATCCAATTCGCGGTGTCTGACAGCCCTACATGGCACTCGGGGTTGAAGGAGCTTCGGGCTCCAAACAGACTCGAACTAACTCCAGCTTTAATTAAACTGACGCTCACGTTGTCTCAGATGTCAGGAGCCGATAGTATTGTTGAATAAATTGTTAATTTATTCAGCTGTAGTGTTGTGAAGGATTTAGGCAGCAAAAAAAAGTTTTAAAATAATGCGAGAAGGCGTAAACTTTTTGATCTAAAATCCTGAGAACTGAGGGGCAATTCTCGTAATTTTATGAACGTAAACAGTCTGAGCTCAGTCTCAATCTGACTGTTTTAAATTACGAGAATTGGTCTTTGGAAGACCAATTCCCGTAATTAAAAACGTTCAAAATCTAGTCGCAATCTATCTCAGCGACAATCAATGTTAAAAATGTAGGACAATTAGGTATACCTTGAGACTGAGATCAGACTGTAAACGTTCTTAAAATTACGAGAATTGCCCCTCAGGTGACTTGAAGAAAACAATTACGTACCTAATCGTGTTACTTATCATTTTATTTATTTACCGTTTCTATTTTATTTCAGGAATTGGAAGAGATACTGACCGACGTGACCTCGGCAGTCAGTGAAGCCATTTGTCAAGAAGGAGAAATTATTACGGAGAAGGTAAATACTGTTTTTTCGTAGATCGATTGCCCAACGAAGAAAACTTAAAAAGTCTTTGGTGAACTAAATTCTTTACAGTCTTTGTTGAAAACGAAGTTTTTTAACCTTTTTGTCGGTCGTGACAATTGTAAAACTCTCTTTTTTTATAACTTTTACGTAAAGAAGAAATGTCACTTCTTAGGTACTTATGTAACGGAATTGAAAACTGAAGCCTAATACTTACATAATATATTTCGCAAAATTATTAAATGCTCTATGTAAAAGACTGTTAGCTCTTACAACGATCAATTAGGTATTCGAAATTTATTACAGTGTCTATCGGAAAAATTAATACAACATCATAACCATTTTACGTTAATAATATTGGACCGGCTCAAATACTCCTAAATTACCCTTTTTATGTCCCCGAAATTCCCAAAAACTTTAGTAAACGCTCCGTCATGTCAAAATGACAGTTTGAGTCATCCATCTTCTGTCCCTATTAGATGCCTCTTCAACTCCGCCTGACTGATGAACTTAGACAGTTGTTATATGGATCCATTAGATAACTTCCGAAGATAAAGTGTATTGGCCTGTATCGTTTACCCCAAGGGAAAGGTTGTAAGTAAGGAAACTCTTGAGATTTAAGAGATTAAAGGCACATAAAGTAGTGATAGTTTGTTGACATTAACAGTTGGACGTTGTACTTGTTGGGTCATTCATGTTTGACGATTTGTACCACGACTCCGGAAGATATTCTTTAAAGGGGGTTTCACCTACCTACTTTATTTTAATGTAGATTCCTAACCAAAACCCAAAACGATGGCATTTTTGGAACAAAAAAACGGTTCTGTTGCTGAATTTTACCCAGTTATCAAGTGTGTTTACCATGTATTGTTCAGTTTTAATCACATAATCCATGGTACCCTAACTATCCATCCATACTAATATTATACATGCGAAATAAGTGTGTCTGTCTGATACCTCTTCACGCTTAATCCGCTGAACCGATTTAGATGAAATTTGGTATATACATAGTTTGAATCCCGGGAAAAGACATAGGAAAGTTTTTATCCCGATTTCCCACGGGAAACTTATGCGGGTGAAACCGCGGGGCGCTGCTAGTAATATTATAAATGCGAAAGTGAGTTTGTTTATTGCGCTTTCACGCTAAAACGACTAAACGCATTTGGATGAATTTTGCCACGTAGATGAGCTAGGTAAGGATATAGCCTATAGGCTACTTTTTTATCCCGGTAGTACGTTCCCGTTGCAGAACTTCCGACCTCTGCGTGGAGCCGCGGGCAAAAGCTAGTCTATCATAAATACAAATATTAGTTAGGTGCTAAAATTATTTAGGAGATAAAACAACAATACCTTATTCTCATAAGCACTACTTTTATTAATCGTAACAAAGAATACTACAACCATTACGAATATTCAGCACGCTAAACCAAGAATAAAGGGAATTCTCGTAAACGTCTATTTTATTGAGCATTGTGGTTGCTAACAGGCACTTCTTATTCAAATAAGGCAATTAAAATATCCTGTTTACACAATACGGTACTGATATTATATCGGGATTTGCACAACAGTTGTTCCCGACTTGAAAATTATTTGGTGTGTTCAGCTGCTTAACTTTTGATCTTTGTTAGTTGGGAACCGATATCCGAAAATACATTAATTAAGTATACAGTACCTACTGCTACTTGTATAATACACATTATACCCCTTACTAATAAACGTTGACTAGCGTCTGTATAGTTACACAACGCTTTGTCTTCTTCTTTCGAATGTCTAATACTGACGACTGAAAGAGAAAAATCGGTGTGTAACAATTCATCTGACACCTATAATACGTTTATTATTAAGGGGTTTAGTATTTTGGTTTTCGGAACAGTATTTTACATGTTTTTATTGTAGGTATTTTACATACACATAAATATCTGTATGAATTTCGATGTGAGCATTGTAAATCACTATGGAAATATGACTAATATTTTTAAATTTCCACGTATGGTCAAAAATGGCGTTGGTCGTTAGGAAAAGTAAAACCGACATATGGATAAATTCAGTTCAGTAGTAAAGGGTCTTCTTGATAAAGACCTCTGAAGTAATCTGAAAAACCACTTAGATCGGTTACGAACAAAAATACAGTAGGTATATATAAATGTTCTATTTTTATAGCCCAAGGTTTCTTTAGAAATCTAGAGAGAAACGAAACCATCAAAATGGACAATGAAACTGCAATGCGTTTCATAAAAGCTTTTACATGAACACAATGTCTTCTACGAGTTCTACGACCCAGATAGCTGAGTGGTTTACATCAGCCCGGGGTTCGATTCCGCATGCATCTAAGCAATATTGCATATAGGTATTGAATTAGGTACTATTGAATCGTTTACATATATTCTTCTTATTCAGTTAGTCATAGGCACCTATGTCTGAATAAAAACCCCATTACCGAAAGAATAACACAATAATAAAAACATCACGTTTTCAATCAAAATGAAGCGCAGGTTTTTATTATCAACCAAGGATCGACAATGTTGGGTTTCGTCGTTGCCATTTATGAAGCAAAATAACGTATCCGTATTATTGCTGATCATATAAGTAATTGAAAACAAATATGTCTTTTCCTGTCGTCAAAATGAACAAGCGACGCGGCGACGCCGTAGCACAGAATACATAATAGCACAGTCAGCAAAAGAGATAAGTATGCAGGATCGTCGGATATAGTAGAAGTTTGTAAGAAACCAATGGATGTTTTCGACTGAAATATAATTTGATAAATGAGCTGGTTGTTTTATATTAATAAAATTAAATTTTATTCGAGAACATCCATCGGTTTCTTACTAAACTTCAACTATATCCGACGATCCTGCACACTTATCTCTTTTGTTGACTGTACTACGGCCGTAGCTAACCCAGTTCTGCAAACAACTGAAGGCAATTTTATTAAGCCTTCGGTATTAAATTATCATTGCTAGGTACAGATGAGAAAAATGCCTAAAATAATGGATACGAAATAATCTACTAACTCCATAAAAAATTAAATTCATTCATTCACTGACAGACAGCGAACAGCCTAAACCGCTGGGCCTAGAAGCATGAAAGGGCTTTAAACCTATTGGCCTCACGTTGGTCCGCCATTTTGATTTTTTTCAAAATGACGCGGACGTCGCACGATAATACCTTTGTACTATAAATACCATAAGAGTTCCTTAAATAACGAATGTTAGCAAAATGGAAATATTTTTGAAAATTAATTAAAGTAATTAAGTAAAGGTTGAAAGTTTGTCTGGACGTTAGTAATTTTTGTCGATGGGAAATTCCATCGGGTGCACGGCTTGTTAACTAATGAAACCTGTCTCTTCACTAGAGCAACAACCAGCTTCGTCGCTACGAGTCACTGTGCGCGCAGGCTCGCGCGGTCTCCAGCACAGCAGACTTGGCACATCTAGCAAGAACCCTGCTCACTGCCACGCCGCCCATGCGACCACCGAAGAGGCCCTTCCTACCACCATACCCGCCAGACAACGATGATCCACCCCTGGATGTACCTGCGGTAATGTTTGAATAGATAAAGAGAGGAAAATGACGAAGGTTGAGGTTCCCTGTCAAAAATGAAATTGATCTCGCTGTTTTGAAAATTGTTTTATCGTAGCTGTCATATTTTGCAGGTTGTTCCATTTTGACTGGAGGTAGAATTTATTCTTCGGCAAGCTTTTTCTTAAGCAAGCTTATTTTAACACTATCTCATGAAAATCAAAGAGCAGTGGTCGCCCAGTGGTAGCGGCCCCGACTTGCGAGTTGTAGGTCGTGAGTTTGAATCCAGCTAGGCAAGCACTTTACTTTGTGTAAATAATTTAATCACCACTACTCTCATGAACGGTGAAGGAAAACATCGTGAGGAAACCGGCATGTCCTAGAACTAAAAATTTGAAGACATATATGTGACCGATCTACCAACCCGAACTGGGCTCGTGGTAGAATTCTGCCCACTCTCTCTCCAAGAGTGCAGGCCTGTGTTCCAGCAGTGGGAACATTATAGGCTGATTATGTATGAAAATTTAACATTCCTCAATTGAAATAGTTTTGTTGGTCCATGAAGTCCAAGTCTCCTGTAGTAACAAGTTTCATTATTTATTTATCGTTTCGTGTAACCCGTAGCGCCATGGAGAGGGATTACTTCAAAATTGCTTTGGGGATTAAACTTCGAAACGGACGCTATTAAATTATTATCCCATCTTAAAATTATAATGCACGTAATTGATATTAAATCGACAATTAAGCTATAATTTCATTAATTTGATTGAGGTTAATAAATACTATTTAATGGTTTATTTAAAAATAAATATCACTTATCGTTGAGTATGCGTGCGGTCATTGTAATATTACAATGACCGCACGCATACTCAATGATGAATGATATGTTTAATGGAATTGATAGCAATTCCATTTCATTTTCACGTGAGGTATAAACTAAAATCGACATTTTACTTGTTGCAATATTTTATTTATTTTTCTACGTAAAACCTGTAGGCAATGTTTCTTATTCTGCTTCCATTGAATTAAAAAAAAAAATAAGTGAATAGGTTGTAAGTACTGTTATGTCCGGGGTTAACCGGTTGAATGTCGTAATTACCGACACAATTAAAAAGCCATTGTGTTTGAGTTTGATGAACAAGGCCAATTGCAAACAACTACCTACTAACAATATTAGGTAATTTACTTTCTGTAAGTCCTTAGGGATGCCGTCCCGGAAAGTACCTAATAAGGAAACAACCTCATATTAATGACACACGTAGACTGCGACACAGAATCGAATAGATTATGTACGCGCGTATATGTACATATGTGCATACAGGTGGAACCCGTGGAACAGACCATAAAGTTTAGAAAGTAGTTCCTACTGTGAAGTTCACGAGGATGAATGAGAAGGGGCTCGTGGCTGAATGATAACAGCCGTTCGGGTCTTGCCGCGGTTGGTTCGTAGATTGGGTACCATCCATTACATATCGACTCTTCTGTGACACGGAAAGCACGTTAAGCCGTTCGTCCCGGCTGTCATTCGTAGGTCTTTGACAGTCATTACGGGTAGTCAGAAGGCCAAAAGCCTGACAACCAACCTTACCAAGATACCCCCTTGGTAAGTTCGGTTATCAGACTTTTGGGCTTCATTTTCCAGTAACTGGGTGCAGAAGTCAGATAGGCAGTCGCTCAATGTCAAATTCTGGTATTCAGCTGCTTCCTGTTGGACTGGAAGTCGACCGCAAAATAGTTCGCATAAAGCTAGGCAGACTGATTTTGTTAAATTCACTAGGATTTTTTTTACATCTTCTACACAAAACATCATTGCGTTAACTGAAAGTAGCTACCTTTTAACGGTATCAGGCTTTTACCCAAACAAGTACCTACTTGTTCGGGTAAAAGCCTGATATATACTGAACCTTCAGTAGAGAATTGATTTACCCTCCTCGAATATTTTAGGAGTTAATGGCATAATTTGGAGATCAACATTATTTTCATAGGGAAAGATTCGAGAGTCAGCCCCGTTGGCTGACAGCCGGGGCGTATTGATGGAATATAAAAGTGGTTTATCCTGAATAGTTACTGAATTGCAAGTCTTTGCTTTAAAAATATTTTCTATCGAAACTAAATGTTATATTCAAACACTCAACAGAAAATCACCAAGCTAGAAGATTAACTGCCCACCTGGACACAGTATTAATAATCCAGTTCTTGTACAATGCGTTTTATTTTATTCAGCTCTAACCTCTCACACGTTTGCCAGCCTACCTGTAGAAACCCTTTGGGCGCATTATGTCCAATTCGCAAAATGTCCAGTGGGCTCAAAATGTCCAATTCTCACAACGTCCAATTCGCAATTGACACTGTTGTGTACACACGGTGTACCATTGACAAAGCACTTTTTCTTATGTACATATGGTGTACCGTTGACACTTGAGGGGAAGAATACTAGGCCGACATTACATGGACATCTTTCCGGTCGTGTCAGATTGCCGTCCCATCGGACTATTATGAGGGTGAGAGAAGAGTGAGTGCACCTATGTCTGCACTATAATATCTCCTACGCCGGAGGTTAGTCTCAGTTGAGATTGGCCGCCATGGCCGAAATACGGTCTGCTGGACTCTAGCTGCTAGCTCTAGGCCTGTGCCGGAAAAGTTTACTTTCCGGAATGGGTCTAAGGTGAGGAGCCAGACCAAGAGGGATACAGAAACCCACAGGGCAGCATGCGGCGAGCTGTTGGGCAATAGCGACCCCACGGACCCGTTGAGATTGGCCGGCATGGCCGAAATACGGTTTAGAGGACTATTATTATTACCTATTTAAATGTACTTCAAAAGTCTTCTTTCGCTTTGTGTCGATTTGAAAATAATAGGAACAATATCAACTGCGTAGATAGGTCAGATAAGTGAGGTGTTTTTAATAAATGTAGGTAAGTACCTAAGTACAGTCAGTTATAGAAATTAGCTGACCCACCTTAGCATAAATGGTTGAGATTTTTTAGAATACCTACGAATCGATAGAATTTTATAGTTCTTTTTTATTTTATTTAATTTGCTCAAATAAATAAAATATAAAATAATTATAAGATTATATCGATTCGTATTTAAAAAATTTCAACCATTTATGCAAAGGTGGGATGTGGGTTTTTTTTTTGCGTTTTTCACAAAACTTTAACCTAAATTATGTAAACATTCCAAAGGAAACTCACTGAACCTAACACAGGGGATTTTAGCTATATGATACTCATTAGATATTTAAATCTACTGTACGAGTACCTCTGCCTACTGTAGATTTATATATCTAACGAGTATCATATAGCTAAAATCCCCTGTGTTGCTGATGGTGATCACCGGGGTGATTTTAGTAAAAATCCCACACTCCCCGACCTCCTCCCTCCCCGGAGGTCGGGTGCCTTTTGAAGGTTTCGCCCTGACAACAAAAAAAAAGGTACACCTCTGTCTAACCCCTCGCGGAATACGGTCGTTATGCGATTATAGATACATAAACTGAGAATAGAGCCTTTTTCTAACAGCTGATACATTAGATTAATCTAGACTAATCTAAATTAATCCCTTGAGCCTTTATCCTATCCGATACTCCTACAAACCGTCCGTCGAGTCGTCGGCGTTCTTGAACCCGTCATTTTCATACAATTCGTGCTTTGCGAATTTGATCTTTATTAGTTAGAATTATGGCACTGACAGGTGTCAGGGACGCATTCTCTCAACGGCCGAACTGTACATACCTCTATAGCTATTATAGTGATTCTGTTAATGAAAGGGAAATCGAACATCCCGCCATGGTTTAGGTGTAGGTAATTAAGTAGGTACATATGACGTGGAGCTTATCGTGTAGTCTGAGATGCGGGTATTCTGAGATGTCTATTGTTCTGCTGGCTTAATTGTTATGCAAGACCTAAGTACATGAACTGTATTGTCGTACAAGACTTCGTGATTATCCGTGTTCATAGGTACAGTAAGCTAAATTAATTGTTAAGCAAATTGACTATATTAACTTACATAACATATATAACATAACATACATAATCAGCCTATAATGTTCCCACTGCTGGAACACAGGCCTCCTCTCAGTGAGAGGGAGTGAGCCGTAATCCACCACGCGGGCCCAGTGCGGGTTGGCAGATGTCACATGTCTTTGAATTTTTGGTTCTAGGACATGCCGGTTTCCTTACGACGTTATCCTTCACCGTTTTGAGAGACTATTAACATAAAGGGGTTTATTTATAAACGATGATTAAAGTCAAGTGGCGTTCAAACATCCAAAATGTATGGTTAAACAGTCACTACTTAACTTTAAGCATACGTTAATGAATAAAGGGGAATTTGTCCGTATATTCAAATTACAACTGTCGATCTTTGCCATTTATCTAGAATGGCAAATTGACGTAGGGTGTCAATTTGCCGAATAATTAATTTCCCTGACTCTGGAACGTAGGTAGTTACATGAACAGTAATGTCATACAAGACTACGTAATTAGATAACTATGATTATCATGTGTACTTATGTAAATAACATATTACATTACGCCTGTTTGCCCTTGGGAGAGATATGCAGTCCACACACATTTCACTAGTTAAGTGTAAATTCCAAGTTAAAAGGTGCTAGCCCATTGTCAGGAACTTGGCATAAATCTAGACTGCGCGACGGGCTTCTACTGAGAAATTCGTAATGGAAAAACTTCATAAAACTTTGCCTGAACTGAAGATTGAGCCGAGGACCCTGCGTTCAGCGGCGGTGCTCGTGACCCAAAAGCCACTCTACCTTTGTTTCCTAAATAGTTTCTTCAAAGTAAATAATAAAGTATTTTATTTCATGACACGGGGGGGGTCAGTGGAGGTGGGGTCTTATTCTTCTTCTTCTTAGCGTGTCGATGGGTCTTATTGTAACCTAAGCTGATTCCTTCAACGTAGCCCGCGAAATTCAATATTTCTTAGGTTTTTTGCAAATTGCAATCGTCATACCGTCGTGTCATGTTAATTTTGTACAGCAAATAATTTCGAAAACTCTATTGATGTTTTCAATGATTATAATTTAGTCATGATTTTATCATAATTGCCCCGTACAATTTTGATCAACATACGACGTAAAACAGCGCTGCAATTTTCAAAAAACGTAAGAAATTTTGAATTTCGGGATACTTTGACAGATTTCCATACATCCAACATACATTGTATAGGTAATACACTAACTGCCTCATTGGTCTAGTGGTCGCTACCGCTGAGCATGAGGTCCTCCCGGGTTCGTTTCCTAGGTCGGGCAAAGTGTTATTGGGTTTTTCATCTAGAATTTCTCAGTAGTTTTCCGGAGTCTGGATTTGTGCCCGGATGATGGCAATAGGCTCGCTCCCTATTACATGAGACTTAAACATAACTGGAGAAATGTGGGTGTAGGTAGCTACTAAAGGTGTACCTCGGAATTGTTATGTTATGTTATTGTATAATACGGCGGTTCAAATCAGTGCTCTGAGTGGAATACCTCGTCCATTCAAGTGTCGCGTTCATGCCCTGTCAACGCATCCAAGCAAACGTGTCTCGGTTAAACTTCGGTGAGTCACACACACTAATTACCTCTTGACCAACATTGCCACTAGGTACAAGGCAATTCCAATTAAGAATTCCAAGAGAAAGCCACGAATGTGACGTCATTTGCACGAGTTTTCCGAATGTTAGTGCACGAGATTAGGAACTGCTTTACTTTTTTTTAAGTGTCAATTTACACGTTGCCTAGGTTTAACCACAACGGGCTAATTAACCGTTTAATCAAACTTCTTGCGGTTTTGTCCGGAATGTTTCGTTTATAAACTGTGATACTGATACAATTGAAAAGCCACAACCTACTAGTTACCTCTGGCGATTAAAAAAAAAAAACAACGAATTAAAATTAATAAGATATTACAACGAATATTTTTCTCCTAATCTGAAGCTAAACTGCGGGGTAATTGCGTAATACACATAAAATGGCAATCGAACGCAATGTCTTTCATTTTGTCAGTTCCGCCACTCTCATTGCGATAGTTTACTTGGTTAGCAGAAAAAAATTTCAAACCTATGAAGCCATGGATTAGGAATTTCCCCAAGGAATTAACCCTTGGATTGCGATTGAAAGTGTGTTTTAGACACTTTCTACAAGTTACGTGAATTAGGGAGCTTTATTTGTGACAGAACTGTAAGAGCCAGTCCATACGGCGCGTTGCGTCGACGCAGCGCTGCCGTTGCGTTGTTTTACACACAAATAACCATAGTGTACACACGGCGCACTGCGTCGTCGCAAAAATTTGTCGTTAAAATTCATGCGTTGCGACGACGCAACGCGCCGTGTGGACTGGCACTTACTTAGGGGCAATTTTTAAAGCTATTAAAATATTAAGTACCAGAAATCCATTGGTTAACCCCATAATCTACATCGAATTAAGGCAGGTTTCTTTGACAATTCCAGAAAAATAAAACCTGAAATAACGGATGTAATAACACTAATAACCAACCCCATTATTCTTTTGTTACTTCAATTTATTTCATTTTATCAGTAGGGTTATTTTTAAAGCTACTAAATCATTACCACAATCCTATTAGTTAACCCCATAAACTACATCGAACTAAGGCAGGTTTCTTTGACAAGTCCATAATTTATTCAAATAGAAACTGAAATAATGGATGTAGGTAATAACCGACCCCAGTATTCTTTTGTTCCTTCAACTTGTTTCATTTTATCAGGAGCTGTTGGCATAATTGATTGCTTACTTACATTTTAATAGATTCCGTCCGGTAGCGGCGAAAGAAAAACGAGGAATTATGTATGTAGGTACAGGGCCGTCTTTACCTAGGGGTGCAAGGGATGCGTGACACCCGGGCGCAGGGTCTTAGGGGGCGCAATCCAATCCTTATACTACACGTGACGTACCATACCTAAACCTTCTCGAAATTGAAATTATGGTTAAAAGAAAATTATTTCTCAATAAAAAATTACATAGATTTCACTTACTTGAGAACATATTTTCGCACCCCGGCGCCCAACATGGTTAAGACGGCCCTGTGTAGGTAGGAAGTAGAGACCGCATCTTATCGATTTTAAAATGAAGTGTCACTCGATTTGTCTTGGTCATCTTTTGAATCCCGTGCGATACCTAATGATTCTTCTGCCCGTACCTACTTAAGTGTAAGCCCAGATTAGCACGGGCGCGTTTTTAGGTAGGTAGGTACAATAGTAAGTAGGTGTAAGTGGGGTGTAAGTCTTGAACAAATAAATATTGTTTATTGTTTTTTCCGAGGCGATTATTTTTCGCGCACTGGATTTTCAACGCACTGCTTAGCGCCGAGGGTTGAAAATCCAACAGTAGGTATGTTTTTTTTGACGCGTTGGGATGCGCTCTATTGGATTCTCAATGCTCGGCTCGACACCGAGAGTTTAAAATCCAGTACGCGATAAAATCCCGACGCGATATTTTTACATAGGTACTTAAGCTTACTTTTTTTTTTTACTTAAGTAGGTAGGTATGTATTTTATATTTTTATGTCTGTGCGAGCGTGGGCTTAGTTTTCCGAAACCCATGCCATAATTATTCATTCGCCTCAAAAAGTCTTTAAAATCAGAAGTGGGTAGGTCCCTACAAAAATTATCGCACTAGACCGTTTCTTTTTTTTTCAACAGGAAAGTATGCCGCCTATCCTTCGTGGTGAGATCCTGCTGGACCGGATGGGTCCACAAGCGCGCGTCAACTACGAACAACTTAAGAAGGACGCACTAGAACTAGAAATACAAATTAAACAGCTACAAGTTAGTAAAATACTTAAATCGTACATATTATGTAAAAGTTCATACATAAACTCATGCCTTCTCCCCATGAGGGTAGGCAGAGCGCCATCTGATAAGATCCTTAGGTACATACTCCTTTACCGTGTTTATAATTTGTATACCAACAAGCTGTAGAACTTGATAATGATAGTCATTGTACTCATCATTATGAAACAAACCTGAAATCGCGAAAAAAAGTCAAATGGTCCCTACAATTTGTCGAGTTATGCAACCAATATATTGAGCAGCTGATTTTTTTTCGCGATTTTGGTTTGCTTCCCGCATTAAAAGTTGTTACGATCCTTATTATGGCTTCAGTTTTTTCAATTTCACCTTGTATAAATAAATTACTTAGGTAAGTCCCACCCCCAAAGTTAAATCATTAATTTCAATTAATTTTCATGACGGACTGGCCGAGATAAGGTCACACCTAGGAATAAGTAGTTAGGTGCGTAACGCTATGAATGTCTCCTACATTCATAGCGTTACGCACATACCTATTACTCTAGCTTTCCCAGTATGTAGTGGGACACCTACCTACAGGCTAAAACACATCCAACGGACTGGAAAACGGAGTGTCGGTCGTCCGGTGGCGAGATAGGCGAACGATATTGTTGCCATCGCGGGTAGAACCTGGATGAGGAGCCTGGCACAAGAAAAAAGACTTGTATAATGCTCAGAAGTGCGTGAAGTCGGGCTGTGGATGATGATGATGAAAACACATCTATAGGTACAGACGCCAGCATATCAAGCTACCTGAAATTGTCAAATTTTTCCAATCAACTTTGAACCTTATGCTTTAGCGATAAAGTTGAAAATCTATTAAAGAAATTTGACAGGTAGCTTGAGGTGCTGGCGTCTGTACATATAAAATTCAAAGTCCTGACTGACTGATATATCAACGCACAGCCTAAACCGCTGGTCCTAGAGACATGAAATTTGGAGGGTGTGTTCTTTGTGAAGAGTAGGTATCCACTAAGAAAGGGTTTTTTGAAATTCCACCCCTGAGAGGGTGAATGGGGGGAGGGTGAAATTTCAAAAGTCGCGGGCAGAAGCTAGTATTTTATAAAATACTTACCTACCTCTTTAGAGTTTTATACTAATGTTATAAGCAAGGTGTTAATTATACATTTCTTTTACAGGAAAGCCTCGATGCGCTAGGTCGTCATCAAAGCAGGGGTATTGAAAGTAATCTTTACAACAAAGTTAACGAAATACAGGTAAGTTAATGTGTCTATGTAAGAAACAAACAAAAATAAAGGCAATGGAGCAACTACAAAGCAAAAACGAAAAAGCCTACAAAAAATATTAATACCATTCCTACTATCAAAATCAATTCAGTCCATACGAAATAGTTCTGCCGATAGAACGTTACATACAGTTAAAACATAATGGACTAGGGACTAGTATGGTACCTATACTTAGGTATATTTTTCTTACCTACTTTGATCGAACTAATCAAAAAACGGCAAAAGCCATCGGAGAGAACTAACTGTATCAAAGTTGAGAAATGTAAGGGAAATCCGGGAAAGTGAAGTCGCCCGTAAAGTTAAATCGAAAACATTTTTGGAGCGAAAACAAAATCGACCTGATTTCAACATCGTTAAAATTTCACGCTCAGCCTAGTATTGAAGAACAAAGCACAATGGAGCTACAAGTGGCAATACTTTACAAGCTGTTGCTTACCTACATTTTAATACCTGACTAATTAATTAGGGATTTTAGTGTAGGTGAATGGGTGAACTCTATAATTTTTCGGGCTACAACATATACATAGACTTAAATTAAACAGTAAACTTCGTCCTAAACGTAATTTTTATTAACTCGTCGAATGCACAACCCTCTGCAGAAAACTACAATTATACAAAGTAAGACAAACTTTTGAAATAAAACAACTAGTGACACCTCTTGATCATCGTAGAAACTAAACAGCGACGTCTACAGAATGAAAACAATGTTTAATTCATGATAGATGTCGCTGTTTTCGTCTGTCAAGCAACTGTTGAAAATATATTATTATCCGAATAGAGACGACAAAACCAAACGTCATAATTATCTACAGGTTCAATGCATGGAGAATAATTCTCCATGGTTCATTGGAACCGGCGATAGATGTCGTGTTATTTAAATAAAATGAGTGCGAGGAGATTGTAAATAAATTTTGACTGAACTGGCCGAAAATAATATACGAAGGAAAAAATAGTGAAAAAAGACAGAAATATTTAAAAACTACAATTTATTTCTTTGTTTCAATGTTTATGATACCATTTGCGTTTGTTTTTGTCTCCTGATTTTTTTAAGTTCCTATATTGACTTCTCAGATTTTTAATTTATCTTCGCTTTGATATTTTTATGGTATTTTTTATTAACGTATACTTCTACATAACAGGAGGATATTTCCGTGAAGAAATACGACTACAGAGCTACGCAATTGCATCTAGCAGCCGTTAGAGCTCAGGTAAGTCTGTTTTATTACATTTTAAAGTCCAATAAAATTATCCTCCCACCTAACAACAGCAATAAGTATTTACATTTAGATACGAAGTGTGTCGGAATATAGGACGAAACTTTTGATTTAAATAGATCTATCAAAATCTTTGTTGTAAATTAACATTTTACCTACATCCATCGGAACATTTATAATAACTTTTACATAACGGAGAGCTTCGTTTTGCATTAGGCAATTAGCGCAAAGCGTGTAAGCTAGAACGACCTCAGGCTAGGTGTAGCGACGATCTTCGCACGATGGCTGGTAGCAGCTGGATTAGAGTTGCCGAAAATCGAGTTGAATGGCGTGCAATAGGAGAGGCCTATGTCCAGCAGTGGACTGCTATAAGCTGATGATGATGATGAATAAGCGCAAAACATGCATTATGCAACAGTGCAATAGGTAAAGGCATTGTGCAACAAAATGTGACGAAATAGGTAATTTATTAATGTGCCATTTTTCGCGTCTTCTGTCAATGTCATGATATCCATGACAAATGTTACGCTTCCCTGTGACTAGTGGACACCATGGAAATAATGAAGGATCGATGTAGCTAGGTAAGTAACGATTATAACCATAGCAATACTTATAAAAAGCAGGAAGTGAAACAGTCGTCATCAGCGTCATTAGCCTATAATGTTCCCACTGCAGGGACACAGGCCTCCTCTCGGTGAGCGGGAGTGGGCCGTAATCCACCACGCGGGCCTAGTGCGGGTTGGTACAGTGAAACAGTACCTAAACTTATTTGTTATTATTATCTATTTTATTTATATTTTTACAAGCTTTTATTTAACTTGCAATGTAAGTATGTAACTATGTTTGTTCGGGTGACTCTTGCAACTCAATTTTGAAGCAGATATCTTCAACCGATTGAGCTGAAATTTTGAATGCACAATGAGTTTGGATGACAATGCATAGTTAGCTGTGTGACGTCATTTTAAATCCAACATGGTGGAACACCATAGATATATGAAAGAAGTTTTTTACATTTCTATGTGGAACACCCAAGATGGCGGACTAGTTACCTATTTTTAATGCACTCCTACAATATGGGTACCTATCAAATGAAAGGGCTTGCTGAGAATAACTCGAAAAATAAAGGGACGTCACTATAAATCCAATATGGCGGACTTCTAAAGATGTCGGACTAAGTTTTTTATGCTTTCCTACAATATGGGTATCAAATGAAAGGACTTGCTGAGAATACGAATGCGAGTTAAACTGCAAAAAAAACCTGTCCAGCGATAACTAAAAAGTAAAAAATTAATTAAAAGTATTAAAAAAACTTTTTTAAAAACAAGCTTTTAGTTAAATGCGCTAAAAAGAATAAAATAAACTTTTCCTTTAAAACTTTTACTAGGTATCAACTTAATAACGTCATTACACAAATTATATGATATAAATAAGCTTGTCGCGAGATTTACATGTGTCAACGACCATAAGTACCTGTATGGCCGTTGACCTGTGTAGATAAACAAGTACTTAAATTAAATAACTTGATCTGATTGATTTTAATTTTAAAAATTTTCAAACTAAGTAAATACGAGTATCTACTTACTTAAATCTCGCGACAAGCTTTTATATCATATAAATTGTGTAATGACGTTATAAGTTGATAGTAAAAGTTTTAAAGGAAAAGTTTATTTTATTCTTTTTAGCGCATTTAACTAAAAGCTTGTTTTTAAAAAAGTTTTTAAGCAGGTATTTTTTTTTCTAGTACCTAGGCCTATGTACAGACGCCAGCACATCAACCTACACCTAACTGTCAAATTTTCCCAATCAACATTGAACCTTATACTTTAGCGATAAAGTTGAAAATCTATTACAGAAATCTGACAGATTGTAGTAGGTTGATGTGCTGCCGTCTGTACTTCTGGCCGGTTTTACTAACACTAGGCGACACCTAAATGCAAGCAAGAATATTATTAATGTAAATATGACGATTTACAGCAAATATAATTGTGGAAGCCATAATGAAGCTGATTTTATTTAGTAATTATTTAATTATAATGAACTCGTCATGAATGTTGTTGTTGTTGTTGTCGCAGCCATTTACAAAAAAAAAATCTTAAGTTTTTTGCATTGATATATTAAATATATCAATGGTTTTTGTATTTTTTTTTTGTTTTTTGTAACTGCTTAAGATCCCTGTCTTAAGCAGTTACTTAGCGCAAAAAAAAAAGATCACCAACAACAATAAGCGTTGTTTCTTTAGCCACTGATTCGCCGATGCGTAATGTTTAACACATTCGAGTCCACCAACTTTTCATAGAGCTCACATTATAATTCACCATACCTACAAATTGCGAGTGGACCCTCCAGGAGGATCACCGGCATTAGGTTTGCACTGAAGTGAACCCTCGAAGAGGGTTCATGGCATGATGATGATGTTTGAAACTGTGTTATAAAATATCTAGGTATTGTAAAACGTAGTAAAATACTTAGTGTTTTCAGGGGGGCTAGTCGCTAAGCTTATTATCTCTGTGGGTATTTTCATGTACCTTACGTCAGCTACGGCGTCGGTGTCGACCCTTTGTTATATGCGGTCGTGTGGTATTTCACAGGTTACATATGAAATAACACAAATTCATGATAACTCAAACACATAGATAACCTTAAAAAACATTTTGCGTAGGTACCTACCTAAACAAAATAAGCAGCTATGCCTGTGACAGACGAATAGACAGACAAACGAAGTCGCACCAGTCGCAATCGCAAATAATCCTGTTTTACCATTTTGATACGGAATACCTACTGAGAAGCTTCGATTGCAAATATTTGTAGCCGAGAAAATGATTTTCCATCCCTTAAATGGCCCGTATTTCAGGGATGGAAAACCATTTTCACGGTCCTTCTGACCCAATTTTTTTTTAAATATATTTTTTTTTGTACTTGTAGCGGTTACCGCTGCGGTTACTCCGTAACATTTCAAATTTTAAAACCAACGAGTATGAGTAGGTACTTACTAATAAATTGTATTTAAATATGTATACTTACAACTGATTTTATTTTCACATTTTGTAACGCTGTATTTGCTTAGAAAGCTCTACATTTTATATGAGCCCTCCACGAGGGCTCCGCTGGTATCCCATACCTATGCAACTATGTAGAATGAGCCGGAGCCCTACAGGAGGGTTCCCGAACGGGAGGATCGGGGGGCTCGGCTCTGAACGTACCTACTACCACTCTTTACAGATTTCCTAGCAACAGATTTCTAAGATTGCCTACCTATTGACAGACATCGAACTTGACCTGGAGATTTCGAAGCTTACGAGTTGTCTACGGTGAATGAGAAACGAATGGTAAAACAAGAGTGGTTGTTTAGGTTTGGTTTTAGGTACCAAACTATTACTTTGCTCGACGTTTATTAAAAACATGTAAGTAGGTAATAGTTATCGTGAAGTATTTCGATTACTTTGACGAAATTCAATGGTTCTTAAAATTAAGAATTCTTAAACATAAAACTAGCTACCTAAGTAGGTACAGAACTCCGAGTTTTAAAAATAAAGAAAAGCAAAATCTTAAACATATTTCAAAGAACCTTGGGTTCTGAAAATGTAATACCAACCTACGCAAAATATAATATAATGAATGATGCCCACCCCTAACGGAATGCATACGAAACGACCAAGACAAAGCGTTCCCATTAAAGTTAATGGACAACATTTTGCTTTTCTAGTACGCGACCCTTGTAGATGAATACCTAAACCATTCATAGGAATCCCCCTAGTGCGCACGCCTAGCTCTCTCTAGGCACATGCGAAATGACGTTCGCAATTCAAATCAATACATTCAAACGTTGCCGCGGTTGAGTCAAAACAAAAGAATTAATATTCTGTTTGATTGTTTGTTTTTATCTAGTAAAGTTTGGAAAACATAAAATAATAAACGTTGAGAACAACCTGGAGAACTTGAAGAACTGAGAAAAATCGTTAATTTTGCGTTGGTAAGTTAGTAATTTTTTTAGGCGCTGCAGACTTCACTGGAGTCATTTGAATTTCTTTTTACCTTTTTGTTAGTTTTATTTTGCAGCAATGTTTGTTTTCTCTGCATACGTGAGCACTTTGTTAAAGCTTAATGTTTTGTAGACAGCCGCGTTGCCGCATTGCGCACAGCCTCCCACTCAGTCCGGGAGCAGATCTCGTAGACCGTCATAACCTCCCAATTCGCGTCGCGTAAAGCCTCGGCTTTAACAACAATAGCGTTTTATTTCGCTGTATTGAACATTTAACATAGTGCTGTATAAAAAATTGTTAAACACGGATAATCCGAAACGTAAACTGAAGTTCCGTGCCAAAATGGGGTGGATTTCCATGAAAAATCATATGGTAAGCGAAATATTTTAATAAAACAGGTTCTTAGAGCTATCTAAGTAATTTTATAGTAAAATGATGCTCGTATTGTGATACTTAAGTACTTTTAATTTATTATTAAGGTCAAAAGCAGACATGATAGATATTCATTTCAAAAGCTGTGTGCTTAGCGCAGCTTTTGAACACTATTGACATAGCTTCCCCCCGTTCTAGACGCCCAGCTAGCTGCTAGGGCAAACAGTACAGAGGCATAGGTATTATATATTTCCATTTAAAAGTTAGTTTCCATTATGTGTTGTAATATAATATGTAATATGATATTTCCTGCGAAGAGAAATAAGTTTTTGATAAAAATTATACTTAATTAAGTAAGTCTTGTAAGTAATTTTATTTGTATCCTCTCGGAAATTTACGTCCACATAAATAACGTAAAAATTATGTCAGACCCATAGGTACCTACTCACTTAATTAACTTTACTGAAGGTGTTTCCTACTTGTAAGAGCATTTTTTAATAGTCATTTATCTATTATTATTTTGTTATTGCATGTTAAAAGTTCTAGTCTAATTATTAAAAACGAAACGATTATAGCATTTAGTAGGTACCTAGGTACCAGAACATATCTCGATAAGTACCTACGTTAGATACAGGCAACAGCTCAGTGCTACTAACACACTACGAAAATCACCCTTAACTGCTACGATCTAAAAGTGCTGTAATACCTAAATATCGAATTGTTACCACTAATGTGCGGTTAAATGTAGATGTTGCATTACTCCTCTCTTTGTACAGCCGTGCTATTCTGTAAAAAGATCACCGTGAAAACTTAGGTGAAGTGAGCTTCAAGTGAGCTGTCATTCCACCTGATGCTAGGGATTGACACTATTGACAGCTCACTTTAAGGTCACTTCACCTAAGTTTTCACGGTGAGATTTTTACAGAATAGCATTACTGTAGCTCTACCATGAGTTGTTATCGAAAACTTGCTCGCTAGCGTTAAACTCGCTAGCGTATTAACGTGGATCGAATAGATTTTGACAATGCTTGCACCATGAGTTTTACGGAGTCTTACGCAGTCGCTAAGGTAAACTCGATAGATACTGTCGTCTACCTAACTTCACTCCGTAGTTTTGTTTCTTTTTTTCTCAGTAATAAGAAGAGATAACGGCATATAATGCTCAAATTGTAATGCTATCGCCAGTATCGCCTATGCTAAAAATGTTGTGACACTCAATAATCCGACTAAATAGAAAAGTTGGCGGTTAGTGAACTACTTAAGGTATTTAGTGGTTGTTACATTTTTATTCCTTATATGTCACTGTTGCCATAGAAACTTGCGTTTGTGTCATCGAGTGTCGTTTTCAATTTGTAATTTATTTTATTTACGTGCGTTTATAAAATTCAGTGAAATAAGTTTAGCACAAGATAATAGTACAATGAGGACCAGTGTGGCACAATTTCCCGAAACTGCACCAATCTTGTCGCTTCTGCGTTAAAATTCGCGGGTTCATTTCCCGCATGAAGAAAAAATTTGTGTGATCCGTTCTTCCACATAATACCTAGTTCTTCCGGGTCTGGGTGTTTAAGTATGTGCGATTTGTGTTTGTAAATGCACCCATGGTACAGAGGAAATCCTAATGTGGAGCAATGTTATAAAATAATTGTGTAGAAGTACGTGTTTTTATGTCAATGTTTGTGTTCCTTATTTTGTTATAAATGCTGTATGTTCCCCATACATTAATACAATAAATGAAAAGGTTGTTTAAGTAAAATGTCTTTTATTTAAATTTAAGTTAATATTCATCACAGAAAGCCTCCTAGCTAGCTGCGTAATGTCCTGCCCATTGGTAAGCTAGAAGTTTCATTTTCCTGTAATTTTGGCTTGAAATTCACGTTGTTTATGTCGTTGGTCTTCAAATTCAGTGGCCGTTAACATATTCCATGCTAAATAAGCTGTTCCAGGCATAATTTTGACTCAAAATACTCAAAAACTCATATAATTTTAATGTAAACATATGTTTCACACGTCAAAATGCTAGTGAGCTACGTAACTACTATCGTAAGCGTATTTTTCGATAGCGTCTGTCAAATTTGTAACTCATGGTGCCGTTTTGTATGGCGACAGCTGAAAAACGTTAGTGACTATCGAATAGAATACGTTAGGTTTCTTACCTATCGAAAACTATAGTGCTCATGGTACGGATTTTAATTCTTTCTGTGACCGCTAGGGGCGCTGTACAATATTTCATACATATTATTTACGGAGACGCTAGCGAGTTTTGCCTATGCAAACTCATGGTAGAGTCTCTGTACTCTATACCGTGACACGGACTCAGAATTTACTGTGTCAATAATTACAATTTAATAGATTGTAGCGAAAAATAACCTAAATTATTAATGAAATTTATATTTCTGATCAATACGTATGATGTAAAACAATGCAAACATCATTTCAGTTACAGTAAAATTGTTTCATATTGGATTTTCCACTTTCTAATGATGAACGCTCCCATAGATTTCCCGCGCGCGGCTATTACGCCTCTAGCGGACAATTTTGGAAACACTTTGCGTCATGAACACTCCAAATCGTGCGTGTCGTGTTTGTATTCGTGGATAATATTTATTTATTTTTGACTCTTGTGACCAACACAGTGAGTGAATACTTGGTGAATAATAATGAAACTTAATAAAGGTAAGTTTTATTCAATAAAATATTATGATTATGTAATAGTAATTGCCTATCAAATGTTAATGATGACGAGACATTATTCTAAGCAAAAGAATGATTTAGCTAACATAAATGTAATAGTTATAGCTAATATTCCTCTGTGGAGTATGATTTACGTTATATTTAATTATGTCTTCATAGAATTATACGATTTTATTGAAAGTAGTAAGTCCCATAACCTCAAAAAATTATTATCTTCAATTTCCTCGCTAATGGATCCTGTTTGGTGCAAATATCGTTTCTATTGTACGCGGCATGTATAAATATTCTCTAGATAATTTAGGTTATTGACATTACTGTTACGATAACAGCTTTATTTACGCGATATTGTTGACCAATTTTGGGCGGGAAAGCACTACGCGATCTATCGAACTCGATTCCCTTTTTTATTTATAACATAAAAAATTTCGTTGTTTTTAATCAAGCCGTTAGTTAATTTAATTGTAAAATTTTACTTATTTATCTTGTTTTTGTCTCATTCCAGGTGCAGTGAGAAACTGTTTATAATCTAATACTGATACTGAATAATCATATCATCAAGACAATGAAACCCGTATCTGTCGATAAGTCGTCGTCTAAGAAAAATGGTTACCAATCAGATGATGACAATGTACGGTACAAGTTAAACACCAATTTCTTCAACAATGCTGGTAAATCACCCAAACTGAAAAAGATAGAAAAAGTGAAAGAAGAAGATGACAACATACGTTATAAATTACCCACAGTTTTAAACAAGCCAAAGCCTGCCGAACAGAAACCTAAACCTAAACCAAAGATCAAGGTTAATTTCTGGAGCAACAAACAATCAGTGAGCCGACTTCATAACTCAGAATCAACTAAGCAGAAGACAAACCGTAGACATACAGTAGGAGCTACATCTGAAGACGCTGCTGCTTTAAAGCCAAAACACTCAGCTGTTAAAGTTAGAAAACGGGTATCATTCCTGCCGTCCCCCATATTTTCTGAAAATCATGTGCCCATGGTAACGGTGCCTGATGATTTGACTATACAGTTAAATGAGGAAGAAGCTAATGATCTGGCTGAAGATTTGAACCTGGCGTTTGTAAACAGTGGCAATAGTAATAATAAGGCTAACCATTCTACAAAAAGAAAAGCTAGAAATGCCAATCTAACCAGCCCTCGGGGGCCTAAACGTAAACGGAGTTTAGAGGATGAAACAAGAAGTCATGGAAACGAGAATGAACTGGAATTTTTCTCTAAATATGTTGTCCAGAAGCTGAGAAAAATGGAAACAAATCAGCGTATTTACTCTGAAAATTTAATTAATACTGTCCTTATGTTAGGTCAGCTCGGCAAATTGAATGGTAAATCAAAGATAGCAGAATAATAATATTATAAAGCATTTGTTTATTAGTTAAATGAAGTTAATAGATTAGCATAATATTTGATAATAATTTATCTAATTATCAAGGACCAGAATATTCACAAAGACATCAATCATGCATAAGTACAATTAATATAGTCATCTTCTAATTTATGGTGCTTATGTGTTTGCCCCATAAAGAGTTACATAAAACTATTGTTTTGAAATTTTGTTAATATATTTTGTGGAATAATATTTTTTTTTATAAAAGTACATTAAGTTGATAAGTTCAGAATGTCAAGTAAATAAGTTTATTGAAATTTTAATAACCAGAACTGTGTTAGGAGAATGTTTATGGTTGACTGGGAAATGCAGTTGCACAATTTTGTTTTTTACAGCTGAAGTATCTTTGTTTTTTATATGTAGGAACTTGTTTATGTATCATTGTTACCACTTAGTTAATCACTTCCATGTTTCCCTCCATAGTTTAAGCTCTTTTTTACTGGCATGTCAATTTTCAATCAATATACATATAGCCAATCAATAATTATCTTGTGCCACACAAAATCATCATATTGGATTGTTAAAGGTGATTTGGTCATTATTTGTTTTAGAACTCATTTTTCTAATGCACCCTCATTGCATCATGATTGTGTGTGTAGTACACACAACAATTTTAAACATTTTATCATAGTTTGATGTGAATGAGATATCAGTTTGCTGTATAAAAATAATGATAAATGTGGATAATTTAACATAAATTATTTACTCAGGCTATGCTTATGTATGTCAGGTGTTATTTAACTTTTACAAAAATCATGTTAGGAATAACTTATTAAGATTAGAAAAGTAAGGTTATTAAATTTTTCTTCATAAAGAGCTATATTTTGTTAGTTTAATACATATCACTTTGCCAATTGTGTCTGTGATGACAAAAAAAATGTCTGCACAAATGTTATAAAGTAAAAAGTCTTTATGATGAAATCTTGGCAATTTGTTGGTGTTATTTTGGCAGATTAAATATTTACACATGTATTTATTGATTGTTGTATATTAAAAGGACTAGTAGAAGAGTTATGAAATTGTCTTTTGACTTTGAACATTTTTGTCTCAATTTGTGAGAGTTACTAAGGTGTAATTGTCTGCCTTAAACTACTAATAAAGTATTCATAGTTATAACTTGTTTGTTTAATTGATTGTATTTATACCAATTATTATTAACCACAGTAAGTTGAAAAATACACATACCTAATGAATGAATCCATTAACGTTGGTCCATTCTAGTTGATGAGGAAAGCAATTTTGTACTGTATATAGTTCTTGTGTTTTTATGATCTCAAATTTTCTGTTTCCTGTCGGTACCTAGACGTACCTACTTTTGAAAATCGAAAAAAAAATCTTGAAAGAGATGAAAAGTATTAAAACTCAAACCTTCATTTTAATCCATTTGCTGCGGAAAACGTCTATTAGCGTAGGTGTAAAGTCCGGCCGCGCCAAATTTGCCAGACTTATACAACAATGGCCGTTCGAAATTCAATAAAATCGATGTATATCAGAAATCTTTGCTGCCATCTTGACGGCAGAGATTAATGGAGCCAGATATTCTTGCCTTGCTGTCCATAGAATTATATATGTAAGCTAGTAACTGTAGGTACCTACATGCTACATTTCACCAATTATTTAGTCCCATAATTGCAGAGGGCGAGCCTATTGCCTTCAACCGGGCACAAATCTAAATTCATAAGTAATGGAAAAACAAATTTCTAGTGTCCGACCGAAGCTTCGGCTTCGGCTTCGGCCAAAAATTTGCCGAAGGTTTGGCCGAAGCCGAAGGTTTGCTAGTTGTCAAAATTTGAAATTTACTGAACGATGCTAGAGCGAGACGGAGAGTGTGCAGAGCAGCAGAGTTTCGCCGCGCCGCCGCACCGGACCAAACGACATGACTGTATATGTTGGTCACTCGGCTCGTTATTGGGCTAAATCTCTAAAGCTCTCACAATATGTATCTAGTATATTCTGAGATCAAAGTAACTATCGTATTTCTCAAGGTCAATGACACCTTCGGCTTCGGCTTCGGCCGAAGGTTTTGGTGAATACCGATTAATCGGCTTCGGCTTCGGCTTCGGCCAGAATTGCACCTTCGGTCGGACACTACAAATTTCACACTATGCCTCACTAATCGATTTATTCCGTTCTAATACCACTGGTCGTATCCCGAATCGTACTCAACGGTCGCGTAAACAACTAGGTACAGTTGGCCTACCATGATCTAATTAAAAACGATTCTAAAACAATACATTTCAGTTTAGGTTCCTAAACTGCATCGCTTGAGCTACTCTATGGACGTCATGGTACCAAACAAGTATGAATGAAACCAAAACTTGCGACTCAGTTTGGGACAATCGCTGTCAGCAGAATGGCACGGCCTAAACTGAATCGTTAAACTGACGTCATGGTACGAATTAGAAGAACAAAACAAGACATTTCAGTTTAGGTTCCTAAACTGCATCACTTGAGCTGCTCTATGGACGTCATGGTACCAAACAAGTATGAATGAAACCAAAACTTGCGACTCAGTTTGGGACAATCGCTGTCAGCAGATGGCACGGCCTAAACTGAATCGTTAAGCTGACGTCATGGTACGAATTAGCAGAACAGTTCAGTTTAGGTCCTAAAGTGGATCGCGTTAAGAGCTTGTGGTAGGCCTCCTGGACCAACAAAACGAGGCAGTCCTCTCATACCTACATACATGATTAAGCCCATTTCTGCATCCAAGCCTAATCTTATGTAGATACCTCTTAGGTAATACCCACCATACCTATTGTGTTTATATTTCTAAATGTCAGTTTCCAGTAGCGGTCTACTAATTTGGATACTTAGATTGTTGTGTCTGGCAGCGTTCGGCTTACAGTTAGTCACCATTAAGTATGTGGCTTCAGGCATTGCTAATGCTTTAGAGATTAGATAACCTGACATTCCTGACAAGGAGAAACAATGGTTTGGATTTACAGCGCCCTCCAAAACTTGTTGACATTTTTCCACTTCAGCTGTGATGCTACATTATGATTTTAAATTAAAATAAGTATAATCAGGTACCTAATCCTAAGGATTACCTGATTATATTTTTATGCTAATAATTCATAGATAGTTGAATTACATTAAAAACGTTATAGTGTACTTACAGTTCAAACATTTGAAACTAGAATTTCAAATCATAATGTGGATGGAATCTCAGTTGAAGTTGAAAAATGTCAACTTAACTTTTGGAGGGCACTATATACTCCATTTATTATAACATTAGAAAAAAGAGGCTCGCAGAAGCAAGATTACGAAACCTTTTATTTTCAAGTTAGTTCAAACAATTTTAATAAATAATGTAAGTATGTGCTTTTTTTGTAAGTAGCAATGTATGGCATACAATAAAGCATATTCTATTTAAATATTTACTCGTCACGATGCTTGGATGAAATGAAACAAATAATAACTAAACCACGAAAATTCAGCAATAACAACAAAAAAAGGTAATAGCATTCATAAGTATCCACATAAACCGACAAAATAAAAAAACACGTGCTGCCACAACTTATGAAGGGAATAGGTAACATTTTAGATTTGGTAGAGTTATAGTGACATGAAAAACGTTCCCGGTACTTTCCGCCCCTGCTTCTTTTAGATTTTAAACATTGACACGACAATATTTTATGTAAAAACTAAATAATATTGAATGAAAGCCTTATAATTTCAGAAGGTAGATAGGTTAAATAAGTACAATTAAGTGTGACTGCTGTTATTTAAATTGATTATATTAAACTCCACATAAATCTTTATTGTAATAATTTTTGTTGTACTTTTATTACGAAGTGTGCCCCTAAAAGAGCCTTTTTTTACTTCTGTCTAATGCTATAGTAAATGGAGTGACAAACAACATTGTAATAATTACAGTCAGTCTGTCACCTTTTCTAATGAGAGGTCTTTTTCTTTTCGTTTTAGGGTACATCTAAATAAGTGGCTTATACTGTTTGGGCCCAATAAGTGGTCACGTTTATTGCGGCGTCACGTCAGGGGCGTTGATCAGACCGTCAAGCAAGGGTGCAGGTGAACGGATATTTGGGATAGCAGTCTGTTCAGGAGTGACTTGTTATTATACGTATTTTATGATGATCCCAAACAAGGGGGACTAAAAAGTAGGTAGGTACCTAAAGTTAGAGAGTTAGTAGGTAGGTTTCAAGCTTTCGTAAGTACCTACCTACCTAGGTCTGGTAGATATGTCTGTGAATTTGTAAACTTGTCTAGACCGCCGCGTCACTCCGATGTGGTTTCTTTAATTTGAAAGTCCAGGTACCTATCTAAATTTGTACCTCTATTAGCTTAGTTTTCTGCGGCTTTTTCACTAGCATTGGGTAGGAATGGACCTAACTAGTTCGACTTGAACTTTAGGTAAACTAGTCAAAATGTCAGCCGCTGTTGTCCATGGTGTAGGTACCTACCTAAGGACCTAATTGAAAACCTCAAAATCAAAAGTCATTTGTTCAAATTATGCTGAGAATCCGCTCTTTTCGAACATCAATATTACATGAGAGTCTCCCAATTCGCCCGCCCTTCACTACTTCCTAGTGCTTTAGCTGGAAAGAAGAAGTGGCGCGAAAAAACTCCCCAGTAGGTATAGCACAGCTGTTTGTTCAGTTATATTATAGTAAAACTTGATTCTATACAATAGGTAGACCGTATGCAAAGTAATTAAAATTACGGGACAATGAAAATTTAATTAAATAATTTGCCATAATATCAGCTAGCCACGCCAATATACCAACAAAACTTCTAATAAGTACCTACATTTTATTGTTGTCCTCTTTTTAAATGTTTGATATAAATTGATGGCCTGAAACAGGTTTTTCATAAACCTAGATCAGGCAAGTCTACATTACAGTTAGAATTTAACTTTCCACGATTGTAATTAATGTAGGTACTTAAATCATAATTTTACTTTACTTTATACTTGAATATTTATTTTTATTTTTTTATTATTAAAACCTCTAAAGACATTGGGGACGGTCGCATAGCAAAAGTTGTTCATAATGATGAGTGCCATGATAAAGAGGTTTTCAGTTATATCAATAAATTAGGATAGGAACCTTGTCTCCTATATACATTATAGGAGACAAGTTCCCATACTTACCTAATGAATAATTAAGCATGGCATGAGCAATCGTTTTAGCTGTTTTCAGACTCCATACATTTAAATTCCGCATAACTGAAAGCGTAATTAGGCTGTTTCTTTCGTCCTGTAGGTACCTCTAGACATCTTAAGATTGCGTGTTGTTTGCAAACGGTTGCCGGGTTACGTCGGATCGCCGCCGCCACGCTACATCCGGCGCCCAGCCCACAGTCACTCCGCGCCCGCCCTAACTAGCGGGTGCTATACCGCGACCGCGTTCACATTCACTTTACGTTTCTATCAGTGTCACCCGGCTATAATTGTTGTTCTTTTATATTTTTTATTACATCTGAAAAGTCTCATTTATTTTCAGTGCAACAAAAATTTTCAGTTTCGGAAAATAACTCATTATTTCTTCAAAAACTTTCGAAATAACTTAAAAGAAAATTAAAATGTATACGCTGTTTTTAGAACCTTTTAACAGAGAAGACGACAGACGTTTTCATGAATAGAAACTTAATCATTCGGACTAAACTTGAAAACTCCTATTAAAATTAATTGTTAATTAGAAATGGATATAATTCATCGGTTACACTATTTAGTGTTATCGCAGAAATCTGATCTGATGACGATGGATCGTGACCAAAGGATGCGTGTGAGAAGACAATCCAGCCTCCCTGAATACAGCAAAGCTAACAAGACTCGACAGCGGTTGGAACAAGCTTATTTCAATGATGTGAGTGTCTTGGTGGATGCACCTTCGTAGCGTCGTAGCCTTTACCTTAAGTGTTGTTGTTGGCCAGTTCTAGCCTTAGCCCTGATAAGCAGTGGGTAGTCAGAACTAGAATATGTAGAATTAGATAATCTTGTGCCATCTCATCCGTTGTATTGTCGGGTCACATAACAGTTATGCTCATTTTATAGGGACCCCTACGGCTATATACAGTTCATTCTTTTAAAGGCTTAGCCTCGTAGACTTAAGCATAAGTGTTGTGTTGCTAGGGTCTCTTTCTTTGGACAGAGTTCATGTAAACATAGGTCGTTAAAGACGAGTAGATACATAGGTCATTATTGTAGACTTGTCTCATCTGTTGAATTCTTGGGTGAAACCCAAACGTATTCTGTATTTGTAAACGCCGGTAGGTACGGCTTAGTTTTCTCATTAATTTTAAGGTGATAACTAACAGTGTAATCATTCACACTAGTGTTGTCTTTTAATCTTTGGAATAACCGTCTTTGCGTGATTCGTAGTAGACCTTTTTCATAGTGTCGTTTTCAGCGAAAAATACTGAAAAAAAAATACTGAAAGTGAGAACTAAAAGAAGCCTGGCCTTTTCATGAAAATCCATCGGCCAAGATTGAGTACAGTGGCGATAGTCAGCTGTTTATAGCTCACTACTTGCTTTATTTATTATTCTTTCTGATTAAAGATCCGTGTCATCTCACCATTTTTCGTAGGATCCCTAGAAGTGGCATCCTGTCATGAGCATAGCAATATTTCATCAGTGCTACTTCGTAAAAATCTCACCGTGGGAACTAAGGTGAAGTGAGCTGTCATTCTAGCTGATGCTAGGGATCGGATTGACATTATTATCAGCTCACTTCATCTAAGTTTTCACGGTGACATTTTCACAGAATAGACCGGCAATTCCCCGTAGGAGCCGCTACATAGTCAATGTAAAATATTAGGTACCTGACTTGCCGTTTCGGTAAATATTTTTCAGCTCTAAAAGGTGATATTTTATCACTATGATAAGCTTAGGTACAAATACTACCTATGGGTTATGGCTTCGTCGTATTGTTCCCCATATTTTGTTACTGTCGTTTAATATTGCTGTTGCGGATGATTATTTAGTCTACATAGGTAAGTAAGATCCATACCATACATAACTTCAAATAACTCCATAACTAATTACGTGCCTGCAGCAGGCTTCAGGCTGTTTTCGACGTGACTATAAGCTGGAATAAAAGCATAAGCTTCTCTTAAACTTTTGGAAATTATTTTAGGAATAGGAAGGTATAGGTACAATTTCTACTACGTATCTAACTATAGGTATTATTTTTTAGATAAGTACGTTGAGGGTTTTCTCATGCACTTTAAAATATCTTCATTATTTAGATGAGAATGAGAACCTAGATGGATACTTAGATTCCTGTACTATGGCCACGGTATGAATCCTTTGGCACTTTGGTACACCTTAATGTGCATTTATACCTTCAATCAAATGTTGTTGTCCTAAATCCTACAGCCGGTCAGCTATTACTTACCTACCTTCCTGCCATCTGCATATACCAATACCAGATATCTACCTGCTCCAAAAATACAATAGGCTGGTTCTCCGTTGCCTGTTTGAGTGGTTTCAATCAATGCAAGTTTCAACCAGATACTGAATTTCGTAAATTTTTTTTTAGGAAATTATCTGCTTGGAACCTTTTTGCCATCCTAATAAGTGTACCATATTAAGAAAATTTTACCTAAAACAACCAAAAATCTGTAAAAGACACCCACTTAAAAAAATCCAAGGTAAAGGAGTAGATTCTGGAGCTGGCTTGAATAAAAGAGGATATAAAGGGTATGGTAGATAAGTCGCGTCACGTCATCGTCCATCCGCCGCGATAAGGCGCTTTATGGTCCCGGCCTTTATTTGAACTTGACACGATTCTCTTCTCTATCTTGATGCAGTTAAACTTTCAAAGACATAAACGTGCTTCTGTTGATGCCTATTAAAAATCTAGAAGGACTTCTACTTAGAGCTGATTTTTCCATTGCCAGATAACTGTTATTCGAGGAATAAAATTGACGTTTGACAGTTTTTGTATGAAATAACTGTCAAAATTTCAAAATAATTCCTCGAATAAAGTGATCAGATGATTGAAAAATCAGCCCTTAGGAATATAAACAAAGATTCGGTATCAAAATTTAAACTTTACGTTACTTACCTACATAGGTACCTAATACCTATGTGACTGTAAATTACGCACATTTTACTAATCAGGTTCAGACCCATGTCTGTACAGTCACGAGCATAAATACTTACGCAAGATTAAAACGCGAAGTTCTCCTAAAGTTCACATTATAGTTCACGAGAAAATCGCTTTTGAATTTTACGTAAGTGTAGTTATGCTCGTGTTACTCAACTCACTAGAAAAATGTCATTATTGCGCGCCATTACAAACTTCGACTGCTACTAAGACTTTCCTAACCGAAAAATCCAATATCAGCACTTTGCTCGGTCTGGAAATCAAACTGAAACTTTAATATTAGTAGAGCAACGCGCCAGCTGAACAAAAGTCACTATCTAGGTATCTGAAAAATAGTAGCTCACGCAATCGTTTTCGGGCACTGAACACACGACATCGTGTTCGCATCGCATGACCAACGTGCTGCTTTTAGTGTTTCTTAGTCACACAAAAGGCAATTTTTTTGTGCACAATTTAATCGATAGAACTTTTACACAGGCCTACCCACCCTAAATTAGCTCGTTGGCGATTTTAACTAAGTATTAATACGAGTAATCATAATCATTTGTTTTCCAGATCATAAAATCCAATTTGTTAGTAATTACATACGTACACAACTTAACACTAGTGTTAGTACATACACAATATGTGAATGTTAATGAATTAGCATCTTACTTTGATATTAATATTTGCATGTCAAAATCTGACGAAATGTGGCACACGAATATTTATTTGCCACTTTTTGTATTAAGTACAATAAATGACTTTTACTTCGACTTTAAATACCGTCAGACAACCTCCAAAAATCTGGAACAGTATTTACCTAAATTATCATATTATTTACAACTTTACTCAAGTGTTATTTAACTTACAAGTTGTTTTCACGTTTAGTTTTTTTTTTTTTTAGATTTTAATGAATTAATGTTTCTGGTGATCATTCATACGGTTGCTATCTTAAAGGTTACACAAGTTAATTGGCCAGACAATCAATACAGTGCCTTAATAATTACAGTTTCAGATTTAGCTAGTATGCGCTAGACTAAGCTATGCTTTCAGGCTTTCACGTAGTCTTTTGTCTCAACATCCTGTCACTCTAGAACCCCTGTTTATGAAAATTACATTTCAAATTCAAATTACAGCATTTTGCATTATCTTAAGATAAACCTGCACTTGTGTAAATATCGATACAATTTTATGACTTCACTGAATACAACTTTCACGAATGAAACTGCTATTCCGCTACGGAAACATAATTTATTCCTATGTCGTAGATATAATACATAAATATTTTAGCCTGTCGCCAGGACCGACGCGGTACAAATTTAAGCGAAAAATTTAAAATTTCTCCGCAAAAAGTTGAGAAAGGCTTGAAGAATGAAAGGGATGTAAATGACTTAATTTGCATCACATAGTGCGCGGTTAAGGTTAAACCTCTATTTCAAAACTGTGAGGCTCATGGTTTACTTATAATATACAGGCATTCAATTCATAAGCAAGCCTTGAACTTCGTTCCTTTATATTTACTTGAAAATTTCTCAGAAAAAGATGTAAAAACTACTGAAAGAAATGGAAAAACCGATGAATAGTTATAGTTACCTACACACCGGTTACTTTTTACGTTATTACTTCTTATCATCATTCTCCTGCCATTATCCAAATGTATTTAGGGTCGGCGAAACGTTACGTGTCTTTTTCCATACTTCTCTATTATAGGCCGACCACTTAACAGAGACGTTACCTGAGGTAGCTGCGCGGTGCGAGAGGGGTGATAGTTGTCACAAGTTGACGAATCACTGAGCTCTCGCATCACGTCACCACGCCCCTCCTGCACCGCGCTGCTACCTCAGGTAACGTCTCAGTTAAGCGGTCGGCCTAAAGTCGTCATCTCTATAGTCACCTTTCTCTAGCCATATCATCTTTCACACAGTCCGTCCAACGTTTCTTCGTCTTCCCTTATTACCTACACTACTACAGCTGCGGGGTAATTGCGTAACACACTAACAGTAGGAATAGCTTTCATTTTGACAGTTCTACAACATTAATTGCGTTATTTACGTTGTTCAGCAGACATTTTTTCGAACATGAAGCAATGGATTAGCAATATCTTTCAAAGCTGCAGACCTATTCTGTAAAAAACTCACCGTGAAAACTTAGGTGAAGTGAGTTTGACGTGAGCTGTCAATAGAGTCAATACCTAAAGTTCGTTTTTTAATCTCAGAGACTAATCTGACATTTAAGATTTTTGTGTTTGCGTTTTTTTTAGTATAGAAGTTTGACATTACACCGGTCAGATTAGTCTCTGGGATTAAAAAACGAACTTTAGCCTCAGGTGGAGTGACAGCTCACTTCACATAAGTTTTCAACGTGAGATTATTACAGAATAGATCTGCTGTACTTGTTACTACTTCAAAATAGGTAGGCATCTACTTCAAAGTTATGTTTTTTTTTATGATACCTATACCTATTGCAAATTTCAAGTTAAGTTGTAGGTAGATAGAGACGTTACACGATCATTGACTTTGATTAAATGGCACTCTTTACTACCTATATACTTGCGAGCAGGTACTTTAGCCCACGAGGGACTTTATCTAAGTGGGTAGGTATTACCTATGGGTACTCACCAAACGAACAATAGGTACACTTCCTATCAATGTAATTTGATACTTTTCGTTTTTACATTATAACTTACAAGTTGGTATACATGAGTACGCTATAATATCTAATTAATGGAAGATATGTTTCGTTTTATTATTAGATCACTGGCTAGGCTACCATAATTATGAGCCATTGATGTGTTAATGACATATACAGGGTTATTGGAAAAACATTAACAACCTCTTAAAAGGTTCAAAAATCAGCTGTTCCCATATTTTGACGAGTTATACGAACATAAATGTAGGGAATTGCTGATTTTTTTTCGCGATTTCAGGTTTGGTCCCATAGTAAAAGTTGTTCATAATGATGAGTACAATGACCTCTTAAGAGGTTGTTAATGTTTTTCCAATAACCCTGTATATTTGTCAATTAAATTGAGTTTTACAACTGAATTTTGCATAAATCACTTAATTTAGAAACATCATCAAAATCAAGTCAAAATTCATTTATTCAAATTATACTGAGAATGACTTTTCGAACGTCAAAATTTCAAAAGACAGCGTAACTGACCTCTGCAACCAACAACTTAATTTAAAAACATTTTATTTGGATATTGTTATCTTGTAGGTAAATCTTAATCATAACAGCTATAATATTAAAGGTACCTGCCTACCTAAGTAAAAACTTCCCTCTACTTTTCATACAAAAGAAATCCCTGACACGTGAAAGCTACAAAAGGCGTTTCAAAATAAAATAAAAGAAAATCTTTTGAATACCGGTTGGCCGTTTTTCTTAGCGTCCTACCATCATTAGGTAAACGAAATACTTCTGAATTCCCTTGTTATAATATGTATTATGTCTGCCTATTCCGATGTCAAGGACCTTGTTGTCGACCTTTCGACGAAAATCGCCCTTACTGCTACGGCATTAAGACGTTGTCAGTATCAAATCGTTTTCACTGGTAAATATTTTCTTTAATCAAAATGAAATATAAAATCGTATAGTCAAACATACGATTTTATATTCCATTTTGATTAAAGAAAGTATTTAGATTATGAATGTGGATGGCTACATATAAGAGTAGGGAATAACCAAGGAAACGATGAGAGGGATGAACTGTGTGAAAGATGATATGGCTAGAAAGCGGGTGACTACCAAGATGACGACTATAGGCCGACCGCTTAACTGAGATGTGGCCTGAGGTAGCTGCGCGGTGCAGGAGGGGTGATAGTTGTCACAAATTGACGAATCACTGAGCTCTCGCATCACGTCACCACACCCCTCCCACCGCGCTGCTACCTCAGGATAATAGAGAAGTATGTAAGAAAAATACATATTGCGCGGACCATAAACTAATTGGAATAAGAGCAGGAGAATGATGACAAACTTTGTAAATAGTTAGGAAGATGTATAAATGTTTGACTAGTAGGTATCATATATGTAGTACCAACTTCTATGTAAGTCGGTACACAATAAATACATTACTTTAATTTACTATTGTGTTGCTTTAGTAGATAATGTTCGGCCTGCCAATCATAATTAGATAGATATGTTAGCAATTAGCATTGAAATTACCTTGATTAAATTATTTAAAACAATCGTAGATGGTAACTTATATTTTAATATTGTATTGTAAGTGATGCAAGCTTTCATTCCCAGTAAAGTCTTAGTTCTACATAAAGAAGCCAATCTGTAAAAGTAACTATTAAAAAGATTAGTAGAGGAAGTGGATACCTACAGGGTGGCAGGAACATCGACTAAAACCCCCCTGCGTTGAAATAATTAGACAGTTATTTAAAAAAAAAATGCTGTTCAAAACATTTTGACGTCGCCTTTTCTATGAAAGAGCAATTTCTTTTTTTGATAACCTACTTAAGTATTAAAAAAAATATGCTTGAGGGTATCACGTGCTGAATCCGACATGCGGCAAACGTGTCCGGCTCAGTCCAGTCAGTGTTTTATTCCCTATGATATGGGTATGAGTTATACCTATATCATAGCGAATAAAACATAACTACTTATTATAACATTGTTTTAACATAAAATATAATATCCTATAAACTCGGTAATACCGTAGCTTCCCGTATGAAAGAATTTTCGGAATTGGACTGAAGTTTCGAAGTTTTCCCTACATATAAACTCACAAACTGTATCCTTTTTATAATATTTGGATAGATTAGACAAATGTGACCCACCAAGGCACGTATACTTACCTATCTATCATACGGACCATTCCATTATGTAAAATTTTAACTCATCTTGATTGACCTTTAAGGTAATGAAAGTATTCACTCGAGTGTGTTAAATGCCTGTTGAAGAAAGGTACCTCCAGCAGGTATTTAAAGGTTTCCTTGAAAATTGTTATACGATTTGATATAGGTATGTCAAACCTTAAATATCTTCGTAGAAACTCGTGTGTACAAAGAATTCGATAAATAACGATATTTACCAGTAGAATAGCGGAAAAATGCTTGGCAAGCATTCTTGGCTTACACTAACTAAATCCTGCCATGTGTACAGCTATACATCAAGATAATAAATGGAATAAAAGCTACTACTTTCTTTCTCCTTTTGGCAAAATATATACTGCATTCAGCATATCATAGCTGCATCCGGTTAGACTGGAAGCCGACCCCAGCATAGTTGGGAAAAGGCTAGGCAAATGATGATATACTTTTATGACAAATAAACAAAAACAACGAATTCTAAAACCAAAAGAATCTCAAGAGGTCTTTCTCATTGTAGAAAGCCCAAGTATGCCGTTGAGTACAAAAGTTAGAAGATCTAAGAAGGTAGGTAGATACTGCCCGTTGATAATAGCTTCTCTCGACCGAAGAGCACACTGCAGGCACGTAGGTATCTAGCTATGTCCATCTTGTATGTTCCTGAATTCCATTCTCGTGGACAAGTTCAATAATAATGTCAATCTACACTGTATTCGATACAGTAGAGCGCATTCTACAGATACTTACATAGTTTAATGGTAGTTTTCTATTGATTTATTTAAGTCCATTTTAAAGTCAACATAATATTTCATTTTTAAATACTTACTCATTAAGACATCGTAAATACAATATCTTACACTAAAATATATATAATTATGTACGAGTATATAAAGAGGGTAAAAAAAGAAAGAACTCATTGTGCATCAAAAAAATCGTCCGCATCGCTGTCAGTGGGAAAAGTGCCCAAAATGTTGGCAGCGTTGCCACGTTGGATGGCAATGCTGATTCTTTGACCTCAAAACAGGCCAGTCCTCTGGTAACGTGAAGAGTAAATTATAAATATCGAAATGATAAAAAAATCTTATTTATGGATGTTATCACTAAGACAAAAAAACCTTTTAATAAAAAAATCCAACACACTTCGTATCATTTTCTTCGAAGGTCTTCTCTAGATTATGTATTTCACCCTATCTAAGAGAAATGATTACATAAGGCAAGTTTTATTGAACGATCACCTGGAAAAGGCATTTAGCGCCGCGTGGTTTGACAGGGTTGAAAATGTACCTAGGTAAACATTATAAAGGAAAAACGATTACGAAAAACGAGTGACATAAGATTTTGGTCTGATAAGGTTACCCTATTATGTACCTAAGGGCCTCGAAAAAGTAATATTGCAGCGATAACTATGTAGAAAAAGTTAAAAATGGCAATACATTTTTGACTTTTACCTACATCAAATCACTGACACTCGTAAGCTACCGAAAGCTTATGTCATCCCGTTAAAAGTAGTTGTAGAAAAACGAAACGCTTTACAAGCGATTGCCACACCTTATAGGCACTCTAGCCTAACTTAAAACTAGGTCTTGTGATTACTTCGTATCTGCCTACCTGAATGAAGGTTTATTTCTAAATATCGATACGCCATAAAAACAGTCGGATATAATCATTATGCAACGTTATGTTATTCTGGAGTAATTCCAATTTAATCGTCTTAGCCATTTTCCCTTAACAATCTTTTCATAACAAGACATGTTTTCTTTGCAAACAGAGAGAGTTGTTCGCGGCAAAAGCAGACAGCGGATCCGCAGCAGTCGACCGAAAGCTATCATCCTCATCAGCTGGAAGCATGAAGAATAAGTGGCTAAAGGCTTTCCGAAGCCTGAAGCCCCCCAGCGCTCCTCCACCCCACGCAGCGCCCCCAGACAAGTAAGACAAAGATTTATAACCTTTACTTAAAAAAACATTGATTAATTAAACACAAAAGTTCATAAATAAAAGCATGGGAATTCAATTAACATCACAGGTTACAATTTTGCTGTATGTATCATCAAAATGGATACTGAAACTGAATTAAGAAGGTGTGGTGTTGAATACATAGTAGGTAATTTGTAGCCTTAATTCCATTTTTGCTTTGAATTCGTTGTAATGGTCTCTCTACAGTAGGAAAGTAGGTAAAGTAAATACGTGTCGAATTCAGAACATTCTCCTATTGTCGGTCTTTTAAACTTAGTTTCACAAAGTAAGCAGGTAGTAGAAAGCACTTAGAATCCTGCCAAGACTGTGAGAGGAAATTATGCCAGCGAGCAATAACCGAGGCCAGGAAATAACAGTTCGTAATGGCTTGTACATACATGTTCTAAGTCTATCTTAATTATAATTTTAAGAGCATTAATTTATGAAGGAAGTGATAATGAAAATAATAACTGGAGTACAGTAAAATTAATCTTAAAAAGATAATTTTAACAAAATGAATAATACTTTAATTATTTATTTAAACTAAACTAAAGAAGCAACATTTAAATAATTCGGTTTAAAAGAGAAAGTATTCTTAAGTTGTATGTGTAATTTTCCAGATTTTTTCCCTACAAACTTTATTTCGTCAAGGCCACCGAAGGCTACGCGGTAAACACAATAAAGTCGGAGCTACTTGGGACCTTATGAACCCAATCTTACAGCACAATATTTATTATCGTATTTAGTAAACTCGCTGGGGCAAATTCCATTAAACTGTGCCATGTACGCCGAAATTGAACCAGCTAGATTTAAATCTACAAGGCAAGGCAATCACTCCATAGGCAAACATTAACTTAGAAAATCTAGGAAATACCCAGTCGATCCAGTGGCACCTGTGTTATAGAAATCAGATTACAATTATTGATCACACGCATGATGTAAGAGCCTTATGTCTCATTGCAAACAAGATTACTAACGCAAGTATCCGCTTTACAATGTAAGGCTTCTAAATGTGCTTAACAAAGTTAATTATTTTATTATTTGAACGATCTATAAAAAACTATAACACAGCTAAATCTGACTAAGCTAAAACGAAACACCGTACATGTTGTTGAAGCCGTCAACTTAGTTAATTAATGCTTTTGGGCGAGAACGATTGAAAATACAAAAAGTTAAACTGTTTTTCCGTCCAGGAACGTGGAAAACCTTCAGTTAATTAGTACTGCAACAAAATATGAATGGCTGCCAAACCACTAATTGTTTTAGCTTCATCGAAAAAAAATGAAGCTAGATATTAATTAAATTAGGTGGATAAATAGCGTCTGGTTTCACTGGTTCTGAAACTTGGAATACGAAAGAAATAAAACAGAAAACAACTATAGGTATTTATAACAATAAGTTAACAGGGTATCTAGTAAAACTGAAAATAAACAAGATAATTTCAGCGTAACACTGAATCTTTAACGAGGATGTGGGTTGAGTTTCTGAAACTGTAAGAAATTCCGCTGCTCGTGATATTTCGAGCGCTCTATACAAATAATGGAACTCAAGATAACGAGATGCACACAATAGTCACAGAACTACGAACTAGACTGTTGACACAATACATAAGGAGTGCCACTTCACCGAATATGATTCTTATTTTCTCACTTCAATCTTCGTGTTCACGAATTTGAATTTTTAATGTGAACAGAGCAGGCGCGACATCCTTATAATTTCGTTCAGTATGTGTTGACTTGCTGTAAATTGCTGAAACATTTTTACCACAAATGGAAATAATTTATAAGCTTCACCACGCTGCGTTTAAACTCTAGGCGCCATCACTCATTATTCTCGATGCTTATGGTTGATGTAATCTCATTACACCTTCAGGTTAATAATATCTGTTCATATTTTGTTATACGTTTCACGTCCATTTTGAAGCTGATTTTAAATAACTAATCATGCCTCGTGTCTAGTGACAGCCAATGCGTTGAGTGTAAGACGTGTAAGTCATTTAATTTCATCTAAACACACATTAAACTAGTGTATAAAGTTAAGTAATTAATATGTTTAGTAATGATTGAATTACTTACACTTTCTAACTGTAATCTGTGATGATGTTAATCATCGAAAGATAATAAACCTCAGAAACCTTTGTTAAATACCATTTGTTTGTTATCAAACGCATCGCTATCTCACAGGTTTCTGCACTAATTGTATTTGATCACGTTTATTTCGTGTTATGTTCATCTTGGTGTTTCTCTCTTTTTGCATCGATAAAGAAAAAATCAAATGTACCACGCGGTGTCGACGGTAATGGCAATGAGGTAACTGTGCCCCGTAGGTGTGAGCCTATGTTTGTAAATGTTTCATTTTGCCCAGATATTGGAACTATACCGCTCATCCTTTGACACGTAGAAACAATCCCGAACAGCATGTATATATTATTTGTGCTTGTGTACACTAACACACAATATTTATGTTAGCGATAACTTTTCACCAGCTTTTAGATATACAATACACACTTCTGCCCAAGTAATGCGCTTGGAGTCCTTCAGTTGTAAGTTGTACTCAATCCTTTCGGCTTTGAAATCAGTTCGCAATAAACAAAAAATCTGTGTGCTTGCTTTGTTTCCAGTCCGATTCAATGTTAATTGATTCAATTGATAATGTAATTTGTGTTGGAGGCAGTTCGTGTTTGGAACAAACCTCAAGGCGAAGGGAGGCCATTACCTAACATCATTAGGTGTTGTGCCGGCAGGGGACTGAATACCAACCGCCTCGCAGAGTGATCCATGAACTGTCTCCCCTTGACCTTGGACGTCATCGGTCGATATCCATGACGTACAAATATTATAATGTGACAGAGCCTACATACCAAATTAATAAATATCATTGTTCAGTACCTTGCTAGAATATCAGTGAAAACTCGTCACAGCTAAGACAAATGATACTCTTAAACTATCTTCTGATCTATTAGAAACAGTAAGCATGTAGAAAAGCTAAAATCTGTGTTTGAATTTGAGACTGAATCTTTAGCTGACTTGATGCCGTCTTCTGAAATGTACAATATGCTTCGAACATTTGTGTGTAAATGTGGATTGTTTTGTAGGAGGAATGGAGCGGCTAGAGACGCAATGCGCGCCGGCGGAGATTCCGAGGCACATAACTTTCAAGAATACACGTACAAGAAAATAACGCCTTGCGATGTCTGCTCACAAGTGCTTAGAGGTAAGAAGTTAAATATTATAACGAAAATGCTTACTCATTCGTGTTAAGAACTACAATAATATATTCCGACGCCATTCCCTTTGGCATCTAGAATAAACCCCAATTACATTTTGGGCTCGTTCATTACCAAATAGGCAGAAAATTATTTTATTAAACTAATTTTATGTTATAAAATGCTAAAGCAATCCCACTAATTAAACCCAGGTGAGGTGGACAGTAAATGGTTGTATTTTTTCCCTAGGGTAGCTAGAACGACACACCTTATCATTAAACACTGTTTTTTTTCCACTAGATATATGGCCTAATGATGGTAGTCACTGTACAAGTCTATGTGACCAGTGCCATATTGCAAATTGTTTTTTATTGGATTTATAAATTGAGTCGGCAAACTATAACGACGGTGAACCCAATTACAAGAAAGCAGAGCCATTAGTGTGTAGCTACACGTGATTCTTGTTATCAACGTAGCTTTTAAAGAGGAAAATGAAAACGCCTTGACTTAAAAACAGTTACGTAATGGTGATTAATAATTTACTCTGATCTAACTCTCTGCTCTCTGCTTTTCACTGGGTAACGGTCTAAGGTTGTGGCGGGACAATGCTTCCCTACCAAACCTATTCCAGTTCCACCTGCTGAAAATCTCGCATCAGGACATGCGCCTTGGCTTACTTGGAAGTCTTTAAATAGACTCCGGACTCAGGTAGGCCGAAGCAAAGAAAACCTGCTCAGGTGAAAATTCTCAGATGACTCCGCAATGGAGTGTAATTGTGGTTCTAACCCACAAATAATGAGGCACTTAATATCCTGCCAGCGTGTCCTGTTGTCTGGACGCTATACAGGAGTTGATGGATGCTACTGAAGCTGCCAAGCTCGTAGCCAAATTCTGGGCTGACCGTATATAGATTGCCATCGAGACGCCACGAAGAAGAACTCTAATTTTTAACTATCTACGAGTATCAACTACGTGTTATTAAATATTCCTGTAGAGTCTTACTTACATTAAAATATAATGATGAGAAAAAATTGCCCCTCATACAGCCACAACCTTTGGGATATAAATGTGTAGCTACCATTCCATAGAATATTCCCAAAAGCTCTCAGTTTGTTACTGGCATACAAGACAACAAAACGTTCTCCTAGTTTATAGTTATCTGACACAATATCGTTAAATCTGAATAAAGGTTTTATTATATAGGCACAGATCTTGTTTGCCAGACAGGTGTTACTGAAATTGGAAAAGGTATCTTTACAAGTGTTTCTAAACACGTTAGGTCTATACACTCGCGCAGTGCTTTGCACGAAATGTTACGAAGTTTATTGATACTCGTACAAGCTGTGTTTACGTGATACCATGGCTAGTAGAACTGTCATAAACTGTCCGAAGGTATATAGATGGGGTGATTCTTTACCTTTCAAACATTACTGCTGAACATTTAAGAAATATCGCAGGTATGCTGGAAGAGATTTCCTTACCAGTACCTACTTGCCCACATAGTATTAAAATGTGAAGTCAAAATCTACTTCATATTAATCAAGGGTGTAATTCCTTCAATGTCGGTGGATACATGCCACTATCGTAAATAATATCACAGTCTTCAGCATATGTATTTGCAAAAAATGTTAACATTCTGACCATGTATGAACGTAAATGAGGCAATAGGAGTTTGTAAGGACCGTAGCGGGTGGCGTTGTGTGGTTTCTGCCATTGTTGTCATGTTAACAATATCTAAAGACGTTTAGAAACAACAATGACAAAAAGACAACAACTTGAATATTATCATTGAATAATCAATACTACTTTCGGCGTGCGGCGTCCTTGAGTAAGCCTTTATAGAATGTGTTAGACTTGACATTGATTTTACTTTATTACCTGCCGTACTTTGCGAGTTTGTGATTGCGAAATAAATTGCTTCAATTTTCAGTCTCATGACATTGAATATTGAATCAGTATGAGTAAGCAGTTTCAGCGAAACTTTAACTGGTTTGCCATGACTCAATCAGAAAGGTACCTACTACAAGAATGTGACTGTAACTAGGGACTGATTGACGCTGATTGCATTTTCGCGTGGGATTTCTTTCTTTAAACTCTTCTTTGGTACCTTATTTTTCTTTGTTACAATTATTGTTTTAAAACAAGTAATTAATTCATCTTTGCAGATACCTCAAAAGTTATACTTGAAAATTGTTTTTCATCAAAATTTTTGGCCGCGCCTTTAACTGGGTTCTACCATGTTTACCATATTTAGTCGTTTCGTACTTTCTTAGTTCGTATAAAATGATCAGCATAGTTCTTAAAAAAAGGCTTATTCAAATCTCAGAATTGACGATATGATAGCATAACTTCTAAGTACCTAGATGTTAATCTCAAGTTAAAGAAGCTACGAAATAAGCATAAACATGCTAGAAACTCTTTGGAATAGCGAAAACCAACAATTCACGCAAGATTTGTAGGTATACCTACTTTATGTTAATATGTCGTGGTGGCCCGAAGTTTTGCGGACCAACTTCTTAAGAATTAAGACGTTGAGGGGCGAAAAAGAAAGTCGGCAAGCATGATTGATTCATACTTGTACCTATGAGAAGAGGTTTTGCCCTGCAAATATCAGTAACAGACTGGTTTCATGTCAGCTGGTTGCATGTCATAATATCGCCGCTCACATGACAACAAATTAGTTTTGTCTATTAGACGGTTGGTTTAATATTCTTATTAAGTACTTGGGTACTTTATAGCTTGTAATATAATAACCTTATTACATTTTTTACTAAGAGGTTAACGATCAGGTACGCTAGTGTTAGTTATATCTATACATAATTCTGAGTAGCGTGTTGTTTACGATTTAGGCAATCAGGGGTGGAAAATCAGGAGTAATTGATATAAAAAAAACACCGTGCGTGCTACGGTTTTCTTGTAAAAGGCACCAACTTTTATAAGAATTTCAGCAAACACGGCGTTTGATTAATATCGTAAATATTTTTGTTAGAAGAAATATTAATCTCGGTTACCTAATTACAGGGAAGTTCGTGTTTGAGGTCGAAGTAATTTCAGTGTCTTCTTATAAAAGTCTGAATATATTTACGCTCCAGTTCACTCCTGAACTACAGGAACTTTCATTAAGTTGGTTTTTAAGTTAGATTAAATCAGAATTGACTACAAAATATTATTTATTTACTTATAATAAGCACAGTCAACGAAACAGATTTTTTTTTGCAGATTAAATTGACATGTTATAATCATATCTATAAATAATATACCTAACAGGTATGCATGTTAGAGATAAAAGAAATAAAACAATAAAAAGTGTGTCAAATAGATTTAAATCAAAAACAATACAAATCCATTTGAATTACATAGACGCGCATTATTCATACTGTCTAAATAGGGAGCGTCTGTATGAAGCGGAACTCATAGAAAAAATATTATATTTGTTAGGTGAGCATAATGTTTGAAGCTGATCTAAATACTTTAATCGAGGTATTGATATAAAATTTTCTGCCCACCCAAAGGACAACCTATCGTTTTGCCAATCATTAAACCCTAAACTTATGCCGTTCCGCTTACCTACACGTTTTTTGGGTCAGTGACTACTTAGTTAAGTTAACCGTATAAAGCAAGTATAACTAGCCTATAATTTAATTGATGTGTAGTAATAGAGGAGCTGACAATCAGTTCGTGTTTAAAGTTTGTTCGTACCTCATAGAGAGGGCGTGCTTGCCATCCATCACATACTTTTTTCGTTCACAACATGTTTGCTTTATAAATTATTCGAAAAGTATGGCTTCGGAACTTGGGAATTATGGTCGTAATACACGAACGCTGTGGAAAGTTTGGCAAAGCTTTGATTTTGTCTTTGCAGTGGTTTCACTTGCATTCTAAATAGGTGCAACTACGAAATCAGAATACAAATACAATATGTCATCGAATAAGAATCATTTATTTGCAGAAAATATAAGTAGGTAAGTAGTTAATAGCAGTTGTAATAGTTGGTGGTTTAATGCACAGTTCATATTTTACCTGTTTAGGGCATGCAAATTAATTTTACATGAATAAGTATTACTCATCATCATCTGCCTAGCCTTTTCTCAACTATGTTAGGTTCGGGTTCCAGTTTAACCTGAAGCAGCCGAATACCTGTATTTTACATGGAGCGACTGCCTATCTGACCACCACAACAATAGTTATTGGGTAATACGATACACCTTGGTAAGACTAGTAGTCAGACTTTCGAGATAAATAAGTACTACTAATAGGTACTTATTTTAATAAGATATACAGAATATACATACGAGTAAAAGTAGGTAGGGTAGGTAGGTGTAGTAGAGATAAGATTTTCCGTACGCAAAATACGCACATAGACGTGGAGTTGCGGACACCGCCCGTATTACCTATTACCTATGTCTAATATAATTTTTAAATTAAGATAAATTTTCAGTTACTTACAATAAAAAAGATTTAGAATACACAGATTTAGAAAATAATTGTAATTTTTATTGTCTAAGTATCTCTTCTCAAACAAATAATTCACGTGTTGTTAGAAAAGCAAGATCGGTGAATTCATAAACCAACAAAGAACCTCGAAATTTCCTTCCTGATACCATCTGTTTTTAATAAAAACAGATGTATTTGGTATTCTGTCTGTACACTAACAAAATCTCAAGATGTTTAGAAATAACAATAACAAAAAGACAACTACATGAATATTTTATGAAATAATAAGTATTATTTTTGGTGTGCGGCACCCTTGAGTAAGCCTTTATAGTTTATAGAATGTGACATTGATTTACTTTATTACCATTTTGTTTTTTATTTGTTTGTACAGGACATACACGCCAAGGATTGCGTTGTCGACTATGCAAGCTGAATGTGCACACCGACTGCATGCCTCAGGTCGGCAGGTGTCAGACCAAGTCTCGACTCCTGCGCAGGCAGAAGAGCACCTCCGAGATAGAGTCCCACAGAGTACTAGAAACAGCCTTCGACGATGAAAGTAAGCCCTTATTGAAGCTTTTTATTTTAATTTAACATTATTAGTTACAGAGTAATTTTTTTGTTAAAGCTAAGATGATTTCAACAAAATTAATATTGAACTGCTTACTAATCAATCATACCATTTACTGAAGTTATAAGTGATGTCAACTTGTACAGTTAAATATCTAATGAAGAAATTTAACGTAATAAGTACGAGTTAAATAACTTTTGATACTTGTAACATTTACTCCTTACTTAATAGACCATGCCGTCAGAAGTTATGGTAAGTTCTAATAAGGTGTTATGAACTTTGAAATTTTGATTCATATTGAACTTTAATTGGAACAGTTGAAAAAATAATTCAATAATATTACAATGATGTATTGTTGGAAATGTTGATTATAACACAATATCATGAATAGATAGATGAATGAATCACTTTTCAAGTGAGAACATAATACACAGCCTCATCGAGCTTGCAAAAACACACAACGATCATATTCACGTAAAGCTATGAACACAGTCGGAAGCTAACCTCACGTTGTCCAGGGGTGCAGGACGGGTGGCTGCCGGGACAGAGACTCACCAAGATCTCGTTCAAGGGAGTCGAATTCGATGATGATTTCGATAGCTACTGTGACTCGGGTACGGTATCAGACAGGAGTGACCCCTGTGCACCCTCCCGAAGCCGAGCGTTCGATATGACTAACAACACTCAACGATCCTCTGCCCAACTACAAATACTGTACATAAACGGTTAACCTACTAACAAGCGAGTTCCAGACATGATACGCCACCTCGCACACAATAACAGTTCGAGTATCACTAAACTATCGTCGTATCGCGGACCTGAATCTAATCGCATTTCGCTCGATGCTCAGAGGAGGAAGTGGATCAGACCTACCAAGTTCTGAAGCGGGCCAACGAAATTGGGAAGCCGGGTGGCGGCGGGGAAGCGCGCGGGGGCCCGGTAGTGCGTGTGTCGGCCCCGGAGGAGACGCCGCCCGCGCGCTCGCCGGCGCGGCCCACCGCTGGCCTGGCCGTGGCGCCGCAGCCCGTCTCCTCTAGCTCAGGTCTGGCGCCGCACCCGAGCTCGCTCGCTTCTCCGCTCGAGTCGCGCCGTAGGCTGGCGGCCGTTCGCGTCGCGCCACGACGCGCGGCGGCCGACCGGCAGCTTCACTCAAGTTCACTCGTTTTCAGTAGTGTCGAGTTGTTTTTTGCACGCATTGTATAGTCGCGGGCGCAGGGCGGGGGCGGGGTGCGGTCGGTACTGACGCTGCTTGTCGGTAGGCGGGGCGACGCGGCCCGACGGCGGGGTGCGGCGGAAGCTGTTCGCCGGCGTCAAGAGTTTGTCCATGTGGGGCTCGCGGTCGCGCCGCGGCTCGCCGCAGCACCGGTCCATTTCCCTGCCAGAAAGTACGCGCCCACGGCTGCCGTAGCGCAAGGCTCTCTCAGTCTCACAGCTTTGTTTGTCCCGTCTTCTGGGTTACGGTGCCACGTTTACGTTGTGTGTTCAGTATTTTATGTTCATTATTTTTATTTCGCGATTGCAGTGTTAGATTAGAAATAGGACTAAACAATAGTCGAAGCTCGGCAAGCACCTTAGATGCTTTATCCCGTCCCTGCAGGGTTCATCTACCTTTCCTGAACAGGCATTATTTTATTGACGAACTTGGCCCAATGACATACTCGACCCGAACATTTTCCTTTGTTTTCCTACTATTTTGTTTTTATTTATGTTACTGTATTATTTATGTTATGTGTTACTTTTATTTATTTTGTTTTGTCCGCGCGTTATTTACAGAGACGGAGGTGACGACCACGCGCCCTTTCGGACAGCCCCTATGTTTAGTTAACGAAAACGGCGATCCACCGCCTTCAATTCTCAAGTCCACAGCGAGCGTCCGCAAGAAATGATTCGCGACATAGCAACCCCAAGGGATCGAGACAATGATCATATCGCCTCGTAGGCAAGAGCACTGACTCAGCGCGGCAGTTTGGCATGTCCTCTATAACCGCTTCTCGGATGTCTTTGTTATAACTACCCCGAAGCGCCCCGCGTACTGTGATATATATAATTATATTGTTACTGTTACAATAAACGTCAAAAATAAGCTTCCTTTTCTCTGATTATCCTCGAGCACTCTCTTTTACTCTTGATTTGGAGTCGTCTGTACATTATCTGCGAGTGCGTTTTGATGTAAGTGGTGCATGGCTTAAGGCGGCGAGCCGATGTTTGCATGCGTTTTAACATCGGCAGTACACACTTGACACGAAGCCTCTCTTCTCTTACTGCACTCACGACCTGTCATTTGCCTTTCATGATTCAAACTCCACTTCTATCGTTTCACGATGTATCGAGCTCACGTTAACCCGTAACTAACACGCCGAGCAAACATCACAGAACACGCAACTCTGTACTGACCCCACCTAACCGCTAATTGACTGAGGTTTCGTTTGGTTTCGCTTTCTTTAGGATTTACCCAGCGTTAGATTTTAGATTTGCGCGGGTCATCACCCGCAAAAGGAATGAGTAGAATTAGTATTGAAATAATTATAGACTGGCTCCTGTTTACTTGTCCACACAGGTTCAATGAAGAACTCCAAGAGTGCCCAAATGTTGAGGCAAGCAGACCGCACCAGTCCCTTACCTGGTACCGATATTGACATCGTATATAAGCGAATCCCTGTAGATTACTTCCACGTTGTTGGTTACGACATACGTTACATCGATGAGCATTTTGACAACAAACCTCATTCATGGTGCCACATATCTGTTGCTATCTGAAAGCTGCTGATGACAAGCTGTATCTGATAATAGATTAATGAGCCACTAGTTGTCACTCAAGTTGAAGCGTCACAACCAAGGAGTAGCTTTCACTATAGTAGTCTCTACTTACTACTGTTTGTAGCTGATAGGTTTTTTTTACTATCGTCTTACTTTTTGCATCTCTATTCTTCTCTTATTCTTACCTTACTTTTGTTCGCACCGCTTACGCATTTTGAATTTTTAGATTGGTTTTATTTTATATTACTATAGTTTGCCTGTATTCTCGTTCTGATTGTTAACATACATGTATAACTAAGATCTTATTCGCAGTCGCCCCCAAGTTTCTTTGTTTAACTGGCAACCTTGACATCTAAAGCAGGAGAGTGAATCACAAGTGCATGAAGTTTGAAGTTGTAGATTGTGAATAAGACAGTCTTAGTAATATAAACATACCTACTGTATAAAGTCATTCAAATTCAGTAAACTTGAATACTTGCCCCACAAAAGAAAATTTGTTATCGTTTCACCAATTAAGCTAAACTTACATACAATACCATACTTACAAGTAATTGAAGCCCTTTTATCCTTTCATTACAAAATTCATGAACATTACATACAATTAGACACAACGTTGTTTACAACTGAAATCATAACAAATGGTGTGGGTGAGTACTAGACTGTAAGCTCATACTGCATCAATTTTATAGCGCCGCATTCTCCGAGACGACAAAAGTTGAACCTTAGGATGAAGAGTTTGTCGCTGGATTCGCCGGAGTGTGGCGAGCTGAGGCGGCGACCTACGCGCGACCAGACCGCACAGAGCAGCCGCGTGCTATGTACGACCTGACAGTAATACAACCGCCTGGGTCCAAATAACCTCCCGCTTCTATTTCTCGCTTCTCTGGAGTCGTCCACTTCATCTCTCTCATCTGTCACTTCATCTCTCTCATAAACCATTTATTCTAGTGTTTTTTTTAAAGATAGCCAAACATAACGAGGAGTGAGTCGTTTTTGCAGTTTCCGTGTGATCATGGCTCCACATAATTTTAACGAGCTGGAGATATAAATCTCAACAATAGGGACAGATGGTTGGATTAACTGGACGTCTCCACTGCGCAAAGAGCTCGGCTTTGAAGTCATCCTACGGACTCGCTATACAACCTCAGTGACGAAAGAGGTCTATAATTTGGCTGATTTTTTTGGTTCTTTGGACTCTGGTAGGTACTTGATGTCAAGCTGTGTTGTAAGCACAAGCAATGTTCACCTCCAATGTCTATCCCTCCGGCTTAGCTTGTGTGTGTTAGTACGTTGGTAGGTACCTACTGGTTATTTATTCTGTCTAGACATTCTTGCAGTATTCGACGTCGTTCTGAATCGAAAAAAGAACTGCTGTCTGTGGATTTCTCGACTCGTACGCCTTTCTGTTATTCTGCTACGACGTGAACAGAATTCTCAAGTAATATTGGCATTTAAACATAACGATTTTCATAATCGAAAATTAATTCATCTATTGTCAGGAAAATCACCGCGTAAATCAATTTGTCATTAAAATTCTGTACACTCACTGCCAAACTATTAGATCACTTCCACGATCAAACCGTAAGTAATGTCTTTAGCATGCCATTTATGATTTTGTTTTTTTTTTTTTTCTAGGTAACTGCAGAGCAGTTTGCATGAGGCATGGCTTTAATAGAATAAATAACTACTCGATTCATAGTTATACACGTTCATGTACGTTATTATTTTATTTGTAATTATTGCTAAACAATAAACAACGTCTGTAACAGTAAAGCGAAAAATGTTCAGAAAAATAAAATAATAGAGCTTTTTATGAAGTATCCAATAACAACCGAATGGTACCTATTGTTGTCAAAGATAATAGATAACATAATACCCTGTATAAAGATCGCATATTCATTAGTAGTCTTATCGATTTACTGATACAACATTGTTTTTCAGCGTTATTTATTAGATAAGTAGCCTTAATCTAATAAGTCACTCAAGTATTTATGACCCTTGTAACATTGTGACGAACTCTGCACGGTAACATGTGTATCTACCTATCTATGAGTAACTCTTATACTTTACTGGATTTTTATTAATATTATATCACCACGTAACCAGCTACCGCAAGGCAAGTGATCACCACTGACGATTATTCTTGTTATAATGTTGTCGTACGCAATGCAAATTGTCTAACCCGATTTCAATTCGAAGACAATATAATTTTGCAAGGGCTACCTTTTATAACTAAAGATTCATGCGTGAAATGGACCAAAAGAACCCTTTTGAACACGAAACGTTAGAATGTGACAGAATTTCTTTTAATTCTAAGGAATCGATAATAAAATAGGTCCCAGTTATAAATGGATGTCCTTAGTTCAACGGGATTCGCTGACACTAACGCTATTTGTCAAAGGCATTGGCCAACTGTGAAAAATGATTATATTTAAATTGGTAGATTAGGTCGCAACTCGTCGCCAAGCCGACATAAAACTTTTCCTTTAGCAAAGGCTTGAATAAAATTAAACCCTATTATATTAACAGCCAGTTACACTTTTATGTAACAACCTAATCGGGGGATGATTAAGACAAAGCCCACAACAGTAATTAAAAGATGATTAATAATGATTATATTCTAAAAAAAATTGGATTCACAGTTGGCTAACGTCAACGTCCTTTGGTGTGCTAACAAGCCTAGCTGCGTATATACAAACTATATGAGTACTTGACTGTACAGCACCATCGTCGCCGGTGCACAGCCGGAGGATGCTGACTGCGCGCGTGGGTCGCATGAGCAGCGTGGAACTGCCCGATGAGCCGGATAAGAGCCTGTCTTCTAATAGTGCCAGCCCGTGCCCTTCGCCAGTCAAGCAGATGAGCGTAAGTATTTTCTTATTGCCATGGTATATCTACGAGTATTTTGTTGAGAGGACTTTGGTATCTAAGTTGTTTCAGATATATATCCAAGATTAATTAACAATTGAATCATTGTCAATTAATTAGTAGGCGATACCGTAGAAACTATTTCTGTAGGTACTGACGAAGGGTTATTACGTCAGGATTCCTTTCTGCTTCTTTCTTTAAACTTACCAATCACAAGTGTATATTTTGTGCGATTCTCTCTCTGTAGTCCGTCCCTCATGTCTGAGGATCATGGTCAGCTTCGGAGTTACATCTGGAGCGGATGATCCGCCTCTACCGGTTTCTGTTCAGCGCATCCCTTACCATCGTGTAGAATTTAGAGGACGATGATTCCTTCACCTGATCAGTCCATCGTGTTGGTGAATGACCGCGCGATCGTTTGCCTTCGGTGTTCCCAACCACAATCAGTTTTTCCAAACTTTCCTCGCCTCTGCGTACTATGAGGCCGAAATAGGAGAATATGCGGTGTTGATATGGTCCACAAGCAGGTTTTTATTCGAAGCTGGGTTGATGCATTAGTGCGTTTGCAGTCCACGATATTCTCAACATTCGTCAATACATCAATCCTTTGTCTTTCTCGGACCAAAATCATCCACGTTTCTGCTCCATACAGGAAGATAGGGAATACTAGGACTCGTGTCAACCTGATCTTGGTTTTGATACCAATTCCAGTCTTCTTCCAAATGTTACTTAAATGGGTTATAGTATCTTTGGCCATCCAAGTACGCCTTTTTATCTCGGGAACACAGCTACCATCATTGCAGATTTACGAGCCAAGTTAGGTGTAGTCGTCGACGATGTTACTGCCAGGAATGTTGCAGGTGACATTTGCTAGCTTCCCGGCTCGACCCACAATCATTACCTTGGTTTTCGCTCTATTCACTGCGAGATTAATGTTGTCACTTTCACTCTCGAGTCTTTGGAACATCTCACTCATATCCTCCATGGATGTTGCAAGGAAAACGGTGATTTGATACTCTTTTTCCGCCAATAGGGAAACCCTTCTCTTAGTATTCGTTTTTTTTTTGTGTGATTATAAAACCTTTTATGTCCTGTTGTTTGGTCTTTTGAATCGGGTACAAAATAAAGCTCTGTGTATTTATCTACCCAATCCCTTACATTTCCTCATTCAGGAACGGGCACACGTGTCATTCCTTCCTAGCCACACCTCAGTTAGGTACGGAAATCGATTATATGTTAGGCTAGCAACCGGGCACAATGCATAGGAGCGCAAACAAATTGCCCTGAGGCCCCGAGCTTTTGTTTTGTAGGTACTGTATGTAGCTGCGAACGAGAGAAAACGTGTGTTCAAATGTTAATGAATGCACATTCAACACAAAACCTAGCCTCCCTACCTATGTCGGCATAAAAGATCGAGATTTACACACATAGGCTACCAGATAAAGTAACCGAAACTTATTAGGAAATAGTGAAACAGGCTGTATCTTCCAAAACACTATATCAGTAAAAACAACAAAGTGCTACATACATAAAGAAGATACCACTTTTATTACCATCTAAAGCTGTAAAACTCCTGAAATAGATGCGAAGGAAAATGTTTATGTCGACATGTAGGGAAAATCGAACAGTGAGTAGGTACCTAGAAAAAGATTTATCTCACGGTTTTTATACGTCTAGGGTCATAGTACTGTCTAAAGAATGCTCCTAAGACAATACTAAAACGCTCGCGCGGATACTTAAGTACATTTTTTCCCATCCACTAGCGTAATATATGCTAACTATTCAAGAATTTACAGCGAGAAAACCGTTTGGATTTTATATAAAGAAAATCTTCTATTCCATGCAAGTAGTTATTCGTCCGCAATTCTAGCATTGCACACATTCTTTGAATATGCCGTAGACAAACATAGAGTAATTTGAAAGTAAATATGAAAAGTGGAGATGTAATCACATCTCCACTTTTCATATTTACTTTCAAATTACTCTATGTATGTGCAGACCATAGAGATGGATTTATTTATGGAGGCCTTGAACGTCTCGTACATATTTTATGAAGACATTCTACTCGACCTACGTTCTAGCTTAGTGTAAAAAATCAGACGTTCTATTCAAGTTGAGTTTTATAACTTACGCTTTTCTTGACTGGGAACATTCAGTGTTTTTTAAAGGAGTTTGTAATTATGCTTTGGAAGATTCTAAGCACAAAATAAAAAAAAACCCGTCATCGTTTTCTTTGTGCAACTTTGTTTTATAAACAAGGAAATTGAAAATTTAAGTACCTATTGATTAGCGACTGTTTAACCATACATTTTTGCCATTTAAACGTCTTTTAACTTTAAACAACGTTTATAAATAAAAGGGCTAGTGAGGACACTAGACACTAGGAATCTTAGTCCATTAATTGAACGCTCAAAAATAACTATCAACTTGATGATAACGTGCTCATTAACTCAACCAAGTTTCCACTAACTCAATCATTGTTTATCCCCAGAAGCACCAGCGCCTACTACCAACAAACCTGTACGTGGTCCTATACAACTTCAAGTCACGTCACGCGGACGAACTTGACCTTAAGGCTGGCTACAAGGTCACCGTAATTGATACCTCAGACCCTGATTGGTGGAAGGGCAAGTGTCTTGGCAAGATTGGGTACTTCCCTTCCAAGTACTGCACTAAACTGCAAGCTGGGGAGAGGGCACTGCAAGTCACGCATAATCTTCAGGTAACTATGATTTTTTTCTGAAATATGAAAATCGTAACATAATCAACCTATAATCTTCCTACTGCTGATACTCAAGCCTCCTCTGTGAGAGGGGAGTAAACAGACCGGGTTGGTGGATGTCACATATCTTAAAATTTTTGGTTTAAGGACATACCTACCGAAAATATTGTGAACATAAGAATTTCCCTTATCTCCATTATATCATTCACACAAGGATATAATTTAAGATTAAAACTTGGCTGTATTAAACTAAAACTTATTAGCTACTCGCAAATATTTGAGAGCTATCAAAACATTTAAGAACCTTTCAGAGATCGAACAAGCATGCAGCGCCTCTAAACATAAAACAAACTTTTCTTTCAATACGTATGTACAGACGCCAGCACATCAAGCTACTACAATCTGTCAAATTTCTTTAATAGATTTTCAACTTTATCGCTAAAGCATTAGGTTCGGGTTCGGGTAGCTTGGTGTGCTGGCGTCTGTACTTACGATAGTTTCAAGTGTCGTACGGACCAATATACGATCCTGATATATATTATATAGGTATTTAGTCCTTAGAAATCATAGAACACTTAAGTATCTGATATGTAACACGTGTATAAATAATCTTCAAAGTACAAAACCAAGACGCATTGCAACTTTTGGCTAAAAATGCCTTTAACTCACATTAAACACAGGAAGAGAGTAGTTATCCTTTCCTTAGCCAAGAAACAACCACAAAATGCAATTTAAATCAAGTAATAATTTATTCAATTCAACACCTATTGTATTGTGTTCTGTCTTTGTGGTGAGCGGAAGTCCGAGCGATGTAAACTCAAGGTTATTGTTGGTGCATTGTTTGCAGTCTACAGTTATATAACATTCTTGACAACTGCAGTGAATAAATAATGCTACTTCGACTAGCTAACCAACAAGTCCGAAGTTATATCATTAATTTTTTGTAAACAAATGACTTCTTTTACTCATAATTAATTAATATCCCCGTTGTGCAACTGTTGACGGCAAAAATACAGGGACCCACGTATTTGCCAAAGATGTTAAAAGTCGAAAACTGTGAGAGAAAACTCTCCGAAAAAAAAAATTGGAAATCCGATATTTCGTGGAGACTATGTGCTATCATTTTTAAACCTCAAGACTTTTATGAGAGAAATTCGTATGCTCCCAAGAGAACTAATTCTGTTTTCATTACCTACAGGCACTTGTAGTGTGATATTATACAAAATATAGTAAAGGTGTGTGTGTGTTTATATTACCTATTAAATCAATGCTAGAATTAGCATCTCTGAAGTTTTTCAGTCAGGAAGAGTTGGTTTGCGACTCCGATATGGTTACTCGTATGCCTGTCGTACGCCTCCAGTCGAAACACATAAAATATATAGCCCATCAATTTTTAAATGTTCATACATTAGTTACTTTTCCACTACAGCTGCTTTTTTACCGGTGGTAGACGCTTCCCTTTTACTTAGCTAGTATTTTAATAGTGCTACACTCCAAGTTGCATACATATTTATCTAGTTTTCATTTAATTTGTGATCGACAGAAAAGTAAACATAAACATAACAATGGCGGCTTGTAGCCGGTGAACAGTGCTGCCACCTATGACGAGCTTTCAGTTTTTAACCCCATTAACGGTCGTACAAAAAACATTATTTTACAAATTATGGAGGTCAAAAACGTTATAAAATAAGTAAAATAACCTTGTCTTTGCTGTCGCGCTGTCGGATAAAGAAAAGCAGTCGTTTTATTTTTGGCACATTACCAATATGCACTGGGATTATCCATCCGTAATTCCGTATTCGGTGTAGTACATTAATACTGCCCACTTTCAGCAGTTATCCAAAGCACTTACTGAAATGAATAGTACATTACAGTAAGACATTTTGAATCTAATGCCAAAAAAATTTAAAAAGTGGTCAAATTTTAAAACAAATCTTCTAGGTAGTTTTTACTTAAAGAATCAACGTTTGTTTCGTAGCGTTTTTTCTTGACATAATACTATGATGCCCGTAAGTTTGCACTCCATTGGGCTTATTCACACTCGGATGTGAAAATTCCCAAACGTGTCGAATGCCACGTGTTGGCGACATTTGTTGCCACTACTAAATTAATTCCAGTATCAACATTAGTCATCATCTTCAGCCTTAATTGTTAACTAATCCTCAGCTGCTGGACATTGGTCTCTCTTGCACGTTATCTCCGCCTCCCTGCAAAGGTCGTCGCTCCATCTACCCTGACTTTCTCCGTCTTACCCTACGTATTTCGACTTGTCTTCACTCAAAAATACACATATTAATCCGCAGGTATCAGACGGCGAATGTGGCATGATGCTGCTCCGTGATCAGATCGTGATCCAAGTGGGAGAGGAGGTCGACGGCATGATGTTGATCCGCTCCGGCGACAACCGCCAGGCCGTTTGTCCGGTGAAGTTTCTACAGGAAGTGTGACGCTTCAAGCTGCCCAATTTCGATTTTATGAGAGTAAGTTTAGAAATTACTGTTGATAGTAGTATTCCTTGCTACTGAAACATACATAAAGAATAGCACAAAAGTATTTTCATTAGAAGTTTCTTTCAGCAGACCTGCGACGGGAGAGATTTATGACAATAATCCTATGAAATTAATTATTTCCATTAAATAAGTTAATGCAAAAGTCTTAATTATAGTAACATGCAGAAGTATTAGAAAAGGCGAAGAGCTCTATGGGCATGAAAAAATTAATTCGCAGTGCTGTCAACAGGAAAAGTGTCCAAAAGGCTGGCAGCATTGCCACGTTGAATGGCAAAGCTGATTCTTTGACCTAAAAATAGGCCAGTCAAATTTAGAAATCAATTAGTTTAAAAATATTCACCTGTAACTGTCGCACAGTTGGGGAAAATCCCTTGTCAGTACCTATACAAAGAATTAAAGAGATTCCCGTAACATTTACTTCAATTTAAGTCAGTCACATGAGAAATTTAGGAATTGGAAAGAATATTAGGAAGAGGAATCCATAGCGGGTTTTACAATATTAGGTTACAAGTTATGCTTACAATACTTTTTTATTATTACAACTCGTTTTTTTTTCTTTACAGGATAAATTTTTAACTAGTGCGCAAACTATAACCATGAATTCAGCACATGATTCTAGAGCCCTAGCGTAGAAATTTTTCGTCGGTATCGTTATCAAAAAAAAACTGCTATTTTATAGAAAAGTGCAATACGTACGCGGTCAAAATGTATGGCAGAGCTATTTTTTTAATAACCAACAAACAATTTCAAGGCAGGGGTTTCAGAATCCTGCCAGGGTCGCGGGTTGTTCGAAAGAGATGCCGTGGCCCCTGGCAGAGGCAACTGAAGGAACACAGGTGGGGTTTAGTCAGTAAAAGTCTGACACGCCCTCTCGCTCCGCCCAGAGCGGGAGAAGTTATTTGATAATATCCCACCCAAAAAAAAGGGGGTTCAGAATCATGTACTAAATCCATGGTTACAGTTTGCGCACTGGTTAAAAAGTTATCCTGTATAATATTCTATTTCACATTTGATTACCTAAAACTTTTGCACTTTGAATAGAAATGATGTCACGTACTCTCGTTAGGAAGTTTCGTAGACGCGCTCTGTAAATGTCTTCAGTAATTCACTCTACAAGAAACATCTTGAACATTGAATAATTATTATTCATATATATAGTTATTCACTCCATACAAAAATTGATAATGTCTAGTTGCTCTTGAAGGCAACCCCACCATACTTAGGATATAAGCTCATGAAAACACACTTTAGCGACAAGTGCCAATTACAAATGTGTAGGCAATTAAAATATCGATATAACAATATCTAAAGCCTTGATAAGTAATTAAGTACATGTGTTACTGACTTGTGTACCTACAGCTAAAAAAAAATCCTGTAATACCATTCACGTGCTACGCACCAATCACGGCTAACTTAATTGGATTAAGTTTAGACTTAGGATGTATGTGCGAGCCAAATCCACACACTTTCGCTAAATGGCATACTCGTAGCCGTGGTTAACTTCAATGACGGTTTAGTTAGATCGTCATAAATTATTGAAACTAGAGGTCAGCACAACAATATCTACGAAACAATTTCAAAAGAAAATACAATATATTTTATGCATTGCATTTATCTGACTGAATCAGTATTAACATAATTTTAATAAACTCTTCCAGAAACGCGGCTCCCTAACTGATCAAACGATACCAATACGTTCTATACCGAAAACAATCCGAAGCGCTCCAGTGACGCCATGCGACAGCGAAACGTCCACGTGGTCGGATCGGAATCGTAGCAAGACCGGCTACGACTTACCTTCGGGGTCAGGATACGCTACGAGTTACGGCGACTACGAAAAGCCTAGCTACAGCTACGAAAAATCGGGCTACGAAGCTAGCTACGAAGCTTCAACTTCTACGGCGTCGGGGTCGCAACCAAAAGACAACTATGAATCGGGGGCATATGCAAAGAGTTACGATTCGTCGTACGATAAGGCGGGATACGGTGGCTCGGACTATAGGACTTACGAAGGGTCTACAGGGTACGACAAGGGGGATGCGAGTGAGGGGTTCAAGCACAGCTATGAGCCCGAGGGCGTGTGGTGGTGGCGGCGGCCGCTGGGCGTGCGGCGCGCGTCGTGCCGGCGCTGCGGCGCCTCGTCGGCCGCGCGCCCGCTGCGCATGACGCCCTGCGCCGGCGCCGCCGCGCCCGAGCCCGAGCCGCGGCCCCGCCGCGCCGCCTCGCGCGACCGACCATTGCTTTTCGTTAAGCAACTGTTTTTGTAATTTTTTATATATATTTCGCAAAAATATAATGTGTGTGTCCTTTCTTTTTTCTTTTCTGTAGACTTTGTTTTTATAATTTATATTTACTTCGGCTGCAAAATTGCCTTTGAATGTTTACAATATAGTATTTGTCATTTTGATAATTAAGTACTTGACTTATCTTTATTTAAAGGTGTAAATGTTTGTTTTTAGCCAATTAGGCTAAGGCAATAATGACTGGGTATAAAAACACGGCCTACGGTGACATATTATTACTTTTGGTGATTTTCATAATCTCCCAATTTACATGATTTTATAATATCATATAATTATATATTATACACATTATAATAGGTCCATTTATGAAAATTACTTGGCTACATATCATTTTTCGAACAATGTGATTAAAACTTAAATTAATTTTATTGGAATATAAATATGTACTATTGTATAAAATAAGACTTATGTATAAAAAAAAATTAAGCGTGATCTACAATAGGAAAATACTTTGCTGATTAATATGTTGTGTATCTAAATTAAATTGAAAATATTCCAATTGCTTAAAGCTGAAGAAAAGAAAATAGACACGGAGTAAGAGAAAATAGTAATAAGAGAATATTGGTAGGTAGTGAAATAAATTAGTGTATCAAAGTAAAGATTAGCACCGCACGTTGTTTAAGTTAAATATATCATTAGTTAATTGCAGAAATGTTTAGTTTAGACTAGCCTTACATCGTAGTTTGGAGTAGCCAGTGGCATTGTTGATAAGATTAACTTATGTGAAGTGGGATAATACCCAGTCGTTCGTTAGTACGTACGTCATATAACGGTTACACATAAACTATTCTCTACCGTCATCGTTCCGTCTCAGGGCATTGCCCTAATCCTTCCACTAAGCAATTATTTATAGCTTGATATGAGATGATCGTCAAGATATATTGCTCAGTCTTTTATCGCGGAATTCATGCAATTATCTGCTTGTCTTATTGAATTCAACAACAGAAAGCCAATTCTCGTAATTTAAAACGTTCAAAATCTAGTTGCAGTCTCATCTCAGCGACAAACAAATGTCAAAAACTTGTCGAAAATATACGGAAATTAAAGATATTTTTGACAGATTGAAACTGAGACCAGACTGTGAATGTTCTTAAAATTACGGGAATTGCCCCTCAGATTCTAAGGACTTACCCTTTTTCTGAAAACTCTTTTTATAAGTATTTTATTTGTGACCAATTTGTAGGCATAGGTAATAGACCTGCCCAAATAACGCATTCGTTTTGTTTCAGCTTCTTTCAAGATTTTTTGCTACACCACCTTACTTTCAAAATTACCATCTCCATGGTTAGCGATCGATATGACTGGTTCACACTAAAAATCATTCCTTGATAAGGTAACTCTAAATAAACCAATCATTAAGATATCTTATAAATGGTGTTATCAATCATACGATCACATTAGCAGATATCCAAGTGACCTTTAATTCCCTTGAAGAGTAAAGATTGCTAGATACCTACCCGCTGATTGCTGAAGAACCAGCACTTCCAATCTTACCCAAATTACTTATTAATTAACTAAAATATCAACAATAACCATAATAATTCTAAATATAGGTAGTATCAGAATAATATCAAATTCGTAGGAGAAATAAATTAATAAATATAAGCTAGTTGAGACGTGTCGTCCACTTGATGGCGCTTCATTTCGAATTAGTTCATTAATTAGTGTTATGACAGATAGTTTTATGTCATCATCTGCCTAGCCTTTTCCCAACAATGTTGGGGTCGGCTTCCAGTTTTATGTATTTATTAAAATACACTGCTGCGTTCAGATAAAAACTTAATTAAAATATATGTATATCAATAGTTTGCAACCAAGCCTCTACGTCTTATATTATTTTTGAATAATTAACTATTACGGTTACTCAAATATTTTAACTCGACTAGTTTCGAGCTCGAAAACAGTTCAGACAGCTTCCTTTGAAGTCGAAACCATTTGGATAAACTCGATTGAAGACGTGAGTAAAACGGTGAACGTTAGTTACCTAATACTCTATGTATATTTTATTTATATTTTGATATATTGAATGATAAGCCAACTAAATATAAAATATATATGCATTATATATATTATTTATATCTATATTTGGTGTCCTTATTTCTGCCTTTTATCTTAGTTAGAGTCCCATTACCCGGGCATCTTAGATAATTTGCAATAGTTTAAGTAACTTCTCTCAGTACGAACAACTAAATTAATGTGACAGCCAATTAGTTTATAATGAAGTGACGTTTTTATCACCTTGACATAATTATATGTAATTAGATTTATGATTTATTTATTCATTAATTGTCTTAGCAGTCTTATACCTTGTCGTATCATGAGAAACTAATATTACTGTACCTAGTGATATATTTATGTATCATTAATTTATGTTTTTTGTAAGTATCCATTATTGTCGAATTAGTCTTAGAAGAATTTAAATAGGATTTAATGATATTTAGAAACGCATTAAAGTGTTGACTATTCATTTATTTTTTCACATTTAGATCCAAAAGAAATTATATTCCTTACATATTTATGAAAACTATTTTTCATAACCTGCCATTAAAGAGTTTTCCTATACTTCTTATATTTGCCATTTAAATATTATATTTACAATATTCTCTATTCCTAATTTCTTGATAAAACTATTTATTTCATAGATTTCCAAAGTTTATCATGAAAATATCCTAAATTCGAAAATCGATAACTTTATTAATGTTAACGCATTATTTTAGTTAACACGTTAAGCCGTCCCCTGAAGTTTTAAGAATATATACGTATATGAATATATAAAATATATACATGATACCAAATTATGATAAGAGGCACATAATATAGATAGCTTAGTACGTAAAACGTAACGTAGGGGTGATGGTTGAGAGTATTATCAAATTTACTGATTTAGTGGCGATTCGTACTAGCTGCTAGGAATATATACTAGATTGAAAGTATATCTCAAATGATGGCACATCCACACTGCACTGATTTACACCCAACATGACTTGATGGCGCGTTCTGCCGTTCTAGTTGACATCTTATAAGTCTTGTACGTTTTAGTCGCCACAACTATTAAACAATAGTTTTTGCGAGTCACGGAAGGCGATAGCAATTACTTGAGAGCAAATTTAGTGGTAAATGTTTGACCTTGTTGAAATCACCGGTAAAAGGTAAATTAACCTTGTGAAGAGGCTTTTGTTAGAAAAGTTGGCTCTAGCGAACTTTAAGTTAAGTTTCGCAAATTTTATCGTGAGCATTTTTCAGAGCTATTTATTATTTAGCCGTAGATGAAATGAGTCAGGTTCCTTGCAAATATTCTGCATATAATGCTCTAGTCTTATTTATATTTTTTCTTAGTAAAAAAAGCTTTATAAAAGTTTATTTAACAAAACTTAGATGTATTGTGATCAATGCATGGACCTGAAATCTGTGACGGAATAGAAATAAAACTAACCTACGGAAAGGTTAAAAATGAAAATATTTCCTGAAGCTGACATGATAGTCTATTAGTACCTACCTAAATAGTTTTCAGTTATACCTACTTAAATAAAATTCAGATCTTTTATAAAAAATATTAAAATATATCAAGATGAATGATGCATACAAAATGGATTCCATATTCTAAATGCCGTATTTATTTCCATATTATTGTATGCATTGTCCACCACTACTTATCTACTTACTATTTTTGTGCTACACTTGCTGGCATTACTGACCTACTATATATGTACTTATGTATGAACCATCTGCCATGGAAAACTTCAACCTCAATCTCGTTTTTCTTGCCTCAGACCATCATCATTTCAGCCGTAAGACGTCCGATACTGGACGTGACTGTGGGCCTTCCCCAAGCATCGCCACTTCGACCGGTTTCCGCTTCCGCCATCCAGCGGATTCCTACGGTGTTCACCAGGTCATCGGTCCACCTTGTGGGAGGCCTTCCAACGCTGTCTTCCGGCGCGCGGTCGCCACTCCAGAACCTTTCCGCCCCATCGGCTATCTGTTCTGCGAGCATGTGCCCTGCCCATTGCCTCTTAAATTTGGCAATTCTTCGGGTTACTTTGGTACCTAGGTTGCCTTAGATAAATATACTTGTTTCTTTATTTAAACTTCATGTGCAGTAGAAGCGGGCTTGATGCCACAAAGGATTCTCTACCAGTCAACCTATATATTAATATGTTATTTTATATGATTGAACCAACTGCTTCAATCGTTCATGATTTCCAAGACACTTCTGTAATCATCTAATAACATTGGGTAACTAAGTAAATAGTGTTCGTATTTAAATGTCAGTAAGTGTGGCATTAACTTAATCGTATGTAATGTTAAGAAAACCCTGTATTCTTTATCTTTATTTGATAAAAAAAAGGAAAATTGCTAATTGTATATAGTAATATTGTTATATATTTATATACCTCCGCCTTCCTCTCCTATTTCCATTCTTTCCTACATAGCTAATTGCTCTATAATTCTATTGTCGTCTTATTTTTTCTTCCCAAAATAACAGAGACTGGTAAGTTCTATTACAAAGCTAACTTTGCCTATCAGCATCAAGTATCCAAAGATGTATTACTTTAACAGTTTTCTTCATAAGATGATAACTTCTAACAGTTTTCTTGTTTAGCAGATTATGTAGGTATAACAATTTCAGATGGAGTCCTTTATAATCCACTATCCACAAATACTGGTGACCTAGTAGTAAATAATAAACGTATAGGTATATTTTACAGATTGAAAATTAATTATTTACCTTATAGACTATATACGAAAGTTTATCTAGTATCCGTATAGACTCATGTTCTAGGCGTAGCGCCGCGCTACGAAGTGTAACTACGAATATCCCTTAGTCTAGTTAGGTGTTCGTGCTAAATGTTCTAAGATATCAACCACTTAGATGGTGTTCCACCTTAAACTTACATGTTATACCTTTATCCATATAAATATTCGTTATAAGTATAATAAAAAAAACACTTACGAAAAACGGAACCAAATTATTAAATATTATGTACTAGCATAGGTCCTAGATACCTACAAAACGAATCCCAAGTGAGATGTTTGTATTATAATTAAATGGATATTTTAGTAATATACAAATGATGATATATTACATTAAATTATTATTGATGTTTCGGTCTGTCTCTAACTATGAAGTATAACAACTACTAACAAAATCGTGATTTCATGCTCGTTTGGTACATTTTTGTGAATGAGGAACTATTAAGCTTGGCTTTTTTTCTAAAGGAAATCGAACCTTATTTACTACCTATGAGATAAGTAGCGACTACGAACTACTTTCTTGAATCTTCCACTGAATATTTACCCTCTATATTTACCTTATAAACTCTATTTACTTAATCCAAATAAATGAAGTTTTTGAAATTATATTGATAAGATTGTATTCAATTGTTTCAAATAAATTTATAATACCTAAATATTCCCTAAAATACCTAATTATATAATTATAATATTCTAATTTAATCCCAATGCAATTTAAGTGTGAAGACTGAAAAATCAAATTGTTGTAAAGTTTTTGGACGGAGTAATTATACTTGTAGTTAGAAATGGCCACACTTAAATGTTAATCGTGAACACGAATTATCCAATGAGCTATTATTGTATTTAAGTAACACCGACCTAGGTTTAGCTGACATGCAGTACAGCGATCTCGCACACGGTATACTTTGTGTAGGTCCTACAATCGGTCAAATTTTTATTTTGTAGGACGGATCACACAATTCGATCTCTACTAAGTATTTCATTCAGCTTCTATAAAAATCGGCTACCGATTGTAGGTATGCCGTCTGCGAACGCTCTTATGTGACTTATCGTTTAGTTTAGGCAAAGACCTAATCGTAAAGAAAATGATTGTTTAGAAAAGTAATTGTCGCTTTATTCTGTTGACGATGCGTTAATTTAATTCCGAGGTTTATTGAGAATGTTGTGTTAGAAATAAAGATTGTGTCTTGAAACTGAAGTTTAACTTGAACCTTGCTTGATATCTTAACAACAAGCCATTGTAAATGATATAAAGAAAGTTTTCGCTGAAACAGAAACACTCAGCTTGGTATGAAAAATGCTAGCGTATTTTAAATCCCTTTGGGGTCCCGCCAACTAATACAAAGTTAACCCCCCTCCCCTGAGCCTACCGAAGAACTATTTACTGAACAACGAGCAAGGTTGTTCCGAATTTATAACAAGTATCACTCCGCAAAATGATTTCGCCCTAAATACTTATGCTCGCTCTAATTGAAAACATCCCAATAATCTAATTACACAATGTCATCTAGTGTCAGGAATTCCAATAAACAAATGACTGCATATGCCTCAAGTAGTCGATAGATGGCGGTAGTTGTATCGTAAACGTTTCAAAGTAGGATAGGAATGCGTTGCCTTTACAACACATTCTAGTGATGAACTGATGAGAGATACAAAGAGAGGCGTCGACAGATGCACAGCTGTTTATCAGCGGGCAATAGGTAGATCAGAAGATAATAAAAGTAAGCTTGTTTAAAATCACGTTTATGCAACAGTTACACGGATAGTTCTCTCTTTTTTTGGTGGCAACCATATTAATAAGAAATGTAATTTTCTTACGTCATGGTCGAGAAATTCCATAATCTTAAATTATAAATTCCAACGAAAGTATCGAACCGAAACAGTGTGTTATGCTACATGCGCAGGCCGGCATGGCGGCATGTCGCTGCCGACCCTACTCCTCGCCTCCACGCCATGTGTCGATAACCCTGCAGCAGACGCGGCTTACCAACATCACGCCTGCGCCGGTGACGTCTCTCAGAGGCGGCACTAAACTGGACGCATTCCAATGTATTCGCGAACGGGCCGCGACACTTTCTTATTCTATCTAAGATCCCAACAATCTCTGCAATAAAGACTTATTGACACATTATAACAAAAGAATACCGTTACTAAGTGTTTTTTGTCACCTATAAAGCAATGTTATATAATAAACCTGGGGGATATAAAGTCTGTGCCGCTCCAGTGTGCCGCCTCTCGATGGTTTAACATTCTTTCACATAGATGGCAGCAGTGAAAATATTTGACATTCCTTGGATTCCAATCGCAGTGGGCTCGGCTCAAATGTCAAACGCGACTATTTCGTCAACAGAGTCGTGGCGCGATAGTTGGATTTTATGAAATAACAACAAATACTTCTACACAGTGCGTTTGACGGACAATGGATAATAAACGTTAGAAGTCAGTATATTTTTTTGCGTCGCAGAGGTAACCAGCGTGTCGTGTTAATCTGACGAATGTATACAGAGTTTGTTGCGATTTCGATACTTACCTATTGATTTTTGTTCTTCGCCGGTTTTGTAACATTGTCATGAAGGTTTCAGTTGTTTAGAACGCTATCAACTTTACAAACTTTAACGTTACGTCGTGCTCATTGATTAAAATTATAAATATTGTGTGAAACAACATTTCCCTTGGTCTCATTGAAGAACATCGTGGGAAAAACATACATTGTGTAAGTACCCACTGTTTATTTGTTATTTTTGTAGTGTTAGAATTAAAAATGTAGAAAAATCATTTGTGCGTAGCAATAACGTAGGTAGTTTCGGCAGCTGTTAAATAATATTTTAACTTGTTCATGATATGTACGAGTAGGCAGTGTTCACAGGATATTTGAAACGAAGTTAAGGAGGTAGGTACCTGTGGCAACCTCAATACTTAATTAAACCTGAATACTGCCTGCATTGTAAACAAATAAAAAGCAGATAACAATTGACTAGCTATACATATGTATATTATGTATATTAGTGCTTCTGCGACTAAACGGCAGTGATATGCTTACACTGGTTATCATACAACATGATCCACCATCATCTAAGTGTCTACTTAATGCTGCTATGCTATAAGTAATGTAATGACTAGTTACCTACCGGTTTGATTTGCGAGCGCGCCATGCAAAAAATTTCGCCGCTATACGGAGCGAAGGCAACAAGGTATTCAGCGAAGCTACATGGCATGGAATCTCGCGAACATAATAGTGTGGAATGCGACCGTACGCGGCGTACAAACGCTCTATTCCCACACAAGCGCATGTAGCGGCCGCACTCCGTGATAAGAGCACGATAAACGTCGTCCGATTAGCCAATGTTGACGGTGACCCCGTATGGATTCCGTCAATTGTATTAGAACTACAGCACCAAGCAGACTCGACGCTAGACTTTTATAAATTACTCTCGAATTTATCAGTGTGAGTAATCGTTACGGCTAAATGTGACTGTATACATAATATCAAATCAATTTCTCTAACAGACCACGTGACGAGTCAGTCAAATATTTACATTGACGATTGTCTGGAACTGAACACACTAAGAATTTGATATCCAGAAAAACATTAATTTAAAAAGATAACTGTTTATAAATACATGTAACTCGTTTAACAGTTTCTTAGTTCAGTTATCCTAATTAGACAGAAGAGACTGCAAGACAAATTAACATAGTTAACGTAATTGAATACCTAGTTAGAATCGCTAACGGTATTTTTACGCGTAATGATTCCAAACTCGAAGCAGCAGCGTTACTTTTCGGGAGCGTCGACAATACACGAGGGGGGCTCTGCAACCCTACAATAGTAACATCTGCCGGTATCCCGGCCCCAAGCCACGTGCGCTCGAACACAGCAGGGGTAGCGACCGTCGTAAAAGAATACGCCTCACCCCAAATGCGGGCCAACCGACAAAAGAATACTTAAAACCGTCCATACATAACCCTAACCCCTAGTCTTAAGGCATAGTTTCAAAAGTTTTACGTTAAAACTGAAATAGATTATTATTTTTAGCATTTGGAATGTCAAGGTTCGACCACCATGTGGTTTACGTTTGGATACTGGCAGGTGATAACAATTTAGGTTGTATTAATTGGTATTGCTCCTCACATTGTTACTTGTTGCTTTCAGACACTACGATGTTTAACAAATCAATTTGTCTTCATACATGGTCAAAATCCAATGTCTTTTTTGTTCTCGTCACACTCGAATAAATTTGCAATAGAATAGAATATACTACTGTAGTACAAACAAGTATAAACAACACAATATAAATGTATTTCTTTAACATTCTCTTTATTTAAATGTTGTCTGTAATTGTTTTCTGTCTAGCAGCAGTTATTATTTGTTATTTATTTATTATAAAAGGTTATATATTCTAGATAATAAGTCTCCGCAGATGTTGAACAGCTGCTGTAGTAAATATAAACACAGCCATCCTTAGTTATTTATTGGTACTTCAGCATTCTGATCATATTGTTATTAGAACCACTAATCATTCTGCCTATACTAAAAAAATATCTAATATGATCGTCCTGCCCTTAAACCAATTTATTTGGGAGCGGCGCAGCATGTCTTCTTACATTTATACATATTTCAGCAGTCCTCCCTTTCCAGCCATACCATCTTCGATACAATCCATTCTTCTATTCTTCTTACACCCTAATTCATCCTAATAATCACTATTCTTTGCACATTAACAAATTACATTTTACCGAAATGCAAATTTGTTTTTCCTTGAATTAGTGCAAACGCTTTCTATCAATTCTTCAAATTCCTTTTTTTCACCACAAAGGGAATGTTAATGACTACTAAGCGTTCATTGCTTTCGTGTTTTTACTTTCATAATATATTACAAATTATAATGTTGGATACATTATAATTTGTAATATATCTTATCCAGTTCTGATTCACTTAATGCAAGTAATGCTTCAAGAATTCACACTCGGGATTAACATTTTTACCGAGAAAATTATGTCCAAGTACGTAACATTTTAATGGAATTTACGTGTCAAATTCCATTACAACTTCCATGTTCCGTTGAATGGGTTCGTGACCATCTATGTGTCGAATGATCTATTCGACGTGTGTATACCGACATACCAGCACTGACCGTACTCGTGACTCCGCCTCCGGCCAGAAAAATTCTATTGTGGTTAATGTACCAAATTCCTCATCATTAACGTAGTCATCGCATCACTCGTCATTCCAATGTTTTGTTTACCCTTCCCTTCTTCCACGCCTCTGTAAACTTATTCGACAATAACAGCACGCTACATTACTTTTAAATGTAATGTCATTATTTTCACATTCCAGGAATCTAACCTCCATTATTTAATTTATTTAATAGAAAACAAATAGTTCATTTATCAAATGCTATACAAATATAATATCTATGTATATCTAATACTAAAAATTACAAAATTAAATCCTAACTTAACTAAAACTATACAGAAACTAAAATATATATCAAATATAATTATATACCTCCATTTAGTTTCGTTAGTGGCATTTGTTTATTAATTATATACCTACAGTACTCGCTACTCAGGGAATGCGCGTCTTCGCTTCATTCACTTTATAGTGTCTTTAGTATCATTAATTACAGTCGGTTTACTGCTTTTTATTATATTGGTACTGACTATCAGGTATTCAGTTAATTAACCAATGACATTGTTGTCTATTTGTTTTGATTGGCATGACCGCCACAAAAATACGTTGCTTGGTATGCAGATTTAACTATGCGAATCTCGTTTATTATTAACACAATATTTTGGTCTGCGTTGCCCAATAATACGCAAAGTTCTTATGGTGGCCAAATTATAATTAAAATTATGATGATAGTTTTGAAATCTGGTCCAAAATATGCGACTTATCAATCATTAAACTAATTAAGTAAGATTGAAGTCACACGCGGTCGTGAATACCTCGTTAATCATTAATATGGCGCACTACTAGACAAAAATACATTATAAAAGGTCTAATTTAATGTTCTGGTACTTCCATTGCATTAAAATAGATAGTCTTTGAAGTTCAAGCTCGGTCATTGGTGAAGAGGTGATTGAAGTAAATACCTACTACTTGCTTATAAACTAGTGGGTAAGTAGCAAGTACCACACAAATCCATTAGGTTTATTACTGGGCATTAAAACAACTAATTAAACTGTTGTTTTATCTTCAGTTCTTCTGATATTATTTACTAGTTTCTCGCTAACGCCACTTGAGTTTTCCTCGTTATCTGTCCGTAGTTATTGATTCTTAAAACTATGGTGATAGACACTCGGAATTGTAACGTAATCAGTACTTCATTCAATTTTCTAATTATATCACCTTAACTAGCTCATTATTAATGAACACTGTCGCGAATAACTGGAATTTTTGTGTGTTCAAGGCTGTTCCTATTTGTTGACTTCATAGGTATCTCAATCACTCATCATCATGTCATCATCATCCTCCTGCATTGATTCCAATTTATATGGGGCCGAAACACAATGTCTTCTTCACTTCTCTATTAGCCGTCAGCTCGAGTTGCCCCGTTCTAGTCATCATCAATTTTTACACAATCCATCCATCGTTTCTTTGTTCTTTCTTAACTCTAATATCGCCCACATTTACACTGATCACATGTATGCTCATTTTTAACCCGTGCAAAAAAACCACTGGTTGCAAGTTAATTAAAGATGAAATGCTAATATTTTGGCGAAGCGTTAGTGTCTGATCTGCGATACAGTGGTCCATTGGCTTCGTTCCCGGCGCGGTCGCGGTATGCGGCCGATTGCCACGTTTCACAACTCTTTGTTTGATCATCTGATTCCTCCCTCTTATTTACGTGGTGTTCGTACGACTCGGCGCACGTCTGTCCACCGTCTAGCCGTTTACGTGCCGTGAGGAATTTCCGCCGCTTTGGTATTCGCATGCCTTTATGACTTTTAGTCTGCGATATTTAACTCCCAAGCCAAACAGCTTTGCGCTGCCAGACATGAATTCCTTCAAATATTTAGACTAAATGAACGATGTCGACATATCGTTTCTGAACCAAAATATCTGTGATAATATTGGATTGTCATTTGTTAGGATAACGTTTAATTTTCATGTAAGCTGTCAGAAAATTGTCGTAATAATTTCATTCGCTGATATGGCTATGACTTGATCTACCAATATCATTTTCTTTTCGTATACTCCAATTCTATGTTATGTAAATAGGACACGTACTATAACTGTGTGTTATTTATTGTATCAGGTAAACATGGAGAAGGTGGAATCAGCACTGGACGTGCTATCGCGCGCTGCGACGATGGTGCAGCCGTGTCCCGCGTACCCTGCAAGCGATTCAGACAGCTTCGGTAAATATTTATGTTCAACATTTTTATTTATGCTTGAGTTCCGAAGGGACATTTTTACCTTGGATATCATAACTTCACTCTTAAGGCATGCGTTTGTGCAACTACCGAACTCTAAAAAACGAGGACGAAAGATCCATAGGAATGCGAAGCGGGTGATTTACACTAACGATGACGATACATCTCTACAAACGAACGAAAATAGTTGTCACTTAATAAAAAGCAAGCAAAACGAATATGATAAAAGTTGATAAAGCGTCCGCTGAATATCGACTACCTATACGCGAGATGGCACGCGGCCTTGTAGGCGGGTCGCATTCCAGATTCCACCTGACATTGTTTAATAGACATCCAACGAGACCGTCGCGTGCTAGTCGCTCTACAAGAAAAGGAATCCATAGCTCCTCACATATCATATTCATTTATTTTTAGAAACTTGTACAGTTCAACTGGCCGTTTTGACTGCATCTCGGTTTTTCCTCTGCAAAATCCATTTTAATAATCATCATTGCTTTCCATGATCTGTGTCGTTCAACTCTACCGAATAGCAAACAATTCTACTTTTTGTCGGAACTGTTGCTTCAAGCGGATTCGGACCGACATCGACAATCGTTTCACAAAGGATACTATTGTTTATCTACTTGGACTGGTTTCGCGATGAAAGGCTTCATTGACGATTAAACCTCGCTTCCTCGCCGATGACCGTCTGAATATGACGGTCACGCCGACCATTTTTTTCTTGTTACACTCACTCGAGCGTCACATCCGGGTTAAATGTGGATAAATTCGAATTTCGCATACATTGGCCGTAATTATTATGAAGTCGTGAACGATTAACCATTAATAAGCCTTTCTCTCTAAGAATAACTTAACAATGGAGTTAAACCCCGATGAGAAAGCAGAGCTTTCTGAGAGCCACCGCGAGAATCTACCTTGGCGACGTGAAACGCGTCCCGCGCGAATTTCGCCGACCCACAATCCGGCAGCCCATCCGGCTTGCCTTGAATCCCTCTGACAAATATCCGGATACCGATACCGGCATTAGACGGGATTTTAGAACGATACTGAACATCCTTAGGACCTAATTGCAACCTGTATCAACCATAGTTGTTTATATCCCCCGTAATAGCTGCGCTGCAGCCAATCTGCGAGCAATTTATTGGAATGGGTACTCTAAAAATAAATAATAAGTAGAACTATTAAACAGGCATTTACTTAGTAGGTATTCTATATTATCATGTAGGTAGACAATTAGTCTGAGGAATTTCACAGATAAAAAATGTGTAATTTTAATTCCACTTAACGATACAGATTTGATACGCGTAGGTACCTATCTAATCAAAATACGGTCACGCAATTTAAGTGATGTGTTCTTGTTTATTGAGTGTTTACAAACAATGGTCGGATCGCGGATAATTATGCAACGCGATGACAGCGGCGCGGGCGCACGCGGCTTGGCGCTCACTTTCGTTGGTCTGCGTGCGCAGGCGACGAGCACGGCGCGTGCGTGGCCCGGCCACCACCAGCAGCACTCGCACCAGAGAAAGCGTTCAGGAATTTGGTCGGACCATGCTCTCTACCGACCAACAAATTGGCACGGCTCATGTTTTAGGGCTGCCTCGTAAGCAACGACCACGCTGCGCCCGCGCTACTCTTATGTAAAACGCAGCTTACAAAAAAGTAGATAAATGCCTACTGTTTTATAAGAGTAGGGAAACATTGAATGTAGGCCCAAACCCTATAAAGCCGTAAGAAGCCTAAAAGAATTAGCCAACAATTGAGTTATCTTGGCCACACCACACCACTTCAAGTTTACCAAGCTTAAATATTCAAATGATTACATAATGGGTTACGCCCAATACTTGCTTAAAACTACGCATATTTTATAACTTGGACATCTAGAGGCGATTATCAATTTACCATATCAATCGCACATTACTTTGTGTATGTAGTTTTACAGCTCTCTAGAAATGCAATACCTGGCATTCTATCACATGTATCGAATTGAAATAGGTTTTATTTCGAAAGATATTGGGGTGAATGTGGCATGAACGAGTATATCCGGAACGCAGAGGCGGCGTGTTACGGTTTCGAAAAGAATGCTGAATGTAGGTTGCGTTGCGGACTACAGTTACGAGCATTCTTAGGACGGTATGCAATCACTGATCACTATTGTTGTAAGTACAAATATTATTTTCGGACATCGTAAATTAAAATTTTGCGTAGTTGTTTACGTCCACCCGATATTACTGCGGACTTGCGAAGTGCGGACAACAAAACAATAAATAACGATGATTAGTATCTGCGTAATGTTCTATGATACCTCATACCGATACCCAATTAAAATATGAAAGCTTTTATAGTTAATAAATTCCAAGAGTTAGTGGTCGGAAAAAATGTGAATGCGTGTTACAGTGACACCTGAGGCGGGTGGACACGGCACGCGCTGAAGGAATCCCGATACCAATGAAGTCATCATGTACAGTAGAATTTCTAATGGCAACGGATTCCATTTCGTTGGCAGCGAAGCGAGAGTGCAGCTATTCCAGCTATTCGGGCCGTCTCGCATATTGTTACAATGATCTAATAGAGGCTGCTAACTAGACGCCAATGATATTTCTACAATCTTTTTTGTATTATTATCACATAATTCAGCTCGTTACGTAGCACGTTCTCATGTATATGAAAGGAATATTTCGAAAATATCATTCACAAAATAGCTGTACGCTGAACTGACCCGTTTGTGTGACATTGAACGCGAATTGATATTTTATGACGCTTTGGTTGGAGACACTTTATTGTAATATATTCATTCGTGAATCGTGATGGACAAAGGACGACTACAGAGATTTATAAACGAATCAAATTACTATTAACATGGAAAACACTTCCAAATCTTTGAACCCTTATTAGTAAACTGTCCGTGACTTCGGGTAGAGAAAAATAAAAGTCCCTTGGTAAACTTTACATCAGTTATGCACGTCTTCTTGTGTGTATTAACGAATTTAAGACCTGCATTGAGCGTGATGCCCTTTATCGATTCGTTCCGCGATTCCTGCGACATGACTTGATCCTCGCATCGACTCGTACTTGTTAATAAGTAAGGAATGTTAATAGCCTTCGGAGGCGTTTGATTTTTCACTTGACCTCTCTTAGAGTCATGTTATCGTGTCTTCGAATACTTGGATGTTTACGCCATCAGGAATGCACAGTTTGTACTCGTTGTAGATAATAAAATTCTCAATAAACAGTAAGTAGACAGACACTAAACATGCATGGATTCCAGACAACGCCCGTGGCCGCGGTGATGCAATGTGCAATGTCGTGACGCCGGAACTACGTCATTTTTTACACTAAATAGTAATTTTTACGTGCCATGGGCGATAATAAATCGTAGAAAGTTCTTCAGAATGATATATCTAGTGAGTTTGCCCGATTATATGCGACGTTTATGAATTGAGACGTTTTTCTCCGCTTCATTAGGCGTTATGATAATATGTTTTTTATCCGAATTCCATTGGTAGGTATGCGTGGTTGGACGTTGTATGAAACATTAGGCCAACATTTGAATCCACATAAGGGATCTCCTTATAGTTGCGATTGAATTGATCGAAGCATGTCAGGGCTACCACGTACCGATACACGAATGTACGTGGTGCTATGTTATGTTATGTAATAATAAGTTCGCCGCATACATAGCGGGGTTGGGAGACTACCTGCCCGACTGGACTCGACTGCCTTTCGAAACAAATTCAAAATATTTTGCAACTTTGTTATGTTTAGGGCTGTCGGCTCTCATTATTATTGTAGGTATGTCCTTTCTTCAGTTAAGAGTCAAATAAAATAAATCTTTAGCATTTAATTAAGTATCTACTAGTATACTTACTTCTTCATCTAAAAAACATATTCGATACAATAATAATAAATATTTTTCGAACCATACCATTATCATACGTCCATTATCATTTCCTGTTTTTGTAGGTTTGATATAACAGCACCCTAATTACGTAACACACTATTACTCTCAGTTTGAATAATTTTAAAGCATATTTATAATCCATTGCTTCATATGTTGGAAAAATGTGTCTGCTCAACAACGCAAATAACGCAATGAATGTTTTTGAACTGTCAAAATGAAACCCATTGCTACTGATAGTGTGTTACGCAATTACCCTGCAGGTCATACCTACATAATTTAATACACAATTGTCGAGTTTTTCATACGTACAGGAAAATTAACATTGCATCGTATTTTGTTGATTCACCCAAATTCCAACAGAACTTCTAACTACTTTTGTTCACAGTTTAATTTTAACGACCACTGAAAATTGTGTTAGCATTATATTGCTGAATCTCTTGAATATTTATATAACTTCGTTTGAAGAAACTTCGTGATCTATACGTGAAAGCCTCGGGAATGCTTCTACATATAGATACTTACTTCTACATATTCAAATATGGATCGTTTCAATATAAATAACATGTTTTCCGAAACTTACAAGCTAATACTTACATAATAAAAACATGACGATTCTTAACTAATAAGATTTAAAGGAATTAACTTAGAAATCGCGTTTCGAAGATTATTCAAGTTTGATCGATGGCTTTGCGAAAGATTGGATTATTTCTGGCAGGTAACAAAACTATTGTGGTAGCCATAAAAATTATAAGCCATCGATCAAATTTATGCGACGATTTAAGCATCTACCTACATAAAAGGCTTGCCCGATCGTTCAGTAGGAGGTAGAAACATATCTAACCTCCATATTAATTCACTTCATAGTTTCCACCTGGAGAAATGCTACCAATAATTTGACAAAAAATATCAAGGGATTAGTTTGTAGGCAGACCTATCAACCCCAGTTCCTACGTTTTCAGTTAAACTATCATCACTCGCTTCCTTCGACACGCGCGCAATTTGAAACGTCTTCCATGTTCATAGAAAAGTCATGGTAGTGAGTAGGTACCTAACTACTGCAAAACAACATCAAACAATGATTTGAACCGCGTAACAGTAATTGATGTGCAGTTAGTCGGCTTTTTTATACTCTGTCGCACAATTAGCAGAGTTGACGTTCCATTGTATTGTCGGTAAGTCGGTAATCATGATAGGTATGCGTGGCACTTTATACTTAGGTACTGTGGCTGATCGCTCGGGCTTCCATATAAAAATTACAATCTACCAGCTACCTTGGACGGCGACATTGTTAATTATGATTGAATTTTAATGTTAACTTAACCCTGATAAATGGATCCCAAGTAGCTACTAAGAACATCTAATAGATTCATGTGTGAAACAAAGATTTGTGGCACAAAATAGGCATCTCCTAAATCTTGACTAAATATTGGTATAAATTAAATATGAAATGAGGTTAATTAAATAATTAGGCAATTTCACGTGATCTGAATACATAACTATGACCTTATGTTTAATCTCTGTTTAATTACGGATGTCATTAACTGGATTCCACTAAAATAAACAATAATAATCTAGGGCCATCGTCAGTTTTCTATTCCTAAATTCTTAATTGCATTTATATAACATTTGGTCACTTACTGATCACCTCCGAACGAACCACTTGACTTTCTGACAGATTTTTACCACTGATATTGTTAGATATCAGTGGTAATTCATTTGATTACCTTTTATTTGTGAAAGCCATCATTAAAAAAAATGGATTATTGACTCTTAAAACTTGACTTGAACTATTCGTGCTATAAAATATTTCATCAATTTGCTGTAACTCATAGGTACCTACATCGTCTTTAACCATGAAAACCATCCCTAAGTATCTTTCAGCAATTCCTTTATCAACTTTTAGGTATTGGGTATAAAGTTTACCTATACTTCATATTTTGAGTAGCAAAAACTAACAATCCATAGAGTTCCTTATCGATCAATCTGCCCTATTTTCCAACTTTGTCGGGGTCGACTTCCAGTTTAACCGGATGCAGCTGAATACCAGTATTTTACATGGAGCGACTGCCAGAGAGATAGGGAGATAGAGTTCCTTATATTCTTATTTAATTAAACGTGAAGTCCATACACTATCTATACATAGATACATATACACTTCGGAAGGTCACGGGCGGAATGTTCGTTACGCAACCAAGCACCGTCGACCATCCGTCATGCTCCGGCTGAAACCCCAGGGTGGCTACGTTAATTACTGTACTTACCACTACTCATGTTTTAATATTATTACATTACTGTTACTGAGCTAATCTGGAGTAATCTCGACTTAGGAATTAATCACAATGTTGGTAGGTATGGTATTAGCTGCTTATTATTTTATTTCTAAGCGTAGAAGTCTGTTCGTAGCCTTCTCTGCTAACTACTAACTCCAAGCGTAAACTATTGGGTGGTTGGTAATTACTTTTTTGCTTGCACTGATCCTTCCTATATGCTTTCAAGGTTTGGCTCGCCACTGAAACGTTTTGTCTAGTTTGTTACGTTTTGTGTTAACATTTTGTGAATAGTGTAGAGGTAACGCCTTATTTTTAATGTGGCCCATTTTGCTTTTTCTATTATTTACTTAAATATTGTTAGATGCTTTGTGAATTCACATACCTAGATATAGTCTTGGCATGGTTCGTAGTTCTGTTCACTCCGTAAGGAAAACCTGACAGAGCGAATAAGTAAATTATTAACAGTCAAGCATTCCTTTTGCATTGCGTCAAGCAGTAAGTTTTTATTCGGACTCGAGCTGTTAAGATATTCTTCCGTACCTAGTAGATTTTCCATGATCTTATTAATATTTAATTGTGTTTTCTGTTGAAAAATCATGATTATTCATTAAATTCCTTTAAATTATGTGCAAAAGAGGTTAGTTTGCTTGCAATTCTTGGCTTAATAGCTCCCATATTGACTTGAAAAGTGGAAGGGAACTGTTTGTAAAGTAATTTGATAGCAGCTGTGCATTACAACAACCCGTTTTACTGCCATATGCATACAATAACGCTTATCAGTCGATGAGTAGAATGAGTACACGAAAACGGTTTCCCACTGTTTTTTTTTAGGTCCAATATCGATAGTGCCTCCATCTTTTTGAAACTATTCGAACTAAATGTTCCGAGGCATGTTTCAACTTGCCCCTACAGCCTGTTTACTCTACTTTTCGTGAAACTAGATGGCGCTTACCCGAAATGTGGTTTCTAGGTATTTTTAATACACGACAGAGGGCGCTAGTCATATCAAAGTAACATAAAGCTATTGATTTTTTGTGTGTATTAGGGTTAGTTAGATAGAACCGCCTTATTACCGATACAAAACTTGATTTGTACAACGGCAATAACCTTTGTAACCTTATTCAGTGTGAAATAAAGGAAATATTTTCCCAGATGTCGGTGAGAAGTTTCCATTTAGCCTAAGTCTCTATGTAACGTACTAGATTCACGTTCGCACGTTCGTCCCTTGATCTCATTGTTAGACAAGTTTATAAGTTCTTGGCATTAAACAGCCTTAACCAATTTAAATCTGACTTCTCGTTAACATCTAAAAATGTGCGCATTAATTAACCACTTAAATAAAAACCTGCGAATTCTTTAAATGCAGCAATCCGAAACAAATGCTAAGAGTCACGATTTGAATTCAATTAGAATTGAATATACACGTAATAGGTTATCGAAATGCGTAATATGAACGCAACGTAAAACAATGCAATAGGTAATTGCAGAAATATGGCAACGAATAATACCTATTTACCTACCTAAGTAATTAAAACCTTATGTCACTAAAGAAAATGCGTTAGCTTGACCCAATATAAAACTTAAATATAAGTAAAATAGTTAAGTACCTAATCGGTAGAGAAAATACTTTTATAGTATTTAGGTAAATACTTAATATACTTACTTACTTACTTACCGAAGTAGAAATTAGTCATAAAAATGATTGTTACTAGGTAGGTACCTAAGCGAAAGCCTAATCATAAAATAATGGACACCTACCGTAACTTTATGTGTTTTAAACGCATAAAAATTAGTTAGAACATTAAACTAACCAATAGACAATAATAAAACAGTTATGCTAATTACCTACAGCTTCAATTGATAGGGGCATAAAATAAATTCTAATTACGTCCAATTGAGTTGATAGGTATAGCTATAAAACTGCACCTATCGCCAATCATAATAGTGCAACATTCGAGCCTGCATGTAATGGAATGCGGAATGATTGGTGGCGCTTCCCGTACTTTCGCTTCACACATCCGCCTTCCCAACTGTACCGGGCTTAACTTCGTTTGTTATGTAAACAAATCATTCGACACATCTTTAAAACCGTCTTCAGACAATAGGCCATGTTTTGTAAACAGTCTTTAATATCATGTTATGTCAGCTACCGATAGACGAATCTGTTTTGACTAACCGAATTATTGGGCGCCTGTTTCATGAGTTCGTCACTAGCATTGTTATATTCTGATTTGTGTATTATAGATGAATTCAGGAATGCAAACTATTGAATTATTTGGGAGTTATATCATATTTATAGTCATAACATAATATAAGGCGGTAAATTCCGTTGTTTTAACCGATCGATGGTGGAGACTACTCAATTGTAGGTAGGTAGGGTATTGACAGTTTGGCAGTAGGCACCCGCCAAACGTGGAAATTCATGAAAATTCAGCTATTGATTTCTAAAGTTTCCATAATCAACAATCGGCCTTTTAAAATGCTTATGGCAGCAACTTTACTAAAAAATTTGAAAACTCATTGAACTTGCTGAAAACACTTAAAATGTTCGCAATTATACGTACCTAGGTATAATTATGTACTCATAGGTACCTGAAAACATGGATAAATTGAACGCGAACTGTTAAAATTACACAAATATCTATGAAAATACTGCTATGAAACAAATACACACGCTAAACACACAAACACAGCAACAGATAGAGCAAACTAATTGATAGACAATCCAGCTACATTGCTCATTAATTTGCCTTGAGGCACCGTTACCGTAGTTAGTCGTACTCTCTATTCACTAGTTTTGGGATGTACAACCATTTAGATATGTAAATCCCGTGGTAAATCCTTTACTAATATAAATAATATTATTCCTGGCTACCGGCTACCGAATCTTCGTGTTGTAAAATGTGCCTCCGAGGTGCGCGCGCGCTTCCTCGATAAACGAAATATCTAAATGCCCATATGCATAATATAACAAGTTGATGGTTCTGCCCCAAGACACGGACGCTGCTACCGGCTTCATGCAAACGAAAACGAGATTTTAAATAAAATAAAATAATTTAAAAGGAAGGCTTTGAATTCCGGCTTCTGTCGGTAGCGATTTGCTGCATGAAAATGTTAAAAGCATAGAGTTACGTAGTACATATAGGTATATCGATGGTTAAAAGGTTTTTGTTATTTGCGTTATAAATTAATGAATAAAAATATTCATTTCTATGTATATTTTGTTGATAAGAAGATGCATGTCAGTTCTTTGCTGTAATCTAGAGTTCAAATAATGCTGTAATGCAAAATCCGACTTTTTCATCCGTTTTTTTTCCAGACACAAATATTTGGCTATTTGGATTATCGTAATTTTCAGAACGTTCACATTCTGATCTCGGTCTCAATCTGTAAAAAATACCTGCAATTTCCCTACATTTCTGACAAGTTTTTGATATTGATTGTCGCTAATTGTGACTAGATTTTGAACGTTTTTAATTACGGGAATTCTCTGATCTATCAGAGAGAATCACTAAATCGAAACCTAACAACAAAATATCCGTAGCAGACTTGTAGAAGACAGCCAATTTTGAAACAACAAAATAATTAACATTTTCCTCATTTGTGACTGGCAAGTTGTAAATAAATATAATCACAAATTGCTAAGGCATGCGGAACTGACGCCTTTAACCAGTTAATAGTTATACACAAAGTACTTAGGGAAGCGCAAGCGCCAGCAACGCGGAATCACTGATGTTTTCATGTAATAGGTATGCGTGATTACATGAATATGAATCCGATAACAAATTATGCAAATGTCTCACACGTAGTCGAATATGTGGATTATTTTCGTAGCGGCTTATGAGTGACATTTTGTTTATTTGGAATCATTCGCATTTTTTTAGCTGTCGACATGGTTTTCGACGTTCGAATGACTGACCTATAATATTTTGTAGTGTTGAGTAATCTTGTTTGATAGATAAATTAAATTAGGTACCCATTCTTTGCTGTCCTTGGATGTTAACAGGCTCTTCCAGCTGGACGTGGTTTGTTTCTATATAAGATCAGAGCTGATATGTAAACCTAACTAGGTTTTAGTGCTTCGTATAACAAGATGTCCCCTCGTTGTCATACAAATTAATTCACCTTGGACATGCGTAGTGGTCGTAGCGGGTAACCTAAAGCCCGCAAATTTGACAAGCGCTCCAATCTGAGGTACAGTAATTGGATTGCGGAGGTCAGGTAGGTGATGAACTTATAGATTCGAAGGTGACCGCAGCATAGTTGCAAAAAGACTCTATTCTAAACTACGTAAGTATACTGAACATGATTAAGATTTCTTCGGTTTCTTGGTTCTCTACTTAAAAAGCATGAGTTTCCCGAATTCAACGACAGAAGGGAAACCGACGTCAATTCCCCTCGGCAGGCATTAAATCATCTCGGCACAAAGTGAAGGTATTATTGCGCGAACGTAGTCACTTAACCTTTGCTCAAAAGGGACCCCCGAATACTTCAAACGAATATTTATGTACGTGCAGAATTTTACGATCCCGCAGATGTACTCTGCCGTCTGCCTAGTCTGCGAACCCTCTCTTTTAAATGATCGATATGCGTGCAAATAAGCAGAGCCTTAAGCAGAGCATTATACCGCAGGAGAACGGATGGGCGCCCCGGGCGGCCGCACCGCGCATGCGCCCACCGAATTACACCTCCTCCCAACCAAAATATTACCCCGTTTATTATATTGAAAACAGCACGCAAATTGCTGCTAATTTTAACCTAATATTTTATATCCGTTTTATAATTGAAAAATGATTTGATGCGTTTCCGTTAAAGTCTTCGCTCCCTGTTAGCGCCCATTATGGTTTTTACGGGATCAGATAGATCGTGAAGTAATTTTATTCTTTATAAATAAGGAAGTATTAGCAATTTTGCAAGGCTTGTGTGACGCTGTTACTAGTACTTACTTGCTACTGTAAAAATAGACATGATCGACTAGGTTGCTTTCATTGCTATTTATTTAGTGTCAAGGATCTTCACTGCGATGTGTGGAAAGGCCACATAAAATATTAACTAATTGGCAAACAAAAACAAGTCCGAGATTAGGAGATAGAATTAATAGTTTTTTAAATACAAGGAATGTAAAACGGGTATTTTATTTTCGTTGAGCAAATTAACAGCGAGCTCTACTATTTAAGCCTTGATAAGCTTTATAATGCCATTACAAAAATTTCCATTGTCTATGCCAAATATTTTCTTTTTGTATTTTCTATATTTACTAATATACCTATAGGTAACTTTATTTTGAAATAGTATCCAGCAACATAATTGCGTAACACACTATCAATCACAATCTGAATCATTTTGAAGGATATTGCTAATTGATAACAAACAACTTTTACTATGGGACCAAACCTGAAATCGCGAAAAAAAATCAGCTATTCCCTACATTTTGACGAGTTATCCACTGCTTCATAATTATGTTCTAAAAATGTGTCTGCTCAGCAACGTAAATAACGCAATGAATGTTGTTGAACTGTCAAAATTAAAGTCATTGCTACTGTTAGTGTGTTACGCAATTACCCTACTTTCCATAATAAGAACACGATGGTCTTCCATAAGACCTCCTGTAGAACAACTTCATTAGGTACCTACTCTGCAAATAAGTTACCACTTTTGCGGATTTTTTTTCGACTTTCCTGTCTCTCACTTTCCTTATCATATTATTTTCATTTAACCAACTTTTACACGTTCGTTCAATCGATACTAGGCCAGCAGCGTGGCAAAGAAATCGAATCCCGAGCAACAATGACCGACAAATGATCCGCTTCACCGGAGCCAAGTCACAAATAAGCTGAATAAGAAAAAAAAAAACATTTACGTGACAATTACACCTGCCCGATAGATGTTTATGTAATATATGAAACTTGATTAGTTCACGAAAAACTTTCTGTACTTCTTTGCTGGAGTAGTAGAAACTTTCACACCACTCTTGAGACTTTTAGTAAATTTAAGGCTTTTGTAAGAAAATATTTCACCAACTCACTCGTATGGACAATAAGCTGTGCTGTGGGTTACTGGAATAATTCTGTCTTATACCTACATAGGAACAGTAGGCCGCGCTTGAGTGGTACATAAACTGTATAAGTTGGTATTTTATTCCATTAAGAGGAAATGCGGTTGGTCAGGTCTATTCTCCATAGAAACGCTCTCGCCTGTTTTCTTTCTGGTTAATGACCATAAAGCAATGATTATTTACAGAATAATAAATATTAACTACTTCTATGTCCCTGTTTTCCTTTTTGATGATACATTATTTTTATAAGCACTAGAGAACCCTCAAAAAATTGACATACAAAAATTTGCCAACTATTAATGAAAAAAAAACATAGAGACACAGTATATAGCCTTTTTATTCAGTTTATGAAATATCTTATAAATTGGTCCAATATTGGAGGAGGAAACCAAACCTCGAATTATGACTTTTTACTTAGACTTTTTCAAAAGGCTCTCCGACCGCATTTCCTCTTAAAACATAGCGTAGTAACGCTAGGCTAGCTCAAGATCAAAGCGTTACCACTGACGTGCGGCCCACTGTACAAGCTACTGCTAGAATTCTGTTTCTGAAAATGGCGCTTGGTCATCTTCTATCCAGTCGATGAAATATTAAATTTTACTACATGTATAGCCCAGTATGTTGCCAGATGGTCGGCGCTTTTGTCATTGTTCATTAGTTAACAAAATTTGAGATGGGTCAAGGTTTGTAACTCAATACCATATTCACATTTAATGTCTGAACCGCCTTTAGAACTTCACTAAAACTTTGTTTCTACTTCGGTCGGCTTGCTTTCGTCGATTCCGTTTAAGAGCTCTGCTTTCATCAACTCGTTGATCATCATTAGATGCCTTATTCGTGGGTGTTCCTAATTGTCATTCTTCATTTTTCGCCGCACTGGTAGAGTCTTTAGTTTAAAAATATAAGTAGATACGAGTTTTGTTAATAGTCATATAATTATGTGCCCGTTATCCCTACAGATAAATGGACGCTCTTTATAAAGATTAAAACTAAACCTATTAATTTTATCCAGCTGATCCATATAAGTTCATAAACGTCATCTGCTGAGGTTAAACCTTGCGTAAACCTTTAGTTAATGAACTCGTTTATCTAACCTTACAGGCATAATATTGTCTTGCTGGATTTATTGATAACTTCACATAAATATAGTAAAATAATTCTTAATCGTAGCTATAAATCTCTTATTATGTCACTTTATGTAGGACTAAATCCAAATAATTATCCCAGTTTTATCGTAGAACGTTTTACACACATAATGACATAAGTTATTCAGAGAAAAAATAATTGTTTTCTCTGATCATCGTCTCTAATAGCCGTGTTAATTCCCTTATTAATTTACCATTTCTATTCGGCGAAATCCTCAGACATAATTAAAGCACGGCGCCTAAGTCTACCTGTCGGTGTACCTTTGCCCGCCGCTCTATTAGACAATAAAAAAGTTAATGCCTATACGGGCCTGCAGAGATGCGGCAACTTCTCACAGTCCCCCACCCTCGCCCCTCCCCGCGCACCTCCAACAAAAATAAAACACAACCTTCCAAGGATACAACCACCGTAATTTTAAATTCAACATAACAACACCAAATTGGCAAGCAAAATTCAACACTGCCACTTAAGAGACAACGCTCAATTTCTTTGCTCACCCTTCAGCTTCTGTATCATCTAAAAGCACAACCTAAACAAAACTTTAGTGTCTTAAGAATACAGTTCAGTATTGCAAGAAAGATAAGCAAATGAGGTTGTAGACGCAAAGGCAGGGAGAAGAGTAAAGGGGGTTCATTAATCCCCGCGCCCTGCGCGCACGCACTTTCATGAATGGACCGAACAGGTTGATGTGTTTCAACTACAGGGTGATTATTATTTTAAGTTCAGTCATTTAATCAGTAATTAATTAGAGGACATATTTTTGTATCTCACTTTATAAATTCAAAAAGATGATGGTGAGATGATGCGAGAGAACCAAGGATAATATTTGAATATTTGTTCATACGAATACGTCACGTAGGCACATTTGAATGCATTTATTCTTACCGACTAACGGAGATAATAAGGTCACTGATCAAAATTACAAAACAATGTTCTGTGTGATATCGCAAAGTCTTCACTGACTTCCAAATTGTGTGATGTCATCACTTCCTTTGTGTTTAGATAGTGGCCACAAATGACCGTATTTGCTCTCAATTCTTTCACCTTTGGCTCTGGTGACAATCGTCGTAGTGTTGTCAAAATCAATTGACGTCTTGGGTTTTTAACATTTTATAATTTCATCATGTTTTTTTTTTTTTTTTTGTAACTGTCTCCTAATTTTGTTTAGCCTTGCTATTCAAAAAGCTCTCCTTTCTCAACTTTCCAAGTCTTAGACCATAAAGCTTTATCTGTAAGTGGGCTCCGCAGTAATGTTGGCGTGTGTGCTATGTGGCCAAACAGGTCGTTCCACTAACATCCTGTGCATGGAAGGTTCGAAGGAAGCGCCGCAACGTCCGGCCGCGTGGATGTAGCGTGATGCTCTTTTTCCTTTTCGGTTTGTTTTTTGTTCATCTCATTTATTTATTCCAATGTAATCTCTTCCAGTTCATTTTTTATTCAGTCGGCCTTCAGTGTTACCTGTGCCGGGACGCCAAAGCCTTGTCTATATTATCGTCTTAGCACATTTGCTAAAGGAACGTATTGGGTGTTGTGTTTATTTCTTCTGCGAATATTAGTGGCATTTGTAACGGTTCTAGTTGTGATTTTGTGGACATGTGACTAGTGTCAGTTGATATCTAGTGCTGATATTGTGTGCTGTGATGATGGAACTACCGCACTATCTGTTTCTCTTGGCTCGGACTTCGCTGAGTAACTTGAATCTCCTCTCAATGGAACCTCCACAGTCGCCTAAGTTTAACGTGCCTCTTTGGCAGCCGTGGGTTGCTTCTCCACAGAAAGGTACCTAGCATTTATTTGTTTGCTTCTATTTGCAAATTGTTTTGGGTCCCAATAAGAAATAGTTGTTATGACAGGTTTATCTTCAGAGCTTTCCAGATGAATAACTAAAAGAGACTCAGCAATGTAACTCTAGGTACTAATACCAACATTAATCAGATATAATTTCCAATTTGTGAAATTTATTAGCAGCTTCTGTTACCTACAGAAGTATCAGGTTCAAATATAGTATCGGATTGTAAACTAGTGAACAAATGCCTGAAACCAAATACCAACTAACTTCGTAGGAAGGAAAGCTTATTACTTAACTTATCATCTGCCTAGCCTTTTTCCAACTATGTTGGGGTCGGCTTCCAGTCTAACCGGATGCAGCTGAATACCAGTATTTAACTAAGACCTGAAATTGGACCTAATGGTCCGGCCTCGACGGCACCCAGTTATTTTACTCTTAATTCATAGGTCCCTCGTATTTCCATAGTATTAGTTAAGGTTTTCTCAGAAAATAAAGCATAGACTGCATTTGTTCGCGATGGAACTCTTAAAAACAACAGAAGATGATCAACAAAAGCACTTTTAACTGTTTGCCTTTTATAATTTTTTTTTTAAACACCTCATTGACAGAAACTTGAGCTCGTGGGTCAAAACTTAAATAGCCTTCAAGAATTAAATCACTGTCAACATTTCCCTTGAACATGTCCTTTACCTAAGATAGACCAGCTTTACTCATGGACTATTTAATTTGCAGAAACCCCAAGTACTGCGTCCAGCGGGGAGTCCGAAGGCGACCGCACCCTGTCTCCAGAAACGCCGCGCGCGCAGGCCAAGGAGCTCACCGGCAAATGGCGCAGGGAGAGACGGAACACGCGCCTGCCTGATTACAGACCTAGGTAAACAATAATAATGAATAAATATTGATGTTTGTGTTTGCTCATGGATTCGTGCTGACATTCGGAATTTACTGGAAAAGATTTTCTTTCTTTTATTTGTCAGCTAAATGTTAATTGATTTAAAGTGTTGAATGCAATTGAAACTAATTTGCATATGTAGTGTATTTGGGAAGAAGCTGTCGCTTAATAGTGTATAATTTAAACATTACAAAGCGCGAATATTTTTAATTGGGACCTAAGTTAAATTACTTATAATTCCGGAAGCTTGTATCCGATCGTTTCTAAAATAACTAAGTAAATTCATTTCTAAAAACAGTAGCCGTTTCGGACGACATTCCTGTCGAACACAAAAATAAAACAGATTGCATCTTCCGATTTAATTTCCATAAATTAAATTTGTTTCCAGGGAGAATGGCAAGATGGCGCTTCGGTCGCAGTCGTTCAACGAACGGCGCAGCGTGGCGTCTGTTGCGCGTGCGCAACCGCACAGCGACGGAGAACTGTCGGATGAGACCGACGAGGGACCCGCTAACTTAACTATTAATGGAAAACGTAAGAAATCTTTACAGTCATATTTACGAGTATAGAGAGTTTGGATATGATACTTAGTATCTGAAGAAAGTTGTCTGCTTTGGATAGATACAAAAATTTTAACAATTGACAGATTGACATCAGAGGGGCAATTCTCGTAATTTTAAGAACGTTCATAGTCTGATCTCAATCTCAATCTGTCAAAAAATACTTCTAATTTCCCTACATTTTGACAAGTTTTTGACATTTATTTGTTGCCGAGGTGAGACTGCGACTAGATTTTGAACGTTTTAAATTACGAGAATTGGCCTTCTGTTATCCAGCATTAGTCAGCCCGGACTCGCTGCGCAGTGAAAAAATCGCAATCCCTTGATACCAAAATCACTGAACCCTATGAAAGAATTGAAAACCTCAGAAGTTTTAGAAAAACCTTTAATTTTTGTTTACCGTAATGAAAAAACTGAATTGCTTCCAATCCAATCCCATTTCGGTCGTGTCCTTCACAACGATTGCGGATATCAAACAAAAGCACGGTTCCAAGGCCGTGGAAGTTTATTTAACGAAAAATAAATTTAATAGGAATTGCTTAGTAGGTACCTAAACAGTTTTGCTAGCTAAACAAGCAAGACGTTATTCAACAACCTTGATTGGATTTTCAAACAACTTTGGCAAAATGTGTAACTAAGCCAAGGACGCTACAGAGCCACGAGACGAAGCCAATATAAAACTTCTTAGCAAATCCGATTCCCTACAAATCCTAACTAATGAAATTTGCCGTCCTAATCTCTTCAAAAACGTGCAAGTATCAAGTACCTATACTATACCTAGCATTAGGTTTGATGTTCGCCTTTGATATCCAAAATTCAATATAAGGCGAGGAAATCAAGTTACATGCGAATCTGGGCGGTTGGCAATCTCACATAAGTATATGTCGTATAAGACTCGTTTGATATAGAACGTGTACAAAGAACATACCTTTCTTTAATAGATACGCAGTCTTAAGTGCTTAGTTTAATACAAAAGTTCAATACCTACTAAATCAATTAAAAGCTATACAAATATAATATCTATGTATATCTAATACTAAAAATTACAAAATTAAATCCTAACTTAACTAAAACTATACAGAAACTAAAATATAGCGTCGAAAAATTCATCCGCATCGCTGTCGACTGGTAGTGCTTTGTCTTTTTTTTTTTTTTTCAGTGCTTAGTCCATACCTACGTTCTTTCAAGAATTACTTTATTGTGTTCTACATATGTAATAAATTATTATGGATTCTAGTTCGGAGTTTCTGTTTTGATTGGCGCAGAAACTAAGATGGTGGAATCCTTTGAGGGTTGCTCAAGTTAGGATTAACAAAGTGAGATAGTTTTGACTAAGAATTATGTATTCCGACATAATTGGGCTTCATAACATTAAACTTAGGTCTTTCATAGTTATTAGTTTATGTATTATTTTTATCAATACCTTAGAATAAGGCTCGTAGGTACCAAGTATTTATGCTCAGTTCCTTTAAACAAAAACGAATCGTTTTCCTTACCAATGTGGTAGCATTTTTCATTGTTAAACTGGGCATATTTGAATAGTTTCGTAAGCTAATTTTACCTGTGATCGCTACTTCCATATGAGAGGGTCTACTCTGCACAGCTATAAGGTTTTTGCTTCATTATTGGTAAAGAGACAAGTCCTCATTTTAACCAATAACGGTCCGTAAATTATAGTCAGCTTTAGGTATAATTTCCCAAAACATTGTTGTGTTTATCAAAGGAATTATGAATAAAAGATAAGTTTGAAATTGACGCATTTGGGCTCGTTGCTAATCACTCAGTTATTTATGGAATTCAGTGTTATTTCCGCTTGCCGTGAGTGGACATGATAAATTCATTTAATATTTGTACCTACGATGCATCTAGATAATTACCCCGAATACGAATATAATTATATCCTACCGGGGTTAATTTGTTTTGGCACCGTGATGGACGCATTCTTTCCTTATTATGGCGTCAACTATTAATAGACTTATCCGTGCAATTGGCTCTTCGAGTGTCCTTTTTCGTAGTCTCAATGAGGCTAACTAGCTTAACTGTAGCCAATTTCATATTCTATTTTATTTAAAAATTACCATAATGTTGTACCTACCTATTTAATGGTGTCCAGATTCAGGCTGTGACTAGTTTGTGACCATCGTTGCCTCCGTCATCATCATCTGCCTAGCCTTTTCCCAACTATGTTGGGGTCGGCTTCCAGTCTATCGTTGCCTCCGTATACGATATAAAAGATTTTTACTTTTTTTAAAATAAAAAACAGTTTATGAAAGTGTCGAAACTGCTAGATATACAAAATACAAAAACACCGAAGTATAGACTTTGTTCAACAGCTGTGAGTCCGTATACTGTTGCCGATTACACCTAGAGTATCTCAATTTCTTGACAATTACTTCGTGGTCTTTCTCTATGTCTCTTGATGGCGCATATTTTGCCATCAATAGTTTTTAGTATCAAAATTCTAAAACCGAGGTACTGTAATACTGTTTTTCCATGATTGTCGCAACACCGCTGAAAAGGTAGTTAGTAATGTTATTTACGAAATAAGTACTATATAGATGTCATTATTGTTACAGGAGCGCCCCCAGAGTACCCGGGCGGTAAGCACGAGGCTCCGATAGACATGCGCTTGCGATCCCGGCCGGCGCCTCCACCCTATACCAGGCCCTCAGTCATCACCAAGAGCAATGAAACGCCGCCTGGTATGGAACTTTAAAACTCAGTTATGAATTATCTATAATGTAGAACAATTCTTGCCCCAACTCTCTATCATACGTAGGTATCATGCATAATATTGTCTCAGGAAAAATTTCAAAGTTTTCCAATGTTCCACAGTTTTATCGAATGTTGTTAACAGTTTCCATTTTTCCTCAGGTTCAATGTCGATGTGCGACCCCGTCATCGACGAACATTTCCGGCGCTCATTGGGCGATGATTACATGAACTTATTTAAGAAAAACAATCCAGAAATTCCGCAGCCTGCGCCAAAACCTAACATGAAAGACCGCGCCAGCAGTCCTATACAGTTCAAAACTGAAGAGCTCCCGAAACCAGCGAAAATAATTGCTATGGAAGTCGACGACGCAAGCATGTCAGTGGATGATCACTTTGCAAAGGCTTTAGGTGACACCTGGAGGCAAATACAGACATCAAGGTTAAAAGATAACGAAAAAGTACAGCCAGCGAGTAAAGGCGGCGTCGACGACCACTTCAGTAAAGCCCTCGGCGAGACGTGGAAACAAATTCAATCGTCCAAACTGAACTTAGACACAGATAACGAAAAACCTAAAGATCAAACGACGAAAATTATTTCAAGGAGCGGAGTGGTAATATAATAACGGTTGTTAAGCCGCTGGGTGGTTCGGTTTACGGCCTTGTAAAATGTACGAGGCATTTTCATGATACTAACTGGAGTATCAATAAATTCCCACTTGTTTTACATAAAGAAAGCTATTATTTTGGTAATGGGTACGGAGCTTGTACCAGTTCTTATGGTGCTTTTACACCTAGGTCTCACCTAAAGATTTATTCCACCATATTTTTGTTACGAAAATGGCTGCTAGCTTTTTGGCACTCGCCACTGTTTATCATAAAATGTTTTCAATGTTTCAGATAACAAAATGTCAATAACACGTTATAACAGATAATATAAAATTGTTAGAAGCAATGTTAACAGTAGATAATAAAGTAACGCGCAGGTTGAAGGCACCTTTATGTTTAATAAAATCGAGATCCATGACAATTCTGTTACCTTAGGTTTTGGGTAATATTTTTGTATTGTTATTTAATTGTAAATGATATATAAATAGTCAATTAGTCACCAGTTACACAGTTATTACCTCAATATGAGCGCTTTTGCACAATTCACTAATAGGTTAAGTAATAATGTTGTAAATAATAGTCATTGCATGGTTGGGAGCGATAGTAAGTATGAATATTTATGAAAGGAGATATGTAGATATGTTTGACTAACTGTGTTTCATTTCAACATTAAAATAATGTTCCTCGTGTAAATTGTGTGTATGTGCAAGTAAAACTTTGAATGTAACGAAATGCCCATCGAAATTTTACATCAGATGTTGTCAAAGTGTGAAATACTTTATTTTGATATTTGATTAGAAACTGTATGAGTATGCCGAGTTAAGTTTTAAGGAACACGGAAAAGTAATTTATAAAGCTTGCTGGGAAAAATAATAGAAACATTTTTTTACTGTCTTCAATTTCGTCGCTTACATAGGTTGATAAGTCGTCAATTACAACCTTCTAATATTAAACTTTACTATAAAATAGTTTTAACAAATATCCCTTGAGCGTGTGCTCATTAGTGGCTCTTTTGAGATTACCTGCGTCCTCAAATGAAAGAAAAAGCTTTATGTTGGAGCAGTGTCCAAATGCGTGTGGTCATTTACTGAAAATTAAATCTTAATCGTAGGTTAATAGACCACTAATTAATGTGATTATTATTTTTCTCACCGAGCTTCTTTTATTTTAATATATCGAGGGGCAGCTGGCTGTCCCCTCGTGTCCTACGACTTAGTTATATAAATATACTTCGGTTTGATGTATGTAAATAACGTTTTCCTATTTATGCACTGTAATTTAAGTATAATGTCGTTCAAGACGAGCAAATACACATAGCCTTTAAAATTATGAGTTTTATTTAATTAATGACTTTAATGACATACTTTTTTTGATGATGAAAATGGTCCCGTCTTGCGAAAAAGTTACAATACTTTCTTAGTTATGCATCATAACCATAATCAGCCAATAATGGTCCCACTGCTGGGACACAGGCCTCCTCTCTGTGAGTCGAAGTGGGCCGTATTTCATCACGCGGGCCCAGTGCGCGAGTTCGAATTTTTGGGAGGTTAGTTATCCTTACTACATAGTTTAAAACAAAGCCGCCAAAATGTCTGCACGCGTATAACTTCCGAATGACTGCACCAAATTGGATCATTCTTATTTATTGTGTTCGGTATTGCCAGGACGAGGTTTGTATGAAAGAAAATTTCGGAAATTCGAAAAAGTATTGCCCCCGTGCGAAGCTGGGGCGGGCCGCTACTCCGCTAGTGCATCATATATTAAAAAAATAATTAATTAAATTAAATTTTCATAGATCAGCCACCTACCTATATAATATTGCTACTCCTAATGTAGGTAAGGTAGATACCATTCTATTATTGTACAAAGCAGGAGTAGGTAAGGACTCGAGCATTGATGAACATCACAGCTCGTTTGCTATTTCATTTATTAATTTCAGGTTTGTTCACGATATTTTCTTGTAGAATATAAAAGTCTAGGGCTTGCATGATTTCGAATGAATTTGTATTCTGAAGCTGCAGAAGTGGGCCCTCGCATCTCCTGGCGATCTCGACAGATCTATCTATATACAGGGTGTAAGGGACATTGACATGCAAGCTGTTGCCACGTATTCATTCAGCACATGGTTCTAGGCTCACCAGAGTAGAAAATTTTCGGCGGTCATTAAAAAAAAATCTGCGGTTTCATACATTTTGATCGTATAGGTATTGAACTTTTGTACGAAACAACAGTTTTTTGTTATTTTTAGCTTAGCTGGTGCTGAAAATCAGATCAGGAAGTGTGTCCTCCTGGCTAAAACTGCATAATCAGCCTATAATGTTGCCTGAAGCCTGTAATGTGTGTGCCACTGCTGGGACACAGGCCTCCTCGCGGTGAGAGGGAGTGGGCGTCATCAACAACTCAAGCCCATGAATATGTCATGTCTTTGATTTTTTGGTTCTATATGTAACAAATCATAGGTATCAAGTTCATTAGCTACCTATGATTTTTTAAAAGCACCCTACAGATTGATTGATGGCATTAGACTCGCTCTCTATTACATGGCATTAAATTAAAACATAAGGCGAAATGTGGATGCACTGTATGAGTACCTATTCCTGTAAACGAAACATTATTCATACGCAAAATACGCGCATTGACGTGGAGTTGCGGACACCAGCCCGTATTACCTAAATGAAACATTAGGTAAAACAGATACGTAGGTAAGTAGACAAAAAAACACTCAATTAAAGGTCCCCCCTTTCAAACCTCCTTTCTTTTAATAACAGCTAATTTTCTAAAAGGAACTGTCTTAAAGAGTAACTGTCCTTCTTTAAGTGGAACTTCTAATTCAGTTACACGAATTAACATAATTGCAGCCAACAAGATAGACAAGGGAAAACAAATGGAATTTAACTTGACGTCATGCTCTTAAGTTAACAGTGTCTTGTAACGGTTCTATTTATCAGTATTTTCTGTATAATTACTACTCAGTAAAAGTAAAAGGATTGATTCTGTAAAAAAATGCTTTACAAAATGTACAGTTAGTAGGTATAAGAAATGTAAGGGTCTTTAAAAGTATAATCTGCATTCGCGATTTATTTGCCAAAAATGTAAACAAATATGAGTTTAAGTATGCAAAAATAATTTTAAATCCTACACAATAAAGTTCAGCTTACACTACAACTTCAAACATTTTTATAACTTTTTCACTCTGAAATCAACTTAATTTCCATTAAAATAAAGTTGATATTTGTTTAACTTGAAATAATATTGAATTTGAAACATAAGTTTGAATAGACTTTACATGTAATTTTACATTTACCTACCTACCTACCCAGTTTTCAGTAGATGGCAGAGACAATACGCGCAACCTGTTAACATGGATTGGCAGTACGTGATTCTAGACCACTGCGCTGAAATTTTTTGTCAGTTATAAATTAAAAAAAATGCTGTTTCCTACAAAAGTACAATGCAATACCTACGCGGTCAAAATGCACGGAACAGCATTTTTTTTATATTGCACCCTGTATTTCAGACCGCAAAATAGACTCACTAAGAGGCCCATTTTCTGCATTAGCAGGTATTACGGTTCATATATGGTGACGATTTGGTTAGAACCACTTGTCTAAAATGATTTTTGTCTATACTAAACTACTTCACAAAATCTAGGTCTATCTAGGTAGGTCATCTTAGTTTGATAACACCTCTTTTCAGGAATCTTAACAATGCTTACTACATGAACTATCAAAGCGAAGAAGCTTTCTGCTGTTCTAGAAATTATTTTGCGCATAAATAGACCCAAGTTAGTCGACCTACTTCACACCGCCTCGCGAAATCCGAATTCGTTTGTATAATCTAGCGAAAAAACCAACCTAAAGTAGAGAATTTATTAAAATTACCTTCTTTATACCAATTTACTGTGCGAGTTTGTCGCCGGTTCCGAAGCAAATTGTTGTGAAATTCCTGAAAAAGATAATGCAGCACAACTCACAAGTGTATATTTAAGGTGACCCCATTAGAACGTAAATCATAGATTAATTTTCTGAAAAAGTAAATGTAATAAACATGTTTTATTCATTACTTTCCTCAACCACTTGGGAATATTATAATTTATACTGTAGTAAACAAAACACACCTAGTTAAGTATACCTACAGGGTATAAACGAATGTGTCTACCTTATTATTGGGGCTTCGTAAGCCAAAGGGTGCCAACGGGACCCTACTCTTAGTAATAGTAGTGTTTCTTTTTAATATGTAGTGTTAAATATTTATTAACTGGATTTTGGAGGTCAGATAGACAGTCGCTCCATGTAAAATACTGGTATTCAGCTGCATCTGGTTAGACTGGAAGCTGACCCCAACTTAGTTGGGAAAAGTTTAGGCAGATGATGAGTTTTAAATATTGTACGGTGGTACGGAACCCTTCGTGTGCGAATCCAACTTGCACTTGACCGGTTTGTATATGTCATTATGTGCGTACCTACCTACCGGTGTTACCTTATGATTAATCAATATTCGATTCGATTCATTTGTCCGTCGTCACCTTTCTCCACAATATATCTGATATATCTCAGCCGTTTTCACTTCTTTTTTTATTTTTATTGCTGAATGACCTCGATCACGCCTGATGGAAAGCGATGGATGAGGTCTATATGATGGAATGAGCGTGCCCAGAAGATGCCTAAGGCACTGGAACTCTCACGCATCGACGAAACATAGCAGGCTGCTTGACGCCGGACTCCGGTGGGAGGGTGGTCGCAAACCAGGCGGGCATTAGCCCTACAACCGGAAGGGAAGAATTGGCCAGTCAAGTAAGGTGTTGGGTGTGACTGTCCAGGATGCGCCGACCGCTCGGTTCAGTTGAGTAACTGGCGGAACAAACTGCGCTAAACGAGGAGGCTTCTTCATGCATCCCAAAAACTCACTTCATTGGATTTAGATGGTAGTAGTTTTCCCTATTGCTTATCTGACCGGAGAATTACATCGTGTCCTTATTTTGTGTGATCGACCAAAACCTGTGATACCTTGAACTTTGAACCATAACTTCTCTGATCATTATTTGATATACCTACTTAGTTATGATATATTGCTTGAATTCAGATCTACAGGAGGAAAAACCGTTGCGTGTATTGTTTAAGATTCATATACCTACATAAAACCTTAAAACAGGGTCCTTTGCTTAATACTCCAGATAGAGGCGTCCGTTTTAAAACACGATTAGTTTTTTAAAGAGCGGGGCTATGGTAAGTAAAGGGTAGTTTACGATGATACAAATCAATAACAACTCAAACGAAACACCTACGTCATAAGTTGCTATCCGACCCCCATAAGCATAGGCATGCACTAGCAATTACTTATCAAAATAATATTAAAATACGGAGGTGTGTGTGTTCCTCGTTAATTTACCTAAGCACCTACTACTAGGTACCTACCTATTATAAAAGTAGGTACATACTCAATGTATTTATTGCTTTTATGAGCTTTATAAAAGTACACAATAATCAATATATTTAGGTATTGCTTCCACATGTGAACTTAGTTGGTAGGTTTTACAGAATATGATCATTGTGGACCCGTTGGGCACAGCAAAAGTAGGTAAGAAAAAAAGTAAGAAAGTAATAAGTACCTAAGCAATTAGGTCATCATCATCTGCTTAGCCTTTTCCCAAATATGTTGGGGTCAGCTTCCAGACTCACCAGATGCAGCTAAATACCAGCATTTTGCATGAAGTGACAGTCTGTCTGTCCTCTGAATAAGATACCCTTTGGTAAGGCTGATGATGGTTGTCAGACTTTCAGGCTTCTGACGACCCGTAACGACTGACAAAGACCCACGAATGACAGCCAGGACCAACAGCTTAACGGGCTTTCTAAGGCACGGAGGAGTCTTGATATGTAAACATGGTCACCCATCCACGGACCAATCCCTGTGGTCGATCGACTCGTGCGGCTGTTATTACTTAGCAACAAGCCCATCAAAGTACGCAAACAGGTATTTATCTATAGGTATACCATTAAAATATAGTAGGTAGGTGTGTTCCTCAAACCCACATATTAATTTACCATTTCATTTCATTATAAAAGTACGTACCTATTCCATACAGCTAGATATAATAAATCACGCCCGCTCATTACCGCCCGTATGCTAATAGCGTAAATTAGAGCTTAACGAAACTGTCAAGCAGCATTATTCGCTAACTACATATGTTATGCGATAATGATTCTGTTACATAAATCAAATTTTAATAATAAATATCCCTGAGCTTGGTATTTTTGGTAATTGCGTGACACACAACGGCGGATCCAGGGGGGGGTCATGGGGGTCATGACCCCCCCCTGAGCTGGTTCCAGGACTTAGGTGGACCACTAATTGAACATAATGATTTTATTTATATATTTTGTCACCATACAGATTTTATGTAACTACATACCTTCAATATTTAAACATATCATAACATAGTTCTAAGTTAAAAAACTAAAATTTCTTTCTACCTATAATGTGTTTATAAGTGTACCTCTATAAGTATTCTTAAAAATTGTTGCTGCAAATTCATTCATTACAAGAAATGCGGAGTTTTGCGTCATACCCCTCGACATACCTCTAGCTGTTATGACAAATCATTCACCACGGTTATGGAAAATAAATAGGCTGCCTCATTACGTGCGTGATACCCCAGCCCGATCTCTATGTATGGCAAGCCTATCCCTTGGGGTAAACAAGCCAAATACCTAGGTGTCATCCTCGACCACAACCTCAACTTCAAAGAGCACATAAAGACGACGCGCTCGCGCGCCGCTTTTGCTCTCGGTAGGCTCCACTCCCTAATGACTGCCCGCAGCAAATTATCACTTAAGTTCAAAATGCGCCTCTACACCGCAGTCATCCGTCCCATCATGACCTACGCTTGCGTAGTCTTTGCACACGCCAAGCCTCGCCATCTGCATAAAATGCAAACCCTTCAAAACTGGACCCTCAGAAAGGTCACGGGATCCCCCTTCTATGTCCGTAACATAAATCTCCACCTGGATCTTAGAATACCTTCCGTCCAGCAGTTCATGAAACTCGTCGCCAAGTGTTTCTTCGACTCCGCTATTAAGCACCCCAATCCCCTGATTGCGGTGGCCTCCCGGTATACTCCCTCCCGTATAATTAGGATTCGTCGACCAAGACATACCCTCATCATTCCCGACGACGCCACTACCCTCTTACAGGAGAGCAGAAAAGTCACCAGCACCATTAAGAGATACATAAACAAGACCCGTCAGCCGTCCTTCCGTCCCCGCCGTCGAGGACGCCCGTCGCGACGCCCCGTAAATTCTCCTCCCTGACCCTTGCTCGAGCCAGCCCGCGCCGCTGAGCCTGTAGTATTAATTCGCCCCAAAATAATTCCGATCCAGTCTGTCCCTTGCTGCCCTCCCCCAGCGACGCCCTAAGCCGAGGTCCGTACCCCACAGGGGGTGCCCTTAGCGTGTAGTCGCTTAGCTTTTAAGTTTTTAAGCCCTGGCTGGAGGCCTTAATTTTGAGGCATCCACAGGCAAGTCCGGTTAAGCAGACGACAACCTCATAGGTTGAAATGCGAGATGCCATTACCAAAAAAAAAAACCGTGCGTGATAGTGCTTCTCTGGATGTCTTCAAGAGAAGATGGCAATATGTACGTGTATATGTACAAGTTATTATGTGTTAAGTTTTTCAAGTGTACAATAAAGAATAAATATTTTTAAGTACAGTACTTACGTACAGACGCCAGCACATCAACCTACCCCAAACTGTCAAATTTTCCTAATTAATTTCGAACCTTATGCTTTAGCAATAAAGTTGAAAATCTATTAAAGAAATTTGGCTGATTGTAGTAGTAGGTTGATAAAATAGGTGCCTACTTTTTACTTGTAGGTATCTATTGTTATCAAAATTAAATTATAAGTTCTTGACTTGACCACGACTATGTGACCCCCTCCTGGTGCCAAAGCTGGATCCGCCCTTGGTGACACAGAGGATTAGGCAGTTCTTCTAGACACGACGCGTATTCTGTTGTGATTAGGCAGTTCTTCTAGACACGACGCGTATTCTGTTGTGATTAGGCAGTTCTTCTAAACACGACGCGTATTCTGTTGTGATTAGGCAGTTCTTCTAGACACGACGCGTATTCTGTTGTGATTAGGCAGTTCTTCTAGACACGACGCGTATTCTGTTGTGATTAGGCAGTTCTTCTAGACACGACGCGTATTCTGTTGTGATTAGGCAGTTCTTCTAGACACGACGCGTATTCTGTTGTGATTACCATAAATGGCGTATGTTGTGTTAGCCTGTAAGTAATTGTTGCATTTATAAACATACTACTTATTAAGTAAATTATTTTAAATGTATAAACAATTGTTGGCTAACCTCAATAAATTCCTGTTTCTGTCTGACCAATATCTTGGATCCTGCACCCTAATTGCATAACACACTTTCAATCACATTTTGAAGGATATTGTTAAATTGCTTCACATGTTCAGAAAAATTGTCTGCTCAACACCGTAAATAAAGCAATGAATATTGCTGAACTGTCAAAATGAAAATCATTGCTTTAGTGTGTGATGCGGGTTGCAGACTTGCAGACCGAGAGCTAAGCTAAATTAGTCTAGCTTAGCTCGCATAGCTGATGTAGTTTTTCATACTTGTGTACAGACCGCAAACTATGAACAGAAGTATGAAAAATTACCTCAGCTATGCGAGGTAATTTTTTATAGGTACTTATTCGAGGTAAGTTTTTATACTTTCCAAATAAGAATACCTATACCGTCATGTTGGTACTGGGAACAGCAGGGTATTTACGTAAAGTGGGTTGCAGACCAAGAGCTAAGCTAAGTTAGTGAGCTATAAGGTTTATAGGTATTCTTATTTGGAAACGTTGCAATGGTTTTATTTAAAAGTCTACAAAACGGAGTTTGACGCCTACAGTCAGGGTTGGTCCACACTAGCTCAAGACAGGAGTGCAAAGGAAAAAAAATAGGCCTTTACCCTGCAGTGGGTTAACATTGGCTAAATATAAAAAGAATAAATAGAAAATGAGATAAGATAAAGGAGATAATAATGTCCCTGAGCTAAGTTATTATTTGATAATTAATCTTAAACAAATTGCAAACCCTTTAGTTAATAGACCATCTACCTCTACATACTGAAACCGATTTACCTATCAGCAAACACTAATCTAATCGAGATGTGGCGATTATGTGATTATTGTCTCGATTGCCCCATGTAGCGTGTTATTAATCATCCTAACAGCCTGTAAGCCTCAATTACCGAACATGGGCGGGTTGTTCTTCATAACATTACCATATTCCTTAATAGGTTCACGTTCAAACTGGAAAGCAGTAGGTCTAGTTTGTTAAGGCTATGATTTGAATGGTCAGCTAAATATTTTTTTTACTGCAACTTAACAACATAGTACGATGTCAAAATTACTTTTTCTCAAATATGCTTGGAAATTTGAGAATTATTTTGCCAACCTTCTTAGAGATAAATCGAAATTGCTGTAATGGCCAAATACACGCGAGCAGCGGCCGGAAAAAGTATGAAAATCCATATCTGTCGTGGTTTAGCGGCCAAATAAATTACATACTAAACTCATAGCTGTCGTGTAATTTAAAAATGGAACGATCTTTTACTCCGAATCACAGCAACTAAGGAGGTAACTCATCAAAGGTTTTATTTAAATTTCAAATTGGCTTGCAAATAGAAAGCTGTTTATTGGAAAAAAAAGACAAATGAACACTTTAACGCGGGAAAAATTATTTTTGTTCGTTGTTTGTTATTGATTTTGAAAAGTAATTGTATTTGACAAAAAAGTTCTGCCTAGGTACTACTTAGTTTTAATTTCCGCGCATTATTTGAAAAATTACTATACAAGCTTTGGCCACAACTAGGCATTGATGGACTTACGTATGTGTGCTTCGGCTTCGCCTCGGTCCACATTTACACGTTCGTCCATCAATGCCTCCTTTGCTGGCCGCTGCTGTAATGTAGTACAAATGGTAACTGATTTTTCTTGCTGACCCAATGTTTAAATGGCGAATCATTTAATTACTTCTCGCTTTCATTTTCAAGAACGTTAACATTTTCCGAAGAGTCACTCACTGGCCAATAGGAAAATTCAGCACAAAAAGCATCCTTGAAAAGACAACCGACATAGTTGCGTGAAAGAAACCTTATTCCTAAAATACGATGTAGGTAAATGTCATGTAATAGAAAAACGGTATCTAAGTTATAAGGTGAAGCCTTGTTCAATAAGTATGTTTCCAATATCGTAGCGTTTGTATCACAATCGTACAAGTACGGTATGAATGTCGAAGAGGAAACTACACGACGTTATGTATTCTTGGTGGCTAGATCTTGGCTGTTACGTATCAATCTTATGAAATATTAGATTGGGCATATACTGCTTGTAGCAAATAATTATGTTTCAGGAAGGTTTTGATAGGTTACTTGAAACATTTCTATTGAGATAGACATGGATGATAGGTGTAAATTGTAAGTACTTAGATATCGACAGTACAACTGACGTTATTGTCCTGTAACCGATATTGGTTATAATTAGATAGGAACTTGAGGACGTGAAACATAGGTATCAAATAATAGTTTTAGAAATGTAGGTACTTAGGTATTATCTTTCTATTTTTTTTTTGCAAACATTAGCCACTTAGAAAAGGCTGTTGCATGCTACATACAGAAAAAAACTATTGTATTGATTTTCAATATATCGTTTATTCAAGGTAAAAATAACAACAAAACAATGCTCTATCACGCTATACCTACGAGTATCTAGAAAGTCCAAGGCAAAATAATTGTTCGCTTCATTAACGAACCTGTAAAATAATAATTTGTAATGCATCATGATGTTACTAGTACATTATTCTTAAGATTGTTACCTAAACATACCAGAAACGAAAAAGCTAAATAAATACGAAGAGTGCTAAAAAAATCAATTTTCCAAAGTGGATTTCCTTCAGGTTTGACGAGAATCCAGATTCGAGCACTGAATTCGAATGGTGCTAGAGAATGACAACACTCTACCCACACACTCGAATACAGTTGTCAAATTATGGATCTTTTTCGTAACAAACTTCTATCTTCAAGCTACTATTCTGCTCCAATCTTCTCCGACTCTCTGTGATAATGTAAGAGCTATCGATCTTTTGCAGGTAAACGTGTACGACACCTTCAAGAGTCATACTCCTTCTGAATTATACGAAGAAGAAATGGGGAAACAGACTCAAGGGGAGCGGGACTGACACACAAAGATCTGTGATTATAATTATAGTATGTAGTGGTCGGATTTTCCTGTAGTTACGACATATGAAATAAAACACGGGGTTTCATTTTATATGTCCAAAAATCGATAACTCTTACAATCTTGATTAGGTTATTCTTTTTTCTTGGACCATTTTCTTCATCACGCTCTTTTCCGCCCCTGTAAAAGATAAAAAATATATAATATTTTACGGTTCTTAGCATTACTCTTCAATCAAGCTCAAATAAATCTGTCACAGCAGGTTCGCAAGCAAATAACTCAAAGTTAGCTACTAATAACATTATTTTAGAAAATGTCGCAAAACTAATATCCGGAGGCGGAAACTATTTCTTGATTGGAGATTACGTGCCTACCATGTGCTATGTATCGTAGAACAACTCTCCCTGGCCCGCCAATATCAATCCTACGGAACAGCAATGTAGGCAAGAAATAACTTGGCTTCAGAGGTCGGACAAGTTTTATATTGAATTAATTAAGTATGCAAAATTGAAATTTATTTTTTAATTTTGTGCTTTCTATCAAAATATCGCGTACAACCTTATCTTAAACCAAAGGCCCTACACTTGAATAAGTTTTCAGCAGCAAAGTTCAGCGTAATTATTATTAATGCATCGTTTCCTCAATGTGAGTTATATAAAAACCATAATTGGACTTGGCCAATGAATAATAGAGATACTTTTTCTTGAAAGGAATCGTGATAACGGTGAATAGCTATAAAAAGAGACATGTTGAGCCACGTGCCACCTCGCATCTGATTGCTATTGACATTTGACACGAGGCGTCCTCAGAGGGCTACGCTGAACGCTTTCATTATTTACGTGTAGTGTACCTGTCCGGCGAGGTATCGATCGCGCGCGCCGCCCCGCCCCGCACCCCGCACCGCCACATCCCCTCACAACTGACTAAATATGAAAATAATTGGTTCACGTGTGCCTAATATGATTATGACACGGAGTGGAGCTGAACTTGAACGCTTCGCAGTCGAGTAAAACTTTACCAGGTTATTGTTTCAATCGAACGACCAATTTCTAGGCTACATTATGCCTAATTAGTGGGATTTTTTAACCTACGTAAAATTGTGTAGGTTATATTGGTATTATCTCTTGATTTAGCTTCTTTTGATATCACCAAGGCGCCAAACACGCGATACGCTCATGATTAATTTCGGATCAGAATTGAGTTTTGAGTGTCACACGATAAATTGGGTCAATATTATGACACGAGCAGTTCGATCATGATGAAGCCTTATTTCTCAATTTCAACGACGAACTCATGAATAACTGCCGTACTTAGAAAACGATTAATTAAGTATGCATTAAAAATCTCATAATCAGTTTACCCTCTTGCCTGAATTTTTAAAGTAAGGTCAATATAGAACGAAGTAGAGATTGATTATTCATGAACATTTTAAATTTAAAAGAGGTACGAATTGATAAACCGTTGGGGTAGGTGGTAAGGTTATTTATAAAACGCATAGCGTAGGAAACACACACCCACTCGGAGCTAAGTCTAAAAAAGGTAGTCACTAAACGTGATCCGCTACTCGATGAGTGGTACAATCCCTGTTTATGTATTCAGGTCCGAAACACGAAGGACTGTTTTGCTTTCTTTCGCTATTCATTGTAGAACTTTCATTAAAATTTTCCCTTTTTATTTAGGTAGGTACGTACCTACGTAAGTATTTTTCCCGACACTTTACCCTAGGGATTTATAATAAAGGAAATGCGAACGTTAAGAAAATGAGTGAATAAAGTAAGAGCAATTAGAAGGAATTGTTCGTCGCGTTTAGTTTCTCACGATCTCGATTATAGAGTGCGGGACAACTATCTATGGTGTTTACTTCTCGTGTGAATTTTGTTAGTATCGCGGACTGTAGAATACCTTCAACACGTCAAACAAGTGCACGCTACACTATAACAACAATATTATGGGGTTGTCGTTATTAAACCAACTAGATAAACAGTGCTTGACTCGGTGGTTGTAAAATTCATATTAATATTCCGTACACAAAATCCTGGAGCTATCTGCGGTAAGTAATGTTGAGATATAAACTAATCTAAGTAAACAAAGACTTGTTGAGTTTTAACACTATTTTAACTTTTAACACTCGCGGATTTGGATGGAATTGTGAGGTAATCCTTGTGATGCTTGTTCGCTGTTGTGATGATACTGATGCTGCTTGTCCAGGGATAGTTATTTAAAGCGTGGAGTTGTTCCGCGCGAGAGGTCCAGGACAATTAGGTGGGCGCTCGGCGTCGCGAGCTACCGGCCTGCACACAAAGCCTGTAAGAGGATACTTCCTCTAACAAAGGTTTCAGTCGGTTCTTGGGACGTTCTAGTCCGACGCTAACATGAATAGAGAGACCCTCCACAATAACCACACTAGAGCCGTCTCGTTGTTACTTAATTGTAGTATCTCAAAAATGTTTTCAAAAAAATTCGTTGATCTTTTTGATTCAATGACTCGTGTTCAGGAGTAATTAGAAATAATTTCTATTACATGTGAATAGAAGGACACGTGGTACAAGTAATCAATTCTTGATTGACTAGTCGCAGAGACAGCTGTTATTTAGTGAGCACTGTCCACCGTCTAATGGAGATACTACACAGTTGGGATTCATTGTAGGTACTGTGCCTGTTTATTATACCTATGAGCATTAACGCTCCCAGTAACGACCCGAGGAATTTACGAAAAGCTCTAATCAATTAGGTAGGTATTTGAAACTCTTGGTAGATTTATCAAGCATTTGGGAATACATGTTTAGGTAAAGATAAATATTCATAATGTCCAGACAGCCTTGAAAGAAACCATTAACAATGTGAAAGATAAAAGATTACCCATTAATGCAGCTTTACATTTTGATATAATGTTCAAACAAATAAATAGGAAGGATGATGATGCCCCATTGTGGGCGGCCCATGGAGGCGCCAGGCTTTGTCATGTGATGCTACAGATCGCGTTGCGTTGGGATCTACCGTTATGAATAGAAATTGTGAGGCATCATATTTTCTATTTGAGACACGTTAATATTCTGTTTCTTTCCTGAAAGTATCGTAGGTATATAAATTGATTAAGTAAATTAGGTGCCTTACATAAGTCACTGAAAAGTTTTCTTCTACCACTTAAAAAAACCGTTCCCGACTTGTTGATTCCGACCCCTGAGTTCATGCTGAGACTGGCTTTCTAATTTCAAAGGCTGGATTAATTTAAAAGGGTTTCCACCATGACCGCTCAAGGCGTTTATCGAGGGGATGTTTTAAACATTGCTTATCTTGTGGGGTCACAACGAACACGACCCTTTATTGAACAAGATTAAGAAATCCAAAAAAAAATCGTATCTCAAAGGTTTTTCTTCCATCTCTAGACTTGTCAGCTCTTTGAATTTTGAACGGAAATCTTTATTGATTGAGTCAGGCATTTCTTTTTCACACAATATCGCAAAAAATGATCGCAAGTAAGCAACAGCATTTGTGCCCTAGTGTGATGAGCCTAAAACATTCATAAGTCACTTCACTTCACTTTTGAGTGGTTCACTTTGTTAGAAAACATCCAAAAGTGCCAGCTTTCTTGAAAGGGAAATTATCCTTGGCGCTAAATACGATATCGCCTTAGCAGGTACTGAAGAAAGCAACATATAGCTTCTGAGGTAGCCAAGAACGATAAAGCGAGCGTATAAACAGGTGCCAAGAACGTACACCTGGTGAACAACTGAACAAATTAAAAGTTAGTCCGAAAGAAATAAGAATAATGTGCAGTCACTCAAGACTGCTGGTGGAATTGTAGGAATTGCGACATTCATAGCTGTAAATACACTGGAATATAGGTCGCTGAAGCTCCACCAAGTTGAATGGCTATTTAATAAAGTAAGTGTACGTCCAAGTCGGCGAAAGTGGGTGGGCTGTTGAAAGGGGCTGAAGTTATTCCGCGATACAGTCAAGATATAAAATGTTCTCATTTCGCGACGGCGGGCGACAGCGACGGTTAAAGCACTGCTTACTGCTTTTAAACATATTAAACTAACGCATAGTATTGCTAGCACACTGCATAGAAAATATATCTTAATTAAGGTTCAATTGCAGCCAAACATACCCCACGAAATTATACATAATTTCGTCCTATAGGAAAAATCCAAGCGAGTTCAGAACAATAACCGTTATAAATTTTATTTGGTTTTCACCAAAAGCTATTTTAGTGTTAGCATTTATATGTAAACTGTCAGTCAATCACGCGTCTACCATTAGAATAAAGTACCTACGCATGTACGATTATTGCTAAGAAACAAACATTTCATATTACGCTCAGAGATCTAGAACATGATTCAATTTTGCTAAATGTTACCAACTCGCGTCACCGTAATGAGACACACATAGAACTCTACAATTCCTGGTAATTTGTGAAGCCTGGAGGCGAAACAATATGTTTTAGGAAACTACCTTGTTAACTAGCTACATAGTTGTTAATAAAACACAAAGTTATGTGAACATAACAACAAATAATCCATCAGCCGAAATAAAAGATTAGGCAAACTTCTAAAGAGTTCGCATGATCTTTTCATCGAAAAAAAAATATACTCATTACCTACAACCTTATTATGACGGAGCATGGACGGAGCTTAATTTCGATAGTGATTTCAAACTCCATACATCGAACAGAATCAGGCTATGTAAGCATTGTGAGCCCACACAACTTCTACGGAAGTCTTTGTAAAATCTCGATTGTAAATGAATCTGACTAAAGTGGGGACAAAGAGCGGGAACAAAGGGACCCTTCGTAAATATCTTTTATTATCTGTCTTGCTTCCGCATCCTCGCCTATACTCAACTGCCTGCTTGCAATGTTTGTCGACTTTTACCGCTTAACGTTGCTTGACTGAACTCCTTAAACCAGATTCTCGATCGAGAAAGCAGCTACCCGTTAATAATAAGATTATCCCGAAATATGCTGAATTCAGTTAGGAAGACTACAAAATAGTCGGGAAACATAGCTACAGAGCTATTGGACCCCAAAGTTAGTAATAAAAGCGCACTATTTGGAAGGCCCAAATGCCCCAGACCCCAACATAATTCGCTAAACAACCATTTATTGGAACATATCTACGAACGGAGCGAGCCAAGCGGCGTAGTAAATATAAATTCAGTATATTGCAGTTCCAACATTTATTTGGCAAAAAATATTACAATATACGAGTTTCATTTTGGCTCACAGTTTAAAGTTAACAAAAAAAACATTACAACGGCATGCATCTTTTATGTACAATACTTTTTTATGACATGTGTAAATGGAATACTACAGTGGTAGGCGCAAATAAACAGCGGGCAGCGTTGATATTTGGCTAGGTGGGTGACATTTGTAGAGCACTTTTGGACTCGATTGGTGTCGTAATCTGTATTGACAGGCGACCTGCAGGCTTCACGGTGATCGTCGACATGGCAAATAGCGAAACTACCGACCTGTAAACACAAAGCGGTAAGCTACTCATGCCTGCTTCGTTTAGCGCCGCCTGGAGCGTATGACGATATCCAGGACATCTTGTGAATGCACACTGTGTCTGACTAAACCGTAATGATAGCTACGACGCATTATTTGCCTTATGGCTGATAAAGGTGGCGACTGGTGGTAATTCAGGTCCTATGTATGATTTGATTCTGAAACCACTACATAAATGTATCTCATGTTTTCATTATACAAGTGTAACAAGACGTTTTTATCATGACATTTCTAGTTTTGAAAGAGAAGAAAATAAGTGAGTGATATCAGGGAATTTCATATCAGGCATTTGAAATCTTACATAATATGCCGTATCTACTACTAAGCAAAATAACTGTTTCCTTAAGTAATAGTTAGATAAATACCTACTCCCCAAATCGGTCGTTGACCTCTTCTTACCCGTGGATTAGATATATGCGCACATTAACTAACTTACCTACTTTCCAAGTAGGAATTTTCTTTGGCTTCACTGCCTGTATTAAAGTACCGACAAACTCCTGTACTTTTGACTGATATGGAGGTAGGTATTTTTGACACGATGGTGGGTAAAGTTTTTGGTTAAGAAAGGAAAAGAAGATAAAGTCGCAAAGTTCTTATAATTAGTCCAGATCTCTCAAATCGATAACAGAGATACAGAATCTTCAATCTAATTCTACTATTGTAAGCCTTAACGAAGGTCTATCACAATGTAGCGACAAGACAAGAACGACGACCCAAGTTCCAAGATAATGGATACAAATTGATAAACGTTAGATTATTCTCGCCTAGGTGATTCAGTGTTGTAGGTAATTGAATTTTACGTTAACGCGACACAATCACTGAATAAAAACAGCTATTTTTAGCGTGGAAGTATCAAAACAGGCGAACGGAACATAAGCGGGAATAATGGGACAATGTAAACAAAATAAACATAACAGAGAGGTATAATGGCCGCTACTAACGTGTGATACACGCCTACCCTTTATCGACAAGTCCACACAACACCGACCAGAGTGTGACCTAATAAAGTAACCGACTGAAACACATACACCGACAAAAATTAATTTACCTGCATTAAACTGACACTACAGCCGCGCCACTTTACGAAGCACGAAGCATTCCGAACTCATAATATTTCTTAAAAAACATTTTTTATTTCTGACTAGGAAATAAGTGCAAAAGAAGAACGCGGCACTCTATTTAACTGAAACTTTTCGCTTCACGGTTCGCGACTTTAGTGCAATTTAAGCTTTCATAATAGAAACGTTTGAAAGTTCTTTCTGAAAGTCAGCATCGGCCTCTGAGGAGTCGTTACATATTCACATAAAATGTTAGAAGAGTGTCGATTACACGAAATAAGGTTTCCGTAATGGGAACCTTTTAGGAAAAGCTTTTCTTTTAAAATTAGCAGCAAGTAAGTAGGTATACCTAGGTTCTGATATTGTCTATAGGGCACGGACAGTCATTGTAAAGCTTAATTAGCTTTAAGTGTCGCCGGCGTCCAATTGCCGTGAGACTACGGCCATTACGGGACAAGTTTTTAACTTAATGAAAAGAAATTATGTCGGTGACTTAGTTTTGCGAATGATGCATTCTTAGCCAGTTGACTATTTTGAAGTAATAGTCGCGTAAGTTAGAGAGACAGCGTAGCATATTGGCACAGAGCCAAGTGGAATGTCAAGAGAGAAAATTGACGCAAGTAAGCGGGGGACGGCCATTATTATACTGGAATAGTCGCTAACCGGATTCTGCTTTCTGCGATAACCCTTTTTTGATACTATTTTTTCTTTCACAGTATTTGGTATAGTATCCATCTATATTTTTATACCAACTTTATTTTATCTAGCATTGCGTTACAAAGACACTAGGTAGTGGGTTTTTAAATCCTGTTCATTTTGTTTTTTTCTTGTTTTTTTTTTGAGAATTTTTATTATTAAAAATGTATTTTACTAGTTTCAAACATATGTACGATCGATAAGAAAAATAGGCGGCGGACCCCGGAATGTATTTCGTTCGGTCTAGTGCGCTATACCTAGATTTCGAGAACGTTATTTATTTAGGAACGTTCTCGGTAGCCCCTCACAACACAACATGGTAGGGACGCTGACACAAAAACAAACCTGTATAAAAACTATAATATATACACAGTCTGGCCATAAATACTGTTACAATTAAAAATAAGAAAGATATTACGTTTGAATTTGGAATCTGTCATTTTTATACGATTGTTCATTGAGTTTTCTAATTTTGGCGCCAATACATTGTACAATATTTTGCGATATTAAAATAGAGTGGGGTGATAAAGAGAACCGAATCGCCGTGATTGCATTACACAAAGTTGGTATGGAGCCAAATGCAATTTTTAAAACTCTCCATACGCTTGGTATTAGTCAAATGTTTGTGTACCGGGCTGTTAATAGGTACAATGAGGCCTCCTCTGTTTGTGACAGAAAAAGATCTGGCCGTCCACATAGTGTTCGTACGAAAAAGGTGGTCAAAGCAGTAAGGGAAAGAATTCGAAGAAATCCTGTCCGAAAGCAAAAGATTTTATCTCGGGAGATGAAGATAGCACCCAGAACCATGTCGCGTATTTTAAAAGATGACTTAGGACTTGCAGCCTATAAGAGACGCACTGGTCATTTTTTAACTGATAATTTAAAAAAGAATAGGGTGGTAAAATCGAAACAACTACTGAAGCGGTACGCAAAGGGAGGTCACAGAAAATTTTTGTTTACGGATGAGAAAATCTTTACAATTGAGCAACATTTTAACAAACAAAATGACCGTATTTATGCTCAAAGCTCTAAGGAAGCTTCCCAATTAGTCGACAGAGTGCAACGTGGGCATTATCCGACTTCAGTGATGGTTTGGTGGGGTGTTACCTATGAAGGAGTGACTAAGCCATATTTTTTGTGAAAAAGGTATCAAAATATCGGCACAAGTGTATCAAGATACCATTCTTGAGAAGGTAGTTAAGCCCCTTAACAACACCATGTTCAATAACCAAGTATGGTCCTTCCAACAAGACTCGGCGCCGGGTCATAAAGCTCGGTCCACGCAGTCTTGGTTGGAAGTGAACGTTTCGGACTTCATCAGAGCTGAAGACTGGCCGTCGTCTAGTCCCGATCTTAATCCGCTGGATTATGATTTTATGGTCAGTTTTAGAGAGTACGGCTTGCTCTAAAGGCCATGATAATTTGGAGTCCCTAAAACAATCCATACGATTGGCAGTGAAGAATTTACCCATGGAAAGAGTGCGTGCTTCTATTGATAACTGGCCTCAACGTTTAAAGGACTGTATTGCAGCCAATGGAGACCACTTCAAATAAGCTTTTTATATTTTAAATTGTTTTATATTTATGTATTAAACTAACACACTGTAAAAGTAATAAATATTATTTGCAATAAAAAAAAAATGTTTTTCATCGTGACAATATTTATGGCAAGACTAGGTACATAATCAGCCTATAATGTTCCCACTGCAGGGACACAGGCCTCCTCTCGGTGAGAGGGAGTGGGCCGTAATCCACCACGCGGGCCCAGTGCGGGTTGGTAGATGTCACATGTCTTCGAATTTTTGGTTCTAGGACATGCCGGTTTCCTCACGATGTTTTCCTTCACCGTTTTGAGAGCAGTGGTGATGAAATAATTTACACAAAGTATTAATAATATATATATATTTCTTGACAATTGGAAATATGTTGTTTCGAGTTAGTAGGTAAATTGGACAAGATCTTGTTTACCTACAAGCAAAAACTGATCATAGAAGAAAATTGTAACGAAAATGAACAAGAAGGGAAAAAGCATCTAACAAATTAATTGGAAATTTAATTAAGTGTGTCCTCAACGTCGCTTGAATCCATAGTTATCAAGACCCGAGACAACGGGTCAAACAAAATTAAAAGAAAATGACTTATTAAGTACATAAATCTTTTTCTTTAGGTACAAATACCTAAGATTTTTAACATATTCATGTTTTGATCATAACGGTCTTAGAGCGTGTCGCTGTCGAAGGCATAGAAAACGCGAGTGAGGTCTCTGAAATGTCAAAAAGACGACGGGGGTTTTGAGATAAAACGACGGAAAACTTTTAGAAATGTTAGACAAGCTACTGCAAAACATAAAAAAACCGGTCAAGAGCAAGTCGGAATCGCGCACCGAGGGGTCCGTAAAAATTTGTAGGCATGTTTTATCATGGGTTTTTTTTAAATGTAACTACAAATTTACGGTTTTCGTATTTTATCCTTTATTTGTGCTACATGACCTTGCTTCTTGCCAAATTTCATGATTCTAGGTCAACGGGAAGTACCCTATACATTGTGATTCCCTTGAGAGTGTCGAAATATACGTTTTTTGCGGCATAAACGGCCGTATCTTTTTTACGTTAACATAGAAGTTTGATTTTTTCACAGCATCAAGGGACCGCAGACCTGAGTATATGGTTTAATTTCAACTCGATACCCCCTCGCGTTCCCGAGATAAAGGGTATTGGCAGACAGACAGACGGACAATAAACTGATCGTATAAGGGTTCCGTTTTTTCCATTTGAGGTACGGAACCCTAACAAAGAGAAACTCTATAGAGACCGAAATAATTTTGCCGCTGAATTCCCTCTTCCTTCACCGCGAGCTTTCAGTAAAGTTAAATACATTTTAAATGTCCCTTTTCAATGGAATATTCATACCTACATTTCGAAACATTTCCGACATGCCCTTCAGACAGGCAGTGTCAAAAACCAAGTTCATATATTTTATCACTCCCTCAAACTAAGCTACGTCTAATAAATCAATAATAACGAAGTACGCTCACGTAAACAGTTAACACAATAATTGCGAGCAAAATTGCCTCCTGAATAGAGTAAGTATTTCTACTTAACCGTTAAAAGGGAACCAAATTGCCTAGAAGTATTAGAATATGCAAATGGCGCCCTTGGCCCTTGACTGAAAGTTTGGTAAAGAAAAGTTGAAAGAGAAAACAGCGCACGTAATGAAAGTTTTGGGCACTTTTGGGCTGCCAATCCTTATGTCTACAATGTGTGAATTTGAATATAATCATGACCATTCTTGGCCTATAATAGTTGAATATTGCTAGCACTGAAAGATAAAATAATACGCCTAACGACTGACAATTCTCGCTAATCTCCGGTCAGACCGCAACGCCCTCCAGAGCTGTGGCTACGTTCTATATCTCGCTCTAGCACTGCGCCATTTTATAACTCTGCCTCGCTCATATCTCTAGAATTCTGAAATGGCAAATGTCGATCTCGATCGTCTGTCTGAAGTACTCTAAAGCCACGAGATAGCCTTCCTGTTTCAAGAAGGTTTGTGTTGAAGGAACCGGTTGAAACAACAACGAAGTGGGACGACATTCGTTTCATTTATGAAATTAAAGGTCAGTTAATCCGATTTCATTACACGGACATACATAGTCGTTATGAGCAGCATCAAGCTTTTCAGCAAATCCTCAATACCGCTCCCTACCGACACTGTAAAAAAAAAACATCAAACACACGAATGAAACTCGATTCTTCCACTCGTTATTTTTCCTTTCAGTAATAAACAACATTACGCTGGCGCTCATTAGATTTAGAAAAGAAACATTTTTACGATTCGGTGTTAGAGTTACGTAAGGGTTTTTGAAAGTTTACCTTTGACAAACCACAAACAAGTATGTTCCACCGCGTTCCTCTGCTAACAAAGTTAATGGGGTCCATATTGGCTCACCTAAAGTTCTTTACCCGAAATTGTTCTTCCTAATGATTTGTAATCCGAATGATCACTCTTCCTAAAATTTTTCATCCTAAAGTTTTCATTCATACTATTTGTAGTGCTACCGGCGATGTTCATAACACTCATGTTTCCGAAAATTTTAATTAATAATATCATTAATGTAAATATATTTAAACTCCTACTGTTTTTTATCATAACGCTCTTATCCCTAAACATAATTACCATAATATTTTCACTCATACTCAGAAAGAAACATTTACCAAGTGTAATAAAAAATATATGTGCGGTTATGTTTATGGCCTGGGAGTTTATACCGCAGTTTTAACCGTACCTAAACCAATAACTATAGGACCTATTCGGTTCTGGCACTTCGCCGGCCGCTGCCGCGGCACGCTCGCTTCGCTCGCTCGGCTCGAGCGTTTTGGTCACAGTTCTAACCTAACCTAAACCAATAACTATAAGACCGATTCGGTTCTGGCACTTCGCCGGCCGCTACCGCGGCACGCTCGCTTCGCTCGCTCGGCTCGTGCGTTGTGGTCACAGTTCTAACCTAACCTAAACCAATAATTATGAATAGGACCGATTCGTTTCTGGAACTTGACTGAATGACTGGAGCGGGACTCTGGCTTCGCTCGCTCGGCTCGTGCATTATTCTTATATGTTATACATGTTATGTGAAAATAAATTTACGCAAAATTAATGTATATAATACTGATTATTATGAATAAAAAGAAATCTAAACAAAAAAGATATGACTTTGAATAATAGTGTAAAAGATGGTTATGTTGAGAAAATATAGGAAAACAAATAAAAGTATAATAGATGTTTATTGCTACTGACATTATGAAGTTGAATGCTTCGGAAATAATAACATTAGAGACAGAGTAGTTAGGAATTGTGATTGTTAGGATAAAAAATGTTAGGAAGAACATTTTCGGATTTCCAATTATCGGAGTTGAAAATTTAGGTGAACTTTGGCGCACCCAAGTTAATGTCCTGACGATAAGTAGGTACGAGTACGTATTTACGTACAACCTTAATTAAACAAACAGAGGTACTTACCTACTAGGTACTGTATTTCACAGAGACATTAGCATTTAAATTATAATTATGAACGTATCTCATTGTACAAAGAGGTTTATTAACTTTCATTCTTCAGCCTGTGAAAGCTTCAACAAGTATCTTAACTCCCTGAAAGCGAATAAGATTACTTCGACGTCTGTATCTGTTCATGTTTGTAGTAGAAATGAACAGAACAGATTTATCTAATTCCTTTTCAGGATAGTAGAGATGATAAAACGTATCGTTAATTCAAATTAGAAAAGATAATTTATTACATGAATTAGTAAGTATTTATATATACTTAACCCTTACTAATAAACGTAATATCAGATGAATAGGTAGCGTTGTGTAACTATACAGACGCTATACAACGTTTATTAGTAAGGGGATTGGTGTAAGTATTTACTTCAAACAACAATTACCTATTAACCTTTGTTCATGTGGCAAACCCAAAAACGCAATTCGATTCCACTGCAGACCCACCGTAACTCTGGCCGTACCCCTGGTGGTACGGTGGGTCTATGACATTCAAAACACTTAAATGAGCAACGAATATCAATAATTACTGACGTAATACAGGCCGGCCTACTTATTACTCTTATTAGCGACCTAATTGACATTTACGTCCGTTCGGAACTTCATTTATTACCCAGTATTTTATTGTGGAACTTTAACCAAAAACTACTTAGCCAAGTCCTCCGACTGCCGAGCTTACGAGATCTTAGAAGTTCATGCGACGCCATTATAAAACTTGTAAGAGGCAGATACAAAACTTTCCTTGATTACAATCGACTTGTTATTTTTACGATGAGAACAGCTTTAAACTAGGGTGGGTACCTACATCGGGTAGGTATCTAATACTTACCTATAGAAAAACAAGCAAAAAGACAAATAGGTATTATCATACAATTTTAGGTAGAAGCCTGGCAAGACTACGCTGGATATGGTAATATTGCAAATTGCAGTATAAATTAAGGAGAAACGGAGCGAGTGTGTCTGCTCCCTCGCTCGGAGCGGAAATTTGTAAATATTTGATTTCGTTAAACTTTCACACCTCGACCACGTTCTCACCTCCTGTCGACGGCTACGAAATGGTCCAACATCAATTCATAACTAAACACGAAGCTTGTTTGACTCACAAATTCAGCAGTTTCACGAATTCTTGCAAAAGCAATCTGCAAAGTAACGGAATTGTTACAGGTACTACCTATGAAAGCGAAATAAGTCTGCAATTTCGTAGCATATCTTTATAGCGGACAGGGATCCATTCTGTTTAAGTAGAATTTTATTACCTACCTACCTACTAAGATCCTAAGCACAATATTCTTGTTTATGTATAAGTACCAACAGGGAATTTAACAATGTGAAGTAATGACGAAAATCAAAATAATTTTCGTCAAATCGTCCCAAATGGGCCATAGGCATGTAGGACGAGTTAACGAATCACTCATCAAGCCAGCAATTTGTAGCAATAGTTAAATAATTTGCTCTCAAACCCGACTGTTCTGCCAATGACAGATATGACGAGGGCGAATAAAGGGGTTGATGATGGCGACCCGAAAGCTGGAGGTACCTGACGTCACTAAAACTATATATTATACAGGTTTCATAAACATTATAGCATATAACATATTGCATTATAACATATTGTGAAATGTAATTATATGTATAATTTTGATACACATATAGAAGAGCAGAGGTTTAGTTTCGTTAGCGAAGGTTTAAGGTTGCACTAGTCGACGGCTCGAACTCGTTGTTGGGCGTGGTTAAAGTTATGTATGCTATTTAGTTTATTTATTTAGTAAAATAGACGATGATTTATAACGAAAACGAGCGCATAAAATTTCATGAACAGACCTTTGGGCGTACAGATATTATAAAAAAAAAACTACATTATGTATTTATTCAAAATAAAGTTATGTATTATTTGAATTCTCAAATAAATTAACAATTTTACCATTTTCATACTCAGGGTATGTGCGCCCAGATGCGTTAAAACGAGTGTTGAAATATGGAAGTTTCGACGTTCATACCTTTCAACCCAATACTGTTTTTAAATTCTGTGTCCGTACAGGTCTAGATATTGACGAGATAAGTACTTAGATATTATTTTTAATGTACACTGTCAAAGAATAGTATGGAAGAATGACTGGCTAGTGTAACCTTAAGACCTAATTTCTCATCTTAATTGGCAATCTTAAAAAGGTTATTGATGTAGAGATTTTCTTAGATTATAAAATATATGCAACATTAGGTATATTATTTTTTATTTCTTAAATTGATGCAGATGCAATGATGTGCACAGCCCTCATTGCCTATATACATATGTAGGTATGACCGAGTGCAAAAAGATAATGTATCTGATTTGATAGGTACATTGATAACATGAGTTTTTCAATAAAGGGAAAATTTCAATAGTGCCTGCTAGCGACTTTATATGGTAGATAAAAAAATACATAAAGCAAACACACATTTACAGGTTTAATTTCACAGTAGATTGCGCAATGTAGCCGATCAATGTTAAAGACCACGTTAAAATAAATGTTATGGAGGATCGACAAACACAATTCCAATTACGCGTTCAAAAACTTTGTTTTTGTTTCGTTGGACTATTCTATCGTGTGTAAAATTAAAATATGGTAAATTAAGCTACTGATAAATCCATTATTCCGCACATTGAACAAAATCAGAAACAGTAATTACGCAGATAAAATCCGTAAAATTGATTTACTAAAGCGCATACTTTATACCAGCTAATAACACTTATTATTTGCCCCGCTATTTAAATATCTGGGCGCAGTCTGTTTCATTCCAAGATAATTAGCAATGCTCTATGTTATACAGGTAGTCTCACAAATAGAAACTAATTAGACAACTATACGGACTGAAATACTAGATAGCTTAACTTTCCTAGTTATCAAACTTTTGTAATTGCAGTTGTTCAATGGTCTGATCCTGTAGAAGTAAGTAATCTACCATAGTTATTCTATGATTTTCTTTTGTTTGTGCTTATGTCGCAGCCAACTGATTTAATTAGCCGTTTAATTAACCGCCTAGCCTTTTAACTAAACGGCGGCCGTTCAGCTAACGGCCTGAAAGATATTCAATTATAGTTCAGTTTGGAACTGTAACCAATCACGCGCAAACTGAATCGCACCCCGACCAAATGGGTTAGGTTAGGTTAGAACTGTGATCAATCGCGTGCAAGCCGAGAAAGCGAAGCGAAGCGAGCACTACTTCCAAAGGCCAGGCGGTCAACTAAACGTCTAATTTAACCAATCGGCTGCGACACATAGATAGCGTAATTGGACTGGTCCTGATGGACTTTACGAGACCGCGTGCAAAACAAATATGTATTTTTTTTGCGAAACCCTAATTCTTTTTCTAAAATAAAAGCTTTATCCTTAGTTACTCCTTATAACATCAGCTATCTGCCAATGAAAGTCCCGTCAAAATCGGTCCAGCCGTTTCTGAGATTAGTCGGAGCAAACTGACGGACAGACAAATTAAAAAAAATGTTTTAATAAGTATCTAAGTTATGTTGACATTACAAACAGACACACAATTTTATTTATTTGTATGTTTTGTATACATGACCTCTGAGTTTGTTTCGACATTTCTTCTCAGGGATCAGTCAGCTAGGAAATGTCGGCGCCATCTAGTCTTAAAATATTGTCCAAAAAAATACTGACGTGAAGTGACTTAAAAGATCTACCTACAGAAAGAAACATTTCAACTTGTTTTAAGATCGTCTTAGTGATTAATCATTCCGTTTATTGAAAGTCACCTAATTTCTAGATAGCTTTTGAGAAGGCTTTGACAGTGTGCGTGAATTTTGTTAAAATTGGCTGCTTAGAGATTTTAGAAATATTTGTTTTCTAATCTTAGATACCTAGAGAGTTTGAAAGGTAAGTAAAATGTCAACTCCTGGCACCTCTCGATTGACACGAGCTATCATCAAAACTCCTATTAAGCATTGATCAAACTCATATAGATGATTTATTTTTGCGCAGACTTTTATATTGTTTTTAACTGTACGCAACTCGAAATAAAAGCGATTGGTATTATATACAGGGTGGCGATTTAGTCATCCGCATTCGTCAAGGGGATGATTCTACATGTCATTCTAAACAACTTTCACTATAAAACTCATATCGGAATTGTAAAAAAAAAAGCATAAAGGTACCTATGCATCGAAATTGTCTACTGTTATATAGGATTTTGTTTTTTTTTTCACGAATCGGTTATGAGTTGTAGCGAAAGTTGTTTAAAATGACGGGTCGAATCACCCCCTTGACGGATGTAGGTGACTAAATCGCCACCCTGTATTATCACTTAGTTGATTTCGGTATGCTTTGATTTCACACTGGGTTACCTGTATGTTTATTCTAGGGACAGTTATTAGAATAATGTCGAGTCTGGGTTTTCTTTAAAGTAAAGCAGCAGAAATAAGGTACATTTTACGCCTCTTACTCCAGTGAAAAGGTTTTGTAGTACAAAAAAATTAATATGACAAGTAGCCTGTCCTGAGTCCGTAGACATCTACGTGTTATAGAAACGTCCTTGGCGAACGGTAGGCCCTACAGCTATACTAAATATGAGAATAAGAAAAAATATATTATCAGGATATTAGGTACCCATTTGTATACAATTTTCATTGTAAGACATGGTCGTTTTAGTTAAATTCGTACCAACATAAAACTTCTTCCTATTGGTATTCTATGCACGTGTTTTTACGACATATGACCTTACTACCAATATATTCCCAAAACAATATAAACATTTTTAGAAGGTAGATATCTTAACAGAAAAGCAGAGAATTTAAAGGTAGAAAACACGGAGTAAGCAAACTTGATCAGTGCTCGCTCCTTCTCTGTATGAAAATTAAATTAGGTAGGTACTGACGGTGGGGAACACTGAACTGAAAATACGTCTAGAACTCTCTTAGAACGGGTTGAAATCTTCATCGTGTAACTATAATCTTATATATAAAAGGAGAACTGACTGACTGACATATCAACGCACAGCCCAAACCGCTGGGTCTAGAGATTCCAAATTTGGCACGTACGTTCCTTATGAGGTCTAGGGGTGCACTAAGAAAGGATTTTTCAAAATTCATCCCCTAAGGGGGTGAATGGGGGGGGTGAAATTTCACGCGGACGAAGTCGCGGGAAGAAGCTAGTGTTTTATAAGTAAACAAGGTTTTCAATGCTCAATTTCATTATATGTTTAAGGCTTTCATAATACCGTTATTTACATCCAATTAAGCTACAAACATAATTTGTTCACCATATTCGGTATTCCTCAATTACTTTAACAAATTCCTCTCATCAAGGTCTTAGAGCAGCTTCCTTTATTTGTACTTATACTCGTAAGTTTTCCCAAGAGAAATTGCGTAGTAGGTAGGATGAAGAGCAAATTGAAGATAATAAGACGAAAATATGATGGTTGTTTTTTTGTACGTTTCCATTTCATTGTAAGGGTGCCTAGTTTTATATACCTACGTTAGTATACAAACTTGTTTTGAAATACTAATCCCTACTTAATTCGATTTTCCTTCATTAGACAAACTGCATTCTGAAAAAACGTCCCTTAATCAACAAATGATCCTTGTTCCAAAGCATAATTCATTAAACATTTCTTGTTAGATCTAAGGCTACTAAACTTGAAGTTTTTAATTAATTTACTTTAAAGAAGCCGAAGGACAAAAGCTTCAAAAGATTGACGGTGTATCGACAAAAAAATAACCTGTTTAAAAAGTAAGTACAAAGCTATTTTGTTACATTAACGTTAAATATTTATGTTCTACTAAGAGCTGATTTTTCCAACACCAGATAATTTTATTCGAGGAATAATTTTGAATTATTGACCGTTCTTCGATACAAAATATGTTATTCCACGAATAAAAATTATCTGTCGGTTGAAAAATCAGCCCTTACTTGAATTATATTTATACAGTATAAAAGAAAACTGTCGTAATAAATAAAATTATGTTTAGATAATAAACGGAGCTGGGTCTGGTCCCAACAAAAAAGTAGATAGGTACACACGGCTACACTTCAAGCTATACATTTCCAGTTTTAGCTGACCTCGCATTGTATAAGTTTTTCGTACAATCAGAGGTCAGCTTAAACTGGTTTTGTATAGCTTGATGTGTAGCCGTGTGTACATTCCGGCGTCGTGGCTCGTTTTAATTTGACCAACACCATTTCGGCGCACCTTTGTAATGGAAAATTCGACGTGATCATAACTAGATTTATTATGGCAGTGACCTTGTAGAAGATAGTGTTTAGCCATGAAGCAATAATTGGTTATTGTGAGAGTATGAGTTATAGTTAGTTGCTGCTGGCTAATTGGCTACTAATTAACTAGGAATTAAGTAACATGAGGCTACTGCGCAGATCGATTGTTCTACTAGGTGTCTAGCTGAGGTCATGCCTTAAATGGGCTATAACTCTTTCCACATCGACACCCCTCCTATAAAAGAAACATGTTGCTAAGGTAGGTGGTCACGGTTGAAAAAAAGCTTGAAGTTTTATTTATAACCCACAGTCCCAGTCTATCCTGAAGTCGCTTCACGAACCGCAGTATTGTAGGCTAGACGAAGTGTGACTACAAGTGGAAATGATAATTATATTGGTGGAACGAGGCATCTCTAGTTCTCAGCAGCGCTGGGGCAACAATAGAGCTCATCCACCCCTAAAGCGTCGGTTCTATTCTCGTCGAGCTTGTCATTGACCCAGTTCTGTGAGGCAGACAGGCGCCGAGTTGCAACTCGCTTCTGCTAAATTAATACTAATAAAGGTAAATGGCTTAATGCAAACACAGCGGTACCAGCCGGCGCGGCGCCACGCTCATGCCTGATGCACAAATTCCGTTTACCGCACGTTTTATCTCATTACTGTGTGGTATAAGCCTTAGTTGGATTATTTTAATGTTGCATAAGCTTTAAATGAATTTACGGTTTAGTGAGACAAAAGTTTGGAACGTCCATCTCTTTTTCGCGTCGGCACCGGCACGAGCAACGTAGAATTGCTCATGTGTTTGTGGAAAGATTCGATAGTCACGCAGAAAAATTGAGAGGGCAGTGCCTATTAGGAGGCGAAATAGGACCAAACATTTCGAATTCATCAAAGCACACATTGACAGTTTGCTTTAACGAGGAACCTATTTGATACAATATAAAAAGGTGATTAATGATACTACCAAAACCGTTATAGACTCTCAAAATTGTAATGTTTATAAAAAAATCCCAGATTCTAATAACAAAACTTGGTGGCACCGTACATAACAGTCAACGGAATCTGAAAAATACTAAGAATATACAAGCAATAAAATCTACTATGATAGAAAATTTACCCAGTGTAGTCTGTAGAAAATAAGAATGCGCCGTACAAATGTTGTAGTTTATTTTCTTTCGTCGTTGATTCAAGCTTCAATAAACCTTATAGAGTATCATTTCTTAAAGGAAACGTGTTGCTTTGTGTTTGTGTTACAGACAATTTATTGGCTACAATAAGAGTAATGAGTACTTTGTCGATTCTTTTAAGAGTTTGGCAGTAAATATCTGCTTTCATCAGTGATTAAAGACCTGTTGGTTCTATTTCGCTATCAGGCTGTTCTGAGTCCCATTTAATCTTATGATTTTTCTTAACATTTCCACAAAACTATTTCGTGACTGACATACTGACTGATGCCAGATAACGTTTGTCCTAATCCACTGAAGATAGAAGAAACATGAATTTTGGAAGATACATCCCTAACAGGGTGTTGACGAGTGAATATAGGTACTAGACATATTTTTTCCAAACACAACCTCTCAGTTCAACCCACAAGGGGTGGAAAGTTTGCATATAACGCGAACGAAGTCGCAGACAGCTAGCATACCTACGTATATTTCAATCGTTATGTAAATTTGTTTTTAAATCAATTCATCAAAATTTTATTACAATTTTATGTCGGATCCGAGTATAAATTACATAAATGAAAGCTACTAGCTGTCAGTGTACCAGGTAAGTGACTCATCTAATGATAGATAGGAAATGTGTTTGATCAGTTAATTACCAATGTTTTATGGATAACGTTACGTATGTTACGTTGTGTTTACTTTATTCGATTGCTGAATATTGTACCTACCCTAATTTTATCTGTTACAAACATTAGCACTCATTGTCGTAATCGTACGTACATACCAAAGCTTACCTGTCAGGTATATATATTTCGTTCAGTAATTCGATTACTTATTTTACTGAAGACCTTCCTTTTTTCCAATAAAAGCTTAATCATTTATAAAGTCTTGTCATTGGTATCACGATAATTGTTTGAAAACCTTGACTATCGGGTCGTAACCTACCAACCTAACAATGTGTAGGTCTACCAATGCCATTAATGTTTTTGTAAGTACTTAGTTTAGTCACAAGCACTGTTGAGGATCGGATAAAAAATAATTAAGTACTCATTTCGATTGCTGAATAATTAACAGACGAAGTCCTGAAAAAAAGATAGGCATGTACCTACAAGAACTTTGCTGAACATAGGTATATTATACTAGCAGCGCCCCGCGGTTTCACCCGCATAAATTTCCCGTGGGAATATCAGGATAAAACTATCCTATGTCCTTTCCCGGGACTCAAACTATCTCTATTCAAAATTCCATCTAAATCGGTTCAGCGGTTTAAGCGTGAAGAGGTACCTAACAGCCAGACACACTTTCGCATTTATAATCATATTATATAAGTATGGACATGGATTAGTATGGATTCATAAGTATGTATATTATGATCTTATGTTGCCCAAGTTAAACGATCTTGTAATGCTACAAAATCTAAATTAATTTATACAGTACATATTTCCCTAAAAGCTACTTTGACATTTCCAAGATATGAAAGAACGACAATAAGAACAAAATAATCCGCAAGTACACTTATGTGCTAGTAGTTATAACATGGTTTATTTTTATGTGCTACTTCAGCCAAAGGGCCGGAATATTTGGCGAAAAAACAGATGTGTTTTTAGTTTTTATAAGAAAACTTGAATCTTTGTTACAACAGTGGTTAGGTTTGTTTTAAGTTGTTCCATCAAGTTGAATTTTTGATCTTTAGTCATCCTATTTTAATTAAGAAGACGCCATTTAAACCACTGAAATCCAATATTGATCCTAAAAATTTTGATGAATGTCAACATTGGGTGATTTCTACAGCCATCTCGTTCGTAAACACGTCCCAATTATAAATAGGATTCTATCAAACGTTCGAAATCCATCAATAAAGTAAATAACATCCGTTTGCGATCGTTCCGACAAAATATGAACGACTAAAGAGTGTTTTCGATTTCACTTAAAAAGAAAACGGAAAATAATTCTTTTATAAGGGTTCAACTCAATTACACTCCAGAAACTAGAAGAGCCTCTGTTTCTTTTTTCAACCCGAAGTCGTGCGACGTTAAAAAGGAAAAAGCGAGCCCAATTTTTTATAATTTATTCATGAAAATATACCACGCCGAAGACTGCAGACTGCTAGTCGTATATGAGCTTAACATTTTGAAAGTGGTATCAATCAACCACTTTTAACGAAACTGAAAATCTGCGTGCCGTTGAAACTATCTAAGCAATGTCTTACTCTGAATTACGATGTAGGCATAATCTATCAAGCATACAAGCGGAAATCGTTCAATAAACCGATTTACCTACATAATGAACACTAGACAATAATAAACATTAAGTAGGCATGTCGCGTGGTGGTGAACTACATTGCTAAGGCTGGGTGTTCTTTGTTATTAAATAACTTTTATCGACCTACGCCCCGCCGCTTTGCGTTCTCGCTACCGACCAAGTCCCAACCGGGGAACTTATTACAAGAAAAGATACAAACAAGCCCTATAAGAAGTAATGAAATCATAGTAGAAATGCAATTTGTTGCAAAGTCAAAGTCAAATCATTTATTTCAATTAGGCACACTAAAGGCACTTTTGAACGTCAAAAATTATAGTAAAACGAATTGATTCTAGTCGCCCATTCCAAAAGGTAGTTTTCGTATGGAGAAGAATGGGCAAGAAACTCCACCGTTACTCTTGCCGAGGATATGTTGCTTTTTGTGATTGTAGGTATACAAAATCATATTTACTGAAACTCGGGATGAACCTTCACATCTCGGACATGGTAATGTGTTATAGCACCGACATAGGTAAATCCGGAAACCTAATAATTGAATATCAAACGATAATACTAAAGCACTTAACAATAGTTCACGTGACTCGTCAAGGATTAAAATCAAATATTTGATACACATAGGTACATTTGATACACAAACTAAATATTTCCCTTGTTACAGAAGCCGAAGCCCTACACATAGTTCAACAAACGTTTGATACGTTACACTTGGCATGATTGCTTAGCTTTTACGACCGGCTACAGACGTAATATTGATCTGCACTTTATGGTATCTTAAATATAAGCACCGAAACCTCTTATTGATAATATATAGGTAGCATAAATAAACATATAGTTACTGTTCCATAAGCAAACAACAAATAACAATAAGGCTACTAACGCTACAATTTACGGGCTGTTATTATGCTGAAGCAGCATGAAAATGAAAATATAACGTGGAAAAATTACTTAACATTTAATTTTTAACTACCTAAGTTATATTTTATAAACGTTGAAAAATATGTAGAACGTTTTTATAATACGAGTGTTGAAATTACTATTTAACTTAGAATTTATAAACAGCACTGCATATTAGATGCAGCTTCAAATAAAAACGGAAAGGATTATAAAAGAAAAACCAAGTTTAAAAGGAAAACCTTATTTGAATGCCTCCTAGGTTCTTAAACTCCATTTTGAAACTGAAACTGTAGTGAAACTCTAATACTTGAATCAAAGAAAATCGATGTTAAACAGCCGTTTTCAAACACAAGGAATCGAAGACCGTCTTGATGGAGGTATTTGATCGGCGCGATTAAGCAATCATTGGCTCGGGTTTAAGTCAAATTGGTGGTGTTTTACAAATATAGCCATACTATCTATACCCCAGCATCTTCCCTATTCAAAGGCCTTCGGAAAAGATAAGTTGGCAAAGAAGGCTTTCTTTTTCAAATAAACCAAACAACAAAGTCGGGTTTCCTTTGGTAAGGTACCTACATGAATGTATATTATTTGTCAATATTTTAGACTTTTTATTCGTCGCGATGTCTCAGATGCCGAAAAAGCTGTATCTATGTAATGTACGTGCTTTGTATAACAATTTGGTGTTATTAAAGTGGTCTCGATCGTAAGACGAGGAGGTCAGCAGTTGGCGTCACGCTGTCTGCGACCCTAACATTCGCCACCCATCTACATAAAACAACTTACGACATTCCAGAGTCACTATTACACATTCCCAGGGCAGTGACTTGTTTAATATTATGTTAAAGCTAGACTCATAAATGTGGTGTATTAGTTTGGCGCGAAACGAATGAACTTTGAGACTGCTGAAGATTTAGACGTCGCATTTGTGTGATATTAATCGGGCTCTGAACGCTCCTTGGCAAAGTATTTTTCTTAATAAATAAATTCAGACGAATTTTCAGTATATTTATGTGGTAACGTATTTTATACATTAGGTATGAACACTTATGGGTGTCATGTTTAGTAAATGTGACACTCGCTTTTATTTGCTTAGAAGAGTCGAAATGGAAATAAATGAATACCTACCTAAAATTCACCTTGACCTTTCTTTTGAGACTAAAGTGAACATGATCTCGTGGAGAGGACGGAATCTCCAATATTAAACGCAATTCCGCATCTATTTTCCATAGAGGTCCCAGTGCGGGTCATCGAACCCCTTTAGCGGTCCTTCGTTTCACATTTCCCTTTGAAATTGTACTTCAATTATATTATTATTCCGTTTTTATTTATTTACATAATTGTTCTTTGTGAATTGCACTTCATGTAGAACTCGATTTTTACTGTTTTTTTTACGTTCCTATTTTCTTTTGGGAAGGTACATACGTACCAAAGCTACTTTTATAAATACATTACGACGAGATCTACATTATACTAACTACGCCCAACAATGCCTCTAAAAGCAATATAAATAATTAAAATGATACGTGTACATCTAAGCTCGTTGGAAGGGGTAGGCTAGGCACTGAGGAGGTAAAAGCCTCCACATTGGTAGATAAGGCACGCACGGACGGCACTGCGAATTTCATCATGACCCTCCTTGTTTGCGTCTTTATTTACTTGGAAAATAAAAACACTGTTACAGCACGTTCGCATTTTCATAAAATCCTTTAGAAGTAAACTTAATAAAAGAACATGAACGTTTTCTACGGTTTTCATTAAAGTTTATGACTAGGACTTTAAATGTGTCTTCTCTATCTTAAACTACGTTATTTGCACACAAATTCTAAATCCCAAAAACCCAAACTGTTTTATAAACCTTTTTATACAGCCTTCAAATAACGTCTTTCCTAAAAACGCGCTGTGTATCGTTGCCGGAGGGTCGACCCCGCGAAGCCGGGATTGACATTAATTTTAACTTTGAGGAAAATGTGAAGAGGCATTGATCACATTACCGTTTATATTCGCTTTGGAACCAATGATCGTGTCGTGATATAAAGCGTCATAAAAATATTATATAAAACATATCCGCCATTCGCTCCTGTGAAACTCGTTAAAAATAAGGATTAACGTCAGCCAAGCGGGATCATTAAAAGGTAAGCACAGACGGCGGAAGCCAAAAGTTCCACAAACTCATGTTAGTAGGTATAATGTTTAAATGAAGCCATCGTATATTAAATCCTATCTACCAATACCTATATAGGTACTGCCACCGCACATAAAATAATACATCTTTGCTTACACATATTACTTATTCAGAATATAAACTTTATGAAGGTTTGTCACAAATAAAACAATAAATCCCCAGGCCCGCCTGGAATATAGTGAACGATTTGTATATGGGACAATAACGTGAACGAAGAATTCCTCAATATAAAAGAAACGGTCTAGATTTTTACGAATCCAAAGGCACATTTCGATAATAGAATTTCTTTCATATGCTTTTTGGGATTCAATGTTGTCGACAATACATGACAATTTATTTTTATTCAATAAAGCAATCATGTACAGAATCCTATGATCCAATCTCAATAGTTTGTGCTTTTACATAAAAGAAAGATCACAAATTAGGTGTGCGAACCTCGTTCTAAATCCTGCAATCACCGCAATCTACGTAAATCATGTCACATTTACATAATTCTACAAAATTAGTGGGTTCAGACGGAACGAAAGGTAGGTAACTGATTGTTGTACCTCATAGATCTTTATTTTATAGTAACTGTATTCTCTAAGATATTCCCGACGTAGAAATTAATAGCTGTAATATCCTGCAGTTGGTAGATAGCACTAGGTGCTGATGAGCTTTTCATAAAAGTTAGAATCTTTTATATTTAGTGACATAAACCTTATAGTCTGGGAGAGGATTTTTACTTGTATTTAAAAGAATATGCTACTCAAACAGAGAATATGAAAACAATACTTAGATGAATAATTCAAACAGAAATCTGTTGTTAAGATCAGCATGCAGAGCTAGTCGAAGGTCTGCGCTGCTCCTAGCTTGTTTTATCGTATTCGGATTTTGATCACGTAAAGGGAAACTTTCAATTTTATTCCTATCTTCATTATTAAAGCTGTGTGGTAATTTCCGGCAAACGTACTGGAATACTGAAAACGAGGTTTGATAGAAAGACGACCGTTCATTTTATTTTATTTGGTAATTGTTATTGAACGTAGTTGAAATTAACTGTTGTGTAGCCTGCATTAATAAGCAAGGGATTGTGTGTAACCGGAGCTACAGCAGTATCCGATGTCGACCAACCGCTCTACGCATACAACTGTGTTTCAAGTACTAACACAACGATAGAATATCAAATGACTAATATATTGTAGAAATACAGAAATGTTTTCAACATAAATCTGCCTAGACCTAAGCCTGGCGCAGGTTTCTCGTAGGCGCGGAATATGATATAATTGGAACATCTTAAATATCACTAGTAGGTAAATGAGATTAACAACTAAGTTCTTGCAAATTTTACGAATGTTAGATTTCTACATGTATTACAAGCATAAACTGAATCGCTATTCTAAGCAATTATTTCAACTGATGTCGTTAAACTGATGATACAAACATAGCAAACATCTTATCTAGAAATTAGCATTTATATTGAACCAGCCTCGTCTGCCTCATTCTGCAACTGTATGTCATTCCATATCTGTGTGACATGAGTTATCCTGCTGGTTGTGTTCCTGGTTTAACAACTCGGAAGCCCGCAATAATTCCATGCGTATGTGTTAAAAATTTTAAATTTCGCCTAGCCATTAGGCTCTCGATAAAATATGAAAATGTGTTGGCAATATGCGTAGATATAAACAAAGCAAAAATGGAAAGAGCAATAAGTAGCTATTTGAGATAAATCTCTTTAGATACAAGGTATTCTTCATGGACTTAGAATGACGGTTAGGCACACAGCGCGGGTCATGACGTCAGCGATGGCAGACGTTGGCCGCGCTACCCCACGATCACGCGGCTTCCGCACACTTTGTGTTATACGCACACAGTCACAACTTATCTACACGTCTCGGTAAGCTAGCCACCGCGCGTCATCCGCACGGTTTCCGTTTTCCACATGGTTTCAGCGGTCAGCTTTTACAAACACACTTGTATAAGGCCCTGCGGCCTGACCCTTGGTTTTCATGTCAACGCTTACCATCCTAATACCATGTTTGGTGGCTAAATTAGTTCTGACCTACACCGTAGTGTTGCTATCAGATATAGAGCAATACACATCATTAGGTAAAGTTATTATATCCATCAAATACCCACAAATCTAAACCTCGCCTAACGACCAGTACATATAGTCGGCCTAAAAACGTGATTGGGTTACATAAATGTTGCCCAGTTATACAGAACATTTCAGAAAGCCGATATGAAAATACATAAGCACATTGCCTGAGGTATATTTGTGCAGAGATTAGGTAAGTGAATTAGGCGAATGATGGATAGTTTCGGAAAGTCGAACTTTAGCCAATATTTTGATAGTGGCTGTAAGGCTCCATTTTCTGATATTTTTACTGTGTACTAAAGTTACCTACATAAATATCAATTTGTTTTACATTCCTGCCGAAAACGTGGTCGTCAAGATGCCGTGAAAAGGTACGGAGTTACTCGTGTCTAAAATATTATATCTGAATTTCGCGCGTCGCTCTGGGATACCAGTCACCAAAATATATATTAACCCTCCCTGAAAATGGAAACTTCTAAACATATTTTGCTGATATCATCTCAAAATTAAATGCATATATTTCTTTTGGCGTGCGATTAAAAATGATCTGTACATTGAGACCATTTTTAACCACATACCAAACAAAGCTGTAGGTTCACCCTAAAAAGATTTCCCAACACTTCTAGGCACATAAATATTACCTAACGATTCGTTCCAGTCTATTCTTAGATCGATAGGACCGGTCCGCTAGGTAAACATGTTTCCAAAAACATACAAGAATTTATTTAAAGGTTTGTTATCGACCGAAGTTCCTATGAAAGATATTACGTATATTTTTCTTCAGAACTTGGTGGAGTGAATTTACATAGTAAATAAAAGACAAACACCGCATTTACCAAGAAATTTCCCTTATGAATATATTTTTCACAATTTCTGTGGGTTAACGCCCAAGTAGGTAGGTATGCCTTAAAATATTCCAGTCGACTTGCATTACCTCGGCTGCATAATTAACTTGAGCCTTGTTTATAGCCTCATTAATTTGAATTAATTATTAGAGAGACGTAGAATAGAAACGCTAAAACATATCCAAGTTGTTGAAACTATACATTTTCGTACTTCTTCAAGTGCCAGGTCTTGAAATGATAAATAAGTTACTGACTGTATGCTCGTTAATTAGTAAACAAAATATGTACTTATATAAAATAAAATGTATTTTTTTTTACCCTTTTGGGTTTATTACAGTAATTAATAAACGGGGGCGATTTCGCCAACAAATTTTTGACCTATTTACGTACTAGGTACGCATTTGTAATTAATGTGATCTTGATTTATTTCAACAATTTTGGTTATTGCATGTGAAGGCAAGGCAACCTATTTATATCGACCTCATTTGGGCCCACTCTTCATCTATGAAAAATTGCAGCGTGTTAGTCTTTAGTTCCTATAATCTTAGATGAGAACAAAATAAGTAAGGAACCCCAAAAAGAAAACAAAGCTTGCTTTTGTATTTTCAAAACTCTTTTACATCGCTTGTACTACCATGCTTTTAGTTGGCGAAACAATTTTGGCGTCAAGAGTTCATTGACCTGTTTCAAGCGAGGTTATAAAAATATCGTTGTAAAATTTGCTTGGCAATATTATTTTACTGGATAGGATTCTATAATCATGCATAATGCAATAGACCGCTGAAATTTCACTTGTGTCTAGGACTGTATTGAATCACATACAATACGGGGTGGTTAGTAGCTATCACCCAGTATTTGTGCTTCTAAATAGTCCATATATTGCCATTTCATTTTAAATCGATGCAGCATTCATAAACAATAGATAAACATGTATAAAGTCCATACAAAATGTACCCAAGTTACCAGTCGCAACCAAAATGATCTAACTCTTACGAACTTTAACGGAGCACATTCCCTAGTTTCAAAACCAACAGAAATATGCCCAACCGTTACCATAATAAATCAAATAATTAATTTACCCAATGACATCGTATAATCATCTCTGAAATCCATTATGGATAAAGTCCATGAAATAATAAAAGTAATATGATGGTGTTCGTGAACTTACCAAATTCTCCTCATACAGATTATAGCGCGTGACCAGACTCCCGCCAAATTGAAGCGATCACCGAATACACAGAACGCATTTCACGGATAGCGAAGTAGTCCACGATCGATAATACTCGTTCACTACAAAGGCGTGCGGGCGCTGCACGCGGCACGCCGTGCGTCCGACGCTCCTACCACACATATTATTCTCAAGTTATTATTTTACACGCACGTCCACTCATGAGAAAAGCAACTTGAGACGACCGCAGCGTTCGAAACCTTAATACTTCCCTTCGCTGCAAATATTAGGTGACAGAATCGAAGACGAAGCCAATCGAATACCTTCGAGCGAATAATTTGCACTGCTTCGAACCCGAGATAACAACATTCTTCAACTAAGATTTCAGACGACAATCTAAGCTAACAATTTTCACTAATATCTACGAAATTGATAAAGTTTTCAAAAGTAACGGCACAGAGATACGAAAACTTCGTAACGCGTCTAGCGAATACCAAAATAATATGAACAATATGGGGACAGGAACCGGAGTCGCGTAATAATAAGAGTGCTTGCGTGGGGATGGTACGGAGGGTGCATTGTGCACCGGCGAATTTTGGAAGGGTCCGTTCCGAAAGCCCTTGTTTGTTCCCCCTGCACTTGCGCAAGATGCGAACCAGTTTTGATTTTTGTGAATCAACTCATGGAGTTAGCCCGTTCACAAGGGGGTCTTTCATCCCAATTCGCCGTTAGCGACCGGTGTCGAACTTTTGTCATACACCGTTTGTGGCTGATAACAATAAGCATAATTATAATCTAAACTGGAAACTAATTTTAAGATCTTATCAGAAATAATGGGAAGACTCATACAAAAGCAACCGGAATTTTAATATTAACACATTATGTAACGAACGGGATTACAATAGCGATTATAATCCTTTTTATGATTTGGCAGAGTATATGAACCTACGTGAAGTTTTTGGTGACTTCATATAAATTAGTTAACTTTGACAGTAAAGAAGTGAAAAATTAATGGCCATCGAACCCAGTAGAATGTTCAAGTCCAAATCTCCAATAAAGAAACCTACGTTTGCTTTGCTAAGTTATTTCAGTACTCAATTAGGTAATTTAGTATTCCAATTTCCAAGTAACTGGAAACCGGTTCCTACGAGTGACATGAATTTGAATAAAATTTGTTTTTGAGCTCTAACTACTAACATGTAAAACCTTTTCAATAAAAGGGTTCATACCCATACTAAGGGGTCCATACGAACAACTTTAGCGTCAGTTTAGAAAACATGCTTGCTATACAATTCTGATGTGTAGGGTCCGATTTACGAAGGACCATTTTTGTAAGTTATAAAAAGTAGAAGCTGTTGAATATTTAAAAAAACGTTTTACAAAAAAAAACCGACTTCCAAAAAAGACACTGCAAAGTGAATAGAAACTAATTTTTCGGAAATCGGTGTCGTTGGGTTCGCATAATTTCGTTGTTTGCCACCGACTTCCAAAATTAAAGTTATTTCATTGCAATGTCTTTTTTGGAAGTCGTTTGTTTTTTTTACTAAAAAAGTTTTTATTTTTGCTTTTAAGTTGTAATTACCCCACAAAAATTCGTATAACACTATTTGCTATGTAAATATCAGTGACAGGAAGTTATTATAACATCATCAAATAAACTAAGTGGCAAAAATACGTATTATTGAAGCTAACTCAAAAAGTTAATAAAAAATATATGGGACCACCCCTGCATACACTATCCATTTAAAAAAAATATTTTTGAAATTGATTAACAAATTGCCGGAGATATCGCGTAACATTAAGTTCATATAAAAAAAAATTCAACCGAATTGATAACCTCCTCCTTTTTTTGAAGTCGGTTAAACATGATGACCAATTAATTGTCAATTTTACGAAACACCGTTACCCTACTTATTTTAGTAACCCATTCTTTATTTTGTTGAATAAATAATCATTATGCTGCCCTCTAAAGGATTCTAATTTTACTGGCATCTGATGACGGCAACCAACAAAGAGTGGTTTTTGTGAATCCTTTAGATTCCTGCCAGCCAGAATCTACAGAGAAAATATGATTTTGTTTTAACTGTTTAGCGATCCTAAAATAGATGAGATGACAATAGAGTCAAATAGCAATGATATGCTTCATTGCTATTTATTTAGCAACACACTTAATAATTCTATGTTCTAATGATCGATTGATCGACGTACGGGGTAATGATTGATTAGACTTTTTCATCAACTTATTTTATACACTCTTTTTTTTTTTTTTATATCTTTAATAACTTGTTTTATTTGAATTAACTTGTTGATGAATATCAACAAAGGACTTTGTTGATATTCATCAACAAGTTAATTCAAACTTGAAGATCTTGCAGTGTGTTTAACATCTGATACTTATACGAAGACATATTTTTGACAGAATATTCTGCTCCTCAACCCGCTGGATGTTCTATTAACGTAACGATCCGCTCAGCAAATATTGCATGTTTTACTTGTGGACATGCGTTTACCTCATTTCTAAAGCAGAGATCCAATAAAAGACATGAACAGGCTTTGAGGAAAAATACAGTTCTTGGAAAGAGATTATACTAGCTGACCCGACAGACGTTGTCCTGTCCAAACAATGATTCATACACAAATCCTATAGGAAAAAGGACTTTCAGTTTTCCCATTAGTATTTCTAATTTTCCGTGGAATTTTTCCAATTTTACTTTCTCTAAAAACCTTATTCGGACTATTACGAACATTTTAAAGGAAAAATAGCCAAATCCGTTCAGCAGTTCTCAAGTGATGTACTTGCCAACGAACAGCATTTTTATTCATATTGTAACTAAATAAAATTTTCTAAATGTTTTCGCAGTTCATTACTGCACCCTAATTGCGTAACACGATCAATCACAATCTGAATGATTTTGAAGGATATTGCTAATACATAGCTGCATACTATGTTCGAAAGTCTGCTCAACAACTTACCTACCTCGCTGAACATAATTACAAAATCCGGAATAACAACGCTCATGGCATTCATTATAATCTACCGGACGACCTTCTCAAGTTCACACTACGTTTTCGAGTCAGAAGGTTGGTCTAAACCGGTCATTGGACAGAAGACGACAGCTTTGTGCTCATGTTGACGACAAGTTGAGCGGCAGGTTTACAACGAAAAATTATCCCAAACCCCAATTAGTATCTCCAAGCATAGTAATTATTACAAATGTGGTTATCACAAGAAGACTGCCCGTCCGTATAAGAAGACAGGGTAGTCAGTCTCTGACGGGCTCCGAGGTTATCAAAAAGGATAGGAATCTGCGTTTTTCTACAAAAAACTATGATTACCAATTGAATGATGTTTTTGGATTTGTAAGAAGAAATAAAGATTTATTGAGAAAGAGAGGTTAATATTATTAAAGAAAGGTTTATTTATCACAATTCGAATAAAATCACACAACAGAAATAGTCCGCAGCTGCACGTCGTGACTGTGACAAGAAGGCTTCCACTCAGCATGATGCTGTTCTATGGGGAACCCACAGCATAATCAGTCTATAATATTTCCACTGCTGGGACACAGGCCTCCTCTCGGTGAGAGGGAGTGGGCCGTAATCCACCACGCGGGCCCAGTGCGGGTAGGTAGATGTGACATGTCTCCGAATTTTTGTTTTTTTTTTTGGTTCCCACAGCCCAGCTGTAATGTTCAGTGGTCACCCGAAAACGACCTACGGAAACCAAGTCAGATGTAAAGATTTGTACAGACTTTTTTATTTCGCAGTTGACATTAAAATGTGGTTATGGGATCCCAGAGTGAAGTAATGTTCACGGGCATCTACCCGTCAATCTAAAACAAATATAATTAATAGAATTTTGGATTTGATTTCTTCTTGTAACTCTTATTACTCTCAATCTGAATATTTCACTATATCCAGCCAATCTTTGTTAAATAAAATAATTAGAAATTAGCCATTGAAGCGTCTCTCGATAGAAAAACCTTAGATGGTTGTAATAAGCTCAAACTCAAAGCATTTATTTCAATTAAACCATGTACAGGCACTTTTGAATTGTCAAAATTAAATAGTCAGAATGTTGAAGCTAGTTGTCCATACCAAAACGTAGATCTCTATGGAGAAGAACGGGCAAGAAACTCCATGGACACTTTTAAATCAAGATATTACAAAATCCTGGGTACATTATTCTTGTTGCTTCTATATGTGACAACAATGTAAAAAAAAAAACAAATAAAGAAACAATTCAAAATATAAGATTAAAAATAAGCCTTGGCAGTTAAGAGATGACCAGTCTCAACCGACGGCGCCCGTTCACGAACATGACGCGTGGATCAGCACCGTCCAGCTCAACCATTTTGTAGGGAACCGAATGATCCAACGAACGCGCCACCATACGTGACACATCATGACACATTCTTAACTGCCATGCTCTTTCAAGTCAACATAAAAAAATCATAATAAACGGATCCATCCTTACATTTACAAAAATTTTAAAAATGCTTCTAAATTATACAAAACTATTGTTTGACAAAACTATTTTCATTTTTATCTACGATATAATCATCCAACTTATAATATGCTTGTGTACATATTTAGTGTGTGTTTAATGCATGTTTTATTTTTTTTCTCATTTTGTTGATGAATATCGAGTGGTATTTTATTATAACATTTTACACAATAACCAATAAAAGAAGTTTTTAGGTACTGTAGACAATCTGAAACGCGGTTGATCTAATTTGTTCCTATTTCTAGTGTTAAAATTATGCCTGTCACTTATCTTACTAAAAAGATGTAGATTTTTTTGAACGTAGTATAATCTTTTCATACAATATATTGACAAGGAACCCTCATGATGTTAATTTTTTTAAACAGTTCCCTTAGAGATTCGCGTCTGCTGAGGTTGTAGATGGCTCTGACAGCCCTCGTTTGCAGAATGAAGATCGAATCAATATCTGCAGCCCATCCCCACAACAAAATACCGTAAGACATGATGCTATGAAAGTAACTAAAATAGACCAGCCTCGCGGTATCCACGTCTGTTAATTGGCGGATTTTCCAAACAGTGTAAGCGGCTGAACTTAGCCGCCCTGCAAGTGATGTTAAGTGCGGACCCCACTGTAGGTTTGAGTCAAGCGTGATCACTAGGAAAACCGTATTTTCGACGAATTCAAGTATCTCCTTATTCAATACTACGTGACATTCACTACTTCTAACATTCGGTAAAACGAATCTAATGCATTTAGTATTTTTCTCATTGAATACCAAATTAAAAAAATCTGTGATGTGTCATCAGCAAATAACACCATTTGTGGTCGGTTTTTCAGTAAATCATTATATGTATATACTAAGAATAGGAATGGCCCCAATATTGAGCCCTGCGGTACACCCATTTTGACTTTTAAACCCAAAATAATAAGATGTGTACGGTGTACAATTGTTTTTCGGATAAGTGCCTATACGCCTAAGCTTTTGCCCAGCAGTGGGACAGCATAGGCTAACAAAAAAAAAGTACCTATTTTTTTTTAAACCTTATTAACAATCATTTAGGTATGCTTGAACATAAAATGAAGTACCTCAATTGAATTTCTACTTAGCCCTCTTCCTCCCTCCTAATTTTGCTGTGCCTGACAGGGTCCCTTTTACTTTGTTAGGTATACCATCTATGTAATACATATGGAATGCAATAAAAAATTGAGTATTGAGTACCTACACCAGTATAATATGAATATATTTCACTATTGCTCTTTTAGCTGAAAGTTTCAGTTCAGGTTACTTACCTGTAAAGGTTACCTATCGCAACTCGCAAGGCTAAAAAATAAATAACAAGCAAACCACAACAGCAGCTGTAATCAATCAATTAATTCGTCCAAAGTGAGAACATGTATAGGATTCGTCACAAGCAGCGAAATGACACCACATAGATTCATATTGTTACTTTTCAAATAAGTGACGAATTATTAATAACAAGAAATGTCGATTTATGTTAGAACCTAATTTAATTAAGTATGACACAATTTTAATGTACATGGTAAATTCTCCAGTGAATACTATCATGCGTATTAAACAGGAAGGACTGTCTAATAAAAGCCGTGCATGGGTAAAAATTGTCACAATCACAAGTCACCTACATTATATTGCACAAAAATAAAATGAATAATTATGACCTAGATTATTTGTTTATACAATAAAACGATGACATAATTTGTCATCTCGTTGATCATATTTAGTAGGTAAAGCATAGTAAACTTTGTTGCTCATCCGCATCTTACAGTCATAAATTGGGTCTCATTATATTCGAACAGTTTAAATTAGTTAGCTTTATGTTGTTCCTGAACGAATTATTTTGTTGTATCTAGTGCACACAAGATGGCGCAGAGTACAGTTTCAACAGTTCTCTTTGGTTTAGCGTTGCGTTAGTATATCGATTTTACGAAACAACACTCAGTATGGACACAAGGAAAAATTTTTAGAAGGAAAACAATTATATCACAAGAATATGAGGTGTATTTCTGAAACATTGGCGGCTATAAAGTTTGTAATGGACACTTACAACTGTAGATATACTTTATACTAATAGAAATGCTATTTTGAAACTTTTTATAATGTATAATTTTAAGTGAACCATCCTGGCAACACACAAATGTCTATGAGTTTGACCCCGAAGCTCGTGTCCGGAGCAGAAGGAGAGTGTGGTGTAGGGCCAGGCCCTTCGTTTTTGATCTTCATCTTGTCGAATATTGTGTAAAATGGGCACATAATAGGTAAATAAGATATTTTTAAACGCATTTCGCGAGCATTTTCTCTTTCTTTTCGGTTGATGGGCATAATTTGTACCATTAAAAATACATCGCGAGCCATACGTACGAGTTCGTAACGCTAAGAATATCGGCCAAAGTCGCGTAATGATAATTTTATTAGTAAAAAAATTAATATCAGTGATATTTTTAAACCATTTGTGTCTTTGTGTTCGGGACTTCTCTCGTGATCGGGATATATATATTAAATTGGTTACCTACATTAATAGGTCCTCGGGATTTTGGTGAATGTGTTGAGACAATGGTGTATCGATTATTTTGCGTTAACTAAATGTCATCCCGGTGCCGTAGTGTTAATATTAGAAGTCTATGTTTGTGACCACGAATACTATTGTCTAGGCATCTACGCGTTTTATATTAAGCATGCAGAACTTCAATTTAGCTTGAGTGACCAAAATAGTGCCGACGTTTTTCATTCGGATAAATTCATCCGCTCCTTGACAATATCTATTTTCTGAACATTTCGTGAGTGGATTATGAACAGCAAGATATAACAGAAAATATAAATAGCGCTTATAGTTCATAACATACTGTAGGTAAAACTACCGACTCATGGGTTTATAAAACATTCCATAGTAGGGACAATAAACTGCACAAAAAATTAACATATGATCGATATGCGTTTATAAAACTTATTTTATAAATGATTCACTAAGAATGTAAAATTGTATAATACGCGTTTTATGTATTTGTGCCATCACTTCGTTTTATTTGTTTTTATCTAACAAAATATATTCTCAAATCTGTTGCACTATAATAGCGTTGTCCCAAAAATATTTATTAGTGTACTCAATAGGTATATGTGTTATAGAAACATGTCTTGCCCCGATCGCTGTCAATTTTTGACATCTTTTAAAATAATCCAATTATAGAACTACACTACGCAATTATGACATGACATTAAAATAAAACTAGTTTCTTTTCAATAACACTCAAGTATCTTTTTTTTTTGTTGCAGTTACATACTCAGATATTGAAGTTCGTGCTCAAAGTTTACGCAGTAAGTTAACGATTACAACCTGGTGAAGTAAGTATACTGTGTTAAAATGGCCAATCCAAACCGTGAAAGTGTGAGTACGCGATTTTCTGATAATTATGATCTGAAAGAAGAATTGGGAAAAGGAGCCTTTTCAATCGTGCGACGTGCTGTGCAAAAATCAACTGGTTATGAATTTGCTGCCAAAATTATAAATACTAAAAAACTCTCAGCCAGAGACTTCCAAAAGTTGGAGAGAGAGGCGCGAATTTGCCGGAAACTTCAACATCCTAATATCGTAAGACTTCATGATTCTATTCAAGAGGAGCATTTTCACTACCTGGTATTCGACTTAGTAACGGGCGGTGAATTGTTTGAAGACATTGTTGCCAGAGAATTTTACTCTGAAGCTGATGCATCTCACTGTATACAACAAATTCTTGAATCTGTACACCATTGTCACCATAATGGAGTTGTGCATAGAGACTTAAAACCAGAAAATCTTTTACTAGCCAGCAAAGCTAAAGGAGCTGCTGTGAAACTTGCTGATTTTGGATTAGCTATTGAAGTACAAGGCGACCAACAAGCGTGGTTCGGTTTCGCCGGTACTCCTGGCTATTTATCACCTGAAGTACTTAAAAAGGAACCGTATGGTAAGCCTGTAGATATCTGGGCTTGCGGTGTGATCTTATACATTTTGCTTGTTGGCTATCCTCCATTTTGGGATGAAGATCAACATCGACTGTACGGTCAAATTAAAGCGGGCGCTTATGATTACCCATCTCCAGAATGGGATACGGTGACACCTGAAGCGAAAAGCCTCATAAACCAGATGTTAACCGTAAATCCCAGCAAGAGAATAACGGCTTCCGAAGCCCTTAAACACCCATGGATTTGCCACCGCGAACGTGTTGCTTCTGTTATGCACAGGCAAGAGACCGTGGACTGCTTGAAGAAATTCAATGCACGGCGCAAACTGAAGGGAGCCATCTTGACAACCATGCTTGCTACACGCAATTTCTCAGGAAAATCTATGGTGAACAAGAAAGGAGATGGGTCTCAAGTAAAAGAGTCGACCGACAGCAGCACAACATTGGAAGATGATGATCTGGACAAGGATAAGAAGGGCGTAGATAGAGCATGTACTGTAATTTCCAAAGAGCATGATGATGAAGCGTTAACAAAAGCTGATTCGTTTGGAAAAGCTCGTGGCGACAGCAACGCTTCTTTACGCCGCGCAGAAGTTATCAAAGTAACTGAAGTGCTCATAGATGCAATCAATAACGGTGACTATGAAACCTATTCCAAATTATGTGACCCTAACGTGACAGCGTTTGATCCTGATGCACTAGGTAACCTAGTGGAAGGCGTCGAATTTCATAAGTTCTTTATTGATAACACGCCGACACTTGTGAAAACCAATACAACGATTCTTAATCCTAGAGTGCATCTTCTCGGTGATGATGTAGCTGTAATCGCATACGTATGCGTAACGCAAAGTGTGGACGGCGAAGGCCGACGGGGCACACACCAGTCGCAAGAGACTCGCATATGGCACAAACGCCACAACAAGTGGACGGCAATACATTTCCATCGCTCCTAACTCTAGTCCCTTCTACAACCCACTCCTGTACGGTAGAGGATAATGGTCTCGCAAATCAGATTATCTGTAATGGCGATGCCGTTGCAACAATTATAACTTTTCAAAGTATTGAATGAGACTACGAAACTACGATCCTCTTCGTCGTACAATAAAAAATGTATTATCCAATTCTGCTATAAAACTTACACGAATTTTATTAGAATTCTTTGTAATCCAAAAAATTAAGTTAATTACTGATAGGTAAATGTTATTGACACCGGTGTAAGCGATTCGGAAATTGATTCTTATCCGTTAAAGTCACTTAATAAAAATTTACGATGTGGCTAAAATGTGATACCGTTAAATTCAATGCTTTGTGCTAGTTATAGTAGAGTGTACAAACAATCTGATCTCTGACAAAATCGAAGATATGTCAACGAATATCAAGGCAAAGTGTTGTTTCTCAACATATTAAATGAATTCTCAACATAACAACAGATCTGATACTAATGAATCTATATTATAAGTAAATCAGCAAAAATTTTCAAGATTTAGAATATTTAGCACATTTCTCAGTAAGTCTCTCTACATTTTTAACTATGAATGTTTTGTCGTGCTTAAAAATGGTGTTCTATTTGTTATCAAATACCTAGTTAATAAGATTTAAGTAACTAATAAATCATGCAGTTATTGGCACTATGCACTTAAGAGTTATCTGAACAGTGAGGTCGTAGTTTATTAAAATTAACTTTCATCTATGTATTTGTAGAATATCTCAATTGCGTTACATTTTCTTCAACTACTTAGAACCTCGTCTATGTATTAGCTAGTGCAGCATCAATGTGCGTATTATATTTTAAGTGGATTATATCAATTTCGTCAATTTTAGATTTTAATGTTAATGACATTATTCTGCTTTTGGCTTTCTTCACCAGAGCATTAGTGTGATATGATGTTTCCTTTAATTGCTACTTGATTGAGCTGAACTGATTGTTTGCTGTACCTATTGGTTCCGTACCTGATTGTCAACACAAATCGTACATACCTACTTGAGATAGCTTAGTATTTTAAAGTGATAACTGTGCAAGAGAATGGTCTGCTTGTTGGTATTTGTATTAACTAAGAGGAGCTTTGTCAACAGTGATATTAATGTAATAAATGTAAAGTGTTTTTTGCACAGTTTCACTTAAGAAATGTGCTTTAAATATTGGATCTATAACTGTAAGTCTGCAGTAAATTCAGTATTTCCTATAAATATAATTAGATATAAATGACATTTAACCACGTTTTTTACAATTTTGTAATATATTTTAGTATAGTTAGCAAAACTTAATTTACGAACATCAAAGGGAGTTGGAATTGTAATATTAAATGCATAATAAAAAAATCTACATTGTTAATCAACTCTTCATGTTGGTACTTTCACTGTATACAGAGTACATAGTTGTGCCATTATCATTGAAATTAGTGCCAATAACTGTAAAAACTAAAAATGTATTCTAGTCTTTATTGTTACCTACGCATATTTAGTAATTAATCAACATTTTTAAATTAATTTTGAACATATATATTTACATACCTACATAGGTACATAAACTTACATTGTGTACATAGATATTGATTTGCACATTGCATGTTTAAAAGTGTCGTCTTCGTCATTAGCTAAATAAAATATTTTCTTTGAAAATATTTAATGAGGGTTTGTTATCTAGATCATGTTGAATTTATTTAATAATTTAATTCTTACGTAAATAGTGGCTCTCCGTTAATGTTAAAAAACTAGGCTCTCGGAGCTTGCCGGACCCCAGAAGGCATAGATAGATATACTTACCTACCTAGAAACACCTGTTGTGCTAATCCGTCGTTGGAAAATACGTTACGTAGGCGTAACACAGCTCGTTAGTTTTTTAAGCTCAGTCTGTAAACATCACAGTATGTAATTTTAATGTTTTTATATACTAAGTTATCATTTTTGAATTATATTTTTAATATCTTATAGCCTAACAGCTAATATATGTTAAATTCGCTTTATGTTTACCTTTGTATAATGTATAACTATAGCTGAGAGTTTGCATTGGGTCTATTAAAATCCCTTTTCCCAATAAAATCTTTTGGGTATGTACTTATATACATTTTTAAAGTACCTATTAATGTTCAAAATGCTCCAAACCAAACACCAACATTATTACTGGTATTAAATTATATAATATTTTATGAAATAGATTAATATGTTACATGACTTTCAATGAAATACAATATTTATTACTATTGAACTGTTAAATTTATGTCAGAATTTAATCAAACACTAATGTGAAAATGTGATGTATATATATACTTACTTAATTCAGTATGATGCACAAATCTATCATCATGATTGTATCTTCCAGAATGTTTCACAAATCTCTTGAGAACAAGGATATTTTAAGTATTTATGTATACTTTCAGTCTTCCCTGGACAGTGGTCCAAACACCATATTAAAGGGACACACAAAGCTACTATCAGCTTCAATTCAATAGTCAAACTTTTTCAAAAATTTAATATGCTCTCCGCAAATTGTTAATAATGCACATTTACCTGTTTGCATGCATTTATCTCACTGGCTTATTTAGGGGGGCTTTTAAAATTACATTTAACTTTTTCCATTGGCTGCTTTTTATTATGTACATTTACAATACTTATAATAATATATAATAATAAATTATTTTACATTAAAGATGTACTTAAACTTTGTCATTACATGTGACCATTAGTACCATCACACAAGTGGTACAGACGCAAAACACAATTGTGCTATAAAACGCCTATGAGGCCGGATACAAATGGTTACATGACATTAAAATTATATACATAATATGGGTGCATTGCAATAGGGGTACATTTTTTAAATATACTAGAATAAATCGTTTTGTGTCATAATTTTCAATTAATAATTACTTGTGTAGTAAAATTGCTGATAATCCTCAATAGATTAACATTATCTATATTCAGCTAGAATTGTGTTTAATGTTTTGAAGCCAAACATAATATTTGCAAAGTTAATATTTGTAAGGCTATATCAGCATTAACTTGAAATCTTTATTAGGGTGTTGAATAAGTGAATATGAACAATGTGGTTAGTCGAAATTCCAAACAAATTGCACCCTTGCCTAGGTATGTGGTTGAGATTATTTTATAATATGTTTTATAGTTAGAAATATTACCAAAGTATTTTATACTTTAATGCACCACAAATTTCATTTAGGATTTGCTCTGTTTTCTCATGAAGGCTAAGTTTGTTGTAGAATAATATCCAAATGTGGAGTATAGGTGTATTAAAGAATTGTCAGTATATTTGTATTCAACATAATTTCTTGGACCTCTGCATTGCCGATTATCATGTAAAATTCTCTAAAATAAAGTTCTTTTGATCTACAATAACATGTGGTATTTCTTTTATCATTTTACACTAATTTACATTTACAGAATGTTATTACCTAATGAATAATAAAACAACACTAATTACCCTGTACTCTATTTATTTACATAACACTACATTTATTCAATATGCATAGAAATATAAATACAATGCTATGTTGCTAACTATGCATACACTACTATACAATACAGCTGTCATTGTTTACAAAACTAAGTCCCATATTACAGAACCTCACTCAAAACTCAAGCAGTACTTAAAACTTGTTTCAACCAATCAAATGGTTCTAAACTAGTTTTAACACAACGCTTGAGTCTTGAATGAGGTTCTGTAATACGGGCCTATGAACATACCTCAAACAATATTCAGATACTTCATCTTAGAGTGAACACCTTTACAGCCATCAACAGTTACATTAAAGTTCTTCAATATGTCCTCCAGTTCTTTGTCTTCAAGTTTCCTATCACCCAACTCTTGCTTTATACATTCCTTTAGATGTGTTTTTGTCAGAGGTTTGAATTCCACCAACTTTTTGAATGCCTTTATCTCAGAAAAGTTCTCCAGTAGTCTTCTATGAAAAGACTCTTCACAGTTTTTGATGAACTCTTTGGTTGATTCATAACAATTGTATATTAATATCACAATGATATCTTTACCTAAGTTCTCGCTCTTCTCTGTTACTTCCTTTATTTGTTTTTTGATATGCATATCATTTGCAGTCAAATCATCCACTATTATTAATGATTTTTTGCACATAGTCAGACCATACATAAAGTCTGTTGAAAATGTGTTTGTGAAACTGGGCATGGTATAATGATACACATTTGAGCAAGGCCCTGCAGCATCTAATAGAATAGAGGAGGCAAAAGATTTTCCAACACCAGTCCCTCCAGAGAAGAGTAAAAGTTTACTTGGGTCTTGTAGTTCTAATGTCTGTATAACCTTATTGACTGCTTCTGTCTGACCAAATAGTTTGTTAGAAAGTGTGTTTCTTAGTTCTTCAACATTGAAATCGTCAAAGCACTTTAAACTATAGATATGGAGTGCAAATATTGACATTAAAACAATTATTCCGACGGACAGTGACTGAAATACTACGTCTTTATAACTTTTTGTTGGTTTCTGCATGTTGATGTGATATTTCTTAACAACAGGCGGACCATCTGGCCTTTTGTTATCTTTGGTTAGTTGAACCTCTTCAATAGGATCCTCCACTTTTTCAGTCTTTATAGAAGTTTTCAAGGGAAAAGATTCATTGAAAGAAATATCCATTTCTCTAATAGAATTACCACTTGTATCAATGTCCATTGGCTCATAACTTAAATTATGATCCTCCATCATTTAATATATTAAGGCACTCTCAGTTACCGACATAACCTCTGTCCCATTAGTGATAAAAATCAACGAATCATCGATTTTTTAATTATTGAAGAAATATCGATTAATATTTTTTTCGAATTTAACCCCCACAAGGATGACACTGATGACAGCTGACAGACAGATTGTGTCACAGACTACTGAGACTACATCACAGAAAATATATACCCTAAAGGGGACTACATTGAGCCCCAGAGGGCTGCCAGAAGAGCCCACTGCACTGGTATCACACCGCTGGGTCCCAAAAATTATACAAAATCAAAGCATACACAAAAAAAATAGATAAAAATATCTCTTTTTTGCTCACAATATCTCGTTTTATAAGTTAGTAATATTAGCACTGCACTAACAACAAGTATGAAGTAAAACGACGAAACATCATGATATAAGTAGTTGTAAAATAATTATATACTATAAGTTTTTAGCAAAATCTATCTTCTGCCAACTACTGCTAAGCAAAGGGGAAATTACTTTTTATTCGAATTTTTGTACTCATCCAAATAGTCAGGGAAATGTGGAGGACAGTTCCCATAGACCCTTAGGCTGAATTTACAAGAATAATGTAATAATGTAAAAGAGTGTCCTTGGAGTTTCTTGTCCGTTCTTCTCCATTATAGAGGTCTACGTTTTGGAATGGGCAACTAGCTTCAACTTTCTGACTAACTGACCGACTAGGTATTTAATTTTGACAATATAAAAGTGCCTTATGGTTTAATTGAAATAAATGCTAGTTTGAGTTTAGTGTTACGCTGAAGTCAGTCGCGTACCAAGACGCTGACGATAATTATGTGTATAGTGTAGCGCCGACGGTCAACGAGCGCCAGTTTATGTAAATCGGTACGCGACCGATGTCAATCGAGCACTAACTCCAGCCTTATGTAGTACAGCATTTTTGACATTGATAGTTGATAAGACGAGATTGCGACTAGATTTTGAACATTTTTACGAGATTTTGTCTTCAGTTCAATCCATGATCTTGATCCTGATTTATTGTGTTATGCTGGATTGACGCAAAGTATCTATATACATTTTGAATCGTTATAACGGAATGAACTCTATTAAACATACTTGTATGATAGTGGTCAGTGCTCATGGTGTATACGTGGTGTATACAGTTATGCGTAGGCTGAACGTTACTTACTCTAAGAACGTTACTTACTCTATGCGTAGGCTTGTCAAGATATTTGATGGTAAATTAAAATAACAAAAAATAAACTGAGGAAAGTTCGACATTTGGTGCAAAAATCGACTAGAATTCATTACATTGGACTGATTTCACCTCTCTATAATCTCTATTTCATTCATAATTTTTCTTCTATGTTCATCAGACAGGGGAGGTCATTGTGCTATGCCTGTCACGAAACAGCATCAACAAAAATAACGTTAATTTTGAAATGGGTGATAAAAATGATTGCCAAAATAATATTTATAAATCAACGCCTCCGCCAACAAATAGAAAAGTACGAAATCCTTTTGATAAAGCTTTGATTGACAAGCTACACAATCCAATATGCAGGTAAGTACGCATTCGTTTTTCATCTGGCGAGTTTGAAATCGTGAGCCAAAATGTGATTTGTTAAAGTGTTATTTTACTTTTTTCTTAGTCCGGGTATGTGCAAGATATACAAGAAGAAAAGCAATGGATGCTTCCGCTGGGATATCGACCAGGCGTGCACCCTGGTGCCTGCAGATATTGTGGCGTGCAACAGTCAGTTTGAGCCTACGCCCGATCCCGTTTTGGAAAAGATTGCGGAAGAGGCTACTGATAGGTAATCGTTAAGACTTTTCAGTAAATTAATATAATTAGCTCTTAAACATCCTCCACTATGTCAGAGGATTTAAATGAATATTTACTGCTGGTGGTGGTGGTGATCTTTACAATATTAATACTTCGCACTGATGTAACCAATAATTGTTTATCTGAATTATCATGAAGTCTTGTAGACTTTTTTTGAAATCCGCCCCTAAGACGACCCACTGACCTTTTTTTGGTTTGGCCTTTTAACCAAATGTACTACGTTACATTTATGAGGAGGCCTAGGTTCTCTATAGTGTGTGGAACGGCTTCCAGTGATGTTGATGATAACAATGTTTGTGAGCCACTTTAGCTAACATTGCACATAGGATAAAAACATGAAATGCCAATCAACATTGATTTCTTGTAGCTTTTCAAAGCTGCCAGGGAGGCAATTTAGCCTAAATGTTGATCAGCCAGAACATAACGGTGTCAGCAGCAAGTTTATAAAAAATCACACAGTTATTAAAGTTAATAAAAACACTTTCATTTTTCATCTTTCACTATTTGAAGCTTGACTTACTTTGAGTATGACAACTTTGAGTAACATAAAAGGTAAATGGTTGAAAAACTTTACCTGGCTGACAATATGCAGTTATAAGAAACTTTACCTGCAAACAATGCCACCATGGGATGGGGAGTTTCACAACCTGCATTAGTATGTGGTATACCCTGTCCAGTAGGTTAACCATTTTTTGACAGCTGCCTTAGAATGTAACTGTTCCAGATTACATAAAAGTTAACTTTTAAAATGCATAATAAAATAAATATACATACTACCTTATCATATTGAATTATCTTATTTATGACTTCTTACAGACATTATAATACTGTACGTATATCAGATTTGACAAAAAAAAAAATACAATTCTTATGCATATTAAATTATATTCTTATTGTACTAAGTGATGGGATTGGTAATTGCTTCAAATGAACATAATATCGAAGATAATCATTTTATATTATAGATAGGTAAATCAGTATAGAAAAAACTCAAAACTCAATAAAATATATAAATTGTTTGCCAGTGCCAGGATATAGGATTTGCCACCATAAACAAGATATTAATGTTTTATTTCAATTTTAAAACTTTCATAAAATGTTATGCATAAAAAACGATGTGTTTTAATATATAGTAAACCTCATATTGATGTGTATACACTACAACACAATTTTTATTTGTCAAAACATGCGTGTTACATGCAAATTAAGTATGCAGGGTGTCACAATATTAATATTTCGTATGTACATGTTTCACTCGTAAGGCATACAAAATTATAAAATTTACAAAAACTAAATTACTAAAAGCACTTCAATCCAAGTACATAATAGTCAGTAATAAACATTGATAAGTCAGATTAAATAATCATAAAATGTCACAAAATTTTAGGATTAATAAAATAAAAATAAAAAATTCAAATAGTGTCATCCAAAAAGTTGTTTATATTATAATAAACTTTCTCGAATCTATTTACCAGCAATGCTTTATATGACTGTGGTATTTTATTGTAAATTTTAGGAGCCATACAGAAAATGCTTTTCTCCAATAATGCAGTCTTTGACGTATGCAAATGCAGTTGATTATTGTCAAGTCTGTTACGGGGGAAGCTCGGAAGGTGTCAGCTAGCCATGGAAATAGAAATTGATTTACCCTAATAAATGCCGCAATTTCAAAAATATACAGAGATGGTAGAGTTAATAATTTGTATTTTTAGGGTTCCGTACCTCAAAAGGAAAAACGTAACTCCTATAAGATCACTTCGCTGTCCATCTGTCAAGACCCTTTTTCTCAGGAGTTATCAAGTTGAAATTAATATCAAATATTCAGGGGCTGCAATCCCTTGAAGCAGTGAAAAAATCAAACTTCTAAAGTCAACTCATTCAAAAGATACGTAGGCGTTTATGTACCAGAATCAAAACCTATAGGGTACTTCCCATTGACCTAGAATTATGAAACTTGTCAAGAAGCAATGTCGTGTAGCACAAGTAAAGGAAAAAATCCGAAAACTGTAAATTTTTAGTTACATACCTACAAGTTTACACGGAACCCTCGGTGGGCGAGTTCGACTCGCACTTGGCCGGTTTTTCCTCCCATTAAACTAGCAGGTAATATCTTAAGTCGTGTTCAACAATTTAAATATCTCGGCTATATTGTAACAGCGGCCATCAATGACGATCTGGATGTAGAAAAGGAACGAACAGCATTGGCGGTTCGATGCAACATGCTTGTCCGTAGGTTTGCTCGTTGCACGTGTGAAGTGAAAGTGACGCTGGTTTAAATCATATTGTCAGACATTTTACACGTGCGGCCTCTGGGACAAGTTGTACGCAGAAGGCCATCAATGTTCTTCGAATTCAATACAACAATGCATTCAGGATGCTGCTGGGGCTTCCACGCTTCTGCAGTGCGTCGGGAATGTTTGCTGATGCGCAAACTGATCGCTTCGCAACGATCAGACGTAAGCTTGCCGCGTCGCTGCTGCAGAGGGTCCGGGGCAGCTCGAACAGTCTCCTGAATGTCATTGCAGGGAAATTTGATTGCCCGCTCGTCCATTATTTGTCCAACCTGCATGTTTACTAACACAGTTATTTAAGGTTAATGTTTTACTAACAAATTATGGATGTTTAATTCTGAAATAAAATGATTATTATTAAATAATGGCATACAGCTATCGGTTGACTTTAAATTTAACATAGCACGAATGCATCTCTTTTGGGCCTTAAAAGCTATTGCTTTGTCTGTGGAATTTCCCCAAAATGTAAACGATGCTACTAGACATGATAAGCTGCTACTAAGGCATCTCTGGGGCCAGTTTATATAAAGGGTATGTAGAGCAGCTCAGGCGTTTACTTAGGTATGCGATGTGTGCCTTTTTTTTGAGTGGGAAATGATCAAATAACTCCTTCCGCTCTGGGCGGAGTGGGGGGGCGTGCCAGACTTTTACTGACTAAAACCAACCCGTGTTCCTTCAGATGCTTGTGCCAGGGGCCACGGTATCTCTTTCGAACAACCCGCGACCCTGGCAGGCGTCGGCCCTAGCGGACTAAACCTATGCTCATATGTACTCGTGCTGACATCTCTTTGAGGCGTGCGTGGAACAAAACGCGCCGTCGACCCGGGCCTGGTCCTTACCGGACGGTGAGCTGCCCATTGCTCGCCGTCCGCAATCCCGCGCCTACGGTGGCCGGGAATCGGCTGTCGATTCCCGACGCTCAGGGCGTCTCCTGCGGCGTCTAGGGGCGTGAGGGCGAAAAGATGGCCTCTTCCTCACGCGCTCCGCCTCCTTCGCGAGCATTTGCTTCGGAGAAGGAGGTGACGCCTTCTCATGCACTCTCGCTCCGTACTATGGCCTGGACTAGGGCCGGACGCGAGAGATCGCCGCCGTCGTGAGGACGCGGTGGTGCTCTGCCCAAGCTGGGCAGACCTCCACCGTATGCTCCACCGTGTCCTCCGGGCGATCCACACAGTGGTGACACCCGTGCGTTTCCTCCCGCCTTATCCGGAACAGGAACCTCCCGAAGCAGCCGTGTCCGGTGAGGATCTGCGTTAGGGCGGAAGGTGAGGACGCCGTAGCGCCTCTCTAGCCACTCCTCAAAGAGGGGACTTATCGCCGCAATTGTGGCTTGCCCAGCACTGGGTTGCGACAGTCGCACTCTCCATGTCGCCATGATATCCCGCCGGAGCTCTGGCCGCTGTGCCGTGATTTCTCGCGGCAGCGGAGTTACGCTCCGGCGTTTTGCCTCCTCGCGCCAATCCCATTTGTGGGCGAGAACTTTTGCCTCCAGATCCCATGACGGCAATCCGGCAAGGAGGCTCGCCGCCTCACCGAGGTATCCTCGGATTAGCCGGACGGCCATGAGACCCCTGGGACGAATGCAACCGCCGAGCTGGTCGCCGCCTCAAGGAACGCGTGTAGAGTCCAAACGAGTCCATACGCCTCCGGCAGGAGCTGGGAGCTGGTATGAACACTGCTATAATAAAGTATTCTTGAATGATTTCCAGATTTTTTTCCCAAGAAATGGTCATGCCCAGTCCAGTGATAGAATCTTCCAAGAAGGTGAAGCCACTGCAAACATCTGTTGAAGTCAATATTCAAGATGACAGTATAATTAAACAAAACATTTTGGTGACAAAAGAAGGTATGTTTTTAATTGAAACAACATGTTTTTGTTGTTTATGTCATGTTTAAATTTAAAGTCATTTGCTTTGTTGATTCAAAACAATAATAAACAATTGTAGGTTTTATTGATACTGACAGATTAACGTTACATTGTTATTCCCTGAAGCTGTAGGCAGAGGTGTATAGGAAAGTAGACCCGCATCTCACTAAAGTCTATTCAAAATTATGTTTCAAATTAATATTATTTCAATTTTAACAAATAACAACTTTATTTTAATGGTAATTAATTTGATTTCAGAGTGACTAGCACTATAGAAAAAGTTATAAAAATGTTTGAATTTGTAGCGTAAATTGAACTTTATTGTGTAGGATTTGAAGTTATTTTTCCATTAACTCATATTTGTTTACATTTTTGGCAAATAAATCGCGAACGCAGATAAGATATGTTGTTAGTCCCTGGTATCAGAAGATGAGCGTATTGCCACTAACCAGCGTGGTAATTGCGTAACACACTAACAGTAGGAATGGCTTTGTTCAACAACATTCATTGCATTATCTACGTTGTTGAGCTGAGAAATTTTTCGAACATATGAATCAATGGATTTGCAATATCCTTCAAATAGATTCAGATTGTGAGTGTGCTACGCAATTAAGGTGCTGGCATAAATCCAGACTCAGAACTAGAATAACATTGCAAATAACTGTTGCATAATGTGTAATGTAAACATCAACTTTACAAACATCATACAAATGTATTATTATTAAAACATTTGTACTACTTCAATACATATTATTATGCACAAGGTGACAACTAGACTGAAAGAAAGTGTTGATGTTATACACTACAGAGTGCTAATAGACTAGTCACATGATTATCATAAATATTACTGTGTCATATTAATTGCTATTCATACTTTGCATGCTTCAAATTAAGTTTCAGCTTCTTAAACATAAGTATGCTTACTTTGTTATAGAATCCAGGGTGGCAGGGACACCGACGCGCAACCGGTTACCATAGATTCAGTACATGATTCTGAACAACAAAAAATAGCTGTTATAAATCAGCAGTTTTTTTTTTTATAACCAATGAAAATTTCTGCACTTGGGGTCTAGAATCATGTGCTGAATTTATGGTTACAAATTGCGCGTCGATGTTGCTGCCGACCTGTATACTAACCCCCTTACTAATAAACGTATAGCGTCTGTATAATTACACAATGCTTTGTCTTCTTCTTTCGAAAGTCAAATTACTGACGACTGAAAGAGAGAAATCGGTGTGTAAATATTCATCTGCTATAATACGTTTATTAATAAGGGGGTAAGTAAAATATAATTGTTAGGTATTGATCAAAATCAAAAGTCATTTATTCAAATGAGGCTGAGAATCGGCACTTTTTGAATGTCAAAATTACATTTAAAGACATTCCCTCAAAACGTCCCGCCCTTCAACACTTCCTAGTGCTTTAAATGGGAAGAAGTGGCACAACAACCTCCTCAGCAGCACAGACAGCTGTCTGTTAAGTTAGTTATGTAGGTCTGGTATTATTTATTTTAATAAAACCATTTTATTCATGAGTATACCTGGGAGGCCAGTTGAGTCAGACATCAGGTCCACCTTGTTTGAAAAATTAAATGTTACAACCTGACCATTCATAATTAGTATTTTTTTCAAAATTATGGTTGTGTGACATCAAAATTTTAGTTTCAGCACAAACAGTTCTCACTCTACCACCTGAACTGCCTCCAGAGCTTGAACTTCTGCTTCAGCCATTTTGTACCTTTACACAGGTAAATTAATTACTATTTAGGTCCTCATTCATTATAATCCCATCATACCAAGACATCTTATAATGCAGGAGGAAAACTTGAGTAAGTATTCATTACCAAAGTAGTTATAGAATTATTTACATAACATAAAATCACGCCTGTATTCCCCGAAGGATTAAGCAGAGCCTCTGCTGGCGAAATTTGGGAGTACCTCTGCTGCTGACGTGTACCTATACTTAGTACTCCCACATTTCGCCAGTTAATCTAATAGGGGGCGAGTTATGGTAATAGAATTATTATCATTACTGTGAAATGTGATCTGTGAACAGCTATTAAGGAATACCTACCTATTTGAAATTATTCAATGCATAGCACATCACTGAGTCTTAACACATTTCTTCACGTTTTTGTGTCATGAAAATTTATCTTAATATAATAATATTCATTTTAATTTTTATATTTAAATGACTAAAAACCGAATCATTTCACGATAAACCTACGAAGTGTAGTGGTGCTGTTCCTCAAAAAATGGCACTGTTAATATTGTGTCCAGCGTGTCCTGTTGTCTGCATGTTACAGGAACTGAAGGACGCTACGGAAGGTGCTAAACTCGTAGCCAAATTCTGGCCCGACTCTATATAAATAGCTATCGACACGCTAAGAGAACGATACTCCTAGATAGGTTCTTCTCTGTCATATTCTCTAACTGTTTGCAGGAACAAAACATGTCAGGTGAGTATGAGATCACGGCGAATGGATCTCTGCGTCGGAAGCTCTTCTTTGAAGAGCACAGTGATATGGAGCATTATGACTCCGAGCAGACCGATGATGAGGTCCATGTGGAACAGCGGCCACCTTCGAGCTATGAGGCCCACACTCCTGTCGTGTTCAGTCCTGATCTTGTGAGTATTATTAAACATGTTAATAAAGTAGTAAGAAATCAATTCACGTCTAACAAAAACCTAAGTGATATCTCCACAAATAGGGCAATCGTATTTATGAAGTAACTTTATTTTTATAAAATAAGCAGTACTTACAAATATTTCTTTGAATTTTTCTGTGCACATACGTACATAAACTTACGCCTTCTTCTCATGAGGGTAGGCAGAAACTACAGAACGCCGCCTGCTACGATCCTGTATACACTTTTTGCCTCGATATCGTTTGTTTTTTTTGTGAAAAATTACTTACTATTAGGCCCGTAACACAGAAACTCACTCAAAAATAGAGTATTGTGTACTAATAAAGTAGTCATTAGCTTCCATTACGGCAAAAAAGCCGATAGTAGGACTTTGTTTAGTTAACCAATGAATGATAGATGTTTAAAACTTTTTAAGAGAACATTATTTATCAAAACTTGCAGTGTAATGTTCAGCCAGCACATTTGAAATATTCTGTTTCACTCCTTTAGAGCCGAGACTACGTGTCGAAAGGCATGAAGCGTACTTTCGGTACACCTCTAAAGAAGGGACCAACTAGCAACAGTAAGCCATGCTATCGTAACAAGATACTGGATGTGGTGGACTTTGGGGAGCCGTGCTTCAGCCCCATAGAATTCCGGACCCCGCGGCGTAAGGAACTTGCGCAGGGGCAGGGGTCGGCTACTTCGTCGTCGTTAGCCTCGATCTCTCCGGTTCTGAAAATTATGTCAAGTGATGAAGAGGTAATGTATTTGATTTTTATTTTAATGGTGTATGATTTTAATTATGTTCTAATAAGGTGCCTACAGATTTGCACGATTTTTGACGATGGATATTTGTCTCTAAGGACATTTTCATGCAGCAACAACTTGGTACTTACTATTTTGTTTAACTTTCAGAAAAACAACTTCACGTCACCCGAATCCGAAACAATGGCTATCTGCCTGGATTGTATTGAAGCAGAACCGAAGAGTGAGAAGAAGGGCCCTTGCTTCTGTAAACTAACTCCAAATAAAATAAAACGAAGCACTTCACTCAAGGAGTCCCCGTATAAGAACAGAAAGAGTTCGTTCTCATTCTCTGAGAAGCGCAGTCTTAGTATGTCGAGCCTGCATCGAAGTCGCTCGGTGCAGAAGCTGGACTTCAGTATGGATATGAGTGTTGACGGTTCCTTCCAAAACAATTCACAAGGTACTTACTTACAAATAATTAATATATATAAAATAATAATATAATTAGTATATTATAGTTAATTTGATTTCCGAATTGTGCTTAGTTACTGAATGTTAATTGATAAACGATAAATGTAAATTTTCGCACCTATTTCCAGCCGATTCAGAATCCAGTTCACCACAGAGGAAAGAAGCAGCCTGGTCACTCATAGAAGAATCCAGCATTCAACATTTAGTTAAAGTGGAATCAGCGAAATGCCCATCAGCCGACATAGAGTCGCCTACTAAAATTCATAGCATAAACAGTAATATAGACGACACGCCTATCAAAGGCAAATCAAAGAGCAGCATACGCGCTCATGAAATTAGTAAAATTCGTGCATCGATGCCTCTGAGCCCGCTACACATGTCACTAGATACTAGTTTAGATAATTCAGATAATCCACTCAGCTTGGAGGATAAAAAGATAGACTTTAACAAAGTTGATCTCAAATTTTTGACTGAAAACATATCTCAATTTGATTATACCGCAAACAACATGACCAAAGTAGGTGGTGATAGCTCAACTAGCTTTAAGAGAGTAGATAGTGGATTTAATGAAAACACTTTCTATGCAAACGCCTCTAGTTACTATGAAAGTGCCATAAAACCGTCAGAACTTACCGTGACGAACGTTTCAAAGACTAATAATAAGAATGCTTTGAAAGAGATCTCTAATGTTAACTGGATGAGAGTTGATAGTGGATTTAAAGACGAAAATTCTTCGGATGGTACGCAGTTTTACCACGCGCACGAGAACTCTGTGAAGAAATTCACGGGTTTCCATTTTTCCGAAGCAAAGTTGGAGGATAAAGAGAACTTGGCTAGTGAAGACTATGACAAGTTCTTGGTACAGTCGACCAACAAAAGTGAAACCATGTCCATGTCGGATATATTCACCGACGACATGGCGTTCAACTGTAATTTCTCATCAACTCCATCTAAAAACAAGTCACGCAAAGTTCTTTCGTAATTTAGTTAACTGTAAGTTTTTTTTTGTAAGACTATATGAATTTATATGCATTTACATAGCTAGATATTTAATTACTAGACTGTTTTTGACTTTGCTCCATTATTGTGGATGATTTATATAATTATGATGAATTGATTTTGTGGGACATACGACACGATTACGATACGATTTTGGAGGAGTAATATTTCTGCATGAATTAATTATTTTTGTGACTTTTGAGATGACCTGTGTTTACTTAGGGTCAAGTAAAATTATTAAATAAAGTTTCAAGACTGAAATGATAAAATATAATATGTGTATTTTCCTTGAATTGATTGATTTGTATGTGTAACAATAGTCTCACGAGGAATTGCGCGTTGTACCGACAAGTGTCCCTCACGAGTCTGTACTATTTGTCTTATGACCTCTTTAATTAAAAGGCGACAATATCTGCCAAGATAATGTTGGCTATTGTAAATATAGCTCTGGTGTATCCTTCAATACAACGCGTGCAATTAACTAAGAACATAGTTACCCGACTGCTCCAGAACGAGGGTTATGTTTTTTTTTATTCTTGTGATGTTTACTCAATAGTTAATTTCGTTAATTAGAGGGCATTATCAATACGACCGCTCCAAAGTCCGTGTTTTGTTTACTCTTATTTTTAATGTTATTTTATCTTATTTCTTCTGTCCTGCGATGTTTTTTTTTTCAACATAATTAGCGTAGGTACCTTATTAGATGTGAATTTTAATTAAATTTTGTTGGTGGACATGCACAATTCTAAAGTCGTTGTTTATTTATGATCTGATCCATATCAAAGTAGCTACAATGCTCTAAAACCAGATAGCGAAAGTTATACTTCAATAATGAAGTCAATTATCCTTATTTACAAATCAATAAATTTATGTTCATCTTAATATGCATTAATAAACTGGAGTGCTGCATACAATAGTAGCTATAAGTACACGTATACACACACCCGTCGAGACTGTTCGTGCGTCAATCGTTTTTAACAAATAACTGAACGATAACGTTGTAACCTCTGTTATCGCCGTATCCCGGAACGTCTGCGAACCACGAGCGCTAGGGATACGTTAGGTAACAACGGCGGATACTGTGCGGTGCATTTACTACTCTATATAAAGCACCGTCCAGCTCCATACATGTCATTTCATATTACACTTTGATGGTGACAATTAGCAACAACGTTTTGTTTTGTAAAGTACTGCTCGGAAAGATCATATTTCACGCCGCTCGGACATTATTGATAACGTACGCAGTGACGTATGCACGTGCGCGACGGTTAAATAAGACTTTTTGGTTGTAAAAAACTTTTATATTTTTTGTAAATAATTGTGCACGGTCGCCGAAATGTATAACAAGACAAGTGCGACGTTGATGCTGCAGACGATAATGGTGTTAATGGATAAACAGAATTCGACTGATGTCACCAACTTCCCGAGCTCTTTTAGCGGTTTGTTGTTTTGTTTACTAAAAGTTTTAAGTAGTTAGTTATTTTCTAGATGACTAGAGATAAATTTTATACAGGGTTATTGGAAAAACACCAAAAACCTCTTAAGAGGTCATTGTACTCATCATTATGAATAACTTTTACTATGGGATCAAACCTGAAATCGCGAAAAAAAAATCAGCTGTTTCCTACATTTATGTTCGTATAACTCGTCAAAATGTAGGGAACAGCTGATTTTTTTTTCGCGATTTCAGGTTTGGCCCATAGTAAAAGTTGTTCATAATGATGAGTACAATGACCTATTAAGAGGTTTTTGGTGTTTTTCCATTAACCCTGTATAGGTACTTAAAATCGATAAACTTCAGCAGTTATCGATTTAATATTGGGAATTCGGGACCAGCTTTCATAGCTTTCTTGTCATTTTTGCAATTTCGTCGTACTTATTCTGCGCTCATAAAACTTATTACGTGTCTACCGGTATGTTTCCAAAAACTCGTAACAAAAGGGAAAACCTCAATATATTCATTTCAAAACTGTATCACAACGTGTTCTTTTTGCAAATGAAACTCATTTCTCATATAAATAGATGTGATAATGTTCGTAAAAATATTATCATATCCGGTGTAAAAGGCATGTGCTCGCAAATTTGAAACTATTCAATTACGCTGATAACTTCCAATAGCTTTATATTAATTAACAACTCATTGTTTTCTATCTTTTGTGTTTGTTTGACTCTTATTTCGTGTGGCTATATTCTTGTATTGCTTTTAAAATTTTGATTTTAATAAAATATTCAAAAAAACTAAATAATTGGTTTGTTTTAAAGATGACGCGGAGTTGGAGCGTTGCTACGGCATTTATGGGTGCTTCTCAAAGGCGTATCCATGGACTGAAAACCGGCCTGATAACTATTTCCCTGTACCACCCGAAGCTATGGCTGTGCGGTGAGTCATCACTTTATTTAATCCTAGTTTAGGAAATCAAGATGAACCAGAGTACAGAGTCGCTGTAGCAAACAAAAGAGGCAAAATTTCCACTATCGACTAAAACCAATTTTTACCTACCTACACGACCTGCTCCATTGAAAGGCGATGGCAGATAACTTTACCAAAACTGCATCTGATTTCTTCTCTTGCATCGGTAGGAAGGAAGCAAAAATATTAGGTAGTGAGCAAGTTTGTTACGGGGTTGACTTTTTTGACTGGGTGCACTGGACGTACCTACATTTAAATATTCGCCGAGGCTTTTTAATGCACCCCCACGTGGTTTCTATCTGTATGTTAGGGGTACTGCTATACACAGTTCGAGTTGACATGATTCAGCACAGGCCAGGCAGCATAATCCAATATATATTTCGCGGATCGGCTGTGCCGAATAGTACCGAATCGCGCCGACCTGAACAAATGTGTAGCAGGCCTATGAAAATAACTATGTCCAACCAGTCTATCAATAGACTACTTTATGAACTGGTGGCTAGTGTGATAGAGGCTGCCGGCTTTGATAAATCTTTCGCAGTAGTAAAACGGAGTCCGTGTCCGTGTTTAAACAATACAAACACACACAACAACCAGGCCCCTTTAAAAAGTCCACTCATGCGTCGTGTTATCGTGTATGATATCTGTCATTTATAGATAATTTTATTTATAAACTGCCCCTTTCGCTCGTTTCGGAGAAGATGACCAAGCATACTGAAGGTTGCCTCGTTGGTGTAGTGGTTGGGCGCGACTGCTTAGTGTGAGGTATTGGGTTCGATACCCGGATCGGGGTAGTGGGTTATAGGATTCTTCCACTAGGAAATTCGTAGTGCGCAGTGCAGAGTCTGAAAAGGTCCCCTAATTGGAATTTAGTGTGAAATCGCCAATCCTTCTAGAGTACCTAAGCGTTCTCATCAATACTCCGGCCTTCTCTTTATGAGAAGAGGCCTTGCCCAGCAGTGGGACAATAATAGGCCTTCATTAATGGCAATAGGCCCGCCCCTTTTATATGGGACTTTAAAGTAGCTAAAAGTGCGAGGACCTCTGCCTACCCATTTGTAGCATACAGGCGTGATATTTTGTTTCTGCGACTACGTTATCATTCCAGACTTGTGTTGGTTAATACTGCGATTACTTATACTTTACGTTTAATTCACTGGTACTTCTTGTGCTTGAGTTTAGCCACCTCATGGGTTGTATTACTTAACCCATCGAAGGATACTGAACGAGACACAATAGAAGTTTTATTGTTATTACGTCTGGGGGCGCTTAGTGTCCCGCAAAATGTTAAGTACCTATACATTCTGATTTAAGTAGTTCTGATATGCTGTAGTAGGTATGCCCTTCAGCAACAGGCTGGTCATCGCCATTTATTATAGCTGTGCAGTGATGAAAACCTCTTGCCGGTGCTTCTGTTTTAGCGAAGGAGAGCTGAAAACAAACCAGTCGTCACAATTTTGAGTTGTGTCCTTCAACTTGCTAAGAATTTAGGTATTAGGAATAGTCATGCAGGTATCTAATTAAAGCAATGCATCTTCTTCTTTGTGTCGTGGGCATGACAGTAATTCAAGTTTTATTGGGACAAAACTTCGCCACTTCCACGGTGTATTTGTATTTGTGGCAGCGCAGTGGTCACTTTGGCTGCTTGTTTTGGGGCACTGAGGGCAGGATAGGAGTTGTGGAGCATTGTATGTGACTCAGCTCCACATCCAGACCCTGCTGCCGTTCCGTCAGTAGCCCTACATTACGAGGTTCGACCTTCACCTTCTCACTTGGGTTCGGTGACGGTTCAAGGACTTCCTTGTAGACCAGAGAAGGTCACTCCCTGCAGGAAGATGCACGTTTGGTGGTAGATAGTGAGTAGGTGGTACAGGGTTACCTGGATAGCAATGCATAAATAAAGATAACAGAATTCTAGATCTTTTCGTAAATAAGGTTAATTAATTATTAGGTACCTACTAGATTTTAGTATAGGTAAATATTTATATTATCATATTGTACTCGGAACTCATATCGCTATTCATTTACTGTCCTTCCTATATTAATAGGTACGAGGAAATATCTGAATGTGTGACGTCATGGGTCTTCCCAGGGAACAAGGAATTATGTAGATTCAAAATACTGACTGAGGAAATAAACTTAGAAAAAAAAATTGTGAATGTTCGAATTACTACATTACTATAAATAATTACAACTACTTTTGGGCTTAGATTTTGCTGTAACAGACGCCTCGAATTTGCAAATAAAACTCTATGACAACTGAGCGCAATTTCTTTCATTTTGACAGGTCAGCCACGTTCCTTGCGTTATTTACGTTGTCGAGCAGACGAATTTATTAAACCTATGAAGCAATGGATTTGAAATATCCTTCAAAACTCTCGGATTATGATTGAAACTGTGTTACGCTATCAGGATGCGGAAATCAGCGTGTTAGTTGGCTTGGCATAACCCCATGTGCTTTGCCCTCACCTTTCTAACATTAAGATACTTGAAACGTAATTTTGTAATTAAACTAAAGGTCAGATTGTAGGCTTTCACCTCTAATGATTCCAATCAATTATGTCATTTAATCCAACTGATAACAGTTGTTTATCCTCGCAGAAGCGTGCATCGATAAAGGCTAAACCCAAAGGCCTCATTAGCAGTACGCAAACTCGGTATACTTACAAGATCCGCTTCGTTATTTGCTATCTTATTTGTATGTACAAGTCTCGGTGCGATAAGGCCGGGGGCTCGTCCGTGACATCAATCAATCATGAACGGAGACAAAACAAATGTTTACGTCCCATAATTGCATAGTGACGTTGTTATCAACTATATTAAACAATGTGTTTTTATTTTTGTTGCATTGTAAGTACTTGCTTTTTATCGAGTGCATAGTTTATTCGAGGTCTATTGACCTTTGAATGTTGGACGTAGACTGTTCATTAATTATAATTGTATTGATAACGCTGGGTCAGTTCTCACATTAAATAATTTTGTGAATTTTTAGAAGTTTTTGAAAACAACTTTTAATGAAAAGGATGCAAGTCAGCATTATGATTTCGTTTTTCTGTCTAATTTTAACTAGCATACTGAAATTTGAATCGATACCAGTAACCGTTAAAGAGTTCCCTTGTGAAGACGCACCTGGCTGCAGAATCAGATCATTTCTACCAAAAAAATGTATTGCCATCGGAACGAAACTTGTATTCAAAAATTCAACTTGATTGGCCTAGAGGAAGTCGAGCAAAATTAGCTTGCGAGAATTTACCTTATATAACTTACTAACTAAAGCAAAAATGCCCATATTCAATTGTATTTTTTTTACAGTTATCCTGCATTCACGAGGAGAAATCGAAAGATACCAGTCTTGTTTGAAGCAGACAATAAGGAAAAAATTGCGAACGCGAATCTCGATCCAAGAGGGCCATTCTATTTTATTTCTCACGGATTCTTGGAAGGTGGACATAAACTATGGGTAAGAACCTTGTGAATCTGTGCCTCAAACTTTTAAAATTAATAAAAAAATATTAAAACCAAGTAAAAACTTCTCAAAGACAAAATTAATGAGAGTTTCAAACTAAAATGAAAGAAAGAAAGAAAAAAATGTTTATTTGGACACAGTTCGTGAAACACAAAATACAAAAATAAAATAAAAAAATAATGTTTTAGACAACAATAGTGTGTGCCTCACGGCTGCGCCAAAAAGGTTAATTTCAGCATTAATGCCAGACAGATGCTGTCTGACGCTGGTTTTCTAATGAACCTTTAGGGAAAAGTGACGGGGGAGTACCTACAGACAGTTTCAACATACCTAATACATACATACTGTTTACCTAATGCATCTTTTCAAATAATCTTGTTATTGAAAATTGTTATCAAAGCTTCTTTTCCGTACCTACCTAATTCTTATCTTACTTTTGCACTCAAAAACAACAAGACCCTGGGTCATTCAGAGTAAACGTTAATTTTATAGGTACCTAATACAAAAAGTACCTATTATAGTGAGTATATGTTCGGATGCTGGTTTCGATCACCAGGTCGGTCAGTTTTAACTGGTCGCATATCTGGCAAAATGTGGGCGTACAGGAAGGTTTTTTAATATCCATCCTATTTTTTTCTAGGCATAATGACTCCATTTATGAAAATAAAAATAGGTGGGTCAAATTTTTACAATAAATTATTATTCCCGAAAGTTTTATCAATTCAGCATGCTTACAAGGTCAAACGCTGTAAACTATGCTGAATGAGAGGTGAGACGTGCAGGTTTAGCGGGGGTGTGTACCCGCGGGTGGTACAGCCCGATTTAAATATTATGGCGGCTCGGAACATGAGGCGAGTCGCTGCGCAGTAACAAATTCACCTGTCAGCGGGGTGAGGGGTCCGGTACTGCGCAGCAAGTAGCGTAATTCAGAGCCGCCATAAAGTTTGAATCGCGCTGTATCCACAAAAGTAGACTTTTTTTTAGACAACGTTGTGATGCCATACATTTTTCCACTTCAGCTGGGACACACCACATGATTTAAAATCCTAGTGATCCAAATTTTTGAACTGCTATAACGTTATTATTGACTATTCAACTACCTACCTTTGACTTATCATAATAAATAATCAGATTACCTGATTATTTTTTTTATTTTAAATCATAATGTGGCATCACAACTGAAGTGTCAACTAACTTTTGGAGGCCAATGTATCTCAAATTAGAACCAAATAACGAGTGATACTAAAAGAAAACATTTGGAAGGTGATTAAAATTCTTCCTGTATACAGCTCAATCTACCCCTTCGGGAAATACTGTCATAATGTTATATTATGGTAACAATAGTAATTATACTAAAACAATAAGTAATAATTACAAACTTTACGCAGATTCAAAATATGGCGGACGCTCTGTTAAATCTGCAAGGCAACGAGGCTGCGACTGTGATTGTGGTGGACTGGCGAGGAGGCTCTCAACCTCCTTACGGTCAAGCTGTGGCCAATATCAGACTTATTGGTGTCATGACTGCGCATCTTATACATAATATTTATGTAAGTATAATTAATGGTCATCGGGACTTCTTGGGACAAAAGCCCTGCCTTTGATACTCCGTAAAGGTGAAAAAATATCTTAGGAATAGAATAGCCTTTTCCATAAAAGTTCGTCACTCAGTGCTCATTGTTAGTGCACTTTTAATTATTTGTGGTAAAATATTAAAGAAGTTCATTCTTTAACATGTTACCATGGACTAATCTTGAGACCATCATAAAATGTACCATATTCTGACTTTGTACCTACGAAAATTCTTATATATCATACTAAAATTCATTGTTTCTTTTGCAGGATGTGTTGGGGCTGCAGCATGTAGACAACTTTCACTTTATTGGTCACTCTTTGGGAGCTCATTTGGGCGGCTACTGCGGACATGCATTGCAAAAGGTAAGGCTTTTAAGTATCTATTTCACGGCTAATAGCCGAAGTGCGGCTACACCTAGTTTTAGCCGCACTTCGGCTACTAGCCGTAACATCTATACTAATCATAAAGCTGAAGAGTTTGTTTGTTTCTTTGAACGCGCTAATCTCTGGAACTACTAGTCGGATTTGAACTGGACTATCAAGTGCAATCAGAATTTGAATGAGGAAAAAAAATCCATTTGATAGTCCAATTCTTGAGGAAGGCTAGGCTATTATTTAACATCACGCTAGGACCCTTAGGAAACGAGCAAAAGGAAACAAAATCAGAAAGAACGCTAAGTGAAAAATAATTTGCGCGGGTAGTCGATGCGATGCGACGCCATCCGCCCCCGAGTCCCATTGCATCGACTGCCCGCGCAATTAATTTTCGGGGTACAAGAAATTTCACGCGGACGAAGTCGTGGGCAGAAGCGGTCGAGACGATGGTGCACGCTTGTCACGAAATTATTCCGGTCACTCGAAACTGAGAATTTTTTATTTCGTTTTATAAAGTGTCACAGCTGATGATACTTTATTCACATTACAATCTAGCCTCTTAGCTATAATAAGTAATATAAATACTTGTGTGTGATGTGAATATGAGTTTTTGACAGATTTTATATGGCAAATCTGTTAAAAACTCACAATAGAGACTATTGCAACGTTTGTAAATTGGTAGACTTGGCCCCAAGATTAAAGGCATCGGAAAACAGACTACAATGGGCGGCAAGTTTGCTAAAACCCTTTGAAGTCTTTGCGAGTCAACTTCTAATGTCATGTTTTGTTTTTCCTTTCAGAGGTTCTACTTGAAGTTAGGACGGATAACTGGCTTAGACCCTGCGGCTCCTTACTTCACTAAAACTGTTACTTTGGTGCGTCTTGATCGGTCTGACGCGAAGTATGTGGACATCATCCATAGTAACGCAATGCCACTGTACTTTTCAGGTAAATATTTTTATTACAAAAATATCTTCTTTTTTTAGTGTTCTGACAAAATACACACCTAGGCAGCGGGGTAATTGCGTAACACACTAACAGTAACAATGGCTTTCATTTCAACAACATTAATTGCGTTATTTCCGTTGCTGAGCAGATAAATTTTTCGAACATATGAAGCAGTGGATTAGCAATATCCTTCAAAATCATTCTGTTTTTGATTGATCGTGTGTTACGCAATTAGGGTGCTGATTAGGTGTTTTTTTCCTGTTGATTGTTCCTGAAACAAAAAATAAATCTTATATTAGGAACAAATAATTATAGACATTTTTTTTTTTTACGAGAGATCTCTTGACATGGATTCTATAAGAGAGGCCTATTTCGAGCATTGGGTGAAAAGGACTAAAATTATACTAATGATGATGATGAAGAAGATATTCTGATCCCTGTTTTGGAAATAAAGTGCATCATGGAATCATGTTACGGTCATGTTATCACTACTGTAAAGAAAAATATGTATTGACGTCACATATTATCTTGTTTTACAGGTTTCGGCATAACCGAGGCTATTGGCCACGTGGACTTCTACCCTAACGGCGGGTCAACACAACCAGGCTGCAAGCAAGCGAGCTCGCCAAACGGAGGGTCAAATGACCTGTCGTATCAACAAGTCGTCAAATACGTGGGCTGTAACCACGAAAGGAGTTACGAGTACTTTATTGAAAGTATAGCACCAACCTGCCCCTTTATGGCCGTGCAATGCGAGTCTTATGATGTAAGCATACTCTTATTTTGTCAATTTTACGAGCTGATAAAGGAGCAGTGGTAGCCCAGAAGGAGCAGTGCTGGCCCAGTGGTATTTGCGCCGACTTACCTACAACTCGTGAGTTCGAACCCACGCAGGCACTTTACTTTGTGTATTTAATTTTATCACCACTGCTCTCAAAACGGTGAAGGAAAACATCGGGAGGAAACCGGCGTGTCCAGAAATTCGAAGACATGTGACATCCCCGAACCCGCACTGGGCCCGCGTGGTTGATTATGGCTCACTCCCTTTCACAGAGAGGATGACTGTGTCCCGGCAGTGGAAACATTATAGGCTGATTATGCTTATGCTACGGGCTGGTGCATATCAAAGATCGCGTCACGTCGCAACGCGAAAATCTGCGAATTTACGCGAAGTATTTTCATGAAAAGTTGAAGCAATTGTTATGTTGCAATGTGGCATCGCTTTGATATTTGTTTGTCCCTACTTGCTTGATACCGTGCTAAGTTGGTCACACAACCACACGTAGACGTGTCGACGGCTGCAGATCCCTCTGCAGTTGACTCGTGCTCCTCATGTGTATGAGCACTAAGTCACGCTGTCAGAATTATAGCTAGGTACTTTTGTTTTGCACAATAAATGTCAGTAGGTAGTCTTCTGTCGTTATCGATGCTCGATGAATAAATATTGGAAAAGGCCAATTGGGATTAGATAAAAAAAATAATTACGCCTTATTCTCCTGTTATCTTAAAGCGCAGAAAAAAAACTTTGTTATGTCACGTTTATTTTTGACGTCACATATTTTGGGCAAGCTTTATGTCAGGTTATATGTTAATAAATAAATTGTGCCATAAAACATACTTGAAGAAAAGATAAAGTGGTAATAGGCTCATCCCTTATTACACTTAGTAGTTTACCATAACGTGCGAAATATGGATAAAACACCTCTGCATATCCCTTCGTCCCATATCAGCGTGATGATATGATAAGGAAGTTTTAATACAATATCAAATTATTATTTTTTTCTGGTAAGTAATATTCTCATAACAAACCTTTTTTTCCAGGCCTTCGTTGCTGGTAACTGTACAAGCTGTGACAAGCATCACTATTGTATACCGATGGGCTACCACTCTTTCAACATCTACAATCGGCTACAAGTAGGCGGTCTCGTCGATACCAACTCTAATATTGCGCTGTATGCTCTGACAGGCAATTCTAAACCCTATTGCAGTAAGTCGTTTTCTTATTAGATTAATAGTGTTGACTGATTGCAAACAACTGACGATCGCAATTTGTTCTAAATTTATTTAAAATAAAACCTCTTTTCTTTTGACAGTCTGTTCCTTGTTCAAATACATCACGACCTTGGTCTGTGTACTGTAGATTTGCATCGGTAGACCCCTAACTCTTCCTTCAAAATGCCTTGATCTTACAATTAAATTATCTAATATTACAGGAGTCCATTATGAGGTGGTACTGAAAGTGGCAAACACAACAGCGAGCATAACTCACGGGCCAGAATCAGGAAAGCTATCTATAACATTGGTCGACAGAAACAACAATAAGAGCGAGCACATGTTTTTGGAGGATGAACAGTAAGTTAAAAATCTTTACATTCACCTATAACGATTTTCAAGTGTATTTTACATGCGGCAGAACGCATGGTGTGATTGGTCCTAGTTCTGGGTAGACTTGGGTTAAAGGTTAAGCATTCAGGCTCCAGAAAGCTGTTTTGACGTCAACCGATTGATCTAATGCGACGGTAGCGATACCGCTTTAGTTGTGAGTGGATTTCCTTGTAACTACAACCATACTTACCTAAACTTGCATTATAGACATGTATTAAATAGGCATAAACGCAGCATTGAGTGTTCTGCGAGTAACTGAAAAGAGTAAACGCAAATACGTAGTATTAGCAAGTAGGTAGTCGCCGCATTTATGTAATTTCCATATCTTGTGCGATTCGGGTCATTTGATTTCTGAGATAAAGTTAATAATCATGAAGATGTTTATAATTACGAAAAAATTTGAGCATATGAAAATCTATTAAAATATTTTATCATTTACATACAATGAAAACAAAAGTATATGGCAGTAGGTCATTTTTTTTATAATTAAATGCGTCATGAATTTAATAACATAGAACTTTTATTTATCTTTATCTAATAACATCCTCTATACTAATAACATCGCGTTAGGAACCTTAGGAGCCGAGCAAAAAGAAAAAAAGTCAGAAAGAACGCTAAGCGAAAACGATGTAGTAGCGCGAGCAGGCGATGCGATGCGACGGGGTGGGTCGGGGGAACAAGAAAATTCACGCGGACGACGTCGACGTCGTAATCAATAAAAAAGCTACAGCGATCTTCGATACTTAGTTATCAGCATTGCAGAAAACTATCCTGGTGGCCTACCATGATCTAATTAACCTTTTCACCGCCAAGCACTTCTATAGAAGTTCGGGATTTTCGTGCCACCAGCGCCACAACTTCTATAGAAGTTGTTAATTTTAACTATCTTATTAAAATAAATTTACTGTGATTAAAAGCTTTGTTCCATTTTATTATTTAAGATAGCACTGTCTACTACCCTGTTTTTTATTTTTCTACACAAAATAAGCCCTAGTTTGTCCTAAAATCGGCAAAAACAGAAAATCCGAATTTTGTTACTTTCCTCAGAACGCCAATCACTTCATATCAAGTTGGCCAGTGATGTGCCGTGAAAGGTTGATTTCACCATTGAAATATTTATAAATACAGAAAGTTACGAATATCGAAAACAATTTGAGGTTAATAAAATATGAACTTAGTTATCTACTTCATTACAAAGGATAGTAGATGAATTTCGACCTTCAGGTAGATGCCGATACGTAATTATAAAGTTGTTACCAATTCTTGTCGATAGTTATTTTCCCATCTCTACAAAACAATTGGTCGTCTATGCCCCTGTGCGCCACCGAGTGCCACGAACTACTATAGAAGTTGGTCAGTGACGTCATAGGCGTGCGGCTGTCAAGGTCACTTTGGCATAGTGCAGCACAAAATCGGATTCGCCCGCACGCATCTTTCTTTCTTTCACTTGATAACAAATAGAAAAATAAGTGAAGAACTTGATTCGGACGAACTTCTTAAAATTTTGCAAGGTGTGGAATCGGACTCGGAGTATTTTGTGGAGAACATTGAACCAGAAGATAATTCTGAGATATGTCTAACTGGATGATAATAATAATGTTTATTCATCAAAGAATAGGAATTCAATAAGTATGTAAAATGTTCGGTGAGCCCAGTATCTCCAGATGCACTGTAATTACAGTAGATTTAGGTACTGTTTTTGTACTCCATACACTATTATGGTAAATACAATACATGAGTTAAGAAAAGAACAGAAACAACACTTAAAAAACAATGCTTTGATAAGTACACGGCTACAAGCGTGATAGAATTTAAATATATAGTTACTTTCCATTTCAAAAAACACTTTAAAAACAATTAAAAATTCTGCCACTTAGATACCTACGGTAAAAAACGTTAACTGAAGTTATTAAAAAAACACAGGAATAAACAAAAATAGAAGAAAGAAAGACCATAGACCCCATCCCTGATCAGAATCGAATTCAACGTGCCCTCAGTGCCAATAACTTGATATGAAGTTAAAGAATGAGATCATGAAACAAATAGAGATGTACCCCATTCCTTATAGTTCTAATTGAGTTATGTATTAGTTTCTTTGATACTCATAATTTATACTGTTTTTTCTTATTAAGGATACTGTGAAACAAAACAAATCTGGAAATATTTAATCAGTTTTTATTTATATTCGTAAAATCAACTTTAAATCTTAACTTTACGCGTACAAATCTTATTCATCGATATGACGATATCCCCATCACTACTGTTTACTATATATTTAGTTATACATTTATAGCTTGGCGCTCGGCGAGGCATTGCGTTTTGTGTACGTTGGCGGCGAAAAGGTTAAAAACGATTCAAAAACAAGAAATTTCAGTTTAAGTTTCTAAACTGCATCGCTTGAGCTGCTCTATGGACGTCATGGTACTAAACAAGTATGAATGAAACCAAAACTTGCGACTCAGTTTGGGACAATCGCTGTCAGCATATTGGCACGGCCTAAACTGAATCGTTAAACTGACGTCATGGTACGAATTAGAAGAACAGTTGAAAAGTTCAGTTTAGGTCCTAAAATGGATCGCGTTAAGAGCTTGTTGAGGTAGGCCTGCTGAACCATTGCAGTGGTCTATTAACATTTCGTCATAGGTCTCATCTTTACTAGTTAAACCAATTACATGTTATGGTGTGTATTGATGTTTATTTTCTATTACAGAAAATTCTACAAGCCTGGTGTGTTAGAGACCAAAATGGTGGCAGTGAAGGATACCGGCCATCCACCTATTTTTGTAATCGTCGAGTGGAAATATGAGACGAATTTGTTCAACCCCATGACTTGGAGGCTGTTGAAGAGTCCCAGCATTTATGTTGAGTACATGAAGTTGTCGTCGATTGAATATAATACTGAGTAAGTATTATTGTATAACTTTTCATTTGTTTACTATCCAAAACACCTTATTACTAGTACAGCACAGCACACACGTGCTGTAAGGCTGCATTTCCACCAGAAATGAGCGAGGATGCGTAGCGAGGAATGTGTGTTAAAAATAAAGAATAACATCGTTTCATTTTCATAGCTTGAGCTAAACTAGTTTTGTTACTCGTGCATATAGTTTATCCACCCGCGGATACGCGGAAAGACATGGCCGAATCCACCCTAAGCCTATAAATTTCGTTTACAGAATTCATGATCATTCATCACGCATAGTTCTGGAGCCACTATTTGGTCTCCACCATTGCCGTCTTATATTTTTTAATTAATGACGAGGCTATATGATATAAAAAACAAAAAACCAACACAGAAACGTTTTTATAAAAGTACTGTTACGAGCTTGGGGTTCGTGACAATAAAAACTGCCGATTTAATTACCAAAAATAAACACTTTAATTAAATAACACCAATAAAACACAAACACACTAATTATAAAAGACAATCGCACTACTGATCACTCTTAAGTCGCACTTGAAGATCGCTTCGAATGTTATCGCTTGTATCGCAGAACCAATACTGACTCGGTCGCGGCCCATCCCGGCCTTATATAGGGCCTCAGATAGTTCCAGAACCTTCTACTGTAGAAACATCTAGAATGTTCGAGTACATACCGGTCCCGACTGACCCGATGTCGATAGTTCTAGAATGTTCTAGTATCGAAAGTTCTGGAAGCATCTCGACCTACTAGTTCTGCTACTCGATACTAGATGGCGCTAGTGGTAGCTAATGTCGCCATCAATCGTGGCGCGCAACAGTACTATAACCGTTTGGTTCTTTTTAAATATTTTATGCTATTTTTTCAGCATCACAGTGTGCCCAAAACGAAACAAGCCGGTCGTCGCCAACCTGCCTACAATTATGAAGCCGAAGTATTGTAAATTCAGAAAATAACAAAATTTTTACTGAAGACCCTGGCTTGAAATGACTATAATTTGGATAATGCACTTAAGGCAATGCAAAACGTTTACAAAAAGTATTCTAATAGTATTTTAATGTTTATTGTTATTCTAGTATAAAATTTCTACCTAAGGATATTCAAATAAGGCGCTAAAGTAATTTTATATTATAGCAGCTGTACATAGATAATAGTACTATTTTTGTAAAACGAATTTAGTGTAAATAAAATATATTATTATTATTCGCAATTTTTTTAATTGAATGTAATCCTGACCCCGTGTCCTAATATCGATCGTCGCGTTAATTTTTCTCGGTAAACACCAGAGCGCGCCTTCCCGTTTAGGCCCTGTCCTAATATAAGCGATCGTGGTTTTTATTTTGTTCGCTGAGTCTGCACGCGTTTTTAGCCGACAAAAGACGCCTTTCAGTGTTCCGAACAAGTAAGTGGTAAATGATCGTCACAACCCTATTCGCATGACGATCTCTTATAGTAGGATATGCCGGAACAAATGAACGCGACGATCGCTCATACAGGGTGGCGACGAGATTATCACAATCATGATGAAACTACGTATCCAACACGACGTTCTTTGAAAATATACACATAATGTATTAAAATAAAAATTAACATTGTACAGCACATCAAGCTACCCAAAACTGTCAAATTTTCCCAATCAACTTTGAACCTTATGCTTTAGCGATAAAGTTGAAAATCAATTAAAGAAATTTGACAGATTGTAGTAGCTTGATGTGCTGGCGTCTGTACATATATAGTCGTATCTACTTTTTTTTGTAATGTTTAACAACATTATGTGAAAGACTGAGTCCGCGTATCACTGGTCAGTTTCCCTCAGTCGTCAGTTTATTTAATTCGCCAGTTCGACCTCCTGTATTATTATTATACTCTGACTTCGACTATCACCTGACGAATACCCGTGGCCGGCGAATATATTTCAAAGGGTACGTATCAAAATCCCGAAAGTTCATAATACCTATGATTGAAATACCGACGTCCAAAACACCGAAATTCAAAATACCGAAAGTTTTAAATGCCGATAGTCGTTATATCGAAACACAAAATACCGATGTTCAAATGCTCGAAAGGACGAAATCCCGAATGGACGAAATCCCGAATAGACGAAAGATTAGGTTAATTATTAAAAAAAAATTGTTAGGTTAGGTTAAAACTGTGACCCCTACGCACGAGCCGAGCGAGCGAAGCGAGCGGTGCCGCGGCAGCGGCCGGCGAGTGCCAGAAACGACAGGATTATATAGAAAAAAATTACTTTTACACAAAATATGGGCGCCAGAAACGACTTGCGCTAATAGAAAAAAAGAGATTATTTTTAGTAGGCTACCTGGAACCGAACTAGTTAGAGAAGATTAATTATTAAAAAAAAAATAGGCAACTTTTAAGTGTTTTGAGGTTAGGTTTACAAAAAATAGTTTTTCTCGTAAACAGTGACAATTTCGGGATTTTGAACTTCGGGTTTTTAAGCTTCGGGATTTTAAACTTTCGGGCAAATGAACTTTCGGGATTTTAAACTTTCGACCAAACAACCATTCGGCGTTTCAATTTTCGGGATTTCGACCATCGGTATTTTAAAATTCGGGATTTTGATACGTACCCATTTCAAATGTTGCCATTTCAAATTACTCAAATAATGTTTGGAAGCAAATAATACGCAAGTGACTTCTTTATATCTCACACGATTAGAATTTTGATTTAATTTTACCAAGGGCTTTTAGTCGATTGTTCGGAATACATAAATAAATATAGAATAGTTATATGATTCATGATAGACACCAGACAGTAGACTATTCGTAGTCAGAGGTAGTCAGTAGACTATTTGACAACCCATCTTACCCATCAACTGAAAGGCTTGTATCTATAGCATTGACATACAAAATGTACCTCAATGATCTATAGTCATCTTAGACAAAGAACTTACTCTAAGGGCTCGTACACATAGCGATCCGTTTTACAGGTCCGTTATTTGATGGCGTATGTAGTTGTATGAGCGAGTTCACACACAAAACAGTATTCCGAATTCAGTAATCATGTCACTCCGGCCAATTCTGATCCGTTAAAACGGATCTAGTAAAAACGGACCTATATGTGTACGAGCCCTAAGATAGTCATGAATAAAAATTATTAAAAAAAAAAACTATTTGACAGATTTGACATTTCGCTGAGTCGCTGACGCACGCTGACGTTTCTTTCACAGTGACAGTTGACAGTACGTTACGGATGTTGATGCTGTTGTGTTATTGAATTCTTAATCATAATTCGACTCAATACGTAACACATAATATTTCGTTATATCATCACAGTCCGCCATCATAACCATATTGTAACTGCACTTTGTGCTTATCAGTCTACATTATGGGCGATACTCGGAAGAAGAAAAAGTTTTACTTTCGTAAACGCAGAAACAAATATTTCTTGGAACCCGGCTTCAGGGGCTTTTTTTGCACGTGTAACTTCAGAGAAAAAGACTGCGTGAAGGAAGTTTACAATCTGCTGAACGAGTATGCTGGGAAGCTGTATCCGGACCTCGGGCTCGAGCAGCAGTCGGCTGTCCCGGAGTCCGCCGCGGCAGAAGACAGGTCAGACAGTGAGTCCGAGGATGAGACTGACATCGGAGACATGCTGAGGCGCGAAGTGGATTCCTTGAAAAAAGATTCTCAGAAATCTCTAAGGCATAAAAGATTCCAGGTGGTGGAAACAGGTGCATCTAATTGCATTTTTGTCAAAACAAATTTACCTAGTCCAGAAGAGCTGACCACAGCCATAATCAAAGATTTGGTTACGACAAGGCTCTCAAAGACACGGCATGTGTTACGTCTGCTTCCAATTATGGCAACCTGCAAGGCCAACTTACCAGACATTATGGAATGTGCAGGCAAGCTCTTTGATAAGTATTTCCTGAAACAGTCATCTTCCTTTGCCATCATCTTCAACAAGCGCTTCAACAGCAGTGTGTGCAGAGACTTGATCATCAAGGAGCTGGCGGAGATGGTTGTCTTGAAGAATGCGAACAATAAAGCTGATTTGAAAAATCCTGGGCTATGTATAATAGTGGAAATTATAAAGGGTATTTGCTTGTTAAGCATTGTGGACAATTACTTTACATATAAGAAATATAATTTGAATGAGCTGTCTAAAGACGAAGCATCAAATGATTCTGAGGCGACTCAAGCTAAGAAGTTTAAAGGCAATGCTGCCACACCAGCTGAAGAGAACAATGACACTGAAGTCATCAACTTAGATGTGACTTAGTTAATTTAAATGCTATTGTAATACTGTAACTCAGGTTATCAATAAGCTGACCATTAATGTTAAGTCTTTATCTTATATTTCTACTCTACTTAATGTATTTGTAGTCCTATTAAATTTCTAGGTTGTACCTAGATCTTCGATACCAACTCTTATACCAAAATTTGTCTTATACCTAAATTTTTTCATAAATTATTATAAACCCATATTAAATATACATGTGAAGTAATGTTTAGTTTCTTTAACAATGTGTTCCACCTACTCATTCATAAGCTAGGTATGTTTTTGTTCATGGTTACGTAAAATAAATGAGTCGAGGTCGTGGTTATGTAACTGGGCGTAATAACGCGCTGTTAAGTAATTTTATGATACCTAGATAGTACCTACTGTCGTTGCATAATCAACGAGCGACAGGCTGCCGAGGCTAGCCGGCCGGGAAGGCGAGGCGGCATGTGCGCGCGCGGGTAACACGTGTTTCAAAAAGTTCGACGATTCAAACTGGACTCTGATCTAAAATTTGGCCAATTATTTCATTCAACTTTCTTGTAAATAATTCTCATAACTATTCTTCTGATATTCAAAATTACGAAATAACGGTACATGCTTGAACTACGAGTTATGGTTTTGATGACACACCATCTATCCCGTCTCGAGTCCAGTCGCCTTATCCTACGTAACTTAGGCCATCGTCAATAGATGTCTCTTATTGATATAACTTTTGTTTGCAACTAGCACTTAAGTCTCATTTATATTAATTACTGTTTAAATTATGTTACCACGACATTGTTCAATATTCATAATAAATAGGAAGTGTCTGCTATTTATTTATTATAAGTACTTAATTATAAATCAAATTGTTACTACTAGATGTCGCTGCAAGTACCTATAACTTCGTAGCATGGTTGAGCTTTAGAAGTAGGGAAATGCTACGGCTACATTGTCGCGAATGCGAACTTCATTTCGCGCGTTCTCTGTTGGACAGCGAGACGTCGAACGGTGTGCGAGAGAGAGCGCGCGAAGTGTAGTTCGCGGAATCGTGTCAATGTAGCCGTAGCATTATTAAGCCGGGTACACATTGGTGCAATGTAACATGTAATGCAACATGCAATGCAAGAATTTGACGTCCACATTGCTGCAATGTATCATGTAAAGTAACAGAATTCCCATAGTGTAGACGCCTTGCGCGCACGAACCGCGTCTACTACGCGCACGAACAGATTGTTGCAACTCTTGCGCGTAGCGACCCGAAATTTGTCGGTTTTTTCCCCGAACACAAAGAGGCGCGCAGTATGCGCGGAGCGTCAGTGTGGACAGGTTGTGTGGTGTGTACGGCTAGACGCGCGCGAACATGGAACAAGACGACGCTACTGCAGACTGAGCGATCCGTTCGCGCGCATCTCGGAAACAGATGTGAGTAGGTACATGCGCGGTTCGTGCGCACGTTGTGCGCGCCCCGCGTCTACACTGATGCAATGCTCGTTTCGTGTTGCATTGCATGTTGCGTTGCAGCAGTCTGTACCCGCCTTCAGATAGAAGTTCCAACAAAAAAGTTCCATCGGTTATTTTACCAAGTTTTGTATAAGTTCTTTGCTCTGATGATCTGCGAAAAAAGTGGCAAGTGCATGAATCGCTTACGTTTAAATAAATAGGTAAAGTCCGTCTCACGAAAGAAGTCCCGCAGATGCGGCGCCACAGGTATGCGAAGGAGTCATAAATCTTTATTTAATTATTTATCTCATCATCATAATATTACAGGCATTGTTTAATTAAATGCACAATCTTAAAGAAAGGTGTGTGAGGTAGGAGGGTTGTTGTTGGAATGTTGCTAACTATATAATAATAATTAGTTCAACATATTGCCGCGGGACTTCTTTCGTGGGACGGACTCTATGTAGGGACGATTAAAACGTACAGGATGTTTTACTTTTTTTAAATACCTACCTAATCACACGTTCGAATGAAATTCTACTGGATGCGATACACTAAGTTTGGACAGGTGCTAAGTTTAAAAAGGAAATGCGCGTCAGGTTGCTCACTCATGGATGGGTCTAATGATTAGATTCTTATCAGTCGGTGACCTTTGTCCAGCCCGGATTGGATGACCCAAAACCCGAAACTTCGCTTCCGCGACCGTTCGAGCTACAAAGTAAATAAGAGGTAGAACTAGATAACATATTCACTGTAAACCTGACTTATTAGGAATGTTAACAGCCTCGTTCGTCTAGCGGCCGCAAGCGCGAACGCAGAACTTGGAGTCCTGGGCTAGATCCCAAATCTGGCAAGGATTTTGGGTCCTCCAGTATTATTTAAGTCACAGAAGAATCCTGACTCTGGGCTACCTCTGAAAAAATCGGATGAAAGAACGTAATGGTTTGACGATATGATAGGTATGTGGCGATGTAGATAATGTAGGTATAAATGTCACACAGGATAGGTAGGTACTTATAAAATCCCTATAACAAATAAGTAGGTTTCCTTAGGGCTGATTTTACCAAAGTCGGATATCTTTCTATCTTTCTTAATAAAATTTACGTCTGAATGTTCTAGTTAAAAATTTAAGATAAAACTTATTCTAGGTAGGTACAAAAGTTTGGACAAATTCGCACTTAAAGTAAACAAACCAAAACATACAGAAAGGTAATTAATTTGGCGCGAAATGTATTACTTTCCGTCTAAAAAGGGGAAGGCGGAGTTAATTCCAGAACGGGCTACCTATTTCCCCGTGTGAGTTGTAAGTGCGCTAATGTAATGGGCTATTTTGCACTATCGGGCATATGACATTCGAAATCAAGCAGTAAATTAGGTATTACCCACTTATCTAAGCCCAATACGTTATTTGTGTTCAGTACGTGACTTAGGCGAAATGGATGTTCCTTGCACTTTATAATGGAATGGAACTACTTTTCCATTGTACGAAATAGGTATCTACTACTTAGGAAACTTTTGCTTACGTGACGTAGGTAAGATTATAAAGCGCAGACGTTTTACCAGTTTTTAACCAACTCCAAAATGGGAGGAGGCTTTTTTATTTGCTAGAAGAAACTGACGCGATGGTCCCATATAAATTGTATAAACATTAGCTTCGATAGGTAATACATATTTAATCCACTTTGTGTCATCTTGATGATATTAATACTTCCTTCACTGTTATATACTTACGTAACAAGTTAGTTGTACCTATTAGTATGGGGTAGGTACCGTGACTAAAAAGTGAATAAGTAATACTTAGGTAGGTACCTACTTATTTTTTTTTTGTAAAAAGTTCTTCCAAAAAACGCTAAGTACTTACAAAGTGAAAAATAACTTTAATTTCGGAAGTCGTTGGCAAAAAACCAAAATTCAGATCCAAGACACCCGTCTTCCGAAATTAAAGTATTGTTTCACACAGTTAGTGTTTTTTTGGAAGTCGGTTTCTTGCTTATTTGTTGTTACCATCTCTCATCATCTTAAAATTATAGTAGCCAATGTTCGCCTGCTTCAATAGTAGCTTTATCATTTGCATTTTATCATTTTGAAATAGCGTGCGTCGCAATAACGTCACTCGAATCTTCATTCACTCCCTTACCTACCCTACTAGTCGTTATAGGTAGTCAGAAGCCCGAAAGTCTGACAATTAGTCTTACCTAGGGGTTACAGGGGGTTACCCAGTAACTTGATTGTGGTGGTTCGATAGGCAGTCGCTCCATTTAAAACATACTGGTATTCAGCTGCATCCGGTAAGACTGGAAGCCGACTCCAATAGTTGGGAAAAGGCTAGGCAGATGATGAGATTACTTACCTACCGGAGTTTCTTGCCCGTTCTTCTCCATAGGTAGGTAGGTAACTACGCTTTAGAATGGGCAACTAGCTTCATCTTTCTGTCTGACCGACCCCTTGACAATTCAAAAGTGCCTGTAGGTAATTGGTTTATCTATATATACCTACTTATATAAAATTCAAAGTCCTGACTGACTGAAATATCAACGCACAGCCTAAACCACTGGTCCTAGAGACATGAAATTTGGAGGATGTGTTCTTTGTGAAGAGTAGGTATCCACTAAGAAAGAGTTTTTCGAAATTCCACCCCAAGAGGGTGAATAGGGGGTGGGTAAAATTTCACGAAGTTTGAGTTTACCCATCCAATTAATTTACGTTCTACGTTGAGAAAAGCTTACAACCCTGTTTTGGTACCTGTAGGTACTAAATAAGAAAGCCTGACTTCAGGATCCAAAAAGCGTTACAGTCACAGTATCTAAATGAAATTAGCTAGATGCCGCCTACAGTAATTTGCTGTTTTCTTTTTTCTAGATACACGACGCCTCTCGGCCTCTCCCTATCTCTTTGGTCCGCCCTTCAATTTAGGGCTACTTAGATGTTTTTAATTTGTAAAAGTGCAATGACTGAGTTGCTCCCTCAGTAATTGTTTGTTAGAGTAGCCAATTAAAAGTTTGCAAGGGCTGCCGCAATTGGAATTGAGCCAAATACTTCTGTAATAAATTGCTCTCCGTGATAAGAATACTCTAACAATATAATTTGTTCTTTGATAGTGTGCGGGCATGAAAAACTTTAGGTTGTGGAAGGTAATGAATTCCTGATGTAGAACCGCAGTAAAAAGACCGACCGTAATGGATTGATACCTTCCTAACTTTCTTTTTACTCAGCGGGAATACCGCGTTTATCTTAAGAATGAATTGCATTAATGAAAATGTTAGTCTGCTAGATAAATACCTAAGTCGCCATAGCGTCCACGGGTATTTAATTAATTGACATAATCTAGTCTATAAGCTAATGTTTTTTATTGTTATAGCATGCACGATACTGCAATAGGTACCTACACTTTAGGCATAATAATGTAGGGAGGTATACAGAGTTGCAGGGACATCGATGCACAACCTGTTACCACGTAAGTAGGTATTCAGTACATGATTCTGGACCGTACATACTGTTACATTTTGTAGGAAAGTGTAGATTTTCTTAAATAATCGACGATACTTTTCAACGGAATTCAGAATCATGTACTGAATCCATAGTAATATGCGTATATGCATCGATGTCCCTACCAGCCTGTATAACAACGTACCTACCTACCTACGAAAGGAGTAAGTAGTCACTCAAATGTTACTTTGGCCTAGGTGTCTCAGAGAATAAAACAGAAGAACAACTAGCAGGGGATCAGACCGGAATAAATCTTAATAATGCATCCGAAGAGAACTGTCATTTGTTGCATCTATCATCAAAAGTAGGTATGTAATCGAGTTAGTCCATGCTAGGTGCTTGCTGACAGTCAATTGTGTCCCTTATTTTCGGATCCAACCAATCGATTCAGTCTTTTACCGTCAACTGCTGGACATAGGCGTCTCTCATGTTGCACTTCATCGTCCACGGATCAATCTAGCTAGTCGCTAAGAACAGGTTTTGTTGAGACAGTTTTTATTGTTTTCGTTTTTTTTTGTAATTATATTTGATTACTAGTTTATTTATTTATTTATAAGTATAAAAATTATGTATTAGGTATGTTGAAACTGTTCGTGCTCCTCGTCACTCGTCTTTAAAGGTTCATTAGAAAACCAGCGACAGACACACAGCATCTGTCTGGCATTAATGCTGAAATAGGTAAATATTTTTGGCGCATTCGTGCACTATTGTTGTTAAAACCGTATTTTCACGTTTTTATTTTTTTATTTGTGATTCACGAACTGTGTCCAAATAAACGTTATTCTTTATTATTTTTTTATTTCACTTTACGATTTTGCCAAAATACTTAAGTGTCTGCCTACCTATAATATTATGTATCTGCCACCATACACTGATAAAATTACAGAAAGACTGCCTTCGTGACGGCAAGAATCAGAATCAGAATATTTATTTGCGAAGGTTCCTGCGATGCCCCTGGAATTGGAGTGATTTGCAGAGGTGTCCACAGGCAGTGGCGATCATTACCTGCAGGACGGTCAGTCTGTTTGCTTAACACTCAACAAATAAAAAACAAACTCGCCTCGAGAGACGCCGGAAGCAATAGAATAGACCTTTCATAAAAATGCAATTATAGATACTTAGTTGAGCATACCTAAGCCCACTACACAGTTGTGTCGAAGATATCCCCTCTTACATTCGAGATGAGTCTAATTCGAATCATGCGGCAGTGGACATCAGTTAATGACATCCCCTGACGGTCGTTAAGGCCGGCTCCTCGTTTTATTTTTTCCCATGAGTGACTAAGTCAGCGAGTTTCCGTTTTCAACGGTTTCGTTTTCACGGAACTAGTGAAAATTTTGCGCAGTAAATTAAAAATATTTTTTTATAAACTATTTTTGAGATGACAGCTAATTTGAATGACTGCATGCTTTTGTTTTAAAATAAACAAAGTTTGTATTTCTTGTTCTAAATAAGAGCTAGAACAGCGTGCTCGGTTCATTAGATAGTCATAGTTTTCGTCAAGTGTTTGCAGAATAAGTACACACTGCTAAATTTAAGCTCGTTATCTCGACAATGTAAGAGGTAATGTTCCTTCCTCTGATTTCTAAATGCACGCGAGTTAATCTTGCACCAGTCAGATCCACCTTCTCTCCACAAGAATTGCATTTCACTTTGATGTAGCCTAGAATTGCCAAGAACGATGTGTGCACAACGTCGTTTAGACAAAAGCTGTAGTATCTGGAGCATTGTTTCAAGGAAACGCTTTGAAACGGAGAAGAAGCTAGTCAAAGGTCCTGAAACACGTATGTACGAAGATAGAAATCAAGTACCCACCTAAATTTATAATTTGTTTTTGTTATGCAGTGTCTTACAGTTCATCTCTTAGACTTAGAGCGAAACTATGTACTTTGTTCAAGTTTTGGTCCAACACGACGGAGCATTGACGGAGCGGCCGCCTGATCTCCTCTGGGCTTAAGTGCAAGTAAGAACACTTTGGTTTACTTAATTTTTATTTCTTATATCAAGTCAATTGATAGTGCTATCTATTCGTCAGTAATAATTCCATAACCGTCTCTTACGATATCCAAAGGACGAGATCCGATTTCCGTCTTTAGACACGCACTAGTGTTCAGACGGGATAAGGAAATCGGATCTCGAAACAGCGAGTGCTTTTTGCGATATCTTTGATTTTTTTTCGTTATGATGTTTTGTGAAAATATCTTTCAATAGGTCCGGATTCGAGGGTTCGGAAGGGAGGGGGATCTATTTTTTGTAACCATACAAAATATTATATCCCTACGAACTCTATTTGGTTCATTCAGTAGGGAGAGAGTTTCTCTCCAGTGTATGAGCTACACTTAAGCTTGCACCCGGTCTGGCAGCGTTGGAATAACAAGCACAAAACGGACACCGGCAAATCCAACCCAAGTCCCGGATTTGTAACAAAGTACGGCTTATTCCGCTCACTTCTACATAATATGGCCGAAACACTTGGAGCGCAGATGCTTGCTGCAGATTTTCAATGTGGTTTCAATTTCTTAGCGTCGTCTTTTCCCAGATTTGTGCGAGGTAAATAACGTACGTACGATGTAGGTTAAACATGTCAGACACTCGAACATTTTGCTGGAGTAAATTTTATTTGCTCTGTGGCGTGCACCTACTCTGTTTTTAATTAGATTATATGTGTTTGTTATGTGCTTCTGGAAGTAAGTAAATATTAGATAAGCTTGATCAGACTAAGAATGTAGATGGGAATTTTAAATCAGATTTCATGCTTCTACTTTGGGAAAACGTTGTGTTTTGTTTTTGTGTGAATATTGTGTGCCTGGGTCACATAAATTAATTTTTTTCTATGTCTACTTAGGTAGATTATATCGATTTTTCAGTTCTTCTGGTGTTTCATTTAACTAATATTGTAAAAAAGCCAACAACAGCATATGCTCTGTTTATTTTTAATTTTCCAAAGTGTTCCCAAAATTGTGCACGAAATATTCAACAAAATATGTAGCCACTTATGCATACAATTACATGCACTGCCTGTGTACCATTTGCCGTCACTCTGGGAAAAATTAAAAACGCTTTCCAGTAATAACGCCACACCACAATAGGCTGGATGTGAAGCACGTGCAATTTTTCACTATAAAAGTAATATAACCCAATTCAGCGGCTTTACATCGCTACAGCCGGCCGCCAATTACTAGCCGGCAATTTGTCGTGTCAGCCGACAGCGGCGGCCGCGCGGGAACATGACACCATCAGGAGGACACCTCTCCACACTGTTACACGATCATGATCCGGCCATCTGGACGGTTTGAATTACTTCATACGCAGAGGTTGTATTGTATTGCTATTGCAAACATTTCTCTAAGCTACGCTTCCTTTTGAATGTTGTTCTGAACTACAAGGATAGAAGATAGACAACTTTTTGAATGAGCCAGTAAAAAAGTTGCTTATCTCTCCAAAATCCCAGTGAAGTCCTGTACAGTGTGCAAGGGTACATGCATTGTTTGCTTTGACACTACTGATTTCAGTCGTAAAATGAAGAACAGTCGTTTCAAGACTTTTTTATTGTAGTTGTGCCTTAACTAAAAATTGTCTTCTGTTCTGATCAATCTCAATACTAAAGTAGGTACTAGGTAGGTAGTGACAGATTTATAAACACCAATGCTTCCCTTCCTCGACGGGGTTTAAGAATCTGCCTTAGTCAGCATTTACATGTATTGTACCTACGTAGTTAACCTAACTAGGTATCGACCGATGCCAAAACCTGACATTAGAAGAAACGTAACCTAACAACATAATCAGCCTATAGTGTTCCCACTGCTGGGACACAGGCTTCCTATCGGTGAGAGGGAGTGGGCCGTAGTCCGCCTCGCGGGTCCAGGGCAAGTTAGTAGATGTAAAATGTCGAATTTTTGGTTCTAGGACATGGCAGTTTTCTCACGATGTTTTCCTTCGCCGTTTTGAGAGCAGTGGTGATAAAATAATTTACACAAAGTAAAGCACCTGTCGGGGTTCAAACCTACGACCTACAACTCGTAAGTCGCGGCCATTACCACTGGGCCACAACTGCTCCAAGAATGTTGTAGTCGCTGTATGTTTAGTGGCTGTAATGAAATTTTAAATGAAACTCTTTTCATTGGAAATCTGTAAGCTTTTCATATGAAAATAGTCACAAAAGATTTGAGTAGAGTCACAAAAGAAAAACTTGTTCGAACCACTCTTCTTGAAGCTCCAAGTTTTTGTAAGACTGTTATCGTTATGAAGTTACACAGGACTTCTCAGATTCTAAATTTTATATAATATTATTATGATTTTTGCCTAAGTGGCTTTGTAATTGTATGCTGTTTGAAAGTGTCTTTGTGGAGTGAATGATTTAGCAGAAATAAATAAATGGCAAAATGTACCATTTTTATTCCATCATGGACTTTTTTTCTTTCGAGTTACATAGGTAGTAAATCTCTTGAAACATCCCTCAATTCGTGGTTTAAAAATGTTGGTACTATCTTCCAAATGACTGTAAATTACTTATAGTAAAAATAACAGTAAAGACTGCTTGTATATTATTTTTGCTATAATTTACAGTAATTGTGACCTAACTGTAGGCCACTTCATCCGCAATAGCTTTAAATAAAAAAACCAATATCTATCGATATTATATTAAAAATAATATATAGGGGTTTATTCTATACAGAGTAGTGATCAGTAGCCAGTGGGTGGTCCCCCTTCATCAATATCCGTACAGCCCGCGGGTTATTTTGACATCGCCTTTGTCAACCGCCTTAGAATTACATACAAGTCATCCCCAGATATAATATAACTCACATAAAAGGTTATTAGCTGAATTATGGGACAACGAATAAAAAGATTTATTTTACTCCATGAGTTAATGCTTATAGTGCTAATCTGTTACATAGCATAGCATAAATCAGCCTATACTGTTCCCACTGCTGGGACAGAGGCCTCTGTACTTCACCTGTTACATAATTGAGGGTATTCTCTTTGTACATACAGATGTGCGGGATGTGCCCATGTTTCATGCCCAATAACATATATATTTACCTTACCTACCTAGATATGGATAGGTAGGTACCTACGTTACACTGAAATAAACCGCAGAACAGCGACCTGAAATCTACGTAATTAGGAAACTACTACAAACATTGCATATTTCAAGCTTCATTAATTTCAAATACCTAAGCAAACTAATAACTATTGTTTTGCATAAATCTCAACAATACCAACCTTTGCTTGCTCACCTGTTTAATTTTGAAACATCTTTCAGTTAAAACCACGGGGTGTTTGTTGATATTAAGTATGAAAGTAAACTTACCGCAACTTGCTCGACTTGTTTCCTTCAGGAGCACAAGACGAAAACATTTGTGGGTAGTTCTGGGATGCGTTGGAAGGCTCATAAACGTGGTTTGAAACGACGCCGACGGCGTAAAACTGCGTTCACACAGCAGTGTACTGTACCTATTTGAGTGGCTAGAAGACATTCTTCGGGTGAAGTCGCCGATTGTTACGATGCGAAGTCGCGACGCTTTTATGTGAGTTGGCCACTAATTAGAGGCCGCGAAGAGACAGTTATTTTACAGTGATGACCTGTAATAATGTTTAATTGTGGACAAAAATGTTGCGGTACACGTTAACGACTGGACTTTGTGGGACGTGAGACCACAACCTCACATAAGTTGAAATTTGTTTTGGTTGGTCTGTTGCATACTGTAGGTACCTGTAAGTATATAGCTTTTGTACCTACTTGTCATCCTTAGCTTATAAACTCTAATTTGTAGGAAGGTACTATGTATACCTACTCATGTTTTTATTAATACATTATCATTTATCTTTATTCCTAAAGTACAGTAGGTACGCTTACCAATTAAAACGTTTCTTGGCACAAACATTTTCCGACTAAAACAATGTATAGTAGCGCGGGCGGGCGATGCGATACGACGGGGTGCCGGGTGGGTCAGGCGAACAAGAAATTTCACGCGGACGAAGTCGCTGGCAGAAGCTAGTCATTCGTAAAACTATTCTTCGATAAAGCTGTAGGCTGGCATTTGACTCAGACAAATCCAGCCTTTGTACAGTCAACAAAAGATATAAGTATGCAGGATCGTCGGATATAGTTGAAGTTTAGTAAGAAACCTATGGATGTTCTCGAATTAAATTTGATTTTATTAATAGTAAACAAACAGCTCATTTATCAAATTAAATTTCAGTCGACAACGCGACATCCATCGGTTTCTTACTAAACTTCAACTATATCCGACGATCCTGCATACTTATCTCTTTTGTTGACTGTACATATTTTAAACAATTTAATATTATGAGATCCTTGAAGCTTCCATGTAAATATTGACATAGTTCAATAACTTTGTCTGCTCAGACAATTCTAGAGAAATCCGGATGAATGTTCTAGGCCGATTAGGTTTATATTCGCTTTGATATTAATTTTGCCGCTTTTCAAAGTTGATGACGACTTTGATTCATAAGCTTTATCAATAACTTTGCTGCTCTAAACATCTAGTTTTGCTTCAGCATTTTGAGAGCAGTGGTGATGAAATTGTTTACCTACTCAAAGTACCTGCCTGGGTTCAAGTCCGACCTATAACTCGTCGGGGCCGCTGTATCGTTTATTCCAACTTAAAATTATCGGATTTTGAACCGTTTTCCCCTTTCTTTTTTCAACACACAAAACTTCACAAAACAAAAGTCATAAGTAAGTTATTCATTTGTTTAACATTAATATTATAATAATAATAATGGTATATACAGATATAAAAAGTGCGCTATGTTATGACAGAGGACGTCCAAAATAAGTCTGGACAACATAATAAAAAGTTATCCACACTGTGATTATATTATTTATCAAAGAAACTCCTACCTGGGATTGTAACTAAATAAATGAAGTGTTAGGAAGATTGAACGTCTGACCTTTGCCTAAAGCCCGACTGAGTTCAGTTATAGTAAAAGTGCGCAGTGCTGTACACCCCTACCCTTTTTCAAGTTAAACAAATATCAACTTTATTCCAATGATTATTAAATTGATTTCAAAGTGACTAGCACTATTGAAAAATTATAAAAATGTTTGAAGTTGTAGCGTAAACTGAACTTTATTGTGTAGGATTTAAAGTTATTTTTCCATAAACTCATATTTGTTTACATTTTTGGCAAATAAATCGCGAATGCAGATTAGGTAGTCTAGATAAGAATAAAAAGGTGGGAAAGCATTCGCGAACAAATTATTATTGCTGGAATTTGTATAGAACTCATGAATGAGAAGGATTGCTAAATATTCTCGAAAATTTGCGTTCTACCCGGAAATCTTTCGGAACGCGGATATGTTTTCTTTATAACCTCTTGAATTTTTTTATAACATAAGACACACAGATCCAAGGTACTTAGGCAGGTATGTAATTTATAATTTCCACACGGGGTAAATGGTATACTTCTTTTGTAAAAGAGCTTTGTACTTATTTTGTAAGGTGGACTGGTAGAAAATACCTATGGCATTAAGTTCACCTTTGTACATAGAATGGAATAAAAAATGTTTATTTGCATGGAGTTGTTGCAAAATTTTTTCGTTCCAAGTACTTTCTACAATTTGACATGCAAAACTAATACAATCAATATCTAATTAGGTCTAGATGAAAATTGTTAAAAGGTAGTACTTATAATCTGCCTATAATGTTCCCACTACTGGGACAAAGTCCTCTCTGTGAGAAGGAGTGGGTCGTAATGCACCACACATGGGTTGGTAGATGTCACAACGGTCTTCGATTTTTTTGTTTTAGGACATGCCGGTTTGCTCACGATGTTTCCTTCGCCGTTTTGAGAGCAGTGGTGAAGAAATAATGTACCTACACAAAGTAAAGTGCCAGCTAGAAGATGGCGGAAGATGGCGGCTGACGAGCTGGAGAAAATAAACGACCAGTGGTCCACTTTAGCCCTGGATCGAAAGAGCTAGAAGTCATGGGGAGAGGCCTTTGCCCAGCAGTGGGATGATGCAGGCTAACAGTAACAATATAGTCCCTGCTTGGGTTCAAACCCACGACCTACTTACAACTTGTAATTCGCGGCCGTTGCCACTGGGCCACCACTGCTCAAAATTTGCAAAAAGGAAAGTCTCACTCACCGTAAAAATAATGACTTGATAAAGGCATGTTTCTCAAAAAAAGCAACTATGTTCTCGAAACACAACTATCTTCATATAAAGCGGTGATTTCCCTTCAATTGCGTTAGAGAGGGGTTACATAACGATGCGGATGTATGTTACAAATGTGCGCGCGATTATGACACGGAAGTTAGGAGTCGCTTAAAAGTTTAACGAGTCGTCGTTTCAACGGGACGTTTTGCTTATGGACGATATGAGACCGCGCCGATTAAATCTCAAACATGCGGTGACATCACATAAGCTACTTATTTTAGTTTACATTTTAAACATATTATTTCTAAAAGAGCCCACTGGAAACGGCCGCGACTTACGAGTTGTAGGTCGTATCGAACCCTTACAGCCGTTTTACTTTGAGTAAATTATTTCATCATCACTGCTCTCAAAACGGCGAAGGAAAACATCGTGAGGAAACCGGCATGTACTAGAACCAAACATTCGAAGACATGTGACACCTTCCAACCCGCACTGGGCCTGCATGATGGATAACGGCCCAGTCCCTGTAATGGAGAGGAGGCACGTGTCCCAGTAGTAGGAACGTTGGCTGATTAAGTATGTGTGTGTACTTATTTCTAAAAGAATTGCCATCTAGAGTTTCTCCTCCTTAGACTGTAAGAACAAAGAAGTAGGTAATTTTGTATTGTAGCTGGGGAAATCTATTCAATAAAAAACAATTGATAACTCATAAAAAATTGGAAGATTACTTACCAGAATAGAAGTCAGATCTGTTAGAAGGAAAGAGGGCATTGTCCTAGCTAGATTATGAAAATGTCTAACACAATAAAATCAAGATACAATAAAAAAACTTCTTTGAAAACAAAATTGCGTATGGTATTACAGCAAATTACTTACCAGCAGTTCTGTTATACCGCTCGTAAGTAAGAAAGGCGTGAACATAACGAAACTGAGCAAACAATTGATATAGGAAAGTTTATGTCGTCTTCGGGTTAAGTTACAAATTAGGGGATGGGCCCTTGACCCTTCAATGACTTCAGAAGCCGCCAGACTAGGATGGATTACACCCCAATTAGTTACAAACTTTTACTATACGTATGTCAAGACTTGTAAGGAAATTTCCTACACACGCACTTAACACGCGTAATAAGTAACTACTCGCGTTCAAATATGTAATTAAGGGACCGCTTGAAAGTTTATGTTAAATTAATTCGTGCTCCCATCGATAGGTACTTAGGTACCTACTTGATGTTCATTACGTTTTATGTTTTAAATAAAATACGCGTCACTGAAAGCTCGGAAATGAAAGCCATTCCAGAAACAGCAAACGTTCCTGTAAATTTACAAATAAAACCATATTATAAACATATTATTATCAAAACACTGCTTAAATTATTACAAATTCCATGAGTGAACCTATAGATTATATTATGTGTGGCTATAGGTACCTTCACAGATAATATAATACTACGTAGTACCGTCGTACCTCGGTACGTTCTGTAAGCCCCAGTTCTCTAATAAAAGCCCCGCGATGGGATAAAAAATCCCAGCTTATAGTTTTAATGCTTAAACGAGGCAAATTTCCTACTTACATGGCTTGTTGAAACCTTTCAGCAATGCTGCCAACATTCATTACCTACTTAATTTTAAGCAAAACGTTGTGCATTATAAGTAAAGCACTTTATTTATGTTTTGTATTTTCGTGATTCAGATTTTGGTAAAAGAATAAAGATGCGTATAATGTACCTATATAAGTTGTAGTAGGTAGGTATGGGTAATTATTTTATTTATACATGTATACACATTTACATTGGTGAAGGAAAACATCATGAGGAAATAAGCGGGGTAATTGCGTAACATACTTATGAGGAAATGCGGTCGGAGAGACTTTTGAAAAATCCCAAGTATATAACATACATAATCAGCCTATAATGTTCCCACTGCTGGGACACAGGCCTCCTCTTTGTGAGAGGGAGTGGGCCGTAATCCACCACGCGGGCCCAGTGCGGGTTGGTAGACGTCACATGTCTTCGAATTTTTGGTTCTAGGACATGCCGGTTTCCTCACGATGTTTTCCTTCACCGTTTTGAGAGCAGTGGTGATGAAATAATTTACACAAAGTAAAGCGCCTGTCTGGGTTCGAACCTACGACCTATATAAAAATAAAGTGTCATCGAAAAGGAAAACATAAAAAATAATACATACAAGTACATAGTTAATATTTATTAATCTGTAAAAAATTATTGCTTTATGGTCATTAACCAGAAAGAAAACAGGCGAGAGCATTTCTATGGAGAGAAACGACCACTCGCATTTCCTCTTAAGCCCGCGAAATTCAAATATTCTTAAGTTTTTGCAATTTGCATGTCAGTGTCAGGTTGTATATTGAACAAAATATGATTCACGATTGTAACAAGTATGTATTTACATAATTATAATAGTTAAAATCATCAATACAACCCTCTAAGCTCATATAATCCTATTGACTGATATTTCATGGAAAAAGTAATTCTAGGATTTTAATGATCATTATTCTGTAAATACTTACATATGTATCTACTTGTTACGTTCGTACCCTGGCTGGCGCTTCTCCCTTAAAGTAGCATAATGGTTTTCAGCGTGGCTAAATAAAAACGAAACGAAAAACGAAAACGTCGATCGATCAGGTTGAGCTACGCTTGTCGCGGTTGGTCTGTGGATGGGTGACCATCTTTACTTACCGAGACCCCTCCGTGCCTCGTAAAGCACGTTAAGCCGTTGGTCCCGGCTGTCATTCGCGGATTTTTGACAGTCGTTATGGGTACTCAGAAGTCCGAAAATCTGACAACAAGTCTTATTACCTATATTATTACCCAGTAACTGGGTTGTGGAGGTCAAATAGACAGTCGCTTCATGTAAAATACTGGTATTCAGCTGCATCCGGTTAGACTGAAAGCCGACCCCAACATAGTTGGGAAAAGACTAGGCAGATGAATGGTTTTCATTCTGACAGTTCCATAAAAAATTTATTGCGTCATTTACGTTGTTGACCAGACGAATTTGGCGAACATCTACGAAGCAATGAGTTAGCAATACCCTTCAAAATCTTTCAGATTGTAATCGTAAGTATGTTATGGAATTAGGGTGAAATTTAAAATCGCCAATCCGCATTGAGCAAGCTCGTGTCTTCTCTGTGTAAGAAGAGCCCTTAGCCCTGTAGCGAGATAATAACTGGCTGATATTAAATGGCTACGCGAAGTTTTCGGATGCACTTCGTTTTTTCAAGTCTGGTTTCAATCAGGCTGAATCAGGTGCATCTGTGTCCATTAAAGTTAATTTAGTGGTTTAGCCGCCTAAACATAAAAAGACAGGCAGACTGACTCAATTCCTTCCTTGATCTATAAAATAAATAGAAAAACATAGATACCTCTACTTGTATCGCTTGTTTTCTCAACATAGAGGACGTTTATTATATTACTAAAAATATAGATCCATTTTCACAAGAATGTGAGTTGTGATGCTGAAATTGAATCTTCCGACAAAATGGACAATGTTTTTTCGAGCATCGCCGCGGGGCGCCGCAAGCCGTTCACAACTTTCATATTATGGGCTTGTTGCGGTCCCATCAACGTCTGAAATATAAGGTTATTGAAGAAATATCTGGCAAGCTGTTTATTGCTGTTCCAAATAACAACGTTTTGTTATAAAAAATACTATAAAACGAATCATTGTGAACTTTGTGCTTAAACTGAAAATATTATTACGCGAGAATTTTCAAAAGTCGTAGAAGAAAATCTGTGATTTTAGTAATTGATTGAATTGACGATGGAAATAATCCTATGTACCCAGCCATGTAGAAAGCGTATATTGAAACCTAAATCTACCTTTATTTTCCTAATGATTTCTTAAAAGTGTGATCTGCCTACGCAATTATAATGTATGCTTTAATGGAAACTATTTGTATGAACATGTTCGTAATCTGAGTGATAATAACAGATTATATAAAGGTACATTGTGCCAGATAAGTTGTAATCCCGTAATTGATTTTAATTGCTTTATTTGCATACGATAAACCTAGCACAGATAATCTAATTAGCCAAACAGATTACCTATACATAGACAAACAGATTAAATTGGGACTGGACTATAACATAAGATTACTGAGCTCACAATCTCATCGTCAAGGCTTCTCAAGAACAAGCCAAGTGGAAAGGACAGGCTGGGAAAACAGACTCTAGGAAAGTGCTTGAAGATTACACCTAAGTAGGTATACCAGGCCAGCGCACACCAGCGGACGGTGGGAGACGACATCGAGGACGATTTGTCGCCGGCCTGCGGACACTGATGATTTGCAGTGCCGTCAGCGGCGTCAGCGGCGCATTACTGGATAGTGCGGCATTCCGCGGTATGCCACGGGGGAAATCCGGACAAGCACTGCCTCTTCACCACGGCTACGGCCCCGCGATCGTATGTTAGCGGACTCCAGCGCATACTGCCGCATGCTTTCGCATCCCGCCGCATGTCATCGCAACCTGCCGTTACCTCCCGCCGCATGCAGTCGTATCTTCCAGCGCGCTCTTCAATACCGCAGAGAGAAATCCCCATTAATGCTCCGTGGGCGGCCTCTGAGCTTTGGAAATGTTACCACTACATACGTACGAATTTACGCTGGTAATACTCAGCCCAACGTCCGCCGATGTGCGCTGGCCTTTATTCAGTGAAAAAAAGTAGTGTACAGAACACTAGAAACTTCTCATTTACCCGTAAGCGTTATAGTTTCGTATAATTGAAGCTAGAGGCTTCATCTTATAACCACTTTTCAGAAAAGCAAACAAACAACTTCTCGCGATCTTAGTTGTTTTCATTCAGTTTCTTGGTCCCTTGAATAAGGTACCTACGTGTCAGTAGTGGTAACGATCTCGACCACGGATATCTATGATCTCGACTTACGATTTGTAGGTCGTAGGTACAGGCGCTTTACTTTGTGTAAATTATTTCATCACCACTACTCTCAAAACGGTGAAGGAAAACATCGTGAGGAAACCGGCAAGTCGTAGAACCAAAAAATTTAAGATACCTATGTGATATCTATCTTTGTGTGTGTCTACCAACCCGCACTGGACCCGCGTGGATTACGGCCTCCTTTCTCACACAGAGAGAAGGCATGTATCCCATCTGTGGGAACACTATAGGCTGATTATGTTTATATGTATGTGTAGACTAAAACGGCCCAATTCAGGGCTAGGCATTTTCTGAGGGAGCGAGTGTAAAAAAGAGGCACAATTATTTAAAAAACGTGCATTATTAGGAGCGCAATAAATTTTGGAGGTTCATTCATTTAAAAAAGGGGCCATCATCAGCAGGCAAAAAAAATTGCTGATCCTAATGATTATAATTCTGTAGTCATATATATTTGTTACAGTCGCGAATCATATTTTAATCAACATACAACCTGTCACAGACCTGCAAATTGAAAAAAAAAACGTAATTAAATTTGAATTTTGCGGGCTACTTTAGCGCATAACATAATCAGCCTATAATTTTCCCACTGCTGGGACACAGGCATCCTCTCTGTGAGAGGGTGCGGGCCGTAATCCACCACGCGGGCCCAGTGCGGGTTGGTAGATGTCACATGTCTTCGAATTTTTGGTTCTAGGACATGCCGGTTTCCTCACGATGTTTTCCGTTTTCCTTCACCGTTTTGAGCACCCCCCTTAAATCGTATAAATTCACGATTTTCGTAAACACCGAAAACATTCATAACCAAAGTTCAGTGCTTTAATGTGCTCGATAAGTTCAAAAACACACAGATAGGTAGGTTATACACGACATCCGCGCAGGTTCCGTTTCCCTGTTCGTCGGGCACGCTGGTGTGTTCCCGACTTGTATTTCCTTTGATTTACTGAGCACTTTGATGATACTTTCTCTATTAGATATGAACAAAGACTGGTACTTACGTGGAGACAAGGGAACAATATTGAGTTCCGTATCAGTTATTTTAATGTTTATTATGAATATTTAATGTGACTTTTTCAGATAAATTTTGTGTGGTAATACAACTCCGAAATGCACATAGCCGGTTTTTTAACCGACTTCAAAAAAGGAGGTTCTGTATTCGACCCGTATGTATGTATGTATGTTTGTTTGTCCGCGATTTTTTTTGTGACGTGTTTGTCAAGGCAAGTCTTGTAAGCAGAGTTCCTTTAATTTATTTGTATTAAGTAATTGTTGTTAGTACGGCAATGGAAACACACATTCTGTGAAAATTTTACCTGTCTACCTATTAAGGTCCATGAGATACAGTCCGCTGACAGACAGACGGACGGACAGATAGCGGAGACTTAGTAATAGGGGTTCCGTTGGCACCGTTTAGATACGGAACTATAAAAAGTAGACGCGATACAGCCTAAAATAAATGAGCTACATGAAGCGGTATAAAAACACTTTCTCAAATATGTTTGGTATTTTATACGTGTTATTTTATCTCAGTGCTATTAGTGAACCCCTATAAAATACCAACCTACCTCTCTCGTATTTTCATATACCCTATTATATTTTTTTACTACCAAACATCTCTCTGTACACTTTCATCCCGATAAGGATGGACAAAGCGTGAAATTTTACGCGTCCAAGAGCATTATAGGTAATCTGTGTCGTTGTTTATGCGGTAGTATGGTAATCTCACGGGAAGCTATAAATAAGAGCCGTATTCAGGAACGCCAGAAGTTGCAGCGTCCCTCTCTTTGTTAGCAACTTTTATGCTTTGTTATATAATTGAACTCCGGAAAACTACGCACTGAGAGGGCTGCCTTATCGGACGCGGGTTCGGCTTGTTGCTGGAAACTTACACTGCTATTTTTCTTGAACAACCGTATAAAAAGAAAACAAAATATTATATAAAATTCTATACTTATTTCGAACAGCTTCATAATACCTAATAATTTCTACATATATAAAGTCAGAATCACTGATCATCGACACAGCTCTAACCTTCAGTCTTCTTTTTGTCAGTTAGCTCTCAACAGGAATCACATTATTCCAGCCACTCGTGTAATTTTAATGAGCGCCTGTGAACTATTAGCCGGTACGAGTGCCCGCATGAAGAGGAGCCGACGACTTTCGAAGAGGGCGTGTTGAACGCGCACCTCCGAGATGTCGATAGCGCAGGTTCGTTCTCGAGAGCGCAGTCCTTACTACATCGTGTTATGATGTCCCCGTTTACACCACGCGCCAAACGAATAACGTCATGCATGCTTTCAGCGCTTCATAACGAGAAATGATGTCAAAAACTCACAATTCCTCATAGAAAAAGTTCCAGCGCACACGTATCGTACGGAGCGCCGTGAAGTTTTTGTCCGTTTTAAAAATATCCGTTACGTTTGAAATGCGAGCGCCACGTAAGCGCTTTAACTTTTTTACTAACTTTATTTCTACATGAATTTATACAAAAGCCAGACACAGCGATAATGTCTTCCATTTGTTAAAAGACGAGAATTACAACCGCGACGACAGAAAAGAATAAAAGGGTTGTCTTTGTTGGTAGCAAGAGGAATACATTTTATGCAACCGCTCGAGCGGTGCGCGTACCTTTCTATCGTATAATAACCCTATTGTACCGTCTGTTGGATTTTATGCAATTTCAAAAATATTTGTTAAAGGAGTTCTTGTAGTCCAGCTAGCGTTTCGTACCTGTCGTGTAGCATGCTTTGAAAATGCATCGTTACAAAAGATAACTCGGTAGAACGCATAATCTGCATCCATTGCCTGCTTCGGATTTTCCAAAAATGTTTAAAAAAAAACAAAAATCATAAATGTTTGAGCATGACTTCTAGTCATGCTTTATTGATAATTAATTTTCGGTGATTAAGATCACGTAAGTATGAGATATTTACAATAAATCACTAGCTTAAGTAGGTAATCAAATTGATGGAAAACCATCAACCGGATATTGGGCCCAATCCGGAACGGCTGGGCCGTAGATCGTGATAAACCTCAAAGCTGTCATATTAATTATAATGCAGGGTAGCCAGTTTCCGCATAAATCTTTTGTTATTAAAACCTCTTTGTTTGATATCGAGAAGCCTTTCTGAAATAAAAGTATCGATTATGACCGAACAATGAAGTAATTTTAATTTTAATCAAGATTAACTTTGACACAAATCAAGTAGCGGCATAATGATGTTACAACTTGGTGTATAAACCCAAGGTTATGTTACGGCCCTAGTTATGAGCTGTAAAGACTTAATATTCTTCGAAAGGGATCTGCCCTTTATTCCCTTATAATATTATCTCGTAGCATACATAAATAATTCATAAAAGAATGGGATTTTCATATTATTTCACTTTGCTTCTTCGTGGAGAGTTTCGGCGCGTTTATACACCTCAACGAAATGACACCGGAATAGCTATGAGACAGGGCAGTTAAATGAATTATGATATTCTTAACAAAATTAATGTCGTAAAAGTATTCTTACTTTGTTTATCGTCTGACCGTCCCTTTCGGGGTTGGATGACTATTTACAAAGGAGTTTTTCAAAGAAATTCTTACCTTTCGTAAAGTTTTGGAATTTGTAGACAGATTTCACTTTAAAAGTAATTAAATATTTACAGTTAGTAGACAAAAGTGTCTGAATAACAGAAAATATATTGTTGTATATATATACTTACCTAGAACACTTTGACGTAAGAAATAAGCAATTAGTTTCTACCTAAGGTCTGGTGGCTATTTCAATTTTCAATAACAAAAATCTTTCATCTCGTCATCTTCGAACCCCATTCTCATCAGTCGCGTTCGCAGCGACTAGATCAACGAGGTCTAGGGACAATGTTAGTGTGAATGTTGCCGCGTCAGCAGGTTGATGCATGGAAGAGATGCATGTAAGTTTCGATCGTCAGTCTCTGCGCACTGGTCGATTTGAGTGATTGTATTTCACCTTTCGGGACCTTAGAATAAATAAAGCATTAAATGTGCAGTTACTAGTCTTTTATTTGGTGAATATCGCAGAGACTCAAGACAATAGTAGGCATAAGGTAGAGTCACAGAGGTATCAATAAATATATTGATTTATATGTAGTAATGTTGCCAGCTTGTTCTATTTGCCTCATTTAACCAAATGATATAATAAACAATTACCTGAACTTTCTATTGTAGAAGAAAAGATGTCACAAGAAAATATTTATTGCTTTAGCGGAAAATTCACTTGAAACGCGAGTATTTTACTTCGGGACAGGTAGCCAGTTTTCATTCTTAGTCATTTCTTTATTATTGCTGGTAACATGAAATTTTACTTTGAACTTTCGTGGCCTCAGTGCTGCTGAGCTATTTTTAATAACGTCAACTTTTTAAAGGTATCTTCGTCAAAATGTCAGGGCTGTATTACTTCGACATTTTTCTACAAGGGAATTTTTGGAAAATGCCCCTTTCAAAATCTGTTAATAATTCTTTCCCTAAATACTAGATACACTAGCTATTAAAATTTGTATTGATCATCTTTACTTTTGACCTTTGAATATTGATAAAACCGTGTCCTGTCCGTGTGTGTGTTGCCACAGAACAGATAAAAGAGTGTGTTGCCCTCTAGGCTCCTTCCTCTACTTTTTATAGTCCATTATAGTCTAGGTAAGAATAAAAATAAGAATAGCTAATGGTCCCTGGTTACAAAATATAACTCAATCATAATTTTAATATAGCTTTCGGCCGCGAGGTATGTCAAACACAGAAAAAAGAACAAGTTGGGGGAATATATGCGTCACATCCACTCAAAACGGCCATCGCTCAGCATTATGCTATGCCCTATAGCCCCATCGCTAGTTTACTTAATCAAATAAGGGTACGTGCTTGAAATTAAGACTTATAGCTGTTTCAGTGATAATATTAATTGTAATAATCCTATACCGTCCAGGCCGCTCGTTTGTGGAATGCATTGCCAGTTGAAATAAAACGCGCGCAGTCGTTACATGTGTTCAAAAGACTCGTAAAGGAACACTACTTGTCGTTGTGATCTTGTTGTCCTAACTACAATCATCTACAGTCTTCTTTTATTTTCGTTGCTTATACAGGAATACTTTTTTATCACCATCCAATTTTTTACAGGTTGTTCTACCCATGAATATGATCAACCGCCCCTAAGACGACCCACTGACCCAACTTAAATATGGGACCAACTCTGAAATCACGAAAAAAAAACCAGCTGTTTAATACAAAAGTTCAATACCTACTTGACTTTTTGGCAACAGCTGATTTTTTTTTCATGTTTTCAGAGTTGGTATCATAGTGAAAGTTGTCTATAAAAAAATCAGCTGTTCCCTACATTTATTTATTATTTATTTATTTATTATTATATATGTTATTGTTATTATTTATGTTCGTATAACTCGTCAAAATGTAGGGAACAGCTTAATTTTTTTCGCAATTTCAGGTTTGGTCCCATAGTAAAAGTTGTTCATAATGATGAGCACAATGACCTCTTAAGAGATTGTTGGTGTTTTTCCAATAACCCTGTATATAAATAAATTAATTAATTTCACAATGATTTTTGTTTAGTTCCATCAGCTGTAACATTTTAATAACACACTTAGCTCAGCACATGTTAGGTAATTAATACGATCACACGCGCGTCACTCTCTTGTTCGACGGTTTACGCAACACCGACGATATCAAGTTGAGTACGAATTGGATTACCGAACAAAATCAGCTTGTCATACGCAAACAACGTGCTTCCTGTGTCGTAATAGTCCGCTCAGCGATTCAACAGTCTGCTATCGAACAAATACACACCGTAACTTCGACAAACAAGTTTTAATCGATTCTCTAACCAACCCAAATTAAAGAGATAAAACTTCTTAGTATTATGGATTTTACTCAAAATAAGCAGGTACTTGCCCTTCTAGAAAAGTCAATTCGATACGAATCAGTAATTTCGAATGCTATTAAGGCGAATCCCCGCGCCCTATCAATATCACAAGATGTTGATTAAACCAATAATAATAATTGTTACCAAGCTGAAACGCATTTCTCATCAAAATAGGTACATTACAGTACTGAATCAGAAGCTTGTATCAAAGGATTTAATTCAAATAAGCTTTTCATTTCAACGTTTTATGAGCCCCCGGGAGAGTGCCTCACCACGGATTAAATTCGTGATATTTAACTTAACGAAATTCTAGTTTGAGTGCCTGTGAATAGAAGCCTGAATACGTTTTTAGAAATTAAATGAACGCGGATATTGTAAAGGCGAATTAGCGGCGTCGGCTTCATAATATTAGCTTTAAAAGTAATCATTTCACTTGGGAGGCTTACATTACGGAAACAAAAACTTTAAAAATGAGAGAGATCTATTGAGAGCAGAAAATAAAGATAAGTTATTCAAAATACAACAAAGTGAGCCGGTTGTCAAACTCATTCATCTAATTAGGTTTTTGTTTACGTCCGCTTCGAATAGACAACATTGAATGGAACTGGCTCCATTTTGTTTCACTGGCTAAAGAGTAAATTTAATTAAGTCAAAAGGGCTCTTGAGTTTTTTTTCAATCTGTAAGGCAGGCCAATTAAAAAGTTGCCGAGACTTGTACCAGCAGGATAGCGACAACCGGAGGAGAGTACTTTAACTTACTCAGTGCAACTCTGGAGCTACATTAACGGTGATTACTACCTAACTAAATAAATTAAATATTCTGGGCCACTCTGGCCTATTTGCCCATCATCATGTGATTTTCATATAAAGTTAATATTATTTAAGTACCTACAACACGTCATGACGCCAGAATGACTTGGATAAACAGCTACATTTATCTGCCGCTTGTTTCATAAGTACCTACTTACTTAAACAAAACCACTCATTACCTGAACGCTAAGCGATTGTTACCCGAGTAGGTCCGACTAAGTACGAACAGTGCGACGCCCCTAGCTGTCCGATAGAGAGCCAAATCGTCTTACGACTCGCTACGGAGAAGAGGATTTTTAAATATTTATAGAACCGTTTTCACAAACGTTGAGCTGTTTGTTCTATTTGGAAAAATCTTGAATTGCAAGCGCGAGCTATTTACCTATAGCTTGCCCGGTGCCGTTCTTACATCTCATCTTTCGTTAACCGCGTTTTAGTTGATGGTTATGCAGAATATTTGCCGGATAATGTGTTTGATATTACAGTAACGATGTTGGTGACTATTTCCGTGAGTTAACAAAGAAATTAAAAATGTTAAATAGCCTCAAATGTCAAAAAGCGAATTTGTTTTGTATCACGTAAAAGCATCAAAATCAATATTCCCCCTTCTTTGTAAGCGGATGCTAGAAGGGTGAATTTATTTTATTGCACCGTCTAAAGGTGCTTAATCGAGGAATCGTTAATTTATGTGCACGGTTACGAAGGAGCAGAAAAGATAGCTTTTCCAGAGGATGTGCAGAGCTCGGACGAGGAGATATTAGTATTCCGATTGAATAATTAAGTAGAGACACAGGATCGACGTAAGCATCCATTATTTCCAATATGCCGCACATAAATACCTACTTACATGGGATTGCGTACTCGTCTGCATTTTATTGCCATATCTTTGTAAACACCAGACCTAATTTTGTGGATGAGTGCTTATCATACGAACCAGCGTTCCCACAAAAAAGAAAAATAAAAAAAACTGCAAAGAACGAGCCAATTGTTTTTGATTTATAGACTAGTTTCACAAAGAGATGTTCTATTTAGATGCGAAGAGGGGTGACCCGTTGTTACTACACAACGAAATGTAACTGATTCAGCAGTAAATGTTACTCGTATCAATTCTGATCTGGCCCACAAAGAATGCCAAATTACTAATGGAAAAGTTTTTCTAATGAATTGAGAAAAATGCGGCCTTCTCGAATACTGATGTAACGGTTCCAGCTTTAATTAGGTAAGTAGAAAGTACTGATCGGATACTCTAACTTTTATTTATAACTACACAAATCAGATAATGGATACGTTATTGGGGATAAAACTATTATTTAAGAAACTTTGTAGGACTGTATACATATTCTAACCCCTTACTAATAAACGTTGTATAGCGTCTGTATAGTTACACAACGCTTTGTCTTCTTCTTTTGAAAGTCAAATTACTGACTGACTGAAAGAGAGAAATCGGTGTGTAGGTAGCTATTCATTCGATATTATATACGTTTATTAGTAAGGGGGTAAGGATATTTTATTGGGAATCTCTGTGGTAGACCATAGCGATAAATCCACGAAGCGTGTCGTAACAAGCTTGACCCGTTTATGGAAAAAGCGGTCACTTCACATGTAGGTGTGCAATAACATCATTTTAATTATGAAGAAATTGATCTTTTTTTAACAATAATGAGATGACCTGTTTAAAAAAGGGATATTATATTAAAAACAAAACGTACAAGCAGAAGGAATACATGACAATAGTGAGGGTGCCGAAAGGGGAAAGAGAGGGTCCAGAAAAACTTCCGTTCATGCACCAATCCCATTGCCACCAATCGTGCAGCTCGTCTTGTTGATGTTAATTTTACAACATCAGCATGATCAGCAGTGGACTTTTATGGGGTTTTTTTGCTAGCCTATACTGTCCCACTGCTGGGCAAAGACTTCCCCAAAATCCCTCCAGGAATTTTTCCCACACCACCTCGAACCAGCCCTTTCGGTGTGCGTTTATGGGTTCATAATATAAAAATTTTGATCAACAAAAAATAACCATTTTGATCTTTGAACTTTTCGAGAAAATGTCACGTCTAAACCTGGCAAAAACACGTCCCTCTGTGCGAAAATATAGGTATAATAAACGCCCAAAACTTCGGACAATAGAACGGACATAAATAAAACGATACTTAAATAAAATGAATTCCTTCCTCAATGTGACATTATGACTGGCATCATTATTCTCAGCAACTTTTCCACGCGTGTGAAGCGAGAAATAAGTGTCGTAATAGTAATTTGTCACGATCCTCCCTTCTCACTAGTCATTCTGTACTGGCTTTATACAGGTAGTTTATGTTAATATTTAAGACCTATCCACCAAAAAAATAACGGTTCTATGTATTTGTAAAGTTTATCCAAAAAATAACCTAGATTTTCCCAGGGTGAGCGATTTAACTAAGTCTTGGGTTAAGGAAAACTCATTTAGGGAGTAAATAGTAAAACCGGCGTCCGGTTCCAGGACGTTACCAAACTAATATCTTGGTGGTTACCCAATATGAAAATTAAAGTTCCAATGTCCGGTTGCGAAAAACGAGGGCAACATCGAAAAGGATCGAGATTAAAGCTTGTAGACGTTAATAAAAGTAATTTAGTAGGGAGACGCGTCAACATGGAATTTTTATTGCGTAAGCATTCCACCCCGGACTAACAGATGAAGACATATTATCCTCGAAGCCCGGCTACCCTTGAAGTGATTACAATGTTCCTACCCCTGACGTGAGGTTAACAGCGGGTACAGATAATTAATAACGGTATAGTCGGCACGGCAATTCTTTTATTTCACCTTAATTAATATCTCAGTTTCTCGTAACTCTATTTTTACCTATAAGTATCGTGCCCAAAGGCACAGTGTAATAAAGTAAGCAGTATTACGTCTCGGCAGTGTCCTTGAAATAATTACCTACGGCCGCTCGGTAGATAAACACTCACTAGGGTTGCCCACTGACTGTGTCTCTTGGGATGTAACTGTACTTTAGAAGTTCGAATTTAATGATGGTAGAGCATTCTTTTTTAAAACTTTGCTACCTATTTGTTGAAGGTAAGTATGTCCGGTAGCTTGTCGTATAAGGTTTGTTTGCTAAATCATCTCGACACTACAGTCGAAGCTATTCTGATAGTCCGATTTTTTTTTAGAAAATATTATGTATTTATTCGGGTTCAAAAATAAAATACAGACACTACGATGACATTTATCGAAATACTTAGGTTAATTCACAAATTAATATAATATGACAGAGTTGTATAAAACCAATATTATATTAATTTGTCTCTGTATCGAATTAAATTTGCTTAATCGTCAGGGAAATCGTATGTAGATAAAAATTGCATTTTATACCAAATCATTTGGATGAGGGATGAACAGTTTAGATTTCTCGAACGTATTTTTGATCGCAGGACGCACGATAAAGACTTTCTGGGACAGACTGAAATCCTAAAACAGGGGGAAGCCCCGAACCGAAGCTAGTATCTAGGTATATTTTGTTCCTTCAATCGGAAATCGAAAAAACTACCGACTTCCAAAAAGACACTACAAAGTGAAAAATAACTTTAATTTCAGAAGTCGGCGTCGTCGGGTTCACATTTTCGTTATGTGCCACCGACTTCCGAAGTTAAAGTTATTTTTCACTTTGTAGTGTCTTTTTTGGAAGTTGGTGTTTCTTTTTTGTTTTTTAAAGTTTTTATTTTTCACTTTTAAGTTGTACTTATCCCACACAAATTCGTATAACACTACTTGCTATGTATCAGTGACAGGAAGTCATTATAACATCATCATTTTAAATAAGTGGCAAAAATACGTATTATTGAAGATAACTCAAAAACTACCCAAGCAAAGTTAATACCCCTGAGGCATCTTATTTATAAAAAAAAAAATTTTTGAAATCGATTTACAAATGCCGCAGATATCGCGTAACATACATACAAAAAAAAATACAGTCGAATTGAGATCCTCCTCCTTTTTGAAGTCTGTTAATTATGTAAAGATACGGCACTTATAGCCACAATTTATCTCATGAAAATTTCACTAAGCCACCACAGAAAAGTCATAGGAAAGCAAACGACGCAATTTCGTTTACTTGAATTTGAATTTTTACCAGTAATTTTGATTTAAAAACCAAACTAGTGAACCGATTTTAATTAAATTTCTATGGGACTAATCTGAATATCCTTTCAAATGAAAAAAGAATTTTGCAAATCGGCTTATAAATAACGGGGTTCTGAGGTAACAAACAAAAATAAATCAGCCTAATTGAGAACCTCCTCCTTTTTTTGAAGTCGGTTAAAAAGAGAGATACTCACCTACAAATTACCTTTCAAGAAAGTTATGCACTTAATAGATTATCCTAATTATAGGTATTGTTACTGTTATCGTTTTACTGTTAAAACTTGATAAAATAGTAATGTTTTGCATAACCTAAATATTAAGGAATAATGTAGCAAAACATAGAAAATATTCCAAACGGATATCCACCTTTTATATTGTTGATATTTTGGATGAGGGTAGATAGAAACGTCAAAGTTGTTTGTTCACGACTATAAAAGGGGGAGCTCCCAGTGGTGGGGATCAGTCTTGTTCGAGAAATCGACCAGAACGGAGCTCCGGCCTACAGATGTTACAGATGTTCAGTTGATTAGTACTAGTGACATTATTATGTGGAGATGATCGACCAGATGTCATGTAAGTTAATTGATGTTTTTTAATTGATGTCATGTAAGTTAATTTATGTTTTTGTTATGTTATAATATGGCGAATATTGCCAATGTTTTAAAGTGTATAATGGAATATTCCTGGCTATTGTTATTATGTCGCTTGGACCATTGTCCAAGAGATAATTAATTGATAGGATACTTTAATACTGTTTTCATGTACTTTCTTGTCCTTCTTCTCCATGATGGCCTAGATTTGGAACGGACTACTAGCTTTCTGATTAATTACTGACAAGCCTAAATTGAAATAAATGTCTAACTTGTCTTTCTGTGCTTTATTTCCTAAAACTCTTTCCCTACATACCATATTCATAGTTACTTTTACACATATTAAATAACTAGTAACCATTCTGATATTCAAAGCTTCATATTTGGGTAATTATAAAAGATATACCTACATAATAAATAAAAAAACGAAATTATAATGTTATTTTATCGTCGTACCTTGCCGACTGAATTGGTATTTTTTTTTTAATATTTGTTCTTTCGATATTGATGAATTCAAACAGCCATACATTCAACTATGCAGTCGATAACTTCGTCCCATATTTCGCGAAAATGTAATACGTGCGGGAGCGTCTCGCCCCGTCCGCGTCCGTACGTAACTGCGGCGCATGGCGCATGCGCAAGTGTTGAATAGGTGTACACGGAGATTTCGAAGCGCGTCGTTTCGCCGATTTGTATCAAAATATTTAATTTCATATAAACCTACATTGGCACTTATGAAACGTTAGAAGTTAGGGGCTCGGTTCCAATTGGTCGTTTTCTATGAAGAAGAGCCGGCAAGAAACTCCACGGTTACTCTTAAAATAATTGGCTTTTACAATGTTTTCAAATTAGTGTTAATAGGTATGGGAGGACAGTGTAGGCCTATCAGCAAGTACCAGGTTCTTAATAAAATATAAAATGGTCTACTTATCTACAGTCTACAAGGCTTACAACGTCCTCACATTCACAAAATATAAAATAATCTTTATAAAAGATAAATAAAATAATATAAATAAAAACCCATTTAAACCAAATGACATCGTACAACTACTAATAAATAGTTGAAATTAGAATTGTAGGTATATAAGGTCAAATAATGAGAAGATTATGTCGAAGAAGTATGTAGGTGAAAAAATAATAGACATTTACATAGTTATGCCGTTAATGAGGTGCCACATGCCACCGCAGGGAAGCCACATGTGCAGAAGGAATTATTGCCAAACTTCCTTGTCTTCAACATAGTCTATATATAATCTTATAATACGCCTCTTGGTAAGGACACGTTTGATGTGGGTTTTGAACTTTCCATCGCTAAGTTCTGTAACCTACTTTGGCAATTTGTTATAAAACTAGATACTGTTCATAAGAAATGACTTGCTGGTTTTAGGTAATCTCAATTTGGGTATCACAATTTCATTTTTACTACGTGTGTATTTAATATTATGGAAATCGCTTCGTATTTTGAAAAGCCATAAGTTTTTGCGAACATACAAAATACTTTCCAAGATATAAAGAAAAGGCAAAGTTAGTATATCATCATTTCTCCCGAAAGACGTCCACTGCTGGACATAGGCCTCCCCCAAGCACCTCCACTTCGACCGGTTCTGTACTTCTCGCATCCAACGGGTTCCTGCGGCCTTCACAAGGTCGTCGGTCCACTTTGTGGGAGCCCTTCCAACGCTACGTCTTCCGGTACGCGGTCGCCACTCCAGAAGCTTTCGGCCTCATTGGCCTGTGAGCAATGTGCCCTGCTCACTGCCGTTTAAGTTTGGCAATTCTTCGGGCTAAAGTTGTATATCAATTTCATTGAATTTGTTTGTAGGAGACTCGCGAGGACCCATTTTATTGATTAATTTTTAATCCAGAGTTATTTCTAGAAATACAGTTAATAATAGCATCTAGTTTCATGCCATCAAGTTTTTTTAGACCCACTTGAATTACATTTGGAAATGAGAACTTAAGACATTTAAATTCGCATTAAGTAAAAAATTATTATCTGCAAACCATTTCGAAAGAACAGCCAGACTATCGTTCACATGAAAGACATGCGTATCTTTGCTGTCTATTTAAAAAATAAGAGAAGTATTATTAGCTTATAAAATTATATCCGATAAGTTAGCCATCATGTAAGGAAGGTCAATAATATAAACTAGAAATAGGTAAGGGCTAAGAATTGAACCTTGAGGCACGCCCATCTTAACTAGAGACACCGTGAACGTCGCCCCGTTAACATTTACATTTTGCTACCTGTTTGATAGACAGGAAAGACAGCTTGTCCACGAATTCCGTAGTGGTGTAATTTACAGATCTGTGTATTGTGGTTAACTCAGCCAAACGCTTTGGAGAGCTCACAGAAAATATCAATTAGATCCTGGGACTTCTCCCAGGATTCCAAAATGTGACTGATGACTTTTACTCTCGCGTCAGTCGTCGATCTACCTTTCGTGAAACCAAACTGGCGACTATGTTAAATCCTATTTGAGTTAAAATGTGACAACATCGGGTCTAGCATGATTTTTTCATAGATTTTACTCAAGCTGATTGTACGGATATAATAAGTCTATAATAAGAGCGATCGCTCTTACTACCCGATTTGAATATTGGTACTACTTACTATGTTTCATTAAATCGGGAAACGTACCGCTGTCTAAACATTGATTAAATATGCCTGTTAGGACAGGGGCAATCTATCTATATAATTATGTATATAAAATTAAAAGTCCTGACTGATATAATATCATCGCACAGCCTAAACCGCTGGTCCTAGAGACATGAAATTTGGAGTGTGTGTTCTTTGTGAAGGTAGGTATACACTAAGAAAGAGATTTTCAAAATTCCACCCTTAAGAGGGTGAATGGAGGGAGGGTGACCTTTCACACAGACGAAGTCGCGGGCAGAAGCTAGTTGTATCAATGTCTCCAAGAACCTTAACGGAAAACCCCCATAGTCTTCAGTGTTTTTTTCATGTTAAGATTTTGAAATGATTTTTTAATCGTGCCAATAGAAATGGGCTAGAATTCAATGTTGGAATGTCTTTACTGAAGTTTTCTTTAAGAAGAAATTCAGCTAATATAGATGATGAGGGCAGATATTTCGTAACCTCTATTGCTATGAAGACGTATTACTGCTTACTTTCTTATACTGTGCCAAAGGGCAGAGCTAATTTTCTCGCTATATATTTTACATTTTCTAGGAAGCACAGTAAAAGATTAAATATAAGATTAATAGTAGGTACCTATACGTTGTTACGAAGAGCATTGTGAAACTATGAGTTAATTAAAAGGTAAATTTATTAATACAAGTTACGCAAACGCATACATATGATATAAACTATTTTTTGGATTCTCCACTTACGACTTCCATATCGTGCAATTATGGTAACGGCGATTGAATTTAATCTGTAGTCAAATATCATGTAAAGGTATTCATTTGGCTGTTGTTTAGTCGATTCTGTGAACCAAACACAACATTCACAATCAACAGTTTTGACAGCAGATAATTAGATATTATATTAATATATAAATTAGTGATATTTATTTTAGAAGTATGTATGTAAGTATATTCTTATATTGCATGTTTATATTTAACTATTGTTTTGGATATTATGTATTTTGTTTTCCCTTCTACTATTACACACGTCTGCATCCCTTTTTATGTACTCTCCTATCGCAGGTATTTATTTATTTATTAAAACTTTTCGCACAAAAAGGTACAAAGGCGGACTTAATGCCTTAGGCATTCTCTACCAGTCAACCAAGGGTGGTGAAGAGATTAGATGGCAGGTGCTTTGGTTGAGAGGAACAAGGAAAAAAAAAAAACTATTAAAACTAGGTACACAAATACATAAATAGGTTATATACACATACATACTATTCACTATAATATATACTTATAATATATATATTTATACATATATACAAATTCAAGGGAGAGAGATGTTGAGATGACTCTACGCTACCTGTTTTGAAAATAACTCTGCAATTTCCGCTTAAATGCATACCGACTGGTGGCCGTCCTAATATCAAGAGGAAGCGCATTCCAAAGAAGAATGGACTGAATATGAAAGGAGGAGTGAACAAAGTCAGAAGTATGAGAAGGACAGAGTAGGAGAAGATTGTTAGAAGAACGCAGATTCTTAGCGTGAGAAGAACATAGATATTGGAAGTGAGACACGAGATAAGAAGGAGGAGTGGGAGAGTTGAGAAGGGAGAAAAGCGTGGTCAAAGCGCGCAAACTTCTTCTTTGGCGAATGGACATCCATTTGAGCTCAGACCTATAGCTCGACACATGGTCATATTTCCTAAGGTTGAATATGAACCGGATACCATTGTTGAGCAATCTGTCGAGCTTATCCAGCAAAACCGCATTCAAGTCAAAGTAGCACACGTCACCATAGTCGATTATAGGGAAAATCAAAGTCTGCACAAGCATGGTTTTCGTCTTAGCGGGCAAAAAGTTTCTCAGACGATACAGGGACCGCAGAGTACCGTTGACCCTTTGACTAACACTAGAGACCTGGCGTTGCCAGGTAAGTGTAGAGTCAAGATGCAAACCGAGATCTTTTACAGTACGGGTAATGGGTATGACGGTACCATTAAAAATAAGAGAAGGAAGAGAGCTAAGCGTCACCCTACCCATCATGCGAGAACTTCCTATTACAATGGCCTGACACTTCGAGGGGTTTACTGACACCCCGAAACTATCAGACCACTTTTTGATAGCATCTAAGTCTCGGTTTACATCTGCTATAGCGTCCGACAAACCTTCCACCCGCTCAGCTGTATACAATTGAAGATCATCAGCATATAGATGATACGAACATCGAAGACAGTGAGTTATAAAATTAATGAAGATGGAGAATAGCAATGGAGAAAGAATACCGCCTTGTGGAACACCAGCATCCAGATCACGCCAACTCGACGAACTCTCATCAACGCGAACCGACTGCTGACGTCCCCGAAGATAAGAAGAGAACCATTCCAGAGCATCGGACGAAACCTTAAGGTGAGAGAGGATAGAAAGGAGAATATCGTGGCTGACGGCGTTAAAGGCGTTGGAGAAATCAATTAAAACCAAAACAGTAACTTTGGTATCCTCCATCGCTTCTCTAATGTCACCAGTCACTTTAAGGAGAGCGGAGGCTGTACTGTGCCCAGGCCTGAACCCAGACTGAAAGGAGCTAACGAGGTTGTTGGTAGAGGTATGCTGGTAGAGATTTATTTTAAATAAGCATCACCATTGTACGTGTTTTTCTGTTCCTTTCTTCTTGTTTGTTTATATGTGTGTATGTATATAAATGGTTAAATAAATATTATATACTGAACACACACGTGATCGGGCTTTAAGAAACCGGGTATAAGTTCATAAACAGTGTTAGTACATAAGTAACATGTGCGTGGGCGGAGACGTGCGTCCAAGCCCGAAATAATAATTAATACCTAATTACCTACATGCATTATTAGAACGTCAGAAATAAGCCGAACTATTCCATATGTAGGTATTTATTAATAGTTTCACTAGTTATTTTGCAAACTTCTGGAAACATCCTCTTGGCCTATCACTAAACTTTGTATACCTACTCGTGCCATTCCAGTGTCAGTATATTTACCTTTATTTAGTACTAGTTTTTGCCCGAGGCTTCACTGCGTGGAGGTCGGAAATTATTCCACGGAAACGTATTACCTACCGAGATAAAAAGTATCCTATGTGTTAATCCAGGTTATAATAAACTATCTGTGCCAAATTTCATCCAAATCCTATTAAAAGCGTAATACTAATGATTGAAATGCTATCGTGAATTCATGCAAGCCTAGTATACTTTTTTGTTAGAATACCGCTCAGAAAGTCTGATCATATTTCAATCATGATTCGAAAGACACGTAGCGTCATCTAGCTTCCTAAAGCAATTGTGACAGACGAAAGTTATTGTTCTTTCCCTCTGAAACAGTTTTTTTTCTGGATGAATGTCTATGTCCTTTTCTATACCCCTAACAACGTATATGCATATGATGATCGGTGCTGTGGATTAGGCCTGAAAACGTAACAAACAAACTTACTTTCGCATTTATACTATTTTTTTAAATTTAAAGTTTTTTTTTATTTTAAATATTAATAAAATATTTCGCAACATGACGAATAGGCACAAAAAAACGATATTCTTTTGTTTAGCATCGTTCCCCCAGCTAGCAAAGTCACGTGCTATTATGCAAGCGTCACGTTGCGCGGCAATTGTTGCCTGATGGACATACCTGGCTTTATAATTATATAAGCAACTCCGGGAAAGTAGCGGTGCTTGGGGGAGGCCTATGTCGAGCAGTGAATGTCTTCCGGCTGAAATGATGATGAAGAAACAACACTATGACCTAACTGAGGGCCAATTCTCGTAGGTACTTTTAATAAACTTTCAAATTTAAGTCACAATCACATGCCGGCGACAATCAATGTTTGTAAATTGATTGTATTTTTGACGGATTGAGACAGATTAGAATGCGAACGTTCTTTAAAATACGGAAATTGCCCCTCTGATCGATGGACTGATATCGCAGGGCTTAAAGAAGACCCTAAATTAGAAGGAAACATGATATTTCAAAGACATAGTCGTAGACAGAGTCTTAGTGCAAGGTATGTTAAACAAGAATTTTCAATACTCTACCCTCCTGAAAGATTCAAGGAGGGATGAAAGTTTGTTAGCAAATGAAGACTGTTCCAGTGCAAGTGCTGGTAACAAGGGATGATCTGTTTCATTATTCAATTTGTATCAATTCGGAACTCCTACGTTCCAGGATTTACTAAGAAGGAAACGTGTAGTTTATGTTGATTACTAGGATAGTTGGTGTAGGTACTATCCTACAAAACATCCTCTAGAGAACACATAAGACTAATCGTGAAATTCACTGAACATATAACACGTAGCTAAATAAACCTATCATGTATTTGATATATTCGAGCGGGATTTCATTTGAAGTGATTAATGTCTGCAAATAGATCCATTTCAAATTCGCTGCAATACTGACTGACTGGGTCAAATGATTATGAATACGCGATACAGTCGCCGATATAATTGAATGCTAGATCAAAGGTTTAAATGATTAAGATTTTGATATTACCATGCACATAATGTGCCGAGATTAGATATAGCTAGTTGTAGTTTTGAATCCCAAGCCATCCAGTTATCTGCGGGGTAATTGCGTAAAACACTAACAGTAGGAATGGCTTCCATTTTGACCGTTCAACAATATTTATTGCGTTATTTACGTTGTTGAGCAGACACATTTTTCGAACACATAAAGCAATGGATTAGCAATATCCTTCAAAATTATTCAGATTGTGATTGACGGTGTGTTACGCAATTAGGGTGCTGTTCTATGTCCAAGCTTAATAAAAAACTAGCTATATTTATAGTCTACGGATGTAGTATCAAGTTTTTTGAAGTGATTTCTTGCACGCTATAAGAAAGAAGAAGGTGCATAACTTTTAACATTGCATAATTTTCGCCGATGGCGAACTAACGCAACTTTGTTCCTTTCCTGGCTGTCTCAAAGGTTCATTTATGACGTCTTGAGTTACCCGACCGTATGATTACGTTACGTACAAGACAAAGCGTCGCCGACAAACCTGAATTTTCCTGAATATTATACGAAACATCCCCTATTCTACGCATCACTGTTGCAGAAAAACAAAGCACAGTTGATAAAATATTCAAGCGATACATTACGAGATTGATGAGCCGAGACACAAAATTATAAACAGGAGAAGCAACATCGCGAGAGTGCGGTTGACTTCTTACCCTCATTGCGGTAATCTTGTGGGAAATCAAGGCAACCGCGACCGAGCAATTCGTTATTTCTCAGACAAAACCGAGCGAATGAGACCCCACAATTGTCATGATTGCCCGCAGATCTTGTCTTAGGCCGCAGCTCACAACGTTGTGGTTAGAATACTGATGTACATTTTATATGATGCCGTAGATACAGATGAAAACCGGCGCTAAGTGGTCACATATGATGAAATAAGTCGATGTATTCATACAAATGGGTGTACAATACTGGGTCATGTCAGCGAATGATAATAGTATGATGGGAACATTATTCGATATCGGAAGCAATACAGAGACAATTGAGCTACATTTACGTTATGCGGCGAATGCTTGTTGAACTGAATTTAGTGAATGCTTAATAGTATTCACAGAATGGGTATGATTAGGTTCAAAGCTATATTCGGCATCTGTTACCATCATATTGAATGTGGAGTGGTTAAGCAATTATTGGGAATGATCTAATAAGTAAATTGTCGCCTGACCGAGAGAGGGAGGTTTTTTACTGTCTAATTCTGAGTAAGAGTAAGAACCACGGGTAAGACCTGTATTAGTCCAAACAGACTAGGGAACCAATTATACCTATATTCAGCAGTGAATAGAAAATGACTGTCGATGACAGTGAAGAGTAGGTACCTACTGTTATATTTTAGGTCTGCATCCAAATCTAGGAACTAACGAAACAAACAATAAAAAATGTTTTACAAAACAAAATTGTTGCAGCCGATTCAAACTTTTTGTTGATGGCAGTGGATTGGCGGGCCATCGAAAAGCATTTACAACACTAGTCCTGGATCGACGTGTTGCAATCATGGCCGACAATGTGCGAATATGAATATTTTATTTGAACGACCAATTGGCTGTCCTGTCGTGCAAACATTTGATATTCACTGTGAATACCAAAGGTTTGCTTATTAATTGGATTGTCGTACCACGTACAGAGTCCAACGACGGAAAATCGGCCGATGTGAATTGCTCTTAATTCGCTGCCTGGCTTCCGATAAAATATTGAACCGCATCGCAAACGGGATATGAATAACAAACAAAATATTAAGCTGCAGATTAACGCGGCTAGTTTATAATGTTTAATGCATATATGCAATGTTATGGCATGGAATAATTTGTTTTAATTTCCAAAGCGATTTATTGAAGTGTTGTGTCCGTGCTACTACCTATAGCTCATTAAACGAGATTACAATTACCGGGAAAAGCTTATACTACGTATATTACTTAAATATCCTATTCAAATCAGCCTATCGCAGTCTACTGCTACACATAGGCCTCTCTCAGTCTGCGCCACAACACTCTGTCCTCCGCCTTTCGCATCAAGTCTGTCCCAGCCACCTTTTTAAGGTCGTCGGTTCATCTAGCTGAAAGGCGTCCCACACTACGCTTGCCGATACGCGGTCTCCACTCCAGGACTTGTCTGCTCCATCGGCCATCGGTCCTTCGACAAACATGGCCAGCCCACTGGCACTTCAGCTTGCTTACTCTGCAAGCTATGTCGGTATCTCCTTCCAACCACCTAACCCTAGGTCAATATCCTTACTACTTTTCCTAATTTTCAAATGATGGAGACCTACTGCGCGATTAATGAAGTCGAGGGACCATAATATTGCCAGCTCAAATAACGTTAGCGACTAAAAACATCGTCAATGCAAAAAAGTTAATTTATTTATGCAAATAAAATCAAATTCGACGCGACGAAACACTGAGGGAGATGGCTCCATAGAGATTTACGGCATATTACGAACACCTAGATACCATGATAGGTACCTACCGTGAATTTAATTACGTTTGCATTAAATTACTATACAGGGAGTTGTACAGACGTCAGCACATCAAGCTACTACAATCTGTCAAATTTCTTTAATAGATTTTCAACTTTATCACTAAAGCATTAGGTTCAAGGTTGATTGGGAAAATTTTACAGTTTCGGGTAGCTTGATGTGCTGGCGTCTGTACTATGTATAGCTTCCTCATTTTGTTACCATATTATTTACTAGCTGCTGCCCGCAACTTCGATCGCGTGACAATACCTTTTGATTTTCTTTATTTTTCTAAAATATGAGTAAGTTAAGCCTAGGTTACTCCTTATAACATTAGCTATATGCTAGTGAAAGTCCCGTCAAAATTGGTTCAGCGGTTTCGGAGATTAGCGAAACTAACTGACAAACAAAAATGATTAATTAGTACCGTAAGTTATAACGTACCGTATATACTTTAATATGTATTTAGTAAAAAGCTGTTATTTTGACATTACAAACAGCCACTTCAATTTTATTTATATGTATAGAAGATATAGACTGGAATATTTACCTTTGAAAAATAATAAATGATCTCTAGAATATTCTCGTCTTTTAGGTAAGTCTAGCACTTTAAAAAAATTAAAAGTGCAAGTTAGTTCTAGTTAGCAAGAACGCCACGACACTTCAGTAATTTTAAACGTTCTAATATAAAGTGCTGCTGTCTCGATGTCATGTCTAGCGTGACAGTTACACGTAGGCATCGGTCTCTATTTTCTGGTAATTGAGGCAACTAAAACATTTATTTCTAACTAGCTTTCGCTTGCGGTTTCGCTTGCGTGGTTGTCGGAAAATATCACGCGGAAAAGTACTACCGGGACTAAGTACCCTTTGTGTTAATCCACGAAAACTATCTGTGTGCCAAAGGACATCATTCATTTCGTACCCAAAACTTAAAGTGCCATAGTAAAAAATGCTCAAGATGTTATTTCCCACATGACAATAGTACTTTTCTGGCCGGCACTTTTTGGGTTTGGGTATTAAATGTTCGACACTTGAATGATGTCCTTTCATACGTTTCCCTTCCAATGCTTTTGCGCCAATCCGGAACATACATCCACACAAACGAACAAAAATTCTAAGAACTATATTTTATGCATCAGACGTTCCCACACCTCGCAGCAATTACTTTTTGACTTCGTTACTATTTTATTATGCTTTCTAATATAGGTAGGTAAGAAACATCGAGAAGTCTTCAGATCTATATTCACTATAAAATAACAATGAATTTAATGTTTTATTAAATGATAAGCTACAAAGAAAATAATATTGACTACTTCGGCGAAATAGTTACTGACCAAGTTTGTTCATCTCTTGTAATTTATACCAAGAAATAGTTATGTTAAGATAAAAATTGCCTGCTTTACATAGAAAACCTCTTGTGGCTTCCCCGTAATCGATGTAACAAGATATTTAACTTGCTGTTCTCGCCCTCTCCTCTCTTGTTTAAAACAAAGGAGGAAGACTCAAGTTTCATAAATCTTTAACAGTTACCATTGAATTTGAAAAATTAGTAAGAAATCACGTAAGTAATTATAACAAGTCATTCAAATTCCGACGTCGATGTTCGGAACACTGAACGATCTACAACAATATAAACGTGTTTAAAGATAGCCAACGGCGCATCTACGAGTAGAACCTTAAATTTTAAATGATGCTGCCCCTAAATTATAGAAACAAATTATTTTTTAAGTTCTTTTTAGTTTGAACTTGGAAACGAATTATCGTGCCTATTAGAGTGAATGAGCATTTTAAGTTTTTAATAACCCAGCTTAATCTAATGTAAACGGTTATTTCCATAACTTTAAATACGCAAGATATTATGATTTAGATTAATAATTCTGCATCTAGCTTTTGTTTCAGAGTTGTTCTCTTTGTTTTTAATCGTGCACATAAGAGAGGCAATTCTCGTAATTAAAAACCTTCAAAATCTAGTCGCAATCTCATCTCAGCGATAATCAATGTCAAAAATTTGTCAAAAATGTAGGGATATTACAGGTATTTTTGACAGATTGAGATTGAGATCGGACTGTAAACATTCTTAATGTTACGGGAATTGCTCGTCTGGTATTATAATAACTGTTTTATCATAGTTTCACAAACAACCCTTATAAAAAATAAATATAAATTTTAAACTTGGCACTTGATCGTATAGTTACACTTTCTAACGTTGGCATGATCTCAGAATATTTTGAATAACAACAAACTTAGATGTTATTGCCATAACTGCTATTGGAGCAAATCCTTGTATTGTCGGTTTTCATATAAAACTCTGTGTGTTGCATTTCAGCATCGCTTTACGTGTAATATGCGGGGATGGTTGCTATTTCATTGAGCAACAATGGATGCTCGTTCAAACGTAGTCACACACTAGCACGGTTGTAGGTAAAACTCGACCTGTGTGCAGGTACTAACTGAAACATTCTATTTTCGTTCTCCACAATGATATGAAATGTGAATAAAACTGGTTTCATGTAATTCAACATAATGTAATTTTCTTGTTTTCAAAAATTTAAATACTTATTTCTTTTAAAGATACAAAGAATTTAATTTGGTCAAACCTTGCACTTCCACTTTACTGGAGGCATTTTTCATTACATTCATATAACTGGGAGCAGAAGGTTTCACTAAATGTAAATACATACAAATGTGTGAAAGGGCCACGGAGAAGGGTCACTTTTACTGTTTTTTTACGCAAAACACAAATTCAAATTAGAGAGTTCGGTGTGACCACAACGAGAAAAGAATCGCAGTCGTTTCCAAGTGATCTTTGTAACGAGGGTCGCAGATCCCTCCGTAATTGTTATCCATAATAGTTGGGTCGCTTCCGCCGCCCAAAGTCTGCCGCTGACGTAAACATTCACCGCCAAACAGATGAATTGAGGTGAGTTGCAAACCTCACTGCGGATGTACCACCGATCTTCGCAGATACTTGTTAATTGAACACAGGAACGAGTTACGAGCTACCTAAACGGGGATACGACCAGTATTATTGAAAATCGTAAATTGTAACCATGAAATCGAAGTAATTCGATAAGTTTATAGGGCCCTTACGAGCAAGAGCTATGGGCAGGTCAAATAATGTCGAAGGGTTGGATAACGTGGCTCAAAGTTTTAATTAAACAGCAACATCTGCGAGGCTCGTTACACGACAATTATTATTACGAGAACACACAAACACATTATTCGGGAAACAATAGTTTGTACTTATTTAGTGTCTCCGTTATTGTTTTCAGCAATGCTCGGATGTACAGCTTTCAGTTCGTTTATTTTAAGTAACTATAAAAATATAAAAGGAGAAAAAACTTAGGAATCTCTGCTTCGTGTCTTGTTTGTAATTTGTAGACTTTACCTCGAATACGGCTAAATCCCTCTTAACTAATTTATAGATGTTATATTCAGCCTTACTTTAGGAGCAGGTATTTTTTGTGTACCTTACAGCAACGAAGCAAAACCGAAATGCGGGAAAAATATTTGGAGCGGGCGGTCTAAAAATAAAACATTTTTGTAACAAATTCTCGGGAAATTCATCGAGATTAAAATCAAACAAATTAATATAGCGATCCGAGAATATAGAATTAATAAATAGAGCCATTAGTAGCGGCTTGAATTACAGAATGTTTGAAGTTAATGGCAGGCTTCCTGTGGAGCCGCAGAGACAGGCAATGGCCGCTAGGTGCGCCTTAGTTCTGCTTTACATAGTGCCGAGCAACTCTCTGTGAGAATCGCAACAATTTTCCGGAACATTTCCGAGCGGGCTAACGAACGGAAACGCAGGGGACGCGGCCAATTGGCGGATAAATGCACCTCAATTACTATATTGCGGCAACATTTTTCCTCCTAATGTCCTTTTTGGCTTTAGCGATGAAAACTTTTTATTTATTTTTTCGCTTCCAAATGGAGACCGCTGCGGTAAAAATGGAAGGTAATATTAGAAGTAAATGTTTCTTGCTTAAATGTTTTGTGAATTCGTGGCAATAACGTCGTTTTCTCTTTGAATTTGGTAGCTGTGCGACCATACGAATGATTTGATGAGCATATTTACGTCTTGCCGAATATTTCAATAAACACCAAAGCGCTACTAAAGCGTTCCGTATTTTCAGTTTCATCATGGAACACTAAAGGAATTCAAATGTCCAATACGGCATTTATATTGATATAAAGTAGGCACGTATTATGCGCTCGGCTTCAAGCAATACTTCACTAACAGAAGCGTACGTTACCTAACCCGGGAACTAAATGATCGCGCCATTTCAGCGGTCCAAAGCCAGGGAAACATCTTATTTCTCTCAGTAGCTTGACTTGAAAAATACGAGAGGAATGTGCGCGCATTAGGTTCGGTCGTTACTTAGGTCCTCGAGTAGTGCGGGTTCGAGTCCGGGTCGAGCGTGCGGTGACTAATGGCTGTGGTGCGGTAAAATATGTTGCACGTAAGTGTGCGACATAACAAGTAACCAGCTGTTCGTAAACTGGACGCGTTTCTCGACTTCATGCTTCAACTTAATGTTGATGTATTGTAGAACTTACCTCTGCTCCTGCGAACACGCTATACCTACGGATTAACTTTACATTTAGAATGGATAGACTGGTCATTTGGTGATAAAGAAATGGTGATTCTTGTATATGCCCTGACCTTACGGGTTCATTCATGAAATGAGTCTCCTCTAAAACAAAACACGATCTAAAATTGGGCACACAGGTTGTTGAATGACGACGATAGATGAACAGATTGGTGATCTTAATTTCACAGGAATGCCCGTTTTCTGCACACGCCCTTGATATTATTCCTTAAAACCATAACCTTTTTTTGGCCAGTAGGTAATTAAATAAATCTCCCAATTACGATTATGTTCCATCAAATTTCCTAGACCCCGTCTGAGTCTGTGTACCTATTTTCTCTTATAATATAAAATGGACATGATAGACTCTTTATTCAGCCCGCTCTTATTATTTGAAAACTTTTCCTAGCAGGAGCGAGTTTTCAAATAATGAGGAAGGTTTAAAGTGATAAAGACTCTCACATTGTCACGGTCTCGCGAGCGAACCTAAATGAAGTCTAGTGTGAGTATATATGTACTAAAAAATATCTAATAAAAAAATATTGTTTGTTACACTAATATTATAAAGGCGAAAGTTTGTGAGTGTGTTTGTATGTTTGTTACTTCTTCACGCAAAAACTACTGAACGGATTTGAATGAAATTTGGCACACATATACTTTATAACCAGGATTAACACATAGGATAGTTTTTATCCCGATATTTCCACGGGATCGACACTCAGGCAGGTGAACCCGCGGGGCGCTGCTTGTTATTAAATAAATACTAGCTGCGACCCGCGGTTTCACCCGCGTAAATGTCGATCCCGTGGGAATATCGAGATAAAAAGTAACCTATATGTTAATCCAGGGTGTCAGCTATCTCCGTACAAAATTATATCAAAATTGGTCCAGCCGTTTTAGCGTGAAGAAGTAACAAACATATAAACACACCCTCACACGCTCACAAACTTGCGCCTTTATAATATTAATGTGATTACTAAAAGTGTGTGGGTATAAATAAGTAGGTACTCTGATCAACCCTTCGGGGAATGTAGGCGTGATGTTTGTTTTATCATTTCAGCCAAGAAACGTCCACTGCTGGGCATAGGCGTCCCCCAAAAATGTTATGTTTATGCACAACTAAGGTTCGGGATAGATGTTAGTAGTAGAAGATCTGAATTTAGTTATGGTAATATTTTTAGGCCACATGTAGCCAACATGATTGAATTTGTTAATTATTTATTTTTTATTGATATGACACTTCAACAACTCATTAAAATACACACAAAAAAAATCACATATGTACAGTTTTAGGTATTGTGTATTCATCACAGAAGTGCACAGCACTAGCAGAGAACTCGTAAGTAAGTAAGTAACTCGTATCTTACTCGTGTAAGATACCACGAGTTGAATTTGAAAAAATAAGTCACAAAATAAACCGAAAATGTAATGTTACCAAATGCCACATCAAACCAAAAGAGCAGTTTCTAGATATAGAGGAATTTATAGTTAATTATGTAATTTTATGTTTTCATTTTCCTTGAACGATGTGCAGTAAAAAGTACTCTTTTTATCAAGTAAAGATTGTCACACGCTGGACGCTTGCGGAGGACATCGCCGCCACCGTCGAGGTCAACCGCAACGGAGGTGGCGTGACGATCTGGAATGCACTTGCAGAGTAGACACGGTCAGAAATTGCACAAGATACGGAGGTTTAAAAGGAGAACGGGTACCTACCCGTTAATAATAATAATAGTAATAGTTAGTAATGAAATGAAAAATAAAGTGAAAAACTAGTACGCATTTGTATAAGCGTATTTTCTTTCTTCTTTCTTATTCAATAATTCAGAACTCACACTCAATCACTTTTTGTCGAAATCCTCAAAGGCAAATGACGTGGTAGTCATATTAAATTAAGTGAATAGGTACCTGATAATCGTACTGTGAAAACGATTCAAACTATATTATTCAATCAATTGCTCCGCGTAAAAACAATAAACTCACCGTATCTTGAATGAAGGCACCGTTTATGCTCCCATTACCTCGCGCACGAGCAATCCCTGTAAGCAGAATTGAACCTACTGGCTCCCGGCCAGAAAACGGAATAAAAATAATTATAATTTCATTACGATTGTGAGGTTTTTCGTATGTCCTGCTGAAAATAGCTGCAGCCTGTTTCTTGATTTTACGATATCCGCATATTTTTTAATTAATACCCTTATAATTAATTGGGCCACAGATTGAAAATTAATTTATTAATATCATAATTTAACATAATCATTAATCATTGAACTCATAAACGTTAATTATGAAGCGTCTGCTACAATAATTATAATTAAGTAATATTAATAGAATTTAAATACGAATTCTCCCGTGATCGTTATATTACTTGTGGCTTTCAGTTATACCATTTCATTTTTGTTTCGGGAAGGAAAATAAAAAAGTCGGAATTACGCCTAATGTCCCTTTAGAATGTTCATTCGGAGACAAATAAGTTGAAATAATCTCGGCGTGGGTAGGTAAGTAACACAGGTCGCGCTCGCGGCCCGCTGGCCCGGCTCGTTATTCTTTCACCCACCCCCGTCTAAGTGACTTCACTGTCGTTCTCACTTCCTTCCCTTTTCAGGAAATAATTTCAATTTAAGGCTTTCATTGAAATAATATTCATGTAACTTTTTCTTTAAGTATTACGGCTCCCTGCTACATGTGAATGTTTACACAGAGTGTCGAGTGTCTACTGAACTGTGTTCTGTAGGTGTTTAAAACTCTCCCATTGTGCGCTGCTCTAACAATAAAGATATAAGTACTTACACTGAAAATGTAGAGTGGGTATATTGCAAGCAAACTTTGGTAGGAATCGGGGACGCGCGAGATATTTATGACTTCCTCTGAGCTCCCAGAGGCTCTCGGGGTTCAAAAGCTAATAAAACGATGTCACATAATGCAAAAATTTATTTAAATCTGGGACAAATTTTGACTCTGGGATAATCCTTCTAAATTGTAAAAGGATATAGGATATAAATTGAAATATTTTACTTTGCAACTAATTTATTCTAAAGAACGAGTGGTATAAATAAAAAAAGAGAAAAAAAAATCCGTTCCATTTGTTGAAACCAATACGTGTATAACCCGACGTACCTATATAGTAGGTACCTGCATATAGCTGCAGTAGTATGTTTGAAGCCTTCTGCCGAAATGATTTCATGGCATTGGTCCAGGACTGAAACGAGTGACGTGATAGAGGTTAAATCTACGTCCAACAGCAGGTACACAATGTAACGAGATTTATTTACAGGTTAAAGAGCTTTTGAAAATATTTTTGTTGTAAAATAAGCTTGGTTATATTTCTACGGTTGAAAATAGCGTTTGTGTGGTATAAAATGTGTGTATTAAATTGAATAGCATTTGTTTTCAGGACCTTACACAGAGTTAGGTCAGTAAGGTGTGACGGGGTCTAGGAAGTGGGTTGAGCGGTGGCGGCCACCACCTCGTTTAGATAAACCCGCCGAGTACACCACCAACCATTTTCACACGACTTCAAACGTAATTTAAAATGTTCCTGGTTGCGGAACAATTTTTACGTAGGATGTATTAATGTGTGTTCTGTTTCTATTGCCAGCTGAATTTACTGTTAGGTACTACTATAGCTATAGACGTGTCGAGTTTTATAAACTTTTAATCAAAACCATTCATCACGAACAGCTTTATTACTCTTCTTTGTTTTTCTGTTTTTCAATGTTAAAGTTACGCTCGGTGTGATTTTTAGTATTACCAGCACTTAAATATTGGTTTATTGGTCTGAAACAAGAAATAAACTCTAAGATCTATTCTTGTGAAATGTGGCAAGTTCGGTTTACGTATTCTTATACGTAAACCGAACTTGCCACATTTCACAAGAATAGTTCCAATTCCAATGATATTGCAGATTAACCGACAACAGATTTTAAACGCTCGATCAGCGAAAAAATCCCCATTACAACGTCACAAGTTAATTAATAAAATGAAATCATAAAACGCTCGTCTCATCACAGCTCAGCGTTGGTTATTGAGCTGGCTCGTTCAAACCATTATCCAGCAGAGTCAATATTGGGATCTAGATGTGAATATTAAATTACTGACGTGTTCCGGACACCGGCGGTTCCACACGGAATATCGACGCTCGAAGTCCAATATCAGCGTCGTGAAGGCTCAATAACGTTTTACATTCAGCCGTGGAGAGCGGTAAGTGCGCCAATACGTAGCAGGAGATAAGAAATGTTACCGACAATCGCGCCGCCTCAGAACCCATTGTACGTAATATTCGCGGCTTGTGTGAAATTCATATCGAGAATAGGTTGCGGTGTCGACGATCGACCGAATTATTCAAGGGCAACAATGCCAATAATTCATGTTCTTTATTGCGAATAGAGTACCTCTCTATCCGAAGCGAAGGTATAACTGTAAACCGATTTGGGTTTCCGATGGGCCCACCGCGGTCGGTGTTAGAAAAGATTAATTTAGTGTTTGTCTATGAATATTTATTGCGGCTAACCGAAGCCCGGAATATTCGGGTTCAGGATATGACCCTGGTATTCAATGTTCAGACGTATGCCTCAGTTTCCTGTTACGCTGAAAATGCATTTGAGTTTGACCCAAAAAGCTTTTTCAAATCTCACGATTCCACATACCGTACCTAATATGCTCAACTTTACTTGAACGTAAGATAAGATTACTCTGGGTTTCGATGTAGGCTTTAATCTCAGTTATCTCGACAGGTTATCTCTACGTTTAACTGAACATGAGCCCATTATTTTATTATTAAATATAATTAATGAGCTTTCAGAAATAAAAAGAGGGAGGGGCTTATGGCTAAGTACATACTTAAATAACAGCCGCACAAGTCGATCGATCAGGTTAAGCTACGCTGGCCGCGGTTGGTCCGTGGATGGGTGACCACCCCTCCGTGCCACTGAAAGCACGTTAAGCCTTTGGTGCCGTCTGTCATTCGTGGATCTTTGACAGTTGTTACGGGTCGATAGAATCCCGAAAATCTGACAACCAGTCTTACCAAGGGGTATCACATTACCTAGTAACTGGGTTGTCATGTGAAGGTCAGATAGGCAGTCGCTCCATGTAAAATATTGGTACTCAGCTGCATCCGGTTAGACTAGAAGCCGACACCAACATAGTTGGGAGAAGGCTAGGCAGATGATGATTTCAGATAGCTTCATGGTACATTATCAAGCCAAACTTGCAGCATTCTGAGCTCTAACTACTGATCGGATCGCGATAAACTTTGACACACGAGCTGTTAGTTCAAATCCTTTGTTGATGGCCCGTTCGGAGTGACGTGTTGCCATCAAAGCTTAGCGGATTGGTAACTAGGATTATATTTGTTTACAAGGGTCTTTGTAATAGCGAGCGGGATGATGAAGAGGTCTTATGTGAAGGGTTATAGTAAGTATGCAAATTGTTGTAATATACGATATTGGAATTTGTAGCTCCCTTATTACATATCATGTTTGGTAAAGTTTGTTTGTTGTTAATCGGATGAAGGGGATTGAAGATTTTTATATGGAGCCAGGCATACTACCGGAATGCCATATTGTTTTTTTTTTTTCTATATTATGGCGGCTAAGCCTGAAACCTATATAAATCTATAGCTGACATCAATGCAAACAGAAAATACTTATAATAAAACCAAATCTCGTAAAGTGTCACGTTTCCGAGATATTAGCCATTTTGAAAAAAAAAAAAACAAAATGGCGGATAGGTAGGTATGCCGCGGACCTTCAAAGCCCTTTGGAAAATGTTTTTAGAAAACTGAACTTGACGTTATTTAATTATTTTTTTTGGTATCGAGTTTGAATTAAATAAACACACAATTTATTGAAGCAACTGGGTCGGAAAATGTTGAAAATGAGATCAAACATCATAGGCAAGCTCATGCTCGTTCAAGCAGCATCGTCCATATTCTTTACTTCAAGGATACTGTGCAATATTTTTACATTAAATTGTTGCAGAATATACCATCTACTATGACGGATACTAGGAAATATCAAATCGTGTTAAAAAAAACCTTTTCCTTGTTACATTTTATTATGCTTGCCGTATTTGAAACAAAGTGAAGTGTGTGTTTTTTTTTTAAATATGCTTGATTGTGTATAGGAAGAACCCAGTTACCGACCGTGATTTAGTAAAAGGAGATACCACTTTGGGTGTTTCTCAGACGAACTTCAACCTACCGTGTGATTAAAGGATGACTTGTGGTTTAAGTTGCCTACTTATTTTGCTGCGGAGGTGAGGTACTTACGAACCCGTATAAAGTAACTAAGATAAAGGGTGGCTTCATTTGTTTTATTACTTGGAGTATAGGCGATGTTACCTCTCTAAAAAAAGTTGGCGTTTATCTAAATGCATCGTTATAAAGTAAAATGTGGGGGATACGCTACTCTGTTTGTAATTGTTCGTTATCGTATAATTGTCTGTTCCATTTCAAGATTGCCATTATTGTCTGCTATCTTCTTTTGCTTATTTGTTTTTTAAGTACGTCCTGAGTGTCCTGACTATTCGAATCCTGATAACATTTTTCGCGTTAAATTTTTTGTTTCCATGGCTTTTTTTTTATTTCCGCGTTTATTCTTGCAACCAATCCAAACTGCCTCTTTTTTCCAAAAAAATCATCTTTGTTAGTAGTTTCTAAGGTAGGGTATTTGTAGTATCTTCACGAAATTTTAAACGAGAGGGAACCCTTTTATCTTGTGTTGTTACGGCCTAATAGAGTTTAGTAGAACAAACATAGTCTTGATAGTGGTGATTAAGTCTCGACATACGATTAGATAGTAATAAATAAGAAGTAAATTGAATACCTACGAGATTTTAGTTACTATAAATCCACTACCAAGCACCAATACTATTGAAAAGTATTGGCTCTTGGCTCCATCTCTATGGAAGGTGATGATAAAAACGGATCAGGAAACGTCGCCATATCTTTTACATGTTCTGAATTTAAATAATTCTTCTATAACCGAATTTGTATGCATCTTGGCCAGTATTTTACTTTCTCGGGATCAATCTCACGATACCTAGTACTGGCTGGCAATGGATTAGAGGTTTCAACACAGATACTTAATCGCCTGTCAGTCGTGGTGGACAGTTGACGCTCGATGAATCAACGTCGCCTCTCTATTTTATGACCTGACTGACAGGTGGCGTACCGACGCCCTTGTCCCGAATCCGACTACAGTTCATTCACAGTTATTTTACCTCTGATATAAACCTTATGGTGAAGAGAATAAAGGCCACAGTGATGCAAAATCAGAGGTAAAATAACTGAACGCACAGTACCATATTAGGTACTTCAGTTTTTGTGACAAACCTGTGGAATATGGATTTCTTCACTGTGCCTATTGATCGGATGACGGCAATGCCAAAAGGAAGGCTTATGAAACGAACATGTTATATTTTTATGTATCAGAAGGCTAATTCCCGTAATTCAAATCGTTCAAAATATTGTTGCAATCTCACCTCAGCGACAATCAATGTCAAAAACTTGTCAAAAATTAGAAGTATTTTAAACAGATTGAGACTGAGATCAGATTGTGAACGTTCTTAAAATTACGAGAAATGCCCTGATACCTCGTACCTTCGACCTAAAGGTTTCAATAAATGAGGTGTGAATCTGGAGGAGTTAGTCTTAATGTAGTTTACCAAGATATAACTTCGCCGAAGGTAGATACTACCAATGCGGAGGAGATTATACTTATTCAGGCCAAGAACTTCTAAAATATGATCAATAAAATCCGTGTCATCTTTATTAAAATAAGATATAGCTTACAAAAACGTATCAAATCATCTTCCTTCCTACAACATCGGAGTTATTGTACGTCCATTTAAAAATAATTTCGGTTTAGCACGTAATAGCTCCTGACCTTGAGTTCCTGCCTTTATAATCTCCGGTCTACCCCAGGGCTTTCATCCTGTAATTGAAAACACTTGTGAATGTTGTAAATTGATAATAATTGTATGATTGACAGAGGTGCTGACGTGGGGTCATATGAAAGGTTTACGGCTAATGGAGGATCGTGCTAGACAACATTGCTAAATTCGGTCGACAAGAATTAATATGCGGATAAAATTCGATGGATATGACGCGTGCAACTTACATTTTGACGTTTGGATTGACTGTACAATGTACATTATGGACACGTCACGGACCCCCCCCCCCGGATTTACCCCCTTTTTTTGTGGATGGGAAATCATCAAATGACCCCTCCCGCTCTGAGTGGAGCGGAAGGGAGTGTCAGACTCTTACTAACTAAAACCCACCCGTGTTCCTTCCTTAGCCCTTTATATTCTGGGGCAGCGTTAACCCTCTCGGACAATCCCGCTACCCCGGCAGGCTTGGGCCCAACGCGCCCCTTCCTTTATGCTGACATCTCTTTGAGGCGCTCGTGGAACACATAAGCGCCGTCCGGCACAGGCCTGGTCCTGATCGGACGGTGAGCTATCATTACTCTCCGTTCGCAGGCCCCACCTACGGTGGCCGGGAGTCGTCACCTTACTAATAAACGTATTATATCAGATGAATAGTTACACACCGATTTCTCTCTTTCAGTCGTCAGTAATTTGACTTTCGAAACAAGAAGATAAAGCGTCGTGTAACTATATAAACGCTTTACAACGTTTATTATTATGGGAGTTAATCTGTTGTCACATCTCATACATAATTATAAATGATCGCTTGTTTGCTAATTAGGTTAACCAATGACATGATTTGACAGTGGATTATTCTTGTTTTTTTCTTTTAGTGTGATGTAGTACATTAACACTTAAATACTTAATTCTTTCGCTGTCTCGCATATTTCGACAAGTTTATGGCCGAGTTGTTTTACAACCGAAGCCTTAAACATTTAAGTTGAATGCAGTACGTCTCTAATTGATGGATTAAGTTGAACTTTGTTTTGCCTTCGTCTCTAAAATACAATAAAAGCAAGAGACGAAATACTAATCCCACCTACATTAGGGTGAGGATAAAAGGATTCTGTGAATGGCCCACGATTTAAGAGCATTTACTTTAGCAAGAAAAATCTGCCGACATCAAATTGAATGCATTAATGTGAAACGGGTAAATGTAGATCATTGTTCTCAATTTAATTAATATTCCTTAATCGACTATGTATTGATTTATACAAAACTGAACCTTGAACTTAATTAATGTTTTAGACTAGCAGATATAATTTACAAATACGTACTCGTATCTCACAAACCCCTACCAAGCGAAATGTAAGTTATATTCGGTTCATGAACAGCCTTTTGTTGTACGGGACATCCCACTCCGTCAATCAGAGTCACGAGCACCAAAGTAATCAAAGTTTATAACGAGTTACATAATTATTAAATCCCGCGTATAATTTTAGTTCCTCTCTCAATTTGAACGTCAGCTGAGATATAAAATGCATTTATTCAGTCCAAGTTCGTGACCTGAAAACAAGAAGTTAACTGGATTAATGTTACCCAAAACTTTGTAATTAATGATTCGCTAATCTTTACGAGACTGACATGCGGATAAAAGTTTTTGGTCGTGCAGAAAACTTAAAATTTTACCAACAACTTCCTCAACCAAAGTACACATGCAGCGAAAATGGGTCGTGCAATCGATATAATTTATAGCTATGAAATATCCTGGGATTGCGTATAGACCCCCGTCGCTAATGACTCGATCCTTACACCGACAATCTAAATTAGAAATTCGATATTTTCATAAGATAGTGTGTTAATTTCGTAACTGTTTATATCGAGCGGAAACGTAGCTGTAGTTTGCAATAACTATCAAAACTATGAGAATGAGCAAGTAGCCGAGGAGACGGCGAGTGGAGGCAGTTCGACGTCAGACAAGGTACGCGACGACCGACCAACTCCCAACTACAAGTAAAGCGCTTTAGCGGCAGATTAAGATATACATCTAATAGATAGTGCGGTTTGCTAGATCAGATTATGAAACTTGACAAATGACATGGATAACAGCTAAGATATCTACGTCGATGTGGTTCGTGGATTCACGTGCGTCGGTATCGATTTAATGTGAACTTGGAAGCGTTATAATATATCATTAATCACTGTTTCAAAATGTGTAATTAAGCAACATGAGCAATTTATTCTCCCCTTAGCTTGAGAGTGTGTTTGTAAAGCCAAAATGTCAGTTGGCTTTATAAATACACTGTCAAGCTATTTAACAAATCTGCAACCCAATTACTCATATTTTTCCCTTGGCCCGCTGTCGCCTAAGCGCGCAACGTTTGTCGCAAGTCGCGCGGCACAGTTCTGCAAGTGTTTGAGATAACAAGTGCGCGGGTGACAAGAGTCCTCGCAACTTGCACCCGATGCTCACAACTTTCCCCGCAAATGCACCTTAACTAGTGTTGTCTTAGGTAGGAGCAATCTGAATGTTCACTGAGTAAACTGTTACGTGGTTGGCATAAAAAATGTTTATAAGGTTTGTTTTGCTGAAGTAGTGCCTACAACTATCTACTGTTGTTTTAAAGTTTCAATTTCGTTTGGTTGTTAGCTCGTATGCGGGTTTGTATAAGTTTAAAAAGATTTTATTTATACATAAATACAGGTCTTAAAACATAATTATTTCCATACGCTGTCTAAACAGTTGTATATAGTTAAAAACTATGTAGCTATAGCCATCTGGTCCGCCTTAAATAATTCTACAAAAAAATCCGCGACACCATATTTCTATCTTTTATATTTTATCTTTTAATAACTATTTTATGTTTTAAAAAATGGTCTCGTGGCTATACAGCCGTATGGGTCGATCGATCAGGTTAAGCTACGCTTGCCGCAGTTCGTCCGTGGATGGGTGACCATCTTTACATATCAAGCCCCTCCGTCCCTCGGAAAGCACGTTAAGCTGTTGGTCCCGGCTGTCATTCGTGGATCTTTGACAGTCGTTACGGGTCGTCAGAAGCCCGAAAGTCTGACAACCAGTCTTACCAAGGGGTATCGTATTACCCAGCAACTGGATTGTGGAGGTCAGATAGGCAGTCGCTCCGTGTAAAATATTGGTATTCAGCTGCATCCGGTTAGACTGGAAGCCGATCCCAACATAGTTGAGAAAAGGCTTAGATGATTATTAAAAAAAAAAAATTGTTCGACATACTTACGTTTGTTGAATAAATTGAAAATACCTTTAAGAAAAGTCCAAGTAAGGTCTAAATTCTATATCTATTTACCTACTAAATAAACAACTAACTTTTGAATCTTTCGAGAATTTTTCCGCTGTAGCCGCCGAGCTGAGCAGCGGTGCACGTTTTCTGAAGGAGCGTAGTTTTGAAGTCTGCAAGATAACAGACGCGAGCCTTTCCCCTCGGCTGGCAGTCGAGAACTGCCCCACGCTAGCGTCTTGAGAAACGCTTACCGACTATGCCAGTGCCACTTGAATTATCTCTACTCACTATTTCTCTTTGGAATTGAGGTGAAGTAAATGTGAGTTTTTGAGGCGCCTTGTTGTGGTACAGCAAATCAGTGGACGTATCGCTAATTGAGTGTTTCAACGTTTTGGTTTTTTATAGTTGTGACTAACAAATGCTGTAGCCAACAATGCAATGCTATAACTTAGGAATCAAATGTATGCATGACTTATAGACGTACATACATACTTTAAGGTTTTAATTAACCATCCTTGATTCTATTATTTAACTAATAGTAAGTAGCTTCATAAAAACCTAATTCATTCTCTTTTTTTAGAATACCAGTATTAAATTAATTTATATTTTCTTTTTCCAGACCTTCAACCCTTTTATTTATAAACGTATAAATGTATGGTTAAACAGTCGCTAATCATTACTTAACTTTAAGCAACTTTTATAAATAAACCCTTAAATGTTTACTCACTCATATCAACTCTTCAAAACGTCATCAATCCAGTAACAATAACACTACAGAACGAGCAACACAAACGTGTTCACAGTGATCGATTTCGCTTCATACAAAGCTCGCATACAGTTAGGGATCGTAAAGGTATCTAATTAATAGGTCGCGCGTTGTCCTACGTGAATAGTTCTCGTTTGAACGAATGGCAATGATAGTCTCGCGGGCTGCCCTTTGTACAGTCGGCGGCCTCGTTAGTTGTGCCACTTCAAAGCCACGCACAAAGGCCGCCCACTACCACCACCTGTACCTTTATTGTTCTTTATCTCTATTTAGCGATAGTCACGACTAAAGTGAGTTTACTCTGGCTATTTGAAACGAATCCCTATTTAACCTCCCGCCTATTGTGACTTTATCAATTTGATGTGGAAGCTTTGTAAGTGACATTATTGTTGCTGTTTATTTTGTATTGTGGTTTTTTAGGGTTTCGTATCGAGATGGTTTGAACGGTGCCTTGCTACTAAGCCTACAATGTATGTATGTCCGTCTGTCACATGCCGCTTAACGAAGCGTTAGATGATTTTTTCAGAGATTGTAATCTTCTTCTTCTTAGCGTGTCGATGGCAATCTAAACTACAGATCATAATAATATGATCTGTAATCTAAACGGACTCGGCCCAGAAATTCGGCTACGTGTTTGGTGTCATTAGTAGCGTCATCAGTAATCATTTCATTATTGAATAGCAAAAAGTGTGACCCTATGGATACATCAACCCTTTTAACGACTTCCAAATAACGTTTAAATTTGCGAGTAATACCAAATTAATCATATTTATAGTTTGCACTCAACTCAGTTATAATGATTCAACGAAATCCGAACAAAGGTTGTTCTGCTATAGAACGAACGAGCTAACGAGGTACGAAACCTTCAGTGCATGAATATGACTCGCACTTCGCCGGTTGTATTCACGAAGGTAAGCAGCCATAGGCAAATGAGAAAGCAATTTTGTGAATCATTTTCGGTAAATCCGCGAAAATATTTACCTACATAATATTTTCGGTAAATATCACACACAGTTATTAGGTAGGTACACCATTTTACACATTTATGAGGTAGGTACAACAATGTCTAGTAATTTATGCTATTCCATAGGTATAGAATTTGGTGGAGGGGGAGTAGGGTTGCCAACTGTACTATTATAATACAGTATCCTGCTATTTTATAGGCCTAAATACTATATTAAAAAAAAAATATAGTAGGCGAAACTACTATATTTTCATTTCAGTACAAAATGGCGATATGATCGCAATAGAGCCAGTAATAAAAGCTGAATTAAAGATATTTTATAACCTTAATTAAGAGTGTAATAATAATAGTTATGAGACATTAAAAAACATGTTAATAAAGGTTCGAAGTAGCAAATATGCAATTAAAAAACATTTTTTTTTATTTTTTCGCTATATTCTTAAGTAATGGGTTCGAAAATAATATATTTGATATAAAAAAGTTGGCAACCCTACAGCGGAAACAACTTTTAATATTTGTCAGTTATTTTTGCATAAACAAGTTTCAAATGAAGACAAGGTTTTAGAATTAGGAGCCCATTAAAAAATTATAAAACCGGCTCTTCCAAGTAACTGCCACTGTAATTACAAGTTTGGCACATTAAAAATGTGCCAAAAAGTGAAATGAGGTGGCGTCATTAAAAGTTTAAAGGTAAACCTACTGTAGGAAAAAACTTGCAGGTGTTTGTAATAAAACTAGGTTAAACTAGGTGTAGGTAGTTTTACTTATTTTATGTTTGGCCCCCGTGTTATGAGACAAAATAATTTGAAATTTTAATCCTCATCAGCCTACAGCAGTCCATTGCTGCACATAGGCCTCTCCAATTGCACCTCTCCTATAATCATGAAAAAAAAATCTGAAAAAAATCATATGAAATTATAAATAAATGATTTTTATTACTAATAGAGCAGTGGTGGCCCAGTGGTAACGGCCCCGAGTTACGAGTTGTAAGGTGGTGTGTTCGAACCCAGCCAAGCGCTTTACTTTGTGTAAATAATTTCATCACCACTGCTCTCACAACGGTGAAGGAAAACATCGTGAGGAAACCGGCATGTCCTAGAACCAAACTCCGAAAACATGTGACATCTACCAACCCGCACTGGAGCCGCGTGGTGGATTACAGCCCACTTCCTCTCTAAGGGAGGAGGCCTGCGTCCCAGCAGTGGGAACATTAGAAGCTAGGCATACACCTATTTTAAGCAGCAGTTAGATTTTAAAATGTTCAACAATATTCCAAAAGAAATAAGGGAACTCCTTCTAAAATACTTTAAATCAAAATTAAGTAGGTACACAATTCCATAATAATTAATTAAAACTTATGCGGACGAATTTTTTGATGCCCTATGATTCTTTTGCTTATTTTTTCATATAAATGTACATATTATTATATTAAACGCTAGCTTATATTATGTCAATATTATCATAACTCAAATAAAGATTAAAAGTTATCAAGAGTTTTTTGAATGACGCTCATTGTGACTGCAAATAAGCCCTTCTGAATTACATATAAACTTTGGTAGCGGTTTGTAAAACGTAGCGCAATGACAATCCAGCTGCTGAACTGAACGTTGGTCAGTTGTTTTACATAACGGAGCTGTTTTGTAAAACCACTAGCGGTTTTGTCAAACAGCGGATTCTACAATCCAACTGCGACATATATGTGTTCAAATAGATACTGTTACGAGCTTAGGGTTCGTGACAATAAAAACTGCCGATTTAATAACCAAAAATAAACACTTTAATTAAATAACACCAATAAAACACAAACACACTAATTATAAAACACAATCGCACTACTGATCACTCTTAAGTCGCACTTGAAGATCGCTTCGAATGTTATCGCTTGTATCGCAGAACCAATACTGACTCGGTCGCGGCCCATACCGGCCTTATATAGGGCCTCAGATAGTTCCAGAACCTTCTACTGTAGAAACATCTAGAATGTTCGAGTACATACCGGTCCCGACTGACCCGATGTCGATAGTTCTAGAATGTTCTAGTATCGAAAGTTCTGGAAGCATCTCGACCTACTAGTTCTGCTACTCGATACTAGATGGCGCTAGTGGTAGCTAATGTCGCCATTAATCGTGGCGCGCAACAATACGAAACCCCAAAAACCAATGTTATAATTTTAATAAATTAATATGTTTTTTTTTTTAAATATATTTTAAATTTGTTTAAATATTTGTATGCCAGTCCATGGCGAAACATGTAAGATCATAACTTTATTAATAAGACCTTAATGTACCATGTTTTAAAGCAAATAAATATATAATATTCTATTAAGAATATATTCTATTCTTCCATCATCTGCCTAGACTTTTCTCAACTATGTTGAGGTCGGCTTCTTCCAGTCTAACCGGATGCAGCTATTTTACATGAAGCGACTAGAACTAGTGGGAATAAACGGGTAACTATTGCCAAAGATCCACGATTGACAGCCGGGTCACCCATCCACGGAACAACCGCGGCAAGCGTAGCTTAACCTGATCGATCGACCCGCGCGGCTGTTATTACTTAGCCACAAGCCTCTGATTCTATTATAATCTATAAAACATTATTAATAGAAAACCCTGCATAGGCACTTTCTAACATATTTAATTTACAATAATATAATATACCCTATAATAATATACTCATTAAAATGCAGATACATGTACTTTTGTAAATCCGTATACATTAATTAGGTACACTACCTATATCATAAATGAGAATAGCGGTTTTCCACGTATGTATTGAAATATTTTTCTCTACAATTTCAAGTATTCGTATAACGAACTTTTAAGACGGTTTTTTATTAAAAATGAAAACCAATCCCAATTCGTATTCGCATTTAAATTCAATGTATTTGTTTTTAAAATTTCCAGCAGTACCGAACAATTTATTTTTTGGACTTACCATTGAAACAGAACAATTTCGAATAAAATGTGTGATACCTCCATCCACTATTGTTCTTTGTTGCATACAGAATATTATTTTATATAATATATTTTTTTTGAATCGGTAAAGTACTAACCGGTCGGTAGTACTTTACCTCTATTTATTTTAATTGTTTATTACCATCTGCGTAGCCTTTTCCCAACTATGTTGGGGTCGGCTTCCAGATGCAACTGAATACTAATATTTTAAGGTGTATAGAAGGCCCACTGACCTTGTGCATGTGGGCGGAGCCAAACGCCCTACTCCCGAATACGTAAAACGCGCGCGGTGGCGCACTACACTAAAACTAAGATCAAAGAATATGCAGAGACGCAGACATGCCGCACGTAGGTCGCTATTTTTGCCTACGATTCCAGAAGGGAATAGCGGATGCAAGGCTGATATATTTTGTATAGATAGATACTTATTACGTTTTATTATTATATGTATTATTATTATTACTTATATGTTACGTATATTTTAAGTTTTTCTGGACATTATTTTTTAGCATTTATGTGGAAGAAAATATATTTATTTAAGTCATAAGTAATTTATTTCATAACAATATAGGTAGATACATTGTGTTGAAATTTAAAAAAATAACGTATTACTATTGCAATTAAAATAAAATTCATTAAATACATTTCGAAAAGTCAATAAACCAATAATAATTAAAAATTCAAGATTATAAATGTCGTCATGCGGTAGCACGGAGCGGGCGTGCTGTTTTCTATTATCATCCTTAGGCCGCTGCCTCGAATTTTGCGGGCAGCGGGGCGGCGGCGGCGGCGGCGCGGGCGGTCGCGGCTTGACTGGAGTGCACCGATCGTTGCCCGCTCCCGCGCCGCTGTTTTCAAGAACCGGCCCATTTAAACGTACGCATAAGATCCTGCCGTTGCCGCGCCGCCGCCGCCGCCGCCCCGCTGCCCGCAAGATTCGAGGCAGAGGCCTTAGAGCAGCGCTGCGTGAGGCGGGGCTCCCGTCGCATGCGGCATAATAGGAAACAGCACGTCAAGGTACAAGTCCGAGATGGGCTGCAGACTGCAACCGCAGGCGACACTGCGGCTAGCGGCTGCGGTTGACCGCAGGGCTGCTTGCGGTTGCGGTTGCTTCTATTCCAAACGCGGTGGCATGCCGCGGCTGCACAATGCATAGAACCTTGCCTCAGTCACACCAATACCTTCGTGCCAGACAGAATGTCGGACAACACTACCGATAGTCGACATTTTTAACCGACTTCAAAAAAGGAGGTTCTGTATTCGACCCGTATGTATGTATGTATGTTTGTATGTCCGCGATTTCCTCAAAAACTAATGAACCAATTTTAATAATTCTTTCACTAATGTGATCAACATACTTTCAGGAAGGTTTTAGTATATAATACACTATGTACTTATTCTTATGTACGATGTTATATGCATAAATGTACTGCATCTCCGGCATTTCTATGCGAATTTTGATGATTCTTCTAGTCGGTGTCTTCAATTCCTCAATGCACTAGTGTTATTTGAATTTGTGTGGAGTAGGTACCTACAACTAAAAAGTAAAAAAATTTTTTTTTTATTTTTGCACGTGTGAACTCTGCGATTCGCGACACCACACCACTGGCGCCGGTGTGTTCCTCTGTGGCCGGACCACAGTTTAGTACTTTCATCGGAATATATATATATTTTTAGTACCTCAAGAGATATCTTTTTATTTAACAATTTATGTGGTCCGGCCGCCAGGCAGTGCTCTCTGGCCGCGCCACCTCAAACTAAATAGAGTATAATGAACTATTAATAAATCAATATCACGAAAAAAACTACCTAAAGAGTACCTTGCATACGACAAATATGGTCCAATAAACCCCTTTAGTTAAGGAGTTATTGGTCGTTGGGTGTGGTCCGGCTGGAAGGTATACTCTGCAGCAAGTCAATTTTGCAATATTTAATATTAACTATCCATAAATCAATTTATATAATAGTACCTTTTCTCTATTCTTCGTTGATATTTTTTTCTCTCAAGAAACTATTCATTTTGATTAATTAATATTTAAAGTATGTGGCGCGGCTAGGGAGGATTACTTTCAGCAAATATAACGAAATATGCTTTATTTCTTTATGCCAACGAAAACTGCATAATAAGTACTTTATAAAAAGACCTGGACATCATCTATAAACTTTTATTTTTATTACCAACAATGTTGAAAAAGGTGCACTTTTTGGTTTTTGTTTACCTATCTACCTAAGAATAGGTAGTTAATTTGACGAAGTAAGTGAACATTTTGGTTTAAAATAAACAATAAGTATACGAAAAACAAATATATATTTTCATAATCAAATACTTATAAACAATAAAAAATTGTTAATACAATAGGTTTTATAAATTGCGGAACTTAGTATGCAATTTGTTAGAATAAGCGTTACAATGTATGTATGTACAGACGCCAGCACATCAAGCTACTACAATCTGTGAAATTTCTTTAATAAATTTTCAACTTTATTGCTAAAGCATAAGGTTCAAAGTTGATTGGGAAAATTTGACAGTTTCGGGTAGCTTGATGTGCTGGCGTCTGTACTTGTCAACAAATTATTAACTACACATTGAATGATTTATTAATATTTGAAATTGATTTAGGCGTTGATTTAAATGACATTCCAGACACTATTAGATTACAAGGAAAATTATTTACACTGTTGTCAGTGATTGAGTATTTACCAAATATTCGCCATTACGTCGCTCACTGCAAGCGTCTGGATGATACTTGGGAAACATGATGATTTAAGTACTAAAGTTACAAGGACTAAAAACCAGCAAATGAATGTTCATTGTATTTTATACGCAAAATTGTAAATTATAACTTATTTTTATTATCAAAATGTTTATTTTTAATTTAGGCCTTGCATTTTAAAGTTGGAAAATAACTTCAAAACTCCTTTATTTGTAATACTGATTGACTATATTTTTATTAATACGCGGTTTTGGTACACTCTTTTTTTCATTGTTATTTCTTGTTTAAAGGGTTAAATGCTTAAATTCAATCTATTGACTTTAGTTTGTTATATAAAACACTTTTCCGTCTTTTATAATACCTTGTATTAACAATTGTTAATATTTGATTATGAAAATATATTTTTTGAAAGATGGCGGCTGCGAAAATATTCGAATTTTTCGTCACGGGTGTCGTTTTCATAGTTTTCGATGGTGCTAAAGCTGATGGTGAAGTCAAAATGAAAATCCAAGATTGCGGCTGCGAAAATATTCGAATTTTTCGTCATGGGTGTCGTTTTCATAGTTTTCGATGGTGCTAAAGTCGATAGTGGGGTCAAAGTGTAAATCCAATATAGCTGCTGCGGAAATTTTGTTTTTGGTTAAAATCATCCGTGAGAAGTCTTTCTTGACTTGCTTTGCCTTGGCATTTTTACTTATTTACAAATTATCGTATATTTACACAATATACAATATAAACAAAAACAGTATTTAGAAATGGCACCACTAATAAGTAAAGCGTCCACGCGCACAATAGAAATGGGCCCTCCGCAGCGAGCTAGTCTATAAACGCACACTGATACAATTCGTTCGTAAATATTTGCACTAACACAAACAAACGCGCGTAGTCGTTCGATAGCCGGGGCGGAGCAGCGAGCGACACAGCCATCCCGTCTCAATGCTAAAGCACGACTGCCGCCCGCGCCCGCGCAGAGCACGTCTTTACCTCTTATCTCAAAATTGGACATTTTCTTTGAAAATGTTGATTGATTTACAAAAGCTGTTTCATGTATGTAGTACCTCTAACCATAATTTTTTTAGTGTAAAAAGATTTCCAAACATCAAAGCCGTTTAGAAGTAGTAGGGAATATTAGCCAAAAATTGCGGTTTGGTAAATATTTTTTTACGGCAAAAGTATTAGCCATACGAAAAAATCCTATTTCAGAAATGTTGTACATGAATCTATAGCAAACATATATTTTTTTCAGAACTTCTAACCAAGCCGTTAATGAGAAATAGGCTTCATAAAGTGACCGTGTTACGGTACTAAACGAGAGTAAGGCCCTTAAATGAAGCGACTGCCTGTCCGACTTCCACAACCCATTTACTGGGTAATACGATACTCCTAGGTAAGTCTGGTTGTCAGACTTTCGGCCTTCTGACGACCCGTGACGACTGCCAAAGATCCACGAATGACAGCCGGGACCAACGGCGAGACACGGAGGGGTCTTGATATGTAAAGATGGTCACCGATCCACGGACCAACCGCGGCAAGCCTAGCTTCATCTGATCGATTGACACGTGCCGTTGTTATTACTTAGCCACAAGCCCCTCACCTTTGTTTATTACTAATTGTAATAAATCAACTGTAGCAACTCGGTGTATATAATGACGTTTGTTGATGAATATTGAACGATTTTATTAAGAGCGTTTTCACTTAGTCCCCGTTACCGTATCTTTGGTATAAGTATCTATTATTTCCAAGGCAATTATGTTCAGAGTCTCGTTTTACTTACAGATGGCTTTATGAGTATCGGCGTGTGTTGAATAGCAGGATTCTGCTGCAATTACTTATATCTGCACTAATTTTATGTCCCCCATCCTTCGATTATGTCGGATTATTTATACATTTTACTAGAGACCCACCCGCCCCTGCTTCGCACGGTTTTTACGACTTGAAAAAACATCGCGATTTCTTTATCATATAGATATACCATTTTGAATTTTGAATATCAATTTGACTGTTTATTTTTTAATTTTAATTTTGATTCTAATATCGATAATGATTTTGTTTTTTACTTAAAGTTTTGTTCTTTGTTTCTTAATTAATTTTTCTATTCTCACTACGAGTAAAAAAAATTGTTGAAACGTATATATTTAAGAAGCTATTTTTTATGTAAGTGCTGTGTACGCCTGTAAGTGACTAATTCGCCATAACTCAATGCATATGTTATTTATTATAATGTTTCTAGTGAATAGGTCGCTGGTGTACTTTTCAAATAAATAAAATCTGAGTTTTATATTAATACTGGCTGCGCCACGCGGTTTCACCCGCATAAGTTTCGATCCCGTGGGTATATCCGGATAAAAAGTATTGTATGTCCTTTCCCGGGACTCAACTATCTTTATGCCAAATTTCATCTAAATCGGTTCAGCAGTTTAAGCGTGAAGAGGTAACATTCAGACAGACAGACAGACAGACAGACAAACACACTTTTATATATATATATAGTATAGTATAGGCGATGCGATGCGATGCGGTGGGTCGGGAGAATTAGAAATTGAATGCGGTCGAAGTGGCGGCTAAGTACTAGGTATTAGTTATTCTGTGGTGGCGGGCAGAGACTAGTTTATAATATGACGTATAAGCGCTGAAATTATGTAGAAATAAATTCTCGGTTAAGAAATTTGAATAAGTATCCTTAATAAATATGAGATTAGATGATAATGCTGAAATGTCCTGCTTTAAAAATAAAAGCCAATATCTATATATATAAAAGGAGAACTGACTGACTGACATATCAACGTACAGCCGAAACTACTGGGGCTAGGAATGTGAAATTTTGCACACGGCTTCCTATTATAATGTAGGGGAGCACTAAGAAGGGGTTTTTGGAAATTTAACCTTTAAGGGGGTGAATGGGGGGGGGTGAAATTTCACGCGGACGAAGTCGCGGGAAAAAGCTAGTCGTGGAATAAAGTTATTAGTCCCAAAACGGTGAAGAAAAACATCGTGATGAAACCGGCATGTCCTAGAACCAAAAATTCGAAGACATGTGACATCCGCCAACCCGCACTGGACCTGCGTGGTGGATTACGGCCCCTCTCACCGAGAGGAGGCCTGTGTCCCAGCAGTGGGAACATTATAGACTGATTATATAAACATTCAAAAATACTGCTCCGCAACATTTACTTTCGTAATGCTATCGATGCTGTCGATGGAATATCGTTAACGGCCTTAGGATGTGGATAAAAGTCAACTCGTGTGAAATTACATTAAATCAGTGGCAAATAGACATAGCTGCTGCAAGCCGCGGCCGGACGGACATGACGAAATTAAGGGTAAGGGTTCCCAACATCACACAAATAGTGTCTGCGAAACCCTAAAACGAGAAAACATTTTTTTATACAGGGAGACCGAGGGTTGTTTATTACAAGATTTTAGTCGCGCGCTCCGCCGCAATCAAACATTTCATTTACATAGAAAAATGAAGCTTTTATTCTGAAATGCGTTACTGGAGATGACGATTCATAAATTCACGATATTAAAGCCGTTAAAATTTATAAAAATTCAAATGCGTATTTCAATGACGTTATTAAAGATTTTCCGTCCATGTTTTGCTCATATTTGTGTGAATAAAACAAAGGATCCTCTTTTCATTTTGCAATTTTTATTACCTTCGTTCGATTCACAATCACATTAAACGTGGTTTTGTTTTCGAACGTGTGTGTTGCAGTATTAGAGGTAGGTGTTTATTTGTAAAGGTGTGTAATCTAGTTCAATCCTGTTCGCTAAAACAGATACAGCTGCTACCTAAGAGGAGCAGAATAAGGTGTCTGAGAGATAAGGACGGATGTGGGTCATGTGGCATGTGTGAGAGAGATGGCAGGAGGTAATCCTCACCGACACAACTCACCGCTAGACTTAGGAAATGAAACCCAACCGAACCCAAATTCATTAATGTTATCGTGTTTGCCATTCTAACAGTTGCAGAGGTATGAGAGCTGCAGATAACTAGCACAAAACTAAAACTGTTTGGAGCTAATTCCAACTTGTTGTTGGCAATTTATTTATTATTTATTTTACCATCTGCTGCCTATTGCGCTAGTTTCTTTAGCTATTCAGTTTATTAAATCTACTATTAAAGTTGTACACTCTAATTGTTCATCTATCTGACTTTAGTACTTAAGTATTTATAGCTCAAATATCGATGGGGTGTGTACTATAGGTACACTTCTGCCCAACCCTTTAAAGAAACAAGGCGTAAAGTTATTCATGTTATTATATAATCATTTTTTAAAACAGAGGAGCATAATTTGTAGTAAGTATTTTCTTATTTCGTCCAATATTTTCAGGGAGCATTTTGCGGTCGGATTATGTTGTCCATAATTAACTACGATATGTGGTTAATTGGCTGTAAGTACACGAAATACTTAAATTAATGAGTTCTATCTAGGATTGAGCACATGAACGTAATTGGGTGGTCATTGTACCGACTAGATATAGTTGTGGTAGCGTCAGTGGACAGTGAAGATTACATATTATTATGATTAAGTAATGTAATAATAATAAAAGACGAAGAGGATAGGCATTTTTGCATGAAAGGTGGTTTTACCAACCAGGTAGTAATTGTGCAAGCTAAGGTTGCACGGGCGCGTTTTTACCGCGGCGATTTTTTTTCGCGCATTGGTGTTTCATAACACTGCTTAGCGCTAACAGTTGAAAATCCAACAGTGTGTTTTTTTTGACGCGCTGGGTTTGCGCTGTTGGATTCTCAATGGTCGGCTCAATACCGAGAGTTGAAAATCCAGTGCGCATTAAAATCCCGCCGCGATATTTTTACGTCCGTGCGCACGTGAGCTATAGTCCGCGCGGAACTAGTTGGCCGCGCCTTAGGTATGTGAGCGTGGGACGGAGGGGCGGGGCGCATTACTCAGTACGTGCATTACGAACCGCCGCCGCCGCCTCACCCCTGTCCCCACCTCAGCAGCCAACTAGTTTTCCGCGCGGACTATAACACACACATTTCTAAAGGGCAATGCCTTTTATTTTGACAGTTCAACAGCATTATAACGTTGTTGAGTACATGAAATTTTCTAACATATGAAGCGATGGATTAACAATTTCCTTCAAAGTCTTTCGTACTGTGAAAATGTGTGCTTTACACAATCAGGGTGCAGCACAGTTTCCTAAGACTTCACTCCTATTTTAATGTGAAAAGGACTTGTTCTTTTTTAATGCTCTGATATTGCACGTATCACAAAGGTGTAACAATATCAACTGTAGTTTAAAATGAATTACCTACTTACTTAATAACGAAACCCTTTTAGAAAATATGAAGTTCGTTGCTGTTAGTTGCTTGGACCGTTTTGACACATGGTCCTTTATCTGTGTACCTATGTCACTGGCCAGTCCGAGTAGACAGACATATTTAGTAGTAGATTATTCACTAAGGTAATGAAGCAGTTTCTTAATTCCGCGGGCGCTATTTTGAATCCTGAATGCAACGAAGGATTCTGGGGCTGCCAACCATAGCGAGGGAGCTCTGAGTTAACTATTGAGCGAAGCGAAGGAGTTAACAGTAAAAGGATTCAAATGACAATAAAATTACAAAATCAAAACCCAACTACAACTATGTTTCAAAACTATCTCACTTTTATCAGTCTGATGCAGTCGGTGGCATCAAATCGAAGGTTTACAACTAAAATAACATACGTGTACTGCCTGTCGGGTCTTTTTTATTTTTTCAGTATAAATATATATGCATTTTCATCAAAAACAATAAATAATATCGTCAATGGAGCGTCAGCCCAAATCCAACATTCTAACGCGGGGGTATACGCGCCACAGGATCCGATCATTTTTTTTCGTCGGCAGCGACTAAAATTTATGAAGTGAGGACTTGGTCGACCTGAACATTAATATAAAAAAGTTTTTCTTTTTTGGTTAATGTTTCCATACAATTTTCTCAGTTGACGTTCCAAATACAAATCACATTAATGACCAGCGGGTCATAATGAAATTCAGTACAATATTCGGCTATAGCCTAGGGCTTTAATGACTAGCTTTAGGTTAGGTTTGCGTGACATAATAATTTGACATTAGCGAGCAGGGTGAAAATAAGTTTTCACACCACCTGCTCGCTAACGTCAATTTTTTTTCTTCAATGTTGTCCCCGGTTATTTAAGGGGACTACAGGACCTAAACGCAAAAAACGCAAGTTTTATAAGCAATAGAAGCATATGATCGATTACAGTAAATAAAATTAGAAAAATATATGATATTCTTCAGGATATATGCTAGGTAGATAGTGTGTTGAAAACATAATACAACTAATTTGATACGATAGAAAAAAAATCATGAAGATACAATTAAAAACTTTCTTTTTACAATAAAAACCATAAAACCATACTAGCATTATACATACAATCATTCTGATTCTTTGTCAGATTATTCTACAAGCAACATACTAAAGCACTAGTGTTTTAATTTTTAATCCAAACTATAGATTTTTTGTAAATAGATAATTGCTTCATATTTGCAATCAATTACCAGTGTTGTGTCATCGCGCTTATCTTTGTTTTCTATGCAGTCTGACAGTGACCGCGCTTTAGGTCATGTAGTCCCCTTAACAGTTTCATAAACTACTAATTCGAAAATCGAATTGGCTTTTATTACCTCGCAGTAGGTGCGAAAAGTAGAGTATTCTCTTCGGAGATGAAGGTGTCTTCGTCTTGGACAAGCTAGAATCCCTCGCTGCACTCAGTATCCCTCGGGCTGCGCCCGTGACTTAAGACACTCCTTAGTGAATAATCTACTATGGAATATTCTTTGATGCTCGTTTGTTTCAAAGTAACGTTTTCTTAGTCTCTCTCCTGTTTGTCTGTGAATAGATTAGTTTATTGTGTTTTAATGAGTCCTATTATTTTAAGGCGTGGACAGCTACATCCAATTTTACTCTTGAATACTATTATAATATTCATGAGCATTTCTTGTACACAATATCATCATGATTAGGAATGTTTGCTTGGTTTTCGATCCATTAACAAGGATAAGTAAATCTCTGTTCGAGAGCTTCACATCTCATAACATTGTGAAAGCCTAGTTTATACAAACACATTTCTCAAGCTTAGCTAAAACCGAATGTGCCTTGAGCGCTTTATCAACATACATTCAAAACTTCTCCGCGACTTTGAACATTGAATTTAAAATATACTTAAGTGCGCAGATGTCATATTTTTCTACGATTTTACGAAAAAAGGACTTCAGTAAGGAGATTTATTTACGGAGTCTGTATGACGATAGAGCAAACAGCTAAATGTACTTTTTACGTTTAGGAGTTTGCTTCAGTGAGGTCTAGATAGTTTAGATAAGAAAGAGCAAAACATTTACCTACTTACTTGAAAGGGTACTGACTTTTTTGCGTTTGACTTTCATTAAATGTCAGTAAAGTCGAGCACACTACTACGAGCCCTAAGCGATACGATACCAGACTATAGCAAATATTATATTTTTGCGAGAAATAGAATACTATTACGAGAGACAAATAGAAAGGACCTGCACCAGCCAGTGACAAAGCAGAGTACCTACCTATAGTACTTTTATCTTACGAAGCGAGGCGCGCTTTCATCATAATTTCAGCCGAAAGACGTCCACTGCTGGACATAGGTGTAGCGGTATCTACAACGCCACATGCGAACAACGCGTCATACTGACGTCACGCAAAATCCTGCATCTCGCAAGCAGAGTTTACAGCGCAACTAGCATATATACAACGGTCCGACATGAATCATCGGGCAGTTGCCCGCCAGACACAACACCCGTCTGGTCAGACGATCCTCTCTTTTTCATAGAGTATGAGCGAACTTTACACCCTGTTCCTCATACCTCTATACAGGCTCCCCCAAACACCGCCACTCACTTTGACCGCTTCTGTGCTTCCCGCAACCAGCGGATTCTTGCGGGCGTCACAACGTCATCGGCCCACCTTGTGGGAGGCCTTCCAACGCTACGTCTTCCGGTACGCGGTCTCGACACCAGCGGCTCCATCAGCCATCTGGCGCGCTTTACTTGTGGTTAACAAGTGTACAAACACGCTGTGAATTTGTGTGTAAGCGCAGGAACTCTCGGTACCATCCGAGACAATGGCGAAGTGTGTAATGTGTGTAGCGAAAGTATGTGTGTTATGTGCTCACGCTACTCGTCCTCACGCACACATTCACAGCGTGTTTGTACACATGGTTAACACAAGTAAAGTGCGTGTCGTTTCGTGAGATAAAAACACTGTATTTGTGGTTCCCGTCTAAGAATAACCTGCATCCCTGTAGTAAGGAAGTGACGAGGGAATTATATAAAGTGACTGAATAACAACATCCGATTATATAACGATGACATAGCACATAACGTGATAGATTACGTAAATCGTCGATTAAATCTATGAAGGTCGTTATATGCTTGGTAGAGTGATTACCGAGTTGCAACTCAATTATATAACTCAATTGCTAAACGCACACAAAATCTTACGCTAAAGGATGACATTAAAAATATTACTTTATAAGTTGAGAGAATGAAAACGGTAACTTACATAAATGAACGAACATTTAAATGACATAATTATATTTGAATAAAATTCGTTGAATAATTTGCTTTATCGTAAATATAAGTTATACATGCGGTAGCTACGGCGTAGCGTGTGCCTGACAGCGCTACGTGAGCTACGCGGTCGTAGCAGATTCCGGAACTGCTACGCATGAATTCAATTATGAAGTACGTGGCAATAAATACAATATAGAAATAAAGTATCGTGTAAGTTACTGATCAAATTTTTTTAACATATAAAATACACCATATTTCATATGTCACAAAGTTTCAAGAGTTTACTTTCTTTTTTCAATCATATAAAAGGTAGTTTTGTAACTAATTTGTACCCATTTAATTATTAAGCTAGTGATCGACAATATGTCGACTGTACATACCCAATTAAGTTTTGTGTCTATAATAAGTATGTTTTTTTTATCATTAAAGTAAGCAAGTTTCTATTATGATTATATATTTAGAGAAAATGTAACTAACTATTTACACCTAGATACTGAATTGACTAACTAACTTACTATACAAATAAATACAAAAACAAAGACACTTAGGCGTCGAAGTACTCGTCGGCGTCGCTGTCATCCGGAAACATGCCCAGAAGACTGGCAGCATTGCCACGTTGGAAGGCAATGCTAATTCTTTGGCCAAAGAACGACCCAGCCCTGTGGTCACGTGAAGTGTCGACCAGCCGGCGAGAAATTTCCGTAAAAAGGAGACGCGCACTCGGGCCCCTTGACCCGAACTTTTCGACCCCAAACGGATCAAAGCTGTAGTTGCCCATAAGGTTACAGTATTTGCGCCGCTTGAGGGTCTCAACAGCCGCTCAACGGCGCCAGTGCTAGGAAAACTATTAAAATCATGACGTTTATGTTATGATGGGAGTAACATAACATAACATCACGCCTGTAATCCCCGAAGGTTTAGGCAGAGGTGTACCTATTGTACACCCATATTTCGGCAGTTATATCTAAGTACCATATGATAGGGAGCACCGGGCGAGCCTATTGCCATCAACACGAATCCTGACTACAGGTTGCTACTGGGAAATTCGAGATGGAAAAGCCTAATAACACTTTGCCCGACCCGGGAATTGTACCCAGGACCTCAGGCTCAGGTTCAGTAGTAGCGCTTATTACCACTAGACCATCGTGTCAGTCTGTATAGTGGGAGGATTTTTCAATAAACCGATTTTTACCTTAGAAAACAGTTTTTCTTTAATTAATAAATCAATTAAAATAAAATTAGCTGCCAAGTGCGAGTTGGACTCGCACACAAAGGATTCCGTACCACCGTACAATAAGTAAAAATAGTTAGTGTGATGTGGTATTGTTTTGCATTCACAAGTTTTTTTTTTACGAGTGTTAGGTTTAGTTTAAAACGGCGAAAAAACACGTTCCTTATTATAAACACCCTTGAGTTTTTAAATTTATTTATTTTTATTGTTATAGCACTCATAGTAGTACACACTCTGTGAACATTTCAAGTGTTTATCTATTACGGTTCAAAAGATCGGTAGGCTGTGTCGGCCAAGTGCGCACTTGTACACGCAGTTGGCACCCTTCGGGTACAGAACCCTACAAATGGAAGTCCGTAGGGTTTCAGAAACCAAAATAATATCCGTATATTTTGAATTCCGAGAAATAAGCCAACTGATGCTAGATCGCGGTAACCGAAATTTAATGGAACTGTATCATCATCTGCCTAGCCTTTTCCCAACTATGTTGAGGTCGGCTTCCAGTCTAACCGGATGCAGCTGAATACCAGTATTTTAGATGGAGCGACTGCCTATCTGACCTCCACAACCCAGGTACTGGGTAATACGATACCCCTTGGTAAGACTGGTTGTCAGACTTTCGGGCTTCTGACTACCCGTAACGACGGTCAAAGATCCACAAATGACAGCCGGGACCAACGGCTTAACGTGCTTTCCGAGGCACGGAGGGGTCTCAGTATGTAAAGATGGTCACCCATCCACAGACCAACCGCGGCAAGCGTAGATTAACCTGATCGATCGACCTGTGCGGCTGTTATTATAATATGAAATAATCTTTTGTGTTATGATCATACAACAGGGAAGAGCCACTAATGGATGGATTCAAACGAATTAATTAAACGATGGGAATGTTGCTTTTATGTTTATCTATACCTAAATGTGGCTTATTTCGCAGTTCGAAATAGGTAAATAGCATCTTGCTTGTATCCCAAGTTGCGTATAATCTAAATCTAAATTAACTACTGTTTTGCCTTAATTAAAGTTACCCTAGAAATGGTACTCTGCTCTGAGTATTTAGATTTAGGTCAAGTGTACCTACCTGCGAGAAGAAACTGGTGCAAGACGGTACTCGAGATATAGCGCCATCAAATCTAGCAAAGACATTCCTGCAGTCAGAGAGCGTCTGATCTGTAACGTGACATCTAAGGACGTTCATACTGCGATAATCAGTTAGATATTTTACTGTACCTATAATTTTGGTAACCTTAAGAGGAAATGCGGGTGGTCGTTTTTCCATAGAAACGCTCTCGTCTGTTTTCTTTCTGGTTAATGACCATAAAGCAATGATTCCTTACAAAATAATAAATATTAACCATTTTTATGTTCCTATGTTTTCCTTTTTGATGATATATAGTATTTTTATAAGCACTAGAACCCTCAAAAAATGCCCATTTAAACCGCTGTCAACAGAGGCCTAGTGTGCAAATTTGACCACTATTAATGAAAAAAAGAAAAACATAGGGGCACAGTATAATATATCCTTCTTATTCAGTATTGGAAGAGGAAATAGGCGAGAGCCAAACCTCGAATTACACTTTTTACTTAGGATTTTTCAGAAGTCTCTCCGACGGCATTTCCTCTTAAGGCAGTTTAATACCGTATTAATTTGTTTTTGAACGTATGAACAGTGGGATGTTGACGTGTGATCACAACTTTACACCGTAAAATATCGTCCTGCGGGAAGATTCCGGAATAACAGTAGCAATGGCTCTCATTTTGACAGTTCAACAACATTAATTTCGCTATTTACGTTATTGAGCAGACAAATTTTTCGAACATATGAAGCAATGGATTAGAAATATCCTTCAAAATCATTCTAATTGTGGTTGATAGTTTGTTAAGCAATAAGAGTGCTGATCACCGACGACGTGTGAAACGCTGCCTTTGCACACAGCATGGTTACTTTACAGTGCAGCGTGTTATCCGCGCCGTAGAAAAATCGTATGACCTCGTATATGAGACGGTTCTTTGGTATACGGTGATGGCGCCGTACCATAGTGCCGCCGTGTCGTCAACAAATTTCCATAATGATCCATACAACACTGACGACCGTGCCTACATAAGGCGAATAAACCGTAGTTTTTCACAGCAAGAAAAACGTGTGTACCTTTGTACACACATGTTTTTCTTTGCCATTTTTCGTGCCTAAGGTCGTTTATGGTCTACAAGGCATTTTACTGTCCGGCAGTCCGATTTTCTATGGTCCCATATTGGCACGCCATAATAAAAAAATAAAATCGGACCGCTGCGCTGGACAGTAAAATTCCTTATAGTGCACAAACGCCCTTAGTCTTTTCTAGAATTTTTACTATTTGTCTACCTATATAACTTCTGATTTTACTACTTTAATTTTGCTCCACGCATATTTACCTATTTACAAAATTCTGAGAATGTAGTAAACGGTTCAGACGTTGTTATGTTGTTAAGTTCAAACGCTTTATCAATAGCCTGACATGTACTTTAGAACAAACATTCTATTCGAAGGAACAAAGAAAATTAGAATTTTTTTATTATTAAAAAATATACTACAGCGGTACAATAGACAGTCCCCTAGAGCATTACCCTAGCACTTTTTATACAAAAAACACTAAAACAAACACATTGCAGTTAAAATTGATCGGAAACAAAACCCGGCTCACTGGGGATACACGCAATAGTAATATTATTGCAATCGTCTCGAATATTCGTTTCATTTCGCGAGAACGTAATAGAATTGAAGTAGGTACCTACTGCATTATCAAATATTATTCCTTTGCAGTCATTTAGATTCGTCTGGATAGAAAGAACGCTGTCGGAGGAAATTTCAGCGTTTTCAATTTACCCGAGAAGCATGCAGAACCCTCGGCGGATATAAACTTACTTATCTACTAAGATCACATCTCCACTTTTCACACACGTTTTATGATGCAGTGCTGAAAGATCGATGTTTTCACGCTCGTTCTGAAAATGTGTTGGCTTCGTCTAAATCCCAGTTTTATCTGGACTAATGCCAGCGATCGTTTGTTAAAGAAATTGTTCGTGCTCTTTACCAGGTGCACCGGTTCTTTTACTCTCCGGGCGGCTAGTTTCTAGTTCTACGTTGTTGTCGTTTGAATTACACAAATCTTGTAAGGAAACAAGATTTTTATTTCGTTTTTACAAGTGTAACAATTCAATTGTATCATTGTATCTTCTGGTCATAAAGATTTACGATAACGATGGCATAGGATGACGTCATAACCCGATGGCTCTATTTGCGAATAGATGAGAAATTATATTGGGGGCTTGGGGCTACCACAAGGAACTTGCTTGGATGGCTTACATATGGTCCCGGGTGTGAATGTTACCATTTTGTTATAAAAATAATTAGAAATTTTCATTTTTATTAGGTACTGCTTGTGACTATAGCCATGTATTGCGTATCTACAAGTTTTTGTGAATAAAGACTATTTGGATGCATAATCATAATCAGCCTATAATGTTCCCACACCTGGATATAGAATTCCTCTCAGTGAGAGGGAGTGGGCCGTTGGTTGATAGATGTCACACGACTTTAAATGTTTGTTCCAGGACATGCCCGTTTCCTCACGATGTTTTCCTTCACCGTTTTGAGAGCAGTGGCCATGAAATAATTTAGACAAAGTAAAGCGTCTGTCTGGGTCTGAACCTACGACCAACAACTCGTAAATCGGCTGTTACCATCACTGGGCCACCACTTCTCCCATTGGTATGAATGGTACTAAATTACATTACTAATCATGACCAACGTAATCTTAGGTCATCCATCGTAGCATAGACCATTTTATTTAACCACAGTTTATATCAACGTTTCTTACAATACCCACGAGACCTAACAGTGGTTGAAAACATTAAAGTTAAGTTATTTTATTGTAGCGTGCTACAATAACAATGGACTTCAATAAAGTTATGTTTCAAAGTCGTAAATTCGCGATGACAGTCTGCGGCTATTAAAAGTTGTTTGTATTTTATAATGAAACTCGGTGAGTTAATTACATTAATCTTAATTAGATCAATTTTGATCAACATTAAACAAAAAGTATCCTAAAACAAAATTAATATAACAGACTGTCTGTCTGATCAGGATTTGTTTCGTGAAAGGTCGAGTCATGATGAACCCGCCGAGCGTCTTTTATTTTCTTTCTAAGGCGACTTTCATGTCGCCCTAAAAATCTTTTGTAGATTTCCTTTCTATTTTATTTTCTTACCAAATCATTGTTACGTATTGCAAAAATTGTGAAAATTTTCACATTGTTTTACTGAGTTTTAGATAGCATAATTCTGCTACTACCGAGAAGAATGTCACAGAAAACTTTTAATAAATAAGTATTTATTCACAAAGAAAACAATTACAATTTATAAGATAACACTAAAATATTTATATATTATACACAAGTATATAATAAAAAAATAAAGAAAAAGGCAGGAGCTCATTGGGCATCAAAAAATACGCCCGCATCGCTGTCAATGAGATAAGTGCCCAAAAGGAGCCATAACGCGCCCAAAGGATTACCACGTTGGATGGCAATGCTGATTCTTTGGACTAAAAATAGGCCAGCCCTCTGGTCACGTGAAGAGTCAAACAACAGCTTGGCGATGTCCCGAAATATTCGATGAGCATTCGGACCCCAAGGCACTAGTGTTTCAACCCGAAACGGCTCAAACATATAGCTCCCAATAAGGTTGTTATATTAGCGCCGTTTGAGGTTTTCAGCTCCTACAGCAGCCGCCCCAGCACAGCCCACACCTTGCTAGGAAGATGGGATGGCGCGAGGGTGTCAACACAGGTTGCATCCCACACCAAAGGCCTACCGTACCCAACTTCCAAGGCATTATGGTCATTCCATCTGGCCTCTTCCCATCGTCACGTGCCAAGCCATTGGGTTCTAAAACAGTTGGCACCCCGGCGGTAACAAGAGCCAGACGGATGGTGTGTGAATGCTGGCGTGCCGTGTCCGAGGCAATCGTCTGCTTCACCACATTGACAGCGATGTGGAGCTCTGCATGGAGTGCTCAGACGCAAACATGTAGCGAGCCGGAATGTGGTGTCACCCAGCATAGTGCTTATGTTGGGTGATGGTAGCACCTGAAGCCAGAGGCCCGACTCCCAACGTAACTAAATTCCCAAATAAGTAGGTATGTAGGTACCTACATTAAACGAATTTGGGTAGAGGTATTCCAGGAAGGACTTTCGAGAAATAATGTTGTTTCACTAAATATAAACATATTTAGTGAAATTTAAGTTCAGTAGCGCCCAGGGTGTCCAAGGGTTCATCGGTCTTCGTTCTACAGATTTCAATCTGTCTTTTTATTCAACAAGTTATAGAATTAAAAAGTATAAACAGCATTAACTTTTTTAAAACAAATTAAAGTCATATTTATTTTATTGAAGAAAGGCTATAGTATCGATGAGTTCATAGATGACAAACGATAGTCACAATTAAATGATTTGTGAATTATTATATTTTTATAATGGATAATGAACTTTTTTAATTGCGATGTTGGTGATTATTTAATTTTCTGTCACTGAATTATTGACATTATTATAATTATTTAATATTGATATTGTTGCATTTAAAATGCGTAATGAATTTTAAATATGAACTCCGTACCCAGGTTGGCCGAAGCAAGGAAAACCTGTTCAGGTGGAGATTCACAGACGACTCCGCCTTGGAGTGTAAATGTGGTGATGTTCCATAAACGATGGGACACTTAGTATCATGTCCTACGTGTCCTATCAGCTTCACGTTACAGGAACTGATGGACGCTGGTGATGGCGCCAAACAAGTAGCCAAATTCTGGGCCGAGTCCATTTAGATTGCTAACGACCCGCTACGAAGAAGAATATAGACGTACTTAATATATTTTTTTAAATTATTTTATTTATCATAACTATAATACTTTCAACACAATGTACTTTGTTATGAAATAAATAACTTATGACTAAGTATGACTTATAAGAATCACGTTATACACTCGTTATTCATATAGTTTCGTAGTTAAGGATACATGTTGTTGATGCAAGTTGAAGATACAAGTAGATGTTGATTAACAAATTAGGTATTTCCCACTGAGTTAGAATACGCGACGCAAACGTAGAGAAACTGGAAATTATAGGTTAATATGTATTTTAATTATTGAGGTGAATGACATTACATATTAAAACGTGAATACACGAGGTTGAGAGTTCAAATCTTGACAAGTACCAATGTGACTTATAAATTCATATGTACTTTCTGGTTTATCATGACTGACATTGGTGAAGGTAAACATCGCGAGGAAACCTGGACTTATAGTTAATGTAAGTCTGAAATTGCCAACTCGACTTGAGCAAGCGTGGTGATCAAAGCTCGTGCCTTCTGTATGAGAAGAGGCCCGTGTCCTGCATTAATTAACACAATGTCTTTGAGAAATCGATATCATATTACTATTAATATGATATTAGAAATAGGAGGGGTCCGTGGCTAAATAATAACAGCCGCACAGGTCGATCGATCAGGTTAAGCTACGCTTGCCGCGGTTGGTCTGTGGATGGGTGACCATCTTTACATACTGAGACCCCTCCGTGCCTCGGAAAGCACGTTAAGCCGTTGGTCCCGGGTGTCATTCGTGGATCTTTGACAGTCGTTACGGGTCGTCAGAAGCCCGAAAATCTGACAACCAGTCTTACCAAGGGGTATCGTATTACCCAGTAACTGGGTTGTGGAGGTCAGATAGGCAGCCGCTCCATGTAAAATACTGGTATTCAGCTGCATCCGGTTAGACTGGAAGCCGACCCCAACATAGTTGGGAAAAGGCTAGGCAGGTGAGATGATGATATTGGAAATAGAACAAAATAACATCTTTAAGTTATTTTCTTTTATTTTTAACTAGGTTATGCCCGCGGCTTTGCCCGCGTGGATATGGATTTCATGGGTTAATTTTGTTTTGAGCGGAACCCTTATTCTTTTTCCAAAATAAAAGTAGCCTAAGTTCGCTATAGTAAGAACTTGTTATAACATCAGCTATCTGTCAGTGAGTCCCATCAAAATTGGTCCAACCGTTTCGGTGATTAGCCGGAACAAACAAACATACAGACAGACAAACAATTTTATTTTATTTATTTTTGTTAAAAGTACCTTGTACGACCGTACCGTACCGTGTACTTTCATATGCATTTAGTATAAAGCTATTATATTGACATTATAAACAGACACTTCAATTTTATTATTTGTAAAGGTATAACTATATAATCTAAGGGCCCGAACACACGTACCACAAAAACACTTGTTTCTTTATCAGTTGCTGTTCCTTGTTATTTTTACGCAATTAGTAAGAATGAACTAAGAGTAATCTTATAAAGTTAAGGTAAAGAAATGTTTCTGTGTCTGCGATTACGGAACATTAGGATGTACCTACTTTTTGTCTTTATGCGTCATTCTGTTGAAATATAGGTTACCTACATCTTTCAGGAGACACGCGGTAATGTTTATGTGCAAGTCAGAAAAATAATTATGAACACTAAGTCTGAAAATCTTTAATAAGAATGTCCGGTTAGCGACGCCACTTTCAGTTCCTTCCTTCACCTTCTGCAGTCGGTCTTTTAACCACTAGACAAGCGTTGGAAGGTAGATATGTTCTGTTCCAAAACTATCTGATAATAATGTAAACAAATGGATCTGTCAAAATACCTTTGAATGCCAACTTATCGTGCCACTTACAAATTGAGTGCTTTCATTAGATTATTTGAATATTTAAACTCGAAATGCTAATATTAAATCTCCTTAATAAAGTCGTTTTTCACTTGACAGTCTAGGTAAATTTTATTACCTCAATTTTAGTTGATGATTCCGCAATTACAATTTAATAACGTTATTCAAACAATAATTGTTGGAGAAAGTGATGAGATATTATAAAGTTGAAACCTTCTAAATACAGATGAATGTGTTACTAAATACAGATGAATGTGTTACTAATTCCCTTTAGTGAGTAATTGTGTAACAATTTTACCTGAACAGGGTTTGTTGACACTTCCAGCGGATACTTTTGGAACATACATTAGTATAGTTTCAAAATGAAAACCTATTGTTACAAGTTGTTCCAGCGAGTTGTATCTCGAGGTACTACGAAGCATCTAAACAAGTTTGCGAGATGCGGATTCCGTCCCTGCAGTGCTATCTCACTTCACATTAACATATCTATCTTACTTAGCCACCTCAAAGAACGAAAATATATTAACTATGTATATTTTAGAAATGCTAATATATTTTAACTTTCATAACGAGGTACGTTTCAAAAGCTGGCGTTGATAACATTTTTCTGAATGCTCAAATACTTTTTAGAGCTCTTTTTTTTCTAAATTGTTAATTAAAATGTTTTAACCGTTTTACGTAATAGGTTCTTTGGAATTCTGATTTCGAAATAAAAAGTCAAACGTTGTTTTTTTTTCTTATAAACAGCGAAGCTTTGTCGGCTTTGCAAATTGATCATATTGATATTCAGATTTCAATTTAGTCGCATTATAAGGAACATGATATTTCTTGAGAACATGTATAGCTCACGTTACGACTCGAATTGATAAGCAGCTAGATATCTAGTATGTAAGTAAGTTCGTCTTATCGTGAAACCAACTAGATACCCAATACTCACAAAGAAAACCAGGGCACTATCTATAACACAAAACTTTACAAGTGTACAATTCTACAAAATTGTAGAAAAATGTTACAAATATGTATATTCTTTTTGTATATATACATTTTATTTTATATAATATAATGTAAGAAGGTATATTTTTTCTATTTTTTTTTTTTGCTTTTTCTTTAGGTATGTGTATTATTTGTATTTTTAAAGCGTAACACTAAGCATGTGGGCTATGTATAAATTATAGACTTGTCACTACAATTTACATATTAGTAAGGTTTTTCCGTTACAATGATGTGACTTAGAGTTTTTGTGGTATACGGACTTGGAAAAGTAATTGTAAAATATTGTGATAAAGGCCCACTACTAAAACTGTTTTGATTGTAAGTAGATGCCAACAAGTTTTGTGACATTTCTCGTCTGGTTTTCAACAGTGTTGATTATCTCTTCGTTTCTTTTGAAACTAGTGGCATAAAGCTAAGATTATTTTATAACTAGCTACGCCCCGCGATTTCACCCGCATAAGTATCCGTGGGTAATCCAAGTAATGGTCTACCCATGTGCCAAATTACATCCAAATCCGTTTTAGCATGAAAGAGTAACAAACAAACATATATCTACACATACAAAAAACCTGTTTTCCCTTTATACCTAATATTATATTATTATAGTTTAGATAATAATCCGTAGCCACACTAGCCTTCTCACGTGCTAAAATAATAATTATTAATAAGTTACTATCACCACTAATCCGTTCCCTGAGTATGGCGATTATGATAATAGGTACCTACTCATTATTAACGTTCATAACAGCAGTCTGTGAGAAGGCCTTTGTACAGTCACGAGCATAAATAGCTTACAGTTACGCAACATTCAAAAACGTTTTTCTCGTGAAATTAAAATTGCAACTTTGAGAAAAAACCCATTTTGTAATAGTACTAGTTTCTGCCTGCGACTTCGTCCGCGTGAAATTTCACCCTCCCCCCATTCACCCTCTTAGGGATGAAATTTATTTTCGAAAAACCCTCTTTTAATGGATACCTACTCTTCACGAAGAACACACCCTCCAAATTTCATGTCTCTAGGACCAGCGGTTTAGGCTGTGCGTTGATATGTATATCAGTCAGACAGGAATTTTATATATTATATAGTTGGGTTCGATAATACTATGTTCGTAAAAATCATCATCTGCCTAGGCTTTTCCCAACTACGTTGGGGTCAGCTTCTAGTCTAACCGGATGCAGCTGAATACCAGTATTTTACATGGAGCGACTGCCTATCTGACCTCCACAACCCAGTTATTGGGTACCTTTGGTAAGACTGGTTGACTGTACCTACAATGATGATAAAACTAAACCTTGGATCTCAACGATTTATGTATACCTAAGCTTATAATATGTGTAACATAAACACGATAGGTGTTCCGTCAAAGAAATTACTTTCTTGTCAAAAATATATTCGAATCAAGTCTCTCTTTGAGAAGTTTATGAACTTCGCATAAAAGTTAATAATAAAGAAAAGCGCTAAGATACTTAATATAATACTAACAAAATCCCAGAGGAGTAGCCGTCAGATTTTCCTGTACTTAACCATGTAGCTATAGGTATATTGTACTAGCTGCACCCCGTTGTTTCACCCGTGTTGAGTTTTCCACAGGAACCGTGCATTTGACGGAATTTGACGGCAGCCTATGTCAATTTCCGGTCCACGAACAATCTCTATGCAAAAAATCCACGTCGTCCTGAAACTCAGTTGCTACGTGAAAGAAGAATGAACCAACAAACAAACTTTCACATAGATCTACATAGGTATATAGGGTGGCAGGGACATCGTGTTACCAAAGATTTAGCACGTGATTCTGAACAGCGTTAACATTTTTAGTCGGTTATTAAATTGCCCAGCAGTGGGACAGTACAGGATAACGGAAAAAAGTAAGCTGTTCAGTACATTTAGACCGTGTAGATATTGCATTTTTCTATGAAACAGCAGATTTTTTTTTGGTAACCGATGAAAAGTTTCTACGCTAGGGGGTCTAGAATCATGTGCTGCGGGGCAATTGCGGAAAACGTTATCAATTGGAATCGGTTTCATTTTGACAGTTCAACAACATTCATTGCGTTATTTACGTGTTGAGCAGACAAATCTTTCGAACTTATGAAGCAATGGATTAGCAGTTTGCTTCAAAATGATTCAGATTCCGATTGATAGTATGTTACGCAATTAGGGTGCTGAATTTATGTTTACAGTTAGCGCGTCGATGTCCCGACCCGGTCACACCATATAAAAGTAGGATAGTAGGTTTACACTTTTACAATTTTATTTCCCGGAGTTAAATAAAAGGTGCTAACAGAATCAGCAGCGGTCTCATCTCGCCGTCTCTCCACTGTCCTCCCTTAATTAATTATCTCATAGAATTTTTAATGTCATCTCTATGTGCATTTTCATTTTACAGCGCAATTGGAACAATTAATTTCCGCGACGGAAACACTTGCTGTTTCATAGTGACAGTAACTTTTATGTGTTTTTGGTAGTCCCTGGAACTACATAAATTATAATTCTCGCATCTCGTCTAAAAATAACGTCCATTTAGTAAGGTACTTTAAAGATCAGTTATACGTTTCCACTAAATTAGTATCGTTATAAATTCTACCCTTATTTCATATTTCCATCGATGCTGCAGACTCAAGGATTCATAGGAATAACAAGTTTTTATGTTCAAACTTTAGTTATGGCTACTGGATAGTATCGCAGTGGGAAGGGTTGTTATACTTTATTCGAATAATATTTCAGTATTTATTTGCAAACTATTTATAGACTGGGTATTGAATACTCGCCGCTCCAGTTACTACCCCGCGCTCAACTTTATTGTAAGTACGAAATTATTCAAAATGAAATAACAAAACAATGTAAAAACAGGGATCTCCTTTATTTTAAAGTTCTTATTTAAAGTAACAGTTACGTACATAAGGTTCGTCGAAGCGAAACATCACTATCATCTTAAAAGTCCTAATTCAAGTTAATTATGTACAAGTATAAAATTCACTACGTTCAACTCACGTTGTTGATAAAATAACTTTACCTGCATCATTTTCATGTAATTTTTCAATCACTAAAGTCTAACACTGATTTTAGATGAGAAAATGACAAGTTCGTGTTTTTTTTATAGTCTTCTGATCATCGGACAGTCCTGTGAACGAAAAATATGATTAATATCGATAATTATATAATACATAGGTATTAATAATTCGAGTTAACATGTGGTGAATCCCGGTAACAACGATTCCTGTTTCATTTAAACATTTTTTCTTTGTCCAAATAAACATTTTTTCTTTCTTTCTTTCTATTTCTAAATATTCATTAATGTTTAGGTATGTTTTGCTACCTTGTGTGTTTTCCATATTTTTCATACAAAAGTTCTAAAGGTGGGTTTAGACCAAAGGCAATCACATTCAACCATTCATATTTCGCTATAAAAAGGTTCACAATGTTAAACCACGATGCGATACATTTTCAATCCATTTCCAATTAGTCCCTGCATGGACAGGATATGATTGGATGAGATTTATATTATATGTATGTATGTAAAATAAATGAATTCATCTCGTAACTTATGTAGTGAACAAAAATGAAAGGCATGCGACGCCGAAAAAGTAAAAAGAAACATTTACGTTGGTATTTATTTGAAATGAAATTCGAATATATATTGAAATAAGACTGGCCATATTTGTGAAGTATAAAACTTATTTATTGAATTTTATTTTAATAAAATTCCACGAAGTGTTTGAAATGTCGGCAAAATTTTAAAATGGTTGGTTTAAGTTCAGTTTCCTGACATTTTTACGCAATGACTTGGCGTTCAATATACTTTTGATTATTCGCAATAGATTTTGTAGGTAAATGAAACGCAGGACAATAACACAAAATAAAAGCGCAACGAGGCCACCACGCTAAACTGTGTTGGCATGGATATGGATGTCCTTAGTAAGGCCTCCTTCGCATCTTGCATTACCGTTTGTCGAACGCAAGTACGCTGCATAAAGCTATGGTTTCCTAGAAGACCGCCACATTACGCCGCATACTGCGAGATTTAAATTTACGGTGTCAAAAAACGTTCTCTAGGAAAACACCCAACTTTGAAATAACGTTTCAGTGACGTCATTCGCCTGTAAATTGCGAACACTATGGGGCCACCACTCTTCTAGGAAACCGTAGCTTTAACGTGACGCTAGAGCCGCGTCACCATCACGTAGACCAATTGAATGAATGATACATTTATTTGCAAGAATATAGGTAGCTAACATAAGTTTTTAAAATCTATGGGTTGGGTTTTTTTGGTTTTTTATGGATTTAAGTTACGGTTTCTTAAAAGAGCGGTAGCCGGACTTAACGGCTGTCACTGCGGCCATATCACAAAAATGATGACAGCGACAAAGATTTAAATTGTTAGATTCGCCCTACCGCGTCAAAAGATAGTCGATTCTGTTTAGTTTGGACACCTCTGACACGCAATGACGCAGTGACTTGACTTAGAAACGCTATTTAATAATGTGTAGTAGCTCTGTCTTCTCAGTATGGACATTTTTTCGCGTGACTAAGAACAGTGAGAGCAAATCTAGTGATTTAAATCTTTGGGCAACGGGGTTTAACTTAATGTCAAATACTGACATGACAGATTTTTATGACGGCCGTTATAATATGACGGAACCGCTATCCTAGGAAACCAAGCTTAACGCAAGTTATGAATATACTACCTGATAAATAATTGCTATTCCTTACCAGTGCCTGTACAACAAACAGTTGAGTATCGCCAAGACGCCGACGTGAGTCGTTGAGCGACGCAGTCCTGCAACAATAAGCAACGCGTTACTGCCATACTAGCTCCAAAATGACGTTATCATGCCCGTTTTATAGTTATCATAAAGTCGGGATACTGCAATCTGGGACATTAACGTTTCCCGTGGCCTGAAACTGTTTTTATATTCGAGGTAACGATAATTAAATACATTATGACGTTTTATTAGATTTTAGGAGCGCTTTTAGCACGTTGTGCAATGGCTGATGACATAATTCAGCAAACTTTTTGGAATCATAATAATTATTGTGGTGTGGTAAGGGTTGGATCGAGGAAGGATTTGGGGAGGCCTTTGCTCAGCACTGGGTCAGTGTTGGCTAAATAAAAAAAAGATTAGAATTCTACGAAAACTATCCCGTTGAAGCGTTTTATTTAGGTACAATTAAAACGTTAAATTATCCAAATTGGGTGACCTGTCAACTCTGTCTGAGGGTTATGATGAAAACGTAAAGGTAAGCACTTTGTAAAACAAATGACAATGAAAGAAAGAAAAAGTATTTATTGCGACTCGTACAGGAAGATTACAAACTAAATTATACTCGGTCAAAAATAAAAAACCAAATTATATAAAAAAGTAACAAAAAGAAAAATGAAACAGAAAGTCCTATACAAGGCCAAAAGGCTCCTATCTAAGCATGATGCTGCGACATGTAAAAATAAATGTCGCAGCGCTGGTATCATAGAGTACATTTATATATATAGGAGGCTGGTATTCTGATAGGGCCCGCTGTGATGTCGCGGGCGGTTACATAAATAAATAATAAAATAGATATATTTTATGTAAAACATTAGCAAATAAAATATTCAATTTTAATCCGCGCCACAAATGTGTTTTTGATTTAGACACAAGGGAAAATGTCAACAAGATAAGTGCTTAAGGATTTACTTTCAAATCATCACATATCCAATACATTTTCACAAACAGGATTTTGATAATAGTATTACGATTTCCCAAAGGATACCAATTTTATATTACAGCTCAAATGATTATGTCTTGACAGGATCGTAAAAAATGTACGTATTTTAAGTTATACGAAGTAGTAAGGCGACAATCTTGTACTTGGCATGTCGATGGCAAAAATAGACAATCGACAATGATTTAATATACTTACATAAAAATCAGCCTATAATGTTCCCACTGCTGAGACAAAGGCCTCCTCTCTGTTAGAGGGAGTGGGCCGTAATCCACCACGCTGGCCCAGTGCGGGTTGGCAGATGTCACTTGTCTTTCTAGGACATGCCGGTTTCCTTACGATGTTTTCCTTCACCGTTTTGAGAGCAGTGGTGGTGATGAAAATAATTTACACAAAGTAAATCGCCTGTCTGGGTTCGAACCCACGACTTACAACTCGTAAGTCGCGGCTGTTACCACTGGGCCACCACTGCTATCAAAATTGCTATCTGTAATATACTTATATGAGTATTATTACCTGCTATTATTGCATTACTACGCACGTGTAAAAAATACGATCTTTTTTCCCGCCTGTGGCTGATCTTTTCCCGTCTATGATTGTCACAACGTTATCAATTGGATTACCTATTGTGTCAAGTAAACGGACAACAGTGTTCTCTTGACTGCTAATAACAAATTGAGATCACGGAACAGTTTACTAAGCGTGGCGAATACCGTCACTTCCCCATTGCGTTCATGGAAAGATCGCTGATACAATAATGAGTGTCCTGCTAGAGGAAATTCATTATAATTCTAGTATGTAGGGATCGTAGCAAATGGCGTTGTGTAGTTTCTGCCTGTCCCCATGGGAAACAGGCGTCTGTTTATGTATGTACATAATGTATGAAAAGCAACAATTGATACTAGTGAAATGGAGGATTCTGTCGATAATGATTAATTTGTTATGATGTGTTAACTAACTTCTAGGAGAATGAAGCACTATATGTATTTATGTTTCGCAGTAGGTAACATAGAGAAATAAACCTGGGTAACACAAAATCATGATTTTATACTCTACCTAGAAATTCAGTGAACGATGTTGTGATGCCGACTTCGATAAAATATATGTAAAGTTCATAAGTCAACATCGTCGGTCCTTAATTTTAGTGACCGACGATTTTCAAGTTAACGTAACGTAAATGCGCGCGTTTTAACTTACATGAATGACATTACGCTTAGAAAATAATTAAATATTTATTTAATTAAATTCTAAGCGTAATTTCCTTCTTGTTACTCATAGTTTTAATAAAGCTACAGGAATTTAATTCTCCAAACAAGACTTATTAATAAAGTAATCTAAAATTATAATTATCTTCTGAACACACGCCCGTAGCGCCGGTGACAACCCTAGATCTGACGGCCGCGCGTGGGAAGTGAAATTTCGAAAAATGTTTAGTCATGGCTGAAACCTTGAGAGCTTCGAAATGCGTGAAATTTTCCTCCAATTTCTATTACAACGATTGTACTAAAGGTACTTATGCTTATTCATTGCAGAAATCCTTTATGGCTTCTTATAATGCATGCCATTATCCAATACGCTTTCGAAACACATTCAATCGGAGTAGGTACTGCTTACGTCTCAAGTTTGTATCGACCCTTAACATCTCCACGAAATATTACCCTATTTATAAGAATCATTGTTACTGTACTCTGACGGATATACTGAAGAATGCCTATGAAAATGTCAGAGTCGGCAATAACCTCGGCTTTATTGCTACGCTCTTATAATTCTGGTGTCTCGATGCCTGAAAAAGTTACTCTATTAAATAAAGTGTTTTGTTAGTGATTATACCTTGGTAAATCCTGATAGAGCAGTGGTCGCCCAGTGGTAACAGCCGCGACTTACGTTGTCGTAGATTCGAACCCAGACAGGCGCTTTACTTTCTGTAAATTAATTCATCACCACTGCTCTCAAAACGGTGAAGGAAAACATCGTGAGGAAACCGGCATGTGCTAAAATCAAAAATTCGAAGACATGTGACATCTACCAACCCGCAGTGGGCTCGCGTGGTGGATTACGGCCCACTCCCTTTCACAGAGACAGGCCTGAGTCCCAGCAGTTGGAACATTGGAACATTATAGGCTGATTACGTAAATCGTGATGGGTCAGGGGTGATTCTTAATGTAATCTGTACATTTTAGTTACACTTCTATACGAATGAAAAAGCTTATACTTAGTGGATACGGCAATGTTTAAAACAGAAGACGAACTAGCAGGGGATCGAGGAGGGGGGGTGGGGTGGAGGGGGGCTCAGGGGATCAGACCGGAATAAATCGAGAACAGTAAGGAAAGTAAAAATCAGTAGTCTTTTATTTTTGTGCCATCAAACGATAGCAATTTATTAAGTTTAGGGGGTCAACGTTTACTTTTGCACAGATTCTTGAAGAATCGTATTCGTAGATCATTTTACCCAGACAATTCATCATTGAAAGCCTATACCAGACCATACAACACGGCTTACATAAATGTAGCTATCTAAACAAAACAGAATAAGGGGCTGTTATCTATCCACCTACTTGCGTAAGTTTGGTAAGTCAACAAGGAAACGATGGCCGAAAGCAATGGGTTAACGATGACCATGGCGGTAACAAAATAAACATTGGGGGAACTTCTAACTTAATTATCGTTACATTGTTTTCAAGTTTGTTTACATAGGTACTCAGTAATAACCCGTTTTGTGTCTCAATTACAATGGAATGTCGGTACCGGCTGCAAATAGGCTACCTCACCAATAGAATGAGAACAACATAACATAACATCACGCCTGTATACCCTAAAGGGTTAGACAGAGGTGTACTTATAGTACATCCACATTTCGCAAGATATGACCCATGTAATAGGGGGTGAGACTGTTGCTAAGATGATTTTCGTGAGATGATTATCTGAAAAAATCTTCTTGCTCTTTTTCTGCATTACTTACACCTTTAAATTAGCAACGATATTAATTAATTAAGTAATTTAATAATTTTGCATTATAAAGTATCATTGTAGTACCTAATTAGCATTTTTGTATAATTTAAATTAACGGTTCGCCATCACAGAGATAAATCCTGAGAGGTTTTCGTTGTGAGTCTAAAACCATATTGTAAAATAGGCTAAGTATTTTAGAAATAAATAAATATAACAAGATAATCGAAATTCCAATTTTCTATTTGCTCTAAAGCATTCAATAAGACACGCAAATTAATACAAATTGAATGGATAATTAGTTACTAACTCACTGAGTCCCAGACTTAATTGCTCCCAGACATAAAACGCTAAAACTTAAGACTGTTTAATAAGAAGTGACAGACCCGGCCTACCGCTGGCGTCAGTCTAACAACCCATTTGCATAAGCGCAGTTTATGACCGACTAACTCAAAACTGCCATTAAATTAGCACATATGTAGGTAAGTTTTGTAAGTACCATGTATCACTTTGCGTCCTCTTATCTAGACTATGATTCATAACAATAATGGAGGCTAAAGTACTGGCACATGCGATTTCTCGTCGCTGTCGTTGGTCATAGAGAATACGTGAAATGAATATTCATTGGTAGGATTTCATCGATTTATCTCTTAACGCGGATCGGTTACGTCCTCGTTGTTCAAGTACTTAGGAATATTAATGCTTGTTATAAATTTTTTGATAATTATAGGATGAACGTTTTATAATGCATTTTAATTTCAGTTAAAATATTGTCTTGTGGATGTGTATAGCAAACGTAAGCATGTAGGAACCTACCTACTTGTGTACGGGGCATATAAAATCAGTTTTCTCAACTTAGGTAAAAAGCTATGTACATTTTTAAAAGGCAGGTTCGTTTTTCACATCCACATTTGTTTCTCATAGTTTAAATCTTTTTTAGGGAACCCTATTGTTCTAAAAACAATTATTGTTAGCAGTGTGGCAACGAGCATTGTTTTTTGACTTTCTGAGAACGGAGGATTACATACGATAAACAATGGTAGATAGATACGAGTAGATAAATCGTTTATTTGGTGCACACAAAAGATGTAGCATGAGTGTGTGTGTGTGTGTGTGTGTGCATGAATTTTGGTGTATCGTATGTAATCCTTTGTTCTCAGAAAATATGAAAAGTCGATTGCAATATTTGCTGCGTCACCGTGATGCGACTATAAACCGCCCCGTACATAGTTGGAGCCATGAGAAGGCACGAAACTATCGTATGTGCAGTTAAATGAATCTGAATTTCATCTCCCTGCATGTAGACCGCATGCGAAACAATTAAATCTAACAGTGTAACGCAGCGTGCGTTTAATGTATTTTAGGAGAATTAATGTGAAACTGCATAACAAAGTGACCATGTGGTAAAGTACGACACAACTTAAAGGTTACATCGGTGTAGGTACCTAATCAAACTATGAAAACTTGTTTGAAAAGTTGCGCTCTAGAGCAGTGGTGGCCCAGTGGTAACGCACGCGACTTAGGCGTTGTAGGTCGTAGCTTCAAACTCAGTCAGGCGTTTTATTTTGTGTAAATTATTTTATCACCACTGCTCTCAAAACGGTGAAGGAAAACATCGTGACGAAACCGGCATGTCCTAGAACCAAAAATTCGAAGACATGACACATCTACCAATCCGCACTGTGTCCGCGTGGTGTATTACCGCCCACTACCTCTCCCCGAAAGGAGGCCTGTACCCCAGCAGTGGGAACATTATAGGCTGATTATGTAAGTTGCCACTTGACTTGTCGCAAAAGATAAAAAGTTATCGTGTTTGACGAATTTTGCCGATACAACTTCAAACTTATGTCGTCGGTATTGGTCTAAGTAGGAAAGCTCCAAAATAATCTGTTCTCCCTAAGGGAATTTCCACGCCCTGATATTCTCACGTAATTCAGAAACATGCCGTCACTGCATTGCTCCCGGCCAATTGATAAAATGCCTCGAAGTTGTGTCGATGTCAACGCAGTCACAATGGAATTGCAATATCGTCGCACGTTTGTTTTTTAATCAATTTAATTAGCGTGACTATGGAATGCCTGAGCGACGAGAGGCATAGCGAAAAAGTTGAACTTTTGAATTTGTAACTGTTAAAAAAAACTCGCTCGCTTCTGTCCATACCGATTCATTGTTAAATTAATATGGAATCCGCACAGCAAACGCAAAATACCTTGTCGTGTATCTAGAAAAATAACGATAAAGACTACCATCCTTTTATATTGCTGTAATCCGTCGGAAAGTGCAGGTTTTAATATTTTATTAAAATTTTCTTTTAGTTGAGACAACACTGAGATAACAGAGAGGGCACCCTTTGAAAGTTTCTTAGAAAAAAGCAGCTCTTTTTATTTTTGGTTTCTTTTCTAGTCTCGATATCAAAATCTACCATTACCAGGCATAGTCTCCTTCAATCATAAAATGTTTTATAAGGATTCTAGTACTTTGTATTCATTATTTTCAACGTGAGAACGTTGCGCGCTCCAGAATAATATTTAACTTTTCCTTGAGAATGTAGTAGGTCAAATTCAAAGTCAAATCATTTATTTCAAATAGGCACATTAAAGGCACTTTTGAACGTCAAGAATTACAATAAAATAGAATTGATTCTAGTCACCCCTTCGAAAAGGTAGTGTTCGTATGGAGAAGAATGGGCAAGAAACCGTTACTCTTTTAAAGTGTTTTACAAGGTTTTGTATACATTCATAGGAACCTACTTACAAGTCTCCGAATAGTAAGGGATTCTGATAAAGGCCTCGATGTCACAATGGCCTGACACCCTCGTGACCCCGATGCTTTTATCAGTATTTTTACGTGAGACTTTGAACTCTAACTTCGAACAACTTACGTTATCACACCTTTAGGTGTCCAAAATAATATAAGTGCTTATGTTCAATGAACGTAAACGAATAAAAGTTTATGTTTATGGGGGTACCTATGGAAAAAAGGCGTGAGTTTATGTATGTATGTATATGTATAACAGATTATTATACATTTCCATTCTCGTAATTTAAAACGAGTCGCAGTCTCATCTCGGCGACGAACAAATGTCAAAAACTTCTCAAAATGTAGGGAAATTCGAGGTATTTTTGACAGATTGAGACTGAGATCAGACTGTGAACGTTCTTAAAATTACGAGAATTCTGATCACATTCAATTATTGAATGACCGAGACCCCTCCGTGCCTCGGAAAGCACGTTAAGCCGTTGGTCCCGACTGTCATTCGTGGATCTTTGACAGTCGTTACGGGTAGTCAGAAGCCCGAAACTCTGACAACCAGTCTTACCAAGTGGTATCGTATTACACAGTAACTGGGTTGTGGAGGTCAGATAGGCAGTCGCTCCATGTAAAATGTAAATAGGCTGTCGCTCCACTGGTATTCAGCTGCGTCCGGTTAGACTGGAAGCCGACCTCAACATAGTTGGGAAAAGGCTAGGCAGATGATGATGATGCTTCAATTATTGAATTACATCGAAGTCGGCTAGTGTGATCACGAAAAATATGGATAAACAAAGAATTGGAAGTTCAATAATATTAACAGAATTTAATTTCGATGACCACAAAAATGCAGGGACCAAAATACGTGATCATTTTCAACCACATTGCAATAACTTTTACAACGAAAACGTTGAAATAAACTGAAAATTAATTGGTTATTAAAAAATTTTGACTCAAAGCATGGATTAAAAAGTATTTATTATTATATTATATGAAACGTTTTAATGCAGGAATTTAATGTTCAGAAATGTAATTTATATGTAAAAGTTTATCTAAAGTTTACTAAGATGGAGGTACCACCCGAATTGCTTAACTCGCTTACAATCATTCTCCCCTTTGTTTCAATAAAATTATAATTCGTACAATAATTACAAATAGGTATTAGCATACCAATATTCCACAATAGAATCGACCAACGTTCCAGAACGTTGTTTCCGTCATTATCTTGTAGATTGTCATTTTGACAATCTACAAAGTAGTCTACAAAATAATCCATGTTTGCAGTCTGTTCGACTACTTTTTCTTTTCGTTTGGATGGTAGGTACCTACTCGTTGATTTTATTTTAATATAGTTTATTCCCAGTAAGTGGCCACGTTGATTGCGGCATCAGTGGCATTATTTAGGTCATCTGAGGTGCATGTTTATGAGCACTTAGGACACTTAAATAACGCAATGTCTTGTTTCATATACAAAATTTAAGGGATTGTGTATTGTGGAACTAAACTGCTGAATATACAAATAACAAGAAACATAACATGTTTTTACCCGTGAGAACCTGTAATTGGCTTTATGTCTCATATAATATTGTTATACTCCTGTTACCGCTGTTGGTTCTCCTATAAATAAATAAATAAATCATTATACCTGAGTTGGAGTCCCGGCTGCCCATAACGGGTGCGATCTGCGGCCGCTCCTCATCCAGGATGAGCACGCCGCTATTCGACCACACCGAGAGCACGTGTGCCACACACGTCACGTTCACCCGCCCCTGTGACAAACAACACTAATAGCGTCAATCATTGCAATTTAAACTTTATGTCATTGAGTTAAAAGTCACATGGTGTGTGGCCGTGACAAACAACGCTAATTACTAGGCACCCGTATCAAGCGATAAACTGTCCGCTGAACCTTGTTTTCAAGCAAATTAATGCAACAGTTTAAAAGTATAAAGTTATAGTACAGACGTCAGCACATCAAGCTACTACAATCTGTCAAATTTCTTTAATAGATTTTCAACTTTATTGCTAAAGTATAAGGTTCAAAGTTGATTGGGAAGTTTGACAGTTTCGGGTAGCTGGATGTGCTGGCGTCTGTACATGCCATAATCTTTACCTCTTATCTTTTTCTTAGAAAACAAAAATACTTACCTGTCTGCAACCCTTTTCTAAAATAAAAAAAATAAAAATTGTTTCAACGAAAACAAACAACATCAAAATTTTAACGTTGCCTCAATAATTGCCCAGTTGATTCATTTTAATTGAACAGTTTCACAGAAAATGTATAACTTTCAATGAGCTTTTCAATCGCTGGATTGAATTTCATGAAACAGATTTTACCGCCTGATGTTCAATATTCTCTATAATAAAATATTTAACGTTTCATAACAAATTCACGTAGGAGTTTGAAATTTTGAACTGTAGTTGCAAACAACAGTTTGTTCACTACATACGACCCGTCCCACAATAGTAACTACAGTAACGTACATTTCATAACCTAATGTTGTTAGTGTTTTATGCCTATTGTGAACAAAGGCTTTATCTATCAAACAACTCTAAGTACTATACATTGTGAAATATGATTGCAATGAAAATCCAGATTATGAGAACACTATACTTAGTGTCTATAGAATAAATTACCTCAAAACTCATGCATTTACATTAAAAACATAGCGCATTGGGTGCCCAATTTACCTAGAATATAATATTAAATGGTCACTTACTACACAAATAATTTTAAGACAGAATCAAATCCTATTCAACCATAACTGCTATTTAAATAAGCGACAGCGTAAACACTAGTATCGGTAAAGAGCGTATAACTTACTTTTCGAAAGTGTACCGACTGTACTCTTATAACAAGTTGGCTGAACGACGATGATTTATTGGATTTCTCTTCTTCAATACTAATGTTCAATTTATTTGCTATTTGCTCTAGTCTGGGTGCAAGGCGGGTGGTGCTTTCCTCCTTGTTTTTCCGATTGCTATCAGCGTGGGGAATGCCCACTACGCCGTCGATATTGCCGGGAATGTCTATTACATTGTCGGTCACCGGTTCCTCGTATCCCGAGATTGCGTCCCACGGACTGAATATAATTCTATTTGCATCTTCGAGCGACGTGTCGGTTATCACAGGTTTTCTTCGCGCGTATGATGTGTCCTGCAGCGGAATATCCAGCCCTTTCACCTGCGATGGAATATGATATTAGCATTTTTATGTTCATTTCAAGTCACGGAAAATAAAGCTTGTTATGAACGTACATGATACGTTTATACGATATTCATGTTCATATTTTTTTTGTAGGAATGAAGGAAGAAGTAGGATAGACAATAATATGTATTTGCTTTAAACAATTATAGTCTAGTCAACAAACACTGTTCGAGTTTAATGCCTCTCATCCTTCGAAGCTGTTTACAAACGAGAAGGGTCGAGAAAAACGAAGCGGATCTCGAAATTTTCAATGGTGTCCTATAAATGCCGAATGAATTATTTGCCTTACAATTCACCGCTTTTAAGCACATTTAGGACCGGTTTTCACTGGTCCGGATCACACCATCAACCAGATTAATTGAAAAATGAAACTGAATGAAATTAAATATCAATGACATTATCTGCCAAAGACTATAAGGTACTTATCCGAACCTTACCTACAAAGTACTGTTGCTTATCTAAAGGTGGTCAAACAGGTTGATTAAACACCTATTTTTTATATTACTTCTGCATTTAGTCATAAGCAGTAAAGTAAACAATAGCATCTTCAGGTGTAGTCTGCCTAGGAGCCTTGAACATTCTCAGACCACATTATACAGGGTGACATAATATACAGGCTGGGAGGGATATCGAAGCTCAAACTACATATAACCATGAGTTCAGCGGTGCTATTCTATAAAAAGATTACCGTGATAACTTAGGTGAAGTGAGCTTAAAGGATGATTTCAAATATCTGCCGAACTGCATGTATGTCGAGTTCCAATTCTGACAAGTTGCGGGTCTATCCTGAGAGATGACGAAATGCGTATATGACCACTTCCGTTTCTGACGTCATGCTAATAATCCGAGAGCTGTCATTCCATCTGATGCTAGGGATTGACACTATTGACAGCTCACTTTAAGCTCACTTCACCTAAGTTCTCATGGTGAGATTTTTACAGAATAGCATTACAGCACATATTCTAGACCCCCTAGCGTATAAATTGTTCGTTGATTATCAAAAAAAGCAGCTGTTTTATAGAAAAGTGCATATCTACACGATCAAAATGTATGAAACAACAATTTTTTTTAATAACCGATGAAAAATATCAACGCAGGTGGTTCAGAATCATGTACTGAATCCATGGTAACAGGTTACGCGTCGATGTGCCTGCCACCCTGTATACCTATGATAGTATTGGAAACGAAGTAACATACTCGTACCTACATGGTGTAATTAAAATAACTGAAAACCTCTATGCATTGCTCATGACATCCGACGTTGTGAAAAAAACAGCTGTTACATACATTATGTTCGCATAACTCAACAAAATATTGTGAACACAATTGAACAAAATAAGGAGCTCGTGGCTAAATAATAACAGCCGCACGGGTCGATTAAAGGTTAAGCTACGTTTGCCGCGGTCAGTTTGTGGATGGGTGACCATCCATTGGATATCGAGACCCCTCCGTGCCTCAGAAAGTACGTTGGTCAGTGAGTCGTCTTAGGGGCGGTCTTTTTCTGACTTCTGTGTTGGTTTCCTAGTAAAAGTTGTTCATAATCATGAGTAGGTACTTAAGAGGGTTTAATTTATTTTAATCACTCCTTGTGATTTTATAACGAGTTTAATGTCACAAGTCCAAAGTAATCAACGTTTTTGTAAGGATTGTATGTACATTACCTCCTGGCCATTTAGAAGCCACGTGAGGTTGGCTGCTGGGTCAGCGGGCGGCGACGAGCAGTTCGCTCGCAGCATGTCCCCTATGGAGTACCAGCTCTTCTGTGCCCGCACACTGGGGCCGGTCTCCGGCAGTTCTGGAAATAGGGTATTCTTTAGCATGGAACACTGTAACTTTTACATATTATACAAACTGATACAAAATGAATCGATACATTGTTTTCAGTTTCATGTAGATAATAGCTAAGAGTGAAAAATAAATTCATATTGCAATTTAAATTAAAATAAGTAATTAAATTTTATATCAGTTCAGATTTTCATGAATACTTTGCTCAATTAAAATTGCTTATTGGTACGAGTATAATTTATTGATCCTACTAGCTGCGCCCCGCGGTTTCACCCGCGTAAGTTTCGATCCTATGGGAATATCGGGATAAAAAGTATATTATGTGTTAATCCTGGTTATAAACTAACTGTGTGCCAAATTTCATCCAAATCCCTTAAGTATTTTTAGCGTGAAAGAGTAACAAACATCCATCCATCCATCTATCCTCATAAACTTTCGCGTTTATAATATTAGTAGGATAGGATTAATATTAGGTATAAATTTGAAACTTTGTATGTTTGGACGTTGAGATGTTTGGATGTTTGTTACTCAATAACGCAAAAACGGCTGAACGGATTTGGATGAAATTTGGCTGATACATAATTTGTGACCTAGATTATCACATATGATACCTTATATCCCGGTAATACGTTCCCGTGGGATAGTTTTCGACCTCCACGCGGTTGAAACCGCGGGCTAAAGCTAGTTTTACATAAATATTTATGATATTAGGGCCTTAAGCTAGAGGTATGTAGATAGGAATGAGGAATTGTAATCTATCCGAATCCTACTAATATTATAAACCTACATCTCAGGTATCTCGGTGATCCTGTATCTCAGGTATGTGATATACAGTATTCAGTGCTTATTACATATTACAATATTGCCTAAGAATCCTTAAACAGATCGTAAATAACTTGTCTGACTATAAATTATGGTTTAATCCAAATTAATTAAAATAGTTTGCTTAGTCAACAACTTTTCTGCATCATCATCATCATCATACCTACCTGAGACATGTTTTGTAACCATAAACAATTAGGAATAAAAAAGATAACTCTACCTATAAAAAATCTTTACTGACTCCAACGTTAAATAACAGCTATAACGGTTTTCTGGTACATTCACTCGGTTTCTAAATGGTTAAACAATATAAAAACTTGCAAACAGACGCATGTCCCAATGAAACTTTTTAATAGAAAGGCAGATTTAAGAGTAGAATTAATAAGTTATGAGTAGGTATTTAAATGGCTAGAGGTATTGTTTCCTTATTCATATTAAGTTTTTTAATGATAAAATACGAAATAGATTACTTTGTTTGACTACAAGCATTTAAATCCTATTTATTTATTAATTGTCGAGTTGCGTATCTGTCGAGACGCGCATCTGACAAGTTGAGTGTTTGTCGAACTGCGTCTTTGACGTAGTGAAAAATCTGACGAGATGAGTTTCTGTCGACATGCGTTTTCTGGCGAAATGCGTATTTGGCCACTTGCATTTCTGACGACATGCAAGCAATCCAATAAAAGAAACAAATAAGCGAATAAATGAATATCTAATTATGTATCAAAAAGTGTCCATTTTAAGTAAGACGAGAGTAGGTAAACAAACTCTATTGAAAGTTATAATGCAAACCAAAATTGTAAAATTACCCGAGATTCTCTACTAATTATAAAAATTGCAATTTCCGGTACGAAAAGGACCTAGAATTTGATAATTTGCTTATTATGTTCTTCGTTAGCTTTTGTAGGTATACAGTCGCTAATTCTATTCAACGAAGTCATTATCAATGCCGTTGCCGTCTTTATGCACCGCGGTACAGTGGCACACACAAATGTTGCCCGCCGGTTGTTACTGTATATCCCGGGAGCTCTGCGACTGCACAAGGTGATTTACGTAGCAGCTGACTCTACAGACTAATTAAATTGCCAGTCCAACATGAAAATTTAACAGAAATATTGTTTGTTTGTTCACCGAACCAGACTTGTACACAAAGATACTGCAGACAGAGAGGCGCAGTAAATAGATGGCAATAAATCACATAGGTCGCGGTAGCACGCGTTTCAATGCGAGTCGCAGTCGACGTTGCATATTCATCTTCCATACGCGCGCTTCCATTTTGCCCACGAATTTCGTAGAAAGCGGTTAAAACGCCGAACAGACAAAATGGCGGCTCAAACTAAAACTCGGCGTGCTTTTGTTTGCCAGCAGCGCCCTCTATTACGACGAAGCGGTGGAACTCCACGCCGAGCAAAGTTTTAAGTGTTTACATTCCTGTTCTGTCGCTTTTTGCCAATTCTACTTAATGGGAACGCAGGGAGTTTTCCAGCACCTCGTTTAATTTGGCCGCCGTGGGTATATTTTAGTGTTTATTTAATTCGTCAAGATCTCACTAAAAGCTGACATACTTTATTGAACAAACGAATTCTGCTTTCGTTTCGTATGTTATTCGATGTTCAGTTATTGCATGAGGGAATGTTATGGACTTAAAGGTGCTTATGGACTGTTAAAATTAAAGCGTCTTAAAACTTTCTACACTTTATCGATATCTACTGTACCTACATATGTATAAGAAAATTGTAACGAAGTCAAAACTGTACATTGACTATTTTGAAAAAAGTAGTTGTCACGAGGTGTGGGAACGAGTCTGATGCCGAAAATATAGTTTTTAGAATTTTTGTTAGTTTGTCTGGATGTTAGTTCCAGATTGACGCAAAAATGGCTGAACGGATTTGGATGAAATTTGGCACACAGATAGTTTATAACCTGATGAACACAAAGGGTGCTTTTAATCCCGGTAGTACGATCCCATAGGATATTTTCCAACATCCACACGGGCGAAGCCACGGGCAAAAGCAAGCCGAAAATAAAGTCATAACTAATTGATAAATAAGGCCAATTACAATAAAGTACTTACTGGTTTTATTGTACTTGGCTCTTACACTTATAGATAGAAAGATGTTCAGCTCGAAAGGACCTTTTGAAAAATAGAAAATGGTAAATGAATGAAACATCACAAGGAATTAGTCAATGAGTTGAACAAAACGTGGCTTGTATCCAAAAACCTGTCACCAAGACATCCAATAGAGCGACAGTCGACAGCATCCGATCCTACGTGTGCACGTACTAAATTCTTAAATCGTAGCCTTACGGAGTCGTGCCAAGTAACCCGCGACGATGAAAACAAAACAAGAACTAGGTTTGTGTGAAATATTAAACTTTGGGTTGGTTTTTGCAAGAATAATGTAGTTTTTTTTACTTGAATACCGTTCGGCTTTAGACTTTATTTAATCCATAGTCCTACTAATATTTATAATCGCGAAAGTTTGTGAGGATAGATGGATGGATGTTTGTTACTCTTTCACGCAAAAACGACTGAACGGATTTGGATAAAATTTGGCACTGATAGATTATAACCAGGATTAACACATAGAATACTTTTTATTCCGATATTCCCACGGGATCGAAACTTATGCGGGTGACACCGCGGAGCGCTGCTAGTAAAATAATAAATACAAAAGTAACTCTGTATGAATGTTAACTTTTCACTGGAATCCTGAATGGAATTCGACAAAACGGCACACAGGTAGACCTAGCTTTTTTTTTAATTTTATTTGTAAGGGAAAACAAACAGTAGTAAGTATAATAAAAATAAATGGAAATAACAATAAATTATATCAAAATGTAAAACACAAAAAGCTAAAATAAAACATGCTTTAAAAGTCTGTCTCTGCAAAAATATGAACATAAATAAACAAAAAGTTGTTTTGAGCACATTTTTCTGATGATCGATTAATCCTATGGGATAACGTAAGCGAATGCCAAAACCGTTTATAATATTACAGTTAAAGGTTTAGTGAATATTGAAATTATTTGTTCGATACAAAGCTATGGGACTAATATTAGCTTTAAATTGGATAAATAATCAATTTGTATACAATATAAAATACTCAACTATTGTTCAACACATAAATAAAGGTAAACTTTTTTCGCAATCGCGAATGATTTTCGCTTCGAGTTGCAGATGACACTTCGACATTTACTCCAAACATGCGTACGCCGCCGCCATTAAAACTGCAATAACTGCACTCATTCCATTGTGATTGTGAGGGCAGACTCTCGAGACAGACGAATTCATCGGGAATGTATCAACACGCATATTGCTTACTCACACTTGTCAGCGGTATTGTGTCCCATGGTTTATTTATGCAGGCCTCGAGTACGTAGATGGAAATGTATTCCATACATTCGTTGTTCTCAGCCTGGTCCGGGGAGAGTAGTTAGCCGAATTGTGTTTCAATTTGCTCGTGGTGTCATGATTGTAAAACATTTTCGTACATGTCTGTACGTTGCTCGATTGATGAAGATGATTATTGAGTACAATATGTCGACATTCGTACTGTAATAGAACTGTGATCGTAATGTTCGCAATAAGCTTTTATTGTTGCTACAAATGACGCCTATAATAAAATGGCGGAAGGCGATATAATTCTACATATTGTGCTAAGTCATGCCCATTGAAATGTAATTCATATATATATGGTCATGCCACAAATGAGTATATTCTTATTTAAATTGTGCAAATAAACTAATTGAAAATAACGATAACTTATTGTGATAATTATCTAACAATCTCGTACAACATTTACTATTCTTGTAAAAAAACGTCAGGAAATCTGTTTGAAAATTTTGGTCGGTACGTTTTGCGTCCGTCGCGCGGAACACATTCCTGGAAAATGCCAGCGGCTACCGGAGTGAAACTTGACGGGAGGTGGCGTAATAAGAAGCCGAGATGTGATGGGAACTAAAAGGTTTTATAATAACGCTCACAAAAACAAAAAATTGCAATAAAATACATAATACAAAGTAAGCATTAAAATTGAAACATTTAAGTAATAAATAATTGTGTAATCTAATGTTAAAGAAAGCAATTAGGCCAATTTAGATTTCACCCAAGTAAGGCTCTTTGTACACGGAACGGTTTCTTTACGGTACGGCGTATAAACCGCGCCGTAGAAAAAACGTATCCGCCAACAAGGATCGATAGTGATCCATATAACACTAAGGATCGTGCCTACATATGGCGAATAACCCGTAGTTTTTCACACAAAGAAATACGTGTATGTACAAAGGGCTTTACAAAGCAACGAAACAAACTTATAAAGTTTATGTTTCGTAAAAATGATTTAACCTCGGGAGACATCGTATTACATAAATACCACAAAGCTTAGCTTTATATTTTCCTCCCTTTTCCATGTCAACAGATGACCAACAAGTTCCGAATATTCGGTTGTTTTGACTCAAGGATCATTGACACAGGGTGAATGTCTGATCACGAACAGGCAATTATCGAATGGAATTTTAAAAGTGGACTCGCATGCCGAAAGGAGATAATCGGCGAGTCCCATGTGACATACTCGCAGGCGAGTATATCACATGGGACTCGCCACAATAAACTAAAATAAAAACAATCATGAGTGCTATAATCGCCTACCAGACTCGCATGTATATTCTCACCTCTCGACGGACGAGAAACTGTCCTCGTGTAAATGGTAATAACTTCGCGAGTCATATAAAAGGTAAACGAGTGATAAGTTCGGGTCGCAAGTGTTTGTACCTCCAGACAAATATACATTCACACGACGAAGCTCCTCTATAACCGTAAATTAACCAAGATAAACCTTAATCAAACATCCCTTGTGTTCGATTCCTAGCATTTATTGCCCAACAATAGTTCTGATTTACGATTTAGGATTGCACGCCGCCGCGCCGGGATTGTTCATGTTATTTATACGATTGTAAAATGAACTAAGATACACTGTGATATTAAATACCTGTCGCCAGCGGAATATTCTGCATTCATTTTAAAATAATCGGTCATTCAACCAATTTTAACGATGATACTTCAGGATTATTGAAAACGTTATTGCAAAACTAAAGCAATAGGAAAAGCTTTAGTAGCTCATAACATGATTTTGAGGGGTCATCATCTCTTGAATGCATTTTAAAAGCCATTTCAATAAACATAATCTGCGTTGCTATAATAGGAACAAATTTATTCGACATTAAAGTTATTACTAGAAAACAGCTTTTCATACATTTAATAAAATATTCATCTTCAAGGATCTTCAAGTATTTTTTATTCTAGATCTAACAGAGCAACAGTATCCTTTTATCAAGCATTTTGAAATGATATCCTAAAGTAGTTTTTGTAATGTTGTGAGTTGAGTTTTATCTACATCAGTGAAGCAAACGGGTAAAAGTTTTTTTTAATTAAACGAGTGCCTGTTAAATATTGCTAAAATTCATTCAAATGTGTTTCAAATATCTACATATTTTTATAATTTGTGAGTATATAAAGCTATTGCCATTTGGAAGTACCTAAAAATGATTTTCTTTGAATATTATAAAAAGGAACACAGTAACTTTATGGTTTTACAAGTTGATAACGTTTGACGTAAACATGAGCATATTACCATTAAAATTAACTTGCATGTAATTCGGTCAAGAGAAGTGATGTAGAAGTTTTGAGTCAGGTGGCGGATTCGGCTAAATATCAGTATTTTGCACAAACCCACTGCTATCTGAGCTCTGCAATTCAATTACTGGGCAATCCCGACGCTAGACCGCTCTGACTTTCGGGCTTCTGAACACCCGCATAAGGACTGTCAAAGGTATTTACAAAGGTGCTCCGTCCCCAAAAGCTTTTCATATCGTTCTATCGTAATTCTTGTCTTCCTATTCAAGTACAAACTATTTTAATATCTGACTAAATAAATTCTTGTAATTTCTGTATTTAGTGGCGATTTCTAGGGTATATTTTTAACAAAAACGCGCCTGTCGATACAAAAACAGGTTTTATTCCGGTTTGATCTCCTGAACCCCTGGATCCTCTGCTAGTTATTCCTCTGTTTTAATCTCTGTCAGATATACAGGTAAGAGGATTTAATATTGGCGTCACGCGAGGAGACAAAAAATCTATATACATACAAAATCAAAATATTTTTATTTCACATAAACCAACATGGGCACTTATGAAACTTCAGAAGCTAGGTGCACGATTCCAATTGGTCGTTTCCTATGGAGAAGAACCGGCAAGAAACTCCATGGTTACTCTTACATATTACATACTATATACACATATACAAATAATTAAAATTGAAGTGTGTGTTTGTAATTTTAAAATAACAGCTTTTTACTAAATGCATATGAAAGTATACAAGGTATATTTATAACAAAAAAACTATTTTAAAATTTTTGTCTGTCTGATTGCCAGTTTGTTCCGGCTAATCTTCGAAACGGCTGTACCGATTTTGACGGGACTTTCATTAGGGCTAGCTGATGTTATAAAGAGTAACTTAAGCTACTTTTATTTTTTAGAAAACGAACTAAGGTCACACGCAAAAAAAATTAAACCCATGAAAACCACATCCACGTGGGCGAAGCCGCGTGCAGAAGCTAGTAGTATTATGTAGTATCCTAACTTTTAATATAATAAATGCAAAAGTGAGTTTGTTTTTTTGTTTGTTACCTTTTCATGCCTTAGCCACTGAACCGATCATCCTGAAATTTTGCATATACGCTATCAGGTGTACAGAAACGGACATAGGGTATCTTTCATCCCGAAAAAAAGTGCTGTTCCCGAGGAAAACAACAATAACGTTATTATGATAATAGATGGCGCCACGTGTCTATTGAACTTTGTCACATTATTTAATTCTGAGGCGGTACGAAGTTCTCTGGGTCAGCTAGTAGTATATAATTGAAAACTTGTAAAATGTACTTTTTTTTCATGACTTCCATGAAACTCAATCTACGTACAAAAGGATTCGTGCGTATTCAGTCGCTCTGGTTTGAAAGGATAGTTGCGGCAGTTTTAATAAAAATGTAATTAAATATAGCGACAACACCGACTCCAAACTCGATTTAAAACTTCGGTCAAAAGCTTTTTATAGAATTTGTATGTCGCTACAAAAAAACTGACGAAACATATTAGTTCAGCTTCAAAATTCAATGGAATTGTTACAGCTTTAAAAATAAATCCTTTTGTGATATATACTTGCGACTCCTAAGGGGTAATGCCGACGATCCAAATGAATGTATGTGTAGCATAACGCAGCTTAATCAGCCTATAATATTCCCACTGCTGGAACACAGGCCTCCTATCGATGAGAGGGAGTGGGTCATAAATCACCACGCGGGCCCAGTGCGGGTTGGTAGTTGTCACGTGTCTTCGAATTTTTGGTTCTAGGATATGCCGGTTTCCTCACCATGTTTTCCTTCACCGTTTTAAGAGCAGTGGTGATGAAATAATTTATACAAACTAAAGCGCCCGTCTGGATTCGAAACTACGACCTACAACTCGTAATGTATGTATATTCAGTCGGTATCCTAGTAACGGGGTTCACGACCAAGGACTAAAATAAAAGTAACCCTTCAACTTACCTTACCCCCCCAGCTTGAGTGAGCTCCACGTAGTTATGGTAAATATAATACTTCGTAACTGAACTTAGTACAGAAATAGATCTTAAACCTTTAACAACGGGTAAACAGGTACTACCGACACCCTAGTAATCACAAAAAAGCCTATTTCGTCCAAGCCCTAAATCTCATGTAAGTAATTACATTTTGAGCTTATAAGTAAGAAATATTTATACCCTTGTAGAAATGAAACATTTACCTGAATTATAGGATAAAAAGGGCTAAAATTATTGCCCTTTGCCCTTTTCGGAAACACTAATTTTCGCATCCTAAGTAGATATTTGCGTTTACAGGTTACCTACATGTCGTGATGCTGTATTTGACATTTGCACCAGTTACCAGCCAACCGGAGCGTGTTTAAGCTGACATTCGTGCTCTTTGGCTTCCCCGACACATTATAACCGAAACTTTGCATTGTTAGAATAATGGGCGCCACTGCTGCTACGGCGTACCCGCGGCTACACCTGCTACGCTGTCGTAGCTGATAAACGATGCGCTACGCGTCGAGTCACATTTATGGACTTTGTACTTTGTTGTGCACAGGAATCCACTAGACCACATACTTAAACTGTGAGAGGGAAAATTAAAGGAAACATTCCTTTATTTTTAAAAAGAAACAAAACTGCTTTCACTGATTTCTCGACAAGCTTACCTAAACTGGGAATCGAACCAGCTAAAAATTAAAGAAATAAACACTCGCTATATTATTTCACTAGTCGATACTGTCGATATCAAAGATAAAATTTCTCCAACAACCATTAGGGCTTACACTCGCCTGTCGTACAAGATATCCATGAAATCTAATATTTAGTACACAAGGGCTTTAATCAACATTACCTAGACTTAAACTGTTCACTTTCAACAAGGAAAAGACACATTATAATTTTTTTTTAACTCTACCATCCAAAGACATTATATGAAGTACAAGTTTGCTAATTTATCTTTATGTACCTTGTTGAAGACTTAGATAAGAAAATCGTTTAATTGGTGATAAAAATTCTATGCACATAACGTTCTGAGGCAAAGTTTAAAAATTGTTTGCGGTGCGGAACTGCAATTTTGAAATTCGAACGAACATTTTGGACATTTTTATCGATTTGGTTTTGTTTTGCTTCCATTTTGTAATTGTGTAATATTGGCGCATCAAGAACAATTCGATTTATTAGAAGCTTACTTTTCAAACAACAAGAATTGCAATTTAACTCTACAGTGGTATGGTGAGAGCGCCATGTAAAAAATGTTATTTATAAAAAGTCTTATGAAACTGGAGAAGAGGGGTTGAGGTAAAAAATGTTATAAGGAGCATATGATACACCACAACACTTTGCAGAAGGCTACACGAAGTGAATTTCAAAAAAGACTAATTTGTGTATCCGTAACGAGGGGTCTCATTTATTAAAGTGTAACAAAATTGTAATTCTAAATAGCTCAAGTATCAATGTCTTGCTAGGTAATAATTTTCTTTCAATGTTTACGCGTCCTTCATATTAGAATTGATGATAAAATAAAATTAATGTTAGATTTCATGACCTTTTTTATTTCTAAGACCAAATGTTTATTAGAGCGCTTTTCTGCTGAAAAATAATCCAGCTTTCGCTTTAGTAAATAAAATAACGAGTGTTTTTTTTTTTTAGCTGGTTCGATTCCCGGTTTAGGTAAGCTTGTCGAGAAATCTGTGAAAGCAGTTTTTTTTCTTTTTAAAAATAAAGGAATGTTTCCTTTAAGTAAAATAATCTATCTTAAGGATTTAAAGTGGATTCCCTTCAGGGCCTATTGATTTTTCCATCATGTATATAGATTATCAACTAAGTACACATTGTGGCACGTTATAAATTATTGAGTATTGAGCATGTTTTAAAATTGTGTGGTAAAATCGTGGGCCATTCGCGTGGGTAACAGTACAAATTACTGGACCCATGCACTTTTTTTAAACAGGACTTATTTTTAAAACCTTCGTTTAATATAAGGAGTAAAATTACAAATATATACGAACCGACGACTCTCATGTTGGCGCTCTTGTAGACGGTGTGGAAGAAGGGCGCGTCGGCGGACACCTCGCAGCGATAGCGGCCGCTGAGCCCGCGCGACACGCCCCGCAGCACCACCTGCTGCGCGCCAGAACGTGACACCTGCACGTGAGTAAAGGATAATATACTTTATAACATTCTTAAATCCATTCATTAATTTATTGACTTCTTCTTAATAAAAAAATAATAATTCATTCTTCTTTCACTGACAGACGCACAGCCTAAACAACTGGGTCTAGAAGCATAAAATTTTGCACGATTCCTGAATTTTATGAATTTCAAAAAATTCTTCCTTGTGTGAGCAGTGGTGGCCCAGTGGTAACGGACACGACTTACGAGTTGTAGTTCGTAGGTTCGAACCCAGTCAGGCGCTTTACTTTGTGTAAATTATGTCATCACCACTAGTATCAAAACGGTGAAGGAAAACATCGTGAGGAAACCGGCATGTCCTAGAGCCAAAAATTCGAAGACATGTGACATCTACCAACAAAATATATCTAAACTCATGAGCACAAAGCAGAAATAATCGACGTCTGCACGTCGTGACTGTAACAAGAAGCATTCCACTCAGCATGATGCTGTGCTATATGTGAACCCACAGCACAGCGCTGATTTTCAGTGGTTACCCGAAAAGGACGTATGGAAACCATGTCGATCAAATGATTCGAACTATAGGTAACAAAATAAAATAAAGCAAACAGTACTTATAATATGAAGCAACTGCAGGCATCACCGTGCGTTCGTAAATAGATAGGTACCCAAAGCATTAATTACACAAGAATATTCAGTGTTTTGTGTTTTGTTTCGCTCGGGAACTCTCACCTCCGGGTCGCCTGTGCGCGCGCTCACAATAAAGTGTACCGTTGCATTTATTATCCTTTATAGCAAGCGCCACTGCACCCACTGCGGCATGTCCAAAATCACTAATAGAAGACATATGACAACCTCCATTATCAATCACAACCTGAATGATTTTGAAGGATAATGCTAATCATTGCTTCATATGTTCGAAAAATATGTCTGCTCAACATCGTAAATAACGCAATGAATGTTGTTGAACTGTCAAAATGAAATCAATAGCTACTGTTAGTGTGTTAAGTAATTACCCGGCCGCCGTACTGGGTCGTATGTTTACGGAACACTCCTTCTAACAGACAGGAGGACTGTGTCAAAGCAGAGGGAATATTATAGCCCGATTTTGCTAATAATAATAAACAATGGGTTGCCAAAGGTCTCATATAGCAAAGAATAATTACGCTTGCTATGGTCCGGGTTGCGTCATAATATTTTCCTTCATTGTAGATCAGTAGTACCAATCCAAGAATTGAACATTAATATTCATTAATCAACAATTCTCTATAGAAGTACTTACGTTTAAAATTGAAAAGTTCATAAAGTTTGCTAGCAAGCTTATGAATAAACTCTACATAAATAATACGTTCGTTATTTGTAATCATTTACTTACAAGGTCGGTAACCTCGCAATAGATAATTTATTCATCTATTAATACTCATTCAAGTACCTAAATATTACCAGTCATGAATATTTATTTTTGTAAAAGGTATAAATAGTACTTCAGTATAATTAGGTTGTTTTGTATTTATTTGTAGCGCAAGTTTTTTTGAAAATAATAAAATAACTGTATTCGTATTATTTTCTTTTAGAGTGATTTACAAGTTTGCACCAAAATTGGAAGTCAACCTTGAACCGAAATGTTAGCTAAAATCTGTTTTCACCCTTTTTGAACGAAACACTAAAATATGGTAAAATGAAGGTGAGCGCTCTCTGATACGAATATGATGTTCTCAAATAAGCTCACGATAAGGATGCCGTGTCGCGGAAAATGTTTTATAAACCTGTGATACTTTACTTCCCAACAAAGTTTCAGGAGTTCGATTTCCTTATTTCAGAAGCTTTAAACACGCACAAACTCTTTGGTAGAATCGTATTAGTCTCTCCAGTTCACAAAACACATTGACAAACTTGTAAATAATGTAATAAAGAGCAAACAAGAGACATGCAAGAACAAACATTAATATGTAAGTAGGTGTGCGCTTATGCTGAAGCTATCTTTTATGACAAGGATTATAGAGACCGTATAATATTTTATGTGTAGAACCAGTGGTAGCAAAATACTCTCTAACACGTTCGAAATATGGTCCTTCTGTGAACAGGATCGGTTCGTATAGTAAAGTTTAGCCGAAGTAATGTATCATTGATTTCAGGTGGTGGTCGCTGGAATGTGCTCATGCGTAATTTATACGTGAATCAGCGAGTAATCCCATTACAAGGAGCCGTGTGCACTTTACCGTACGCAGCTGCTAGCGACTCAAATAGAGCTAAAAGCTTCGATCCATCTTTCGGAAAGTCAGTCCACTTTGAGAAACCGCCGAACTAAATCATGCCCGTCCCGCGCTTAGAGACGTCTGACCCGCTTTTGAAGGGCTGCGTGGCGTTTTGAGGCGTGAGTGTTTCGACGTACGCCCGATGACGCCTTGATGCAAACTTTGACTATACGTTATTCTCCGAAAGGGTTTTTAATGTATTATTTTGGCACAATGTTATAGTTCGGATATGGCGACGTGCCAGCCGCTAAAGGTTTAACGTGGCGGCCGCTCGACGAGATTCTTAAGTGATTTTTTCAACCCTCTTTACGGAGCAGTTTAACGAACTAGCAAGATGTCGCAGAGCCATTGACCCATATACAGGGTGTGTCGTAAATAGTGGTCCACCGTTAAGGATTCGATATACCAGATAATTTACTATAACATGTTATAATTTTAACCATTTTAGTAGTACATTATTTTTTACAAAATCGCTCCTGAATTTGCATGATTAAGCTAAAAATTAGGGTTAAAATAGAGAAGAGCTAACTTTTTCTTCAAAAGCTCTAAATTTACATAAAAAACTATAATTTTACACGATAGCTCTAGTATTCAACAGTAATTAACAGAAATCAAAATGAAAAAATAATGGTTTTTGTTGAAACTACAACCAAATTTGTAACAAAAGGTTGAAATTTCGTAAATAAAAAACAAAAAAAAAATATTGTCGGAACCCTTGGGTAAAAATGGTTAAAATTATAATAAATTATCTGGTATATCGAATCCTAAACGGTGGACCACTATTTACGACACACCCTGTATAATCACTTTCATGGCGTTGTTTATAGTTTCGCCGTAAGTAAGCCATTTGCTTAAGTAATGACGTTTCTTTTTACTCTTTTACTAACATAGTTAAACAAGTTAAAGCTAATTTTGCAGTTTCATATTGAATCTTTTAATGAGATTTGTGGCCCCTTTGATGAAAATTTTACTCGGTAGTACAAGACTTATATTAAAATAAAAATAAGCTACAGTAAAACGTTCGAATCTGCGTATTTATCATCACACAGAGAACTGCCTTTAATCTTGCTCTCCCAATCTTCTCTTTGTTCGATTTTGTAATCCGTTTGAGCTGTAATTTGACTTGATCCAGGCAATGTGATTGATTAATTAAATTCAATTTGCATCAGTACGATTCCGGGATATTAGGAATAAAGATGGGTTTCCTATTGGACTGCTATTGTGAGTAAGTAGCGCGATTATACCGCTTGATTCGCTCGCGGGACTGTCGCTCGCAGTATTTGTTTTTTTATTAGCCAGTATAATACACAAAGAGGATTTAGTTAAGCCATTGGTTATACGGAAATCGACTTAGCAATGCTTAATCGTATTTCTTAGTCACTAACAGGAAACCATTCTATATATAGTCGCTTATAATAAGCCCATGTTGGGATGAGGTAATGTTATGCTGATAAAAAAGAAGGTACACTTACATCAACACTGATTCCTGTTTGTGAGAAGACCCTCGTATTGGGCAGCTCCTTGGGCACGAAGCGGAAGAACTCTTGGGCACCGTGGTACCACTTGACGGTGTACAGTGTCTCGCCCACGTCGAGGGCCCACCGACAGCCCAGGGTCGCACTGGAGCCGACGCCCACCGCCTCAGGCACGCTCAGCTGGATGTCGCGGAGACCTAACACGCCTGTTCACCGAAATATCATCTTAGAAGCAAATGTCGTTGAATATTTTTCATTGAAATGTGTTCAGTGCCCGGCCGTAAATATGGCTTTAGAAAAAGTTAGGCTTTATAGAGTGTCGTTTCTGACAATCAAATCTATTTTATTTATTTATTTTATTATTTATGTACACACAGTAAAATACATAGAGATATAAACATAATTGAGATTTGAGTACAAAGGTACTGCTTATTTCTTAAGAAATTTCTTCCAGCAGACCTGCGAAAGGAGAAGTAAAAAAGAAATGTAGACAATAGTGTGTGAGAACAAGAAGAGACAAAATATGAATGTGTGAAGCCTAAAACTAATCTATGTGACAGTCTCTTTCAAGAGTCGATGTGTCATGTTTACGGCTAGGCACTCAATCTATACTAGCAATAAGAATCGATGATCTAACTTGTTTTCGAACAGCAAAAGTTACCAAAACAATTTCAAGTTAAAGCATTTATGTCAATTAGACTACGCAGGTACTTTGGAATTGTCAAGAAGTCGGACAGTTTGTAAGTTTGGTTCCCGTCCCAAAGTGTAGTTTCCTATGAATTCGCAAACATACCAAAATTCCTATAGTAAGGTGATAGTTTCTAGAGCGCAGATTCCTAAAATTCGATCTAATCCGACGAACTTAATTGAATGTGTCCAAATATTAGCACAGGCAATAGGTACACGAGTGGTGCCTGCAAATGTATTTTCGAACTAGTAGGTAACAATAATGCTATTAGTACGATTAGGATTGGGATGCCGAACAATGTGATAACAATTAATATGCTATTGTAATTCAAATGATATTTTGTTAGTACAGTCATTCAATGATTTAATCTATAGCGCAGAATGTATGAATTAAACTTTATGTCGATGTGTGATGAGAACATTGTGTTTTGTTTAAGGGTGAAAAAACATATAACTATTTGACGAATAAGATGTAAATACGGTGAAGTATACTTATAAGTACATATATGGCAAATCTATTTTACAGAAGGTTTGGTCAAGACTTTTTTTTTCCTGAAAGTGTCCTTTAAATGAAATAACAATTAACTATCCACGACACAGCGGTGAAGGGAAACATCGTGACGAAACCGCCATGTCCTAGAAGCAAAAATTCGAAGACATGTGACATCTACCAATCCGCAATGGGCCCGCGTGGCAGATTATAGCCACTCCGTCTCCAAGAGAGGTGTCCCAGCAGTGGGAACATTATAGGCTGATTATGCTATCTGCGACATGGTAGCAACAGCCAATTTACTCTCATCTCAGTCTCACCCCAGAATATTTGACTTCTAAATTCTGTGACGCCGATTTAGCACGAAGTCCTCCCCCCATGAAGCAATGTAATACCTACACACAGGTAGGGCACTTCAGTCTCGATAAATACTATCTAAACGAGCGTGTCATGCACCGCACCTCTATTTTTACCTCTCAAGCTTATAGAGGTCGCAGTTTAACGATCAAAGCCACCGCAGTTTGACGTAGGATAACGATCACACGTGTATTTCAAGTAGCTGTAATATAGCTCGGTATCGGCTATGAATACTACCCCGGACCGTTTCCTGTGGATGTTGTAAGTGGCTGGAGGGTTATATCGAGAGGATAGTCAACAGTATCTACTTTTGGAGTATTTAGTAGTACTTTGCTCTCCTATTTGGAGCGAAATCACACACACACACACACACAACAAATGTATAGAACAGCTATATTTTTTTTAATAAAATTTTCAACGCAGTGACGTTCAGAATCATGTAGGTACTGAATCCATGGTAACAGGTTGCGCGTCGATGACCCAGGCACTCTGTATAGTGCGGTATCAGCTATGAATATTACCCCGGATCGCTTCCCGTGGATGCTGTAAGTGGCTGGAGGGTGTATCCGAAAAATGGTTAGCTATTCTGGTTATGTATTCAAAACTGCTAAAATACGTGTTTCCGTCATCTGTGAACTTCCAGTGTGTATGATTTGATAATGCAACGTACCTTACATAAACAGTGACCGTCTGCATATTTCGTTGTGAAGTTTGCCTCAACATTCTCAATTGAGATATTCGAGAGATCGACCAAGTGCCATCTGTTTTTGGTATATTTAATAGAGGTTGGATACAAAAGGTAGGTAGTGGGGTCAAAAGTTCTATAAGAATTAAGTACCCTGCCCCCCAAACTAGGAAAATCCTGTATCTTGGGAGGCAGTGACTTCGCATTACAGTAAGGTCGAGTGATTGTTGTGAACATGCATGTGATTATTTAAGTATTTATTTATTATTTTTATAATTTATTTTATTTATTTATATATCTTTCCATATTGGTATGTCATCTATAGATCAATTACAAGAATATATAATTAGTTGTTTTAACTGAAGAATTGTATAAAGATAGGTTAGATAGGTAAGGATAACAGTGACAAGAAGAACGTTGTGAAAGTAAAGTATGTGTGTATTAGTGTGTTTTGGAGGTGTGGTGGTGTATTTATTACGTAGTTATGTTGTGTGTGTCTGTGGGGTGTCGTGGCGTGTGTGTTAAGTGTATATGTGGGCAGTGTTAAGTGTTCGAGTGTGCGTGGAGATAAGGGGGGGGGAGTGCTGCCGTTACAGCCTCATACTGTTGTTCAATTAACCACTCTTCAATTTTAGTTTCTGCCCTGTAAACATCTAATTCAAATTACAATTACAATTATATAATATAAAAGCTTTTGTATGATGATTTACAATAATTATTGTTTGGTCGTTTCATAATAAAACAACGGCTTAAAGCAATTCTGAACTAACAAAGGGTCCTAAATTACTTAAAATAACATTTTGCTAACTGTACACACTCGTATTTTACAAAAGTAAACTAATTTCAAGAAGTACGTGGAAAACACAGAGGCGCTGAGAAAAAGGCTTGAAGCTAGCCTTATTTCACCCTTCTCGACGTCATTAATTGCAGCACGAAAGGAACCATTTATTTGTGAAACGTGCACCTTAAAGCAATTTTATTTCCACGGTCTCTATTTCTTATAAATAGGTAAGTTTGCGGTCGATCCGTTAGCGGTTCGCTGAGCAGAATTTCAGCTCGACGTAAGTAATCAAATCTTGGCCTTCAGCTATACTAAAGGTGGTCGGAATACATAAATCAAGTGAACGCTACGTGATCGAATTCAAGATCAAGCGAATACACAATTCCCGTCGACATGAACTCATTACAATGTAACCAAATTCAATTTACGGTACCAGCCACATCATAATATTTCATCTCGGTGCGAGTTTAATATTTATTTGAAATGAATTTATTTCAACGTTGCCCTCTGTTTAAATAAGAATAAAATGTGTATTTAGGTGTTTGGTTGCCGTACGTTTTAGCGGTAAACAAGGGCTTAATTTTCGATTTACTGGAGTGTGTTAAACTGTACTTGTTGGTTAGCGAATCTAAAATAAGTATTTGCGCGAATGTGGAGCGCTGTGCACATTTATAATATTTTAACACAATATATGAAATAAACACTCATATTTTTTAATAGTTGCGCTAATTTAGTCAAACATTTGCTTTTTATGTTACCTTATTTATACGAAATAAGTAGTTTTTATTTGGTTACGATAACGAGCTTCATTGCTATTGACTCTATTACCATTACATACTGAACAGACAGACGATTTTATCCGTGATAACAATTACCTGTTGTTACTGTAATACTCTCTATCCCCCACAACTACGTGACAGCTAATCGGGAGCCCTTTGTTACAGCTTTAATTAAAACGGACGGATTGATTTCAAATCTACACATTTTAGTGAAATTATTCTCATATGATGTTTTCATAGAAATTGAAATTTACAAACCCGCATACAGCAAAACTAAAACAATACCGCAGCTCCCTGTTAAGTTTATCAAAACATATTGTGTACATTTTCTCTTTATTTTCGTTTTATGGAAACTCTTGCCCTGTTTTCTTTACAATTGCTATGAATAAACAAATTCATTGTCATGATAATAAAATGTTGGCGGTGAAGTTATAAACTTCTTATTCCAACCCTATCTACATAAATTTAATCCAAAAAAATAGGTTTATGGGGCGGAACTTCCCGTCTCATCAACAATGCCCATGTCGTAATCTGGTTACTTAATTTCCAAATACATTTCTCTTAGTTGGCCATAAATGTCAAGGAGGTGAATAATTCAGTAAAAGTTTTGCTAAGTTAGATACGTTAGTGATGCATGGAGGCGCTAGTGTCGTGCACCGACCCGCTCGCCTCACTATAAACATAATAAATTAATGCTGCGTGTTCCAAAGCAATAATTTTACCCAACTTCTATGCCGAGAGAGATTGGCACTTTCCAGAATTTTCGAGGATCGCCCGGTCTACGGAGGATCCCGATAATCAGCTTTACTTAAGGGATTGGATTCCAAACTCGATTGTATCCGGAGTGATTTTAATAATTCATCATTTTGTACAGTTATTCCATGTTAGGAGATGAAAGATTTTATTGATTACATATACTTACATTGATGAATACGGAAATCCTGCAGCTATTGAATAATTTACATAATATTTCATATTTTACATATCTCACGCGTATCTCCCGAATAGCGGGAGTAAAACTGCTGCTTTAATTAAATGGCTATCTCAGTAAAGAACAAAGAAAGAATAATATAATAAACGAGAAAAAAGTATCAGCAGTAGCAATACTATTTACGACAAGGAAATTCATAAGTCCAAAGAATGGCTTAAGTAATAAAAAGGCCGCTAAAATAAAAGTGGGTACTGCCAAGGTCAGCGATCACCGTGACAACGGCTTAGGGATAATAGTGAGATTCTGTCGTATTATAGCTAAAGAAGAAGACGATCATAGATAAAGTTAATTTTGATGGTTCCACGTTTCCAACTACCCGACGTTATTATATGTAAGGAAAATGCAGATAGAGTAAAAGTGTCTGATGAAAGTGAAGACAAACCTGTTTAGGTTAAATTCTTACGCAATCACTCACTAGAGTGAATTAGCACTTAGCATATCTGTATTTAGGAGGTTTCAACTTTATATTTGACCTCTTTTATCAATAATTCTTTGAGTGACATTATTAACTCATTGTCGATATGGTTATAAAATTAACTTTCTTATTGACATTCTAATGTTGTACGCTCTAGCTTCTGGCCTTTTCTCAAAGTTGGTCGCAGTAACTAAGCCAGGGCACCCGACCAAATGGGTTAGGTTAGGTTAGAACCCTCACTGTGAACAACCGCGCGCGAGCCGAGTGTGCAAAGTGAGCGGTGCCGCAGCGGCAGCGGCCAGTGAGCGTTATATCCAAGTTAGTCTCAGTTAATTGACTATTTAGTATTTTAGGACAACAAAATGGTAACTATTTGAGGCTCACAAAAAAGGAGTTACATCTATAGTAAGCTGAAGAATTTGTTTTAGGGTTCCGTACGTCCGAATGAAAAAACGGAACCCTTATAAGATCACTCCTGTCTGGCTGTCCGTCTGTCACAGCCATCTAATGGACCGATTGAGTTGAAATTTGGTACACATATGAATTTATGTGACCCAAACACGGACGTGTTACGTACATAAATTAATCTTGAATATTAGGATCACTTTTGGGAGGAATATAAGAAAATAAAAAAATGCTATCTGTACCGTGTGGCATATCAAATGAAAGGGCTTACTGTGAGGGTCTCAAATACAATTGTTTTATTTATTGAAAATAAATAATTTTAAAGTTATAGAAGAAAATTTACCATTCTCCCCTCCCCCCATGAGTACAGAACTAGTTCTGTACTCATAGATTATAGGAAACTTATAAGAAGTCTCTCAATATTGTGCGTAGAAACTTACATTTGCAGTTGAAAGGTATGGGAGAACATGTTTTTCAACTACAATATTAAGTTTGTTCTTGGGATTAATTAATCCCAATTACGGAACCCTTTTTTGTACGTGGTCCAACACGCAATTGGCCGGTTTTTTGTTCGAAAGCGCTAATCTCTGGAATAGCCGGTCGGACTTGAAAAAATTGTTGCATTTGATAGCCCAATTTTTGAGGAAGAATAATTATTATAGTCTTAACATCACGCTATAAACTTTCGGAGCCAAGCAAAAAGAAAAAGGTCAGAAAGAACGCTAAGCGAAAATGAAGTAACAACACGGGCGGGCGAGGGAGTTTTATAAATATGTGGCTGTTATTTTAGTATATTGTGTATCTAACGTCTTCCTCGCGAAAGAAGTAGCGGGCAGCAGCTAGTTTATTATATTAGTGTCCATTAATATTTTTAGGATATCAAAATGGGAATTATTAGACATATTCTGTTGCGCTTTGGGCGAATTTGAAGGAATATAGAATTTGTAATGGTACAAGCATTGGAACTATTTAACTTGTTACTACAATATCGCATTGGGTTTAGCCTATAAGGACATCTGTATGTTTGGAGTGAATAAATAAATAAATAAATATTTGGGGTTCGATTAAATACGTGTCATCTTTAAGGTGATTTAGTGTCAGTATTCAAATAATCAAATCAAAGCACTCAATTTGTAAGTGGCATCAACAATTGCCATCCACAGCAGGTACGTTTTCTTATCCATTTATTTACATTTACGTCAGATACTTTTGGAAAAGACTATAGGCTTAAAGAGATGGCCGGTGGAGCAGACGAGTCTTAGAGTAGAGACCGCGTATCGGCAAGCGTAGTGTGGGGCGGCTCCCAGCTAAATGGACCGACTACCTAAAGGAGCTTGCTGAGACAGACTGGGTGCGGATGGCGGAGGACAGGGTGTTGTGGCGCAGTCTGGGACAGGCCTATGACCAGCCGTGGACTGTGAGTTGATTAACAGGCTTGAACCTACACAGGAATTATCTTGTACAGTTAACAAGACATCTCCTCATTTCAATAATATGTTTTGTGTAAATAGCTATCATTGATTGATTTCATAGCATCAATTAAAACTCAACGTGGCTACTGCAAGAAACCAAAAGTTAGTTTTATTTTTTAGCATTGTTTAGCATTTTAAAGGACTCCAATCTTACATTTAACTAACCACCAACATTTCCACCAAAAGATTTCTCAAAATTAACTAAGTAGGTACCTTACTCAGTCCCACACAAAAGTGACGTCACAAGCCAAGTATTTAATCTTATTATCCGATTCATATTACGTTTCATATCTAGTGACGGGAGGCACAATCCACGTTTTCAGTGCAATACACGCGTTTAGAATTCATTATTAAATGTTCGCTCTCCTCGCGATATTATCTGTAAGTGCGAAAAGCTGGTGACTGACATGGATTAAAAATGTAAACATGTTCAAGTGTTTGCGAAATAATACTCGTGTAAACGTTTGCTTTTGTTTCAAGTGTCTTTGTTTTAATTATGTAGGATATAAATGTGTATGTAGGTGTTACATTTGCGAGTTTTGTGGGTGATTACGTCGGTTAAGTTCTGTTACCGTTAGCGATGACCCAGATTAACAGTTTTCTGAAAGCCATTACACGTAAAATATTATTTTATCTTATCTTAAACCTACCTAATTCTTTAACTTCTTCCACTTCTACCTGAAGCACGTGCGTGAATCCGGTCGTGAATAAATCCTTATAACCTTACTAGCTGCGCCCCGCGGTTTCACCCGCATAAGTTACAATCCCGTGGGAATATCGGGATAAAAATAATCCTATGACCTTTCCCGGGATTCAAACTATCACTATACCAAATTTCATCTAAATCGGTTCAGTGGTTTAGGCGTGAAAATGTAACATACAGACAGACAGAGTTATTTTCGAATTTATAATATTAAAAAAGTATATATACGAGTAGTATGGATTAAGTTACGTGTCAATGCATGTATAGTGTCATTACAGAGATGCATATATAATGTAAATAGTTGGTACTCACTTCCTCCCAGCCACAGTATGATAGTGGTGAGCTGTGTAGCCATGTTGCAGCGAGCGACGCGCCCACACGTCATGTCACCACCGCCTCCTGACGGCTCTTGCGCGCCTTCCTTATATTCTCCTTCATTTTTAAACAGACTGTCCAAATATTGTACTCTTCTTGACACAGCTAAATTGAGTTACCTACGTAACGTGGTAGCCATTTTCTAAGGTAGAGTTCATCCTTTCAAGTGACCATTAAATATTCTGGAACAAAACAAAAATTTATATGAAATTCTTGCAGCAAAAGAGTGCACTAAAATTCAAAGTAATCGATGATGATGGTAAAGATGGTTTTATACACAACAATGTTTCAAAATTGGCCAATTCATTACTGGGTGACCATATTTTACCGTTAACCACAATATATTTTCTTTAGAAATCAAACGTCAGACCGAATTACAAATCAAACGGCATGTTCGTACCAAAGTTTTGCAGTTGCAGCGCTACGGAATCGGCACTCCTACAGGCGTTATTATGTACGTTTATATACAGATATACTTATATATTTCTTTGAGAAACGAACAAAGTGCCGTTCAATAGTAATAAAACAGGGCGATAGCAGAAAGATCTTTTCATTAAACGTATCGTAGACGTCAGTGATTTATCGCCTCGCGAGACACTCCATTCACGGTATGCGTTTTGTTGTCTTGAGATCGATTGGCTCCGAATAAAATACATTCGCCAATTGAATAGCGCGCCCTGACGCAATGTTTCAGCGAAAGCGACACTTTTTCAGGCGTGTAGAGGACTAATGGCTTCACGCGCTGGCCTCCGACTTTCAATAAATGGTCGGCCCGCGTGCGCCCATCGACGGCACCCACCGCGCACCCGCTCGCGCCACCAAATGCCTAATTTATTCCCCTCATAATATACTTTGTTTTTCGTTTTCAATTCCACATGTAATTTGATAAAAAGACCCCGCCACACACTCGGATTTTGGTCGATCAAACATTTGAACTGGTTAAATCTTTTGACATTCTGCTGATTTGAAGTGAAATGAAAATGAGATTGATCTTTCAAAAGAAGTATTTTTAAATGGATTTTGTTTTTGTATACATTATGAAACTCAACTGTATCAATCATTCTGCGCAATAATCCATCGGTAGACTACATTGTATTATTTTATCCCAGACATATTAATTACCCGACTGCGCCAGAAGGAGGGTTATGTTTTTCGAGTGTATGTACAGTCAACAAAAGATATAAGTATGCAGGATCGTTGGATATACTTGAAGGTTAGTAAGACTGAAGTTTAGTAAGACTTCAACTATATCCGATGATCCTGCATACTTATCTCTTTTGTTGACTGTACCTATGTATATTTCTTTGGCACGCTCTGTAGCCTATACGGCTTGATCGATTTCAGTTTAAGAGGTGCCGTTAGATTCGTCTTAATTGTGAGTGACACTGGGTATATCAAAATTGAAAAAAAATTATAATGTCCGATTTTTGGCGACATATTATCTATGTCTTCAAAAATTGTTTTTTTCTCTCAAACCTGTGGGATATCAAAATAAAGGTTTTTAAATGTTGATTACAAAAATATACCTTATATAGTTAAAAGTGATTCCAAGTGAAAAATCGTAAAAAACACGTACCTACCAAGAACTAAATCGTCTGCGAAATCTTTCACATTTGTAAACTAAAAAAACCGACCTTAAAGTAAAACTAACTGAAATTTAAAAACAAGTCCATTTTTAATTAAATAAAAGTTGGAAGCAGGCAGGACATTATTGTATTTTCAAACTCAAATGGGTCCCGCCTGCTTCCAACTTTTATTTAATTTAAAATGGACTTGGTTTTAGCTTTTTAGTTGGTTTTAGTTTAAGGTTGCAGTCAGGTTTTTTAGTTTTTTTTATTACTTTTTTATGTAAGTACTTGGCCACATTTACCTCGATAGGTGCTTAGGTAGGTACCTAAACGTTAATATTTTCTAGATTAGATCTCATTACGCATATTTATAATCAGGTACGTTACCATTCTACAATTCCAATTATCCTTTATACTTACATTATTCACGGGTTTCAATAAATTATTAGAGCTACTTACATGTTTAGGAATATTCTATCAAGGATCTGTGACAAACATATGAAAATGTATACGCACGATGTGGGCGGCGCAAATAAACCTCTTGTATCGTAGGCAACTTTATAAACAAATTGGTATCTCATGAATAAACCCCTTAAGAAACTTTTAAAATCAAGTTTATATTAAAACTTGCTGGCCATTATCCTAACTATATAATATTATAAATGTGAAAGTAAGTTGGTTTGTTTGTTACCTTTTTACGCCTAAACTACTGAACCGATCATCATGAAATTTTGCATTTACGTTGTCAGGTGTACAGAAACGGACACCCACCTTTCATCCCGAAAAGAAAGTGCTGCTCCCGAGGAAAACAACAATAACGTTATTATGATAATAGATGGCGCCACGTGCCTATTGAACTTTGTCACGTTATTTAATTCTGAGACGGTACGAAGTTCGCTGGGTCAGCTAGTTAAAATTATATTTTACATAATATATGTATAAGTAATAATAATAATATGTACTATTATGAAGACGGGACGGTTGATGTGTGTCGGGCATGCCGCCGTCCAAGTGAGTCCGTCAGACATACCTATTATCTCTGGTTGTTCTCGTCTGACTAACGGTGAGGACTTGCACAGTCATAACCAAGTAGCCAGGATTATTCACCAGCAACTTGCTTTGAAATATAAACTTGTGGATTCTGAGGTACCGTATTACCAGTATGTGCCCGACCCAGTTCTTCAAAATGACCATGTCAAGTTGTACTGGTACTGGGTTTGGTCTATCATTACTGACAGGACTATTGTCGCCAATAAGCCTGATATAATGGTGATAGATCGATTAACGCGCCGCACAAAGAGTCCATTCCACATGACGAGAACCTCGTGAAAGCTGAGAAAGAGAAACAAATTAAATATCTTGACTTAGCACACGAGGTTGTTGACATGTTGGAATGTGAACTCGGCTATCATTGTGCCGATTTTCGTATCGGCCAATGCAATGGCCTGATGACCAATAGCCTTGATCAACATTTCTTGAGGCTCTAGTTAGGCGGTTGGATCAGCGGCCTGATTCAGAAGGACTCTTGGATACGGCTTCCTGTCTCTGGAGCCCTAAACACCAGTAGCGGGGAACCTGCTCCCGGTACCGGCGAACTAGGTACTATTTTTTTTTTAATAATGTAGGTCATAATCAGCCTATAATGTTCCCACTGCTGGGACACAGGCCTCCTCTCGGTGAGAGGGAGTGGGCCGTAATCCACCACGCGGGCCCAGTGCGGGTTGGTAGATGTCACATGTCTTCGAATTTTTGGTTCTAGGACATGCCGGTTTCCTCACGATGTTTTCCTTCACCGTTTTGAGAGCAGTGGTGATGAAATAATTTACACAAAGTAAAGCGCCTGTCAGGGTTCGAACCTACGACCTATATCTCGTAAGTCGCGGTCGTTACCACTATGCCACCACTGCTCTATAATGTAGGTGTATGCATTAAATACCTATACAAAACGAAAATGATTGCAACAAAAAAAAACTAATAAGTAGGTATTTCTGCATTTGGTCAATTTCAATATTTATTATGGTCAGATAGGCAGTCGCTTCATGTAAAATACTGGTATTCAGCTGCATCCGGTTAGACTGGAAGCCGACCCCAACATACTTAGTTGGGAAAAGGCTTGGCAGATGATGATGATGGTCAAGTTCAATATTTTTAAATGATGTGCATGTTAGACTCGTCCAACCGTTCTTTCTACATTATCTGTCTGTGGCGTAAAATGGCGGAGCGTCATCGAAACAGCTGATCTGTTGATATTGTGGAACGTTGAATTTTGTGTGCCATATTTACGTTATTATGTTTTTGTTGACACTGCATGAGTTTATATAAAGTAGTGTATGAAACTGCAGATAACTAGTTATTAAAACACTCGTGTGATACCTACTATTATTAACCTCTCCTGGGGCTTGGTTAAAAAACTCAGACTCGTGTTATATTTACCCCTGATACGTAACAGTTTCATTTAAACTAGGTACTATAAAAGAAACAGGTAAAAACAAAAAAATAAAAACGATCGCATTTGACCTTCTTTAACCGTCTCATGCGATCTTTAAATCGCATTAAATGGAGGTGAAGTTATAAACGGGTTCAATTCGAGTCACCTAGATTCATAGGTTGCGGGGAGCGTGTGAGATGCAGGCAAACATCCAAGCGGCAGGCTGCAAGCCCGGCTTGTTTGGCAAGCTGTCTAACTAATTGCCACGTTACCGGCGCTACACTACGCTTCGTTGTTTATGGGATCCAGGTTGGTAACGTTTGAAACTTGTGTAAAGTAGTTAAATATATCTTGGACGTGTGTGTGTTTTGCTGGCCTGAGATTCACGTTTACGGTGGCTATCTTTTACTTCTTACTTAGCGACCCGCCCCTGCTTCGCACAGTTTTTACGACTTGACAAAACATCGAGATATCTTTGTTTTATGTAAGCTTAATATGAAGGTATCATACACATTAACCTTCCGGAATAAATTTTCTAAATGACGCTGAAAACCGCATCAAAATCTGTTTCGGAGTTAGAAGATCAACGGGGTCCTTCCTTCCTTCCTTATATATCCTTAGATTAATCTTACATTGTCCTTCAACTATCGTTAAATCATCAGCATGTCTTCTTCACCCCCCCTCTTTCTAGCCATAAGATCATCTTTCTTTCACAAAATCCATCCATCGCTTCTTTGGTCCCTATGACCACATAAGCAATCGTAAAATGTAGGGTTTTGATTAAGCAGAAATGGCGTATATGTAATTCAGATTCTGCGCCAGAACTGTTATTTCTCTTTTTGGATGTGACTTTATCTACACACGATGTGTTTTTTCTCTACCTTTATCTTTTATTCGTACATTAATCAACCAGCGTAAGTGCAGTTTTGCCAGTTTTTCTGAAACATCCCGTGTGAGTAATGCGGTTGGAAGTGAAATTAAATGATGCTTCATAAAATTGTTAGTATCCACTAGAGATTCTTAAGTCCATTCTATTGATGTAAGCATGCCATTTCTTGCCTGTAAGAATAGGCATTCTTAAGTAATGAAGTAGTTAGTATTTTCCTAATGCATTGACATATTAAATTGAAGCTGTGCAACTAGATTCGACTTTTTTACGTCCGTTTTGTTTGTATGTTTGAGAGAATTATGAATCCGTCCATTGTTCAATGTGTAGAATTGCAGATGTTCAGTGCCGCAGCTTTTTCCACATAGTTTTACTCGATCTGTTCTAAAAGTTTGAACTTTTGTTGAATTTTATTGTTAGGCACTCTTACTAGGTCGGAATTCCGATTAAACAGTTGGTTTCGTTTTAAAATTAACTTAGTTTTATAATTAAATTGTCCCACCGCTTTGAAAACCAGTTGAGCTTCCATTAACTTTTTCTTCGAACTTTTACTGTTTATCCTATTTCACTGTTAACATTTATTTACTATTAACCTTCAAAATGATTTGGTAAATAGAATATAAATGATTAACATTTAGTTTACATAAAGGGTTTGTTTTTCATAGGAATTACGCGTGTAAACGGAACTGGCTTCACAAGATGTAAACTTGGTATTAATATATGTAAAACGATTTAATAGACGTGTTTGTAACATTTAGCCCTGTAAGCCCACTCAGCTCGGAGGCGGTAAATCACGAAGTGTTCGTCGGCGGTATGAGCGGCTAATATTAATGGTCTCCTTTTCCGTGGTATGTCGCAATAGTTCGATTGTCAGTGTTGGAGAAATAGCTCGGGAGTGCGACCCCTCACTCGGTGCCGATACGTCAGGCACGACACCGCGCCTTTCCTTTGACACTTCATTTTATTGGTCCATTCATGGCTCAGCGAATAGATGATTGTCTTGAAAAATGCGAGCGTTCCAAGATATTTCAGGGTGGGCAAGTTTGAACTGGGTATGATCATACGGGATTCGCCGTATAGTTGGTTCATATTTGTTTAATGACCAATACTGTTTGATGTTGCTCGTGTGCGACTGCGTGGAGCTAATGATAACATAAACTGACGTAGTTAACACGAGTTATTTGAACTGTTAGTTTGTTTATCTAAATCGATCCATTAGGTCCTTAAATAACAATATATAGACCGTTTTATAAATACCCAGCAGAAACCAAAATTCGTCAATGTTTACCGAAACCATTAATTACAAAAAATCAATACCAACTAACCTAATCTTCACGCTGACTGCCGGCCGGGGTCCGGATAAGAGATGAATTCGGAAACTTTTAAGCAGGCCTTATTCGATCTCCAGCGAGCGACCGAAGAAACAAAGATAAAATAAATTGTGAAGTTAGCGTTAGTTAGGGAAAACTTTTGAAAGGATTACGCCGTAGTAAGAGTGGTAGGTAGTCTTGTCAAACTGGGTTATTTACAGGTAAAAAGCGAGCCATCAGTGGGTCATAAGGTTGGGGGTAGGAGGCCGAGGCGCTAAACAGCTCCACCGCGCGCCATCGACGTCAGCGGTTAACTTTATTTTATTACAAGTTCACGCAAGTTGCCCCTATCTTGACTTTCTTGCCACGTTTCTTCTAACTTCGAAACATGTTGGACATGTTTCCACAAGTTAATTCACAAGGCTGTCAATACAAAATGAAAATGTTAGTTCGTAAAAACTTTGTTTTAAGTGTAGGCTACATATCCATTAACTAGTACGATAGGTGTACCTACATACCTCTATAGGTAACCATACTTTACTGTAAAACTACATCTGTTTACTCCCTTTCGTGTGCCGGTAATAGTATTAGGTCCCACTTTGATGGAGTGAAACCCTATCGCAATTTTCTAGCCATTCCAATTTCCGTGTTTCAATAGAGTTACCTATGTCGTAACAAAATACTCCCAACTAGGTACACTATCGATATTTTGGGAATGGATGAAATTAAACCAAAAAGCAAAGACTTTAAATATATTGGCATGACCTTGCTTTGCAATACTAGACCGTGAGAGCAGTGAATTATTTTAATAAAAACAAGAAGGTGTCGCAGTTGAAAAACAAATTAGTCATGGCAGTGGTAAGCCATAACAATATCTCCTACACTGGAACTATATTTATTAAACTCGTTATACAATGAGGAGACGGCAATACGACAATAAATGAAAACACTGGCAATACTAATGCATAAGAGTATTTTGGAGAGGTGGAAGGAGAGTAGGGTGGCTTTTGCCCAATACCAGCGTCAGGTATTGTACCTGGCATATGCTGAGCTGGACTCCCATTTGGTGCAACTATGGGACACACACCGCCCAGTAGTGATCGACCGTTACAAATGTCATGCGAGGTGTCTATGGGTCAATTTATTTTTTTAATCTTTGTTCTTTTTTTTTTCTCTCACCTTTTTTGTTGTTTTTTTTTAATGCCTGTATTGTATCCTTTGTTGCACTAAATAAACGGTTTATCTATCTATCTAATAAAAAAAGAGTATTTTGGAACTATCTAAGAAATTCTAACATTGCAATGAAAAAATTGAGTTTTACAAACAAACTAAATAGTAGTGATGGGCCGGTTATGGGTTATGCTAATCTTTGACTAGCTACCTAAAGTTTTCGTATGCAGACTGGGAATGTCATTAGATATACGCAGTTTAAGGCGACTACATGACCTATAGCGCGGTCAAAGAGAAGCGCGATTGGTAATTTATTGCAAAATATGAAGCAATTATCTATTTTAAGTACAAATAATCTATTGTTTGGACTAAAAAATTAAAACACTAGTGCTTTTAGAATAATCTGACAAAAAATCATAATAATTGTATGTATATTAGTATGGTTTTTATTGTAAAAATAAAGTTTTTAGAGGTATCTTCATGATATTTTTTTATCGTATCAAATTAGTTGTATTATGTTTTCAACACACTGTCTACCTAGCACATATCCTGAACAATATCATACATTTTTCTGATTGTGTATACTGTAGCCGATCATATACTTTTATTGTTTCTAAAACTTGCATTTTTTTAATTAATGAATTTTCGAATTGCCGTCTCCACCTTATGTAACTAGAGAAAGCTAAGTAAAAACGTTGAATTTTTTATTTAATATTCAAAGATTTACAAATTACTTATTACTCCCTGTTGCTTCAGTCACATTGTCAAAGTCTGTTTGAAAACAATATAAAACTTTATTTAATCAATGGAAATTCAACCACAGCGGACTGTGGATGCTTTTCCAAAAAGTGTTTTTTCGCTGTCGTGTCGGAACACGGTAGCGAAAAAACACTTTTTAGTCCATAGGATACACTTCACACTGTCACCCATCACTTCGAGTTGTTGCCTGTCTACACGACCGACCGACAAACACTTTTATTTATTAAGAGTGGAGTAAATTCCATTAGTTACTCTATAGTTTCGTAGAAATCGATTTGAGTTTTTTTCCTACCTTTTACAGAATTTGTTAGTCCTAAGGGTGTGCAACGGGGACCCGCCGTATTTTGTAGACTGTCTATACAAAATGCGGGTATTCGCGTTTGGTATGCACCACAACCATGCGGTCGTAATCGTGTACACGCCCTAACACATTCGTGCTATGTGAGTAAGCGGGTGACTAATGAATCTACTACCGGCTTTTTGGTGTCAATTGAATAGTATCTATCATATTATTTTTCCGTTATCCTATCAAAAACTAAATTTTGAGACATGGCTTTACATTTGGTTACCCAATTGGTTTCTAGCAGTCCCATTTGGTTTTTATCGGGGCCTCGTGTTGCAATGTCTGATAACCAGTCTTACCATGGAGTACTTACTGTGTTACCCAGTCACTGGGTTGTGGCGGTCAGATAGGCAGTCGCACCATGTAAAATACTCATATTCAGCTACACCCAATTAGACTAGAAGCTGACCCCAGATAGTTGGAAAAGGCAAGGCAGATTGGTTTCTAGGAGTTTAGTTACCAGTGTTGCCACATGCTATCTATTTTTCATATACGTCTAATGTTTCATATACGTCTAAGGTATTGACTTAGCAGCTAAATTCTTATAGCAAAAATCTCATGTTATAAAAAATATAACGTAACAGAAACATGTCCTAGTAAGACTGCGTAACTAAAGTAGCTTATCAGAAATAATATGAGACCTCAAACGCGAAGGAACCTCCTATCATCGCAGCCTCCTTGAACTAAAACTATCGTCGTTGTCTATGCTTATAACGTGTGTTGAAGAGTTCTCAAGACGAAGTCTAGGCATACTTGGTCAAAGCTATAAATCCTATTAACTAGTTCCAAGTACTAAGTCTGAAATATATGTGTCCCGGTCAGGACGATACTAATGCCGTTGAAAGGGCCTATTCCGGATAGTTTAGGTATACTGCGTATTTTTAACGGGTCGTGGGATATAATTGAAGTTTAGTAAGAAACCGATGGATGTTTTCGAATAAAATTTAATTTAATTAACAGAAAACAACCGATTGGACGGAGAAGGCACAGGACAAAGAAAAGTGGAAAAATATAGGGGGAGACCTTTGCCCAGCAGTGGGACAATGTAACGAAAAAAAAAATAGAAAATAAACAGTTCATTTATCAAATTAAATTTCATTCGAAAACGTAATCGGTTTCTTACTAATTTTCAACTACATTTTATCCGACAACTCTGGCTACTTATCTCTTTTGGTGATTGTACAGACGCCAGCACATCAATCTACCCGAAACTGTTAAATTTTCCCAATCAACTTTGAACCTTATGCTTTAGCGATAAAGTTGAAAATCTATTAAATAAATTTGACAGATTGTATTAACTTGATGTGCTGGCGTCTGTACCTACACCTACGCCTACATGAAGCACCAATCTTAAGAAAGCTAGATGTGTATTTTTTCTGGATTTATACGCGGTGTTAACAATCATAATCCATCCATATCCATAATATAAATTCGAAAGTAACTCTGTCTTTACATTACCTTTTCACGCCTAAACCACTGAACGGATTTCGATAAAATTTCACGAGAACAAAGATAACATCCTGAGGAAGGACATAAACTTTTGTCCCGCGAGCACGTTCCCGTGTCATAATTTCCGACAACCACGCGGGCGAAACCGCGGGCAGAAACTCGTAATTGTATAATTTTGTAAGTATCAAAATGATTTATTCCTACTATACTCAATGATACCACTGTTCAAGTTGTTGATTTTTTAAATCTGACACTGTAACTTATAAATGACTTCTTAAAACTAAAAGGTGCTAGACTGCCATTTCAATTTGCTAGCCTTGAAAACTACAGGGACATGCTTTATTCACAAAAGCTTCATTAACGCGAAGTTTTTAAGAGTTTTGAGGGTATTTGGTAAAACTTGTCAAGATATTTCGTTCGTAGGTCGTTGGTTCAGATGTCGCAAGCGCTACTGCTAAGCATGAGGTCCTAAGTTCGATTCTCAGATCGGGCAAAGTGTTATTGGGTTTTTCCATCTGGAAGTTCTCAGTAGCAGCCCTGAGTCTGGTTTTGTGCTCTGTTTGTGGCGGCGCGCGACGTCACGCAAAATCCTGCATCGCGCAAGCGAAGTTTACCTCACGATTAGAATAACGTGCCGATATCAATCGTTAGGCAGTGGTCCACCAGAGGATTCTGAGGAGTCGGAGGATCCTCCCTTTTCTATGGAGGATTAAAGAACTTTACACCCTGCTCTTCATACTTCTAAACGGTTAATGGCAGTAGGCTCGCCTCCTCTTACATGGAACATAAACATAACTGGTGAAATGTGGCTGTACCTACTAAAAAGTACACTTCTGCCCAACCCTTCTAGAAATACAAGCGTGATTTTATAGAATAGAAAACTTTTATTTCAGACTGGAGTCCATAGGGTTAGTAAAAATTTTACTTGACTTCTAGTGTTAGTAGGTTACAGACACAGATATACAATTACAATTCAGCGTGGAGCTGCACCCACCTCCGCAACATCGGGGAATCCCACCGATCTGCGAACACACTGAGAATACTGTTGTTAATGCCGCGAACATGCGTCATCAGGGATGCACATCTATTTCTAATAATGACGGCAAAACCATTAATATTATAATAGTATACAGCGACTTTTGTTTGCTACAGTACCCAATGCATTTTACTGAAACCGTTGCTAGCTCAAGTTACGTAAGCGTATTGGTATTAAAGACTACAACGTCAGTGCCCTCATTTCGGTCAGCTGACTCTTACGTATATACATCCTTACTTAACTCATAGGGGGAAAAGCAGCATTTACTTACTCGTCTTTCGCCGGAATCCTTTTGAATCTGATTATTCCTCATCTACCCAAAATATTCAAATCTTATTTTTATTTTATTTATTTAACCACTAACAGCGCCCCGCGGTTTCACCCGCATATGTATTGATCCCGTGGGAATATCAGGATAAAAATTCTATGTGTTACTCCTGGTTAAAAACTATCTGTGTGCCAAATTTCATCCAAATAGGATAGGATTTATGTAAGAAAGATCAGAAAAATAGGTAAATAGGTGATGCTTATTTCTAAAGAAATCTTTTCCAGCATACCTGCGATAGGAAAGTAGATAAAGAGATGTAGACAGCGTGTGTAAAAGAGAAAATTAAATACATAAAATAAAAAACAATTATTCATAAAATAAAACAAATAATATGAGAATATACTTACATAGGTACGTACATAAATCTAAAATGAATATCACTAGAATATTAATAATTATAATGTAATTCAAATAAATCCCATTATTATAATCATAAAGATTGTCCCATAAATGATAAGGTCAGCATAGGTACCTAGTTATCCAAGAGAAGTAGGTAGGAACAAACCTAAAGTGATGTTATTTTTGCATATTTCGGCCTTGTAACCAACATTTTTATTAAAGTTTCAGAGCCAGCCTTGTGTTTCCCTCTCTTCAGAAAAAAACTTTGTGTCGTTAAAAAATGTTGTAAACAATTTGTAACCAATGCCACGGGTCAGGAAGCAAATAATGAATACTCGTAGAACAAGTTTACGATTTTTCCTTATTTAAAAAAATGTTTACGGCCTCGTTGACCAGAGCGGCAATTCCTGTATTTTTAAGAATATTCGCGTTCTAATCTCAGTCTCAATCAATCTATATAAAATTCAAAGTCCTGACTGACTGATATATCAACGCACAGCCTAAACCGCTGGTCCTAGAGACATGAAATTTGGAGGGTGTTTTCTTTGTGAAAAGTAGGTATCCACTAAGAAAGGGCTTTTAGAAATTCCACCCCTAAGAGGGTGAGTGGGGGAGGGTGAACTTTCACGCGGACGAAGTCGCGGGCAGAAGCTAGTTTCTTATAAGTATTTCTGTGTTACTAACAAAGTAAAAACTATACTATGAATGATTTGAAAATCTGATATAAATGAATATCTGTCAAAAATTCCTCTAATGTCCCTACATTTTTGGCAAGGTTTTGTAATTTTTTGTGGCTGAGTCGAGATTGCGACTAGATTTTGAAAGTTACGGGAATTGGCTTTCTGGTCGCAAATGCGACTGCTGAGTGTGTGGTCCTGGGTTTAATCCATGGATCGCGCAAAGTATTATTGTGTTATTAGATTCGAAATGTCTACATTTTTGCGATTAGGATGACAATAGGCTTGCATCCCGTTACAAGGGATTTCTTTATGTGTCCACTGAACATCAGCTTTGTGCTGTGGGTCCTCCATAGCACAGCACCAAGCCGAGTGTAGCAACGAAACATGTTTATATTATTTTTATGTTTACGTGATGTTTATGTTATTTATTTAGCAGACATACCTAATTCATTGTACTAATTATTCGAGTAATAAACAAACTAAAATAAAAGAAACCTATAACAAATAGGCTAATGAAGTATTTTCGTTGTGCAAATCAGTAGAAGCAAGAGATTCGTTGAATGTACTTGCATGTTACTCCTAAGTCCTCTTAGTCTCCAGCGTGATAGTTTATACTCAGCCGTTCCTCAACTTTGGACCACCGAAATAAGCTTTGTCTTTGTCATTACATCAGAGTTTAGACGCGGAAACTTTGCTATTGTAAGTGCATAGCTAGATTTAGGCTGTGCGCAGACTGACTGACTGCTTTGACTTAAGACATGTTCCCGTCTCTACCTTGCACAAGTGCACAGTGTGAGGAATAACGCTTAACCAATTAACTACGTACAGTCACCAAAAGAGATAAGTAACCAGGGTCGTCGGGTATAGTTGAAGTTTAGTAAGAAACCAATGGACATTAATTTGATAAATGATCTGTTTGTTTTCTATTAATTAAATTAAATTTCATTCGAAAACATCTATCTGTTTCTTACTAAACTTCAACTATATCCGACGACTCTGGTTACTTATCTTCTTTGGTGACCGTACCTAGTAACGTTTATGGGACTCTGCCTTCGACAGACTATCACCCTATGGACGCAATGATGGCGAGCATAGTTGTTACAAAACCGTCTCACAATCAAAGTTATCAAAATGTTGTTACTGAAAAACTTTGATAGAAGACACAAAACTGTTGTGTCTGTAATAGACAAAACGGTTTTATTTTTGATGAGAGGACCTCTTTCCTTCCGTATCTGGAATATTATTGCATAACATAGTTTCTTTTTCCACCACTTAATTAATCCCAACATGTGATAAAACGCATAATATTTCAAAACACAAGCTGCATAGGTATTTTTTTTATTTAAAAAGGAGGATCCATAAGGATCTTTATCAAACATTTTGAAACCGTTATGGAAGACGTCACAGTGGACATTAATAACAGACAAATAAATCAAACTGTGGAGTTGTTTTTGAGTAATAAGAACTACAGAGTTTTATAGGCTATCAGGCGGATAATGCCTGATTGTAGGTAGTCTATGCTAAGTCAGCAGTCAAGCGTGTAAGTTAATCAGGTAGATAAATCCGAACTCCATTAGGAGTATCTGGGGCATACAGTAAATTTCGAAGCAGATATAGAGGAGTACAGAGTACTCGGTGAGGTAATAAGCTGCTGGAAGTAATTTTGCATAAGTTGGGTACTCTTACGCAATATGAGACCTTAGAAAGGTGAAGAATATACATTCATTATCATCAGCCTACAGCAGTGGATTGCTGGGCATAGGCGCCTCCAATTGCTCGCCATTTAGTTCGATTCTCGGCAACTCTCATTCAGCTGCTACCAGCCACCCTTCGAAGATCGTCACTCCACCTAGCCTGAGGGCGTCCTACCCTACATTTGCCGATTCACGGTCTCCACTCAAGAACACGTCTACCCCGACAGTCATTGGTTCTACGGCTAATATAAAATAAAAATAGCCTTTATTTCCTGCTACTATTCTACTTTACCATAATATTAATCAGATATAAAAAGAAAACATAATAGGTGCTTATAACTACTTATATGTATGCATAAAGTTATTTTTTATTAGTAGCAGTCGCCTCAGCGGCGTAGGCCTCTCCTAAACCTTTCCACACAAGTCTTTCCCGCGCCTTTCGCATCCATAAGGGTCCACATCTTTCTTTAAAAATGTCTCTCCATCTTTTATTTGGTCTCCCCATTTCTCTTTTCCTGTCTCTTGGTATCCATTCCGTTCAACGTTTTGTCCATTTGTTATTGTTCATTCTACTTATGTGTCCTGCCCAATGCCACTTTAGTAATCGTGCTCTTTTCCTTACATCTATTATTTTAGTTTCCTTTCTTAGGTTGGAGTTTTTAACCTTATCTGATAGTTTGAGACCAAGCATGCTTCTCTCCATTTTACGTTGGCAGGTAGCAATTTTTTCTTCGTCTTCTTTCCTCAGTGACCATGTCTGGCAACCATATGTAAGGCAAGGCAATATCCCTACTTCGTAGAGTTTTTTCTTGATATTTATATTGATGTCCTTATTTTTGGGTATTTTCTCGTGGTCCTACTATTTTGTCCTACCAGTAGGTCCACGAGGGTATGTTATTGCTGTTGGTCCTACTGAAGTTTAGAAACTAAAATGTACCTTCTGCATAAAGGAATTGACTGGATAGGTGTGGGGCGTGTCTCAGTTTCAGTCTTCATAAGTACTGCTTTCTTAGTGAGTCAACATCACTTTTAGTACTCTATTTAAAAATATCGTTGATGACATATTACTTCTTTTTGACCAATATCCTATTTCTATTATAATTTATCTAATAAAAAATTACCGGTTGTTTTATTAACACCATGAATTCATTCTAATTGAGATTTTAGAATGTTATCAAGTAGGTACTTAGGTACTTCATTATTAAAATATTAATGAATTTTTTTTTTTTTTGTTAATAAACCATTTACTTAATCAATATCGTAATTTGTGTCTGTATTATTATCAATGAGAAAAAAAATATTTCATTTATACCAACATGGGCACTTTGGCTTTGGCAACTTGTATAATACTTGATACTGTTTATAAGAAAGGACTAGCTTGTTTTAGTTAGGTATCACAATTTCATGTTTACTACGTGTATTTATACTTATTATGGAAATCGCTTCTTATTTTGAAAAGTCCTAAGTTTTTGCGAACATAACTACAAAATGCTTTCTAAGATATAAAGAGAAGGCAGTATGAAGACTGAAACTGAGACACGCCCCACACCTATCCAGTCAATTCCTTTATGCAGGCAGGAGGTACATTTTAGTTTCTAAACTTCAGTAGGACCAACAGCAATAACATACCCTCGTGGACCTACTGGTAGGACAAAATAGTAGGACCACGAGAAAATACCCTTATTTTTCATTACTACGGCTAATATGGTCGGCCAATTGCCACTTCAGCTTGCTTATTCTGTGAGCTATGTCGCCAACTTTTGTTCTCTGCCGGAAGAATACATTATTATGCAGAAATGTATCCATGCGCAGTAGAGATGAAGTTGACACTAATCACAGCCTACTTTCAAAGCTTTCATTCCAACTTGCTGTTAAAAGACTGTAGGACTACAATTATCTTCGAATTCAAATGAATAAAAATTATACATAGACATTAGCAAAAACCAACCTTTTTTACCATTTCAGTAAAACCTTGCCAATGCCTCTAGTGATTGCTACTGTATTGTAGATCCTTTAACAAATACTCACATGTACAAACATAGAGATCTGATCTGGCTATCAGTAAACCAAACGAACATTACCTAATTGCCCGGTGCGAAAATCGAACCTGCGATCAATCGCTCAACCACTGCGCCAACGCATAACTTTGCAGCGATGACGACAAACTGACACACTTTCTCGTAGATAACGGATGGCCCCCGTCAGAGGTTGATTAGAGCGCGCAGTGGACGGATGTCAACAATTTTGAAATGGACTCTGCGCTATATCACATCGTGCACTGCACTACTGACCATATTTTCATCATATCTGGGACCTTGCATTATTTTAATAAGCAACTATGAAAATCTGCTAATCCTTCGCTCTTCATTGTTGGCTCCCAGGCTATGCAGATACGCTCTACTGCCAGCTGATTTCCACCACCTTGTTCAGGAAGAACGACAGTTAGAATATAATAACTACTCTACAGCAGCAGTGGTGGCCCAGTGGCAACGGCCACGACTTACGAGTTATAGGTCGTAGGTTCTAACCGAGAGCCAGGCGCTTTACTTTGTGTAAATTATTTCTTTACTACTGCTCTCAAAACGGTGAAGGATAACATCGTGAGGAAACCGGCATGACCCAAAACCAAAAGCCGAAGACATGTGACATTTACCAACCCGTACTGGCCCCGCGTGGTGGATTACGGCCCACTCCCTCTCAAAGAGAGGAGGCCTGTGTCCCAGCAGTGGGACCATTATAGGCTGATTATGAACTACTCTATAGGAGATATCTCAAATTCTCAAGCACCCGTATGAACACGACGACTATTATGTTATTCTACTTGAGCAAAGGAGTCATGTTCGGTTAACAACGCACTCATCCAGTGGTCTATCCCTCGTACTTGCTAAGTTACTAGTATATTATATTACACTCAAGACTTCATCGCAAAGCTGAACTATTAATGCACTTCAGCATAAACTTGCTCTCATTCAACAAATTATTGATCGGAAAGTACAAGACAATGAAAGATCGTATTACCTACCTGCTTATCATACCGCAGAATAGTGGATCAGTTAAGTGAAATGTATCACAATAGTGAATGGCGTGCAATCCGCCATTATTTAGAAGCTATCGTGAATAGAGGTAGGTTGTATGGTCATTGTACTCAATCCATGATTGCAACAGACCTGAGATTGGTTCAAAGAACCCTGATAACGTGATCTATATCTCTTAAATGATAAATGATTTATTTTCTGTAAGTAGATTTGTACAAACACTTTTACGTGTCAATCATATTTTTTTTAAACTAGAAGAGGTCGGAGTTTCCTATGTGACTATTCTGAGAAGAAAGACCGAAACAAACTCAGAGGTCACAGTCTCTTTTAAAGTCCAGACACAATCTTGGTCAGATCATGTGAAGACCATTTAGATTGATGTCTGAAATGGTCTTTTGAGGAAAGAACCACACAGATTGAGCGGACCTGTCCGGTCAGTGCACGCATTTGTCAAAAATCGTGCAGCTCAACTCAGAACTTGAGGAGCTCAACGATTCGACGAACAATACCAAAGAAAGGACATTTGGGTAGGCCGCGTAAATTACTCAAACTGCCAGATCATGATTAAAACTAAGTAAGAAGGAAAACAGAAAAGACCCACATAGTCCTCACATTCACAATAATTTAAAAAGATAAAAATCTTGTCTACACTATTAAGCTATGTCAGGTCATCTCACTGCATTGAGGTATTACAGGACGTGGGTATGGTCTGTTAAAATGCGCTTTTTAAAATGACTTAGAATATTTGAGATCTTGTTTGTAAAATATTTATATATTACATTTTCGGCCTTATTACAAAACTAGGTATATCTTTAGTAGGTTTAAACCATCGAGCCATTTTTTAATTTTGATCTGTAATCCGACAAAGTTAAAGTTCTTCTTACGAAAACTGACGTACCCGAGTCTATGTTGTCAATTTTGCATTAAAAGCTTTAAGTTTATCGGAATAAAGTTCAAAATACAGTAACTGGGTCAAAGGATTAGGATAGTCCTAAAGTTAGAACTCGTTTTGTTATTTCGACATTACGAATTCTTTTATTCGATTAGAATTTGGAATACTTGTATTGTCGAAAATACTAAGCGATCGATGTTATCGTACACTAGCATAACGTGCATTCATTGTGGCAGGCCTAAAACCAAAATTGCAGTTAATCTACCCGCAAATTGGTAGGCATGTAAACTCGTAGAATATAAATCTATTCATGTTGTGGTATAAATTCAATAAAAAGTTAACGAAATGCCAGGGATAAAAGTTGTAAAGAATATAAAGAAATAATCGTTACTCACTGTCTATACGGTATGCCAGCTAATCGAGGAAGCCAGTGAACCGTTTTTATTAAGGTTCCGCCATGTAAAGGCATTCCTTTGAGTAAGATGCATGACATTAAAACTCATTGCTTGTGCGAGCGAAAGGTGGGAAATCTTAGAAGTGCAGTAATCAAATTGCTGTTACTCCATTTGCTTTCAAGCCTGTCCTTGATTTATTTCCTATGGGAGTACTTGCTTGCTTTTGCCCATGTTTATTTATTCATAGGTTTTTTTATACTAAAAGGTTATAGTTTTTTTTTTATTTGATATAAGAACAGAAAACATGCCGGTCGTGTGGGAAATCAACGTCATGATGACATTGATGTATTTTTATTTAGAATGCACTACACATAAATGAAGTGGCTCCTGGCTAAATAACAACAGCCGGACGAGTCCATCGAAGGTCAAGCTATACTTACCACAGTCGGTTCGTGGATGGGTGACCATCAATTACATGTCGAGACCCCTCTGTGCCTCGCAAAACACGTTAAGCCACTGGCTGTTATTCGTAGATCTATAACAGTCGTTACACCGGTAACGACTACCGAGTCAGAAGCCCAAAAGTCTGATAACCAGTCTTACTAAGGGGTATCATGTTACCCAGTAACTGGGTTATGGAGGTCAGATAGGCAGTCGCTCTATGTAAAATTCAACTGCATCCGGTTAGACTAGAAGCCGACCCCATAGTTGCCAAATGGTTAAGCAGATATTTTTACTTAGACATAAACGAGATTGAAAAGCTGCAAAATATTCAAAATCGATATTGTCAGGCAAATTCTGCAATCGACACAACTCCCCAACAATATCGCGTTTCTTACACACATTGAATGCAATGAATTTAAATTGCTTATTTCATAGTTAATTTGCTTATTTCGCAAACAAAGTGCAACTATTGACATAAAGGTCATTTGACTCCGCTGTTAATCAATAAAATATGCATTGTTATTCAATATAATATGAGTGTAAAATACAAGTACTTACGGACGAGTACTTCGACGCCAAAATATCCTTTTGTTTTTGTATTTATTTTTATAGTTACCCCCTTAATAATAAACGTATTGTATCAGATGAATAGTTACACACCGATTTCTCTTTTTTAGTCTTCAGTAATTTGACTTTCGAAAGAAGAAAACAAAGCGTTGTGTAACTATACAGATGCTATACAACGTTTATTAGTAAGAGGGTAAGTATTTTAGTTAGTACCTAGTGTGTAAAATTGTATTATTTATTTGATTGTAAACCACTGCGATAGGAATTTGGAAGTCACGATGTATTTGTATATGTAGAAATCCTACTAATTTTATAAATGAAAGTTGGATGTGTGTACTAATTACCTACTTATGTTTGCAAATTAACAGATGATACTATTTGGATTTTTAAAGATCTTTGCTATTGACTCTCAAAATCATATAATAACAAACGTCGATGTTTATGACTGTATGATTTTGTGACTTTGGACGTTTGTTCCTCAATCAAGCTTTATCTGCCGAATAACATAATTATAGAATACATTTTAATATTTACTTGTATCGCTTTCCTAAGATTAAATAAACCTCGGACATCAGCTAGTAAATTATATGTTTTTTTTAAGTTCAACAAAAATAGCGTATTTATTTTGACACAAATGTTTTTCAAGTCATTTATACGTGAAAGTGTTTCAATGAAGAACCTCATCATAAATACTCATTAAATACCGGTTTCCACAAGCCCGGTGCCCAGCGTAAGTACTAATTGAACTTGTTATTATTTGCCTTACGATGAAAGGGAACGGAACCGGTAAACATTTTAAATTTTTGTACCTGTAATTATTATTTTAACATTTCTGAAATTTTAAACGGTTGATGTACGTTCGATTATTTCTTGGGTATTACATCTTTATTATTTCTGGGAATTTTAATAGAATGACCCACTAAAATACTTATTTCTACATTTATATCTGTAATTCTTATGGTGTACATAATAAAGAGTATTCTATTCCATTCTACTTTATAAACTTTATGAAAAACCACCACCAATATAATACAGGGTGACAGGGAAATCGACGCATAAACTGTAGCCATGAATTCAGCACAATACATAGAAACTTTTTGTGGGTAAAAATCGACTATTTCATAGAAAAGTGCAATACTTACACGGTCAAAATGTATGGAACAGCAATTTTTTTTTTAAATAACCTATAAATAATTTCAACGCAGCGGGATCAGAATCAAGTACTGAATACGGTAACAAGTTGCGAGTCGGTGTCCCTGCCAACCTCTTTATACAGAGTGGAACAAATCAATGGCCCTGAAGGGAAACCACTTTAAATCCTTAAAAAATATTATTTTACTTAAAGGAAACATTCCTTTATTTTTAAAAAGAAACAAAACTGCATTCACAGATTTCTCGACAAGCTTACCTAAGCCGGAAATAAAACCAACTAAACATTAAAAAAAATAAACACTCGCTATTTTATTATTACTAATCGATAGGATTATTTTTCAGGATAAAATATCTCTAATAAACATTTGGCCTTAGAAATAAAAAAGATCATGAAATCTAATATTCATTTTATTTTATCATCAACTCTAATATGAAGGACACGTAAACATTAAAGAAAATTATTACTAGTAATAATTTTCTTAAACTACTTATTTTAAATTACAATTTTGTTACACTTTAATAATATAACTGATAAGTTGTTCGAAATGAGACCCCTCGTTACGGATAGTACACAAATTAGTCTTTCTTGAAATTCACTACGTGTAGCCTTCTGCAAAGTGTTGTGGTGTATCATATGCTCCTTATAAAATTTTTTACCTCAACCCCTCTTCTCCAGTCTCATAAGACTTTTTGTAAATAACATTTTTTACATGGCCCTTTCACCATACCACTGTAGAGCTAAATTACGAAATGGAAGCAAAACAAAACAATATCGATAAAAATGTCCAAAATATTCAAAATTGCAGTTCCGCACCGCAAACAATTTTTAAGCTTTTCGTCAGAACGCCTCGTCTAAGAAGGATATGTGCATAGAATTATTATCACCAATTAAACGATTTTCTTATCCTAGTTTTCAACAAGGTACTTTACTAAGAGATAAATTAGCAAGCTTGTACTTCATACTTAGAATGTCTTTCGAATAAGAAAATTATAACGTGTCTTTTACTTGTGAACAGTTCTAGGTGATGTTGATTAAAACCCTTGTGTACTAAATATTAAATTTCATGGATACTCGTATCTTGTACGACAGACAGGTGTAAGACCTAATGTTTCTTGGAGAAATTTTATCTTTGACATTGTCTGTATTGACTAGTGGAATAAAATAACGAGTGTTTATATTTTGATTTTTTTAGGTAAGCTTGTCGATAAATCTGTGAATGCAGTTTTTTTTTTTCTTTTTAAAAATAAAAGAATGTTTCCTTTCTATCTTAAAGATTTAAAGTGGTTTCCCTTCAGGGCCCATTGATTTTTTCCACCCTGTATAATGTAACCACCATAAAGGTCTTACGTCTTAGTTTCCATCCAGCACGACTTCAGAGCATGGGACCTTAAGAGGAATCAAAGAATGAATAGGTTTTCCTATTAAGAAATTTCCCCCAAATTGGAATTGTATCCGGTACATTCCAATGGGGTCGCTCTCTATTACTTGTATATTTGATTGGATACGGTCGAACTGTGGCCGAACAATAATACACCTTTGCTTATGTATTCTTTTGAGGAATGCATGAGGTTATTGAATTTAAATTGCATTCATTTATACATACATGGTTAAGGAACATTTTTTCAGTGTCACTAACCAAGACTTAAACCAATCTACCCAACGTTAAGCCCAGTTTTCTAGTAAAGACGCTGGTATTTTCCTAGTCCAAGTACTTTCATTCATCCATAACAACATTTCTTTATGAATTTCAATACATTATCTATATATTTTTGGTAAATAATTGGTACCCAATAAGAGTATTTTTTACCTCTACGCGAGATTTATTTTTATCTCAATTAATGGGCATTACTTTCGAGCCAAGTTCTCCTTGTAAGGGTCCCGAAGAGGCCCAGCCTGGCCTAACATGGCCCGAGTTGACGTATACGTACCATTAACTTGATTACCTGTTGGGTGAGCCAATTAACCACCTATGGATTCGAACACAAGTGAAAGTATGTGAGATGTTTCCGTTATTATTATTTTGTGTGTAAATGTACTTTCATGTAATGTGGTTTAGAAAGTATTATTTTTGTGGTGATTATGTATAATCATATCATCTGCCTAGCCTTTTCCCAACTATGTTGGGGTTGGCTTCCAGTCTCACCGGATGCAGCTGGTTACCAGTATTTTACATGAACTTGCGTCTGCCTATCTGACCTCCACAACCCAGTTACTGGGTAATACGATACCCCTTGGAAAGACTGGTTGTCAGACTTTCGGGCTTCTGGTGACAGCCGAGATCAACGGCTTATTAAGGTGCTTTCCGAGGCAAGGAGGGGTCTTGATATGTAAAGACAGTCACCCATCCACGGACCAACCACAGCCAGCGTACCTTGACCTATTAGTCGCCCTGTACGACTGTTATTACTTAGCCACAAGCCCCTAATCAGAACAGACTTTTAAATAATTTGATTACCTATTACCGGCTGGACGGAGAAGGTACAGCACAAGGAAATGTGGAAGAAAATGGGGAGGCCTTTGCCCAGTAGTGGGACAGTACAGGCTAACGGAAAAAAAAATGGTCTTATTGCTTTTGTTTATACCACAATATGTGAGATGTAGTAGGCAGTATTAAGATTAAAGTGTAACTCTGCTGCCAGTATTTATTTATTTATATTTATATATACTTTATTGTACACCACAAAAATACATAACAAAAAGAATTATCAATCACTAAAAATATACAATGGGCGGCCTTATCGCTTTCTGCGATCTCTTCCAGGCAACCTTGGAATGGACAGTGATTTGCATGTTAATTTAATAGAAAATAAAAAAATATTTGATATAAAGCCTCATATCTACGACATAATTTTCGAATATTAACGCGCTCCATCCCGATTTTTTTCTAATTTGAATGTGTATAAGAGTACCTACGTACAATTACGCATTTCATATTCATTCGTTCATATTACTTACAATATAACAAGCCCCATTTATCTTATGCATGGGTAGAACTTTCGCTCACTCTGTAGGAAAGAAATATTAGAGTATAAACCTTCAATCTTTGTTTAACAATACCGCTTAATTTTGCTGTGTAATGGGCATTTTTAGATTTAGATTTAAATACACAGTAAAGGGTTGCTTATAAAATATCAAACGGCTCGCGTAGAAAGGTCGCTCGTTGTAATAACATAACCGCCTACAAAGAATAAAAATAAAACAAATGTTTAAGTCCAATCTAAAAAAATAAACAGACAACTTTAAAAAAATATACTTTAAGGATCAATAAATAGAAAACTTACCTCGAAAATAAATAATCCAATTAAACTGTAGTGTACGTAAACACAATCTTGTTCAGTACTTATTTGCACAATGACTTTTGTTTCGCACGCAACAGTCGAGGCACTTATTTGTTAAGTAGCAAGTTCAATAAACACTAAGTGTGGCTCGTAGCACACGCGCTACGGCGTAGGCGGCGTAGTGCGTAGACGGGTGAGCGTAGCGAGGTCCCGAGAACAACTGAGCGCGGCCGCTGCACCGCTCGCTCGGCGCCCGGATGCAAGCGTGCTCCGATATCCTTTTTGATTCTTACTAACTAGCACGATCGTTTATGTATGCGTCACTTTATTTTCTTTTTTCCATAGAGATTAAAGTATTGTTTCAACCACTAAGTTTTGATTAACATAAATTGGCTTATAGAATTAATGTGTTAACTTAATTTTAACTTATTCGACAATGCTACTCGTTTCCTGTACGTTTATCTCCCACCTATTAAAATTAAAATTATAAATTGAATTTGTGTGTACAGAAGATGAATTAAGAGACATAAACAATCGCTGCGCAATCAGATTTACGAATGTTAACAAATCCGATTCCCGTCGGCCGTACGCAACAATTTTACGTTGCATCCATTCACTATTTAAGTTAACAGATTTTGAGTTTTCGATAAAAGCCGAATTGATTCCACATAGATATTGAACCACTGTCGAAATCTTTACCTACACGAGATCGATAGGCAATTATGAAGGGATGTAAAGGTAATAACTTCGAACAAATGGAAATATGACTATGTTCATCTTCGTGGTGAGGTTGAACCGCAAGACAAATGAAATTCCATTACGATATTAAAGAAAATCCCCAAAGCCGTCGTTGGCTTTATGAAAGAATTTAATAATAAGGAGTAGAATATTATTCAATTTTTCCTGAAAACAAAGATGGAGCAGGAAGAAAGTCTGTTCCCACCTGGGGCTCGGGGGCTAGTCGAATTTATTAGCATTCAAATGATTTATAACTAGCGAGCGGCAGCTGAATATTTTCTGATTCGTCTTAAATTAAATTCTTTCTTTCCTTTGGCGGGATTTCATTAAGGGTAACGAAATGCCACGGAGATGAAAAAGATAATCTGTCCGTCGCGAGCGGAGTGAGTAGGGCGCCGTCGCCGTCAGCAGCGCGCCCGCATGCCGCTTGTAGTGGACACCAGACCGATGTACGTCACTGGGTACAATCTGTGCCGCACTCTTTTATGTAAACGTTAACGCGGTTTGCCACACGACCACAATACAAACAACATGTAAAATGCCACGCTGCTGAATAAATTGAAATCTCAAAATTATGCAAACATAATTTTTTCGAACATAACTTGATTTGTGAATTTGTAACTCCGAGGAATTTACATAAGTAATTATCGTTGACAAGCGAAGATTTAAACTTCGTGACTTTTTCGGACGGCGGACTCATTAGCCAGAGCATATTATTATTATTTTCGTCATTAATGCTTCTTATTTTTACTCATTGTTATCTGCTCTTATACAAAACAGACCTTTAAACATAAAATCGTGGGATTCTGCGGCCCATCCTGATACAATCAGCTCTTCACCCCTCACGAGATCAATGAAAGATACGGAGAGTCCACACAACACGAACTTGCTATATAAGTAGGTACTATACGTAATAACAAATATACTCGTATAATATAATTTATCTGTTATAACAAAATTGTACCTTTATTGATTGCAAGATAAGATAAGAGAGATTAGACGAGGGATGAGTGCCCCTCAACCCAGCAATCAGTATCCGTGCAACTAGAGAATACAAACCACTAACGATAATAAACTTGTAAACATTTCGGTTGGTTAAGCCGCTGTCTAAAAGGTAAAGAAAGGCCATTATTTTCAGTGTATTTATAAAATACATGAACTATCAGCCGGCGGTGCCTACAGTGGTTACGGGAGAGAGCTCTCGCATCCGCGTAGCATTTTAAAGCTAAAATATTTAACGAGCGCAGAGCAAAGAACAAAGCCTGCCCTGTGTTTAGCTGCACATGTCTACCGTACCCCAAAGCCTCCGTCATTAAATTCAACGCCCCTTTATGCGTTTCCGACTTTGTTAACTATAGAAAAGCTTGCAACAGAAATGGGCCAACGTTTGGCAGCAAACATAACGCTGTTATCGCGTTCATATTTAATTGCTTTGAAAACATAATATGTGTAGTCTTGCGTTTAGCCGTTATTGTATGTTATCGGTAATATTACCATGCTCTGTATGGTTACAGCGGAAATCAAACGAAAGAACTTTAATAGTGGCGCTATATCCATCTCTATGTTTCCCTCGCAGCTCTTTCCCTTGTAGTAAAACCTTTAAAAAGGTACCTACAACTAAGCCAGATATTAGCTTTTATAACATCTACTAAGTAATGAAATAAACTCTTAAAAATTGGGGTCGCTCCCCTACTTGTAAAAAGAGAGAGCGATTCTTTTTCGTTTATCTACCTCATCCTGTAAGCTGTCGTTGAATGTCTTTAAAAATTGTGTGGAAAACACCAATCTCGAAACGTTTATCTTTTATAAGCAGATAATAGCTATACTGACAGTGAAACTGCGTGTATACAGGCACGCACGCTGCCGAATTCAATTAATTTCGAGAAAAAAACGTATTAGCTTGGATCATAATCTGATTCGTAATAATGTACAAATGATATAATATGATATTTGCCCGGTTGATGGCGATAGACTCACACTAGGAGGAGAGGGGGTGAGGTAATAGGTTACATGGGACTTAAACATAACTGGCAAAATGTGGATGTACTATAAGTACACCTCTGCCCAAGCCTTTGGGGCAACAAGCGTGATGTTCTGTTATGTTTATGATACAATATTGAACTTATTCGTCTAGTAATCACCCAGAATAAAAGTCTTGTAAAACAGATAGAGACGGCGGTACGAAATACTGACAGATTTTATCATTTATAGTATACAAATCTATTTTTATATTAGGTTGATACATAACATTTAATACCATTAACTTTATTCACCTTACACAAAATAGCAACATTGCACGATTTATTGTTCGTTACTGACGGAAATAGAACCTACTAATGGAGAACTGCCAAAGAGTTCACTTAATTTATTATAAAACGTTCACAATTAACGATAAAGACTGGCTAGAAACCACCATAAACCCATTATGAGGTGAAGTATAAAGTCTTATCAAGACCTCGCGTCGTAGAGAAATAAAATCGAATAGACGCTTACGGCCACGTCGACACGCTACAAGCCCCCATACACCGTCGTTTGCGCACTTTTAAAGTGGAACATTTGTAAAGAAGTGAGCTCTAATTACGTAGGCGTAACACGTCAAAGTATTTGAGAAGTGCGCGACGTATCAGGGGTTGATTTTGTGAGGCGACGAGAAACAGCTTATAATCCGCGTCTGAACCCTCCACGATGCAACCTTTTCTCCCTCGCTTCAGAAGACTTTAGATGATATATTACCTGCCCTATTTTTGTTGAAAACTAACGAAGGTTATGTTTAGACAAAGCAGCTGCTGTTGGGCGTTTAGTCTAACATCTAAACACGAACACAGAATTAAATTAATGTGATTATATTATAGTTATCTGAAAATATACATTATTCAGGCTTACTAGCTGTTGAACATTAACAACAACAAATTTCTCAAACAAGTCATGGTAAACTACAATAATATACGCCACAAATCTAAAATGACTTTCCGTTGACAAGCGAATCGAATAAAATATGGTGGCGTAGTTTCTATTTGGCGCAATTACACGGTGGATTTCACAATTTGGCCTATTTATTTTTATAAAGTACAAAGGTCGCAATTTCACGGGTTAGTTGTTGACATTATTGTGCCAACGTCAAATGTTCTTGGATCTGAGGCCGCGGTCGGTCTAATGAGGCGTGGGGAGCAGAGCAGCCGGAACGAGTGTCGATGTGCACCGCTCATGGTGGCTCATGACCGCATAACGACCACACCTCACGCGCACCTCGCCCCTCGCCTAAATGTACGTGACCTCAACTTAACGTACCTGCTTCAATGATATATAAACTATAGATACGTTGTCCGCACTCTAAAATGACAACATGAAATGAAGCCAATTGGCCACATCGCGCTTAGTTATTAGACTATTACTTATCCTGTGACGTGACTGAAGATGTATATTTATCTCCCTCTCGCAACAGGCATCCCGCCGTTCGGTGTCATATTTTCTTTCACTTTCTTCACGCTTATAAGTAGTTCTAGTATTTTCGCCGTTTTTAAGCGCCGCGATGTTGGTTCATGACGTGTCTATATATAATACGTCATTGACCTGCTTAGACAATATGTGGAAGTAGGATTGTTTTAAACTGTTGGGTATCATGTCAAGGATAGAGAAGTAAACACTGCACTGAATAATAAGCTTAAAAATTTCAAAATCACTTGAACCACCTAAGTAAACAAATAAATAAAATCACAAGATAGCGTTAAAGCTCCGTCTCAATGAAAAAAGTAAGCACGTTCAAACATTCATCTTCCACGAGCTTAGCTTCTCCGAAGAAGAAACAAAACAAAATCGCACTTTTTCTTTTTCGAACGCGTCGTAAATATTTTTTAGTTTTAATTAACAATTGGCCAGCGACAATTGTATCGTCTATCCTAGCATTTTTGTTTCATTCTTATTCAGCCACTAGCACTGTATAACAACATAGTTAAATGTTCGCGATTTATAAACGATAATCCTTATTCATTTTATTTGATACACATAAATTATTATTGTCTTTGTATTTGGTTTGCAATGGATTAAATACACTATATTCACGACCATTTACAAATTCAATCGTATAGCTTTTGCTTAAAACAGTGCAGTTCAACATTTCAATAATCCTGTATATTATGCTACACGTAGGCGTGTAGCAAAATTAGTGTTCACCAATTGGAGTCCATTTCCCGTAACGAAATATAATTGACAACTGACGCATCCATTAAACAGGAGCTCATTTACTTATATTCATTTCAACCGTTCAACCGTAGTTTCTCTGAAAACCAGATGAGCGTTAAAATCATAATATTCGAAAATAAAGTTTTTAATGAGCATCGAATTCAATAAAAGCAGCAACAATGGCGTGTGTGAACTCGTATTGTGCCTCTTTTGTTTTACGCCAGCGACGTCATTATAAATTTTTCACCGCAGCTGTCTAATGAGTAACGCTATATAAATATGTACTATATTATGCATGTGCACTAACCGCGCTTGTGGTACTTATTTTACACCTTTATTTATTTTAACGTACGTCATAACTTCAGTTTGCCACTGATATTTCATCCGTAATTAAATGTGTTGTTTATGCACCAATTATTGAATTAATTATATTTGGTTTTGTAACCAAGATAGGATATAAATATACATAAACATTCCAGCTGCGCCCCGAGGTTTCACCCCCTTAAATGTCGATCCGAAGGAATATCGGGATAAAAAATAGCCTATATGTTAAGCCAGGATGTCAGCTACCTCCATACAAAATTTTATCAAAATTGGTCCAGCCGTTTGAGCGTGAAGAAGTGACAAACATATAAACACACACACACACTCACAAACTTTTGCCTTTATAATATTAGTGTGATATAAAATTATAAGCTAGATACAACGTGTGTCATACAATAAAGAAAATATTAAAGTTTTGAAACTTAGCTATTTAGAAACATTGTAGTTTAGCTATTAATGTGGTAGGACAGTAATCAAATCAAATCAAATCAAAATATTTTTATTTCACATAAACCAACATGGGCACTTATGAAACGTCAGAAGCTAGGTGCACGCTAGTAAAAAGATTAAACCCTATTACAATACAAATTCTAGTATAAACAAAATTGATAAAAGCTATTTCCGTCAAATCCAACGAATTAAACAGCACTCAATAGTAAGACTGTACGAGGCTTTACAAAATTACGTAGAGCTCTAGTGGCTTGAGAGGGCCACTAGATTCTTTTTGAGAGCAGCTATCGCGAAGGGGTCATGTTATGATGGTTATGCAGGCGGTGAATTTCGGCAGGTCAGCGAAGCAGCGCCGAGGGCCGCCGGAGGAGGCATCGCATGGCACCGGAAATAATGACTGCCGCTCTGTAATTGGAACGGGCCGGCGTATTTTAGCTAGTGGCTCGTCACTGCCTTTGCCAGCCCTTTTATTTTAAAATTTTTCCCAACAAAAGTACCCACTTTAATTGTTTGAAGTATTTTAGTTGTTCTATAAAGAAAAGTGAACTTCCGTTTTAATATATAATTTTTGTTAGGATACAAAGAGAATACTTACCCCTTTGAAACACTTAGGTACTTCAAGAATCTAAAAGTTTGTAAATGTTAGAAAATTTTGAACGACTGAAAAGAATAAATAAGTAGCTCTCTCAATTTGCAATGCTTTTACGGTTTCGTATTTTAAACGTGACTAGAAGAACCTCATTACTGCTCACCATTTTTTCGTATAAAATGCTTTCAAACAAACACATAAATAGACATTAGAGAATAAGCAGAAATTGGAGAAAGATTAATGCCAGGTGCAGGTAATTTTCTTTATGTAAACTGACAAATCGAATCTTAAATCTTTTTTAAAACATTCTCTCTATTTGTATTGATTTCTATAAAAAAATTATTAATAAACCATTATTTTTACCCGACTGCGGCGAAGCAAAAAGGAGGGTTATGATTTTGACCGGTATGTATGTATGCATGTTCATCTGTTCCCTCATAACTTCTAAACTACTTGTCATAATTAGACAAGTGAGGTATCGTTGGAAGCGTCTTGATCGTCCGCTGGTTATAGGCTATGTGACGTCACATTAAATTGAATATGGGGCCCTCTAGCGGACATAAAGACATGACAATTTTTGTTTTTTAATCATGTCGTGTGGCTTATCAAATGAAATGGCTTAATTAGCACATTTCGAAAATATAAATATTACTGAAATAAGCCTCAAAATACCACCATACCATACCATAACCCAATAATACCATAGCTTATAATATGTTAGTATAGCGGCATGCGCCCACGGGAAGGTACTTTCTTGTTTCATCCTTTTCAGTAGTCGGGTTTTCGTTTTTAAACTTATTTTTCTTTTTAAGTAAAAATAAGTCAGGCCAAATATTTTCTGAAATAATTCGAAACCAATTTACCAGCATGGAATTTTAACAGCCAATTTTATTTCTGTGTCCAAAATTTTCCGGACGAAGGTGAATCTATATGAGTATGTAGAAAATAGCTGCATGTTTGCCAGTGGTGGCGGGCACAGGTTCCAGCATGCGCAGGAAATAATGACGTCCGGCCGGCCGCCTCCGCAATTGAAACACCGCGGCCCGACGAGCACGCCTAAATTACTGCACGGAAAACGATTACGTACAACGGAAATTTACTTAAATACTTATTACACGAATAATTTACAACAACCCCCCCAGGATAACCCAACCTTCAGTTACACATCCAAATATTATTTATCGTGTACTCCCAAACTTTGTCAGGTTATTCTCAAAGGAAATTTGTACTTTGTTACTTCAATGCAATTTGTCAGTTGGAAAATAAACTGATTTTGTTGCAAACTGAAATTGAGAAAATGCTCGTATACAGCGCCACTGAAGTTTCAGGAGCAGTGTAAGAGAAATAAAATAGTTTTTTGTACGTGAAGCTACACAACTATTTTAAAAAGTAGCAGTTTTATATGAAGTTGCTGCATGCTTCTACTTATTACGGTCAAACAGACGAACAAGTGAAAATATCAATACCTAGGCAGATAGATGGGTCATGAATTTGATGTGTTCGTATTGGTTGGTAGTGGTTAATAATATTTATTCAAGTAATATAAAACTAGAGTCACCCTCTTCAAATGAATAGCAATCAAACCGTAAAGGAGTACTTTTTAACATTCCTGGTTAGATAAAATACTTTCATAGCTATCGAATTCATGCTAGTGACTTGTTTACTTTTAAATTTCTCAACGTATCATGTCGTAAAAGTTCTGCAACAGACATTATTATATTAAGTTTGTTTATAGTATTACAGACTTTTACTTTGTGATTCAATTACGTGCAAGTTTTTCAAGCGAAGTAACTAAGTAGGTACAAAAGATTTATAAGATAAAATACTTGTTTTCTCATGCTTGAGTTTGAAACAAGGTGTACTTAAAGTTAATAATGAAATTGCACAAAAATGCATTTTAAATAAATGAATATTGTTATTTTGTATAATATGCATAAACTCTGATATAGATCTATGGTATAAATTACACATGAAGAGCGTCGTCAAAACACAAGAATTAAAAACAAAAGACTGCACAAAGAAGAAATGCCATAGGTAATCAAATTATTCAGTCTGCGGATAGTTTTATATGCGAGGCAATAACGAGACTGGTAATCGTGACAGAGGCCGCCTCGGGAGGATCAAGACCGGGCCTTAAGAAGCACCTGATCCCTACCAAGCCCGAGGCGGCGCTACGTAAACTTCTACAAACGAATTAGACGGAGCGCCTAGAAAACGGGATTATCCACTAACTGTTTTACCCCACGAAAATAGATTCGCGCCGTAATCGAGTGTTTGTACCGTATTAGGTATGGTTACACTACTTATATGTACTTTAATAATGTCAGCTTTGTGTAGATTAGGCTGGTTTATGTCGGATCAATTACACAATACCTTTTAACTAAGTATAGTAATTTCTAACTCTTACATTATCGGACTTGATTATATTATTTTGTCAAACTTTTAATTCAATATTATTTGTCTGTTCACAGTGTAATAACATCTCGTATTACCATTTTGTATTGGCATGAAAAATAATGAGCATGTTTAATTGTAAATTTTGAATGTGCAAATAACTTTTGCCTAACAATGCTGATACCAATAATTAGATGATATTTCAAATAAACACGTTTACAAACTACCAATTACAATGTCTAAATTGGATAGCAAACAAAACATGTTCTCTATTGCATTTCAAATATACAATAATTTTAGTCTCGTAACCATAATGTTAGTTCAGGACCTCAGGGCTCGTTATTAACTATTAACGGAAAGCAATACTAAAAACATGTTCTGTGCGGAGAATAATATATATGAACATCAGCTACCTATACATAATTATGTATTATAAAATGAAGTAGCTTTTCGTGTCTGTCTGTGTGATCGCGCTGTTCTTCTAAACTTCGCAACGGATTTTGATGCGGTTTTCACCATCATTTAGAGAATTTAATCCGAAAGGTTTATGTGTAAAATACATTAATATTCAACTTACATAAGATAAAGATATCTCGATGTTTCGTCAAGTCATAAAAACTGTGCTAAGCAGCACCCTAATTGCGTAACACACTATCAATCGGAATCTGAATCATTTTGAAGCAAATTGCTAATCCATTGCTTCATGAGTTCGAAAAATTTGTCTGATGAACACGTAAATAACGCAATGAATATTGTTGAACTGTCAAAATGAAACCGATTCCGATTGATAATGTGTTACGCAATTGCCCCGCAGGAGTGGGTCGCTAGTAAATAATATATTAATAACCACTTCGTACTTCCAGTTTTAATCAGCTTTAAATGGTGATTTCTTAGAGTTCATGTAAAATGGGGTTATTATAGATTATCTTTGTAGCTGCAGAGGTAAGCACTTACCGAGTAAGTACCTACTTATATTTTTTTTGATGAAACGTTAAGTATTATAATTCCCAAACGAGGTTGCAACCGCGAGTCTTAAGAACCTAAAGGAGCACGAGAGGACTAGGCAGGAAAGTGCAAGAGCCCCGGGGGATCCCAAGTGGGAGACAATGGGGGCCAGCCTGTCACGCCTTGACACGAATATAACCAGCGTGTCCAACCAGCTCGACGTGCTCCGGCAGGCCCTAGAAAAACTCAAAGCGGACCTCACTCAGCCAATTCACAAGAGCATGGACCCGGACCCGAGTAGCCGGGACACGGACCTCCTACTCACCAGCGAAGTGTTCGAGAAGACCATAGAGGCAATGAAAGAACAACTACAGGCAATCGCCAATAAGCCTGTACCGTCTCCCCCACCACCACACCCACCCATAAACATCACCAACCACCTCAAACCTATCGCAGAAAGGCTGGAGATAGTCTCGGCAGACCTTCGCGTACTGCGCGATAAAGAGCCTCCAATCCAGGTGCCCCCGGCGCTAAATCTGGAGGCGGAACTCGCAGTAGGTGAGGTCAAAAAGACGCTCCAGGACATCCAAAAGGGGGTAGCGGACCTGGGCAAAGTGGACAGACCAACGCAGCAGCAGCAGGGCCCCAAAACCTTTGCCCAGGTCGCCAGTACACCCAAGCCCCCGAAACTACCCACACAACCCAACCACACCCTGATCGTCTCGTCTACGAATCCCCAGCACACTGGGGACAACGTGATCGAGAGGATCAGGACCGCCTTGGACCTCAAAACAAGCGGAGCTCGAGTCGACACAGTTCGCAAAGCGCGGAACCAGAAAGTGGTCCTGAGGTGCGCCAGCAAGACGGACTTGAACATAATTAAGGGCCAAGTTCAGTCGAACGCAGGGCTTAAGGTCCAGGAGCCAAAACCCTTAAATCCCCTCGTTTGCATCAAGGGAGTGCTGTCCAGCTACAGCGACGGGGAGATCGTCGATCTCCTCAAGGCGCAGAATAAACACCTACTGCAAAACGTCGCTGTAGATGGGCAGACTCTAAGGGTGCGCTATAGGAAGCGTGCAAGGAACCCCCATGAGTGCCACCCTGTACTGGAGCTCTCCCCGGAGCTCTGGAAATGCTACACGCAGGCGCAAAAAGTACACGTGGGCATCAAGCGATGCTCGATTGAGGACCAGTCACCCCTCGTACAGTGCACAAAGTGCCTTGGATATGGACATAACAAGTCCATATGCAAGGCCGCAAAAGAACTCTGCAGCTATTGCGGTGGAGAGCACAACATAAGGGACTGCCTCACAAGAGCCGACGGCAAACTGCCCACTTGCGTAAACTGCAAGATAGCACACAGGGCGGACAGCGACCTGGCACACACAGCGTTCAGCGAAGACTGCCAGGAACGCCAAAAATGGGATGGTATAGCGAGGTCGCGCGTTTCCTATTGCTAAGGGCGACCACGAGAACACACAAACCAGCCAACCGGTCACCCCTGAATACGCAACAAGACCGACAGCAAGATTGAAATTCATCCAAGCCAATCTCCAGCGCTCCAAGCTGGCCACAGAAGAACTTCACTTGGCGGCTCAAGCAAAGGGAGTTTCAGTAGCACTTGTTCAAGAGCCCTATGTAGGAAGAACAGGTGTGATGAAACAAAGCCCCGGCACGCAAGTCATCCAGTGTAGCCTCAATCGCCAGAAACCAGTAAAGGCGGCGATCGTTGTGTTCGGGAACAACTTGGAGGTCATTCACGACCCCCAGCTTGTGACCGAGAACATTGCCGCCGTCTTGCTGAAGGCGGGACAGCTCAGCTTTGGGGTGCTATCGGTCTATTTTGAGGGTGACCAGGAAATCGAACCCTACCTTTCCGAGACACACAACACTATACAAAAGTTACGCACAAATAACATCCTTGTGGGAGGAGACGTAAACGCCTGGAGCCAGTGGTGGGGAAGCGTTTCCGAAAACCATCGTGGGGCGGCGTACAATGCATTCCTTAATGAGCGGGATCTCCACATCCTGAATATGGGCCAAACGCCGACGTTCGAGACCTATAGAGGAGACAGGTGCTGCACGAGCATCGTTGATGTGACTGCATGCAGCTTGTCACTGTTGGGCAAGGTGGAGGAGTGGCGTGTAGAAAGAGGTCTAACAACTTCAGACCACAATGCTATTACTTTCTCGATGCGCTTAGAAAAAGCCTTGGAACCCTTAAGGCCAATCTCGACGCGCATCTACAACACCAAGAAAGCAAAGTGGTCCGACTTCAACACACACTTCAAAACCAGCCTGGCGGCCACGGACATCACGACCACCAGAGTCTCGGACGTCTCCAGTCCTGAGGATTTGGAGACGATCATCACCTTGTACACACAAAACATCCACCGCTCATGTGAGGAAGCGATCCCTAAACTGGGGTCGCCCAAACGCGACGCCAAACCCCCATGGTGGACTCCTTCTCTAGACCGTCTCAAAAGAGATGCGATGACGAAGAAGAGAAGGATCCGAAATGCAGCCGCAAGCCGGAGACAGTTCACCATCCAGGAGTATATAACATCAAAACAAGCATATACAACAGCAGCAGCAGAAGCAGCCACTGCCAATTGGAAGGAGTTCTGCTCGAAGCAGGACCGAGAGAGCATGTGGGACGGCATCTACAGGGTATTAAGGAAGACAGCCAGAAGACAGAATGACGCGCTCCTGAGGAACACCGCAGGCGAGACGCTCAGCCCAGAGCAATCCGCGGATCTTCTGGCAAAAACCTTTTACCCCGACGACTCGACGGATGCCGAACAGCCATACCACATGAACCTGAGAAGGCTAGCGGAAGACAAGAACCCTCAAGGTCTGTCTGCTGATGACCCGCCCTTTACGACCGCGGAGCTGGAAATGGTTCTCCAGAACCAAAATCCGAAAAAAGCCCCCGGTCCTGACGGGTTAACAGCGGACATCTGCACAGCGGCAATAAACTGCGATAGGGAAGTGTTCTTAGCGATAGCAAACAGGTGCCTGTCGCTGTCCCACTTCCCGAAGCAGTGGAAGGTCGCCCACGTGTGCATTCTCCGCAAGCCAGGAAAGGACGACTATACCAGCCCAAAGTCGTACAGGCCAATAGGCCTGCTCTCGGTTCTAGGAAAGATCGTCGAGAAGCTCCTAGTCGGCAGACTACAGTGGCACTTCCTGCCAACACTTAACACAAATCAGTACGGGTTCATGCCGCAGCGCGGCACCGAAGACGCCCTCTATGCTCTGATAGGCCACCTACGAGCCGAAATCAAAGCCAAAAAGATCGTGCTTTTGATATCATTAGACATAGAGGGGGCCTTCGATAACGCGTGGTGGCCAGCACTCAAAAGACAGATGGTGGTTAAGAACTGTCCTAAAAACATCTACGCTCTCGTCGCCTCATACCTGGAAGACCGGAACATCAGGGTCAACTACGCCAGAGCGACTAGCGAGAAGGGTACCACGAAAGGATGCGTCCAGGGCTCAATTGCCGGACCGACGTTTTGGAACCTTATCCTAGACTCACTCCTGCAGAAGATGGCCAGAATGGGGGTATACTGCCAAGCCTTCGCAGACGACGTTGTCCTAGTTTTCTCGGACCACAAAGCCGGCCCCTTGCAGCAATCAGCCAATAGCACGCTAGACATTGTATCGGAATGGGGCGTCCAAAACAAGCTACGTTTCGCCGCGCACAAGACCAACGCGATGGTGTTAACGAGAAAGCTTAAGTACGACGTTCCGATACTCCATATGTCAGGCACACGGCTGAACCTAGTCGGAGAGGTCAAGCTGCTAGGTCTCACAATAGACTCCAAACTCACCTTCAACGCACACGTGTCTGCGATCTGTAAAAAGGCTGCAGACATCTACAAGCAGCTGGCATGCGCGGCAAAGGTGACTTGGGGACTAAACGGAGAGATAATTAGGACAATATACGTGTCGGTGATAGAGCCCATCGTGATGTACGCAGCGAGTGCGTGGGCTCCCGCAGCTGAGAAACTGATGACAAGGAAGCAGTTTGACTCACTGCAGAGGGGCTTCGCGCAGAAGATCTGCAAAGCGTACCGCACGGTGTCTCTGACATCGGCACTCATCCTGTCAGGCCAACTCCCCTTAGACCTCCGGGTAATCGAGGCGGCAACCCTGTTCAAGATCAAGAAGGGTCATTCCAAAGAGTTCATACCGCCAGGCCGTGAGCTGGAGTGCGACGTGCACTACTCCAAAAATCCTCACCCAGCACAACTCACAACAACGGAGTATGTGCGCCTGGAGGACTTGACTCCCGAAACCCTGGAAACCCACCGAGTGATCGGTCCCCAAATATACACCGATGGCAGCAAGATAGAGGGGAAAGTCGGCGCTGCCCTAACTTGGTGGGAAAACGGGAAGGAGTCCAAGTACGGTACCTTCGGATTGGAGCCTCACAACACTGTCTTCCAATCGGAAATGTACGCTCTCTTCAGAGCTGTCGAGATGGTGAGAGAATCCAGGGCGGCCTCCGTAGGCATCTTAAGTGACTCAAGATCGTCACTGGAACTGCTGAGGAGACCGTCTGTCACTCACCACTTGGCAATCCAAATTAAGAGAAGCGTCCGAGAGATCAGAGAGGAAGGCAGAGAGGTGAGGCTCTTTTGGCTCAGGGCCCACGTAGGAACAGCCGGGAATGAGAGAGCGGACGAGCTGGCCAAGGAGGCAGCTCTAAACAAAGAGACAGCAGACTACAGCAAGGTCCCCGTATCGTTCGTGAGGAAGAAGATACGGGAGGAGACTATAAGGAAGTGGCAAGCGCGATACGAGTCCTCGAGCACAGGAGCGGTCACAAAAGTGTTCTTCCCAAACGTCCTAGCGGCGAAAAGAACACTCAGAGACGCAGTTCTCACACCGGTCCACGTGCAAGTCCTAACAGGACATGGAGGATTCTCAGCGTATCTCCACCGTTTCCATCTTAAAGATAGTCCCTCGTGCGTCTGCGACCCCAGTTGCGAAGAAACAGTCTGGCACTTGCTCTTCGAATGCCCTAGGTTCGCCCACGACAGAATGGAGCTGGAGGTAAAGTTAGAAACCCAGCTAAGCCAGTCCACACTCCACACCATCATGGGGAGACCGGCTACTAGGACACCATTCCTGGCATTCGCGAGCAAAGTTGCTGTGGTCGCAGCAGGGGCTAACAAAACGGACGCACCCTTGCCTAGTCGAAACCGACGACTACCATCAACCACCATACCAACAACAACAACAACAACAACACTCACCAGAACACAAACCACACACACAAACAACACCAACAGACAACCAGCACAAGCAGCACCAGCAACACCAGCAGCGGCAGCAGAAGCCAGCCCTCAACCAGCCCCTAGCACCATGCCCATCACGCAATTCCTGGCGTGCGGAGGAGACGGAGTCCCAGGCGTCAGACTGCGAGGAGTCTCTCTGTTTATGAACAGAGAAGGAGAAAGGTTGGGTATAAGCTTCTGCATAGGCTCAAGCCGAGCTAGGGCCCGTATACCAATATCACCAGGCCTAGCCGCCTTGATCAACGGAAGCACCACCAAAACGAGCATGAAAGGCAGCAAGTATGCAGCACTGCCTCGAGTGGATGTGGTCTCTCACCGATGCCGTCTAGTGCGATCCAAAGGGAAGACGATTGCACTATTCGAGTGGGGAGAGGAGACTCCATTCGCTCAGGCAAGCTCGTTGCTTCAAAAGATCAGGGAGGCAGGAGAACTTATGGCAGTCTCAGCACGTACCATAAGTGTTGACGCGATGATGGTCGGAGGGGAGAGAGGAGACGTCGCAGACCGTTTCGGCTGTTTAAAAGCCTCGGAACATCACGAGGTAGTTGTCTACGAGGACAGAGGGGAAACTCTTAGCTTCCTCAAAGCCCCTAGACAACCAGCAGCCAGCGCGACGAACCCCACAACAACCCCGACCACTCAAAGCGGTTCAGAGAGGGCCCAGCAGAAGGCAGAAGCCGAAAAAGCTGCAAAGGAGCAGAGCACAACCACCAGCCCGGAGGGCCAGGCCCGGTCGAGGAGTCGTCTGAAAGCCTTCGGCACTTTCCTCAGTGCACTGCTCCCGAGCACTAGCCGAGCATCACCACCATCATCTCAGAGGCAGGAAGCAGCAGTGGAGAGGTTCTTTAAAAGAAAGGCCAAAGAACCCACACCGAAAAAGCCTATACCAACCAGAGCCGATAAAGGGCAAGTCAGCCCGCCGACCCTCGCGGTAAATTCGGGCACCACGGACCACGTGAAGAGCGCTTTCCTTGAGTACGTAGCAATCGTGAGAGCGACCAGAGAGGTCAATCTCGCGACATGCAAGAAGATCCTACAGACCTTCCATAGAGACACAGAAGGACTGCTAAGGGTACTACTCAAGGAATCAGAGGCAGCGGTGTACGACAACGTCACATCTCAAGTCATCAAAGGGGAAATGACGGGGTCGTACATGGTAGCCTATAGCGCGAAAAGTGGTTTTGTGGCCCTGGACGCAGAGGAGACGGAGCGCTCGGGCAAACTCAAGTTCAACGTACCGGATGACGACCCGATAGTGGTTACCGCCAAATGTACCAAAATCATGCCGGACGATAAGATCCTTGAAATGGCTCAGACCATCTTGGGGACCTCAGATATCCCGGCATCGCAGGAAAGTTGGGCGGTACCCAGTATCAGGTGGGTAAACGGGGTTCCGGGTTGCGGTAAGACAACTTGGGTGGTTAAGCACTTCGATGAGGAGAAGGACGTCATAGCTACCACGACGACCGAAGCTGCCAAAGATCTCAGGGAGAAGCTAGCGCACCGCTTAGGAGATCGAGTGAAGACAAAGGTGCGCACTATGGCCTCAATCTTAGCCAACGGGTTCAGACAGCAAGAGAAATGTTACCGTCTCACGGTAGACGAGGCTCTCATGAACCATTTTGGGGCCATAGTTATGGCAGTAAAGTTGTCCGGAGCAAGCGAAATTGTCCTCATCGGAGACGTAAACCAGCTTCCATTTTTGGACAGACAGAACCTTTTCGAGTTAAGGTATACCCGTCCAGACTTGGTGGCTGGCATCACCCAGGAGTTGCACTGCACACACCGCAACCCGATGGACGTGGCGTTTGCACTGAGTGAGATATACTCCGGTATATACTCCTCCAAGTCGTCGCTGTCGCAGGTCCACTCCCTGAAGGTGGAAGGTTTTACTGGAGCGCAAATACCGAGCACCGCGCAAAACACCCTATTCCTGGTTCATACGCAAGGGGAGAAAGCTTCTCTTATAAGCCAGGGATACGGGTCCGGTGAAGGATCGCGCACGTTAACCATACACGAGGCTCAGGGGTTGACCTACGACAGCGTAATCATCATCAACACCAAGTCCAGGAGGCTCAAAATCCATGACAGCATCTCCCACGCGGTAGTGGCGGTGTCGAGACACACGGTCAGTTGCGTCTACTACACCGACGACGCCGACGACGCCACGGCCCGCTTCGCAAAGAGAGCGATGGGTGCGCCGACTAAAATGGTCATCGATTACAACCTCAAGATGGCCATGCAGCACCGAGACGCAGTTGTTGTGGAAGCTTTGCTCAGGCTAGCGAAGTCCCTGGTCAGCAGACCCCACCTAACCACCTAAACACCACCTAACAGTCCCTATCCAAACCCACAACCCAATCCAATTCTAACCTAGCCCTGTAAGATAGAATAAAAATGTAAAAACTAATATACTCTAAAATAAAATGTGTTGATGTATAACGTTTTCATTAAGTAATATAATAAGATGTACCGAAAATAAAATATATAATAACATAAAATATGTAAAATCAGAATAATAAATAGTATTGTATAATAAAATAATTAAGTTGTAATGTCTAAACAAAAATGTAATTGTAATGCCTGTTGTTTATGTATTTATTTTAATAGCATGAAGTGCATGAGCATGTATGTAAATATGTATCATTATAATAATTTTATAGGTAAAAAAAAAAAATGTAGGTATGTATATATATGTATAAAAAGATGGACTCACGTAGATTTAAGCTAGTATTGTAAGTTTAGAGTAATATGGATGTGTCCGATGCGGGAGTATGAAACTGTTCCCTAGGAAAAGAAAGTTTAATGTAAACAATAAAATATTATAAAAAAGGGCGCGGACCACCAAGTCCGCGGTAATTAAAGTAATAAAAAAAAAAAAAAAAAAAAAAAAAAATTCCCAAACTTATTGGTAATATTAAAAACAGCAAAAAATATCCTAGTTTGATTGAGATTCCATGTATACTAGTACAGTCGAATACACAAGATGGTCGATACAATTAAAAGTAGGAATTTTCTAGTAAATAACCTGCTTATAGTCTACAGATAACCAAAGTATCGTTTGATTGATGTGTCTCAGCCCTAAGACCTTGTAATTAGATTGTATTAATTTAATTTAACTATTTAAGTTTTAAACTTAATTGAATCTTCAACGGGGCCGTTAGGTATAACGTTTATTACATTAATTAAACGGTACCTTCAAACATCACTGAAATCTCATTTTGTATCTACAAACATATAGCGATGTTTTCAGGCCTTTTTTTAAAAGGGAGATTGGAGTGTACACTAATAAACTGAATTAAGTCTAATTATTACTGTATTCCATATTTCAGTCAAAGATAAAGTAGGCCTACATACTGTTACCGTTAGCCTGCATCATCCCATTGCTGGGCAAAGGCCTCTCCCCATGACTTCCAGCTCTTTCGATCTAGGGCTAAAGTGGACCACTCTGGTCGTTTGTTTTATCCAGCTCGTCCCATCTTCTACGGGGTCTGACGCGACGCCTTCTACCTGTGTCAGGGCTCCACGTGGTTGTTATTTTTGCTCACAACTTATTGGCCATACGGCAGACGTGAGCAGCCCAGTCTCACTTCAGCTAAACGGATTATTAAGCAACGTCAGGCCGGTTTTTTATGTACAGACATTCTCTGTATTCTCTCATTAATTCTTACATCTTTATATTATGTTCTAAAACAGTTCTGGATGGATGACCCAAGAAAAATTATACAACAAACAAACATGTACGTAAACACTAGTCCATGTCTCTGTTCTCAGTTATTTGTAAATGTTTGTGTTTGTGTTGTTGATGTGCCTTAATAATAAATAAATAAATAAATAAATAAACATGTGTTGTTAAAATAATGTTTTGTGCCGTTCGCATCATCTGTCATTAGAAGCAACTTAATACATTATAGCTATTTAACGATTTATCCATTACATACTAGGCGATGTATATTGGTAGGTATCTACCAATCACAATCTGTTCAACTTATTTTTTTTTTTGTATGTCGCTATACAGTCAGATAGGAAACGCCAACCTCATGTAGCTTATTTTTTTATTTCTTATAATATGACGTATAAAAGTGATTCCGATATCCTATTTACAGAGTATTTTTTTTTCATTTCATTTCATCTCATACATCTCGTATATAACGACGTATTTAGACTAGGTAATATACTAAAAGGTAACTTTTAATAACACAAGTAGTGTAAACAACAGCTAAAAAGTCAACTTGTATTAATACGGGCATTTAGTTGATAACATCTTAACGTCTTCCTCCCATAATCCGCTCTTGCTAAGGGTTGCAGAGGTCAGACGGTAACACAATACTGAGTCTTCATTATCTCGCAAAATGAAAACCGACAACTTAGCGATGTAGCCGGAATTACAGTTTACATAATAGCTATCATACCCACCTAATTATTTAAACTAAATTCCTTTAGAATGTTTAACCGGATAGTTCCATTATTATAGCTTTGGAAAATAAATTTCATGTTTGAATATAAATGCTTTTATTTTTTTCTGAGTGCTTTCTATTGGCATTCTGCGTGTTATCATAGTAAAATTGCTTGTACATAGTACCTGTGTGTTAAGTTTATAAATCAGGATAACTCGAATAGTTTTGAAGTCAACCAGAGACCACTAATAGGGAAATCTGTCAAAAATAAAAAACACGTGAAGAAAGCCGTACATTGGCTTACTAAATATCTTCATGTTTTATAATATAATCAAGTGATAAGGTTTCGTGAACGTAAGCCTTCTTAAAAATGAAGGTACTTTTTCACATACTCAATAAAAACCGGATTAAGGTCGCTGTACTAGAAAACTAAACGTGTAAGTCGGTGAAACCTGTGAACAAGACTTTGTTATCCCTGAAATCCAAGCAATTTTCAATAATCCGGCTGCGAAAGTTTTTCGCTTGTTGGTAGTTTTTTTACCTACTTGAATTCAAACCTTTTGTTTGAGTAAATGGCGTGTAATACTACGAGTGTAATATCGTTTATCATTATAAAAAACAAAATAGACTAAGATCTTAGTAACAATCTGTCAAAAATTTGAATAATCTCATAACATTTTTGACTAGTTTTTAACATGATGCTGAGATGACATTGCGACTAGATTTTGAACGTTTTTAATTACGGAAATTGGTCTCCTGGTATTTCCAGTCAGTTAGTTAGTTTCCTTCCTAAGATCGGAATAGATGGCAGGTGCTCCTTGGAGATTTGCCACTAATTAGGTACGAATCTAGCACAGTGTATACAACTTTACATGATCTTTATTACTTTCCAGTCAAACTTGTACCATGTCTAACAAGTCGGGCTAGTAAGCAACTACGACAGGCCTGTTTTTTTTTAAATAAAACCGTATTTTGTACTGCCAATAGGTCGGTCACTCCCAGAGATGAAGCTGGTCGCCCATTCCAAAGCTTAGTAGGTTCCTATGGAGAAGAACGGGCAAGAAATGCAGACGTAATATGAAAAGCATCCTAAATAAATCCTCTACGGCAAAAAACAAACAGTTTATTGAAATAATTGAGGAACAAAAATAATCACCCCAACATTTTCCGATATTTACAAGAAAATAATGTATGCAAATTGCACCATTTTTACAAGTAATCGTTCCGCGGTTTATTTAACATAATAATATTCCATTTTCAGTCGTTTCCTCCGCTCGCCGGTCCCCTGCGCCTGTAGCCATTCCCCGTCCAATAATCGCCCTAATTAATTTAATTTCAATCCATATCGATGACAGTCATTCGATTAAATATTATTACATGCAGAAGTTTTATTAATTTTTAAGTTTATTGTGTTTGTGATATAAACAGGAATCGCGTATTATATAAGGAGGCATTACAATTAGTGGCAATGCTCATCATATGGACCATTAGTTTAAGAGGAAATGCGGGTGGAAAGACTTATGAAATAGTCTAAATAAAAAGTCATAATTCAAGGTTTGGCTCTCGCCTATTTCCTCCTCCAATATTAGACCAATTTAAAAGATATGTGATAAACTGAATAAGAAGGATATATACTGTGTCCCTATGTTTTTCTTTTTTCATTAATAGTTGTCAAATTTGCACACTAGGCCTTTGTTGACAGCTGTTTAAATCGGCATTTTTTGAGGGTTCTAGTGCTTATAAAAATAATATATCATCAAAAAGAAAAACATAGGGACATAGAAGTCATAATCAGCCTATAATGTTCCCACTGCTGGGACACAGGCCTCCTCTCTTCGAGAGGGAGTGGGCTATAACCTACCACGCGGGCCCAGTGCGGGTTGGTAGATGTCACATGTCTTCGAATTATTGGTTCTAGGACATGCCGGGTTCCTCACGATGTTTTCCTTCACCGTTTTGAGAACAGAGGTTATTAAATAATTTACACAAAGTAAAGCGCCTGTCTGGGTTCGAACCTACGACCTTCAACTCGTAAGTCGCGGCCGTTACCACTGGGCCACCACTGCTCTCATATATACAAGTAGTTAATATTTATTATTTTGTAAAAAATCATTGCTTTATGGTCATTAACCAGAATGAAAACACCAACAGCATTTCCTCTTAAGACTGTGGGTAAGAAAACAGGGATGGACGCATAATCGCCACGATGGATAAAACTTATAAAGTTGTCCTAACTCACATACACGTAGCTAAGTGTTGAAAGAATAAGCTTAAAATGTAGAAATAATAAGCTTAATAAAAAGAAAAGTATTGAATTTTATTTGAACCAAAGCTTTTATATAAAGAAGTAAAGAAGTGACAAGAATAGAGTAAAGAGTACAAAACCATAACTTTTTGTAACACAACTAAATAAGTATGAATATACAACATGCTCCCTCAAAAAGTTAACTACATTGCACTCATAACACAAAGACATTTAAAAAATAGAAAACCAATGCAATACACTAGGATATACCAATCATTTGCAAACAACTGCGATGCTTTGTTGGACCCAATGGTTTCGTCAAAACATCTGCAGGTAACCTGTCGGTGGGCATATACCTAAGTTCAACAGTTTTATCGTTCACTTTCTCTCGGACAAAATGGAACTTAACATCTATATGTTTTGTCCTGTTGTGGTGAACCGGATTCATGGCTATTTTTTGTGCACTCTGACTATCCGTATACAAAACTATGTTAAATGATTTACCTGTAATATCGGATATCAGTCTTTTTAAGAAGCACGCATCCTTTACTGCTGTAGCCAATGCCATATACTCAGCTTCAGCGGACGACAAAGCCACTGTGGGCTGTTTTTTAGCTTCCCACGAAATAGGGCCGCCTGCAAGTTCATAATAGAACCCAGTGTAGGACCGTCTATCAATTGGACAATTTGCCCAGTCTGCATCTGAAAAACCCGTCAAAGTAGTAGTTTTACCTTTTTCTTTCTTGTACGTAATACCACTATCTTTTGTCGCTTTTAGATAACGTAGACATCGTTTAGCAATATTCCAATGTGACTGATCAAATTTGGAGTTAAACTGACTCAAGTAACTCACAGTGTAGGCTATATCTGGTCTGGTATTTACAGCCAAAAACATTAGACAGCCAATTAACTCTCTGTAAGGGTACTCACACTCACCTATACCAGGCTCAAGCTTTTTCTTGACCAGTGGGGTAGAAACACCCTTACAATCTTGCATGTTAAATCTTTTCAGCATCTTTTCAATATATGTACCCTGAGATAGCTTCATTCCATAACTATCATGGTGAATATTTATTCCCGTAAAGAAACTAATTTTTCCAAGATCTTTTGAAGTAAAGTATTTCACAAATTGACACTTGAAATTGTCAAACGTAGTTTCATTTTTATACAAGATTACTAGATCGTCGACGTATACGGCCAGAACCAAAGAGTCTAAGTTCGCATTGTTTTTAAAAATACACGGCTCAGTTGTTTGCACAAAACCGAGAACTGACAAAGTCTGTTTTAACTTTGTATTCCAGGCTCTTGGTGCCTGCTTCAACCCATAAAGTGACCGTTTCAAAAGACACACTTTCGACTCTTCCCCTTCCTTTACAAAACCTTCTGGCTGTGTCATGTAGATTTCCTCTTCTAAACTGCCATTCAGAAAAGCAGTATCCACATCCATATGCCGGACATAATAATCTTCCTGCACTGCAAGAGCTAACAGGGTTCGCAACGACGAGTTGCGTACAACCGGAGAAAAAGTTTCGTGGTAGTCGACACCTTCTTTTTGTCGAAAACCTTTTGCTACTAGGCGCGCTTTATACCTAACAACGCCACCATTTGCATCCCGCTTTAATTTGAAGACCCACTTACTAGGAATACACGTTTTAAGAAGTGGCTTGTCTACCAAAACCCATGTGCCCTTTCTGACTAAGGCATTGTACTCATCTTTCATTGCTAAGATCCAATTATCTTTCTCATCGCTGTTAATCGCAGCCAGATAATTATTAGGATCATCAAACCCATCGTCTAGCAGGGTATTATATGAGAAGTAATCCGGTGGTTTGCGAACTCTTGAAGGATATCGACTAGATTCATTTGAGGAATCTGTAGCCTCACTTGACTGCTGATCATCAACATTGTTGACCTCTAAATTGACTGCTTCATCATTTTCAAAATCAGCATCCTCAGCATCCATGAAAGAAGTATCTATGCTAGGAGCATCTACCTCGTGAAGGGCTTTCTAGACTGCTTACCCTCTATGCAAGGTATGCATGGTTCCTTGTCAACCTCAGTGTACTCCACGCCGATAGCCTGACCTTTTCTAAGTAGATCCATTCCAATTCGACATAGATGTCCTAACCTCTTATGCCAAAGCTGGAAGTTGGAACAATCAGAGTGCACAAGTTTAGCTGAAACATTATTGAACATTTTAACTGAACAATCGACAGTATACAGCCCATTACATAAAGAACCATACGCTAAAACATTTTTACTATTTACTACATCACACTTTGAGTCATAAATAGTGCAGCTTTCTTTATTGAAAACTACAGAGAAACCCTTCTCTACTACTTTCTTCACTGAAAGTAAACTGCAGTTCAGATCGGGAACATGAACTACATTCTCTATTCTGTTCGCCAAAGTATCCGTGTCAATGGATACATCACCAATACCGACAGCCGTCATTTTTTGTCCATTAGCCACAGTAATCGTTCCACCTTGTACTGGCCGATAACTGCTGAACCACTCAAAATGCGGAGTCATGTGAATGGTTGCACCGGAATCAATGATCCATTTCCCATCATTTGCATCTGGCGCAGAAAGAGCCAATTCCTTCACAACAGCCTGTCCCACCTTTTCATTGTGATGGCAATCTGTACCTTTAAAAACCTTTCCCGACACACTCATAGCCGTCTTATCCTTCTTATTGGGACATTCGGGACTTTTGTGTCCTGGTTGTCTACACTTAAAGCAGATTATAGGCTTCTTCTTTTTGCTTGTAGAACCTGTTGAACGTAACGCAGCTACCTCGTTCTGGTGAGGGTCCTTCGAAAACTCGTTTAATAGCTTTACCTTAACCAACTCACTGGTTACATCAACATTCGAGTTCTCTAAAGCCATGATAAGCGGTTCGTACCGTGATGTCAATCCTCCGAGAATAATCGCAGCCAGAGATCCATCGTCGATCTTCTTACCAATATCTTCAAGATCTTGAGCAGTACTCATAACGGCGTTGATATAAGATTCTATGTCTTGGAAATCGGTCAAGGTATATTTGTATAGTCTACGCTCTAGAGAGAGCCTTCGACCCATACCTTTATCCTCGTATGCCTTTTGTAAAGCACTCCAAGCCTCCTTAGCGTTTTTCGCATTTCGTACGTGCGAAATTGCACTTCCGTCTACCGTAAGGCATATTTTTGACAACGCCTTCTGGTCATTACGAGAGCGCACATGCTCCGCCGTTTTATCTGAATCATCGTACCCAATGATGGACGTCCACAGCTCCTCGTGAATGAGAAGCATCCTCATTTTGAACTTCCAGGTTGGGTATTATCCGTCTCGGTTTATTAACATCTGAATACCTTGAAAATTCATACTATTCCCTGACATTATCTACTTTTTAAGAAGAATGAGCTTCGTGCTGATAACGTGTTGAAAGAATAAGCTTAAAATGTAGAAATAATAAGCTTAATAAAAAGAAAAGTATTGAATTTTATTTGAACCAAAGCTTTTATATAAAGAAGTAAAGAAGTGACAAGAATAGAGTAAAGAGTACAAAACCATAACTTTTTGTAACACAACTAAATAAGTATGAATATACAACACTAAGACATTCAATATGCAAGTTTGCGTAAATTCAGAATATAGTTGAATATAGATTAAAGAATAATAAAGGTTCTAGTAGTAGTGATTTATAGGTCGTGGGTTCGAACCCAGGCAGGGGCTTCACTTTGTGTAAATTATTTCATCACCGCTGCTCTCAAAACGGTGAAAGAAAACATCGTGAGGAAACCGGCATGTCCTAGAACCAAAAATTCGAAGACATCTATCAATCCGCACTGGGCCCGCGTGGTAGGTTACAGCCCACTCCCTATCACAGAGAGGAAGCCTATGTCCCAGCAGTGGGAACATTATAGGCTGAATAAGCAAAGGATCTGGTTTCAAAAAGCAAGGTTATGACCATGGTTATGGTCTATGACTCTCAAGGATAATGCTATAGGCCGACGATATCACAAAGATAAAAATATTTTAAACGCAGATTCAGCCTATAAATCCTAAAATTAATAACAAGGCTAACATTGCTGGCTTTGCACTGATAAACATAATTATGACAATTATATTAAGTTTATTGCATTAGATGTGGACTCACAGTGCAAGCAATCAACAATTATTCACGAATATAAACGTCATGTCACACTGGAATTAACTCTGTTAGCTCGTAAACATGTCCTGACATTGATTTATTGCATTAATTCCAGACTCCAGGCCATAATCATTTAGAAACAAGTGTTTACATAAATCACTTAAGTAAATAAAATTGTTTACCGCTGTGTATTGTATAAACAAGGTATAAACTGTAACAAATGTTTATAAAATGCGTAGACGTCTCATTTGCAAAGAGTATTTGAGCACGGGATCCACTAAATTTCATAATAATTCAGAAATTATGGGATCAAATTACTTCATTTTATTTTTTAAGCGCGTATTATTAGTATTTTATTACACTATGAAAATTTTTCAGGTCGTAAATTCGGTCTTAATAGACTTATTTGCTTCATGATAATAGACTGGGTGCTCTTTCAGAATGTTTTTTTTAACTCATAATTTACGAAGGAAAGCGCAGAATTAAGAAAAAATAAAAATAGTAGATTGTTTGCCAAGGGAGCAAACAACTATTTTGAAGGCGAGAGTGTTTCTTTGAATCCACAGCGGAGCGAAGGATACTAGATTAGAATCCCAAGCGCAGTGAGGGGTTCTAAAGTAGAATCCTGAGCGCAGCGAGGGATTCAAAGTACGTCACTCGAGCTTAAAATAGTGTTGCTCCCGAGGTGGACAATCTACTTTTTATCACCCTCTATGAAACAAAATAAGTAAGTGCAAGTTATGAATAAGAATAGTACGTTTATTTATTTACATACATTTTTGACTAAACAATTACGAACGAAGGCAGAATGCTTTTCGCGCGTTTTTTATTTCTTCACAATATTTTTTTTTAATTTGGCTCGCGCGCGTTTTACTTTATCATACAGCCTGTTACTTGTTCATACAATGTTTGTGATTAATGTCTTTGGTGATTGGAACTTTTAATAACAATATCCACATTCCAAATTCAAATCACTTTTAGTCCCTATGGATTAAAGAGCTATTTTAGTCCCTGTTTACAAAGAATACACTAGCTCTTTTTGAATGTATGTGATAAAAAAGTACTTATAAGTAAGTCAACAGCATTAAGTTTGTCTAAAGAAGTAGACGATACATCAACGTCAAGAAGTGATTTCCAAACGAACCTCGACGTTCAGGAATGTTAAGCGATTCCGGGAGAGACTTCGTGCGAGCTAACATCGAAGACGTTCCAGCTAATTACTGCGAGGAACGTAATACTGCAAAATTGCTTTTGTAATGTTTTATATTATTAGAGTACTCCAAAAGGGGGAACTCCTTTGAGATTTTTCCGTAATTTATTACATCCTTCACGATAGCTCTACACTTTTTAAATAGCTATTCGGATTGTAAAACAGAAGCATGGAGACTGGAAAAGTTTGTCTAAAATGTGATGTTTTTGGGTGAAGAGATTATTACATCATCATCATCCACATGCCCGACTTCACCAACTGCTGGGCATAGACCTCTCTTTTATTGTGCCAATCCCCACGCTTCTGTGCCAGCCTCATCCAGGTTCTACCCGCGATGGCATACAATGTCATCTGTCCTTATCACCGCCGGACTACCGACATCTCCGTCGTCCTTGCACGCCACTCTGTTACAGCCTTACTCCACCTGCGCCTTACCAGGTATCTTGCCCAATTCACGCATACATAGTTATCACACATACACAATCATCTAAGTCTTTCATACACGTCCTAAAAGCCAGATAATCAGAGCTTTCCGTCTCCGCAAAAAATGTACTTATAATAATTAATCTGAAGAATTTTAGTAGATTTCGTGACACAATTACAAAGAAGTAAGGCTTCTGTTAATAATTCTGGTTGAGATTTTAGGCTTGGTGTGTCTCACATTAAATAAACCGTTTGTTTAAACTTGAGAAAAAAGAAGCCCTACAGGGGGTCTTATCAACAGAACAAATAAAGTGGAACTTGTGTATTTTTTGCTTTTCATTGGCAAGTCAATAATGCTGGCCGTCTACATTAAGTTATAAGTTTAATACACAAGGTCTAATCCTAATTGTAAAGAACAAAACAATCAGTAAAACAGAAAAGATAAAAGCATTGTCGCCTTGAAACGTTCACGTTTTTGCCAAGGGTCCGTCGTAAAACTTTATTAGGCGCATTAAGGTCGCGGTTGAATCCTGTTTATGTAATCGCCGCCGGGGACCTTTAGCAGGAAAAATATTAAGTGAAAAAAGAACACACAATGTCACCCTAAGTAAGATTATATTTATGATGACCTATATCTAAGGAGAGGGTGGTCAGGGGCACTCAAAATGTCAGGCTAAGTTAAATGAGACGAGAGCTCACATCACACATGAAGCATAGGAACGACCGCGGTGGCGAGGTCGGCGGAGCCACTCGTAACAAAGATAAGCGTTTGATTGTAAGCGGATAATATGTATTTTGTTTTGAGCAGTTTTTGTACTACGTCTCCAATATTTATTATGATTATTATTCATACATACTAGCATTTCTAAACGAATACTATTACATCGATGTAGAAGATGTGAATCCTAACTATTCTAACTACGGTTCCAATTCCAAGACATTCAGAAACTTCGCCCGAAATGTAATTCCGTGAAATGTGATTATATGCAATTAAACATATTTCCTTAATACATTTCCGACAACGGAGCACTTAACGTCTTTGTGAAATCGCTCCTACAGCAGGCACCTTACTTTATTTCGCGCCGTCTCTACTTGGTGCTCCGTGGCACGAATAATTTCCTTAATATTGCTCTGCGAAATCTTATTCAAATAATCAGAAGTTCGCGACTCCAATCCGCCTAGATGCAAATTGCATGCAGACTGCTTAATTAAGAACCTAGATACTGCATAAGCTGAACCGATAGCAGGCACCATTGGATTGGGTTATTGTTTATCTTATTGATGCATATTACCACCTTATGTTGATTTTGGTTTTGTTTACGAAAATGGGATTGATCCACTCTTACACATTTTCTATTCAACCAATAAGTAAATATGAAAATTTTCTTTCTTATGAAACAGACTATTTTCTATCAGTGGTAATAACAATGAATAATGCAGAAAAGAATCAAAACGATTGCATAAAAGATGGGATTGTTATTGCAACGAGTGTACAGGGACAGTGAGTAGTGATCTGTCAGTGGCCGCCGCCCCGTCTTAGGAGCGACGTCGGGCTTACACGGATTTGAGGGGGTAACCGTCCCCGGCTCACTTGACTGATGCGCCATCCTCGGCCACATTTCTTCTACCGTTTAATTAAGTCGGTGACTCGCCGATTAACGTGATGCTTTTTCTTTCACGATATTACTTAGACTTTTTAACGGTCACGATGTGCTAAGATCTTGTCGCGGTTTTACCTTGGGGATTGTCCTGAACGAAACCTGGGTATCATATTGCTAATGCATTATTTTTGTGGTAAAACTCAGATAATTAACTTATATGGCTTTGAATATAAAATTAGAAATTTAATCTCGCTGGGTGAAATTAGACTTTACTTTAAATGAACGGATGATTTATGACTTTTCACGAATTCAGGCTTACTAGATACTTGTCTAGACTTTAACTAAAAAGCCAGACTGGATTCTGAAAAGTAATCATCCCAAGTCCAATACGAGAGAGCATTTATATCTTTTGACATCAAATATAAGTATATTTCATCTTGAAACCGCTGCGGTCATCTCAAGAATATAATACAGTCAAGGAGGTCCTTTCAAACATTCATAACAATTTCTTACCTCAAAGGATATAATTCAAATATTTTATATAAAGTTTTAACGAGCTCACGTATCAGCAAATAAAACATGATTTGAAAACAAGGCTGCCGTAAAATCCGAGCATTTTATGCGACTCCATTATCTTCAGTGAATTCTCATGCATGAAGAAGTGTTTATTTTCACTGGAATACACGCACGAGTCTAGTGTATGCCCCGAATTCACGTATGTATGAAACATAAAGAAGTTCGTAAAACTGAACTTCGCCTTCTAGTTCTAGTAGTCATGTCACCGACGTTTTATCACTTACTTTAAAAATATCTCGTAAATCAATGGATCAGGGATTTATATACACCGTGACTTTTACATAAAATAATATCATAACTATTTAACGCTAATCAGCATAAATACCTATGACATTTTTTGCGAAAATCACTTCGCGTTGGCATTTCAAAAATGTGATGAAATGTATTTTTCAAGAAAATTCTAAGTTCGCAAAAAATTTTTAAAGTGTAGAATTTGATGATTCATCGCAGTTCAATACATAATAATGTATATCTTGTATAGTTCAATAGCGCCTTGGGTGTTTGTGTAAATAAAATTGCATTAAAATTATCTGTTTCTGTCATTTAAAAAAATATTAAGTAAATAAAATTAGAAACGAACAGTAGTAGGTAAGTATATTTTAAAGGCAGTCGATTATGTCCAAATTATTTCTCCTAATCACTGCAAATAAAAATGGAATGCGCTGCCTACATAAAAACAACTTATCTACTTCTCACGTTACGATACGAAACTAAACACTCCGTAGCGTGGCAAGTCTACAATCGTATGTGGCAATACGTCTGGCAAGTTATGTTAGTGCAGGAACCATTTCGCGAGGTAACTGTAGTCACATTTACGCTCCTTCAGACTCTTACGGACAACTTGTCCTCGTGAAGATGTGACTGTAAAAGTTTGATCAGTAAGAAAGTTTTAATTGCTACTGAACGGCATTTCCAGTGTGCCCCGACGGAGTTCATTTTGCAAGTATTTGAGAGAGGAAATAATTTGTTAGAACATATTTTATGTAAACTCCGTGTTTTTAGTTAGAATAAATTGTTAATTAAGATCGATTGTTCTTGACTGACCTTTTATTATTGTAACAAACTGCTGTATTTGAATGATTGCTGCTACTTTATTTTAAAAAATTACACTTTTTAAGATTTGGGGCGATGAGAGACCTCGATTTTTAGATTCATTGACACCTACTTTTTCTCAAAATTATTTCGAGAAACTGTTATTCTCTGTGACTACATAACAGCACTAGGTAGGTAAACACAAAAATAAAAAGTAACAAGCTTTTCTCTTCACATCCTAAATCAACTGTAATTATGATTTTGTCATAAAATAACCAACAACAAAGAGATAATAAAACTTACTGTTCACGAAGGTATCATGAAGAGTGAAACAAGGGTGTTTTATGTGTACACAGCCTATTCTGTTGCCGTACCCACATAAACACACGCACCTTGTCGAAAAGTGAGCCGTACCTAATAAACAGCCCTTTAAACACATACCTACACTTTGGGCATACATTTTATTATCAGAGTAATATACGCAAGTAACATACATCGAATATCAATAAACATTGTTGTATATGTAGATGGAATGTATCAGACGACGTCTTCGAAGACGGGGACGTATGTGGGTAATACTACATGTCACCTACATTCGATTTGTATTCAGAGTTCGTTAACTCTGCTCGCAATGATTACCCTGAGGCAAGCGCGTTTCTGAAGCGAACATGTATGTGCTGTAGGTACCTTATATTGTTACTTACATGTAGTACATTATTACTCAATTATGCTAAATAGTACAAACTAATATTCAAGATTAGTTTGACGAAATTCGAGATTGTTTTCCTTTGTTATAATGTTTAATTGATAGGTTATCAGAATTTGTTAATCCGTGTTGCCTAATTATTCAGTCATGTGTTCCGTAAGTAAACTAAACAATTCGTGGAAAAAAATGAAATTATTTTGATCTTTATACTTAATTGAACTCTCTCAAAATATTTAATCCAATGCCTACACATCGTTGGGTATTTTATTTTATTAAAACATCGTTTTCAAAGCCCGACCGTGCAACAAATTATTGTTATTACGTTTCCAATTCGAAATTCATACGTGAAACGGTTCGGGTTTGAATTTAGATTTTAAAACTAAATTCGAATTACAAACCACGTCAGACACTCATAAGTGACACCGACAAAAGCTATAATGGCTCATACGGCGTGCTCGTAAAATTTTATAGGCAACTCGGAGGTACAGGATGTATCCCCGGAGGCAAGCTACTCCGACCTCACATTATGCCTCTTCTAGACACAGTTATCTAACCGTGATTAATTATTGTTTTATCTTCTAAACGCTCCAAAAGATTTATTTCACTCGAACGATTATGAATGACATAAAGTCAATGAACCCAATGCCCCGGACTTATCAATGAACTTTCACAACAAAGTTTCAAAATACTTGTGCATATTAATGCTCACTCGCGTGAATGGGCCTGTGAGTTATATGATATTTTCGACTTTAATATTTTATTGTTCACTTTTGCATTTATAATTAACCCAATTACTGTCGGCCACGCACATGACATTGTGTGTAGGTACAGTACAGACTAAAATCTGCTACAACAATCTGTCAAATTTCTTTAATAGATTTTCAACTTTATCGCTAAAGCATAAAAGGCTCAATGTTAATTGGGATAATTTAACAGTTTCGGGTAGCTTGATGTACTGGCGTCTATACATGTGAATACAGCATATAGTACGATAGCGGTACATATTCCGCGTATGGTGCTCCATGAAATATTGATTCAATGCTTTGGCAGAAAGTCATGGTTCGTAGTAAAATCTATTTATGAAGATAAAAAAAAACAAGTCCGTTTGAGGGGATGTTCAATATACTTTCGGCCTTATTACAAAACAATATTTATGTTTAGACCCAGTTTTAAACCAGCGAGCCATTTTTTAATTTGGGACTTCATTCCGACAAAGCTAAAGTTCGAATTACAAAAATTGACGTTAAAACCGAGTCTAAGTTGTCAGTTTTGTATTAAGAACTTTACCTTGCGCGGAAAAAGTTCACAATACCAGAACAGGCTCGATGGTTTAAGCTTGGACGAAAGTTAGAATTCGTTTTTAGGGTTCCGTACCTCAAACCGAAAAACGGAAACTTACCTATACGATCACTTTGTTGTCCGTCTGTCTGTCAAGACCCTTCATCTCGGGAACGCGTGGAGGTATCGGTCTGCGGTCCCTTGAAGCTGTGAAAAAATCAAAGTTCTAAGTTAACGTAAAAAAAAGAGATAAGTACGGCCGTTTATGCCGCAAAAAAACTTATATTTCGACACTCTCAAGGGAATCAAAATGTAGGTACTTCCCATTGACCTAGAATCGTGAAATTAGGTAAGAAGCAATATCATGTAACACAAGTAAAGGAAAATATCCGAAAATTTATAGTTACATAAAAAAAAATCCCGCGATAAACTATTTATAAACCTACAAAGTACGGAACCCTCGGTGCTTGAGTCCGACTTGCTCTTGACCGGTTTTTTTTAATAAGGCCCATGTTTTTAGGGCACATGGCGGATTAGTAACAGCAGATTGCTGTTGTAGATAGATACTGGTCCTACTACCTATTATCTCATTAAAAACGAATAATAAGACTAGGGCCACTCAGTTACCAACACAGCACTATAAAAGTGGAATAAATACCTAATGCAAATTCAGTTCAAAATTAATGAAGCCAGCAATACCTTTCCAATCTAAAGATTGAGGTTCCATCTTCGTGAGCAGGTTACTGTTACAGATAGATACTGGTACCTACTAGGTACTTTTCTTTATATTACCCCTTATCTCACTAAAAAACAAATAATAAGATTAAGGCCACTTAGTTACAAACACAGGCCTATAAACGCAGAATATACCTATTGCAAATTCAGTTCAAAACTAATGAAGCCCGCACTACCTATCCAATCTAAAGGATGAGGTACTATCTTCGTGTGTCGCAGTTAGTCTACAGTCAACTAGTTCGTCATATCGATCTAGGAACAGATGCAATCAAGAAACACACGTAGGTACATATGTATACTAGAAATCGAGAACATACAAATAAAAAGTTCTGCTTTATCCCAGTGTCTCTAGTTGTCTTGAACTAAAACTTAAAGATACAAAATAAAAAAACTTAAAATTTAAAGAAACTGTTCGTTTTTATCTTTTTTAGAAAGAAAGAAAAAGTATTTATTGGGACTCGCACAGAGGGGCAATTCTCGTAATTTTACTCGTAAAAACGTTCACAGTCTGATGTCAATCTCATTCTGTCAAAAATACCTCTAATTTCCCTACATGTTTCACGAGTTTTTAACATTGATTGTCACTGAAATGAGATTACGACTAGATTTTGAACGTTTTTATTTAAAGGACATGGGCTTCAGGAATATTACAAGCTAAACTAAACACTCATAGAATCATAAAAAATAAAACAAAAGTAAAAATAATAATATAGCATTATTTTATTTGTATGTTACACAATATATAACACAACTAACTATTTACACTAGGTACTAAAATAACTAGCTAACTATTCAAACAAAGTAACATGAAAATAAAAACAGAATGTCCTGTATAACACATCTGTGACATTTAAAAATAAATATAATTATGTAGACCGTTGCATTATGAAACGATTTTTTACTCTGTATTCGATATTCTCCCTTTGTTTCCTGATTAGAGATTGTGTTCCTAGTGATTGCAATAATGGAATCGTACGGAACGTTGAACACTAGCTCACTACGCTTTGCAGACGAATTTGCGTGTTGTTGTTATTAACACATGTTACCCATCCTAATTTTCACATATAACTTTGCGACAAAAGGGAAGCTACAAGAAGCCTCTTATATTTTAGCCATGGAGATAAAAATTGTTAATAATAGAGGCAGGTTTCTGTAACTAACTTTCTTCTTTACCTACAAATAAAAAAAACTATGGGGCCTAGGTATTTTTTTTTTGGGCTGGGTAGGTAGCAGACGACTCCACCTATCTGCCATTTTCGTGTGTTCAACGTTCTGCCAAACACTCTGTATAATTGAGACTCCAGCGAAAATGTAGAGAAGTAACGAAAATATAAGTACTTTAATTTATTTTAACTTAAAAATTCATAATCCTGTATATTATTCTTACTGTGTAAATCAAGGGTTCTCGATTAATCCATAATATTACATGTTCGGAGTAGCTGTTAATTGATAGATGAGTATAAAACAAATATATGAAGTTGAGTTCTAGTGTTTGATATTCCAGCACAGGCCTGTCGATTGTTAGTTCACGTCTGAAGTCTGAACTAATAACGTTACTTAATAATACAATATGAACGAGTAACTACTAGAACTAATTGTTATAATTTTAGGTTCTGGATATTTTAGGGATAGAATAGTCGTTCATAATCTGTAATTACTTTACACTGACATTACTTGTAAATATGTTTTAATGAAAATCGTCTACTTTTACAATGTTTGTAAATATGTGAGCACCATATCACATAATTAATTTATCTCGCATAGTTTCATTTTAAATTATTGTACCTATTGTGGTAGGTATAGAAATTTTATTCTAGGTATTGTCAAACATTTTAAAATAGTAACGGAGGAGTTTCTTGCCCATTCTTCTCTATGTGAAAACTACCTTTTGGAAGGGGCGACTAGAATCAATTCTATTTTACTGTAATATTTGACGTCAAAAGTACCTTTTATGTGCCTATTTGAAATAAATGAATATAACTTTGACATATAACACAGAAAGTAAGATTTTGTTACCATGTTTTGTTTCTACATCACCTTTCAAAGACTAGGACTAATAAATAACGCGTATTGCATAAATAAATAAAAAGTAAGTTCAACACTATCGTCACTGTTTCAAGAAAAGTAGGTACTGCATGCACATAAAGAGCATAAAATAAAAATATTCAAACGAGAGCGCAAAAGTTTTGACGTAATATTGTCCCTCGACAATAGTTAGGAGTTCAGAGAGAAAAAAATCTTCCCCGACCTAATGAAAAAAAGAGTTTCAAAACTAATATAAGTTATCGGTAGATAGGAAACATTATCTACACTCTAACAAGTTAATTGGTATACAAGCAGCTAACTTGCAACTACTTTTAAGGCACTGCCCAAGTGTAGGACACCGTAAAAAGCTCAGTTTTGTCGCACAGTTAGGTGTGTATTGATGGTATACATGTCGCAGCCAACTGGTTAAATTAGCCGTTTAGTTAACTGTCTAGCCTTTTAACTAAACGGCAGCCGTTCAACTAACGGCCTGAATGATATTCAATTATAGTTTAGGTTGTGGAACTGTAACCAATCACGCGCGAGCCGAATTGGTCGCAGGGCACCCAGTCCAAATGGGTTAGGTTAGGTTAGAACTGTGATCAACCGCGCGTGAGCCAAAAGAGCGAAGCGAGGCGAGCACTACTTCCAAAGGCCAGGCGGTTAACTAAACGGCTAATTTAACCAGTTGTCTGTGACATACATATTACAAACCAGATTGAGTGTATTGTCAATTTAATTGCATAAAACTGCAAAATTACATTCGATTCAACTAAGATCAAATCCATCACTGTTTTGTGAATCTTATTTGTTGCCGCGATGCGCTTTTGTCAATTACCTAAAAAATTTATTCTTACTGCGCCTTTCGAACTGTCACAGGCTAAAAAATGTACGTAGTACGCAATAAAATGAATACTGGCAGTGTAGTGGAAAGATGAAAGCTTTTTCGACTGTCTTACTTGCAGATATACAACGAATATAAACGATATATTATGCGTATTATTGATGTATAGGACTATTGTTTGTCATCCATCTCTACTTGTAAGTATCGACTAGGAAAATGGGTTAATGTGGTGGTCACAGGCCATCGCTCTAGTAAGGACAGCCTGCTCTGGATAGCCTTTGAGCTCGTTCGTGAACTACATATGTTGTTGTGTAGTGTGTATATGTTTAGGAACACTATTGCTACACACTGGCTTTGAGTGGTGCACACGCTGCATGGATTAGACATTCGAATAGCTTCGTCACATCGGATTGTTCGTGAATATTGATTGTGTTTGATAAATCGTGTTTAGAATTGAAGCCCCTTTAAGACACGAACGTTTTATCACACAGACATTGGCTATTCTTGTTAATTTTAAACGCTTTGAAACTGATTTATGAATATAATGATAATGCTTTACATTTAAATTTTTTCTATGATATTCACTGTTATGTTGATCTTATGATGTTCCTCGTGGAATTACAACCCCTTGGGCGAGCTTTTGGGATTTTTGGGACGGACAAATCTATACTAATACTAGTAATAAAGCTAAAGAGTTTGTTTGTTCGTTTGAACGCGCTAATCTTTGGAACTACCTACCAGTCGGATTTGAAAAATCCTTTAAGCATTTGATAGCCCAATTTTTGAGGAAGGTTATAGACTACGACCCTTAAAAGTCGAGCAAAAACAAAAATGTCAAAAAGAACGTTAAGCAAAAACGAAGTAATTGACGGACGGGCGATGCGATGCGATTGGGTGAGTCGGGGGATGAAGAAATTTCACGTTGACGAAGTTGCGGACAGAAGCTAGTATATGGACATGGTGACATCTTGTGTATATTTAAGGACTAGGACTATGCCGTCTAGTCGCGTCTCGCGTCGCCTGCGCGTCCGGTCCGGCTCATTTATTTACTCGCCCTAATGGTGCAGACAATAGATATTTACTACTCTGTTTACTTCCACATTTAGATATCGCATACTTAAATCCATATCAGAGGTATGACAATCAAGTGTTTGTGAAACATCGATAGACTCGTAGCGTGATATACATATAATTTCCTGTTCCGTTCAGTTATATCAATTGTAATATTCTTCCGAAACAAATAAAGCCCGAAAATCCGCAGCTCAAAAGTAGGTACGAGAAAAGTTTTTTTTTTCAAACCGATAAACTAGTAAAACAAATCTCATCCGGTGTCGGACTTCAGTAAACTGGTTTAGCTGGTCCTTAAGTTGAGTCTACATCTGCTAATTGCTTCCGAACTTGTTTTTGAGCATAATTTTGGCTAATTGCAGTCGTGCACTTGGCGCTGTGCCAACTACTAGTCACAGGAAAAAGCACCTTAATTCAAACACTTTAAAAAATTTAACGAGCGTTCAGCTTTGATTTGTTTACCCTACTTACAATTATTGGAAGCTTCTGCAGCATATTCATTCATAGATTTCTGTTTAATGAAAAGATGACCTGGCAAGGATTCTGGCTGCGCGTTTTTATTTTCATCTGCATTATTTTAAGTTTTCGAAAAGCAATCAGACAAATTGAAAATGCAAAATATGTTGTGTCTTTTTATTTGAACAAGACCGATTTTTTTATTTCTCCATAGACGTACAATTTATACTGTCAAACATTAAAATGGACGATTAATTGTAAAGGATTAATGACTTAAAATTGGTTGATGTAAAGAAAATGACAAAGCGTTGTCTGTGAGTGCAACAGCAAGCGGGTGGCGTCTAGCGTCGAGTGCCGAGCGGCGGGCGGTCCCTACCTCCTCTGAGGAAATTACTCCGGAATATTGTTTTGTATTGCACTTGTTACAGTCTCCCCGACACCGCTCGCTCTGCCGCGCTGCAGCGCTGCCACGCCGCTGAACTTCGCACCGATTTATAGAGTACACACGCGACCGTCTTATTGCTACGTGGCACCGCGACAAATGCTGCGTTCGATTGTGCTTTACGTTTCAATAACGTACGTTTGGAGTACCGTCGAACGTAATTTAATAAATGTTTACCATGTAAAATACTGCCACTATAAGTAACTATTATTGTTTATAAACGTCTCTCCCTTTTCAACGTACATTTTTTCGATATTCAAAATAACATTTGCTTCATCACCTTCTCAATTCTCTGGGGAATCATATTTTGACAGAACGGTGTTATTTATGTACGGGTTAATGCTTCAATGCATTCACCTGATTTAATCCCATAGTGACCTCTTACGACACCCATGAGATGAAAGAAAGAAAATACGTTTACTTGCGGTGAACATGACGCAAAAAAGAACATAAACACAAAATATAAAATAAAAAAAGAAGATGAGGTTTTTTCTTAACCGGAGATCACACGAATGTTGCTTATACTCGTATCTAGTGCAATCTTTATGTAATGATCAAATATCAAATCTATATAAATAAAAATAAAATGCTGGTCATTGGCTGAGAACGGTTGGACGGATTTGGCTTTTTTTTTGTTTTAAAATGTTCGTAATATTCCAAATTAGGTTTTTATGGAAATAAAAGTTAGAAAGGTTTCCGGAAAATTGTCAAATTCGGAAAATCTGCATATCTTTTTTTCTTTGGGATTTTTGTATGAATTATTGAAATTTTCACAGTTGTCCTGTCCTAATATCTGTTGGGTCGGCTACTTCTATACAAAAATCATTTGTCTTAAATGAGGCCATAATAAACCAAATGGAGGTAATAATAAATACGTATAAATGAAACGATTTATTTGGGAAGCGCGAACTTTTCCATTGTGTTAACTTTTTGCTGCGGGCCGGAATTCGCGTAGCAAAACATTGTGATCGCTTCACGGGTCATGTTTTGATAACGCCGTGACATTGTTATCTCGTTTGATGAATGGACTTTTTGTTACAAATGGACGTTGTTATTTTGCTAGTGAACTCTCTCGCTGTGAATGTTTTCTGAAGCGGGCGTGAATCGTCGAGACTTGAACACTTTTAGCTGCTACGAATATTAATTACTGTGTTTTTCTTATTTTCTACCGTTGACCGTCCAGTAAACGAGTCGGAACGAGAGAAAAACACACTCATTCAAAGTAAACTCAAACTCCTTCAAAAACATTCTCTTACCTAAATATTACGAAGTATATTTAAACCGAATATAAAGTTTAATTAAGACCAAGTGGATTCCAACAAAAGGTTATCCATAACAAAATACGATGGAATTGTATGATGTGAACTCATTGGAAACAGTCTTAGAAACAGATTTCGAGTTAAAATTGGCATGCTGGGAACTTTACTTGAGCAGAAGACTCCAACGGGGAAATGAAAATTGTTGAGGAAGTCGTACCATCAAAGGGCTCGTTTAAGACAAAGTGTCACACAGCTATCTTTGATATTGCTTACGCCTTTTATTGGGGAAAATAATATCCTACCCTGAACAATTGCTTGCTTTATAACTTCTGAACGTCGCAAATAAAGACGTTGACTAACTTTGGGAGATGAGTTTTTCACGCTTTTGTTATAATCTTACATTTACTAATATAAACAAACTCCATAGGTTTATATTTCATAACTCTCAAAAATTAATTTGCCGCACTCCCGTTCGATTACATTTTCCTATACACACCTTTAGGATTCAATTCCACATGACAGCTGACAAATCGCACGGTTTTGGCCGCTCCAATTTCCGATGACAAGACCTACATTAACCTTGAGGGCCCTCTGTCACCAGCTCCCAACACATGGAAAGAATAAATCCAATTCAAGAATAAATTAAGGTCTTTGTGTCATAGAATTGTCCGGAGTTTTCAATAAAACCACCTGGAGCCGGTATTGCCAGGTACCGCCTTTCACGTACAAATAAACATATGATTTACGGATATATTTTTCGGTTCCAACGACAACTTTCCGTTGCGTTTGGTGTTTCTACGGGATTTTTATTGTTGTATATGTTTGAGTACGTATATTTTAGCTTACGATTGTTTGGTTACCGTATACAATAAGAAACATTAGGTACGGTAGGTACCTTAAAACAAACAGGTAAATTGTTTGCTTACAACAGAAATATGAATTCGTAATAAAATTCCATTCCATTGCTGTGTACAATTCCATTTCTTTTTTCGTTCTGTCTGAATGAATGCCCATATAATATAAACATCGTTCAATGCCATAACAGTTAAATTCATTGGAATAATAAATTTTAACTTCAACGAAGACAGATGTTCGTTAAAATCGCCGCATTCATCCAATCATTTCCTCTACACGGTTTATGAACGTAATAGTATCGCGATATAAAATTTTCGGCGCCGTGATTTTATGCCAATTTTTATGGTATTGTCTTCATAAACGTTGTCCGAGTTTTATTAGACAGTAAAAAAAGAAAAGCTGCGGGTACTATGATTATATTGCAGATACACGTCCCTTTTTCGTCCCGTGTTGATACAACCCCGTGTTTTGACGCTAACAGGTGAACGCAACATGCAAATGGAATCAACGTTTGGAGTCAATTAAATCTACGCTTTATTAAAACAATGGTTGATTAAATCATGCAAATGTGTCCGTAAGTTATTATAATATAATAATATTGCCGGCGCGTTGCTGTTGGGAGCAAGCGAATTAATTAAGTTAAAAAGCAAACAAAACAAAGCTGGGGAACTTTTGTTTCGCTCACCATCCAATCACCCAGCACAGCGCTGCATTATAAACAAATCTGTATTCCTGCACTTTTTGTAAATGTCCATAAAGCTTAAAGCTTTACATGTGATTTATACTTCCGCGTGTCATCCGTTAGTTACACAAACGCTCGTTAAAGTATTTAAAAAATATTTGATTTTGTTGTAGGTATTCATAATCGTATTTTATATTTATTTAATACAACAATGACAAATCATTAATGTTTGGTAATTGTCAATTAATTTTAATTTCCGTTGTTATGTAGTCCGAAGGCTCTACAGTAATAATTACAGAAAGCTTAGAACTATGAATAACATAACTGTCAACAAATAAATAAAAACATGAACAGTAATTGCCGCAGTAACGAGTTAGAGAGTACGTGAGAGAGATTGGCAATACGCCACATCTAGTGTTACAAGCGCTTGAATACATTCACTTGTGAGTGCGTTAACCAAAATATCACTAACTCTTTACATTGATAAGTGATTTTAGAAAGACAGCTAAAGAATAAGTGCAATCTGCACCGAAGGCGGACATGGAGTCAAGTCCCGTACTTTCCCAACCGCTCTGAAACACGACGTACATTCGATTCCAGAATTTCACGCTTCCCTACCTACCAATAGGTACGGTTATTCGTGAACGCTAGCGCTGCGTGACAACACAACAGTCGTGTCTTTGTCAACGGACTCGACTTGGCTTAATCCCAAACGACTGAGGAAAGGTAACATATCTCTTTATTTACGTTATATTTACTATGACAATAACAAATGTGCCATACATACATACCGGTTCATACTCGTGCCTCGTATCACAATGAATATCAGAAAAATAACAGAAATATTGGTCGTGTTTTAGTAATGATACTGGCAACCATAATTTGATCATAACAAATGAACAATAATAATTATGTCGGCATAATAATTGCGCTACGTTTGGTATATTGCGCTTGCCTCTGAACTTTGTATTCAATATTATTTTTGGTGTGGGGTACATTTTTCATATCGTGGTTTATCTTCTGAAAGATAAATTATTACTATTCCTCGTGGTGGCAGTTTCCCCTTAATTGGTGTCTAGATGACAGATTAAGGGTGGGAAAGCAGTGACGTAATTGACAGGCCAATCTGAGCCGCGGTTTGGTGATGGATCTCGGTATGCTGTTCATGGAACAGGCACCCACCTACTGGAACGTATTATATTATAGCCATTAAAAATACCTTCTCGGGAAATAGAGGATCCCGATCATTTCTCAAGTCCGCCTCCATTTTGATTACGTTTAGTGGTATATCTTACGAGAGGTTAAAAGGTTTCTCTTGAAATATTTTATCATTGTTGGATTTAAGTTTATTCTCAGGTTGTGAACTAAATGATTCCTGATCAAAGATATCAAGGCTGGATTCATGAACCCTAATCTATTTTATTCTTATCTATACAAAAGTACAGATATTATACAAACGATAATTTGAAATGGTAAAGCTAAAAGGCCAAGCTCTTTTACATAAAACTGAGAACAACAAAAGCGCTAATACTCTGAATAAGACTGGATTTCTAAAGGACTACACAAAAGTATTCAGATGTGAAAAGAATACTTATTTTAAAGGAAAAAATCATAAAACATGTTACAACAAAAAGGAGATGAAGGAGTGGCTCGGCTTCCGCGTTCAAGCATTTGATATAACGCGGTCTATGAGGACACGCCTCAATGGACAGTGCGCCCAACTTAAACAATAATCGCAAAGTTTAACTTTTTACGTCTTTAGGGACGGTGGGGCAAAGGACTGCCGTCATCGCCTGCCCTCGTTAAATGTTCCGTTATGAAAGTTGATAAAAAGCCCCGTCAAAACTTTTTTGGTATCGTCCACAGGTCGATTTCCTCGATCTCGTCTTTTACTTTTCGCGTGAAAACTACTCCGGGAGAGTTATTGCTGTAGGTATGGCGAAGTAAAGTGCGCAGTAAGTCTCTATTATCTACGCCGTTAGAGTCGCGTGAATGAAGGCGAACGAACGTGGTGGGAATCTACAAGCTAACTCAATTCTCACCGTTCCGTTAATACATCTAGAATGGTGCGAGGTTTTTCTTGGTGCTCTACTTGCATTCAATTAGTTTCAGGCTTTGTTTTGCCCAAGAAAATGGTGTCTAATTTCAAAAATAGACATGTGAAAACGATGCGTCCGGCTCGTCGGAAAACTAGATCACTTTCTTTCCTTGAATTAAAAAAAAACCTTTGCCGTGTCTAAACTTTCCATGATAGTTAGGATCATAACTATGCATACTGTTTAAAACTCTTGGATTTTACACAGGAAACATTTTTCGTAAAATATTTGTTTTAATCCCAAACAATACAATTTATGTGAAATAAAGTGCGTTTGCAAACCAAATCTAGAAAATTATCGTATCAATGTTTATAGAATGTTCTATATCCTTTTTATTTAGTTAGGTACATGATTAATCGATCAAGGCCGGCTAATGAGACACACTTGATTTTCTATTATAATCTGCCACCAGTGGTACGCGCCGGGTCGGAGCAATTAAAGTATTTTAAACAAACAAAAATAAATTTTCTCATAATTCGACTTCAAACAAAGTACCAACATACACTTAATTTTGAAGGACCTTTTTCTTCTATTAGGTGTATTAACAATGAAGACAAACTTTACTTACACTTTCTACCCAAAATTCAAACTATAATATGAATACAAACGATCGTATTCATTTTAAAAAGTTTTCCAGTACGTAAGAGGTTGTTAAACTCCACAGAAACTTATCTCATGATTTCCACCGTACAGCAATGAAAATAAATTATTCCCTGTAGTCTTGAAGTTGAAAAATAATATTTGATAAAGCTGAAGCCGTGGATGTTCACTATACGTACGATCGTATCTCACATCTTTACCTAAGGAGGCGAGCGACTGAATAGGGTTTAATTTGTTCTCTAGAAAGATCCCGGATCCCCGCTGGCCCCCATTCAGCTGATACTACATTTTCACGAGAAAGCCACACAAGTTCTAAGATTATGTTAGTCTGCTGACTCCAACCAAAACATGGCTCAATTATCTTTGTTTGTCCATTAAAACTCTTAATTAAGTTGCGAAGTCCAGTGGTCCACTTTAGCCGTGGATCGAAAGTCATGGGGACTTTGCCCAGCAGTGGGAAGATACAGGCTAACAGTAACCAGTAATTAAGTTGCGAATTAGCGATTGATTCGATTACAGTATTTACAATTCTGCATACGCAAGCATTACATTAAGCAAGATTACGACAAAATACTAAGTACCCACATTATTATTCATATCTACGTACGGAATACGAGTACATCGTAGAATTACAGATATTATGGTTTGTTACAGTACGTAACATTCAGCTTATTCCAGCTCTATAATGCCTCTCGTAAAATTTTATGTGGAATCTTCCATAAGCTTTGATTGCACGATCAGTGAGGTAGATATCTACATGTGTATGTAGATTGATATTAGTTATTATAATAACTTTACTATCTTTATAACTATATCTGATTGAAATCGTAAATGTGCTTAGTATATTGAGGGTAGATGTAAATTTCATAAATGTTTTATTATTACTTACTCAGATCTTGGAACATAAAATTATTAAGGCTTTTTATAACTGGCGTTTTCGTTCGTGGGTCGACGTTACTAAGATAAATGAAAGCTCAGGTAAAGGTCAAAACGCCTGGGAACGAGACAAGTTAAACTCTTATGGCAATCCGTCTTAAAGCTAAACTGTCACAAGATCCAATGTATCACGAAGTGAATTCAAAAATGAAATATAGAAAAGCATCCGACATCGCTTATTTCCTTTCTTGCGTAAACAGTCTCAATAAATTCTTCACGTTGATCCGAGGATGAACCCTTGTAACGTATGAAAATAGGGGGTTAGAGTACGTGTCGTGTGTTCGGGAAGGATCCGTGATTCGTTCTCGCCGGGGGCCGGCGGCCGGCGGCCGGCGCGCGTCGTCGCGGCCGCCCGCTGTCTCCGCAGTCGGTCGCAGCATCGCTCACTGCCACCGTATAAATCACCAGACATGAACTTCATTTTATTGCAACCTTAAAAAATAACTCACATAAATCCTCAACTTAACAACTTTTATAAGTATTTTTACTCCTACTTTGATGTATGAAACTAATAACTAATTCAGTGTAAGTTACCGCCGTCAAAGTTTGTTGTTGGTTCGTCGATCTTGTGGCTTTCATGTATAAGTGCTTCGAATTGATCTACTTCATGCCAATCGCTTCACTCGTTCACCAATGATTGAACAAGATAATTTTATATATTTTGTTCTATTCAGTTATATTATTTACTTTCTGGGCTAAAACCGTTGCCATTAAATAAATAATAGGTCTTATAAGTTTTATTAAGACCTACGTATCTGTATGAAATTACTCCTCAAAAGATCTTTGACAGTCTAGACGCAGGCATTGTCTAAGTAAAATTCGATGTAGGGATCAGCTAACACGTCGTTCGAACCAGGTTCGGTGCTTAAAAATATAACTTTTTGTTCACGTTACTTTTCCAGACCAAGTTCTTACAAGACTCAGATGGAGAGTCCGTGGATTTTATTATTTAACTTGGACAGAAAGGGGAAACAAAGACAGTTTTCGAGAAATTCATCAAAACTTTTGATTGTATTACGTACACTCCGCCCCGAATGCTTGTTAATCTTTCGGTGCCGCGTTTGGTGTATCCTTTTTTTACACAAACTTTTGACGTGACAGCCGCAACAAACTTGGAGGAAGTTTTAAAAATATTTTAAATACCTTTCATGAAATATGAAGTGGTCATATTTTACAGGTGAGTAAACAATTATGCCGTGAGGCATACACTATTGTAGTTTAAAACATTATTTGTATTTTGTTATTTGTGTTTCACGAACTGTGTCTAAATATACGTCATTCTTTCTTTTTTAAATTTCTTCGCATATTTGTACCTACGCACACAAGAAAATCTGTGTTTTATTTTATAACAAAACATCTTCTTCAAACAGTTTGATCTAGTCCACTCAGTCACTCAGTAGTCAAACACCTTCATGATGGAGTGTGTTAACAATACAATATGGCGTAGGAAGTACATAATGAGTACAGCAAGTGTCGTGGCGCCGGCGCCGGCTCGGTTACACATGTGTTACAATATGCGTGAGTGGCTTGCCGGGATCGTGGTCGGCTCCACTTTAATTAATCTGGATTTGATGAGGGATTAAGTTTGCGCGACGCGTGACGGATCGAGAGCTCTACGCGTCCTGCCCCGTCTACTGTGGTTTAAAACGGATTTACCTCTCATTTCCCCTCCGCACAATTTGTACACACATTCAAGAAGTGTAATTTGCCTCCCGAGCTTATTAAAGTGAATTGTTAGGAAAGCTGATGCGGTTTTTGTAGTCATTGCGTGTTGGAGTTGACTGTTATACTAATATAACAACCTAAAGTAGCTTTAAAAGTGTGTCCGTGTTGAAGAAACCACGGTTACTTAAAATGCGTGCTCTTGGACAATATTGCTAGGTATCTATATATATAAAAGGAGAACTGACTGACTGACATATCAACGCACAGCCCAAACCGCTGGGTCTAGAGATTCCAAATTTGGCACGTACGTTCCTTATGAGGTCTAGGGGTGCACTAAGAAAGGATTTTTCAAAATTCATCCCCTAAGGGGGTGAATGGGGGGGGGTGAAATTTCACGCGGACGAAGTCGCGGGAAGAAGCTAGTGTAAAATATGCAACTGAAGGCATGCATAAGCCTTTGAGTACATGAGAACCCATACATGTATATAAGGCATTAGCCAGTGTGTGCACAAGGCACCTTTTAGAAACACTCAGTTTAAGATTTTCAGGTGGTGTGTTACACAAAGCAAGAAGCATTCTGACGTCCACCTGCACACAACGTAACTTCACAATGGAATTACTGTTCAAGCACCCAAGCTATTATGTTGAGATGTTTCAGGAAACACGTGAATTTAAAGTTTTACTCAGAAGCTTTGTGTTTATACAGACCTCAAGCTCGTCTTTCTGGAAAAGTGTTCTTCTTCAGAATAATGTTATTATTATTGCACCGCTCTAGAAAAATCTTAAGATTGGTAACTTCTGATTTTTACTGGTTCCTTTTTACTCGAAAGTGGAGAATAAGAATAATAATAAATAATAATAATAATACTCCTCTACTCTCCGGAATGGGTCTAAGATGAGGAGCCAGACCAAGAGAGATACAGAAACCCGCAGGGCAGCATGTGGCGAGCTGTTGGGCAGTAGCGACCCCACGGACCCTATCTCCCGGGAGAAGTCTTGTTCCTCACCTCTGGCTTGCCTTTATTGGCCGGCTGGAGTGAAAAATGACGAGGAACAGAGCTCCCACCTCATTCTTGCCTTTATTGGCCGGCTTGAGTGGAGATTCGCAAGAGCAAACGTGCTCGGAGGAAGGAAGTATTCCAGTAAGATGCTGGTAGGGATCTTGACCGTACTTCCGGGATTGTCCTGATAGCCGTGGAATACCTCTCCACTCCTCATAAGCACCTCAGGACATGTTGCCCCCTTGTCGCTACGTCACTATGTGCTAGCGACCGTTTCCGGGGGCCCATTATTGAGTGTGCAAGTCACCCCCTGCCATTTTATCCGTGTATATATAAAACATTGATCAGGCAGGGGTCATAGTTCTTCCATAGTTCTTGGTAACCAGTCCACTTCAGCCACCCAAACCCATAGTCCAACTTTTTATTTTTCCTATCCTACAATAGTCCTACACCAACCGGGGGTTATCCTTGGGTGCATTTGCATAGTGCATACAGGGATAATCGTCGGACGGTGCCGCATTTCCTTAAAATTTCCTAAGGGGCCTCTGCGAGTTGGCTTCGGCCCCTCGTACGCCTTCCAAAGGACCGGGACCCCATGGTCCCGAGATATATAAATTCAATAATAATAATAATATTCCACAACTATCACACAACGCCATCTAGTCCCAAGCTAAGCAGAGCTTGTGTTATGGGTACTAGACAACTGATAAACATACTTATATATTTCTAAATACATACATATTATAGATAAATTACAACCAGACACAGAACAAATGATCGTGCTCATCACACAAACATTTGAAAATATAATAAAATCGGTATTTTATTCGTCTTAGCGTGTCTTAAATTGTTTCGGCCCATAATTCAGCTTCTGATATTATTTTACACATAGGTCTCAATCAATAAACCCATTATGCGTAGACAGTCTATACGTATTGTAATGGACACTTCCAAACCATTAACATAATTCTATACACGAATTTGGCACATTACCGCCAGTGTGCTACGAATGTGCTACGGATATGCTACGGCGTAGCGCTGCTACGTCAAGTGCGACGTGGTAGCCGGTAATATTAAGCGCTTTATTGCCTCCTACACTGTTTGCGGCCACGCTAAGGTACTCTATATTATAGCTGGCTATTCGAACCAACTTAATCATTACAATGTGTTTGGATTATAGTCGGTGAATTGAGGAACAGGGACATTTTGTAACAACTTTATCATGTGCGTGTATCGTCAATTATACTTTAACTCCCTTTCAACCCATAAATCTCTCACGAACAACCCCGTCATTACTTGTATATTAAAATATGAAAACCCTTAAAATTAACATTCTATCAATGTAACATAAAATAAAGCCGAAAGGTCAGCTGATTGCCCATTCTATATGCACGACCACTTCGCGGTCCATTAAAAACAAGTACTCAAACCCCGAGATAAAACAATAAAAATTTAATGGATAAATTAAGCAGATCGTAAAATATGCGATAACTTCCGCAACATGAAACAAAATCCATTACATTAATGTTAAAGAAGAGCAACAATACGTCACTGTCAGAGAGGAGAGTGGGGCCGGGAAGTGATTTCAAAGGCGGAATGCCCGCAACGTGCCGCGACTCCCGATTACACCCACGTGAACTACATTAATATTTCGAAGAATTAGCCGACGTGACCGCTTCATCAAGTTTAACTCCACTATCGAGTTTAAACACGAATTCAACTCGTACTTCAATTCAATTACATTCTCCTTACTCGCCTTTCAATGAATTTGATGATGAAGAGCTATTCATGGAGTGGTATTAATTAATGCGATTTAGCTGCGTTTGCTTCTGGCTATTGCTGACTGATTAGACAAATTGATATAATGGCCTTTGTGTAAGCTATTTTGACATTGACACTCACCATCACTGCTAAGATACCAAAGTTTTAAAGGACGTTTTTTCCTGATTGTCGATTGTATCATGACTTTCTGATGGCTCATATCACGAGATTTTAGTAGATTTTTATATTTTATTTTTTGTATATCCTATTGATAGATTCTTATTTTGTAAATGTGAGGACTTTGTAGGTCTTGTAGACTGTAGATCTGTAGACCATTTTTAATTTAACAAGTACCTGGTACTTGTTGACAGACCTACGCTGTCCTCCCATGCTATACCTACTGTAATTTGGAAACATTGTAAAAGTACAACTATTTTTAAAAGAGTAACCGTGGAGTTTCTTGCCGGTTCGTCTCCATAGGAAACGGCCAATTGGAACCGTGCACGTAGCATCTGACGTTTCATAAGTGCCCATGTAGGTTTATATGAAATAAAATATTTTGATTTTAATTTTGCTCAAGAATATGTCTAGCCGATGGCATTAGCTTCAAAGGAACAGGGCATTTGACTTCATGTTAATCTAACGCTTTATGCACACTAACGCCGCGGTCCGTGTAAAACGCATTAGCCGAAAAGTTACTACAAAAGGGATCGTAAAATCTCGGCAGAAAGCGTCCGTGTGCATACAGCGTAAATAATAAAATCATCCTAAACGGTCCTACATCAGAAGCTCTGATCGCAACGATAGATCGTGGTGGAGCAAAATAAAAGTTGAGTGGACTGTATAATATGTATTATTAGAAGAGAAAAGAAATGAAATTACAACCTTAAAAGGTCGGTTTAAAATTAATACAAGAAAATATGGACGTTAATAAACACGCCAGTGCAGCCCTGCGTGGAGGAGCGCCAGCAGCCACTGTTTAGACTAGTGTAGTGCGTGCCAGCGCTCGGCCGTCGCGTCGGCCGAGTGACTCCCTGCTGTCCCCGCACCCCTAGTTCACAGCCGCCAGCGCGCGGCGATATTAAAAGGAGCGGTCTTAGCTCCATTCAAAATACTTTCATTCAGTCACATTCACGCTTCGGAATATTAGCGATCGTCAGCGTCAGCGCCTCATCAAAGCTCGCCTAGAATCAATTAGGTATAATATACAACTCGCAACTCAATTCAATTACCCTCGCTGAACTGTCCGCTTTGCTAACTGCCGTCTAAGTAAACTAAATATAATGCAGTGCAGTCTTGTTATAGAAGACTAGTTTTAGCCCGCGGCTTCACCCGCAAGGAGGTCGGAAATTACCCCACGGTAACTTATTACCGTTTGCTTATGTTGTAAGTATGCTTTAATCCAGGTTATAAACTAACTGCTTGCCAAATTTTATCCAAATCTATTAGATGTTTTTGCGCAATTAAGTAACAAACTTTCACATTTATAATATTATAAAAGGATTTCATGTGTGATGGGTTCTCGTAGTTACTTGAATAGAACTTGTGTACAGTTCGCAGAACTGTAACACAGAATAAATATCTAACAGACAGCTTTCACGGCAAGGCTGTGTATGAAATTGTGCGATATTGTCTACGAGCTGAGCTGGGCTTCGCTCCGTAAGGCCCGGACTCCACTGAAGCAGAGCTGCATTGCTATTTTGCTACTGCTCCGCCTAGCTCCGCTTCAGTGGAGTCCGGGCCTAAGACCTCTCGCTCTGTAAGGGGGTCAGGGCTTTTCTCAGAAGTAGGACTGTTCTGATGGTGATGACTGAATTATTCTTTGGTTGTCGAAATCTGCTGCCTGACGTCGTCATGTGACGTCTCTTCAGAGATGATGATTATTTGAAGTAATAAATCTGCCTAGCCTTTTTTAGCTTCCAGTTTCACTGCAAGACTGGTTGTCAGACTTTTGGGCTTTTCAATACCCGTAACGACTGTCATAGATCTACTTATGACAGCCGGGACCAAAGGCTTAACGTGCTTTCCGAGGCACGGGGGTGTCTCGGTATGTAAAGATGGTCACCCATCCACGGATCAACCTTAGCACGCTTAACCTGATCGATCGACCTGTTCGGCTGTTATTATTTAAACACGAAACGTGCACACTGCGTGTGCGCCTAGCATAATATTAGAAAGATGAAATTCCGCTTGCAACTGAATTATGTGTGAAATCGTGGTTCATTGTGGTCTCCTTTGTGATAATATAATATGATAATATATAGATGGAAGCAGCGTAAACTTAAATATTTTGGAGCAAGCTGCGTCAACAACTGTCTACGAAAGCGATTTTAATAATTTTATGTTTATTCAACTCATCCTTGATAGTGATAGACATTATCCTACCAAAAGTATATTTATACACAGTACACACGCAAAAGGTAGCCATGTTTATTAATTAACTAACAACTAAAGAGTTCAGACACAACTTTAGCGAACTAATATTCGAACTGACAGAAGCAAACAAAACAGAAAACTGGCACTTTCCAGTATGTTGTTTTCCAATACCTTAGTAATGGAGAATATCCATTTCCCAGAAACCTTAATTGAAATTAACCGTTTCAAAGGAACGAGTCATTTTGTAGTTCAATCTAGTTCAATATTAAACATCAAAACAGCAGAAACACAATTAATATTTAAATAAAGGCGTTTTTTTTTTTTTTTTTTTTGGATGGGAAATCATCTAATGACTCCTCCCGCTCTGGGTAGAGCGGAAGGGAGTGTCAGACTCTTACTGACTAAAACCCACCCGTGTTCCTTCCTTAGCCCTTTATGTTCCGGGGCAGCGGTAACCCTTTCGGACGATCCCGCTACCCCGGCAGGCTTCGGCCCTGGCGGGCCCCTTCCTTTTTGCTGACATCTCTTTGAGGCGCGCGTGGAACACATACGCGCCGTCCGGCACGGGCCTGGTCCTGATCGGACGGAGAGCTACCCATTACTCTCCGTCCGCAGGCCCACGCCTACGGTGGCCGGGAGTCGTCACGCGGCTCCCGACGCCCGTAGCGTCTCCCGCGGCGGCTGAGGCGTGCGGCTCTCTCCCTGAGCCGTCCCGCCACCTCCTTCGCTAGCATGACTGCTTCGCAGAAGGAGGTGACCGCCTCCCACTCCCTCTCGCCCCGGACCATGGCTTGAACCAGGGCCGGACGCGAGAGGTCGCCGCCGTTGCCGATCGCCTCTACGAGGACACGGCGGTGCTCCGCCCAAGCGGGGCAGACCTCCACCGTATGCACCACCGTGTCCTCTGGGCGATCCTCGCAATGATGACACCCGGGCGTCTCCTCCCGCCTGATGATGTGCAGGAACCTCCCGAAACATCCGTGTCCGGTGAGGACCTGCGTCAGGCGGTAGGTGAGAACGCCGTGACGCCTCTCTAGCCACTCCTCAAAGAGGGGTCTTATCGCCACTATCGTGGCGTGCCCTGCGCTGGGTTGCGATAGTCGCTCTCTCCATGCCACCATGAGATCGCGCCGGAGGTCTGTCCGCAAATAAATGCGTTTGATATTTATTATTTTGATTCAGTGACGTCATCATGACTCGACAAGAAAGTCTTTGCACATAATCAACCTATAATGTTCCCACTGCTGGGACACAGGCCTCAACTCTGTGAAATAGAGTGGGCCATAATCCACCACGCGGACCCTGTGCGGGTTGGTAGATGTTACGTCATGTCTCCGAATTTTTGGTTCTAGGACATGCCGGTTTCCTCACGATGTTTCCCTTTACCGTATTGAGAGCAGTGGTAATTAAATAATTTACTCAAAGTGCCTGCTTGGGGTTCGAACCCACGATCTACAACTCGTAAGTCGCGATCATTACCACTGGGTCACCACTACTCTTTGCCCATTTAAACGAACATTTTATCTGAAAGGCAAGTGTTTGCCGATCAAAAAATCTTTATTCAATTACAAATTAAACATAGACAAGAACTTAAAGCTTTTTAACTTAAGCTTTTTATTTAAAAGCCTAAGTAATCAGACTGCCATTAAAAATAAAAGCATTTGAAATGCTTTTGTATCAGATGCAGTCTAAAGCCAAGATAATTATTCAAATTCAGAATTATTTATTTGTGACACATAGTACATAGACAGGCCTGATGGTCTAGTGGTTAGTGACCCTGACTGCTATGCCGGAGGTCGTGGGTTCGATTCCCACCCAGGACAAATGTTTGTGTGATGAGCACGATCATTTGTTCTGTGTCTGGTTGTAATTTATCTATAATATGTATGTATTTAGAAATATATAAGTATGTTTATCAGTTGTCTAGTACCCATAACACAAGCTCTGCTTAGCTTGGGACTAGATGGCGTTGTGTGATAGTTGTGGAATATTATATTATATTATATTATATATATTATATAGTTAAACAGTGTGGCACATGATGTTATAAAATAAAATAAAACTTATACCACTGTGTGCTGACTTGCAAGGCCTACAAATATGGTCTACATAGTAATATTTGTACAAGTACTATAGCCTATAAAAATACTGCTATGTAACCGTTTTAAATCTTTAGGAATAAAAAAATAAATAAACAAAACAAGGTATAGTTTAGCTAGCTATTAATAATTGTTACCTTATAAAAATTATTAATAGCTACTCGTAGCTAAACTTATTAAATAAAGTAAGTACGTCATAATTAATAAATCTGAACATAAGGCATTAGTTGGTGTAATTAATTAATTAAAGATTTGGGTAAAGTAAGGCAATATCTAGGAATGAAGATTAATGTACACAAAGACTGTAATAACTATGAGATAACTGTTGACCAACAACAGTCAACAATTGCTGTATGGCGTTCCAGTGTGAGGCTAAATTAATTAATTAAGGTTTTAATTTTCTTCTAAATATTAATTAATAGTGTCATATGCTTTCTGTGTTAGGAACCTATGACAGATGCAGCTCATCTGGATCTGAATCATAACAATTTTCATATTTTCCAGACTTTCCCAACTCGTCAACTTTTTGTTGTGCGAGTACGAGGCTTTTGGCTACTTTAAATATGTATAAAAACTTTTTTTGGAGATTTGTTTCTTACAAAATTTTCCAAAGACGACCTTACGCAACTTGTATTAATCTAAATAATTCCCGATACCTCATGAGCAAATCCAGGAGTAGTAATAAGTTCAGTACAAAGTGCAAGTATGTGCCAGGTTACAGACGTGATATTACAGCCATTATGAAACATTACGATCCCATAGGATCAGGTACTATAAAGATGATAATGGCGAAGGATTTGTATAACTCCCAAGTACTTGCGTCCGCGCTCATGCCTCCCAGCGGGATAAGCAGAATTCTAAATCGTGGCGACGATTATGAAGATAAAGAAACTATGTGGGGTTGTAAATAACTTAGTCCTCGGTCTCGAAGTCAGCGATTGCGGCACGGCGCGGCACGGTCTCGAAGCCAGCGGGCAGATCGCGTAGCGCTAGAGCGGCGTAGTTGTGTTATGAGAAATTAGTGTCCTTTTCGCGAAATAAATGTCTAAACAGCGACACATCTTTTTGATACAAATTTTGAAACGTCGGTCGTTACAAAGCAAAAAATAAAATGCACAGCACTGACGTACAGTGCGGACGCGCGGGCACCGCTAGACTGGTGCGCATTGCTCATACTCCGCTCCCCGCGCCGCTGTCTTCGAGGCCAGTTCCATATAAATCTATGCATTGAAACGCGCCGCCGCCGACGCCCCGAGTTCGCTGACTTCGTGTCCGTAGCCTTAGAGTGTTGAACGTTGGAAAGAAAATAAAAAAACATTACCCTCCTTCTAGGGCTCGGTTAGTAGTGTAAAAAGAGGTTGATATACAGATTTTCTTTTTCCGCAATGATTTCAAAGATAAAAGAAGGAATCTTAGTTAAATTTTATTTTATTTTATGTAGGTAGACAATATTTTCTTCTGTCTAGCGCTACATTCTAATCTAGACAAGAGAATTAATTTACCATCTCCCTTGAACAAAAATTAAACAACCAATTTCTGAAATCTACATCAGAAATTCCTTCAAACTGTTATTTTAAGACCGAAATTTCGTATGTTCATTTCATACAGTGAAGTTAACTATATAAAATTAACGTATCAAACTTGAGTAGAAGCAAGTGTGGTGGCGCCTTAACGTCAACGTCGCAGCAAATTCGGGTCGTATATATAACAAACACAACTTTTAAGCCTCGACTTACCCACAAGGGTTCAGAAATGATCGGACGTAATTAGAAGATGTGGCACATTTAAACTTTCCTCGTATAGTAAAACAAACGACGCATTCAAACAGAGTATGGCTTTGGCTTTGTGGAGACGCCCACATGCGCACATGTACGTATATGTTATATATTTGACGATGTTATTTTGTTTTGTAAAACATTGATGTAAGCAGAAAATTGGTGTAGGTATAACGGATATTAATTGTTCTCCTTACCCTACTTTAATGTCCACAACTCAATTGACAGTTCCACTTAATATCTTTAAAATATATCTTTAGAACCATTTGGAGGAACTGCGTAGACTCATGGTAGATTAGTCGTTGCAAAGTAAAAGATTTAGATCATGCGTTATACATTTTTGGTGACGTCAGTGCGACTCCGCGTCGCATAGCAGCAAAAGAAGGATCGGACATTGACTTAACTTCCTGATGACGAGTTGCGTCCTTTTTGGGTCGAGGCCTCTGTTCTAGGTATATTTCGCCTCCTTTGTATTTTAATGTCCACAACTCAGTTCCACTACATGTAATAAGGAAAGAAATAATCAAAATATATCTGTAGAAGCATTTGTAGGCACTACGTCGACTAACGCTAGATTAGTCTGCAAAAAAAAGCATCGTCATGTTTGAAATGTAGGTGACGTCAGTGCGACTCGGTGTCGCATAGACACAGAGCATATTTAAGAGAGAAAAGAAGGATTGGACATTGACGTAACTTCCTAATGACACGTTGTGTCTTTTTGGTTCGAGGACTTTGTTCCAGGTATATTTTGCCTCCTCTGTATTGTTATCCTGTTAGCCGTTACTCTCGAGCCCGCGCACGGTGTAAGTGGGTTTGACGCAAAGCGAGTGACAGTAAAGGTACCTAATTGACGTGTAGCAACGCTGACATTATACTCTTTTCTCTAAGGGTACAAGATTTTTTGACATCACTCTACCTTTTTCCAAGAATATTTGGAGCAGATTCCGGGAACGCATGGAACTGTCATCATTTAATTAATTCCGTATCAAAATCGGGCACTCGACCTTATTATCTTGTTATGTAAAGAGCTCCTCGTAAAAAATGTTGAAACGAGAAAATTTCAATTAAAGCAGTGTTTGCTTGACGCAGAAATTAAAGAAGAGCGAGGGAGCGAATCCACTGTGTCAACTAGCTTATAACTGCAACGAGAACAATGTGTAAGTACGTGTCTACGCATACTAGTGACCCAACTGAAATATCGAGCAACGCCCGCTTTAGCGCGCCGCGGCCCTCGCGCCAAAACACAAATATCACGTATTAGAATACGCTGCAATACTTTGTGACTCCTACTTTACTTGAAATTCAACACAATATACAAGAATATTAAATTCAATTATACGCTAAAAGCACAGAATTCGACTTCACACAAATATTTCAATCAGAATGCTCATATAAACAAACAGTGCAGTGAAATTCTTCAACGTCATAAGAGTAACATATGTGACCCAAAAGTTAAAAACATAAAAAATCAACAAGCAACACGTTGTCGCAACCACGGCCCTCTTTGCGACGAATTCTGACTGTACTGAAATAAAAATTTCGTGAAATAAAAGAACTTTAAAATAAAACTTTTTATTCACTTCTTTTGAGTAAAACCTCAGTCAAATTTTATTCCGCACAGTATTTACGTACATTTCGTATAAATAAATACAATACCTACATAAATACAATACCTACATAAATCGAAAGATATGAAAAAAATGCTTGCTTGAAAATTGTACTGGTTACTTAAGATAAGATTGAGGTTCACGCTCATGTACTTTAAAAAAAGCGTACAAAACCAACATTTAATTAAAACGGGACAGTTCCTTAACACTAGACCTCGGAAAAACAAATCGGCAAAACTGTTGGCGACGTTCGATTGTTTCTATCATAAGTTTCGAAATGGTAGCGAGTTGTAAGTTGTACCGGTTTGGCTGGGACGCCTGACTTTACACAGAGTAGCGACGAGGACACGGGCACAACTGCGACCAGTCCCGGGGTACGTGACGTTGAATAACTCACAGCTGTAATACCGGCAACTTCGCTCGCTCACTGCTCTCGGCGGAGAATTTTATGCGCATTATTATAACGGTTTACGTACCTACGGGCCCCGCTCAGCCACAGTAGAACTCAATCCTAAATGTCTTTATGGCCCACGCTAAGACGATGCCATTTCCGCTAAAACAACTAATTTATTACAGGGGTAGTTCAGTGTTAGCGGTTCAACTGTGCAATTTCGTGGTAAATACAAAGTGATGTTTATGTTTACCAACGTTCTTAGTTCTTACTATAGGAATTGCGGTACCTACCAACCACAAAATAACAAAACGAAAGTGGGAATTCAGTTCAACTAGAGTTTAAGAAAATGAAATTTGAATAACTCAATACACTTAAGAGATAGAATTTAAACTAGCAAAGTTGTACGAAGAACGAGGATAGAAGCAATTTAAGAAAACTTTATTATGCAGTGTTTGTGGTAGCACAATAATAATAAGCGAAGCGTGATTAATAACATTAATATTCAAAACATGGAGTGCCCGCCAGCTGTTTGATTATCTTCGATCGAGCGCAAAGGAAAAATTTAAATTCCTTAGACGTTGCAGCGAAGCGACGGCTGAAACTAAATTGTAGAGCAACCTTTTATTATCGACTAGCTTCCCAACCCTACAAATGACGTTGGTTAGTAGGGAGAAATTTAAAAAACTCATTCACCGGAGACACGTCAATCTTTTAAGTTCACCCCTCTTTTAGTATTGTAATGTAAAAAGCTTCAAATTCAAAAGCATGATTTTAAAATTATAGACTCCACTGTATATGAATAATCCGTTAAAGCTAAAGATAATGTAATAAAGGATGCATGAAACTTTTTTAAATAACAAACAGAGCACGCTGATTAGACGTCGTGCTCACCCACCTGTAATTACAGTAATCAACTATGTTTACAGTAGTGAACAGACTTGCACGTCAGTGCACGGACACCGACAACTTTTTGACACTATTTTATTATGTTTGTACTAAGTTAATTAAGTCGCTTGTCACCGGCAACGCAGCCTCGCTGCTTAATACTTTAAGCTCTTAAAACGCAAACTACAACACTACACTGTATTATATCCTCTTAACGAGCTCTTTTAGAGAGCTTACTTCAAATTTAATTAATGGCGATTCAGTAAAAACTCAGGCCAGTTATTAACATTAATTAAGTTTAGAGACAATATTTTATAAATGAGAAACCACTTTAGACGGGGATTAAGCCAGGAGGCTTACACCCATTTTGATATCTTTTATACTAATTGAGTAGAAGGTTGAATAGACGGCTATACACTTAGTACAAGTAACAAAATAGGCACTGGGTTCTAAACTATGAGAACATCTCTAATAATATTAAGACATGGGCATAACCCAAATGTAAACCAATTAGTTGTAAGTATAATAGAGCAACAACGTAATTGACTTGTATCCATATTTCTATACAATCTAACTTCTAAAATGTAATGAAGCAATTTTTTGGTAAAATAATAGACCAATCACATGTTTACCGACGGTGTATGAAGTTCTTACATTTATTCTAAGCGCAAAAAAAATGCTAATCATACTTCTGTTATACCTAAATCATAATCCCCCTTACTAATAAACGTATTATATCAGATGAATAGTTACACACCGATTTCTCTCTTTCAGTCGTCAGTCATTTGACTTTCGAAAGAAGAAGACAAAGCGTTGTGTAACTATACAGACGCTATACAACGTTTATTAGTAAGGGGGAATATATTTAAGCCACTTTATAAATTATATAGTGTAGTTTATGTACTTACCCCAATAGCGTTTTGGCGGAAGCGGCACTCAGATTCGTCTTTATCCACCGCAAACCACCCGTAGCCCACAGCATCTACCGGCTACAATCCATCATCCTGCCTAGATCAATTAAACCCGGGCTTGGTCTGCCACGTAATGCCCGTTCCTTGCGCAAGGATAACACGTCTAACTAATGCAATCTTCATCGCATTCTACGAGCCCTCGGACTGTAATTACGTATTACAGGCAAATAAATCACGAGAAAAGATACCTACTCACACCTTTTTAAACTGACCTCTGTTTACCGTGAGTTACACGAGCACGCCCTTTGTATCCCACCTGAGGATTCCTTCCCTTTTGATGTGTATATATAAATATTCAGTCATATTCCGCATATTTTAAAGTATAATCAAGGACAACCTATGAAGCTAAGTCAGAAAACGTTCCACTTGACTGGTTTGAAACATAAAATATTGTTAACAAAAATAATACATGTAAAATGCAAATATGAGAGTGCAGTAAACGAGATCTTGGCGGTAAATATGAGCGAGGGCCTGTAGGTGGCATCGCCCAACATAAATATTCGGCGTAACTTATGTGCGCTGTGTCGCGCTGTTCACAGACAAAAACACCTCTGAAACGGAGCTTTGATTTTAAATTCTAATTTTATGAATCGTCTAGTTTGCATATCGCAGCATATTTTGGTTAAAACGACACGAATGTGTAGTGTAGCCCCTCCCTTATTAATGGCTGCTAATTTATAATAAACAAATCTCGCATGTGTGCTCGGGGCTCAGTGAACGTTCGCTACAATTATATATGACACATAAAAAGTATGCTAACGTCGGTATAATTTAGATGATTCGTGTCTTACAAAACCTAATTCGGTCGGATTACTTTCAGCAAGTTGCGTAACTAATGAAGTAACTTGTGACACGGGTCGGGCCCTGGGATCGACGTAATCAAATTAATGAGAAAACTTCACTTCAATTTAGGGTTTCCTACCTCAATCTTTAGGATATTTGGTAGCGGTCAAGTCGAGCACTTGACCGCTACCAAATATCCTAATGGGCATGTTGATTGCAGTTTGAATAACTTGCTTTGACCTTCGTGTGTTCGAGAACATGGTTTATGGGAAGAAAAGTTACTAAAATATATTAGGAAAATGCTATCCTCTGTACTTAAACTTACTTCATGTACAAAAAAAATAAATTCAAAAACTAAAACCCGACTACTGAAAAGGATGAAACAAGAAAGTACCTTCCCGTGGTCGCATGCCGGTGTACTAACATTATAAGCTATGGTAGCATGCGACCACGGGAAGGTACTTTCTTGTTTCATCCTTTTCAGTGGGGTTTTAGTTTTTAAACTTATTTTTTATTTAATTATTTTGGGGCTTATTTCAGTAATATTTATATTTTTGAAATGTGCTAATTAAGCCCTTTCATTTGATACCCCACACGGCATAAATAAAAAAAAAAATTTAGTTCATGACTTTATGTCCGCTAGAGGGCGCCATATTCAATTTAATGTGACGTCACATAGCCTATAACCAGCGGACGATCAAGACGCTTCCAACGAAATCTCACTTGTCTAATTATGACATCTAAATTAGAAGTTATGAGGGAACAGATGAACATACATACATACCGGTCAAAGTCATAACCCTCCTTTTTGCTTCGCCGTAGTCGGGTAAAAAACAATCTAGTCAAGTGAATTCAGAACAATAGACAAACACAAGTATAGATTTTACTTGTCAGATATACCACACATTGGTAACAAGCTAACTCTAGATAACGCTGGACCTTTGATGTTAGTTAATTTAATAAGTAGTCAGCTATTCGATAAGAAAATTGATGACAGTAACAGAAACCTACATCTAATTCTATCTTGTTATTTTAATCCATACTATTACAAAGTTTTACTTAAATATTGCATCTGCCAAACTGCAATTTGTCTGCAGTAGGTTCTCGTGGAATCTTTGCCTAACTAAACAATAGATACTAAACATTATTGTAATCTAAGTTTTTTAGAAGCTGTTGAACCCATAAATTTAATTTAACTCTTAGGCAAGCCTTGTCTTGTCCCGGAGACAAGAATCCCCAAAGAAGAAGCTCCAATCATGTTATAATTTAATTTTATAAGGCTTTCTTAACTTCGCTTCTTGATTAAATAATGCCACCACCGATTTAATTAAGCAATGAAAAAATATGCAAAAAGATTACAGAAGCGTTCAGATAAAGACGAAACAAGCACAAAGTTTTAGAACAATGCGAGGCGTGAAAAAAAAAAGTTTCCATAATCGTCAGTACCTAATTGAATTCTAAAGTTAGAACTGTCGGAAGCCTGCTGCACTACTCCAACTTCTAATCATAAATTCCGCTGTTATAACATTTAACAAAGTTTCCTGTCATCTACAGAAATTGGCTTTACTCCAATTATCCGCTTTTTTCTCGCCGCCTTTAATAGCGGGTGCTGAAACAACAATGTAGGCATTTAGCTTTTGTTAAAACTCCACTTTGCCCGTTATGTTTATGAGCTCTCAGTAATAATACGCCGTCTTTAACACAAAATACTAAGTTTTTTGGTTTCATGCCAAAGTGCAGAAAGATTTGTTACACGCTGGCGTAACACTTACCACGTTTAGGGACACAAAATGAATATTAATGTCAATAAAGTATCGCGTTGGTATACTAAAATTAAACAGTACCCTAATTGCGTAACACACTATTAATTAATTTGAAGGATATTGCTAATCCATTGCTTCGCATATTCGAAAAATTTGTCTGCCCAACAAAACGTAAATAATGCAATGAATATTGTTGAACTGTCAAAATGAAAGCCATTCCTACTGATAATGTGTTACGCAATTACCCCGCTGTTTGATATTTATCAAAACAATCGAATAAAACGTTATTAAAATTCTTAAATAAAATATTTACCTACTTTGAGTTGAAAAATAGCCTATGTAAAACAAACAACTTTCAAACTTTCCTTTTGAATGAATTATAATATTTACATAAAAACCCGTGTGCGTACTTACTGAAACATAAGTAGAAACATGCTACTTATATTTGAGTAAACATTAAAGGTATCATTACGTGTGCGTCGCTTGTTCACACAATGTTTGATCATGCTAGCATTTTGTTTCATATCTACACATTGGAACGCATTTACCTGAATAAAAGGGTTGTTTCGTTCTATTGTTAAAAATATATTCCGCATACATTTTTTTACCGTGGATGATCACTGGAAAACATGTAAACACAATCGCGTCGTCCCCACGTTAAAGCGGGTATTGAAGTGTGAAATTCAAAAATCAACTAACATTTTCTAGCCCAGTGAATCACTCATCCCTCCGTAGTCTTTTGCTCGAGACGTGTTTGCTTTTCGCTGAAGAGATTTCCCTTTAGATAAATTCATCGTGTTGATTCGACATTGTTTACACTGGAATCCTTTTAGTTGCGTTTGAACTTTGTTTGTGTTTTTTCTGAGGCAACAAACTGATGATGAAAACATGAAATATATTTCTGTGAAATGCGTGTAAATGGATTTTGACTTGTCTATAAATATGTATTATTTGCTCTCAATAAAAATCAAGAATCATTGTAGAGGAAGGGACTTTAAAATATAATTTTGTCAGAAGATACAAATTAACCGCCTTGTTCTGGATTGGTAGTGGAAGTGGTGGCCCAGTGGTAACGGCCGCGATTTATGAGTTGTATGTCGTAGGTTCGAACCCTGACAGGCGCTTTACTGTGTGTAAAATATGTCCGCACGGGACCAGTGCTATTGAAACGCACTATTGTCCCTCATTTATCTAATTATATCGAGGTTAATCCAAGTTTCACAATTTGAATTCATTACTTGTATATTAATAAAGCACAACAATATTGAATTATTTAACTAATACACTCTTTTTGTCATATTTCGCCTTGTGCTAGTAATAAAGGCTCTACACCACCAAAGCTGCGCGCCTGCCTACGCGGCTACACCGTTGCATACGGTGCGTGCCTACGCGGTTATGCCGTAGCATACGGGGCAGTCTACGCAACCGTCAAATAAGTTAAACATTATTTTAATTTTCATACGCAATACTCTGAATTTATGAACATCAATTTATTATACTTTATTGAAAAAAAAAAAACAGCTTTTTCTTTACCGCAATTAACGATAATTATATATTATGTGCGATGCATTTTTAAAGAACGTTCGCTAAAGTTCCCGGAATAAAAATTATGAATGAACACGGAACCTCTGTTTCAAGGCTATCACGTGCATTTATAAATAAACGTTTGATATTTATTATTATTTGTTCTACGCGGGTTCTCCTTGTTTGTTTGTTTGTAAACAGACGTTACTAACAGATACACAGAACCGCTTTAATGGGACATTAACTGTTTCTTTTATTATGCAACAGATTTACTGTTAACTGTGGTTATCTGAGATTCTTTTTATGCATTTAATGCTTACTAGCTTCTGCCCGCGACTTCGTTCGCGTGGAAGTCGTAAGACACCAACAATATACTAAAATAACAGCCACATTTTTATAAAACTATCCTGTATACTACATTTATAGTTTTGCTCTCAGCAGCCAAAATATGAAGAGAGTCGGGATTGGTGACGCGGGAACAAGCGACGTACAGTTGTCCGTGTGAGAAGCAACTCGTCGTGGGGTCGACACTCGCAGCCTTCAGTTGTAATTTCCCATTGCTTGCGAAGATTTTCGTTTTTAGTTAATGTCAACTGCGTTCTTGCATAGTTTACCTAATGGCACAACACTAATACGAGTACACTGACTTCGAATAAATTTCTTAGGAAATGAGACTGAGATGAACACAAACTACCAGTGTAGGTACCTATAGCGTGATGATAAAAGCCTAAATCTATAACTATCTGCAATATTCTAACCTTTTGGTTCGTCTCTTTACAATTTGCGCTAAACTGTAAAAAAATGCGAACATAATGCAATATTGTTCATCCCGCATTACAAATATCGGGATAATTTATAGCCTACAGACCAGACTTGTAGGGAATATATATGCAAAATTATAACATAATGTATCCCATAGTATTTGCGGGATGCGGGAACATAATTAAGACAACCAGATACAACTTCTAAAAACTATATTTTCGGCATTAATATCGTTCCCAGACCTCGTAGAAATTACTTGGTACAGACGCCTGCACATCAGGCTACCCGAAACTGTCAATTTTTTTCCAATCAACCTTGAACCTTACAGCTTTACCGATAAAGTTGAAAATCTATTAAAGAAATTTGACAGATTGTAGTAGCTTGATGTGAGTCTGCACTTACGTAATAAGTAAAAGCAAAAATATCATAACTCAGTTAACCGTACTCCTTCCATGTGTACAATAAAATCATAACCCTTCCTTTTGGCTTTGCCGTAGTTGGGTAAAAATGGAGATGCAATGAAAACATAGTTGTAGGATTACCACAATGGTGTTCATAGTCCAACATTTGCCTGTGAGGCAATCTGCAAAAGCAATTCTTTCTGTGGGTCTGTTGAACAAACAAATATACATGCACTAACACCCATGCTTTCAACAAACACCTGTGGGCAATACCAAAAGTTTTTCCCCATCGCTCGTAGAACAGTAAACATGAAGGTATTCTATTTTTACCAATTCTCATACTGCCGATTAGGTACTCGTATAGTCGATTGGTTTCCCGTAACTCCGTGAGCGTAACCTATGCATTGATTTAGAAACTTTTCAGACATTGTAAAGTTAGATTATTTTAGTCAAACAATGAAAAAACGTAGTTAGTTTGTGGAATGTAGGTAAGATGCAAACAATGATTGTACAAGAATATGACAAGCTAATTACATAGTGCAGCGTTACCTCTGCTGTTATAACCTCACCTCTTAGGTTAAAACCTCTTTTTTTTTCCAAATAATGACTGTTTGCTTTTAATGTTTTATTCAAAACGAGTTCGTTTTTTTTTTTGAGATGAGAATGTGTCATATTTGAGATGTACATCGTATACCTTTTTATCTCAGGACAACATAGCTAATGTATTTTATATAAAATTAATTTTGTTCTAACGAGCCTAAAACCCGATTGCAATCAGGTAAAATATTCGCTATATTCGTTATAAAATTGTATTCTAATAAAAATCCTGAATTTGTTAAACTCTCCTAATTCCTTTTTATTATTTTCCAAATTTTTATTTTTCCAACAATTTTCAAGCAACGAACCTCAGTTTTTTATACTTATATTTAGATTTTTTTTATACATTTTATACTTGGATTTCATTTGAAAATTATACTTATTATATTCAATGTGGTGATTCTTATTATTTTCGCTATAATAGGTACTAAATCAAACATTTTCTGCCAGTCCCAGCCTCGCAATGCTTATCTACTTCATATATTCCAAGTACATTACATGGCACAAAGACAAGTCATAAACATGGTCATAATGGATTTCATAAAAACACGTAGGAGAAACAAATAGTTTGTTTATGCAGAAATATTACCCTTTTAAGGTTATGGCCTGGGGATAGTTCGCGTATGACCATAATGTTCTTTGGCGAGCTGTTATTTCCATTAAACGCTTATCTTGGAGATTCATGGCAAGCCCCGGCAAAAATGATGGTCGTTAAAGAAATTGAATACCCTTTACTCATGCTTAAACTTTCTCATATCCATTTGTTCTTAAGTTTTGGTGCCCCCGTGACGGGGTTGGGTTGCGGCGATTTTACTGGGTGGTTTGAAACTTTAATATCTATCTTATGAAGGATAATTCGATTTTCATCTAAACTAATATTAAAATAAAAAGAGAACAAATTTGAATGTTGTATGTTTATTTGTTACGCTTTCATGGTGAAACGGGTGAACGGATTTGGATGAAATTTGGCACATGGGTAGATATAGGATACTTTTTATCCCGATATTCACACGGAATCGACACTTATGCGGGCGAAACTGGGCAGCGCTGGTAGTTTGTATAAAAATAAATAGGTAGTTAGTTTACTTTTGTATATAAGTATCGATCGATAAGATAGTAATTTATATGCCATTATCATTTTCGCAGCTTTAGCATGATCAGCCTATGTCCTATGTTCCCACTGCTGGGACACAGACCTCCTATCAGTGAGAGAGAGTGGACGGCAATCCACAACGCGGGCCCAGTGCGGGACGCAGATATCACATGTCTTCGAATTTTTAGTTCTAGGACATGCCAGTTTCCTCACGATGTTTTCCTTCACCGTTTTGAGAGCAGTGGTGATGAAATAATTTACACAAAGTAAAGCGCCTGAGTGGGTTCGAACCCACGACCTACAAGTCGTAAGTCCCGGCCGTTACCACTGGACCACCACTGCTCATAGCAGCTAGACCAGCCAAGAAATAACTAAGGGTAGGTAAAATCTTTGAGCACATCGTCATATTTAACAGTTTCATATACTTACTTAACGGCAATGAAACTCGCACAGCATTGCACCGCAGAAAGTTTTAGAGATTGTACTTATGAATATGCAGAGCCTTCAAATTGTAAGCGCAAACTTTGACTGACGGATATAGGAAGGTATACCTACTTGCTCTTTACTGTCTAAGGTATATTAATAATTAACATATCCTTACACCTAAAGGCCAATTCCCGTAAATAAAAATGTTGAAAATCTAGTCGTAATCTCTTCTCAGAGACAATCAATGTCAAAAACTTGTCAAAAATGTAGGACAGTTAGAGGTATTTCTGACAGATTGAGACTGAGATCAGACTGTGAACGTTCTTTATATTACCAGAATTGCCCCTCTGTTTTGCGAATTTGATCTTTATTAGCTACTAGAGTCGCACTGACAGGTGTCACGTATTCTCTCGACGTCCGGACTGTAGAGAAAATCCTATCCTATCCACTTTTAGAGTAGGTACGTTTTATTATTTATTTTATTACCTAAGTTAGTTAAATACGGCAAAGCAAATACGTCTATGTACGGTCACCAAAGAAGATAAGTAGCCTGGGGCGTCGGATATAGTTGAAGTTTAGTAAGAAACCGATGGATGTTTTCGGATAAAATTTTATTTAATGCATAGAAAACAAACAGTTCTTTTCTCAAATTAAATTTAATTCAAAAACTTCCATCGGTTTCTTACTAAACTACAACTATATCCGACGACACTGGTTACTTATCTCTTTTGGTGACTGTACTATACATATTTATATTCTGCAGATGTTTGCCGTTGAATGTTGAATCAAAATAAAAATAATGATTGTTTCAAGGAATTTGTCGAGGGTCATAACCAAAAGTTCTGTACAAAAAAAGCACACTCGAATCGATACACGTGGAAGCTGTTGACCATACAAATTATAGGCCCCCTTAAACCCCAATTACGCACTTCTGCGGTCATAAGTGGAGTCCGACTCTTTGGTCAAGTGAGAAATGTAGGTAGATACCTAATACATTCAGGAACATATGCGTGATGTTTCTGAATTTATTTTTATCAATGTTCGCAAAAAAGTAAAGGATAATTTTAAACCTTTGATATAAACATGAATAGAGAAAAAAATATGTTCATCATTATTACCATTTCAGTACAAAGACCTCCCTTGCTGAACATAGGCCTGTCCCAAGTACCAAGTATTGCCGTAACGACCGGTCCTAACGCTGTCCGCATTCATCAAATTCCCGCGTATGCTCATTTTGCTAATTCAAACAACAGCCTAAATAAACTAAGCACCTTTGTACATGAACCCTTATATTAGTAAGCTCATCGGGCAGGACTTCAACTCACGTCAATCAACGCTTCGGGCAGCGGCCTATTGTCGCTTAATCATGATGCCACTGGCGATCAACACTCCATTGTGTATTATAACCTCTGTAATCGTTACACTCTACTACAGTCCGTCAAATCTAAGAAGTACCGTTTGACAGGTGTAAATATGTGTTATTTTGCTTTGTTTGAAAGTTTTCAATTACATTTAGATATTAAGAATTGTACATTTTTAGATACAATAATGAAATCTTTCTAAATTCATGGTTTTATGAAAAAGGTTATCGAAACTGATTGAAAAATATGAAACGTCAAACGGTACTTCTTAGATTTGACGGACTGTAACTTGTTATATTATAAAAAACAATAGTAGGTAAAGTAGAAGTGAAGATACGGGAGTAATTTATTCGGAATTTAAGATAAGATTATAAAAATATTCGGATCGCTCTTCGCGACGGTTGGTGAATGGGAAGACATTATAATTAGGTACTTATCAGAATTATAAACAGTAAAAGTTCGATGAACCCAAACATTTGTGCTGTTTGCGTATTAAGGTTAATTGAATAACACCAATCTTAGAAGTTACATTTCGCCCATATCCTGCCGTAAGTGTGTAATGAAACGTAAGTATAGATCCAAGACAAAATGTTAGTTCGAGAATTTCAGTAGAAATTGCAACAACATTTTTCCAAACTTCCTTTGCCATCTAGATAAATCTATATGATAGCGACCCTCGAGCACATTATGTGAAAATATCGCCGGGTGATGGCGAAAATGAACTCGTGTGTTTGAGTAGGGAAACGTAATTTATAACTAGTGAGATATCAATCGTCATTCTTGAGAAAATTGAGCCACGTACCACCCGGCTAGACGTTTTATAAAACATTCGTGTTCTTAATTAATACCTCGGTATTGTTCACGTCGACATAATTACAGAATTAACGTTTATGACGCTTTGTGTAAAATTAGGCATTTGGGTAACAAAAGATATTAAGTTAGAACATTTAAATAAGTACTTAGGTAACATTAAAGATCTACGTAATTGTGTCAAAAACAGGACTCAGCTTGAAAGTTTCTCATTTATATGGCACGGCACTCACAAATACGTACATTATAATTGTATTTTATTATTTACTTAGGTATAGGAATTCAATTTTACTTTTTAGGAATCTTGTGGATTATTGCAGGCAATTCCCGCAATTAAAAACGTTCAAAATCTAGTCGCAATCTCATCTCAGCGACAATCAATATCAAAAACTTGTCAGTAATGTAGGGAATTTAGAGGTATTTTTTGACAGATTGAGACTGAGATCAGACTGTGAACGTTGTTAAAATTACGAGAATAGCCCCTCTGATATATGATGTGCATACGTGCCTATTCTGACATCTGGGCCCCAATACCTAAGAGTCACTGTACCTAAAAATTTCAAGAACAATTACAGTAGTCTTGGTAGAAAACTTTTGAACTTTGAAGACGGCAAGCGATTATTATTTTGGCCGCATCACTTCGCTCCTATTTCTCATTTTTATGATTACTATTGTACAGTTTTTATTAGCGCCGCGGAGAGAGTTTATTATTTGCGACGATTAAATCCAAAGTTTTGATAATATAAAAGGTAGTATTCTAGTGAACTGACGCAATATTTCAAATTTGTGGGGATAGAACAAAGGGTACTTAAATCTCACTGTTTTCTTTGTGGTGCTTAGTGAATATCAATTTAATCAAATTAACAGCCACGCGTTTTATGAATTTCATAAAAAATTACACAAAAACATTACCTACTTATAGGTTTTTTTGTATGTTACAGGTTGGCTAAGGGGCCTCTGAGGCACAGCTTATACAGGTAGGTTAGGTACTGCCACCGTCGTCGGATTAGCGATAAGACAAGTTAGATGAAAATATATACGTTATTTTACTTATTAGTGTGCTTACCTTTCAGATGAGAAATTGGGAACGTACACACGGCTACACATCAAGCTATACATAACCAGTATAAGCTGACTTCTGATTGTATGAAAAACCTATACAGTGCGAGGTCAGCTCAAACTGGAAATGTATAGCTTGATGTGTAGCCGTGTGTACAATGTTGCTGGCGCAAAAAATTGGCGTGGTGGCAGTGCTTTTCCTGATGAACCCTGTCTCATGGAGCTCTAGTAGGTACTTACAAACTATTAGTACCTACCTACATATAAATGCAGTGGACTGTCATCATCTGCCTAGCCTTTTCCCAACTATGTTGGGGTCGGCTTCCAGTCTAACCGGATGCAGCTGAATTTCAGTATTTTACATGGAGCGACTGCCTATCTGACCTCCACAACCCAGTTACTGGGTAATACGATACCCCTTGGTAAGACTGGTTGTCAGATTTTTGATTTGCAGTGGACTGTCATAGGCTGAATTGATGTTGACATACAAATGAATAGGTACCTCAAGGTACGTACCTACTTATTACGGTTTTAAATAAATTGTAAGGATTGTTTAGTTTGGGCGGACCGGTTTTCGTAGAAGGTATGAGTATGGAACCTATACCTACCAACAAAGTTTCAAACTTCTACGTTTTAGTCCACATTTACTAAGCTGCTGCAAGCATTGCTGCAATTGTAAAAAGTGACTACAAACTTTATCTTGTACACCTGATGCCGATAGTACGTCCGTACGTCCTACATGAGAAGATGTACCTAGGTATAAGAGGCAGGATACCTAAGATATTAGTATTTAATCTTAGTAAGCACAGTCCGGCCATCGAGAGAAAGCGGTCCTGATACCTGTTAGTGCGACAATTCTAGTAGGTAGCTGATAAAGATCAAATTCACAAAACACGTATTCGTTTGCAAGTGTCAAGACCGCATTCTCCCTCGGCCGCACTGTAGTTAGTTTAACTGGGATCAAAAAATTACGGTCGTGGATGAAGCTAATAGATAGGACGACATGACATGACTATAGGTACCTACCTAACCCAAACTCACGGTCAAAGCAAATATCAAAGGAATGGACAGTGAGTTAGATAAACCGGCCGATTAGAGATATTATTGCGACTGACTGAGTAGGCTCCCATTAACTTAGTAGCCCAAGTAGCACAAAACTGCATTATAAGATGTCACAAGAGGTAACATCGGTAACTTTAGCACTTATGAAGAGTTATTATAGGACACTCGACTTGCAATAGGTGAAAAGTGAGCTTTTACCTGAATAAGAACGTTATTATGCGTCACGGAGACCACACTGTAACGCTTGCAGCGTTAATATAGGTAACAAGTTCAGTATTATACAACTTTAAGCAATTTAAAGGATTTTTGTGGACTTTAACTAAGCTATATTCTGAATTGAAGACCACAAGTGTAACCTTAGACAACTTGCATTTTAAGAAAGAACACGTGAGCTACTATAATGTAATCAGTTATTCTGTGGCTTCAAATAACAAAGATATAATGCCTTTTGCTGCACACAGTGGAACTTGTGTAATGTTAATCAGCTTGTTACACGCAATCGTATAATAGCTCTTGTAAAGCCCACATGGTCACTATGGGTGAACATTATACGATGCTAAGTTAAAGCAAACTGCTCTATATTAGCTCACATGTTACCCATAATCTCAGTGAGAGCTGAATACTTGTACTATCGTTGACAATTAATCTACTAGTGCCGTTAAATAAGAGCTTGAAGACTTCTTTATTCAGCGCTTCGTAGGTAAGTAGATAATCGCGTCGTTTAAGATATTGTGATATGTGGAAATATAAAAAAAGGACTGGCGGAATTCGCCGAAAAATTAATGCAGAATATTTGAGGATTCTGAACAGAAATACAGATGATACAGTGAACATTGAACAGGCTACACGTTTTGTGAATAATGGTCCAAGTGTGAATGAAATTTTAGAACCGGAGGGTTCCGTATCCGAAAATGTTGGTGTAAAAGCACCTGCAGATTTAGATGGACTAAACTCTTCAAGTATACAGCGAATGTTAAAAGATAGTGGTAACGTATTGTGCAGTAATGACAATGAATATAGACGGGCAGATAGATCTAACTATTCTGCAAGTTCAGACAGTGACAGTGTATGTAATAATTATGATAAAAAAGAAAAATTTCGAGAAAATATAAGAAAGTGGGCCATTGAAAAAAATATTGCACACACAGCTTTAAGAGATCTGTCAAAAATTATCAATGAATTTATTCCAAATACATTACCTAATGACCCCAGGACTATTTTAGCTACACCCAGACAAATCACCTTAAAAATAATCGATGGAGGTGAATATTGGCACAATGGAATAATAATACCTTTGCAAAAAATATTGCTTTGTTGGGAAGAAGCTCCAGAAACAATTTCGTTGAATATAAACATGGATGGTTTACCAATCTTCAAAAGTTCCAAAAAAGAGTTTTGGCCTATACTTTGCAACGTTTTCGAGAATCCTTGCTTCAGACCATTTGTTATTGGCATTTATTTTGGAATAGGGAAACCGAAAAATTTGAATACTTATTTAGAAGATTTTATTAACGAAATGGAAGTATTGCTTCGGGATGGTATTTACATGCAGAATTCTGGAAGAAAGTTCACAATAAAGATACGGTGTTTCATTTGTGACTCACCTGCCAGAGCTTATATAAAAGGTACCTACTGCTCACATCAGTTAGTCGAATTTTAACATATTTGTCAACATGTTATAAGTACCTACTTTTCTATCTGTTACAGGTGTTTGTAATTTCAACGGGAAGAATGGTTGTCTGAAATGTGTTACAGTTGGAGAGTATTCACACACTTCGCATACCGTAGTCTTTGCCGACTCCAGATGTGCCGATAGAACTGATGATGGCTTCCGGAACAAAGCTTATGGTGCGCACCATAAAACTGACTCACCATTGCTAAGACTTCCCATTGATATGGTAAAGAATATTCCAGTCAGCGACTCACTACACCTTATCGATTTAGGGATCATGAAAAGAATGCTTATAGGTTGGCGTGATGGTAATTTTGGAAAATACATCACAAAATGGCGTGCCACTGACATTGAAACAGTAAGGAATTTTTTAAACCAATGTAAATTACCATTTGAAATTCACCGTTCAGTGCGGAACCTCGATTTTTTAGCGTATTGGAAAGCGTCGGAATTTAGATCTTTCTTTTACTATCTCAGCTTAGTTATTCTGCGTGATGTTTTGCCATCTAATGCGTATTCACACTTTTTGATGCTCTACTGCGGAATAACCATTTGTTCCAGTGAAGCTCACCATTATTTGTTACCTGTGTCTGAAGAACTTTTGAGACACTATGTTAAACATTATAAAGATTTCTACGGAGCGGCATATGTAACAAGTAATGTCCACAATTTACTGCACGTTACTGCTGAAGTTAAAATGTACGGAGCACTAAATACTTTTAACGCGTATCCATTTGAGAACAAATTATATATGATCAAGCAAATGCTCAGGGTTGGCAAAAATCCACTGTCACAAGTGGCCAAAAGGTTAATTGAAGATGATGGGAATTGTGTCAAAAATACTGATCTAGAGAAAAAGAAGTACGCTACGTATCCATTTATCTCGAGGAGTAAAAAAAACATCCCCATTTTAAATTATCAAGATTTTAGATTATCTTCAAAAACAGAAGACAGATATTTATTCACAGTACATAATGATATTTTCGAAATAAGTTCGATTGCTGAAGAACTTAATGTTGTGTCCATAAAAGGTTACCGGTTAAATAGCAAAGAGGATGTTTTTGAATATCCTATCAAATCTTCTCGTCTTGGTATATACAAATGCTTACGAATTGGCGATACTACTATGGTTGTTTTAGATCCCAAAGAAGTAAAATACAAATTAGTTTGTATTCCTCATGGAGAATACAACTATTTTATTCCATTAATACATACAATGTAAGAAAATAAAATACTTGAGGTACTGATTATTTTGTACTTTTATTTATTATTTACATCCTTTCCACATAAGAAAATATCACATCCAAATAAAATCACAAAAATAACAATTTTAGGTACCTAGTCGTTCCTGACGTTTATTAATGTTTAAAAGGCAAATTAAAGCTAATCAGTGGACTACTATTTTTATTTAACTAGGAGGTAGTATACACGGTAACATTTTCTTATTTTAAAAAATATTGTGAGATAGGGTAGTTGGTTGGAGATACCCGTTAAGCCTCCTCTACCCGTCTACAGACGCGTCCGCGGACGTTGGCAGATGCATCAGCAGACGGATCACCACGATCCGTCCACACGTCTGTAGGTCGATCAGTCTATGCTTATACTCGACAGACGCAACTCATACGTAAGATTCCAAAAATGGATAATGAGACCGTAGCTGCCGCAGCTATTAATTTATTTAGTACTTTTATAAATATTATGTATTTTACATTATTTATATAAAATTTAAAAATAAATACCACAAAAATAAAAATGTTGTATGTGTACTATTATAACATACATAGTATTTATAAAAGTACTAAATAAATAAATAGCTGCGGCAGCTACGGTCTTAACTCAACATCCATTTTTGGGATGTTATGTGCGAGTTGCCTCTGTCGAGTATGAGCATAGACTGATCGACCTACAGACGTGCAGACGGCTCGTGGTGATCCGTCTGCTGATGCATCTGTCAGCGTCCGCAGACGCATCTGTAGACGTGTAGAGGCTTTCTCATAGTAGGAACATAAACCCTTTTCATTCGCCCGTTATTCATATCTATCTAATAGGAAGTTTTTCTTATATTTAACAAGTAGGTATGTAGGTACCTACATAAAAATTGTTCAAAAATCACACTTAGGAATCTAGTTTAGAGCAATTATTATTAATCAGTCGTTACTTATATCTATTTAGTAGAAATAATTAACATCAGTCATCTTCTCTTGAGTCTAGCATTTAAAACAAAATATATTATAACAAGATTTCTCTTTTACGAAACGTTTCCTAACAATTTCTGTAAATGATTTCACAACTGTTCAAAAATCAACGTAATAAACAAAAACAATAAAAAATAACAAAAACAATAATTTTGTTAAAATGACAATTTTAGTCCAATTTTAGTTGGTGAAGTGATCAATTTCTATGATCTAGCCACGACATATATGTAAAACATGTGTGAGCATGCATTTGTGTGCGTGTGTGCATGTTGTGTCTGCGGTGTACGAGTATGCTTAAGTGTTGGCATAAAAATTAGCATAGGTCCATACTTTCGTCGCTTCTCGTCTGTTCGTTGTTGTCACCATTTGAAGCTGTTTCAAGTTGTTCTCTTTTTTTGCCTGCTTGAGGTTCTTCTCCATTATTACCATTATCTTCATCACCAACTTGAAGTTCTTCGCTGTTATTACTGGCATTATAATGTAATTCCTCTCCGCGGTTTCTACTTTTGCGGGTTCGTTTTGAAGACTGTCGTAACCCTTTCATTAATTTACGTTTAGAAGCATTCCTTATGGCTAGTTTCAAAAACTTTTCGGCGTCATCATCCGTAAAGTTTGAGTCCCAAGAATTGACAATTACAAAGAAAAAATTCCTAATGTTCTTGTAATTTTTAAAGGGAATTTTAGAAATTTCTCCCTTGCTACCACCGGACCATGAACACTGACAAAGAAAATTCTTGGAGAAAAGTATGTCCAGTAGTTTGTATGCGCACGTCGTGCCGCTACCCACTTTAGATGAGCACAACAATGATAATGTTTTGGAAAGCTTCTTTTTTTTGGCCTTATCAGCTAGATCCGTTTCCAACATTTCAAATTGCTGCTGGTTTTCAATGGGCTTTATAGAAAAACTTTCATTCTCTTCTTCCGTTCTTAATTGGTCTTGCAGCAATGTAACATTTACTGGTCTTTCCTTCTCCTGAGATATTGATGCTTTTGTTTCCTCCAATTGTATTGTTAAGGAAGCCAGCTTAAGTGCTATTTTTTTTTGATTTTCCACGACTACATTAAGCTTTTCTAACATCGCGGCTTGATTAGCAATCACAGTTTGTATATCTTCTGAGTTGAATACCTGAATCGTGTCTTGCTGCTGACAAAATACATTTGTTGTCAAAGTGTGATTGTCGCTGGCTGACGGTTGTGGATTATCCTGTAACATGAAGTGATTAATCTAAATGATTAAATAAGCACATAAATTTAATTTGTGATGCAAGCACATATTGAGTATTAGTTAGATACCTACTACGTAACAGATACATCACTTCCTTTCAACTAACACGGAACATGTACGCATCGAAACATTACTCTTTATAATATTAGTTTAGACTTTGGAAATCCACGGGAATGAAGTCGCAAAGTGCTAATAATTTACGTATACCTGTTCTGGTTAATATAAACTTTAATTATTGTGAAGTATCTTTTAATAGCTGGATCTTAAAGTCATAACTTACTACAGACACTACAACATCAAACAAAAATCTTACCAATTGTGTCAAATCTTGCGCCAATGCGTCGAAATTTATTTCGCCATCAGCGGCATATGGATTCGATGTTCCCGGCACGCTGCAGTGGGCATTGTCGTCGGTATCCGTATTTTGTTCCATTCGACGCAATTCCTTATCTGCCTCTTCGTATGTAGGTATAAAATTTCTCTTTAAAACACATTTGTACGAGTTCCATTCTGGTCCTGGACTAGAATGACCGTCTTTTATTAATTTAGATGCAAATTTGATATTTTTTGGTGGCCAGCGGACAATCCCTTTCGATTCCCACAGCGTGGGAACGATGGTCAGTTTAGGTACATCGTACTCGATCGTCTGTACTATTTTAAAAGCCATAATATTTCTCTGAAAAAAAACAATTGATAATTAAATAGGTATAATGTACGTAATTTCTTTTTTACCTATCTACTGTGTATGGACTGTTCCATCCCAACGCTCCATGCATAAAACTAAATAAGACGTACCAACTGGAATTAGTTCACGATTGAAATAATACGTCTGTGCACGAATGAAAGTAACGGTAAGTCCAATCCGCGATACACACCCGACTGCGGTCCGTCGCACGTCGGCCGATAGGATAGCGAGACGAGGTGTGTCAAAGGCAAGGGGGGGGTGCTCCCGCGCCTCACCTCATAGGCGTACATTACACGGTCATGCAAGCGTCAATCATTCCCATCAATCATGAATGATGGTTGAATGACGGAATTTTATCGCTTACAATTTTCGTCATGCAAACGTCAATCTTCGCATTAGACGGTAGGTTTTTCGTCAATCAAAATTTTGAGTGTGGCAAAACTGACAGCAAAACCTATCGTGTAATGTTCGCCATAGACTCATACTCTGACTGCACTTAGATCGCGCGCATACTGTAGGTACTTAGGTACCTTACCTAAGTTTTTCATTTCACAATGACCACAATGTTTAAAAGCCTGAGCTTTTAAAAAGTTTTACCTAATTATGTCTACTTTGGCCTAGAAAACTTTGATACTTACTAGGTACATGATTAACATACGGTAATCCAAAAAATATAGGATGATGTGATGATGATTAGGCTTTATCCACGGATCCCTAAAATTCCTGCAGAGTTTATCGGTTCACTGATGATTACCTACAGTTATTTGCGTACATGTTACCCACTATCAAGCTTTACTTGAATCTGTAGCTGACTTGTGTAACACAAGAACCACTCGTAACAGCTCGTTACTGATTTATGTACCACGAGTGGACACTTAAACAGCTTATGCCGTTTGATTGTGGTTAATACGGTACACATTGCTTGTCTGCCATTTTTTAGATTCTAACCTATGTATACAATATAATAACAATTTGTTTTTGTTCAGTCAACGAAAATAACAACAGAATTTGAATAGAAAATGTAATGATTTTATACGTAAACAGCTTATTGTCAAATTACAAAGGACAAATAAAAAGACTTAATTTTTTATAATAATATCATCAACCTATTTTATATTATAATTTTCAAGTAAACAGTGATATTTTGAGAGCGCATGAAAATTTTCGTCTATAATTATATAGTATTTGACAATAAACTCTCTTTCCCATTCGAATTTCAAGCACATGGAGGAAAAACAAAGTTTTACTTACCGATAACATATATTGCCTATTTCTCACAAACACTTCACAAAATGGTTCACACAAAACATATCAAAATAATAAAGTAGTAGGGTGAAAATTATTCACAATTTTGCCACTTGTGAATTGTCAGCTCCATAAAAGAGTTACTAATATCCTGGAGTGTATTTTGTGCTGAAAAATAGGTAACAAGTACTCTATTATTCAGCCATTGTGGTGTATAAAAGGTAACACATACCCTGATAATCAGTCATTATTCAGCTCTTGGGGCGACTGTTACCTTTAATAATGCTCAAATAACGCTGATATAGTGCAACCAGCTACATTATTCAGCTAACAGCTGATTAATTTGTGCCCAAATCAGAGTTATATCAGCGGAGTAGGCGCCTCTAATGCTCTTATTCAGCAGGTTTATTCAGCAGAAGATTCCATTGTGAACAGTGATTCAGCTACTATTCAGCGCTTCTGTGCTACTTGGGAGGTACCTACTAGTACAGCTGAGCTGAGATTCGACCATCTTTGTATGATAGATGTACACCTTAGATGTTACCTACGTAGGCTCTATCTACCTATGTACTTTACGCTATATCATCAAGATAAAACTGAATTCTTATTGAAACATTTTAACAGGATCCTTAATTAGCCAATTAAATTAATTAAATATCTATTAAAGGCAACATGCTCATTGACGTGGAGGACACCAGCCCGTATTACCTACCTAAGTTTAGATATATTTTTCGTAGTTCATGTCTGCATATTCCTGAAGCATCACATCACAAGAGTATTGAAAATGTAAGTTTTGTGCACTTTCCGAAACATCTTGAATATCTTGAAAAGTAGGGAATGAAACTTTGGAACGCATTTTAACAACTCACAACGTACGTAGCCATATTTATGAGTTTCAAAAGTGCATGCGGCAAGATTAAGACATGCCTGTGAAGGAAGCAAACTTCGGGAAGAAGTTTAAAAGGGTTCAAAATGAGTGGTTAGAATAGATTTGTCGGGCCAAGTATTAACCATCACAGTATTTATTGTAGGTAGATAGGTACACATGTATTCAACACAGTTTATCATAGTCCACCGCTGAACAGGGCTCTCCTAAGTTGCGCTACAAGATTCGATTTAATTGAACAAATTATGGGCAAAGCAATTAAAGAAAGATTACCCTAATTTTGGAATTTTCACAATTAGGGAAATCTTTCTTCATTAACTAATTAAAATTTGGTTAATTTACTCTACCTACTTCCACAATAATACCACCTAAATATAACTTGCCAGTACGTACGACTTTTCATAGTTTATATTTAGGCATGAAAAGAGCAAAACAAGCGAAAATTCACACTTAGCGAGAAGCGATATAAAGTTGAGTAGCGTTTTAACACGAAACTAAGTAAGTACATCGCAAGTTGCCAGGCGTGCTTGCGCACATGTGGCCAAAATTTTCGCCCCGCTTGCCTAAGTGCAATGCATAGAAACTCGGCACCTACGAGCAGTATCGTCTTACCTCCACTTTCTAGCAATCTAACACATATGCACTACCACGGGCAAAGTTCGTATTTAGTAGGTTCCTAAACTAGTTGCAACGCCCCGGGTGTTCGGTATTCACCGATTGTATCAACGCTGTGTGTATTAATTTACATTTAAATAATACACAAGCAGCTCTTGGTGCTAAAATTAAGTAAGTACAATTAAGTGTTTCGAACATGGAATCAAACATGACACGTTATTTTATATTTGCATGGCTTGTAGTTATTCACATGATAATGCTTTGGAAATAAGTTCTTTATTAGGTAAGCATGTGTGGTATGTATGTAGCTACCTATTAAAAACAAAAGAAAACTAAGCTGATATTTAGTTAGATACAAAGCTGCACAATACCATTAATCCGTTAATTAACGAAGTTAATATTTCGAGTAACAGATTAACTTTTAAGTTCACTTTAAAAATTGTTAACGGACTTATTTTTTTACACTTTTACTATTTTTATTGATCAAGATAATATTTAAATAATATAAGCTATCACTTAAAATAATAATATGTAAGTAGGTACATGTAGGTATATGAAAAAATTCGTCCGCATCTCTGTCCACGGGAACAGTGCCCAAAAGGCTGACAGCATTGCCACGTGCATTACCTAGGTAGGTACCTAGACCTACTATTTGCCAAAGTGCAGTGGTGGCCCAGTGGCAATGGCCCTGTCTTACGAGGTGAAGGTCGTGGACCCGAACCCAGGCAGGCGCTTTACTTTGTGTAAATATAATTTTATCACCAATGCTCTCAAAACGGTGAAGGAAAATAGGAAAACATCGTGAGGAAACCAACCCTCACTGGGCCCACGTGGTAGATAACAGCTAAACAGTCCACTCCCTCTCGAAGAGAAGAGACGTGTGTCTTAGCAGTGAGAACATTATAGGCTGATTATTTGTAAGTATGTATGTTATCTTATTTGCCAAAAGCACACCGCGCGGACCGCGCCGCGATAATAGTTACATTACAAACTAATGATATCTACATTATTAATTTTTCATGTCTTGCCTAAACTTCTATAGCCCACAGCAACATATTTTACAAGTATGATCACTAACGCAACGACATATACAATTCAATTACTACCACGTGTTAACGATTAAAGTTAACTTTCGTTAAATCTTCCGAAATGTGGGTAACGCTGTAACGTTTAACGAAGTTATCCTATTTAGTAACGGATTAACGATTAACAAAGTTAATTATTTGATCAACGGTTCCCAGCGCCCTAATTGCGTAAAACACTAAAAATCTCAATCTGAATAATTTTGAAGGATATTGCTAATCCATTACTTCATATGCTCGAAAAGCTCGTTTGCTCACCAACATAAATAATGCAATGAATCTTGTTGAACTTTTAAAAATGAAAGCTATTGCTACTGATAGTGTGTTACGCAATTACCTCGCAGCTATAACTAGCCTTAAGATAACTACCCTTTTACAATCCAAAAGTGAGGTAAGTAGCTAGAGCAGGTACCTTTTTTAGCACATCATGAATATACATTAATCTTAATCATAGTGACTGTTTTAGGGCATCGTACTCAACCTATTAAGCCTAGACGGTCTGGAACTTCAGTTAGGTACCTAACTTTTACAAAATTCGTTTTCGAACTTAATAAAGGTTCCATTAGACTTATAGCATGTTCTACACAAAAACAAATAAACCTTTTCTCTTCTTCTAAAAATACAAAGCCATTTTCCATTTTCCAATCGACCAGCTCAGGTCGGCGCCTCATTTACATACATCGTTGAAACTTTTGTTCGATTGAAGTCCATCCCGCCGAAATGCGGTCGGTGCGAATTTTTAGGAGAACGCGCCGTTGTAATTGTGATTCGAGTTCGAGTGGTTAAAAGCTTTTCTTGGGTAAAATCTCGACACGTCCGGAAAAGTCGAACTTTGATTTTACATTACAGATAACATTTCTTAAAGAGAGCACGAATCGACCAAGTAGTACCTACTTGAGTATTTAAGGTGATATTGGGACAAAAATAAATCAGAGGTTTGGCACTTACCTAAACCCGGCAAACAATATTGGCAATAAGCAATTTATTTTGAAATTACGTATTGTTGATTAAAGAAACGCAGGTGAATGAACGTAACAGTTTACGTAATGTAATTTTCAAACGTTGTTGAAAAACCAGTATGGAATTATGCAGTTTACAACGAAACTCGAAATTTCTCCAGGGATCACTAGGTACCTACCTCTAGAAAAATGGGTTCTCGGAGATAAACATGATCTAAAGAAATTAATTTAAAAATTGTTCTGTTTGATTCCCTATCCTCTAAGCTCTGCAGTATCAAGGGACTACTGTAATTTGCCTGTAATAGGTTTCTTACGTACCTACCTACATATCTACTTTTGATGAAATTTTACTACGAGTAGGTACTTAGGGAAGTGCCTTCCTATTTAGATCCGGCACCCTAATTACGTAACACATTATCAATCTGAATAATGTTGAAGGATACCTACTATTGCTAATCCATTGCTTCATATGTTCGAAAATTTGGCTACTCAATGCCGAAAATAACGCAATGAATGTTGTTGAACTCTCGAAATGAAAGCCATTGCTGTGTCTGTTACGCAATTACAGAGAAATTATGGTTTTATCAATAAAGTACGATGTAGATAAGTATTTTAGTGTTTTCAAAGTCAAAGTCAAATCATTTATTTCAATTAGGCACACTAAAGGCACTTTTGAACGTCAAAAATTATAGTAAAACGAATTGATTCTAGTCGCCCATTCCAAAAGGTAGTTTTCGTATGGAGAAGAATGGGCAAGAAACTCCACCGTTACTCTTTTAAAATGTTTTACAAGTTCTGTATAGGTACATTAATTATATAATTATATGTGAAGACGATGCACCTAGAATAAAAATTAGTCTGCCAACAAAAGGTAAAAAGAATTAAAAATAAAGCAATGACAGGTAAATCAATTATGTGATAGATACATGGTGCTCACATATTTACAAATATTGTTAAAGTAGATTATTTTTATATAATTTTCAGCGCGGTAGTTCCTGTTTGTGGAACCATTTTAGTAGTTAAAAGTTTTAACGCCTCTACAAACACCGCCGGGCCCCGCTTAGTATTGAGGGGTCTCATTGTTGATAGGATCTAACACTTACAATTCAATCGCATTGTAAGAGCTATCGAACTCGTGCAGGGATGGTTGTCGACACGCCCTCACTGCCGAAACGTTTCCTTTAAAGGGCGTGGGGAACTTAAAACAAAATGGATTGAGGTGCCAGCGATTTGTACCTACCTACTTAAAAATAAAAGTAGGTACCTAGAAAGCGAACAATTGTTCTTGGGCAACTCCTACCGTGCTTTTTTTGCCTATGACATTGCTAAGATCATTGAGATATAGGTACCTACATATAAATATATATCAATGGCTAAGATCATACCTTGCAACTCATTCTAGCCTCATAGGTAGGTAAGTACCTAAGTACTATGTAACTGCGTCTAAGTAGAAAACTTGAAATTAGCTAAATTTTAGCATTTCTTAATAAGGTGTAGTTTCCTGGTATAGTCATCAGCCGAAGGATAAACAAAGGAAGTGACACGACACCGTAATCGAAACTATAAGAAAGAGCATTGCTGACGTCTGCACAACGCTTAGAGCAAGCCGTTATTAGCACCGGGACAGGTTGCCGCTGATGGCCATCCTCTCGATATAATCGGTTGGGTGATGTAGGTACTTGCCAAGTCGCTAGCAATGAAGGTAATGGGAACCTCTATTAGTAGAAAATGCCACACGATGGAACATAACGCTATTTTCCTACGTTCTAGGTAGTTACAGTTACCTAAATCTACATACCAGTTACCTAATCAATCTGCACGAAAATTGCGCAACACGCTTTCAATCACAATCTGAATCATTTTGAAAGGTCTTGCTTCATATTGAATCTGAATCATATTGAATCTGAATCATATTGAATCTGAATCATTTTAAAGTGTCATTGCTTCATATGTTCGGTTTTGTCTTCTCAACAACGTAAAAACGCAATGAATGTTGTTGAACTGTCAAAATGAAAGCCATTACCACTGTGAGTGTTACGCAATTACCTAGGTACCTACCCCAGTCATTTTGCTCACTCCATAACATTCAATTATATTCAGAAAAATGGACAGTGAATAAGCATGTAGTTAAACACACCTGCCGAGTTATTACTTAAGTAAGTATTCCTACTTAATTTTTGAACCACCGGAAACGAAAATAAATTCTCTCGTAATTCTATTATCACTAGTATGCTAGTGATAATAGAATTACGAGGGAATTTATTTTTACGAGAGGCGTTCAATGTATTCTCGGTATCGGCATGAAAAAAGACGTAAATTCAATTAAAATCATTTTTATTTTTCAATGTAACCCCCATTACCCACAATGCATTTTTAGATACATCTCGAAATTAACTTTCAATACCCTGTAAAAAGTAACTTTTCTCTATCTCTGAAAAATGCGCATTTATTGGCGCCTTAAGCTCTTAGTCGTTGGAAAATCGTTTCCTACGAAGGTCTTTTTTCAAATTAGGGAATAAATATTAATCACTTGGGGCTAGGTCGACAATCTCGCACAGCAGCCATGGAAACACGCGCCGTGTGGACCGGGGCGTTGTCGTGAAGAAGCAACACACCGGTGGTCAGTTTACCCCGTCTTTTTTCATTAATTGCTTGCCGTAAATTTCATGTAAAGTGGAGTGAAGTTTCACCTTTTTAGTAGGTCATCAATCAGCAAAATTTCCTTTGAGTCCCAAAACACTGAGGCCATGATTTTTCCGACAGAGTTCCGTCTTTCAGACTTTGAATTTCTTAGGGGGCGCAGTACCCTTCTTGTGCCACTGCATGGAACTCTTGCTCACTTTCAGGGTCATATGATGAACCCAAGTTGCATCTCCAGTACCTAACAATTCGATCGAAAATACCTACTTGATGGAACTTCACCACAGAGCTCTAAAAACTCTCTACAGCACTCGATTCGCACTTGCTTTTGAGGCGCCGTGAGCATTTGCGGCACCCATCTTGCACTAACTTTTGATAGGTAAAGAAGGTCATGAAGAATAGTGTGCACAGAAGCAACAGAGAGATGGGTCATCTCTGCTATCATTTTGATCTTCATTCGGGCATCCTCCAGTATAAGCTTCTCAACTTTTTTCACGTTTTCTTCCATAGAGGCAGTAACCAGGCCGTCCGAGCGAGTGTCGTCTTCAATACTCTCTCTGCCCCTTTTAAATTCACTTGACCACTTTTGAACCGTAGATAACGATGGTGCAGAATCTTGGTAAACAGCCACCATCTCTTCGTGAACAATTTTTTTACTTTTTCCTTGTTTGGTAAGGAATTTAATAACAGCGCGGTGCTCGATTTTCTTCAACATTGTCACGTTAGCCATTCCAGTTGTCGTTGACTAAGGATAACTAGCAAACTAATAATAACAACTAAGTATATGAAATTTTACCTTTATGCCCTTAGATAATGTCATTAATTAATTAATTAAGTAAGTAGTCAAATTACCCACATCATTAGTAAATCACCCTGATACCGAGAATACATTGAAAGTCCCTCGTAATATGTAGGTACGCGAATTCCGGCTTAAACTTTGAACTGCGCAGAGATTACTTAGTTCTTTAGTTGCGTACACAACGCAACTTTAGAAGAACGATATCCAATTTATTACATGCGAATAGGTAGGTAATCTCAATTAAACTAGTTTTGTTAGAAACTAAGATCGTTTAAATCGCATGTGTGATGTAGGTACCTATGTCTACACAGCAAGGGACCACCAACACATAAACTGAAACTGTAACTGTAAACAAGTCTTAACAAAGTTTCGTGGTTAAGTTGTACGGTCTCTTAGTGTTTCGTACAATTCTATTGTTTAGTATGAATAACTAAGCGGGAAGATAATGTGGCCACCGTTATTTATTGGCTATTAAAGTTCCAACTTCATTTGCTACATTATAGAATTTAACACTGTTTCAATAAACATAGTTCAGTTATTTATGAACGGTTTAATTCGGTGCATAAAAAGTGATTTCCGTAGTTTCTTTTTTTTTCAGGTGGTAGCGTCTACGAGTGTGGAACCTAAGATAGAAACACGCTTGTACGATACTACATACAGAAATAATGGCTAATAGAAATCTCTATTCCTAGACAGCACGTTTCGCCGAAAACTTTGTTGATAGAAAACATTGTTGTACAAACAATGTTTTCTATTCATAGTAGCTCGGTTCATAGGAAGCACTGTTGGCAGATATCTCTGTAGCCAATGATATTTTCTGTAGCCATGTCCTACTCTTTCAAAACTCAAATTCTCAAAAAGAGTAGGTTTAGGCACGGAATGTAGGGAGCTTTTCTGTCGGTTTTGTTAGGAGTTGTAGGTTTTATAATAAGTATTCCAATATTTCACTCTTGCAATTATGTTTCAATCTCATTCCCATGTAATAAGATGCGAGCCTATTGACATCAACCGGGCACAAATCCCGGGCTGCTAGGTAGGTACTGAGAATTCACTGGGGGACAAGAAATAATTTTCCCCGTGGCCTAAATTTTGTATATAATTGGTTTTGATAAATACTTATATTATTAGACACGAAATGTAGTTAAGTACCTTGTTTGGATTGACCACGGATTGACTCTGGTTCTTGAGATAAATAAAATGTAAACAATAATTTAATAAAATATTAATCTACCCTCCTAACTGTATAAATTTGAATATCCCCAACCAAATATTCTGTGCTATTGACTTAGTAGTACCCACAGAGTAAGTAACCTGTAGTACCTATCTGCTAATCCAGTTCGTGTCCTATTTTGAGTAAATGGTGTTTTGTCCCTTGAAAAAACGAGTATTCAAGGAAAAAGGATCACAGTTTGTGAAACAATTAATGCACCAAGCATACTTTGGGATAAATCTTGCACAAAATAATAAGTATTGGGTGCCAAATATCGTGTAAGTGTGCATATACACGAGCGACACACTGCAGTTGCCTATGCCGTTGGCGCGTTTCGCTCGTATGTATGAGTACTAAGGGTTGTTTCGCACTACGTCCGATCCGAATCCAAGAAATGCCGGTCCGAAGTGACCATAGTGTCCATAGTCCTATTTGTATGAGGGGTTGCGCACTAATCCGAACTCTATCAGTCCGAATTTAGAACATTCTCAATTCGGATTGAAGTGGAATCTTTAATTCTGATTCGGATCGAATGTAGTGCGAAACCGCTCTTAGTATTGTGTGGAATCTCTGCGGTACTGGAGCCAGAGAGGATGTAAAGGGCATAAATTTGGAGTGCCAGTGATATGTATTGAGCCAACCAATCATTTTAACGACTGTTACTTTAGTGCTGTGAATGTGAAAGGTATGAACCGGTACAAAAAACGTAAGTACTTGAGTTTGTCCTAATGTGGAATTGGCTAAGCCCTCCATAATATAACACAGTAAACATGTTAAAAACGTCTTCTTCCGTGTTTTCAGGACAATCAACTGCAGACTTGACTGATTAATACATAGCAACATAGCCATTCATAAAAATATATTTTTTAAAACCGTAGGTATCGTACTTATAATTTCAGAACAACCAAGCTCTTTTCCAGAATCAGCTCTAGTGTAGCACCTGTGGTTTAAAAACTTTCTGGCGAATGCTAATTCAGTGCAAATGATTGAAATGTAGGACTTTAGTAGAATGTCAAAAATTCTACATTGCATTGCATCTATTGTTGGTATTTACTAAAACAAAATTATTTAACACGTTTTGTATAATTTCAGTTCAACAAATACAAAAATTACTTCAATAAATAGACTGTCATTTACAGAACAACATCGTTCATTTAGATTCATTTTTATTTTTTATTTTTAAATTAATATCGATAACTACTGTTTTCTTAAATAAATCGACTAAATCACTTCGAATGTGCGACTTGATTTGTTGTAGCCTACCTCCGCCGGCGCCCGCTATCAACCGTGATAATCTTTCATTGGGGCATTCCACTGATACTGAACAAAGAATTTTCTGTTGTTCCTCAATATCTTCATAATACTCAAGCTGTACATTAAGTTTGTATGGAATCTCTTGCGCCAAAAAGTCTAGGAACTTAGCCCTGACTGCTCCTTCTATCAATGACTCTGGTTTCTGGTCAGTCCATTTAGTAGGAGAGTACTGGAAGCCTGCGGTTTTGGCGTTGCTTATGAGGTATTCCTGCAAAACAAATAATGCCAAATACTTAGAAGTAGATCCTCATTGATGTTATAAATGGAAAATGGTTAGCAGTGTTCTGTGCAAGGACTCTCCCTTGTGCACAACATTGGTGTGTCTAAAGCCCGACCGCGGCAGATTTGCCAAAAGTAATGTTTGCTTTCGTCCAGTTAGCTCGGAGATTTAGACGAACACTAACATTACTTAAAATAAATACTCTTGTTTATAGATTTTATTCAATTTCGAGCAGCCATTGTTGTTTACATCTTTCGCAAATCTGCCGCGGTCGGACCTTAAGTATAATATTATGTTTGGAGTTCTTACCTTAATATCTTGAACCCCATCACCATTCAATGCTGATACAAGAAATACATCAGAAAATTTACTATATCCTTTTTGTACTTTATTTTCTGTTTTACTTCTACTCTTTTCAGTCCCAGGGATAGGGTTGCCAGCAATGACACCATTGGTAAGGTTTCTTATTATTGTCAGCAATTGATTTTTGGATTTCAATTTATCAACCTGTGAAAAAAAACATTAAAATAAGTAGTTACTTTCTAAAGAATTTGTTCAGAATAATTCTGTTTCTTTTAAATACAGGATGAAATTGAATAAGTGCGCCAAATTAAAACATCTAATTCAACGTGTTACAAAGAAAATGTTGAGCATGTCATTAAGGAAAAGGATGCACATACGTGCGCGTATGCAAGTGAATTGAAAAAATTTAAAATATGTTACATAATGTTGAAAAAGAATTGAAAAAGGTTTTTTTTTTCATAGGAATGGTCAAAATGAGGAAAATATCGCTAGTTCAATGCATCGCCAACTTGCTTCGTGTTGTGTATCCTGCAATGAATGGATTGCTAATCTAGTGTGCACGTTAAAATTGATACTTACTTTAATTTTCTTGTTTTAAGTAAAAAAAAAAATTATCACAATCTATACATGATAAATTTCTTTTTTACTTGAACGCCAATCTTTCATGCCAAGTTGAAGGCAATAACTTAATTTGTACTGTCTAAGACAATAGGTCATTATACAATTTTTTTGGTGAATTTAGATTTGGAAAATGACAGTCTATAATGATTATGTAACAATTACTGCACCTGCTATTTCAAGTTGTAGCAAGTTTTCAGTTTCATCATGTATAGTGGCTTCCACTTACTTTATTGATTATTAAAAAACTAGGTGTATCAGCTATGATGTTTAACATGTTGACAACATCGGTATGAAGGAAATCCTTTGTGTATCTGTTAGAAACATCATGAACAACACCTACAACATCCGCACACCTCAAGCTTTTGTGACACGCTCCAATCATAGAATCAGGCAAATTGTATCTAGAATTAAATTAATTGAATCACACACAACTTATACATTATGGACATGTTGTTTCAAGTTTGATGTAAAATAAAGTTTAATGGATTTATTTAAAACAATGATTAAAGATAAGTGACATTTAAACTAAAATGGTTATAGTAGCAAATCACTACTTAACTTTTAGCTGTGTTTATGTGAATAAAGGGGTTTATGTAATTATACATAAGAATTTTAGTTTCACTTAATTTCTTAGGTAATTAGTTTACTTACTTCTTTTGTTCTTTTTCAGTTACAACTCCAGGAGTGTCCAAGAATATAATCTGTGTGTCATTCTGATAACACATGGCTCTCACTAACTTTGTGGTTGTGTGTACTTTGTTGGATGCAGCACATATCTGCAATTATAACACAATCTAGTTATGGTTGATTTTAAGTTTCTTACCAACTAAAATGTTACAGTTGCCACCCATGTACAGGTTATAAAATTATCTAAGCAAAGTTTCGTCATACCTTTCTTTCTGTGACTTTATTGATGAGAGTACTCTTTCCAGAATTAGGAGCTCCAATAATAGCTACATTTACAACTTTGCCTAGATTTATTTCACTTGCACATTCTGGTTGTGATGAGTAAAATACGGCTTTAAAATTATGTTTTCTGTATGTTAAACGTAAGGCAGACAAAGCAAACGTCGTCATCTTGCAGTAGTATAATTACATTTAGTTGGTTTATGGCAAACGCACTTATTGCAGGTAAATTTTTTGAACAGTAAAGTAATTCTGTTTGTTTTCTACTTCCAACAACATACAATACAACTCAACTTGTGCAAGCAAGTAGCTAAACAGGTGACAGACACTGAGTGACGCTGACGTCTGACATTACTGACAATAGCTGCGTCCCGAGTTAGGAATGTAATCGATTTGAGCGTACCCGTACCGAATTAGCGTGAGCGCGATAACGATGTCCCGTGAATCGTCATAGATGACGTCATGACATACGCCATCTTGCGATAACGCCGACCATGCCTTCTAGCAATATCACCGTGAGCGCTGTCAAAAATGCGAGGGTGTGTGCGTGTGTGTGTCAGCGTGTGTTTTGTTTTGAGATACATCATAACGTAGCATTTTCGAAATTGTGCTTCTGGCTGACAGTCGCCACCTAAACAAAGAAAAAGAAGAAATGTGGCGTTATACAAAGAAATACTGCTGTAATATCGTTTTGACATTGAATATGCACTATGAGACTATGAGCGCATTCACGGGCGTTCCGAATTGTTGACAGCCCTCAGCTGTCATAATCGTATTATCTAAAACGGAACGCATGTGAGATGATGTGAGCGCTGTGAGCGATTACAGCTAATTCGGAAAGCGGCCAATGGGCCAATGACAATTAATTATTATCACTGCTGTGAGTGCTGGTTTTCACTCTATCAAAAAGTACTCTCTGGTGCTGGTGCTACTGCTTCGCGCCAGCTGCCGCTTGTGTTTTGCTTTTTGAGACTGCCGTCTGTTGTCACTGTGGTAAACATTTCAATTTGTGGTTCAAATGAATTATGATTTTGATTTACTTAAGTACTTGCTATTTTCTTTCCTGAGGCAGTTGCAAAATGGCAATGCCGATGCAGTGATGCTGGGTCACTTTGCTTAATTTTGGCGATATAATTCTCAACTGCGTTGTAGAAAATTCTTGGTTGTAACTTGTAACCATCGATTCATATCTCTGGTTGTAGTGCGATGTTTTATGGTGTCAGTCGATGGCAGTAGCCGATGGCAATTGCGATTGGCGCGTGGCAATGGCAACTGTTCGTCACCGCCACATAATACATAGTAGTACTACGTACAGAAGAGACACTCCCTTCCCCGCGCTCATATCAGATACCGCACCTCACCCCGCACTTCGAGGTATTCGTCGTGGACTCTTAAGCTAGGGCGCTCGCGTAATCGTATGAACCGCAGCACTGTACTGCTGAGTTGCTGACAGGAACACACAATTTTGCGATTTAAAAGTTTTATTTGAGTTAATCACGATGGTTGGATATTGTGATGCTTTTCCGAATTTGTATTTACATAAACTGTTTGTAAGATTTCACATTTTAATACCATGCGATTTAATAACCGATTATTTAGAGATAAGAAAACATTTTAGTGTAAGCAATATTTAGTTATGTATCTTATTTTGTCATTATTTATTCAATGTACAGACGCCAGCACATCAACCTACTACAATCTGTCAGATTTCTGTAATAGATTTTCAACTTTATCGCTAAAGCATAAGGTTCAATGTTGATTGTGAAAATTTGACAGTTAGGGGTAGGTTGATGTGCTGGCGTCTGTACAGCGTATCAGCGTAAAAATATGTTCATAACAAATTATTAGCTACATGTAGGTATGTAGGTTTCTATTATCAACGAAATTAGAAAAAAAATTACACCCGTGCGAAGCTGGGGCGGGCCTCTAGTAATTTATAATAGAATGCAACGTTTGGGCAGCACCGTCGTCATTCGGTTCGCCCAACCTAAATCTGCACTTTTCGCGACATTTTTTATGCATTTTTTACGCTACGCTCGACAACCAAGTGTCAACCCTACTAGTTCACGCACACATTTGCACCTGTACAGACGTCATTTGATAATGTAATAGTAATAGGTAATTATTTTGCGAGCGTTGTATGAAGTGTCCGAACTCCGAGGCACTCCGAGGTGTGCCACCGCTTCACTTTAAACCATGCTATAGCAGGTAACACTACTTAGTTCAACTGTCAAATAATTTGGTGGTGTGAGTGTTCGTATGTATAATGTAGTCTATGGTTTGGGTTAACACATCAGTGAGTGACACACTATGTAATAAAAAAGACACTGTATGTTTGTTGCATGTATGCGCAGGTTGTATATGTGTTACAGTGTGAGTGGGTCAGTAATTTTTTGGACAGTGACCGAAAACGCGGAAAAATTATAAATAAAAAAGGTTTCCTTGCAGTCAATCAACCGGATCTTATATATAACTCGAAGGTGGTTTGATCTCTATTCGTTATTTCAAAAGGAAGCTGCATGCTTGGTTAAAAAATCGCCGGCATGATTTTGTTCAGGTAAAGTTTTCAAACACTCAGTAAAATACTTTCCCAATCCTTTTAATTTACTTACGTTTTCAATATTATTTGGAATAAGTTTTTCATGATTACCACCAGTTGTTTTTATTTTTGTTTTGTTTTGGTCTTGTTACTTTTTCCTACTACTTACCTATTTTATTTTTTTGTTTTCCAGAAATGTCAGAGATAAAGTATAAAAATCAGATTTTGGCCGCTATTGATCACTTGCGTTCACGTAAATCCCGTCCCGATATAAATAGAATTTGCAAGTTTATGTTAAAGTGTTACAAAGTTCTACCTAAAGATACTAAAGCAGATCTCAAACGTTGCCTGAAGGAGAAAAGTATTTTTAAAGTTGATTATAAAGATAATGTAAGCTATAGGAACGCTGCTAAGTGGCGAAAAAAATCAAACCAAAACAACAGTGAGTTGAACCTGTATGAGTCTATTCAGCTTATCAAGTTTCTCATAGTTTAGTATGAGAACAAAATATCACATGAAGTGTCCAGTCACTTCTGTCCATGGCCATATCATACAATTGAGGGTTTTTAAAATTAATATTATACTCTATAACATAAAATTTGCTTCTTTTATTTTTAGAAATGTCTTCATCAGTTGCAACAAGTGAGCGAAGAGTAATAACTTCTGCAATTGCTACTCTTATTTATCAGGATCAAAGCTATTTGGAAAATGGCATTGCTTTTGATGATCTTGTGTCAGCAGCAGGTTCACAGGGAACCAAGTATTCGAAGAAACAACTGGAAACTATTGTCAACAAAGAATTATCCTCAGGAAGTTTAGTTAAATTACAGAATGGCAACTTGGCATTGGGTCCTGCTGATCATGATGGTGATAGCTCTGATAGCTTCAAATTTGAGTACAATGGTGATTTCAATAACACAAAGGTAGGATTATTTTATTTTTTAGATAACTGGGACATTTCAATTGTTTGAAGAAGCTATCTAACATTTAGATAGGTAATGTTTGCCCTCTAATGCACTATTTGAGATCATGCCAAACAACAGAAACAATTTGTTATTGTTTTGAAAAGTAGATAATGAATTTAAAACCACTTCCTGATAGCACATTACCAGCAACATTAATTTTAATGTGAATTTGACTCTATATTTTAAAAATGTTTGCTTGTTGTCATCACATGATCTTAGTAGGTAGTTTTAATTGAAGTTTTTTTGTTTATAATTTTATTTTAAGGTAGGTATTTTTTGTATGCTGAAATAAGTAAGCAAAATATGTGGAACTACTTTTATTTAAAACCTTTTTTGCACCATATTTTGTGCAAAATAAATATATTTTATCCTATTCTATTCACAACCACGAAAAACAAAACATTTAACAACATAGGTACAATGTATAAATATAGTTTTTCCTTTTAAGTACCTAAATCTAAAGCTATATATATATAACAAACATGGCAAGCTAAATAAAACCGTTTAATAAATATAAAAAAATATTGCACATTCACATAATCATACAAATCTTTCTAAGTACAGCATTTGATAATATTCCACAACCACTGTTATAATTTTTCTGGCTAATAAAAAAAATGTTTTCTATATCTTACGTAATTTAACACATTGAGATTACATAGCAACTGGATTATGAAAAAATTTAGAACATAAATAAAATAATAACTGGCAAAGTGCGCACAGTGAAGGGTTTTGTAGTTAAGGTGAATATATTTTACGCATGCACAGCACTGATTTCACCGACCGCAATAATGACAAAAATCACGGAAAAACTGAAAAACTAAAGTACAATTTTTTTCGTAAAATTATTGCACCGTTGTTTAGCGCTGCACAGAATACACCTTCTATCCAATTTTCATCGATATAGTGCCAGTAGTCTCCGGTAAAATGGCTTTTTGAATTCCGGATGGAGGACAGACAAACAACATGACGAAATTAAAACGAAGGAACCCTAAAAAGCTTTTCAAAGATGTCCCCAAAACGTGCTCCATATTTAACCGACTTCACAAAGGAGGATTTTGGTATATTTGTTACGCGATATTCAAAAATTATTTAATGGATAGGCTATGCCTCAGGAGTGGTCCCATATAAATTTTATTAACATTGCTTGGGTAGTTTTTGAGTTAGCTTCAATAATACGTATTTTTGCCACTTAGATATTGATGATGTTATAATGACTTCCTTCCGTCACTGATGTTTACATAGCAAGTAGTGTTATACGAATTTTGTGGGGTAAGTACAGACGCCAGCCCATCAAGCTACTACAATCTGTCAAATTTCTTTAATAGATTTTCAACTGTATCTCTAAAGTTTAAGGTTCAAAGTTGATTGGGAACATTTGACAGCTTCGGGTAGCTTGATGTGCTGGCGTCTGTACAACTTAAAAGTGAAAAATAAAAACTTTTTCACAAAAAAAAAACAACGGACTTCTAAAAAAGACACTACAAAGTGAAAAAAAATGGCACGCCAGCATTAATGACATCATCCGTCGTGCTCGTTCGGTCGTCGGGCGGTGACAACACCGCCGGGGTGCCAGCTGTTTCAGAACCCAACGGCCTGTCACGCGACGATGGAAAGAGACCAAACGGAATAACCATATTATAATATAATGCCCTGGAAGTTCTGGAAGTTAGGACGACCTTTGGTTGTGGGATGCAACATTGTCGACACCCTTGCGCCATCCCACCTTCCTAGCACAGTGGGCTGGGGCGGCTGCTGCAGGTGCAGAAAACCTCAAACTGCGAAAATATTGCAACCATGTTCGAGCCGTTTGGGGTTGAAACACTAGGGCCATGGGGTCCGAGTGCCCACTTTGGTTTTTCGAGATGTCGCCAAGCGGTTAGTCTCTTTACGTGACCAAAGGGCTGGCCTATTTCTTGGCCAAAGAATTAGCATCGCAATACAACGTGGCAATGCTGCCAGCCTTTTGGGCACTGTTCCTGTTGACAGCAATGCGGATGGATTCTTTGATGCCCTATGATTATTTTGCAAATTTTTTCATATAAATGTAGGTACATATTATTATTATATTTTAAATGTTACTTAGCTTATATTATGTAAATTTAGATCTGTAGACCATTTTTTATTGTATCAAGTACCTGGTACTTGTGGACAGGCCTACGCTGTCCTTCCATACCTACTGTAACTTGAAAACATTGTAAAAGCCAATTATTTTTAAAAGAGTAACCATGGAGTTTCTTGCCGGTTCTTCTCCATAGGAAACGACCAATTGGAACCGTGCACCTAGCTTCTGACATTTCATAAGTGCCGATGTTGGTTTATGTGAAATAAAAATATTTTGATTTGATTTGAAATATTTACAGAAGTATTTTAATTATAATTAATAAATATCCCAAGTGAAAAATAATTTTGATTTCGGAAGTTGGTGGCAAACAACGAAAATGCGAACCCAACGCCGCGCCGCGCCGCCGACTTCTGAAATGAAAATAATTTTTCATTTTGTAGTGTCTTTCTTGGAAGTTGGTTGTTTTTTTTTGCAACCACGTTTTTTTTTTCAGACAATCGTGATTTTATAGACAAGGTAGATTTCGTAATTCAAACTTATTGTACAGACGCCAGCACACAAAGTTACTACAATCTGTCAAATTTCTTTAATAGATTTTCAACTTTAGCGCTAAAGTATAAGGTTCAAAGTTGATTGGGAAAATTTGACAGTTTCGGGTAGCTTGATGTGCTGGCGTCTGTACATACTGGCATTTAGAAAGATATTGGCAGCTTTTTTTACTAGATGACATTTTAATGACAAAATTCCAAAGATTTCAATCAATTATCTTTGCAAAATTCACAATAAAAGGTGCATTATTTTGATGTGATTTGTATTGAGTTAAAAATAAAATTAAACTAACATATTATTGCTGTTAATTCCAGATGACTTCATCAGCGAATTCTTCATGCAGGTCCTCACCTCAGAGAATGCGGGGACGGCCAAAGAAACGAGGTGGTGGATCGTCTAGCAATGGACTTAGCGGCTGCACCTCTCGAAATACGCGTGAGGGTGTGCGTGTCGGTGAAAGACGTAAAATGGCCAAAAAGGTGTTCGACCCATCTGATAACAATGTACCAAGCAAACGGAAAAGAGGTCGCCCAGTGGGGTCACTTAATAAAAGTACAATCAAAAAACGACTTATTTCTGCTGGACTCCAAAAGTCAGATGTTGAGGGAACACCATTATCTGAAAGCCAACTATCTCTAGATGGAAGTGGCGATGAACTGGAACAGGAAGACTCTTTGCCACATGAGACATCAGGAGGTGTATGTTCCGTTTGCCTTGTGCAGAAACCTCGCGGTTCTAATGACAGACTAGTTGAATGTCGAGATTGCAACAACAAGGCACATTTGAGCTGCCTCCAATCAGGGTCTGGTATTTTAAAGCCTCGACCTGACAACACTTGGCAATGTCCACATTGTAAAACTTGTGTGGTCTGCTGTGAAACCAATGATGCTGTAAGTTTTAAATCCATACAATATTATAAATGCGAAAGTGTGCCTGTCTGTTACCTCTTCACGCTTAAATCCCTTAACCAATTTAGATCAAAGTTGTTATAGAGATAGTTTGAGTCCCGGCGATATTCCCACGGGAAAGTTATGCGGGTGAAACTTCCGGGCGCTGCATTTCTTTACACATGATAACATAATTTAATCAAGATTTTCTTTTTATACATATACAGGGTTATTGGAAAAACACTAACAACCTCTTAAGAGGTCATTGTACCCATCATTATGAACAACTTTTACTGACCAAAGCTGAAATCGCGAAAAAAAATCAGCTGTTCCCTACATTTATGTTCGTATAACTCGTAAAAATGTAGGGAACAGCTGATTTTTGTTCGCGATTTCAGTTTTGGTCTCATAGTAAAAGTTGTTCATAATGATGAGTACAATGACCTCTTAAGGGGTTGTTAGTGTTTTTTCAATAACCCTGTATAAACAAAGTTCCTAAATATCTAATATTTCTGTTGCAGGGCATTTTAACAGTGTGTAGCATTTGCTCTGATGCTTATCATGCCCTTTGCCATAATCCACGCATACCAGAAAGACTGAAAGCTTGGGACCAATGGGAATGTAACAATTGCCTGGAATCTCGACCTGCCGTAGTAGGATCCCCTGCTATACGTCGGAGTATGGAGTATAATGCACAGAGTTCGCCTTCAGTGGACCCATTCCTGAAACCACATGAGCTTGACAGAGCTCCCTCAAAACTAGAGGACTTGCCCGTTGATCCAAGTATACCAGACATAACTAATTGGACAACTGACGATGCCTTTGAATATTTTACAAAGTACCTGCCTGAAGCAGCTCCAATTCTTAAAGAACAGGTAACTTCAACGAAATACATAACCGAATATGAGTTAAAAAATATGGGAGAAATAGGAGATGAGCAAATAATATTTATTCTAATGGCTTCAGGACCAGAATTCTGCATTTTTGATATTGGTTAGTTCTGGATTGAAATTGAAAAAACTGTATTTTCAGGAATTCGATGGTCAAGCATTGAGTATGGCGCGGCGTGCCGACATAGTAAGAGGTTTGGGACTGCCTCTAGGACCAGCGTTGGCCCTGTATCGCATTATTGTCAAATTGCAAACGAGAAAAGATGACTGGACAATGTGTTGGGGTTAACAACTTCCGACACCAATGTTATGAGGTGTCTATTTATAAATAAGGACATTGTATTACTTTATGTTAATAAATCCTTTATACCTAACTACTTATATGTATGCCTAACAAATTATAACACTCGAGTTGTAGTTGACTTCAAAGCAATTCAATATTATAAACTATCAGACAGACTTGCATAGGTATATGAATTTAATTTGCTGCCTCAAGCATTCAAAAATGAGAGTTCAGTGGTTGTGGAAACATCAACATGCAACTACAGCCATTTAAAAAAAACTGCGGGCTCGCTTATGAAACCTTTGTATTTTGCCATTTTCGTTTTAACATTACCTACCCATTGTTGAGGCCGGGTGTGGATGCACCTCAATAACTTGTTACCATTAGACCCATTTGTTAGTTTGTTATTGAAACATTTTGAATCTGGAAGCAGATGTGTCTGACCTTCACAACCAAATCGCTATGTATCAATTGTGCAACCAATTAATTTGCTATTATTCAGTGGGTAGGTACCTATCGGTTTTTACAGAGTGGTGAAGTAAATGATTTCACAATTGGTTGATCAAGGAGATGAATGTGCAGTGTAGTCAGAGATTCTTCTCTACTAAAATGAAACTCATTTATCGTTTTATTGTCTTATACTTAACTAAGCAGCGTCTGTAGGAAAACAACTGTAAACCTTACCTTACTTTGTTTTGTTTAGGACTCGAGCATTAATATAAGGTCTTCTGCCAATTCTATGTGCAACTGTTAGGTTTTGGCTTGCAGTCAAACCAGAATGATGCAGCTGAATTTTAACAGATACATTTGACTGACATAGCAAAAATTCTGGGTGATTCAATACCAAAAAACGTGTCTTGGTCTGGTAACAACAACAACTTCCACAGGTACAGATAACAACTAGGAGCAACGGTAAACTTAAGTTTTAGCTAAGTTTCCACCAGCTGTTTTGTTTTATCTAAACAATCTCCTTTGAGAGCACTTTTAACTTGTGAGGTTGCAGTTCAAGAAAACTATTGTCAGTAGTGTCAATTAATGAGCTTATATACCTACATTTTAGCTGTTTTTTTATTAGAAAGTGAATTCTTAAAGTTTTAAGTTGTTGTGTTGGGCCCCAAGACCATGAAAAGCTCAAGTTTATAGTTGTCTTGCTATAAATTGTTCGATACTTCCAAAAGAAATACATAAGTAGATATTTCATTTAAAAAAGTATTTACATTAGAAATCATCACAAACCTATGATCATGGGTCATTTTGATCATAATGTTTTACGAATGATAGGAAGATGTTAAACACCATAGTTGCTACATTTATGTACACGACCCTGTACTGTGGCTGTAAAAAATAGAAATTAATAAATTGCACTGGTGGCCAGAACATGCAATCCCCCTGAAACAAAGAAATAATGTTCAGTCTTTAACATAATTACTGACACAAAACAAGCACATTTTTTATGGAACGAAACTCAACTATACAGGCTGGCAGGGACATCGACGCGCAGCCTGTTTGTTACCCCAGAGTACAGGTTCAGTACAATATGATTCTGATGAACATTTTCATCGGTTATTTAAAAAAAAAAACTAGCTGTTCCATACATTTTGACCGCGCAGGTTTTCTATGAAACAGCAGATTTTTTATTTGATAACCGGCGAAAAATTTCTACTCTAGTGGGTCTAGAATCATATGCTGAATTCATGGTTACAGTTTGCGTCGATGTCCCTGCCACCCTGTACGTCAACATTAAACTCGAGTGATCTGATTGGATGTTTACAGTTCAATCAACCAATCACAGTAGTTCGACATAAATATGTAAGACGATGTGTTTGCTTATTTTTGTGTTGGTTTTCGTTCTAGAAATCGGGTATATACAGGGTGTCCCAGGAAACCTGTACCAGCGAAGGTCTGTGGTCAGAGGACACTAATACCCATCGATTGAACCCCTATCTATGTTCCGCGATATTTTGTAGTTTTCGAGAAAAGTTGAAATCAAGTGTAATTTCTCTCAAACAGAAATTTTAACCTTGTGATCAAATTCTGAGCTACTAGTAGTTAGATTTGGGTGTTTTGTGTTTTATAACAGGTGGACACACATTCTAACCATAATACTGACAAAAAAATCTCAAAAAAAACAACAATCAGAAAAGTTATGACTACCGCCCACAATTAAAAAAAAACGAGATAAAACAAAAATAATAATTCCTCGAAAACTACTAAATATCGCGGAACACATACATAGGGATCCAATCGATGGGTATTAGTGTCCCCTGATCACAAACTCGCTGGTACAGGTTTCCTGGGACATCCTGTATAAAGCATAAGAAGTAAAAACAGAAGGAGAAATTGACTGATTGCCTGACAAATCAACGCACCGCCGAAACTAAAGCAGTGTTCATAATCTCAGATAATTAAATTCCATCGCCACTCCATCAGTTAGGTATCTAGTTTAGTGAATGTATTCTAAGTTGATTTTCTGAGTGACCATTTGTAACAAAAAAGTCTTAGGTGGTTGCAATGGAATTTGAAGTTTGTTACAGCCTGTCGCAACTCTCTAACAAAAAAGTGAACTATGGAGTTTGCGCTAAAAATAATGGCGGCTATCGCTGTCTCGCTTTAACATCTATTCGACTCTATCGCACCATCACTGAATCTTGTCAGTTTGATGCACAGATTCAAAAAGTACTCTGACTCTGTGCTACAATTTAGGGTATATATGTTCTGTGGCTACAATATAATACGTAATTACGTACGTAGTTCGACTTAGCGCTGTTTTTATTGTTTTATTTTTATTTTGTGTATTTATACCGTACATTGGAGTTATTATTATTTATGTAAGTGAGTGTATTGTTGCAATGCATTACAAAACTTGTGAAATATGTGGTTTACGATCCGGCCGGTCAAATGGTCAAATGCGAATCTTCATGACCAAAATTTCCATTGAATAAAGATAGGTAAGCGTAATAATTATTATCAATTGGTATGTAAAAAAAAGTTGTTATGTATGCTCTTACAGAAAATAAATTAGGTGAATAGTGGTAGACAGCGAAATTAAAATTTTCTTACGTTTTATACAATTTGCAGGTCAGTGTTAGGTTGTATCTTGATAAAAATATGATTCGCGACTATAATAGATATGTATTTACAGAATTGTAGTCATTAATATCATTAAAATATCTTTAGATTTGTACCATAAGCAGTTTTCCATAAGAGATTTGTTCTCAAGGTACAAAGATGTAAGTAGATAGTATAGTGATTGTAATGATTATAATTCTGTAAATACGTATCTGTTATAGTCGCGAATCATATTTTGATCAAGATACAATGACCCAAAATTACAAAAAACGTAAGAAAAATGGAATTTAGAGCTAAAATTTACAAAAATACAAAATATCCTGTCAATATAGTAGTGCTTGACGCTTGTTATTTTTTATCGACTATCGATATTTTTATTATCCTAACTTATAATTTACTTCACTGTTTAATGAATTTAGTTAACATGCTTTTTTTTTTTTAATTCCGGTACCTTCAACCTCAACTGCAAAAATAGCAACTCTGAAAATAAAACCAACGACGACTTCAAAAATAGAACCTACTACACCTCGAAAAAGAAAACTGTTAAATAAATTTGAACAGTGAAAAAAAGTTGAACAAATAGAAAAAATTTCATCACCCGTATTAAAAGTCGCGCAGCAGATAAGCATAGCAAAATAAACTTCAGTTTTTCTAAGTTTTGTTTTATTTTATAATTACCACGAAAATAATTAGGAATGTAAGAAAATTAGGAACCTGGTATTTTTTACAGCAACTTATCGATAAAAAATTACGAGTGAGTAGTAGTACATCCCTATCTTGTGATTATGTTGGCAGCTTTACGTCATGCCTGCAGTCTGCATAGTCTGTGTCATTTTTGCTATGTTGGTATTGAGTTTTAGCGCAAACTTCATACAAACGCCGTGTTCCAACTTTTTCTATGGGAGTCCCGTCTCTTCTAAGGAACGTTACTTACTCTATGGTTTGTTAAGTATGATATTCAGTTTGTTGTTCCATTACAATCATATTCGTAGTTGTTCCATAACTTGAAAATTATCTCAAATCCTGGCTCTAATATACTGGGCCTAAGAACGTGTAATTGGCACAAGGCTTCCTTTTATAATGTAGGCGAGCACTAAGAAGGGTTTTTTGGAAATTCAACTTTCAAGATTTTCCGAAAAATCTACACCACTGATTAATAAACTTGAAACCTGGCAATACCTACTAAAACTAATAGTGACATACCTACTTTATTATATACCGAGGCAATTCAATTAATAATAAAATATTACTTTTTTTAAACTACCCTTCACAGAGATAGCGCACTGTCGTATTAATACGTAAAAAAAATAATTAGGTGTTCCAGGTTTTTTTAAAAAATCAACCCATAACGGGTAATAAGGTAATAACGCTTAAAGTATAAAATCCGTTATGAGTACTACTTGCTTCAATTAACTCTAAAATGGATATAATTCGTGTCGTGCGTGTCTTAGTTTAATTGAAAAATCTTATTCCTTTGATAAAGATCGTAAATTTTATTTTGCCTACCTTTTTTGGGGTGGAGGTGTTACATTTTTAGAGGGAAGTACGCGGACCTTAGACAAAGATTCTTACTCTAAGACGCGGACAAAGTCGCTTGCTAAGTGCTAGTTTTTCTATAAAAGGGTTTCAGGTATCAGTTCAGACTCACCATGTACACAAATAAAAACTTCTTTTTAATTTCTGTTGTAATATCTGAAAACGATTTTTTTTCTAGTATTCCCAATGCGATGAAAAAACATAAATTAGTTGATGGCGATGCAATTGCTTGATCACATATTACTTTTAAAGTCACTGTTTTGAGGTTAGTTTTTGGTAACCGTTTGTCTAAAGTAAGATAATAATAATGATGCATCGGGCCCATTGCCGTTCCCACTGCAAGCATTCGAGCTGAAACAAATTTTGTAGGTATACACGTTGGAAAGTTGAAGTGGGCTCTGGATAGGAAGTACCCTAAGTACTGATGCTACAATTTTTACTCACAGTCACAGGTAACGTTTGACAATATGTGAGTGGTTGACCAAAAAGGGACCTGGAGGGATTGGAAACCGTTATTTATTTTTTTTTATTTTTTTAATCTGTGGTCTTTTAGCTTTGTTTTGGTCTAACCAGAATATTTTTAGGTGCCGTAGTGTTTTTTTTATGATTTTTTTTGTGAGCCGAGGCAGTTTTGGAAAAATTAGTTTTTGTGATGTCAGACGCACATTAAGACAAGAAACTGACACTAAATAAGTCGCCAATAACGTAGTAACCGCAAACACGTGTTGACACTCACTAACGAAGTCGCATACTGACATAAAACATGCCGCAACTTGTTTCTACACGAAATTTCAAACGCGATTTACTCGAAATCAATTATTTTCCCTTGAGGTCCCTTTTTGGTCAACCACTCACATATTGATAACAATAGAAGTTTGTTTTTTCCAACTTAAAAAAAGGAGGACGTTCTCAGTTCTTGGAATCTTTTTTTTAATGTATGTTCCCCAATTACTCGATTGTCCATCCCAAGGTTGCCTGGAAGAGATCGCAGAAAGCGAAAAGGCCGCCCATTGTATGTTTTATGTTAATAATCGTTTTTATTGTTATGTTTTTTCTGGTGTACACACGGCTACACATCAAGCTATACATTTCCAATTTAAGCTGATCTCGCATTGTACGGAAATCCAATACAATGTGAGATCAGCTTATATACTGGAAATGTATAGCTTGATGTGTAGCCGTGTGTACAATAAAGTATATAAGGTGCTATAAAAATATCTGCCACGGCTTCAATGGGAGACAGTATTCTGTATATAGATTACAATAGTAAAGATACATTACCTATTGATCTTATGTCATAAATTTTTTCATACAAAACAATGTGCGTATACATTTGAATTGATTTAGTTGCATGAAACCGTCCCATAGTACTTAATTAGCTGTTGCCGCACCGTCATTTCATTTCGACGATGAAATGTCAAGAACTCCTAACTGACATTTTTTTCAATTTTACTTTTTTTACGTAGATAGATACTTTAAATAATCGTTTGTAAAGTCTATCTACGTAAAAAAAGTAAAATTGAAAAAAATGTCAGTTAGGAGTTCTTGAAATCTTGACATTTCATCGTCGATTTAGCAAAATGTGACGAAGAAGCGACAAATCGCGCGTGGTTTGTGAACCACGTTATGCAGAATAGAGTAAATGTTTATTTAATTACTTTATTTTCTCAAATTGATTTAACTATTCCGGGGTACAAAATTTCTACACTAGGTACTGTAATCTATGTATATACAAAATATTGTCTCCCATTGAAGCCGTGGCAGATATTTTTATAGCACCTTATATATAAATAAATAAATATATAAATACTCGAAGATGGCTAGACCGTTTTGAAAGATTCTTATTTTGTTTGAAAGGATATACTTTCCAGGTGGTCCCATTGTCATCAGGTCAGGATCTGATGACAATGGGACCACCTGGAGAAATCGAAGGATCTTTTCAAATATTATAGGCACACCTATATACCCGACTTGGGTATGTTTTATAGTAACTCGTGTATTTGCTCTTGGAAAGCACCATTTGGTGAAGTGGAACTGTTGATGATGACCACAGATGGCTACCGGAACTACTCAATAATAAGTATTTCACGGGTTGAATGGTGAAATGGAGCTGATAGTAAAATACCAGGAGAACTCCTCGAAAATTAACATCCCTGCATCAGGAAAAGCAATAAAGACGACCCACTGACCAATATTTTGTAAAAGGCGATGAGCAAGTTGACATTAGGCTATTGTATCTTAGGTAAGTTATAAACAGACCCACTAAAAAGCGAGAAATAAAAAGTTTTTAACAAGAAAAAACGACGGGTTGCACTCCGGGAGTGCCGGCAGTAGTGAAAACTTCGCGCCGTAGAAAGAGAGGGGGATACTCCTACGCCGCGCCGGCTGTCTACTCTCCATCCGTCTTACGAATTTTCGATCAGGTCACGTGTTCTGACGCGAGTAACATTTTTTACCCATTACAAAAAAAGTGTACAACGCCGCTAAAGAAGTTTTCACTTCAAAAAAACACTACAAAGTGAAAAATAACTTTAATTTCGGAAGTTGGTGTCTTTGGATCTGTATTTTAGTTTTTGCCACCAACTTCCGAAATTACAGTTATTTTTCACTTTTTAGTGTTTTTTTTTGGAAGTCTGTTTTTTTATTAAAAAGTTTTTTCGCATTTGTGTTGGTTCAATATCTGTCTGAGACAAATGACTTCAAAAAACATTAAACTCTGAAATAAAGTAATGTTTCTTATGAGTAAAATTGTTAACTTCAATTATTTAAGGTCCATCTGTCCATGGCCCGCTTCAACTTAAATATGCAGTTCCTGAATACCATCAGGTACGGCCGACTGCACATTGATGGTAACACTTTCGACTTTCAAATGGCCTAGCATAGTAAGAAGTTTTAATAGATTATGAGGCTACTGGTTATGTTACCATTGATGTGCAGCCTTCTCCATTTTTTTTTGTCTTTCATACTATTGAAATGTCAATGATAGAATTTATTTTTTTAAGTACCTACACTTCAAATAAAGATTTCAGAAATACAGTAGGAATATAAAACGCGCCACGAAAGATGAGACTTCACAAGCTCCTGAGTAGGGAGTTTGTGCAGGTAAGTTGTGTATGAAATAGTCACCCATAATGTGTATATCTATTTAGGGATTTGTCAATGACATTTAGATAAAAATTCTTAACAATATTTATTACGAAAGAATAAAGTTTAAGATATAATTGAAGTCTCATCTTTAGTGGTGCCTACTATACCGTTGTTTATGAAACATAGTTACATAACAAAATAAATAATCATAGGTAGGTACTGTGTTCATTTTCTGAAAAGTTTAATGAAATGCTATAGTTTAACTACCATACTAAGTTCCTATTAAAAGATAATAAGGCAACTGAGGTACATTACACATCTGACAGATTACACAAAAATAAAAACCTGATCTTGCCCAGTCATATCTTTCTGGTAAAACTTTTGTTTGGAATTCAATTTCCTGCTGTACCAAATCACCAACGGCCATGCATATTCCAGATGTTATACTGTTTGTTAATAATAGGTTTTTCTTGAAGAAGAATCTCACACCACGGTGAAATATTGATTCTTTCGGCATTTGGAATTTAAGCTGGGTTGCTTGCTATATTCTCATAATATAGAAGCATGATAGCGAATTCATACCTACATGCTACAACCTGTAAACCAAAATAATAATTAAAGCAAAATTGTGGTGTGGCCTATTTTATGAAAAATAATACTGTTATTTTACTAAAATAGCGATCTGGGATTGTGACTGCGTAATGCTTTTGTCAGTTTTAGTAATAATTGGCTTAAATCATGAACTATGTTATACCTGGTAATTATTGAACATAAAAATATTGCATTTTTAAACCAAATATTGCATCTCCATCCACAGAACTTTTCCAAAAGCAAAATGAATGAAAATTGTTATCTGAAATAGATTAGTGTTGAATGAATGTCACATGATATGATGACACTGATAAGACAACTGACAAGACAGTTAATGACTTCATAGTGATGCCGAAATCGATTTTAGTCGAAACGTTGTTGGATTCTAACAAATGTATTTTACACTTCTCATGCTCTAAAAGTTCGTGTTTATGTTGTGCGTAGGCGACATGGACATAAAATTGCTTTTTATGTTCTAGTCATTGAGGTAGAAAAAACATATGTCAATGGTTCTAGTGCATAAAGTCATTTATTTTTCTAAGACTAAGATAACGCCACACACGCACAATAAAACGTCGCAGATTAAAGTCGTTGTTTTATTTTATTTGCTTTAATTTATATCACTTCCGTGTTTTCTATCGTTCGAATGACACAATTTGAAAATTTAAAAAAAACTTAATAAGTTTCGTGGCGGGAATTAGCTATGCTTTGCAACATTTTTGAATTTTCTCGCAATCGAAGTGAAAAGCAGTGTATAACTCAGGCATAAACGAGCCATTTTACCCCTCGACTTAAGTATCCACCCTCGCCTGCGGCTCGGGATATAAACGTCTCGGAGTAAAATGGCTTCTTTTATGCACTAGTTGTATAATCTACTATTTTATTATGAGCCTGTTATGTCCCACTGTAGGGCAAAGGCCTCCCTTCCGTCTTTCGATTTTTTCCTGTAGGTAGCTTGCTACATCTGGGCAATCCTTTAGATAGGAGTCCAATTCGTCACGCCATCTCTTTCTGGGCCTACCGCGCCGCCGATTCCTGTTATTCGGAATCCAGGCAGTGGCTACTTTTGCCCAATTCTGTTGCGACATGCGGCAGATGTGGCCTGCCCAATTCCACAATAGTTTGGCGGCTGTGTTGCCTACGTCTGCGATTTGTGTTTTGGAACGAAGTATACTGTTCCGAATGCGGTCTGTGACTCCAAGAATACTTAGTTCCATTACTCGCCGGCAGACCCCGAGCGCGGACTTTTGACATTTCGTTAACGACCACGTTTGCGCTCCGTAGGTGAGGGTGGGAAGGATTCACATGTCCATGAGTTTCCTTTTTATGGAAAGTGGATGCGATCCTTTCATTGGGTGTTTCATCGACCACTGCTCTTCCAGGCGTTTTCGGTGCGTTGTGCAACCTCTTTATCTTGCCTCGCCTGGAAAGACTTCGACCTCCGCACCCCCAATGACAACTTTGCATTATTTCGTATTCGTAATATTCATTTCGAGTCCGACCTCGAGGCTGGCATGGCTCAGTTATACCAGACCAGCATAAGACTCAACTCAAGCCGCCGAAGATGAGAAAAGGACAATGTCGTCGGCGAAGCGTAGATTAGTTAACCTTCTGTCTCCAACGACAATGCCCAAGTCCCGCCAGTGTACAGACGCCAGCATATCAAGCTACCCGAAACTGTCAAATTTCCCAATCAACTTTGAACCTTATGCTTTAACGATAAAGTTGAAAATCTATTGAAGAAATTTGAAAGATTGTAGTAGCTTGATGTGCTGGCGTCTGTACATCTAAATTTTGGAAGACTTCCTCAAGCGTTGCTGTGAAGAGTTTTGGAGACAGCGGATCCCCCTGCTGCTTGACACCCCTTCGGATTGGAAAGGATGGGCCAGTGGTATCTAAGCCTATGGCAGCTGTACTATTAAGATAAATTCGTAATTTAACATAAGTGGAATCTATTTCCTGATTGTAGTGTCGTAAAAATGGCTTTATGTGATAGACTATCAAATACATTGGAATAATCCACGAACGCAAGTATACAACGGTAAGTTAAATTCTTCATGCTTTTCTATCAGCTGGTTCAAAGAGTGTAAGTGGTCGGTAGTGGACAAGCCGCGGCGTTTGTTCAGGAGGCTGGAGGTCTAGTTGGTCGGAAATTCGGTTTTCGAGGACCTTCATGAAAGCTTTGTACTATATTATGTGAGACAAGGCTATTAGGACGGTAATTACTTATATCGGATTTATCTCCCATTTTATGTAGCAGAATTATATTGGAATGACAGAAATTACTTGGAAATATGCCTGTTTTTTAAATTGAGTTAGATTACAAATGTGTGGTAATAAAAATTGCTCCCCAAATCGCAGTGCGTCTGTTGTAATGCCATCATCTCCTGGGCTTTTATTGTATGTACTTCATGCTATTGAGAGCCTTACGAACTTCAAAGCCAGTTATCATTGGGACATCATCAGAGCATGAGTAGACTTCATGTGCAAGTTGGAAATTTGTATCGTCATCTATATATATAAAAGGAGAACTGACTGACTGACATATCAACGCACAGCCCAAACCGCTGGGTCTAGAGATTCCAAATTTGGCACGTACGTTCCTTATGAGGTCTAGGGGTGCACTAAGAAAGGATTTTTCAAAATTCATCCCCTAAGGGGGTGAATGGGGGGGGTGAAATTTCACGCGGACGAAGTCGCGGGAAGAAGCTAGTCTGAGTATAAAGATTTGTTAAATTGAGTACAGGATTAATTTTGTCTTATCGCCCTGTCTCACACCATTACTGTCCTTCAAGTGTGTTATTGTAGAGGATCTCTCCGCATCCATTCCACGCATGGCTGACCTCAAGGAGCGGTTATTCATTAAAGCTGAGTGAGCAAGTTCGGTGTTGTAAAGTCTTATATCTTTTCGTATGGTATATTCCATATTATATCTAACAAATATAGCTATCAGAATAGGGTGGAATGACGTTGTGACTGTTAGTGCTTGATTCACACGCAGCGACTCCTAGCGACAAATCTGAAGGTCAATTTCCGTCATTAAAAACGTTCAAAATCTAGTCGTGATCTCATCTCAGACTCGTCAAAAATGTAGGGAAATTAGAGTTATTTTGAAACATATTTAGTGTTTGGCCAGACTGGGGAGCGAGAGTTGGGCGGGCGCGGCGCCGCGAACTCAAACATAATTTATGAACTTTCTTTGAGTGTCCTTAATGGGCACACGGACGGCAACTCATGCCATAGCTCGTTCATACAAGTGGCTGCAGTAGGTGCGCGGCGCGGACGTGGGGCGGTACCGGGGTTCTCAAACTTGTTCGAGTTTTTTTCTAGTAAAAATGAGTATTCTTCATCCATATTATATTTCGACAAACAAACAACACGCAGAACGCAGACGCGCTCCAGTGCGGACAGGCAGCCCGCGCGCGTTCCCGCACCCGCGCCCGCGCCCCAGGACGGACACTGAGACTTAAATCAAATTGCGAACGTTCTTAAAATTACGAGGATTGTCTCTCAAAATCTGTGTGTGGAGCAATGACGTATTATATATCATTGGTGTGGAGCCCCAAATTCTGCAAAGTGCACATTCTGCGTCAAACCCGCATGGTGGAGCATGAAGTCATAGATCTATAACTTCATGGTGTGGACGTGAGATTTTGAAGCAGTAGCGACACCCGTGAACAAGGTTGTCAATTTTCTAAAACTAGAAGCTCGTCACAGCTGAAAAAAATCATCTATGGCTGCATTCCGAATTATGCCATAATCGCTCACATCAATACTTTGCGTTCCGATTTAGATATCACGATTATGTATGACAGCTGAGAGCTGTCAACAATTCTGAACGCTCATGATCGCGCTCACAGTGCTCGCTCAACCACGCTCCCTTTAGGGTATATATGTTCTGTGACCACGCTCAACGTCAAAACTATATTCACTTGAATGTTCATGATTGAATTACAGTAATTCTTTGTGTACCTAACGTACGTTTAAGTTAGGGGATTACATCGCTGATAAAAATGCCTGGCTCAATGCTGGTCCTGCTCCACAACCACAACTAATTGATTAACACTTGAAATACTGTTGGAACTGCTGAAGATTGTAAGACTATTATTTGCATTGTATAAACTATACATACATAGATAGGTACGGGTCGAATACAGAAGCTCCTTTTTACAGACTTCAAAAAAAAAGGAGGTTATATGTATGTAATATTATTGGAACTGCAATATATTCACATTATGACAATCTATTAGGGCATCCAAACAAATATAAAAATTTTTATAGACGTATGTATGTATGTTTGTCCACGCATTTCTCTGCAACTTTTAATCGGATCGTGACCATTTTTTTATTGGCTTGCATTTACTTCAACTTAGGGAACAGTGCAAGTTTCATCAAAATCGATTCAGTAATTTTCAAGATATGGACTAATACATCGGCCGGCGGGCGGCCTGGCTTATTGATACGAGCTACGGGTGTAGTGTCAAAACTTTCAAAGACAAAACAACTCAAAACCTTGGTCAAATTCTAGTGCAATATTTACACCAAAACTATTAACTATAATTAAATACATAATTTATATATTACAAAAAAATATTCCAGTTTTTATTTATAAACTAAAAATTACGAAACAAAAAGTAATTTTAAAAAATTAAATCGATTTCAAAAGGAAATTCACTCAAAATTATGAAATAATTAATTCCGGAAGTCGGTGGTAAAGAACTAAAATACAGATCCTAAGACACCGACTTCCGGAATTTCATAATTTTGAGTCAGTTTCCTTTTGAAGTCGATGAAATGTTTTATAATTACTTTTTTTTATAATTTTGAGTTATTTTTTTTTTTTACGTCGATTAAATTTTTTTTTTTAGTTCGAATAAGTTGGAAGATTATTCGAATTATTTGAATGACTACTACAATCGAATCATTACACAGACAATAAGAAAATGAATTATATTTAAACATTCAAATATTTACATATTTTAAAAAGCTGTCTATAATATATAGAGTCCGTCCCACGAAAGAAGTCCCGCGGCAATATGTTGAACTAATTATTATTATATATAGTTAGCAACATTCCAACAACAACCCTCCTACCTCACACACCTTTCTTTAAGATTGTGCATTTAATTAAACAATGCCTGTAATATTATGATGAAGAGATAAATAATTAAATAAAGATTTATGACTCCTTCGCATACCTGTGGCGCCTCATCTGCGGGACTTCTTTCGTGAGACGTACTCTAAAAAGGGAGGGAAAATAATCAAATCGGATCATTCGAATAATGTCATTCACAATCGCCCATCAGACACTGACAGTGACAAGTGACAATTCTAGTCAAGTCAGTTGAGGTGTCAAGGGAAAAAAGAAAACATCATTAGAATTTCGGAATTATTTGGCTAAAATGGCCTTACCAAGTGAACATTTGGATTTTTCAGGTTTATTTAAATTAGATGTATTACTACATCTAGATGTTACTGCGTACAGTTTTTATGAAGTGGGTCATAAAAAGTTCTTTGCCTTTACAAGTGATAAAGAATTAATTTTCATTTACATTGATCCTCAGTTAGAACGATTTGAGAAAAATTATGATTGGGATTTTCTAGATAATCCAATTTATTGTATGTGTTTCGAACCAAGCGGAACATGGGCGATTATTGTTAGTGAACAGAAGGTCCTGTTGGTGCCATTTCTTCCGCTGTTCATCCCTCAGAGTATGTTTGATTACAAATGGTCACTTTCAAGAGTTACTGTTTTGCCACTAGGACAAATATTAAAACCAACATCCCTGGTATGTTGGCTAACTAAAGAATCAGAGAATGTACTAATTATTGGATCAAAGGTAATGTTATACTTATATGTTTTATTATGAAATAATATGTCTAAAACTAATTGCTGTATAGGATGATACATAATTAATATGTTACAATATCTACATTCTATTGGGCTACCCATTCAGAGCTATTATACTGTGTGAAGGTTACCTGACTAATGCTGGTACAATGTAAAAAATGCAAAAAATAAAGAATATTTATACTAACTGCATACAGGGTGGCAGGGACATCAACGCGCAACCTGGATACAGTATGTTCATGATTCTGGTCCTCCCTGTGTTGATTTTTGCATCAGTTATATTAAAAAAAATTGATGTTCCATACATTGTGACTGATGAAACATTTCTATGCTAGGGTGTTTAGAATCATGTGCTGAATTCATGGTTTGAGTTTATGCATTGATTTCCCTGCCGCCCTGTATTTTATTTATTTACGTAATTAAGCAGAAAAGTGATCTACTATGTTTCCTGAAGAAAAGTATTACAGATTTTTATGATTTCAGACAGGAACAATAACATTTTATTCCCTGGACTCACAAAGTATTGTGGGTGAGTGTAAAGTACCAGGAGAAATTACAGATTTACAAATCTGTTTTGACGATTCACTGGATTTATTAACACTCTTGGTAAGTATTTAAGTCATGTCTTGTTTTGTGGAAAGACAAGTGTATTGAACTCGGTGGCTTTGTCATAAGTATTATTGCATGCTTATTTACAGTGAAATAATGCCTTCTAGGTCAGACTATTCTGTAACAATATATTAAATACCAAATTCCACTTGAATAAATGAATATGAATGAGTGAAGAATAAATTGAAACTAATAATAAATATTAAAATTAATGCAGTATGAATATGGATAAGAATTTATTAATAATTATACCTAATTAGTGTAAAAGGGGGTTGTATGTTATTAATATTTGCTTCTATTTTCGTGATAAGTATTATGCTTTTGTAGCTAAGTATCTGAATTAGGAATCATGTAGCATTAACTTAATACAAGTGTAATAATGATGACCTGCACCCTAATTGCGTAACACACTATTACTGTCAATTTGAATCATTTTGAAGTTTATTGCTAATCCATTGCTTCAAATGTTCGAAAAATGTGTTTGCTTAGCAACGTAAATAACGCAATGAATGTTGTTAAACTGTCAAAATGAAACCCATTGCTACTGATAGTGTGTTACGCAATTGCCCTGCTGGTCGCATACCATGAGTGGGAAAATAGTTCTTGGAAGGACTTTGGGGAGAGCTTTGCCCAGCAGAGGGACAACCTAGGCTAAGAAAAAAAAGAAAAGTGTAATATTAATGTAAGCATCTACATGATCATCATCATCATCATCATTTCAGCCGAAAGACGTCCACTGCTGGACATAGGCCTCCCCCAAGCACCTCCACTTCGACCGGTTTTGTGCTTCTCGCATCTAACGAGTTCCTGCGGCCTTCACAAGGTCATTGGTCCACCTTGTGGGAGGCCATCCAACCCTACGTGTTCCGGTACGCGGTCGCTACTCCAGAACCTTTCGGCCCCATAGGCCATCTGTTCTGCAAGCAATGTACCCTGCCCACTGCCACTTAAGTTTGGCAATTCTTCGGGCTATGTTGGTTACCTACATGATGTTGAAGATAAATTATATTTCCAGATATCTGTGAGTCAGGCCCAACAATGTAAGTTAGTGTTGGAGCACAGATCCTTTGGGTACAACTGGCTGCAACAAACAAGAGCACAAAATGATAAAGATAAGAAGGACAGCTTTATGTCATACATCAAACAGCTGTCCAAGGATAAAATTACTTTCTTTATACAGGGTGGCTCTAAAGGTAAGGAATATAATACTGCTCTGCTTTTATTTACCTCCAGCTCCAGAAAATATCTTATAGTATTTTATATATTATTTCTCTAAATAATATGTAAAACTATCATCCTTAAAAGCTATCAATCTATTGTATTTCTTCAGTAATATATTTGAAACTGGTTTGGACTGATTTTTCAAAATGAGATATGTCTTTTATATGCTGTATGGGCCTGCTCTTGACCTCGATCCCTCCTTATGGAAAGTCATGGATGAGGTCTATGATGGAACGAGCTTGCCCATAAGATGCCTGCTCACCCTCTCTTTGAAGGCAGACTAAATTAAGAGCTTAAATTAATTAATATTTTTCAGATGACAGTAAACCACAAACAGTGGAGTATGTTTTGAAGCCTACAGAGTATTTGCCATTATTTCGCAAAGGCTCCAACAACTGGGCACTGACAGCACAATATGTGAATGGAAGACATTTTCTGACAGCATTTGAATTAAATGAAGGAACTCTCATTGTAAGTTAATAACCTCTAGTGTCCTAAGAGTCTACCTCCTTATCAGGTTGAATGATAAATTATTTAATTTCTGTAAGTAGATTTGTACAAAAACTTTTACACGTCAATCATATTTTAGGAAAAATACGTACAATACGTAAAATACGCGCATTGACGTGGAGTTGCGGACACCAGCCCGATTTACCTATAACCTAGATGAGGTTGGCATTTCCTATCTGACTACTTTGAGAACAAAGGCCGAAACAAATTCAGAGGTCAGGCCGTTTACACATTATGCCGCAGATGCAGCGGCACCGCCGCCGCCGCTGCGCCGCTGCATCAGTCAAAGCGCCGAAACACATAACCGCGTTGCGGCACCGCACCGCCAAAATCGGCAGTGCCGCCTGCCGCTACGCGTTGTTTATTATGCATACACCACTGACCATACTAGTTGTTGCGGCGCGGTGCCGCAACGCGGTTATGTGTTTCGGCCCAAAGTGTGCAAGCCGTGTGCCCATGCAAAAACCATTTTCATACAAATCCAAGAGCAACAAATACAGTGGCACCGCGGCGGCGGCGGCGCGGCCGCCGCTGCCACGGCATAAAGTGTAAAGGGCCTTACGGTCTCTTTTAAAGTCCAGACTTAATCTTGGTCAAATCATCAAAATTTTTTTGTAAACTCAATAGCACTATTATTTGCTAAATGCAGTGATGTAGAATTTTCCACCGAAAATTTACTCTTATATCCTTATAGTATGTTTTGCAGGTTTGAAAAAAAAAATTAAAACTTATCTTGCTTATGATCTTTTCAGTTAGAAAGCCCTGAAGAAGATACTCCATCAAGAACACTTAGGCCACATATTAAGAAAGATGGTCAATACATCCAAGGGTTATGGTCCCAGAGACTTGTATACCTTTTGAGGAAGAAGGAACTGGAAGTGCATTCTGCAAGCTTTTCTGTCATTCAGGTGAAGAATAAAAAAGAATTCCATTTTGAAGAGATAAAATACGACCTTAAGGAATGCCTATTGAAAAAGTACACTGACTCTTTTTGTAAATTTTTTGAGCTCCACTGACCTGAAATTTGGCGTTTTTAGCTAACACCACATGGCATTGAGCTGCATCAATGCACAATAATAATGATTTTGTCAGCTAACATGCTATGGTGTTCTACGATATTCTTTACGCGCTATTTCTCATCTAAGTATAAAGAGTAACTTACTACTATTTAAATTATGCGATACTATCTATACCTTGCCATAATAATTGCCAAATAATTTTGCAATATGCCCATGTCGTTTTTTACGATAAAAAAAAATTAACCTAATCAATTTTTAATTGAATCTAATACATTTGTACCTTTTATCTTGTACTAAAATGGTAAGTCTGTTTGTCCTAGTGAATGGTGTGCACGGCTGTAAGTGACTCATTTCCACAGGACCATCATGAGAAATAGTTAAATCTAAGTATTCATTTGTAAATAAGTTGTTGGAGTGCCTTTTTCATAACATATATGTATACATACACTTCATCCCACGGGGGTAGGCAGAAACTACAGAACGCGAAGTGCTACGATCCTTACATCTTTTGCTTCGTTTATGTTCATACATCAAGTCATACTCGCATGCCAGTTGCGAGTACGCACCTGACGTTTCTGAAGAACCACCTGACGTCTCTGAAGAACAGCACCAATGCGGTCCTCCGAGGGCATCTCCTCCCGGCATTTCCACTCACATCTGCCTTGTAGATAGATATTTTTGTTAGTCGGCTTTCATTCACAAATAAACAATATTACACACACATATATTATTATTATACGACAGGGTGAGGCCTTACTAGGCGCTAAAAGGGAGTCCTCAGAACTATGGCGCGCGGAGCTAATCGGTGATGTGAGGCGGGCGCACTTGATGACGGCGCGTGAACCTCCCAGCATGGCGGGCGGGTGGCGCGAGCCCACCTTCATGTGCGACCTGCAGCTGCCGCGGTTCAGTCTGGAGTCCTGTCTGATTGTCACCAACAAGGGTGCTTACATTCTTAATACTGTGTAAGTGTTTCTTCTACTTCTACTTGATAAAAATCTTAAATTTACCCATTCACTGACAGACAACGCACAGCCTAAACGGCTGGTTCCAGAAACATATAATTTTGCTTACTTAATAAAACGAAGGTGAATACTAGAGAAGAATTTTTCAAAATTCATCTCCTAATTGGATAAAAAAAAAAACGAAACATCACAACAAACAATGCTACAAGAACTATAGAACTAGTGACTCACCTGTATATCTACATTCTATCCAAATTGTCTGTTCTATTTATTAAGGAGTGAAGCATGTGAATGGCTGGTGGGCGTGATAATGCGCGGCGGCGTGGGCGCGGAGCAGTCGTGCGCGGCGCTGGGCGCGCCCCTGCCCGCACTGCTGCGCGCCGCCGCGGACATGCTGCTGTCTCGCGGCAAGATGGCGCCGGCGCTTTACTTGTACTCGTTGTCACAGGTACGCCATAACGAAAGGAGGCTATTTAATATACAGGCTGACGATTTATTCCTCTACAATCTTTAACCTAGAATCGTTATTCTACTTGTCATTCTAAGAAACATTCAGTCTTTTAATATCTTCTTCAGTTTTCAAATGCATTCTTTTATCAAGTCGGGCAGGACACAATGCTGAGTCGGTAAAGCAGATTCTATCATGCAATGAGCGGACAAAAATTACTGTACACAAACAATTTCGACACATGTATGAACATTTTTTTTTCAAGGTCGTTCAGTATAGTCAAAGGCTAGAGACATCACTTTAAAGTTCCTTTTTAGAACTTATTTGGCATTACTGAAGTCACGATATAAAATACGACTACAAGAACTCTTGTTTACGAGTCACATCGCGCGGTATAATTTTAATTACCTGTAACATATTGCAGAGTCAGCCTGATGGGTGGGTGGCACGTCTGGGCGTGTTCGGTAAACTTAGCGAATTGTCATCGTACAAACAAACCAGCAACACTGGCAGCCTGGGCGATGCCGCTATTACTGTTAAACTTCTAGCTACGTTACTTAACATGAGCACCGGTACCGAGGATAAGTTTGAACCGTAAGTTTTGTTAACTTTTGGTATATTGTTTCACTTATAAGAGAGTTTTATTATGACAGTGAAAACCATACTTTATACTCAGAGACATAAAGTGCAAAGTCGCACAAATTTAGACAACAGACGGCTTCAAAAGGATGCTACAGCGTGGTCGCGCGGTGACCCTTGCACTTTAAAACAGTGGCCATACAGATTATTATTCAATGCCATAATAAAAGCCTCTTTTTTGCGCTTCCCATGGGCTTTTGATTTTTAGAAGTATAGCTCATTACAATGTGTTTCTATTTTAGCGACGCCAAGTTGACACTATTGAAACCAGCTGAATTGCTGGAGCTGTCGTCTTTCGCCGCTGCAGTGGGTCTTTGGGATCTAGTCCCTGTGTTCAGTATCCATCGAGGACACCCCCACTTGATGCTGTCTGCTCTGAAATCCCGAAGTGAGATATGTCGTGGCGCTATCGATTGTCTGCTGGGACAAAGGTGCCTCGTACCTCTGTTGTTAGAAGAAAATGGACAGTGGTTATTTGACTACATCATCGAAAAGTGCCATAAATTTGATACTACGGTTTTGAAGGTAATGTAGGATCCAATCTACACAGAATAATGTAATTTTGCGAGATCTATTTGGTCTAACTAATGAGTGATTTTATGTTACAGTGCCTATGTTTGTGGTTAAACCCATTGCAAGATCAATTACGCCCAGTAATGCGTGATTTAAAGCAAGGAATAACTTCGGTTTATGTGAGTAAAGACTGCAAAGTCATGTAAAAAACAATGTATCTCTATACATATTTTATAAATTAAGTCGCTTTCCGTGTCTGTCTGTGTGACCGCGTTGTTCTCCTAAAATAAGCAACGGATTAGATGCTGGTTTCACCATATAATTTATTCCGGAAGGTAGGGATAAGGGAAGGTAAGAAGGTGTATAATACATTAATCCAATACTAAACTTACTTATATGTAGTAAAATGTTTTGTCAAGTTGTAAAAACCGAGTGAAGCAGAGGCGGATCACTAGTATAATATAAAAATAACATAATTATTGATTCTTTGATTCAGACGACCAGACTACAGCAATTAATAGCGACATTTATACACATCGCATGTGTCATAGACGCCAGAGATCCATGTCCAGAGATACACCTAGAAGTGACACAAAGTCCTGAGACTTGGAAGAATCAGTTCACGCCTAAGAGGACAGTGAGCTGTGGACTCGCGCATTGGGGGGTTGTTGACGAAGGAAACGCGAGGATAAAGATGACGACTACGCCGATTAACAGTGAGCTCATTGGGAGAGTGGTCGATATAGCATGTGGAAGACACCACACGCTGGTCTTGACTGAGAATGGGGTATGTATGGTTTATATCATTATTTATTAGGCCTCACAAAAGGTGAGGCCAAGTCGTAGTAGACGCAGTTTTATGTATTGTTTTGATAAAATTAAATTAGGGCGATTTTTTCCGCCTGATATTGGCGCTCGTGCGTGTAGGTGTCTTTGTTCAGTTGTTCATGGACTTTTTAATGATACAATGGGTACTTTACTTTGTTCTTTTCTTTCTACAAAAAAAATAAATAAACAAAAATAAAATTCTACTTCTGCTTATGACAGCTGCTCTGACAGAAGCGTCTGTCCTTGTCGCGGCGTGCAACTTTCCGTCTGCACGACGTGTCTTTGTTGTAGGGCGCCAACAATCTTATTTAACAAATTATCTGCTATGGGCGTTCACAAAATTAATCGTTATTACGATGGCTAGATCTACGCAACGGGCGACAACTCGTACGGCCAGCTGGGTGTAGGATCTTCATGGGTGGGCGGCGTGGGCGAGGGCGCTGTATCGGCGGGCTCACTGCGGCACGTGGCCGCTAACTTCACCGCGCCACTCGCTGCGATATACGCGGGCCACTACCACTCCGCCGTCGTTGATGTTGGCGGACGACTGTACACGTGGGGGTGAGTGAAGAATAAATACGTACAGCTTTCTAAAGAAAAGTGTGCACTTCGGGTTCATCGATCGATTGTTATTTTTTCTTACAAACCTCCTGTTAACTAACCAGACCCATTCATTATCTTTTCCAGCAATCAAAGTAAATCCAGTCTGATGTGTTACTTGTATCACGTTTAAAAAAGAGTATCCTATAATTTCCCCTCCTACTTTTTTCTAGTCTTGGTAACTATGTAACCGAGACCGTCTTTTTATATTTTTCGACGGTTTTAGTACTTTAAGCCGGTGGGCCAACGAGCCCACGGTTGACTTAGTACCATAAGCAGATAAGACGATTTCTATGTTGTTTTTGTAATAATAGTTGATAGCCACACTATCGAATTACGTCTAAGTTCTGTAAGAGGTAAATAGGTAAAGTTAATTTCTTACTAACTGTTGCCCGCGACTTTGTCTGCGGTCCAGGATTGAAAATTGCCTATGTCCTTACCCAGATCATGGTCTATCTCTATCATCAGTGTGTCAAATTACATCCAAATCCATGCAGCCATTTTTGCGTGATTAAGTAACAAACAATTATACAAACAAACTCACTTTGGCATTTATAATATTAATTGACTCCTAACTTATTAAATATTATAAATGTGAAAGTGTGTTTGTTTGTAATTTTTAAAGGATGAGTCAAGCATACCAATAGCTAGGCGTACACGCAAGATATACATCATCATTAGCCTACATCAGTCCACTTCTGGACATAGGCCTCTCCCTATTGCTCGCCATTTAGCTTGATTCTCGGCAACTCTCATCCAGCTGCTACCAGCCACCCTGCGAAGATCGTTGCTCCACCTAGCCTGAGGGCGTCCTACCTTACCTTTGCCAATTTTACTTATATCATGCATTTTTTATTGCATCTAACTAACTGATGTCTTATTTCGTTTTAGATGGGGCGTCCACGGTCAGCTGTGTCACGGCACCATAGATGACGAGTGCTCACCCAAGTTGGTTACCAAATTCCAAGGCAGAAAGGTGAGGGTGCTACTTTTTTCTGTTTTTTTTTTGTTAAGTTGATGACACAATTTAGCGTTACGCTTCAAAACTTTTTAAACGCCGCTACTTTTATGTGCGGAGCTGAAGTTTCACTTCTATAATCAAATAAATAAAAAAGCCTTTTTTATTCCATGCAAAATTTAAATAATTACAATAATAAATGTTTGTCGCATTCGGTCATTCATTTGACTATTCGGAACGCCAGCGCCATCTGGCGGCGCTTAACAGAGTCTAGCCTGAGTTCGTGGGGGTCGACGACAGTGCGACAGAACGATGTGGAGCTCTCTTGAACATTGGACATCGTATGAACAACATGTGCTCAGAAAACTGTCCCGCGTTCCGTATCTGGTTATGTCGTGTACCTACAGTGTGTGATTCGCTGCTGTGATTAATTTGTTCGTGAAATTATAATCTGACTTGAACTGTAAACGGTTTTTCTATTGCGCAATAACCAACATTACCCACAGTACGCCCACAGTAATTAAAATAAGGCTGATGATAACATACACATACCTTCTCCGCTCCGTCATGTTTTATACAAAATTCGTTCAAATGACAATTCTTACATACCTATTTCAGAAGTGGTATATTCACTTCATAATTATATCGATTTAAAAATAAATTCATTGACCTGATTTTTCTTAAGTTTCAACTGCCGCTGTTTTTTATAATTGGATCGGGAGTTTCACTTAAAGAAGTGAAACTCCCGATCCAAAAAGACAAAGCTTTTCTCTATGGTAAAGGCAATTTTTTTGGCATAATACCTTAAAAAAATCTATTTTACAAGGTGTTAAGTGTAGGCCTTGGCGCCTGTCACACGGTGGTGCTGATGAAGAACGGCGAGGTCTGGGCGAGCGGCGCGGGCGTGTTCGGTCAGCTGGCGACGGGCGCGCGGCACAAGAGTTCGGTGCCTGTGCGCGTGCACCTGCAGGACCCCGTCAGAGCCATCGCCGTCGGATACTTCCACAATGTGAGACCATATTTTGTATAAGTCTATTCAAATACCTGTTCCCAATTTATGTTATTTCCACTTAAACAAATATCAACGTTATACCAGTGTAAATTAAATTTAATTCAGAATTACTTGCAAAACTCATAAAAATATTTGAAGTTGTAGCTCAAACTGAACATAATGTGTGCGTATTAATGTTATTTTCAAAAACAAATATTTGTTTACATGTTTGGAAACTAAGTTCGCGAACGCCGATTACATCAATAATTTATTTATATTTATAGGTATATACTTTATTGTGCACTACTTTATTTTACAATAATATTAGGCCTTTTTGTCGTAATGGTATGCCAAAAAACAGAATGTCTTCATTATTTGCATCAATGGTTTTATTTTTTATTCTTTTACCTATTGTGGTATCGTAATTTTATTTTAGGTGCATCGTTTTCACATCTATCTTCTCTATAAAACAAAGTCGGGTTAGTTACATCATTTATAAATCAAGAACGACTGGACCGAATTTTATAATCTTGTATTTGTTGGATTTGTATTCGCCCCGAATAATTATTAAAACATGAAGAATGAAGAATATATAATTATTAAAACATGGGAAAAAAAAATCAGAGGCGGTACGAAGTTCGCCGGGTCAGCTAGTATTATTATAATATAATTAATGTATGCAAAATATTGTAAAACATTTTAAAAGAGTAACAGTGGAGTTTCTTGCCCATTCTTCTCCATACGAAAACTACCTTTTGGAAAGGGCGACTAGAATCAATTGTTTTATTATAATTTTTGACGTTTAAAAGTGCCTTCTTTGTGCCTATTTGAAATAAATGCTTTGACTTTGACTGAGCCTGATTGTAAATTGAACATTATTCCAACAGAGGTTTTCAGATTTTAAAACCGAGAGAGCAAAAGTGTATTTAAATTAAAACCTAGTCGATTTTGTATCAAGAACTTTACATCTGTTGGATAAAACTTCAAAATACAAAAATGACTCGAATTTTTAAACTTGGATCTTGTTTTGTAATCCATAAGCTTGCTGAATTAAAGTAAGAACTCATTTTGTATTGAGACGGTAAGAGTTTTCCCATTTTTATGAGGATGTTGGTCTATGGAGTCATTCTTCTCGTTTTTTTCTTTTTAGATCTTTTCTTTTTTGAAGCACGAAAAGCCGTTGGTCCTGCGCCTAATCTCTCCCTGGTCGTGTTGGTTTGCCGTCCCATCGGAATATAAGAGTAAAGGAACAGACACTCTGTTCCAGCTGCGTTTGCGCATATACTGGTGCGCTATAATATCTCCTGCGTACCTGGCTAATCTCCGTTGAGATTGGCCGGCGTGACTGAAATTTGTTTGGGAGGATATTATGAAGTCTTTCTTTCTTACGCCATAAGTAGTGACATGACTGGTGTTTTACAGTTGGCACTAACAAGCAAAGGCGACGTATGGCAATGGGGTGCGAGTCCGCAGCAAGTGCGCGCGGCCACAGCGCGGCGCGCGGCCGACACGCCGCCCGACGCGCCCGCGCCCGCCGCGCCCGACCCGCACCTGCTGCCGCAGCGCGTGGACACGCAGCATGTGCGCGGGGAGATCGTACAGGTAACATAATGTGTACAGCGCGGCCGACACGCCGCCCGACGCGCCCGCGCCCGCCGCGCCCGACCCGCACCTGCTGCCGCAGCGCGTGGACACGCAGCATGTGCGCGGGGAGATCGTACAGGTAACATAATGTGTACAGCGCGGCCGACACGCCGCCCGACGCGCCCGCGCCCGCCGCGCCCGACCCGCACCTGCTGCCGCAGCGCGTGGACACGCAGCATGTGCGCGGGGAGATCGTACAGGTAACATAATGTGTACAGCGCGGCCGACACGCCGCCCGACGCGCCCGCGCCCGCCGCGCCCGACCCGCACCTGCTGCCGCAGCGCGTGGACACGCAGCATGTGCGCGGGGAGATCGTACAGGTAACATAATGTGTACAGCGCGGCCGACACGCCGCCCGACGCGCCCGCGCCCGCCGCGCCCGACCCGCACCTGCTGCCGCAGCGCGTGGACACGCAGCATGTGCGCGGGGAGATCGTACAGGTAACATAATGTGTACAGCGCGGCCGACACGCCGCCCGACGCGCCCGCGCCCGCCGCGCCCGACCCGCACCTGCTGCCGCAGCGCGTGGACACGCAGCATGTGCGCGGGGAGATCGTACAGGTAACATAATGTGTAGACATCCCAAAAAAAATAATTGCTTCATGCATCGGAAATACAAAATGAACGCGCGACGATAATATCTAATATAGAGCTGTCACTACCTACTATGCAATGGAATTAGAACTTTGTTATAAAATGACATTAAGTTTGTTATTTCAAAGTTTAATGAATAATTACTTATCTAAGATTCTGAATTATATTTAGCTAACGGGTGAAGTGCGTAGTTATCGACATTATCGTGATCTACGATTAACAATAAGACATGCAGCCGTAGGAATATTAGTGAATGTATTTTTTCTTTTTATGGTTGCTGGCGCTGTCTCACGCCTGGTCAAAGGAAATATGCAATTACTTACATATTATTCAAGTTGGTTCTGCCGCGTCTAATAGGTATTATATTATTTACAGTTGTTGATTGTTGACTTTTTTTACTAACAGTTGTCGGCGGGTTGGCACCACTCATTCATACTCAATAACGCTGGCACGCCCTACGGTTGGGGCCTCAACTTCGATGGGCAAATAGGTCAGTAAAATTATGAAAAGTGTGAACCGCGTGTGTAATTATTACTATATTATTTTTTTTATGTTAAAATAATCTTGCAATTTTTTATATTACAGGAAGTGGAGATCGAAAGCTGATTTCAATTCCAACTGAAATTAAAGTACGCCGTGATTCTCAGACGGAAATTGTTAAAACACCAGAAATTGAAACAGAGGACTTTAAAACAAATGCTATTGTAAAATGTGGAGGAGACTTCACAGTTTATATCGATAACGACGGGAGGGTATATGTCTCAGGCAACATACATCTACAGGTAAATTACTGCAATTCTGCATTTTTATGATACATACGTGGGACACTCGGAAAGTTTTGCGAAAATAAAAAATAAATGTTGTATAGGTAATTTTTTTAAAATTAAATCTTTTCAAATTACTCCCCGCCTCTATACAAAGTTTCATGCGGCTGAACCAGTTTTCGAAACACTTTTTCCAGTCCGCAGCAAACACCTCGTTTACAGCCTGATCGAACGCTGACAGCACATATTCCAGCGACGAAAATTGTATACATTTGAGCAGATTTTTTATTTTCGGGAATAAAAACAAGTCACACGGTGCTAGGTCAGGGCTGTGAGTCTGTAAGGAGGGTGACCCAGGAGTTTGATCGGCGTGCTGTCCAGGAAGTCCCTCGTTTTGAGCGCTGTGTGCCAAGGCGCGTTGTCGTGGTGGAGCAGTAGCCCGCGGAGCCGTGTTTGGTCGCTTGTTGCTCACAGTCACAACAGAGAAAACTTCTGCTAAGCATTTGGTAGTATACCATTCAGCGTTGATGCTTCTTTGGTTCCGTAAAGGAATTGACACCAAGTAGCCAGTCAAATTGAAAAAGCTCGCGATCAAAATCTTCCCCCCGCTTCGAGATCGCTTCACTTTGGTAGGCGTTAATTCGTTTTGAAACCCCCAAACCGTCGACTGGCGCTTCGTTTCTGGATCGTATTGATAAATCCAAGACTTATCACCTGTAATGATGTCGTCAACACGCCGAGACGAGCTTGCTTCAAATTTGTTTATCATATCACGGTACCATTCCACCCAGGCTTGCTTCTGAGCATCGGTGAGGTTGTGCGGCACCCAGCGTGAAACTATCCTCCTCACGCGAATATGCACGTGTAGAATTTCGTGAAAGCTTCCCGATCCAACCTGCAGAATGTGCTGAATCTCTTGATACTCATCGCCTATTGTCTTGGATTACATTTTTCACTGCTAGCACGTTTTCTTCCGTAACAGCAAAGGGCGTCCACTTCTTTCTTCATCCCCAAAGTTAGTCAACCGCGCTTGAATTCGTTATACCAACGATACACGGTTGCCTTAGAAGGGCCTTCATCCATGAATGCTATTTGAAGTCTATCGTACGATTCGTCCGGTTTCAGGCGACACATAAATCGTAAAAATCATAGCGCGACAATGTTCCCGGCGCAGATCCATTTTTTAATGAGACACGATAATTTAAATTAGCTCGCAAACAACGTGGAGGGAAATTTTGAAATCGGAACGTACCTATTGTTACTTACAAATAATCATATTTTCAAAATAGATTATAACTATCCAGTCTCTCATACATAAAAACTTTTTTCGCAATTCTTTCTGAGTGGCCTGGTATTTTATGCAGTCAGCATGGACGTAATATACTAACAGGACCGATAACTCAGAAAATTTGCATTTCCGAAAATGAACACTATTTCAACGTGTTAGAGTATTATATTCTGTTGCGCCTTACACAGAGGCTAATCCGAGCCGACAGGGATAGCTATAACGAAGGCCGTGCATCTCGTTCTTTCATCTTGCCAGCATAAAAAATGTTTCTGATCAAAAATTTTGCGTGATCAAAAACTCAATTGAAACACTAGTATTTTAATGTTATTTCAACAATTGTTATTCAACAAATTATATTTGCATTTATTTCCATGAATTATTCTTAAATTAAAAAAGAAAACATAAATTATTATTTTGCCTATTTTTATTTCTTATGGTAACCCTGTAAAGCGTCATGTCATGGCGTCAGTGAGATTAGCATTGTTTGTTTATCATCATAATCATTACATAATAAAACAATTCTAAGGCAATCGGCATCAGTGAAAATGGTGAAAAAGTGTTGCGTTTATACTTGTCCAAGTGAATCATACAGTGGTTGCAATATATCGTTCCACAGGTAAGCTAAAAATAATATTACTGTAAATCTAACAACTATGGTGACCATGAATTCTTGTAACGTGTCAATTGTGTGGTCGAGTAAGGTCCTAACTTTTGTACTATTATTACAGTTTCCCAAAAAATGAAGAAATGCTACAAAAATGGCTCGGCAGTATACACGTGAAGCAAAAAATTACAAAAAATTCTGTCGTATGCAGTCGACACTTCGAACCTTCCTGCTTTCATAATGCTAATTCCCGTCAATTATTAAAAACTGGTGCTATACCAACGATTTCTCCCGTGGTAAGAATAATATTACTATTATAACCATTAATTATTGGATTTTGGCGTAATTTTTTAACACGCTTTTTTTCGTTTCACCTGTGTGTTTGCATGCTTGTATGTTTGTAACCAACTCCTTTCAACTCGATTTTGACCCATTTCAAGCGGTAAGATTTAATTTAAGTTTGGTAGACTTATCAAGGACAACTGACAAAGCGTGGGAAAAAACACGCTTTGTATATTAGATTTTACATAGTTTTGTTTAGAGGAATTTGAGGAATGACTTTTATTATTTGTATGGACGTAATATGTTACATTAGGTTTATCGTTTACATAATTATTTGTTAAGGCAAAGAGCATGCTTAATACATAATTTCATGTTTATTTTTACAGGCCAAAAATAAAAAAATAGAAGTTCTCAGTGATATATTACTACATCACCCACAATCAATTACCTCTGAAGAGGAAATCCTACGTCCTGCCACCTCTTTAGAAACACCTTTTATTGCTGGGACAAGTTCAAGCAATATAGAAGAACCTTCAAGGAATAAGCTCTATCCAAACGTAAAGGAAGTCGGTGTTCAAACAGTGTCTATTAAATGTATGAGCCCCATAGATGATGTTTTAAAGAGAAAGGTAAAAGTATTATCACAAAGGCTAAATAGGCGTGACGAAAGATTAAAAAACTTACAATCGCTTTTATTGTTACTCAAGAAAAAGTGTAAAAATTTTGATGAAGTGGAACAAAATATAAAAAATAATTTTAACAACATCCACACTCTATTGAACACAGGCAAAAGCAACAAAGGTCAAAGATATTCCGATGAAGTAAAAAAATTTGCTTTGTCTTTATACTTTTATTCGTCAAAAGCGTATTTATTTCTTAGAAATCATATTAGTTTGCCCCATCCTGTAACTTTGCGAAAAATGCTTGCCACTCATGAATGTAACGTTGGCTTCATATCTGAAGTTTTTGAGTATTTAAAATTATCTGTTAAAGAATATGATCTGCAAAATGTAGCATTAATATATGATGCAATGTCAATAAAGTCTGAAGAGGTCTACGAAAAGTACAAAGACAAAAAGTGGGGATATGTCGATTTGGCTGGCATTATCACTGATGAATCAGAACGGCTAGCTACTGAGGTATTGGTTTTGCAAATAGTCTCATATAAAGGAAAATTCAAATGCCCTATTGGATATTTCTTTATTTGTAAAATATCAGCTGCCATACAGTCGCAATTAATATTTACAGCTATATGTATGTTACATGATATAGGAATAACAGTTCGAAGCCTAACCTCTGATGGCACAAATGTTAATGTTACAACATATGAAAAGTTGGGCTGTACTTTCAGTGATACAGATATGATTACTAATTTTAAGCATCCCAAACAAGATAGCAGGATACACTGTATTTTTGATCCAGCTCACATGGTAAAACTATGTAGAAATATTTTTGCAGAGACAAAGTTAAGCTCTCCTAACGGTGATATTGATTTTAACTTTGTGAAAGAATTACACATATTACAAGAGGAAGAAGGTTTAAGACTTGCCAATAAATTAAATGCTAATCATCTTAATTTTATGGGGAAAAAAATGAATGTTAAACTTGCGGCGCAGACATTAAGTTCTTCAGTCGCTGATGCCATTGACTTTTTAAGAACTAGTGGCAATGAAAATTTTCAGGGCAGTGAAGCAAGTAGTGAATATATCCGAATGATTGATAGAATTTTTGATTTACTAAACGCAAAATCCCCTATTGGAACTGGTTTTAAGTCCCCATTGCGACTAAGTAATGAAATGTTTTGGACAAAAGCTTTTACCGAGACGAGAGAATATTTGAAAAATCTCACTATTGATGATCAAAACATTTTATTAAGTCGCCGAAAGATGGCTGCTTTTGGCTTGATTGTTGACACTTACAGCTGCGCAAATTTAGCAAAAGATCTTTTGGAAGGTGGAAATTTAGGTTATTTTCTTCCATATAAATTCTCCCAAGACCATTTGGAAATGTTTTTTTCCTGTATTCGATTGCAGGGTGGTGGAAATAACAACCCTAATGCATTACAATTCAGGTATGCTATGCGCAAACTTCTGTATCGAAATAGTGTCAAACCTAGCATAAACGCAAATTGCACAGACGATGATTTTGAACTTTCACCAGTTTTAGAGTTTCGTAGCCAAAAAAGGATTGTTGAGAAAAATCAAGAGGATGATGATTCACAAGATGAAAATGAAGTAGAAATTTTATTAAATTATATGCAATCGATCAATATGAGTGATTACAAAAATAATATCCTTTATTACATTGCTGGTCATTTTGTAAACAAAATGTTAAATAAGATTACGTGTCAACACTGTCGCGACGCATTGATTATTACTAAGGATAATTTCGATCACTCATACTTTGTGGATATTACCAACTTTTCTTCTTTTACTGCATTCGTTGACAGGGGAGCCTTAAAATACGTTTCTAGATTTTCTTTCGAGGTAATAAGGTGTAGCGAACAGTTATTTATGTCGGAAATGGCTAAGAAGACATTCCGACACACTAGCAAAAACGTTATTTTGTCAATATTAAAGCAACTGTTTGTTGCCAAATTGAAGCATTTGTTTTCTCCAGCCCACCCGGTACAATCTGCAAATGATGAAGAGCCACACGAATTACAATTGGTGAAAGCGTTGGCAAATTCATATCTGAATTTAAAAATATTTCATCAAACGAAATTAAATTCGTTACGAAATTTCGGCAGTAAAATTGGACTTAGACAGAAACTTACTAAAACCATTTTATTTAGTCATGTTTAAAAAGTAGTAATATGATATTAAGGTTTAAAATAATTACTGGCATTATTTAAACTGTATTTACTTGTCAACTGTAACAAATTTAGCAATGTGATTAATTACTAAATAAATACTATTTGTTTATTATACTATTAGTATTATTTATTTCATAATCCATCCCTTATCCCCCAGAATTTTACCATAGCTAATGATTGTTTTTCGTGTGTCTAAGTGGTCCACACTGGTACTTATCAGATTTTTATAGTTGCCTAAAGGCACCTGATATAGCTTAACGACTGACATCACCCATCCTAGTGGGGACGCCGCCAGGGGTTGTTTAACATGCGTAAGCGCTTAAAAATGCGTACTTACTTCCACTGGGCCATCGAGCTCCTCAATCCTCATCTATACATATAATAAAACTTAAACTTTTTGTGTCTGTACATTGGAAATATTTACAAAAAGATGAATTAGGGGTATGAAAGATAAGTAATAGAACGCATTCCGATCATTTTTGGAATTTTTGTCTGTTTATCTGTTTGTTTGTGCACGCATCACGTAAAAACAACAGTACCTATTCAGATGCAGTTTTCAGAATTATGTAGGGCTTAGCTCGGAATAACATATAAGCTTTATTTCATCGCAATCGGTACACTGAATTAGAAGATATGTGTATTTAATGATTCTGTGGTTTTCCAGTACTAAGTCGCGGGTACAGCGGAACTGACAACAACGGCGAACCGAAACCTGAAGCTATGACGTAAAATCTTTACAGTTACTGCAGGATCCATTTCTAGCGTAGATTACACATAGGCTACTTTTTAACCGCCTTCAAAAAGGAGGAGGTTTTATGTTTCAGTAGTCAGCGCGTACGAAGTCGCGGGCACAGCTAGTTGCTAAAATAACTCCATACCTACGAGTATGTGTAGTAAGTAAACTATCAGTAGGTAGTTTGCAAGTTTGAATTTGTCTGACATAGCCAAATCTTATTGTCACCCTGTTAGAAAGAGACACGCGGCCTCTATACTATCTATCTCGGTCGGCTCGCTTTTTAGCTGAAAGTACTCGGTCCTGTTAGTATATTACGTCCATGGCAGTCAGATTCAATACCAGTAATTGAATTAATTTAATATATATTTTTAGTTCCTCACTGAAAAGGACAGAGGTGGTAGCCGCGTTATCATGATGAAAACAACAAAGCGCGTTATTAAAATACCAGCAAATCGGAGCAGCAACAAATTCCAATTTATACAAGTCGATTGCATATATACCATGTTTCCTTTTGACGTTGACGATTTGCAAAGGAAACCAATCGAAGCCAGACTAAACCCACTGGCTTCTATGAATGATTTTAAAAAGAAATCGTGGGCTGATGATATGATCCTGATATTAAAACCGTGGCTAAACGAGGAAAATTTCAAAGGAAATTGCAACTTGGCGGCTAAGTTTGCATACCATAACAAAATATATTCAGAATGTTTAAGATTGTTATTAAACAATTTAAAGCATGAACTACAAAATGATCCCACTTACATGACGCACACTGCAGTAGAAGAAGGAGATTTAAATAATGAGACAAACACTTTCCCAAAGAAAGAAGAACTCAAATTAATAATTAAAAACATTATGTCAAAGCGCATCAAAGAGGTGTCGTTGTCTATTCTCAATGAAGAAGCATATCCTGTAATAGATCCATCTATCTACAATGCTCTGCCATGTTGCTGCGATGAACTAAAATATCGCAAAACGGGAGTATCTTCAAACACGACCGTAAACATTGCGGAGCGTGATGTTTCTATAAAAGCAGCTCAGATAATAGACAAATGTATGAGTATTTTCCCTGTTGATACAGAGTTATGGGAATTATGTTTCAGGCTTTCTAAGAATTTCTTCATAGAAAATCATTTGTCCATATCGACGTTGGAAGTAGTGTTGCGTAAGTATATGGAGACTGACGCAACAACGATGGCTGCGGCCATTATGTATTCCAATGATTGTGCGCAATATAGTAAAATATTGTCACCTAAATTTTACTTGAATATGTGCAGTCAAGTGTTGGATACTTGGGGTTGATTCTCTCGAATATTTCGACTTGGGTGCTTTCAATTCAGTTATAGCTGTAGCATTTGGTGACAGTACGTTTTGGGGTTAAAGGGGTCTCCAAAGGAAAGGTCGTATTTCAGTAATACGTTTATTATCCTTTTCTTTATATATTGGAAGGTGTGTTGTAGTAATATTACGTGAAACGTGAGGTCCCACTCAAGGCTAAAAATATAGTACAGTAACTGTAAGAAAGTAAGGATTTCAGTCAAGTGGTAAGGACGGGCTCAGATAGATTTTTTATTTATTTATAAGTTAGAATGAGAAAGACGATTGTGTTGAAGTAGGATCGATTTGTTTTTGCTATACTCCAACTCGATGCGACTATAAATTGAACGAGCGTCGATCTCGATTCCATCATCGCAAAGCTTGCTCCTCACTCATCATCATCATCAGTCTACAGCAGTCCACGGCTGGACATAGGCCTCTCCTATTGCACGCCATTCAACTCGATTTTCGGCAACTATCATCCAGCTGCTACCAGCGATCCTGCGAAGATCGTCGCCCCACCTAGCCCGAGGGTGTCGTACCTTACATTTGCCGATTCGCGGTTTCCACTCAAGAACACGTCTACCCCAACGGCCATCAGTTCTACGGCTACTATGGCCGGCCCATTGCCACTTCAGCTTGCTCATTCTACTGTGTCGACAACTTTGGTTCTCTGCCGGATCACCTCGTTGCGGATTCTATTCCTCAGACTCTTCACAGTCCTCACTACCGTGCCCGCATTGTAAAGGCCACTGAAAGGTCCCTAATTGAAAGCACCCATAAGTTTCTACAAATAGATTTTGTATACTAACTCGGCTTTAGCGTATCAATGATAAATTATACATACTCATTCGAATATTTTTATATACTACTTGTACTCGCTTGTATGTGGTAGCATCGTCGTAGGAAATTGTAGTCTTAAGTATTAGTAAAATCTTCCGGTATAAGTAGGTATTCCTTTACAGGAAAGCTGTTTTTAAATTGTATGCACAGCTTTGAATCTCAGTTATAAAAATAATTCAATCATGCAAACAAGATACGGTTACAAATCAAAATGTTTATTTGCTAGAAATACTTTGTACCACCCATACACCCACAGGTTACTGTCAGCTTGCAGTTTTCCACTTCTGGGCAAAGGCCTTCCTCATGATTTCCAGTAATTTCGTTCCAAGACTAATGTGGACAATTGTTTGTTGGTTTTGAGTACTTCGTCAGAATTTACTTAGTGTTTGGGTTGTCGTGTACTTTGTTCAATACCTCATGCACGTTGTGAGTGGGTATCGTACAGTTCGAGGCACGAGTTTTAGAAACAGTTTGGGTTCTTTGTACGGGTACAGTCCGTTCTCAATTATTTTACCTTTGACAGCAGCAACCCAACAGCAACCTTATTGAAACGAAAACAAAGATCACTTTGATTTTGACAGTTACGCAAAATCAGAGGTAAAAATAACTGCGAATGGGGCTGTAGAACGTTGTCACTCAAACCTGTGACAGTCTTTTTCTGATGCTCAATGAGTCATATTAAACGCCCGGGTACAGTATTTTACCTACATAATTAAAATTAAAATACCATCGCACTGTTTCAATGCTTTATTCGTTAATAATGGTTGTTCTTTTTGAAGGCTCTTTACTTTGTTAAAACTCGTGTTTAAATGTAATAACATAATACTTTTTAATATTCATGTTTATTCTTATTCTCGTTTTGTATGTTTACATGGTAACAAATATCTTTTTTATAGAAATCCAAAATGATTTTTGTTAGGATTCAATAATTTTGTTAATTTCCTCTTGAACTCGAATTTATACAAGACTATACCGTCCTCTGACAGCGAAAAGTTACAAAATCGAGATATTCATAGTACGCGATCTTAATAAGGCAGATACACGTTTAGAAAAAGTTGTGCTTTGTTGAGCATCGTTTCTGACTATCACACATATTGTGTGCAGTATTTTTATTTCACGAGGCGACACGCGCTTTTCTTGCGGTAACAAAGTGTACAAACACGCTGTGTGTGTGAAGACGAATAGCTTTAGCACATAACACTCATACGCACACACATCCGACTTCGCCATTGTCTCGGACTGTACCGCGTGCTCCTGCGCTTACACACACATTCTCAGCGTGTTTGTGTAAACACAAATAAACCGCGTGTCGCTTCGTGGGATAAAAAATACTGTAACAGTTTCTGTCTGTAACTCCATTCGGCCACTTACTTTTTTTCTACCGAAACTACATTTTTATTAATTTCTGCATAATGATCTAACGATTCGTAATTCAACTACGCAACTACGAATAGGAATACCGAAAACCTAAATTGACTTTTGTGATTTTTCGCTCATTTTACCCTTGTGACAATGTATTTTGTAATTTGTTGTATTTATCTAGTCATTAGTTTAATTTTTGAACTGTTGTAGGAATCTGATGTTATCTATATAATTAATATATAATTAAATATGAATTGCCGAAATGTATGTCCGCGCATAACTTCCGAACGACTGCACCAAATTGGATAATTCTTTTTTTGTTGTGTTCGGTATTGCCAGGACAAGGTTTGTATGAAAGAAAATATCGGAAATTCGAAAAAAAAATTGCACCCGTGCGAAGCTGGTGCGGGTCGCTAGTTGCCTACTCTACGTATAAAATATTTTTAGTACAAAGGTAACGAATTATGTATTTGAGATTTTTTGTGTTTTATTACATTACTGTTTTATACAATACCCCGGTTATGTTCGGGTGCGAGCCGCCTGTTATTATTTGTTGCTCGCAATCTTATCTTTGTTTTATCTCCTGCATATTTATATTACATTACATTTAGTTAATGGCTGTTTATTAGATTAAATGCCTAATAAATTAATAATTTATTTTATTAACGTCTTTAATTTTATGGTAAGCAGTCAGAGTAGCAAGACCTCAATTAGTGTTCACTGTTGAAAGTGAACTTAATAATAACCGAAATAGAGTTAAAAATAGCTTGCAAGAGATATAATTCCGTGCGGCATATGTACGCGTATGTTCCTCGCACGCTTAGCTTGCTTGCGAACTGTCGCCGCCACAGCACATACCCCACAGACACAAAGCTTCTAAGAAGAGTTTTAAAATTGTTCAATATTGAGTATTCTTGTATGTTATTATTCCAAGTCGGCCCATCACTAAAGCGCATTGTGCTGGGCCGACTATATGTTTTGCCTGCCGATGCGAGTGACGTAAACACAAAATCGATTGGCATCAAAAAGTGTTTGTGAAAAGTGCCCATTTTCGGGTATTTTCTCGTGGTCCTACTATTTTGTCCTACCAGTAGGTCCACGAGGGTATGCTATTGCTGTTAGTCCTACTGAAGTTTTGATACTAAAATGTACCTCCTGTATAAAGAAACTGACTGGATAGGTGTGGGGCGTGTCTCAGTTTCAGTCATCGTACTGCCTTCTCTTTATATCTTAGAAAGCATTTTGTATGTTCGCAAAAACTTAGGACTTTTCAAAATAAGAAACTATTTCCATAATAAGTATATAAATACACGTAGTAAACATGAAATTGTGATACTTAACTAAAACAAGCTAGTCATTTGTTATAAACAGTATCTGCTTTACAATATTGCATTAAAGGGTTTATTAAAAAAAAAAACATTTCATTAATATTTTAATAGGTACCTAATGAATTACTTGATAACATTCTAAAATCTCAAGTAGAATTAGTTCATGGTGTTAATAAAACAACCGGTAATTTTTTAGATAAATTAAGATTAGTTAAAAATTTATCTTAATTTATCTAAAAAATGCTTTCTAAGATATAAAGAGAAGGCAGTACGATGACTGAAACTGAGACACGCCCCACACCTATCCAGTCAGTTTCTTTATACAGGAGGTACATTTTAGTATCAAAACTTCAGTAGGACTAACAGCAATAGCATACCCTCGTGGACCTACTGGTAGGACAAAATAGTAGGACCACGAGAAAATACCCCCATTTTCTTGCCGACTAATAAGTATAATATTTTTTCAAAATCTGTGAATGCAGATCATGATTTCCACTGACCTTTATTATACAAGTGTTTATTAGAGGTTAGTGATAATTTCTCACAAAGTTAAGGTTAGTCTCCTAAGACCATTTTTCTGTAGCTACAACGGTTCACCAGTCCTTACTGCCCCGTCCAGTCTCAAAAATCCACCTTTACTTATATATTGAGTAGGTACTTGAACCAACCATGAGTGTGGCACGCTGTTAAATGCCTTTTTTTAGTCTATACTGCGATTAGAGCACTGATCTGTATTATTTAATAGAGGTCGGTGGAATAGGGTTAAACCAGTCTTCTTCTCATTTCATTCATTTGATATAATACGTTTATTAGCAAGGGTTAGACCATATACTTAATACTGTTCTTATTTGCCTCTAATACTTTTTACAAATACGAAAAAACTGTCCGATGCAAGCATCGATACTTTTCATTCGATACCGAGCAGGTATGAATACCATAGGGTTCATAGGAACGATAGTTAGGTATGGGCTGGTGTCCGCAAATCCACGTCAATCCGTACTTACTACCTTAAGACCGATACTGTATAGAGTAAAAGTATCGATACAGATGGTATCGTTTCATCGCTAACTACGAGGGACCCTGGGTTCTACTCAATTTTTGTATCATTTACCCTTATTTAAGAAATTATGAGATGTTGGTTCCCTTTTAAAATATCATTAATTTGTTCAGATCAAATTCTATGTAGTGCATGTAATATTTTTATCAAAAAATTATGTAAACCGTCTATTTCTACTGCTTTCAAAAGCACCTATTATATCCTCAAACGGCATTTCTTCTATTTTTTCTGATCTATTACTTCTTGTATACATTCAGCTTCTTTATTATGTTCAATGCTGTCTGACCAAATCCCTTGCCAGAAATCTTTTAGGGCCTCTTGTGATTGCCGGTGGAGCGGTGAATGCTTGTGCGAATCCCGCACCCCCAGCCATAGGCAGAGGTGGAACACCGCGGTGGTTTTCGGCGTCTATCGTGGGCGACAGAGGGGCATCCTTCTGTCATCCCCACGATGGGGGAAGTCCATGAGGATTTCTACCGCGCACCCAAAAAAATAAGGGCCTCTTGTGATGCGAGGGTTTAGGATTATGACAAAGACGAAAACAAAAACACTTTATTTTTAGAAGAATGTATTTTTGTAAAACGATATTTACAAAATAAATAAATATACAAGGTAAAATCATTTACTTCCAAATGCGTCGTGAACGTCAAAGTAATCATCACCAAATATAAATAAATAAAAATCAGAATGAATTATAATAAAATAAAAAATAAATATTTTAGAAATAAATTAATAGAGAAGGCATGTAAAATAATTCTATAAATAATATTCAGTAAGTGCGGCTCGTACTGTGAAACATTGCAGCGAGATGAGTGACGATTACTGGACGAACGGGATAGAATCAATGGTACATATAAAGTCAATAACCAAACAACATTCGAATCAGATTCACACGATTGCTTATAGCGAATCTACGTAACTAGAGACCGGATTACTTATATAAGGTGCTTAAAAATATCTGCCACGGCTTCAATGGGAGACAGTATTTTGTATATAGATTACAGTAGTGAAGAAATTTTGTAAACCGGAATAGTTAAATCAATTTGAGAAAATAAAGTAATTAAATAAACATTTATTCTGCATAAAGTAGTTCACAAACTATGCGCAATGTGTCGCTTCGTCACATTTTGCTAAATGAAATGACGGTGCGGCAACAGCTAATTACTATGGAACGGTTTCATGCAACTAAATCAATTCAAATTTATACGCACTTTTTTTTGTATGAAAAAATGTATGACATAAGATCAATAATGTATCTTTACTATTGTAATCTATATACAGAATACTGTCTCCCATTGAAGCCGTGGCAGATATTTTTATAGCACCTTATATACAACTTATAATGGTCGTAATATGCATTATGCAAATATGCATCATAATCATAAGTGGTCTTTCGATTGGTCATTTTAAAAATACACAACAGATTATTTGCTTACACAGATCTGCCGGAAAAATGAAGAAAATTAAGTGGAATAAAAATTTTAGCAAACGACTTCGTTTTTACAGTTAACTAGAGTTAATGCATTTGACTTATTTTTGTACTCATTCTATCAAATCCTTTTTATTTTATCATACATACATTTTCTGTTCACTCTACATTTGTGTCCACAGTTGCCAGAAGTACACGCAAGGAAAGTATGAGTATTGGTGGCCAAGTGGTATCGGCACTTACTTTGTGTATTCCATCACCACTGTTCTCAAAACGGTGAAGGAAAATATCGTTAGAAAACCGGCAGTCCTAGAAACAAAAATTTGAAGACATAACACCAACCCGCACTGGGCCCGCGTGGTGGATTATGGCCCACTACCTCTCACAGAGAGGAGGCCTGTGTCCCAGCTGTGGGGTTTGGGCATCCTGGGCAGGTTTCATCAATACAATCACACAAATCTTTGCTAGTTGCTGCTATTTGCCCTCGTTCATTGTATATATTTTTGCTTTTGCGGTTCCTATAATTAATACCTTTTACGATTAAGTTTACGCTTTTCCCGAGCTAATGTTTCGGGGCAATTGCTCCAAGTACGCAAAAAAAAAAATCGCCAAGTAGTGTCCAAAATATGCAGCATCGAATTAAAATATTTTTTTGGTTGATGTACTACGAAATAATATTTTTTTTTATTTAAAAACCTCAGCGTACAACACTAAAAAAATCTTTTAACTCCAACGAGGCATTACCATTTTTGTTCTTAAAAGCGTAAATCATTCAAATTCGCACAGAATTGAAATGATTTGAAATGCTTTTGCCTTCCATGAATCGCGACCAAAAAAATTGCTGAACTGAGCATGTTTGCATAAACTTGTACATTCATATTATTCATTTAAGAAAAATATTAAAAGGTATTTTAAAATTTGTTCATGATATTTAAACCTAAACATATCATGCACAACACTCGCTTGCTTAACACTCGTACAGTTATGTTTGTGATATATATAAATTTTTAGGACTACCCGTCTTCGGAGAAGATGTAAAAACAACAACTCTTGAAGTTTAATTTACTAAATGCATAAAGCACAAATGAGTCGTCCAGTTGCAAATCCCGCTAAAACGATTTAATAAAATTTTACAGGAATGAGCAATGGAAAAAATAAAAATTGCCTAATAAAGTACAGTTGTTTCTGTTTCTAGCTTTTTTTTTAATTCCTGTAAAATTTTATTAAATCGTTTTAGCGGGATTTGCAACTGGACGACTCAAATATGCATAATCAGTAGATGTTAAGGCAATATGTAATAACGTGAAAAATGCAAAAATATGCAAATGCATATATGCAAACATACGTTTTCGTAAAACCGGTCTCTAATATTAACTAACTTATTCCAAGCTCTGATGTAATTAATTAGATAAATACATCTAAGTCTAGAATTAGAAGTTGATGGGTTTTCCAAAGTATGCCGCCAGGTTTGCTTCACGTAGTGCTTCCGCGCATGTCTAAAACAAAGAAGGTTAGTGTTATGAAATACTACATATTACAATCATACTATGATGATCTACATAATTATGATTTTTTAAATGTATTCAAGCAAACTTACGGGATGGGCATGGCACACTCTGGCGACGTCCTCAGCGGCCGCTCCGTATTCTTGTGCCAACACAGCCTCGTTGATCAGCTCACCGCCACCCTGTGTTTAAATTGTATTATTACTTTAGTTTTTCAGGTAAAATTGCAAAGCAGGATTGATACGGATGTACAGACGCCAGCACATCAACCTACTCGAAACTGTCAAATTTTCCCAATCAACTTTGAACCTTATGCTTCAACAATAAAGTTGAAAATCTATTAAAGAAATTTGACAGATTGTAGTAGCTTGATGTGCTGGCGTCTGTACGATCCTCGTCGACTGAATAATCTTTTTACCACGACATGAGCATATTCGTGTAGACCGCTCCCACACATTTTATTGTAATAAAGATGACTTTGGACAACCTTGACATACGTATTATGATATGAAATTACTTACGGGCCCAATGATGTGTGTGCCGAGGATGACGTCAGTCGTTTTGTCAGCTAGAACTTTGACGAAGCCATCTGGCTCGCCATTCGTCTTCGCTCTTGAGTTAGCCAAGAATGGGAACTTGCCCACTTTGTATGCCTTACCCTGTAAATTACAAATTAATTATCTAAACATTTATAATTTACTAGCTTCTTTCTGCTCACGACTTCGTCCGCGTAGAACTTCTTGTTCTTACATAAAATATATCCCATTTTTGCAATCGGATCTGTACTCCAGAGATTACCTTTTACAAACATAGAAGCAAACAATATTTTCTCTTCATCAAAAAAACCTAAACTCATGTAGTTTTTATTTTTTTTTAAACAACTAGTATTATGTTAACTTTTCAGTTTCAATAATAATCACATACCTCTTTCTTGAGATCCTCCTCCGATTTGCCGACCCAACCGACTTCGGGTGTCGTGTAAATTACAGATGGGATGGCGTCGTAATTGAAGTGTGTGGCCATACCCTGAAAATAGTAATAAACATAAAATCAAAATATTTTATTTCACATAAACCTACATGGGCACTTATGAAACATCAGAAGCTAGGTGCACGGTTCCAATTGGTCGTTTCCTATGGAGAAGAGCTGGCAAGAAACTCCACGGTTATTATTTTTTATTATTTCTAGCCTGCGCTGTCCCACTCCTGGGCAAAGGCCTCCCTCCACTCCTTCCATCTTTCGCGAGCTCGCGCGTCCTCCTTCCAGTTTTGACGGAACCTATCCAACTCGTCCCGCCATCTCCTACGTGGTCTGCCGCGACCCCGCCTTACTGTCTCAGGACACCAATTCTGCGCTTCTTTTTCAAGTGTTATTGCGGCTTTACTATTTTTGGAAATATTGCGTAACAGATTTATATCTCTCTTTCTCTTTTAAAAATAATTGGCTTTTACAATGTTTTAAAATTAAAACTGAAAATGGTCTACAAATCAAATGTTACAAATGTTTTAGACCCTCAAGGCCTAAAACATTCTGACATTCACAAAATATAAAAGAATCTGTCAAAAAGATAAATAAAATATTAAAGCCAAATGCTATGATTGCCATTACAACTACAAAAAAAAAAATATACAGGTTGGTCCAAATAGTGACGTCAATAAAAAAAATTAGATTCCTGATACCTATACTCCATTTATTATAACATTAGAAAAAGAGGCTCGCAGAAGCAGGATTACGAAACCTTTTAATAAATAATGTATGTGCTTTTTTTGTAAGTAACAATGTATGGCATACAATAAAGCATATTTATCTACTCGTCACGATGCTTGATGAAATGAAACAAATAACAACTAAACCACGAAAATTCAGCAATAACAACACGAAAAGGTATAGCATTCATAAGTATCCACATAAACCGACAAAATAAAAAAAACACGTGCTGCCACAACTTATGAAGGGAATAGGTAACATTTTAGATTTGGTAGAGTTATAGTGACATGAAAAACGTTTCCGGTACTTTCCGCCCCTGCTTCTTTTAGATTTTAAACATTGACACGACAATATTTTATGTAAAAACTAAATAATATTAAATGAAAGCCTTGTAATTTCAGAAGGTAGATAGGTTAAATAAGTACAAATTAAGTGTGACTGCTGTTATTTAAGGACGCGTTTACGAATTGACGCGCTTCAATTTTAGGTATTGAGTCTTACTACTACACGCGCACGGCTCACACACACAGCGACATGCGCGAAGCGGCGAAATTATGAGTAAACCGGCACGACCTGATACTTGAGCCTAAATTTATTTAATTTTAGCCGTGTATTTTTTTTTAAGCTTGCGTTGATTTGTTTTCAAAAAGTTTGTTGGTTATGTGAAATGTTCATAAAAAATTATGCTATTTTCTTAATTTCATTGGACAGTGATTAATAAAGTACTTGCCAAAGTACCTATGTATTTACAATTTGCGGACGAGCTTATTGAAAGCAAATAATTTAAAACAAGCTTATTAACCGACTTCAAAAAGGAGGTTCTATATTCGACCCGTATGTATGTATGTTTGTATGTCCGCGATTTTCTCAAAAACTAATGAACCAATTTTTTTATTCGTTTTATTTCGTATTTTATATAATAAATTTGCTATGGAATCAAATGCAAGTAGGTTCTCAAAAACCAGAAAGAAAATACGTTTATTAGGCACATACACTGTAATGCACACAGTACCAATACTTAAACAATATTCATTGCTTCATAAATTTAAAAAATTTGTTTGCACAACAACAAAAACAACGCCATGGATATTGTTGAACTGTCAAATTAGAAGGGTTTAAATTGATCGCCATTCCAAATGTATTCCATCGCAATTAGGATAACGTACTAAGCCGGACTAGGAGCTGTAAATGATAAGAAATAATAAAAATAAGTAAAAAAAAAACAAAAAAAAAACATTGACAATGTGAAGAATGCTCTTGCAGTTCTTTTAAATCTTGGATCGATCAATTCTGGGAGAAGACCGGCATGAAGTTTCTTACGAGGGCTGTTATAAGAGGTAAAAACTATACACATTCTTATCAGCTAGTTCTACTCGTAAAAACTCGCAAAGTACACTTGCAGGTCACTCCATTCAGTCTGGAGGTAAGGTCTCAACATAACTATCAACTCGGCACACCTAGCTCAGTTCGTCTATTAGTTCCAGTAGCAGTCTTCGAAGTACACCTGCAGGTCGCTTTATCAAGTCCGGAGGTAAGGTCTCAACATAACTAACAAAACGAGCCCAAACTCGGTACATCTAGGTCAGCTCGTCTATTAGTTCCAGTAGCCTGTAGTAGTCTTCGAAGTACACCTGCAGGTCATTTTATCAAGTCCGGAGGTAAGGTCTCAACCTAACTAACAAAACGAGCCCAAACTCGGCACACCTAGCTCAGCTCGTCTATTAGTTCCAGTAGCAGTCTTCGAAGAACACCTGCAGGTCACTTTATCAAGTCCGGAGGTAAGGTCTCAACATAATTAACAAAACGAGCTAAAATTTGGCACACCTAGCTCAGCTCGTTTATTAGTTCCAGTAGCAGTCTTCGAAGTACACCTGCAGGTCATTTTATCAAGTCCGGAGGTAAGGTCTCAACATAACTAACAAAACGAGCCCAAACTCGGCACACCTAGCTCAGTTCGTCTATTAGTTCCAGTAGCAGTGTTCGAAGTACACCTGCAGGTCACTTTATCAAGTCCGGAGGTAAGGTCTCAACATAACTAACAAAACGTGTTCAAATTTGGCACACCTAGCTCAGCTCGTCTATTAGTTCCAGTAGCAGTCTTCGAAGTACACCTGCAGGTCATTTTATCAAGTCCGGAGGTAAGGTCTCAACATAACTAACAAAACGAGTTCAAATTTGGCACACCTAGCTCAGCTCGTCTATTAGTTCCAGTAGCAGTCTTCGAAGTACACCTGCAGGTCATTTTATCAAGTCCGGAGGTAAGGTCTCAACATAACTAACAAAACGAGCCCAAACTCGGTACATCTAGCTCAGCTCGTCTATTAGTTCCAGTAGCAGTCTTCGAAGAACACCTGCAGGTCATTTTATCAAGTCCGGAGGTAAGGTCTCAACATAACTAACAAAACGAGCCCAAACTCGGTACATCTAGCTCAGCTCGTCTATTAGTTCCAGTAGCAGTCTTCGAAGTACACCTGCAGGTCATTTTATCAAGTCCGGAGGTAAGGTCTCAACATAACTAACAAAACGAGCCCAAACTCGGTACATCTAGCTCAGCTCGTCTATTAGTTCCAGTAGCAGTCTTCGAAGAACACCTGTAGGTCATTTTATCAAGTCCGGAGGTAAGGTCTCAACATAACTAACAAAACGAGCCCAAACTCGGTACATCTAGCTCAGCTCGTCTATTAGTTCCAGTAGCAGTCTTCGAAGAACACCTGCAGGTCATTTTATCAAGTCCGGAGGTAAGGTCTCAACATAACTAACAAAACGAGCCCAAACTCGGTACATCTAGCTCAGCTCGTCTATTAGTTCCAGTAGCAGTCTTCGAAGTACACCTGCAGGTCATTTTATCAAGTCCGGAGGTAAGGTCTCAACATAACTAACAAAACGAGCCCAAACTCGGTACATCTAGCTCAGCTCGTCTATTAGTTCCAGTAGCAGTCTTCGAAGAACACCTGCAGGTCATTTTATCAAGTCCGGAGGTAAGGTCTCAACATAACTAACAAAACGAGCCCAAACTCTGTACATCTGGCTCAGCTCGTCTATTAGTTCCAGTAGCCTGTAGCTGTCTTCAAAGTACACCTTCAGGTGACTCCATCAAGTCCGAAACGAAATATGAATAATCCATACTTACGAGTACTTCTAGAAAAATATAAGACTGAATAAAATCTTTCGTTGGGTAGTCATACAGAATGCGTGAAGTAAGTATCAAGTTTGGTATGTCAAATATTTTCTATCCGTACAGCGATCTTTTCTAGCACAAGCTGCTGCTTACAACCGACACAGAGTCCACTCACGACGGCGGCCGAGCGCAGACTAATATTTCATTACAAATTTTTGTGCAATAAATCAAGACAGTGACCAGTAAAATAACCCTTAACTCAATGAATTAGGATTCACATGTTACAGCTAAATATGTGAAAAATTTGATTCGTTTTTTATTTTTTTGCTGAGTCTATTTGTAACATTTTGATAGTTCTTTTTGCTACCTTTTTGAGTTTAACATGTCTGCTTACATAAAACATTTTTAAATAAATAAATGTATGTTATTAAATAGAAGAAAAATGTTCCTAAAGTCAGCACGATATCGTAAATTTTGTGTGAAGAGGCAACGGAAATTATTTTTTACAATATTATAAACCAAACTTTTCGAATAAAAATTTGCTACCATTTGAAGATGAAGGAGTAATCTATTTGTGGTAATTATTAGTTACATTTGGTTTCGTATCATTTTGCCGTAAAATGCACCGAAAAACTGCTTACTTTTGTCAGATGCGTAAACGCGTCCTTAACCTTTTCGCCGCCAACGTACACAAAACGCAATGCCTCGCCGAGCGCCAAGCTATAAATGTATAACTAAATATATAGTAAACAGTAGTGATGGGATATCGTCATATCGATGAATAAGATTTGTACGCGTAAAGTTAAGATTTAAAGTTGATTTTACGAATATAAATAAAAACTGATTAAATATTTCCAGATTTGTTTTGTTTCACAGTATCCTTAATAAGAAAAAACAATATAAATTATGAGTATCAAAGAAACTAATACATAACTCAATTAGAACTATAAGGAATGGGGTACATCTCTATTTGTTTCATGATCTCATTCTTTAACTTCATATCAAGTTATTGGCACTGAGGGCACGTTGAATTCGATTCTGATCAGGGATGGGGTCTATGGTCTTTCTTTCTTCTATTTTTGTTTATTCCTGTGTTTTTTTAATAACTTCAGTTAACGTTTTTTACCGTAGGTATCTAAGTGGCAGAATTTTTAATTGTTTTTAAAGTGTTTTTTGAAATGGAAAGTAACTATATATTTAAATTCTATCACGCTTGTAGCCGTGTACTTATCAAAGCATTGTTTTTTAAGTGTTGTTTCTGTTCTTTTCTTAACTCATGTATTGTATTTACCATAATAGTGTATGGAGTACAAAAACAGTACCTAAATCTACTGTAATTACAGTGCATCTGGAGATACTGGGCTCACCGAACATTTTACATACTTATTGAATTCCTACTCTTTGATGAATAAACATTATTATTATCATCCAGTTAGACATACCTCAGAATTATCTTCTGGTTCAATGTTCTCCACAAAATACTCAGAGTCCGATTCCACACCTTGCAAAATTTTAAGAAGTTCGTCCGAATCAAGTTCTTCACTCATTTTTCTATTTGTTATCAAGTGAAAGAAAGAAAGATGCGTGCGCGCGAATCCGATTTTGTGCTGCACTATGCCAAAGTGACCTTGACAGCCGCACGCCTATGACGTCACTGACCAACTTCTATAGTAGTTCGTGGCACTCGGTGGCGCACAGGGGCATAGACGACCAATTGTTTTGTAGAGATGGGAAAATAACTATCGACAAGAATTGGTAACAACTTTATAATTACGTATCGGCATCTACCTGAAGGTCGAAATTCATCTACTATCCTTTGTAATGAAGTAGATAACTAAGTTCATATTTTATTGACCTCAAATTGTTTTCGATATTCGTAACTTTCTGTATTTATAAATATTTCAATGGTGAAATCAACCTTTCACGGCACATCACTGGCCAACTTGATATGAAGTGATTGGCGTTCTGAGGAAAGTAACAAAATTCGGATTTTCTGTTTTTGCCGATTTTAGGACAAACTAGGGCTTATTTTGTGTAGAAAAATAAAAAACAGGGTAGTAGACAGTGCTATCTTAAATAATAAAATGGAACAAAGCTTTTAATCACAGTAAATTTATTTTAATAAGATAGTTAACCTTTTCACCGCCAAGCACTTCTATAGAAGTTCGGGATTTTCGTGCCACCAGCGCCACAACTTCTATAGAAGTTGTTAATTTTAACTATCTTATTAAAATAAATTTACTGTGATTAAAAGCTTTGTTCCATTTTATTATTTAAGATAGCACTGTCTACTACCCTGTTTTTTATTTTTCTACACAAAATAAGCCCTAGTTTGTCCTAAAATCGGCAAAAACAGAAAATCCGAATTTTGTTACTTTCCTCAGAACGCCAATCACTTCATATCAAGTTGGCCAGTGATGTGCCGTGAAAGGTTGATTTCACCATTGAAATATTTATAAATACAGAAAGTTACGAATATCGAAAACAATATGAGGTCAATAAAATATGAACTTAGTTATCTACTTCATTACAAAGGATAGTAGATGAATTTCGACCTTCAGGTAGATGCCGATACGTAATTCTTGTCGATAGTTATTTTCCCATCTACAAAACAATTGGTCGTCTATGCCCCTGTGCGCCACCGAGTGCCACGAACTACTATAGAAGTTGGTCAGTGACGTCATAGGCGTGCGGCTGTCAAGGTCACTTTGGCATAGTGCAGCACAAAATCGGATTCGCGCGCACGCATCTTTCTTTCTTTCACTTGATAACAAATAGAAAAATAAGTGAAGAACTTGATTCGGACGAACTTCTTAAAATTTTGCAAGGTGTGGAATCGGACTCGGACATTGAACCAGAAGATAATTCTGAGGTATGTCTAACTGGATGATAATAATAATGTTTATTCATCAAAGAGTAGGAATTCAATAAGTATGTAAAATGTTCGGTGAGCCCAGTATCTCCAGATGCACTGTAATTACAGTAGATTTAGGTACTGTTTTTGTACTCCATACACTATTATGGTAAATACAATACATGAGTTAAGAAAAGAACAGAAACAACACTTAAAAAACAATGCTTTGATAAGTACACGGCTACAAGCGTGATAGAATTTAAATATACTTATAGTTACTTTCCATTTCAAAAAACACTTTAAAAACAATTAAAAATTCTGCCACTTAGATACCTACGGTAAAAAACGTTAACTGAAGTTATTAAAAAAACACAGGAATAAACAAAAATAGAAGAAAGAAAGACCATAGACCCCATCCCTGATCAGAATCGAATTCAACGTGCCCTCAGTGCCAATAACTTGATATGAAGTTAAAGAATGAGATCATGAAACAAATAGAGATGTACCCCATTCCTTATAGTTCTAATTGAGTTATGTATTAGTTTCTTTGATACTCATAATTTATACTGTTTTTTCTTATTAAGGATACTGTGAAACAAAACAAATCTGGAAATATTTAATCAGTTTTTATTTATATTCGTAAAATCAACTTTAAATCTTAACTTTACGCGTACAAATCTTATTCATCGATATGACGATATCCCCATCACTACTGTTTACTATATATTTAGTTATACATTTATAGCTTGGCGCTCGGCGAGGCATTGCGTTTTGTGTACGTTGGCGGCGAAAAGGTTAACTCCACATCAATCTTGACTGTAATAATGTTTGTTGTACTTTTATTACAAAGTGTGCCCCTAAAAGAGCCTTTTTTAACTTCTGTCTAATGCATAATGCGTAAATGGAGTATAGGGGTATCCGTATCCGAAAATACCCCATGTAAGTTCCGCGATTTTTGATAGTTTAGAAGATAAGAATATTTTTAAAATGTTTGGGTAATTTCTTCGGGGACTTCTTTAAAAATTTATATTTTTTTTCTGCAAGCTCTTTTTATGATTTCTTTTTTGCGATGGGACTATCATGAGATACCCTTTCATGTTTAAAAAAAAAATCTGCCTAACATTAGTCCAAGATACATTTTTAAAAAATCAGCTGATATTCTTTTTCAATTGTAATTTTTTTACAATGTTTCAGGTTCTACTAGTAATTTCAAAAACTGAGGAAGAACCTTAGCTTTAATAATAATAATAATTTTTCCCCATCGCCGTATCTCTACGTTGACGTCGTGGTGGGGCCTGTGCCGGAAGAGTTTACTTTGCCGGAACAGGTCTAAGGTGAGGAGCCAGACCAAGAGAGATACAGAAACCCGTTGCGAGCTGTTGGGCAGTGGCGACCCCACGGACCCTATCTCCCGGGAGAAGTCTTGTTCCTGACCTCTGGCTTGCCTTTATTGGCCGGCTGGAGTGAAAAATGACGAGGAACAGAGCTCACACCTCATTCTTGCCTTTATTGGCCGGCTTGAGTGGAGATTCGCAAGAGCAAACGTGCTCGGAGGAAGGAAGTATTCCAGTAAGACGCTGGTAGGGATCTTGACCGTACTTCCGGGATTGTCCTTATAGCCGTGGAACACCTCTCCACTCCTCATAAGCACCTCAGGACATGTTGCCCCCTTGTCGCTACGTCACTGTCACTGTACGTGACTGTTTCCGGGGGCCCATTATTGAGTGTGCAAGTCACCCCTTGCCATTTTAGCCGTGTACATATAAAACATTGATCAGGCAGGGGTCATAGTTCTTCCATAGTTCTTGGTAACCAGCCCACTTTAGCCACCCATACCGATAGTCCAACTTTTTATTTTTCCATATCCTGCAATAGTCCTACACCAACCGGGGGTTATCCTTGAGTGCACTTGCATAGTGCATACAGGGATAATCGTCGGTTGGCGCCGCATTTCATTAAAATTTCCCAAGGGGCCTCTGCGAGTTGGCTTAGGCCCCTCGTACGCCTTCCAAAGGACGAGATATATAATTTCATAAAAAAAAGTATCAAAAAAAGATCAGCTGCGCATTTTACAGATATCGATCATTGAATGCGATGACGCGGAAATTACCTTAATAATAATGTGATGTTTAAAATGATTATTACCCATTTATATCTTTCTTAAAGTGAATTTATTTAGAATAAAACATTTTTTCACATAAAAAATGTTTAATTAAAATAAGTAGATTTTTGTTAGTAATTAGTAGATATATGTGTAGTTTTAGTTTTCATCAAAATCGAGCCCGTGACTCGTTTGAGTACTTTTCACTATTCCTCATAGTTTCGGATTCGGGCATCCACGCCCACTTGAAAAATTCGCCCTGTATATTATACTTTCAAGGTTCTTTCTACATAATTATGCTTTATCAGCAGGAAACTAAAGCTAACACAAGAAATGCAATTGTAATATTATTTACATACCTTTATTCCTTCCACACATACGATTCCTTCATCTTCAGCCTTGTGCGCCAACATGGGTCCGTGAATGACATCACCAATAGCGTAAATTCTGAAAAAGATAAATTAGCAGCTGAATTAGTATTTTAAATGGTGCGACCGTGCGGCTGCCTATCTGACCGCCACAACCCAGTTACTGGGTAATATGATACCCCTTTGGCAAGATTGGTTGTCAAAATTCGGGCTTCTGACTACCCGTAAAAGATCAAACCCTATCAGACCCGACTGTCAAAGATCCACAATGTTAGCCTCCCGACCAAAGGCTTAACATGCTTTCCGGAGCACGAAGAGGTCTTGGTACGTAGCGAATTTTACTATGAGCTTTTTACTCATAAGCTATACCACAAAATACAGAGAGTACAGAAGTCAATCACATGTATGTACTTCACTTTTCATACCTACTCTCGGCGGTGGCGCTAGGGTTGACAACTTTGGCTTATGCACAAAAAACTATCGTGGTAGTGGCACTCGTATCTAGTTGTGACTACCCTATTTACACAATATATTTTGCCCTATCCGTTTTAGACCTAAACCTATCAAATGACACTAAAATCAACACAATATCTACACAAACAAAAAATCATGTTTTCAACTTTTTGGTGGCGTGAATTTACGTTACAAAAAAGTTACTTCGTTTATATTGATTCAAAATAGGAAACTATTATATGAATCGAGATTAGATAGCCACCTTACAGCGTATTCGTGCCATGATCACAAAAAAGATCAACTCTTTAATAGTTGTTATAATCGGCGGCGGTGACTACGCGGGCGGCCGGCTCGCCGAGCATTTCTGTATTAACTGTTTATAATGAGGAAGATGAGCGTATTTTTTAGCTTATAGGTACTAAAATAAATACCTAATATAAATTGTAATAATATTACAAGGCCACAGTCATGTTCGCTTTTACGGCGCGGGGCCGGGGGCCGGGGGCGCTTACCTACCTACCTAACTATTCTGTGTTACGTTAAAACGAACCATCGAAATACAAGCAAATACCTACTTACCTCTCTGAAACAACTGGTAGCTTAAAAACGACAATACACCGTTTAAATTTTGAATTTAAACAACCGTCCACTGAACAGTTATAACTTTTTTTTGTTGCTCCATTTTTGCACTTCACAGACGCGTATCTCAAGCGGATCGCACTCGCGCTCGTACTGTTTTCAACCGTTCTGAGATATCGTGTCCGTGAGCGGTGTCTATGTGTGCGTTGCTCGAGCGCACTTTGTATGTAGATTGACTTCTGTACTCTCTGTATTTTATGGCAGTATTTTTATCTGACAAAGCGACGCGCGCTTTATTGTAAGCACACATGGACAGCGTGTTTGTACACTTCGTAACCGTAAGTAAAGCGCGCGTCGCTTCGTGAGATAAAAAACACTGTACTATATCGCAGTTATACTAACCCGGGAACACTTGTGGCGAATTTGTTGTTAACAGGGACTCTGCCTTTATCGTCCAGGGCAAGATTGATGTTCTTAAGACCGAGATCCGTTGTGTAAGGGCGACGGCCAATCGAAATCAGCACAACATCACAATCCAACTACAAGGAAACATGAACACAGTTTTATGAAATCAACAATATCACAATTAATACAAGTCACAAGAAAGGAGAATGGGTAAGACCGCACCCAGACACAAAGTTAATTGTAGCATTATGAACTATGTTGATCTTTATTGCCCTTATGGAGTAGTCTAATTAATGCTAAGACAGCATGTCTGAATTCACTGGGAGAAAAAAGTGATGTGAGGAAATTAAATTGATTTAGTAAAAATAATATTTAACTTATCCTCTCAAAATTTATTGACCTGCTAATGACGGACACTTTTTGAAATTAATGAACCTCTTAACTTTTTGCGCTTCTAAGGATGCACTTTTTTAAATAATTGAGCCTCTTTTTAACTTTCTGTAATTATTTGAGGTTCACAAATTTAATCAAAACTAATAATTCTCATTTTGCGCTGCAAAAATATTATTGAATACTCTAATATTATGATATGCGCCTGTTTTTGTGAACCTCAAATAATTCCTAGTTTGGGGTCCTAAAAATACTGAATAGCACAGTAACTGCGACCAACTTGGATGCAGCACTCGCTCAGCTTGCGCGGTTGGTCACAGTTCCAATCTCAATTAAGACGTTTGGTCGGGGTACCCTAGCAAAAAGGTAACAAAACCTTGCTGAAGAACTAGACCCATCTCATTTCTGAGCCACGTATAAGAGCTGGTTCCTGACGAGACGGTTCGCTCGTCAGGAGACTTGACGAGTTTCAGCCACCAGAACAAGCCGGTTTTCGAAAAGGCTTCACTACCATAGACCACATCCATACTGTTCGGAAAATTGTGCAGAAGACCGAAGAGTACAACCAGGTGCTGTGTATGGAATTTGTGGACTACGAGAAAGCCTTTGACTCCATCGTAAAAGAGGCCAGAACTGCCTACAGTTCTAGCCTCTTTGCAACGATGACGAATTGACTGGCGATACACCGAAGTGTTGAAGGGTTTGTATGACGCTGCCACGATTACTGTCATGACATCCAACTACTGAGGGGAGTGAGACACGGGCATGTGATATCCCAGAAAATGTTCACGAATGCGTTAGAGGACGTTTTTAAGATGCTGGACTGGATTAGACAGGGTGTGAACGTGGAGTAAATCTCACACCTTCGTAAGACCAGATGCTGCATAGCCTAAATGGATCTTCTCGGCGGGTTGACCTCGGTATGAATTTGGACAAGACGAAAGTCATGATAATTCGCACGCCTTGCCGAGTCCAAACCACATCGAAGGTTCGGTTCTCTTATGTTGTGAAGGAGTATGCCACCAGCTTGCAGAGTAAGCAAGCTGAAGTGGCAGTGGACTGGCCATGTTTGTCGAAGGACTGATGGCCGGCGGAGCAGACGAGTCATGGAGTGGAGACCGCGTATCGGCCAGCGTAGTCAGTGACGGCCCCCAGCTAGATGGACCGATGACCTTAAAAAGTTGGTTGCCTGGATGCGGAAGTCGGAGGATAGGGTGTTGTGTAGGGAGAGGCTTATGTCCAGCAGTGGACTGCGATAGGCTGACTTTATTGATTGACCCTAGCTTAGTTGCTACCACCAACTGTGGCAAAGGCCAGAAAATTAAAAAAAGACAATTTTTTTTAAAGTGCGTTATTAGAAGTGCAAAAAAATTTTTTTGGAGGTTTATAAATTGCTAAAAGGGTCCATCATCAGCAGGTCAATAAGTTTTTAGAGGATAAGTTAAATATTTCCCTTTATAAAATCAATCTTACTTTCTCAAATATCTTTTTTCTCCAAGTGAATTCAGACATGCTTTCTTAGCATAAATTAAACTATTCCCTGAGGACATAAAATATAGACATAGTTGATATTGCTACAGTCAATTTTTTTTTTGGGTACGGGGCCCATACAGAATTGTAGTTAGCGCCACGAAAGATGAGACTTGCCCCGCCTCCCGCGCTCTTTCCGCCGCCCCTATTACGTCCGGTCCCGTCCCGCGCTCAGACCTCATACTGCTCAAGAGACCTAAAACCGTGTACTGCGCAAGTCAAACCACGTGGTGTGTTGTGTCAAGTCTCATCTTTCGTGGCACGCATTGTATCCATTGTCCTTTGTTCTTTATTTTAAGGATTGCGTGCCCATAGTTATGCAGAAAAGGCTCGGCAAGTGATAATGAATGCCAGTAGCCTCTGCGTAAAATGAATGTAACATACAGACATATGGTTAGGACAAAATTATAAAGGGTCCGTTTTTGCTAACTGTCTACAGAACCCAAAACAGTACAGCAATGTTTTGAATTTCGATTTGGAATTCATATCTTATTATATCATAAAGTGAGTGATAAAATAAAACTGTAAATAACTTACGGTCTCTTTGGCGCCACCCTTGGCTGGTTCGACTTCCACTTTGACTGTACTGCCTTCCTTTTTCACTGCAGTTACTTTCGTACTTAGTTTGAACTTCATTCCCTGTTTGGCAAGGATCTTATGCAACGTTTTAGCTACTTCGCCATCAATGCCGACACCTAAAATAAATAACAATATTGTAATGTGTCTCATTTTTTAATAACAGATTGTTAAGTCCCCTTAACGTGAGAACAATAAAACTTCTATTTTGTTAACCGACTTCAAAAAAAGGAGGAGGTTCTCAATTCGGTTGTATTTTTTTTATGTTTGTTACCTCAGTACGCCGCCGCCTTTATAAACCGATTTGGAAAATTCTTCTTTTATTTGAAAGTGTATACTTTCAGATTGGTCCCATTGTCATCAGGTCAGGATCTGATTATGGGATCTTGGAGAAATCGAAGGAACTCTTCAAATATTATAGGCACACCTATAGCGATTTGGGTATTTTTTATAGTAACTCGTGCATTTGCTCTCGGAAAGCACCATTTGGTGAAGTGGAACTGATGATGAAGACCACAGATGGCCACCGGAACTACTCAATTATAAGTATTTCACGGGTTGCGATTTCGATTACTTTAATATGGTTTCTAAGCACTTTATGCTCATCACAATGCGAATGGTGAAATGGAGCTGATGGTGTCCACCATAAGCTCCATTTCACCATTCGCAGGAGAACTCCTGAACAATTAACGTCCCTGCATCGGGAAAAACAATATTTTGTAAAAGGCGATGAGCAAGTTGACACTAGGCTATTGTAACTTAGATAAATTACAAGCAGACCCACTAAAAAGCGAGAAGGAAAAACTTTTTAACAAAAAAAAAAAAAACCGACTTCCAAAAAAACACAACAAAGTGAAAAATAACTTTAATTTTGGAAGTCGGTGGCAAAAAACTAAAATACAGATCCAAAGACACCAACTTCCAAAATTAAAGTTATTTTTCACTTTGTAGTTTTTTTTGGATGTCGGTTTTTTTTTGTTAAAAAGTTTTATCTTGCTCAGTGTAGTTTCTCTTACCTCCAATAGTGTCAAGGAATTCAATGGCAATGACCTCTGCTCCGAGCCTTTGGTACACAGATCCAAGTTCCAAGCCAATAACTCCTGCGCCTATGACTAACATCTTTTTGGGACATGCGCTAAGTGAAAGAGCTCCAGTTGATGTAACGATTTGTTTCTCGTCGAACTGTCAACACAATAAACAAAACGCAATTAATTACTATTCACAGAAAAAGGTTTTTAACAAAAAAAAATGCAGTGAATTCTTTTACTAACCGTAACACCTGGGAAGGGCGTCACCTCGGAACCAGTGGCAATCAAAATATTCTTAGTGTTAATAGTTTCTACACCGGCTGCTGTCTTTACTTGCACCTTCTTTGGGTCCATAATTGTACCCACCCCACGGACAAGTTTCACCTAAAACAGGTCTGTTTTTAAACATCTGCATAAAATTCTGTGTTATTTTTTAAATTAAATTAGCTTTTTGGGTATACACGACGACCTATCACGCTGACGTCTTATTGTATGGGCTTTCGATACATTAAGAGGTCAGCTAATATTGGAAATATATAGCTTGTTATGCTGTTGTACCTACATACAAGTAAAGTCCTCCAGACCGTATTTTGGCCACGGCGGCCAATCTCAACGGAGACTAGCCTTCGGCGCGGGAGATATTATAGTGCATAAGTGTGCGGGCAGACACGGTGCACTCCCTCTTCTCTCGATCTCAAAGTCCGATGGGACGGCAATCCAACACGACCGGAGAGAGATCAGGCGTAGGACCAACGGCTTAACGTGCTTTCCGAGGCACGGGTGTATTACACTGCCAACTTCCAAACTCCGGGCTGTTACTAAGAAATTCCTAATGGAAAAAGTCAATAACACTGCCCGACCCGGGAATCGAACCCAGGACCTCACGCTCAGCAGTCGCGCTTGCGACCACGAAACCAACGGGACATACAAGTAATCAATTTATAGCTTGGGCTGTCACAATAAGAATCAACAGCAGGATAAATATCATTATTTATCCTACAGTATTATTACTGTATAACATCCATTATAAGTACTACCTTTTCATGTGTCACAATGATTCAATCACAGTTATACAAACTTAACCAGGTCAATTTTATTCAACTGATAAAAAATTTATCAGTCCTTTAAAGTAGAAAGAACAGAACAATATTAAAGATTTAAAAATTCTACTGGTACACTAGTGAGGATCAAATTCATACCTTATTTTTTTGGAAAAGCATGGCTATTCCACCAGTCAGGGCCTTCACAGCATTGACTTTGTATTCCATAAGTTTGGGAAAGTTGCATGAGACAGGGCCTGTTTCAATGCCTCGGTTTTTGAAGTCATGTTTAGCTAAATGGTATAAGTGGGTGTTGTGGAGCAGCGCCTTGGATGGAATACAACCAACATTCAAGCATGTTCCACCAAGCGTTGGGTCTTTTTCCACAGACACTGTCTAGAAAACCATTAAAAAAGAAAATTATTGAAGGTTTATTAAGTCCTCCAGGCTGTATTTCAGTCATGGCGGCCAATCTCAACGGAGACTAGGCTTCGGTGTGGAAGATATTATAGTGCACAAGTGTGTGCGCAAACACAGGAACACTCCTTCTTCCCTTACTCTCATAGTCTGTTAGGATGGCAATCTGACATGACCGGAGAGAGATCAGATGCAGGACCAACGGCTTAACGTGCTTTCCAAGGCACAGGGGTATCACACTGCCAACTTCCAACTCTGGGCTGTTACTAAGAAATTTGTAATGGAAAAACTCAATAAAACAAGACAGGCAGGGCGCAGGTTTATACAATCATTTCTACATGTCAATAATATTTTTAAAACTAGTTGAGGCTATTCAACTACTCTGAAAAGAAACACCAAGACAAACTGAGTGGTCAGTCTCTTTTAAAGTCCAGACATAATCTTTGTCAGTTTGTGTGAGGACCAAGGAGATTACTGTCTGAAATGGTATTTTGCGTAGATTCCAGTCTTCATTTTATCTTCAAAGAAAGACCATTTTGTTTTAAATAAACGTAACAAGAATATTAGTTTTTTTTTTTTTACATTACCTTGAAGCCTAATTGTGCTGCTTTGATGGCAGCAACATACCCACCAGGGCCCGAACCAATCACTACTAGGTCTGCTTCATGTGTGGTTGCGTAGTTTCTTGTTGCATTCCGTACAGGGCCGCCTTTCTATAATTGACCAATTTTTTTTGGGTTATAAGAAAATTCAATTCATGTTAGCATTGTCAATGTAATTTTAGTGCAGTAAATAAGACAGAAACTATTGATCATGTGATAGGTTTCAGCTTTGTAATGACACTAGGCTAATACTTATCTGAAATTAGCCAATAATCTTTGCAATGCATTGCTGTTTTTTTGAATGATGCATGATTGCCAAAAATGCAATAAATATAAATTTCGGTAGACTAAGAGTTGGACAATTATTATTACTTATTAATTGTAGCAAATGTAAAGCTACAGGCTGCAAAAAAAAAGGGTTGCAGGTTGAGGAAAGGATGGTTGGAATTAGTCTTATTGAAGGAATTTCAGTAGGTGTAGCTGGATATTAAAATGGCATTTGATAAAGAAACCTAAGTGCTCAAGATGCATGTTAATTTAATTAGGACACCATGATTGATTTTTTGATATGATATTTTATGCACATAAGCCAAAGGTTGAAAATCTTAAAACTGAGCAGATTTGTAATTCTTAAAGTGTTGTTTAATTTAGTGACCACCTTCACCAGGAGCTTAGCCTCAATGCCAACCAAATAAAATAAGAAAGCTAAATTAGCGCATTTTGTCAAGGGAAAATGCCGTGGATACACATAAATGAACAGTTGCAATAAACCAATACATCGTTTATTGCAAGACTACAAGTTTGATAAGAAATCAATAAATGAATCTAGATAGCCTGCAAGTTTTAAATTATATTCTTCCACCTAGATAACATTACAAATCAAAGTCATACAAATCGAAGATTTCTTGTTTTTTTTAAATTGATAAGAAAATATTGATGTGACAATCGGTCACATGTTGAAGGTCAGTGCAGGTTATTTGGAGCCAAAAAATGTCTCGCAGTATTGTAGTCTTAAGTTTTGGTATTAAAGTGTAGTATAAGAATAAAATATTGCTGTCGGCATCCAAATAGTAAGAAACCCCTGTCTAAACTGTGCTAAGAATCATTGCATAACATTTGCAGCTTTTTGAAAATCTGATTTATTGACGGTATACTATTAAGTACAAATAATAAAAGCTTACCCTGTAGGCCGATGAGGCAATCTTAAGAAGTGTGTAGCCCATTCTCAAAAGGGGAGAATACCCTAATTTTTAATAGGATTGCTCGTTTTAGTAAAAAATTGGATCCCTGGCTGGCTGGCGACCGACAGACAGAACGAACAAACGTCAAACCAAACCACCGTCAAACGATCAAACGTCAATTCACTTTATTCACTATTAATTTCTTCGGGTGCGTTCCGAGTAACGAATGTAATCGATAAAATCGATTTGAGCGTGCTTAAACCCGTACCGAATTAGCGTGAGCGCGATAACGATGTCCCGTGAATCACATAGATGACGTCATGACACGCGCCATCTTGCGATAACGCCGACCATTTCTCAAATAAATCACCGTGAGCCAGTTATTCCTTTAGGGTATATATAATCTGTGGTTGTCATTCAATAGTGATACCATAGACCATACCTAAAAAAAACTAAAACTCGACTACTGAAAAGGATAAAACAATAAAGTACCTTCCCGTGGTCGCATGCCGCCGTACTAACATACTTATAAGCTATGGTAGCATGCGACCACGGGAAGGTACAGACGCCAGCACATCAACCTACACCTAACTGTCAAATTTTCCCAATCAACATTGAACCTTATGCTTTAGCGATAAAGTTGAAAATCTATTACAGAAATCTGACACATTGTAGTAGGTTGATCCAGCACATCAACCTACTACAATCTGTCAGATTTCTGTACTTTCTTGTTTCATCCTTTTCAGTAGTCGAGTTTTAGTTTTTAAACTTATTTTTTATTTAATTGTTTTGGGGCTTAATTCACTAATATTTATATTTATGCCATTTGATACCCTCGTGTAGGGGCATGATTAAATTTTTTTATTTGATTTTCAGTTAATTTTATCCTGCATTTCGACTCTCTTTCAAACATTAGTTAGTCGTTTGTTCCACGGTTAGAAACCTAAATAATAATAAAAACATTGTTTCATTCCACAGGCGTGAGATAATCTCTTTTGAATTTTCAGGGGGACAAAATGTTTTGCAACTAGGTATGCATTTCTTAAAAATTCATTGTTTTAATTTTGAGACAAATCCAAATTAAAGAAAATAATGCTATTACAGCCTGCAAGAGTTTTAATATCACTTTAATATTGCCGTTTTGGAAAGACCAAACAAAACAGAGGAATTTGAGAATTTGAATTTTGGAATACGAAGATCGAAGAGAATATAATCCTGCACTGCAATGTTATATTTGTTGCCAGGTTGCCAGTCCTTGGCTAAACATGTAACATCATACTTCTATATTTTATAAGACCTTTATTACCATGTTCTAAAGCAAACAAATATATTCTATTCTATTCTATAATGAAAAATAATACCAAATGGGTCTAGAGTTTTCCAGACTAGCAATACCAAAATGCGCGCGCTGCTGGAATGCGAAGTTTGTTTATCAATCAAATCAAGCGAAGTACGGTGTCTGGTAGTGCCTCTACACGTGCGAGCGTTTCTTACGTAAATCGATTTCAGAATACGTTTGCTATCAAATAATAATATACTTGTTTTAACCAATTAATCCGTGAACAAATAAAGTATAAAAATATTAGTGTTGTGCGATTTTTTTACTCAAGGTAAGATTTTTTCTGCAAAAATTTGATTTCGCACGAAGTACTTACCCAACTGCAGCCGTTTTCAGTTTATAACCACAAAAACCCTTAATCTATGTATCTTTACTACTATTTCTTTTTACGTTAGAATCAGTAAATCATATTTTAGTTGAACTAAGTAGGTACACCATTAAATTTTTGCGCCTGTTTTTTTTTCCAAAACATTTTATAAATGAATTGATCTTTTTAAATTTCTGTAGAGCCAAATAACTGTTTCTTTGGCTCTACAGAAATTTAAAAATATTAATTAAATAGAGGGTATGTACTTTATCTAGGGTAATTTAGCTAGCAACCTACATAGCTAATATAAATATATTTTAGATGAATAGGTAGATAGCTGTTTAACGTGCCCTATATATGATTTAGATTAAAAACCTCGATATCTACAATTCTACAGAACAGACGGCCAATAATCTTATCATTATACGTTTTATTTTAATCCTAAATATAATTAAAGTATCTTGCATGGGACACATTATTGTTCCAGAAAAGCGTAGATACCTAATAATATTATTTTTACTTGTTATGAATAATATCCATGCTACCCTTGCGCTATCATGGTTTCTAGACTGACAGATCCATGTTTTCTGGGACCTATTTATACCACTCTGACTCTAAACCACGATCCTGCAATAGGTATATACCGCGAATTACTACGTATCATCAAATTTTTCAGTTTAAGCGCGAAAACGAACAGGAACCGGAAATAGTCTAATCAATTAATAGTCTGTAGTTTCGTAGTTTCAGACCTAAAATGATATTTTTTCTGGGGATACTTACGTAATATTGCTGCTATTCTAATGTCGCACTTTGCTTTGTGCCTACCGCCAGCTTCCAAGATTCGTATAGGTAGGTATAGCAGCGAGAGGTACTTAGGTACACCCAGTTTCTGGACGAAAACTAAACTCTAAATTAAACTCATGTCAAGAGATCTGATTGGCTGTTGATAATTCAGTCAATCAGCTGCAATTGATAATTTGTAAGCCCTTTTTTTTGTTTATTTTTCATTCAAGAAATGTGTGTTAATTCTACCTAATGGTAGACTATTTTTAGACCCATTACCTCCATCGCTACAAGTAAAATTAACTTAGTTTACTTATCAATAATTTCAAAAACGCATAGTAGGTACCTAAAAACCTACTCGTACAATTTTATTAAAATGATATGATGCACCTAGGAACCGTTACTGTTGGGACCTGATTCATCTAGCCTACTACTGTACTTACCTAGACATCATTCTCACATTTCTTACCCACGTTATTCAATGAGCAAAAAGGCTCAGGTTACCTAACTATAACGAATAGTAAACCTGTAGCACGAAAGTAGATCATTGAAATGTATCACAAGATACGATACATAGGTACAGGTACCTTAGACACCAAAGCTACCTATTTAAGCAGTAGTTGATTTAGAAATATCAGGAGCAAACTCTACGAGGCGAAGCAAGACAAATATTCGCCCCAGAGACAACTTAGTATAGGTGTCACAAAAGCCAAAGTTCAAGCACAGATTAGTAGTTTAAGCTAGGTATGACCTACGTTTTACGAAATACGACTAGTTGTAGAATAAGTAGGTGTTTATTGTTTGCGTCGCCATCGTTAATCCTCTTAGTTAATGAACCTAATAATTCTCCACTTTTGAATGAAAACTGCGACTGAGACGATACTAGCCTAAAATCCAGTGGAGATCCATTTGAAATAGCTGATGATATACTTGGTTCTTATGCATTATCAATATACATATACATTTAATAATTTTTGCATAAATAAACCATTAGGTACTTACTTACATAAATGATCCATGTTGTTTCGTGTGAAAACCAACAACATCCATTGTTCTACTAGCCCTTACTTACCTACTACTACCTACCTACTTAATCTTGTTTAAATTTAAAAGATGCTCGGCCCTGTTCAAAATCAAACCAATAGTCATAAGCCGGTTAAGTTATAAGATATTGTGTACTTGTGGTTAGTACGAGTAGTTCAGTTCGTTTTACCTGCGTAGTAGTAGGGCAGGTAAGTTAATCCTGTTAGGTGGCCGTGACACGTTGCCCGGCTTCTGTATTGAGGCATTTAGTCGTCGCAGCTCGGCCCGCATCCGTCCTCGCAATGTGCGACGCCAGACCACGTAAAACTGCACCTGCCATACAAGAGAAACTCGCCATTTATGAAAACGGTATTCATATCATATCCATATCTCATCGTAGGCTCCCGATTAGGCTTGCCTTACAATTTACGATCGAAAGTATCATACATACATACATAACCCTGTCCTGTTACTACTACGTCGTCGTTGCATTCATTTGGACAAGGTAGTGTTTCACCACGGCTCGTTGTTATTTGGCACACGTACTAATATGCGCGGGCTAAACAAAAGCACATGTCCAGCGCTTTCACGCCGCCTGGTTGTGATGTCTGACAATTGACATACTGCACCAGTGCTCGGTCACCTAATATACCTTTTGTTCTGTTCATCTCTTCATAATAGTTAATGTTTACAACATCCAGTGCTATCATACTAGGCACTTTTATATGCAGTTGGCATTTTCTACATTAAACTCATTATTTCATAATGCTTAATTCGTCACATTTTTTTACTGTGATAAAAGTTTAATCTCGTGGAGTTATTAGAGAGTTTGTGCTGTGTGTTACTGATTAAACGGGAAATGAAATAGTGTTCTTTGTGGTTCTTATCGCTTCCAAAATGCTGCGACCATAGTCGGCACTGCGTCATGAATTCATGATCCTCAGCTTTATATGCCGTCAGTCATGCAGAGTACAATAACACTTTGTTATTTTGTTAACACGTCCTCACATGAATATGAACCAGAGATTAGCTTCGCTTTGATAAAGTAACTTCAGAGGTGACCGACTGTTTTATCTTGTAACCGTTTATCATTCAAAGAACGCACGTGTTCGAGATACTTTACTATTATGATGATGCACCACACATTTCCATAAGTAGTAATGACTTCCATATCACATAATAAGTTTTGTTTTGCGTGGAATGATGTCATGACGTGAAGATTTAACGTGTAACGATTAGAGCCACATGTGAAAAGCCATAAAGGACGTTTGAATGTTTGAATAGATAGAGCCAATTACATTCTGTAGGGTTTTAGCAAATGTCGCGGAAGCGGCAGAACTACCTACTTACATTATAGTAACACTTTGATAAAACTTGCATAATGTTCGACGAAAGATAAAGGCACCCATGAAATTCGTACGTGTTGTGGTGGTGATATGGAATGCGGACAGTATGAACACAGTTACATTTTTGTGCATCGCATGTTCAAGTAGGTAGGTGGTAACCGTGGTAGGTGTGTAGGTATTGTGTGGGTGGTTGCATTAACATTATGTATGCAGCAAGCGTGGGACATTTGGCACGGGAGCAGGATAAGGGGGACTGGGAATTCTGGATAAGGATCCAACGCAATGGGTGGCTTCTGTACTATCTTCCTTATTAAAGTGGATTATAAAATGCCAGCAGTTTTATGGTGTAAGTCTGTAATATATAACAAAGTGCGATCTTCTTTCTTGTAGTGCCTATCTACTACAAGTAGTAGGTAAATAACTTTAGTATTGTGAATTATACATACTTATTAAAGACAGTGTTTATAGGTTACTTATAAATTATAATAGAATGAAGCCATAGTAAAAACACATGCCATTCTAAAAATGCGAATGAACAAGGCATTGAAATTTATTAATATAATAATATTTATGAATCTAAAGTTAAACATATTCATATCATCATCAAGAGTCAATATGCATCTGAAATTTTGTACGCCATTAAAGTTTACATATGCGCATAACTGTTCACAAGATGGGTACTATGGCGTGTTACAATATACGTAGGGTCGGGGTGTATGTATTCCAATATTTAAAATACCTGGTCTGAAATGGTTCTATATTTGTGGACTATAAAAATCCTTCGAGAGCAAGCGTGTGCGCTGAATCAATAGATTGTGTACAGCGTGATTCCAACCCAATAACTAGTTAAGGACGCTATCACATTTTTCCACGAATAACAGTGCTTTTCAGGTACCATTTTAATGAACTTGGAGTCGCAACTGCAAGGATATCTTGGTTTCAAATTAAAGATAATATATTCATCTCCAGAATGGCTCCATAACAATTAAATAGCCCCATACAAAATTTTCACACAAATACGTTTTTACCATCACAGTAATCGCAATTTTTTTTATAAAAAGGGGTTTGAACAAGAACCTATTATAGCTAAATCCAATGCATATTTTAACTTAAAAATAAGAAGATATTGTTGCTTATATAGTCCTCTATACGACAAGCTAAATATTTTTTAGATAAATAAATAACTTTTTCATTTATGAGACAAATAAGAAACACTCTCAAATTTCTCCATACATTTTCTACCCGCGGACACTTGCGGTTCGTCATTCCGCGCTCAGAGGCGCTCGTGGAAGCACGTCTGTGTCGCTTTCTCGCAAAAAATAATTACGTAAAAAAGCGAGTTCCGAGTTGTGTACTGAGGTCGGACGAAGTTGATACATTTTCGGACCGAAATAAAATTAAGTACGATTATTGGTATTTGTTTCAGAAACAAATACTTAGTTGTAATTTTTACAAGCTTTTATTTAACTTGCAATGTATGTATGTATGTATGTAACTATATTTGTTCGGGTGTACTCTTGCAACTAAATTTTGAAGCAGACATCTTCAACCGATTGAGCTGAAATTTTGTATGCACGTTTAGTTTGGATGACAATGCATGGTTAGCTGAGTGACGTTATTCTAAATCCAAAATGGCGGAACGCCCAAGATGGCGGACTACTTATTTTTAAGGCACTCCTACAATATGGATATCAAATGAAAGGGATTGCTGAGAATAACTGAAAAATAAAATGACGTCACTCTAAATCCAATATGGCGGACTTCTAAAGATGGTGGACTAGTTATTTTTAATGCACTCCTACAATATGGGTATCAAATGAAAGGGATTGCTGAGAATAACTCGAAAAATAAAGTGACGTCACTATAAATCTAATATGGCGGTCATCTAAAGATGGTGGACTAGTTATTTTTAATGCACTGCAACAATATGGGTATCAAATTAAATTACTTGCTGAGGATGACTTGAAAAATAAAGTGACGGCATTCTAAATCCAATATGGCGGAACACCAAAAATGGCGGACTAGTTATTTTTAATGCACTTCTACAATATGGGTATCAAATGAAAGGGCTTGCTGAGAATAACTCAAAAACAATGTGACGTTACTCTAAATGCAATATGGCGGACTTCTAACGATAGCGGACTAAGTTTTTTATGCTTTCCTACAACATGGGTATCAAATGAAAGGTCTTGCTCAGAATACGTATGCGAGTTAAACTCCACAAAAAAACCTGTCCAGCGATAACTAAAAAGTAAAAAACAAATTAAAAGTAAAAACTTTTTTTAAAAACAAGCTTTTAGTTAAATGCGCTAAGAAAAAAATAAAATTTTCCTTTAAAACTTTTACTATCAACTTATAACGTCATTAAGTACACAAGTTATATGATATAAAAGCTTGTTGCGAGATTTACCTGTGTAGATAAACAAGTAAATAACATGATCTGATTGATTTTCATTTTTTTAATTTTCAAACTAAGTAAATACGAACTTTCAAACTAAGTAAATACTCCAACAATTGACATCAAAAATAATATTTAAAAGTACTTAGGTACATCTTTTCAAACTAACAGCCGACTGTGGTATAAATGTGGATGTTCCTTGTAATACTAAAATGTTAAGGTCGTTTTTGGGTAGGTACCTAGTAATGAACGTATTGACTGATGAACTTCAACAATACTAAAAACATGATTATCACGCAGATAGTAAGTACTAATAACAATTACCAAATTGGATTGCGAACTTACAACTAACTTTACTCAATAAATACCAGCAAAATTAAAAAAAAATATCTTCAAGTACCAAGATTAGTTAAGTTACGTATAAAAATCGAGCGAACAATGGTTTCAATGTGTGCGTGCGCGTAATGTTGCTGCGTTGCGATTCAGATACCTAAACTTGAGCGAGTTCAAAATGTGATAGCGTCCTTAACGTTCATAGGCAGTTTTGTTTACATTTCATGTGCCCAGTTGTTATTGAACAAAGTACTTGTTCATACGAAAATAATTTGTATATGCAATTGTCCGCATGCTATAGGTACATATCGAAATAATAAACAAACATTCAAACAATGAAAGAGTTGAATGTCGAAATAAATAAACTATCGCGTGATAACTATATTTCAATAGCATGAATGGGCGTAGAATAGAATAGAATACTCTTTATTATGTACACCATATAAATTACAGACATAAATATAGAAATTTTACAATGGGTGAGGGTGACACAATGGGCGTACCTACCATATATAGAATTAGCAAGAAATGTATATGCTAATTAATTATCTGTTTCCTTATTTTCTCTGCGCGGGCTTAACAGTGGCAGATCCTTTAAATATTCAATGCTGTTTTCGTGCTTACCCCAGTAAACAACGATATTTATACATAACAAAGATGCTGATAGCCATAATAAGCCATTTCCTCCTAGAAAATTATGCCGCCCAAACTTATTGATACATTTTATGTTCAGTTCTACTTCCTTTCTTGAGGAAAACATGAAAAACTATGCATTTTTATTTACATTAGTTTTGTGGGTTAAGAAGAATGACTGATCAACCAGAATTCCAGAATTTTTTGGGCAAGTGGATTGAATCTTCTACTTAGTAAAAAATTTAAATTCACGGACTGGGGTCTAGACCCCAGTCAGTGAATTTGAATTTTTTCTTTTTTTTTTTTTTCTTTGCTTCTAGAAGCATGACATTTTGCGCAAGAGTTCCTGATATAACGAAAGCGAGCACTAAGGAAGGATTTTTGAAAATCCATCCTCTAATGCAGTTAAATTGGGGATGAAAGTTTGTACGCCTTGTAAAGTGAGAAAACGTAAATAATATCGACTAGTTTCTGATCCATTCCCATCCATCAATATAGCTATCGTCGAAGAGCTAAATTACATATTTGAAAGCTAACTGCATTATATTTGTCATAGGAGACAATATCCGCAAATAGCATCTTCGTCTTCATAAGAAAGTGGCGGAATTGTCGACTTACGACACGGCCATTACGCATTTGTCGTAATTTCTTACGAGAGCGGAGCGAACCCACTATTCGAGGTAAACGCATTTTTCACTTTTAGTTTTATACTTTTATGTTGCTTATGACGTTAAGTCGTTAACTTATGCAAGTAGGTAATTACATTTCGTGTTTATAGAAATAGGTAGCTGTTCCACTTTGAGAAATATTTGATTGCATACGAATGGATATTCGTAATCTGAAAATCGTAATAGTTGATTACATCCTCACCTCATGCACATTTTAGTACGTTAGTCACCGACTCGACTTTAGTTTCATTAACTAATTGGACATTCATTTGTTAATGAAAGTCAGTTAGCATGGGCATAAAACATCCCCAACTATCGGTAACAAGATGTAGTACAGAATTTATCAGGTAGTGTAGAACTAGAAACGTTGACAGCGAACAGTTTGTCGCTGCCTGGTCGATGGATGGAAAGCGAAAGTGCAATCAAGTGCGGCGCTTGCCGTGCCGGTGACTCCAACTAGTGCATCACACTGCCTACGCTTAAAAGGACAAAGGAAGTCCGACGCGACGCTGCCTCTGTTTTATAGTAACAATGGAATCGCAGCCTTATAACAATGGCTCTATCATTGTGATGCAAGGTCGTTTCCGATAGGATTTTGATTTAAAGACGAGTTAATTAAGTGTAATAATGAAGAAATAAATAACACGTAACTAATTAATACAAAAATCCTTCATTCTCGGATAGCGATAATGTTTAAGAGCCTCTACATGCTTGCCTCATTGTTATTTTTAGTCTCCACTACAAAATATTCTCATAAGCATTTTTTTGTCATTTATAAGTGGGTGTAACAACACTCAAATTCAAGTGTGCATTGTGCTGTGGAGTCCTTGAGCACGATTTTTTGGCAGTTCTTTACCCCCAAAAGAAACCAAAAAATATTTACACATCAGACTGACAGTTTTAACTCTATAGGAATATGATTTTTATAGAGTAATCGCGAAATTTTCATGAAAAATACTCGCGCGTACCTATGGGATTGTATTGGGCGGGCGGGCAAGTAGGGCGAGACGCGAAAAGCTCCGTCTGCTTCTAGGGGTCAACGCCCTCCGAGCCCTGCCCATGAACGCAAAAGCGAGGGATGCCCTGCACTATTGTTATCGATACTATTTGCCGAATATAATTTAATGTTTTCATAATAACTTTGAATTTCAGCTCATAGGTCTAGCTAGGATCTATCTATTGAAACGCGACTCTGCTCAGAGTTATATTTTATCGCATTTTGAGTTAATTGGAATTTAGTTTTCTAAAAAGTTTTTAATGTGCTCAGTTAAATATGTCTCGAGATGAGATTAAAGGATTAAAGAAATAAATGAATAAGTACCATTTAATTATTATCTTTTGAGGGCTTGATATTTCAATTTCTTATTATTTCTGCTACTTCGCAATATTAGAGCGGCCTCCAACGCATCACAGTGTGCAAATGTAAAGTAGGAGCGAATGAATGGATGCAGTCACAGTTAGTTTCACAACAACTGAAGCTTGTAGGTTATGCAGCCTGAAAAGTAGAGGACAAAATACTATCCCTATAAAGTAGCGACTTTGTACTTTGTGCCATCACTTGCTTTTTCAGTTTCATTTACAAAGTGCTTTGACGGCTAGCAGTTATGGCTATATTACTTATATTCGGTAATAACTCAATGGTTCGTATAAAATCTCAAGTGTTTTCGTGTCAGAACGAAGGTCTTGATAAATAATGGTAAGGGAGCGGTCAAGGTAACTGCTTGGCGTGATAAATGCTTGAAACGGTGTATTGATAACGCGCTTATCATGGCATGGCCGACATAGATTTACAAGGCAGGTATTTAACTTCTCATTACAAGTAGCTCTTTTATGGCCTTATGGATTTGTATGTTGTGTACTTTGCACTCTTGATACTTTAATACATAAACAAACATGCTGATATGCACTTTGTTATTTTTAATGTTTACAAATGTTTCCAATGACGAAATTTTTGCATCACTCGTCACCATTGCAGTCATATATGAAATTGTTAACCATGCAGAACAATAACAATATTTTGATGAATGATTCATACCTATAACAATATTTAACACCACTGCAAACTTTGAATGCTAACAAAATGACAAAGAAGGCATTTGAGTTGACGATAAAACAGTAGGTAGGTTAGGTTAGACAGTTTTCAGGAGATTCTTTATTACTTTATGAGAGTAGTCAGAACGTCAAGACATCTAATGTACAAATGTCTTTCTGTTTTCCTTCATGTACCTATCACGAACGAGTTGTGTAAAGGAGATTTTATGTTCGACTTTATAAATGTATAAGGTCTTTACGATCTAGAACTGCTGAAATAAACTGCGTCATTTTCGTAGGTAATTTTTTTTCATTCATGCATGTGAATCTTTGAGACTCTCGACACATATTTTAAAGTTTAGCGGCGTCATGTGTGTGGTATAACGTTATTATTCAGTAATGAATAAATAGTGCCCTTGCGATCAAACAAGGGGTCGTCCCCTAAATCGCTGTGAACCCTTTACTAGTTACACCCTACTTATTTAAAACGAACGTTAATCTGTAATGACAGGCCATCATTTGTGCCGACAAAATGGTCAGTCGTGTTATTTGCATCATGTAAAGGACTTACGCTCCTTAAAAATACTAAGCCGAATCCATTAGGCAACTTTCTATTCTTTCTAAAGTCTCCTAAAATAGTTTACAGTGGTCACCTATTAAAACAATGAAGTTCTATTAGTTTTATTGGACTTATTAAGAGAATGAGCACATGTGTGCTGCATCTTCTTTGGTCGAATCAGTTAACCTCTCCCATTGAGGCACACGGGAAAACTTTGTATCGTAGTTATAACTGTCATCAACTGTAATAACCGATTCGTGTGCGCCCGCATGAGGAAGTGGCTTATTGATCGTGTCACGGAGGGATCCTTCATTCGTTGTTGATTGGTCTACGTCATCGCAACAGTTAAGACTTTTAAATACTTTGCGTCAGCGGACCGCGTTGGTCTGCAACTCTGCATATGGTCTGCATCATATTTATGTTAGGTCCATGTATATCGACGCGGTGAATTGTTTATTTTTACTCACCTTTATTACTTCGACTTGACGCTTACGTCAGAGCAGCGGGCTGTTTTATGGATGTTTATTTATTTAGAGAGCTTGTGTATTTGATGGATCAGAAATATTTGAGCTATCGTATTTGTTTGATGTATTTCACCTTGATCGGTGCGGTGTTCAATATAAATAGTTTAAACTTTAAATTAAAAATGTTTAATGCCACCCTAAAATGTGCTAGCACTTTCCGTTATGGTTTATGGGTTGTAAACACGCCGCCCCTCTAGTGCACGTGTCTTGGGAATCATATATCTGAAGCAATAACATCTTCCGTACCATTATCGATGGCGAAAATAACCCTACTGGTTTATTGTCTAATGGTCACGCCTGTTTCATAATGATTGCCCAAGCCCAAATCATAAACTAGATTCAAGAATTCCCATTTAAAATGGTGCAATAAAACGTGCACTATGCGATTGAAGTTTGACCCCTTTTTGGATTCATTTGAATTTTTGCCAGATTCGATGTAGTAACGGTGACGGCAATAGGAGCAATAGCTTGCATTTTTATTCAACGATGTTTGATGAGTAATTCTTCGGACGAAATATATCGCATTTGTTCGAGCAAAAGCAATTTAGTTTTATATTTTAGCTTTTTTTTGGACATAGGTGACTTTGTTGGTAGATACTATTTGCCGTTCATCGTGTTTTTGTCATTTATTAATTTAAAAACTATACTAATAATAAAGCTAAAGAGTTTGTTTGTTTGTTTGAACGCGCTAATCTTTGGAGCTACCAAACGGATTTGAAAAAAAAATCTTCTTGCATTTGTTAGCCCAAATCATGATGAAGCCTATAGGATATTTAACATCACGCTAGCATTCTTAGTGCTGAGCAAAAAGAATACAAGTAAGAAAGAAAACGAGGTTATAGGAGGGTAGGGTGGGACGGGGGAACAAAAAATTCATGTGGACGAAGTCGCGGGCTTCTAGCTAGTACAAAATAAGCTTACAGTATATGAACACCAAATCGCTTATATGCTAAATAAGAGAGAAAGAAAAAGTAACATACTTAATAATAAGAATAAGGGAAAAAAAACCATGTAGGGTTGATTTTCGTAATATTTCTAGAATTCCAATGAATGAATGATGATGAGAATTCCAATTTAACATTATATTTTATTAAATCTATAATCGTAGGTAGGTACCTATAGTTAGTTTAGCTTGTTCAAGTTACGTTATCTACCTGCACTTAAATGCGTTGTACATCCATTCTATTGACACAGTTAGAATGTATGCTGTGCCTATATGGGCAACATAACATTCATTAGATGGTCCGTCCGACACAAATGCGTCATGCTCATTATTGGAAATCTATTAACATCAATTATGATATTGATTGCTACGGAACTATGGAACGCATTTAAGACAATATTTTATGAGGAAAATATATATAGAGAAATTATTATATTTTAATGTTGAAATGCATTAAAAATATTAAACGTTGCTCGTTTATTTGCAACAAGGTAACATTTTTGCAACGTCAGTTTTGTTATTTTGTTGGTTAATGTAATTGCTAATTGCCATTAGTTAACAGTCATTTAACTTTGCTCGACTCGGAAACGAGCTTCGCCAGGATTGCAATTTCATTAATTAGCTCTGAAATTGTATCGAAATTGGACTACGGTAAAAAAATACCTGCTCCAAAAGCCCTAAGTTAAAACGTAGCTAGTACTTAATGCATATGTACTCGTACCTAACTGTAAATGCCGTACCTATGTATGACAAGGTGTAACTTGACCTAAAAGGACGACCATATTAATTACGACTGTAAGACGTAGTGATTGATTTTGATGAATCATTAATGTCGCCACAATAGTACCTACATGCGTTGTTTGACATCGATTCTTTTTCTATTGCGAAGTTTTATTGTTACTTACGACACGTCAGTCTGTATAGAGTTTCTTAAATTGATTGATTGGGTATTATTCTTTTGTCAATGTGTGAAATGTTCTGTCAGATATAGCTCATATAGCTGAGCAAGAAAATATTTAGCACAATGAATAACATGATACCACCATGGTACACATACCTAAGACTATTGGTTACTACCATCATTATCTCATCTATGACTGCACTTAAATGTTCTCTAAAAATATCGAAAGTAGCTACTATTGTCGAGTCATGTGAGAATTTTCACTCAATACAATTTCATAAACTTGAAATTATATCTACTTTCCAAAATTATGATGTTGGAATCGAAATTACATTCATTAATAGGTGAGTTACCACTTAAGTATTGAATCAGGTACTCACTATCTTCTGTGCCATAATACTAACGAATGTGAGTAGGTACTTATTACAGCTGTGTGATAAGCTCGAAGGAGTTAAAAGTTAATTTCATTCCAACAAAATTAAAGCTCAAGATACTCTGTGTGAGCTAAGAAGCTCGGGGGAAGCGGAATAAAAACTGCAAAAAGTAAGAAAGAACGCAGTCAAAGGCATTTTTCATATGATGGAGAACGCTGAGCATTCTAATGAAAACGTTTTCAACAACATTGCACATACAATAGCCTTCAGCTAGTCTATCTACACATTTTTAGTAATTAATTAGTCTCAAACAGCATAGTTTCCGCGAATGTCGTATTATCTGTTTAACGAAGTAGAATGAACAATGTGGTAGCCTTCAGACGTAGTGACGTCAATTGTTTCAGCAAATAAGTGCTGAAACAACCTTGTAGCAGCGTATGGCTACTTGGCTAGATGGAACTGATGGAAGGCTAAAAATAAGCAGAGGTCAGGGGTCAGTTAATAGTGAGCGAGTGACCTTTATGGTGAATGATATTGCTAACAAAATATTGATTTATGCGGATACATTTCACATTATCAGATGGCGCCTTGGCCTTGCGAAATAGCTCTAATTTAATGTTGTGATGTTAATTAATGAAGCTATTAGTATTCATGGACATGACATAAGGTAGGTAATAGTAGGTATCATTACCATTTATTTTAATTTGTAAATAACTTTATTTTAAGTGGCCATTACCACAGAGCCTCTCTTATCTTCTATGATATTTGACGTGTTCATCCCATTTCAAAGCAGTTAATCTAATTATCTTCCAAATATTTAAGATAACGGATCACGCGCTTCATTAGAAAAAGCCTCAAAGGAGATTTTGTTCAGTTTTGTGAATAACCTTGAAAAAATCCTTGCGTGTAGCTTCGGCCTTCATAGACGGCTGGTTCGATACACGAACACGGGCACCGACTTTAGTCCACAGTAGATATCCTTTTCAAGGGCACTCCCTGCGGGCGGCTTATTGGTATATTGGTACACCTTTCGAACATAATTTTAACGTCCAACTTGAAACTATACCGGCAACTCTTACTTTGTGGTAGTAATTATTGGCTCTGCCTACAAATAGCCAATATCCAATCTAAAGCCGGTTTGTTTACGTTCAGTTCGTGCTGCACTGCGGCTTGGTAGCTAAGATGCGTATAAAGTGAAAATACTTTTATTGCTGTAAATATTTAGCTTCATTGCGCTCTATGGATGAGTTTTGTGTAATTATTTAGGTGGTTATTTCGTATATCCGCTGACATCCGGGTCCGCGTGGTATGACATTTCCCGGATTATTGCGTTGCGGTGCGTGCTAATGACTTCTACTTACTTTATAATGCTAATGCAACACACTAGCTAATGAGGTGTTAAATTATAACAGAGTGAAAGTATATTATTGCGTGCATTACTTTTTGAATAACTATCATCACTTAACCCTATTACATCTTTGACAGAGCTACCGTTACTGTCGATTCGATGTTATGTATGTATTCGGTTGATATTTATTGCCCAGCAAAATTTAAAGCCAGTTTATCAGAGAATGCTAGCCATAATGCCACCTGCTCTGTGACAAATACTCACATACACCTCGGTTGCGAGGTATGAGTAGGTACATGTACCACCTACCACTGCCAGTAGGTAAACTGTAAAAGATGTTGAACAGCCGCGACTCGCGATGTTTTAAATTATGTTTAAGAAATACGAAAGATTTATTGCTAAAATAAATTGCACCTATAAATATTTAGCCAAATGTTTATTTTGTATGAGTCATTGTTTATAAACGACGGAAGCTGAACAGTGACTGCCTTTCGGCTGCTCTACATTTTATAGCTCTTAGAAATAAGGTGCTCGAGGGCAACCTGTGAAAACGACGTTAATAATTTTCAGCCCATACCTACCGATCCTCTGCTGGATGGTATAATGCCTCTTCTCCTTTGTGCCAATGCTCTTTAATCTGCGGGGTAATTGCGTAACACACTATCAGTAGCAATGCGTTATTTACGTTGTTGAGCAGACACGTTTATCGAACATTTATGAAGCAATGGATTAACAATATCCTTCAAAATGATTCGGATTGTGATGAAAAGCGTGTTTCGCAATTAGCGTGCAGATTGATCAACTTGTACCTATTTAGATTTAGGTAGGTAACTGTAACTACCTAGAACGTAAGAAAATAGCGTTATGGTCCATCGTGTGGCTTATCTACTAATAGAGGTTCCCATTAACTTCATTGCTGGCAACTTGGCAAGTACCTACATCACCCAATCGATTATATCCAGGGGATGGCCATCAGCGGCAACCTGACCCGGTGCTAATAGCAATATCCTTCAAAATGATTGAGATTGATAGTGTGTTACGCAATTAAGGTGTTGCACCGTCCATAAACTGAAAAGAATTTAACAAAAAAAAAAAAACGAAATACCAATAATACGCAACAATATTTAAATTAAGTAGTTCTATTGACTTTATTTACAGTAGGTGATAAATAAAAGTTGACTGTATGTTAATACTTAATACATTGTAAATACAAAATTGCTTATGACTAGAAACCAAGACTAGAAAATTAAGCAATAAATTCATGGTCTCAACGATATAAACTTGTCACGGCTTTCATTTACGTCAGGAAGTCCAAGGCGCACCTTCTGGCCTGGCTAGATATTTAGATTTACAAACTTAGTTACTACATTTAACTACAAAAACAAAAAAAAAACAAAAAGACAGGAGCTCATTGGGCATCAAAAAATTCGTCCGCATTGCTGTCAATGGGATAAGTGCCCAAAAGGCTGGCAGCATTATCACTTTGGATGGCAACATATGTAGCTTGTGGTAACTAGATCTAGTTTCCTCATACACATTATTTGTTCCGTCACAATAAGGAAGGCGAGATATATATGTAGTCATAAAAGCAAAATTACCGCACATGTCATTATGTTATCAAAAATTAAATTGCAATTATGATTACAGGACGATTTAATTTTTAGTCGATATTTTGCTTGATTAGTAAAATTACTACATAAATAATATGACACAGTTTAAATTCCGCATGTGAAATCTTGCAAAATATCTTGTTGGTACCTACCTACCTAGTTGGGATAAATATAAATATTTTTTTTTTTACTTTGGCAATTTTTATGCGTTCTGATTTGTGATATTCTCTTCACTTTGATATTAAACGTGTAGCTGAATCGATAACGGTTATCTATAAGTGGCTAACGTTCATCGCTGTTGCCTAACAGTTTCCTTCAACAATTTCGACAGAAAGTAATAATAAAAATAATCACTTACTGGAATTGTGCAATTGAACGCTTCTGCACTATATTATTCATTAAAAGAGGTACTGGTATAAGTTATTGTTTTATGCGATGCAGATGAGTGAATCTGTAACATAATGTATTAATTAGCAGTCATAATTTACTAATGGATGTGTAAGTGATCGTCCATTAGGCAAATAGGTAATAGGATTTAACCAAAAACTTAAACTAAAACTTTAATCCTAGGCTACTGCCTAGGATTAAAGTTTAAGCAGGCAAAATAATAAATACAGCTTAACTACTTAGATCCAAGTTAGGACATCCAATATTTTTTTCCTCTTCGTTTTATTTTCTTTGCAGAAAAACCCACTCATTTTATAAGTGAAATATAAAAAGTATTTATCTACTAATAATGGAAGTACACCACGTTCAATGTGCCATTATCGGGCAATCATTGCACCGATAATCTTACACAGCAGATTTCTTCAATGTCCCGTGATTTCATTATCATCTACCGGTATAATGCTACACATACATACAAATACTTAAATAAAATGGTAGTGTGTTTGTAATGTCGAAATAACAGCTTTTTACTAAATTCACTTCTTATGAAAGTATATAACCTATTTTTATTATTTTTTTTGACTGTCTGTTGTTTGTGCCGGCTAATCTCCGAAACGGCTGGGCCGATTTTGACGGAACTTTCACTGGCAGATAATTGATGTTATAAGGAGTAACAGAGGATACTTTTTCTGCGGTAGAACGTTCCCTTGGGATAATTTTCGACATCCACGCGGGCGAAGTCGCGGGCCGAAGTTAGTTTTAAAACTAACTTCGGCCCGCGACTTCGCCCGCGTGGCGTGACTGAATATCTAAGTACTTAAATACTTAGATAGTCAGTCTGTTCGTTGTTTCTCTGATTATATTTAGGTAGTATTTGTTATTTAAATGTTTTTTTTGTATCACATTGCAATGTGAACTTTCTACCCAATCGCCTAAATTATGCTTTGTCTGCGTGATTCTTGATAATCAGTCAATTAATTTATTATTATCATATAAATAGTCATCATTTTATTATCGCTTACAGACTTGATTGGGAAATATGTACATGTAATATGTCTACGCGTTTGTTACAATAAACAGCCGGTGTTAGATTTTGTAAAAATCTTACCGTGAAAACTTGAAGTGAGTTGCCAATCATCAGCCGGACTGACAGCTCACTTCACCTAAGTTTGATAACGTGATATTTTTACAGAATAGTTCGGCTGATGCCTAGGGATTGACACCATTGACTTGCTTCACCTAAGTTTTTTGTACGAATAGTTTGACTAAAGTCATAACGTTGTGTTAATTGTTTTGAAAACGGAAATTAGTTTTGCAAACATTAAATAATTTTAATGTTTTGCCCGTATTGTACTATGGATGTTTTCAATCGTAGGTATTCTGTAATAACACATAACACGAACTCGTAAAAAAAATATTACTTCTACGACCAAACCGTGCCAGAACATCAATATTTTTCATCAGTTGGCATCGATGCTATATAGGACAATCCTCTTTTCATGTACCTACCAATGAATCAATACGAGAATACATACATAATACATTATACTTATGAAATACTACTGATATGGTAAATATCAGGACGGCTGTAGTATTTCATCTAGTAGATTATATTAAAATGGTATTGTGTAGGTCTTGTTATCTTTGGCCGGGAGCTGGATAATATTTATTTTGTACTTCAGCTTTATTTAAAGTGCGCATAAAATATGATTCAATAATCTCTTACTTATTAATTAAGACGTAGATTTGCGTTTTGTTATTGGAGTTTTCACGATTTTTGCGATGGCATAAAATATAGGGAGGAAATGTAAGTACACACGGCGACAAATCAAGCTAAATTTTCAGTTTTAGCTGACCTGGCATTGTATAGGTTTTTTGTCAATCAGAAGTCAGCTTATACTGGTTATGTATAGCTTGATGTGTAGCCGTGCGTACATTCCAATTCCATACATTCAAAATTTTGAACTTCTGCTCAGAAAAGCATTCTAGAACCAAGTCTAAAATTTATTCTGACTAGCAATTAACTGGTAGGCGTGGATTTTCAGTTATGTTCAATGTTACTTGAGAGAAAACCAGCTCCAATAAATATATCCAGGTCTTTGAAACACAAACATGCGCCCAATAACTCTACAAGTGTTCTATTTTGAACCGCCTGGTTAGAGAATGAAGGTATTTGCTTTGTAATACAATGTAGTGCTGGTAACAAGGCGTGCCTTTCAGCTATTAATCTGAATTGAATTAAAAACCTTGCAGAATTATAAAGCAAGCGAATATATGAACTCATAAAGATAACTATACAGTTTCCGTTTGTCTAAAGTGCCTGAAATGAGGCCGTGGCGTGAGATAACGAGCAGGAACGACAGTTGAAACGTTTTAAAAAGTCAAGTTGGGATTGCGTTCTGCAGAAAAAATCATCATGTAATGCTCTGTCTCTGTTATTTCCCCGGGAACGAAGTGACGCCTCGGCACTCGGAGCTCTTATTAACCTGAGTTCAGGGATCGCAATCATACCTCAGACGGATATACGACGTAAACCAGGTCACAACCATGAAACAATACTGCCATAGTACTTACTTCAGATGTGCCCATAAAATTTAACAACACATGTATGATAAGTAAGACTGGAAGCCGACCCCAACATAGTTGGGAAAAGGCTAGGCAGATGATGATGATGATGTATGATAAGTAACGGAAAATAACAATAGAAAATTGCAAATATAAGTTTAGTATCAAGAAGGAGAGAATTGTGACATTGACTTTTGTTTGAGATAGGTGCAACAAAACACACACGAGTCAAATCCAATGCTTGATGATGAAGATGACTTTAGTTTTTTATTTTGGTATAAACAGATGGATCCGCTCATATTAGAAGTTCTTTATAAATAACTTTTGCAATACCGCAGGAAACTTGAATTCTAATTAATTGTTTTACAACACGACTCCTGTCAAAAGCTAATTAACGACTTTTCGGAATATGCATACCTAATGGATTATATCGCAATTTGTGATGGAATGTCTGCCAATCTCAAAGTTTTAACTCCTTTGTGGGTGCGACCGGTTTCCCAACTAGAAATACTATAAAAAAGTGTTATTCTTACTGACTACGCATAAATTATACAATAACGGCCTTTGAACTCTATGAATATAGAAATACTCGTAAACACTGAGCTACGTGCATCCGTGTAATAATTATTAGGCAATGTAACATTACATGTGGACGCGGTGTGCTAATATTTTTTAACAAATTGCGCTTATGGTTACATTCTTGTATTAGTATGCTTACTATGTAATACTTGAATATAATGATATCATCAGTGATTCATGAGATTTGTACGGTGTGCCCGACACTGACTCTTGGCTTATTATGTCTTGGAAAACCAAGTCTAATGATCTTAAGAACCGCTTGAAATTAAAAAGGATTCTGCATGGACTGTAATATGTAGGTGTAGCGACATACAAGTTTCTAAAAGGACACGAAGTGCCTACGCGTGATTCATGAGCTATTCGTGCTATTAATTTTTAATAACTCGACCTTGTTATTGACGGTAGCACGTGGCGTCAACACAGGATAATTATATTGATGATGACGTATTTGTAAACAGTGAACCTTATTGGTCTAGTAGTCTAGGTATCAGGTGGTCCCACGCAACTTCTGAACATTAGGTTCTGGGTTAGATTTCCAGTTCGCAAATGTAGCTAATTGTGATCTGTGTCTCCGCTTAGTGCTTGGTGTTTTATGAATTAACTTGAGTATGCTAGTCATACAAAGAGCAAAGCACCAAACTTAAAGTAGGGTTACCATTTCAAATTGGAAAAGTCAAAAAGTATGGACATTTTAATAACTTTTTTTTATAAAACATTTAACTTTATTAAAAAAAATCCCCTTTTCTTTAAAAGCCCGGACAACTGACAAGGCCGGATAGCGTCCGAACGGGTCGCCAAAAGTTCGGACATATGACATCTTCATCACAGACGTGATGTTATGTTCTTATGATGACGTATTAATAAACAGTTTTTTTTGGCTTTCATAAATGCCATTTGCAATCCGTCGTCGGACCATAAGCGATTTCGTTCCATGTTTTGGCGTTGTGGCGGAGTAGCCAGTGCAAGTTACTGATGGCATTTGTAGATAGTTGTGAATTTCGTCGACCCTAGCAAACCTTGCATTTCTTAGGACACCATTTTCGACTCTTTGCAGGCAGAGTATGTTGGCTTTGCTACCAGCGTCCTACAATTGAATCGCGATAGGAATACTGGATTGCGCACGCAAGTGTATTTTATATATGTATACGTCGAAAAATTTAAAATTGGGGTTGATTTGAAATAGCTTCGGAAACTTAGACTGTCACTGGTTTTTCTATCACCGTTTTTTGTTTGAATCACTTATTTAACAGTACAAACAATTGTTCACAGTTTTCACAGTTAAAAGTTCATTTTCACAATGTTTTAGGCATAAACTTTAGGTTTAATAGACGAAAGTCACATAATTCTCCAACAGCGCACCTTTATTACGCATTTTGACAGTTGACAGACGTCCCCTGTATTTTCCCTTATTAGTAAACAGTGCACAGTAGAGTACTTTTTGAAACAGTGTTTCGTTTATTTGCAGTGTTATCGGTGAGCGCGTTGAGCGCCGGCGGCGGCGTGGGCCCGGTCCCCACGCTGGTGTCACAGTCTACGCTGGGTGCGGACGTGGACATGGTGCAGGAAGGCGACGGTGCGGTGGGGGAGGGACATGGCCTCATCGCGCCGCGCCGCGTGCCCAACCCCTGTCTGGAGAGCCCCCAACGAATGGACTTGCATAGGGAGCTGCTCTTCAATCAAAAGATGTAAGATTTTTTTATTCGATCAGTATTCGTAATTTTATGATACTCTTAGAGGCCTTCGTGCGATGCCTTCGCGATATATCGAATATCATCAATATAGGTACCTAGTATGGCAAAAGCCAGTAGCTCCTTACATACTACTACATTAGTCAATGCGACGTCTACGACGCGTAGGTTCTGTCGTAGACGCTGCGTTGGAGATGCGTAGCGGGTGCATAGCGGAGGCGGAACAGTGGCGTAGCACAGGCGCCTAGCGTAGCATGTTCGTAGCGGAAGCGTAGCATTGTCATACCATGCATAGCGGCATAGGATTAGTTTTGCCGTTGCGCAGGCGTTGCGTAGACCCTGCGTCTACGTTCCGTAGTTGCGTAGGCTCTGCATAGTGACCAGTGACCACTGACGATAAGAAAGCGCTATAACATTCAGATTAGATTCCGTCGAAGCAATATTACTGCAAGCTTTTTATATAAAACAAAATTTACTACGAACACAAAAGAGATTTAAAAAAGAAATGGTTTCAACGAGGACTTTGACGCTGGGCATACGTTCGATCAACGCTATAAGCGTTCATCGAACGTATGCGCAGCGCCGAAATAGCCGAAAATAATAGCCTTGTTTATTTTATGTTTACTACGTAAGCGATTGGATTCGTTGGTCACTTCTCAAAAATGTCTTCATCGGATCTGACTCAGATGTTATTTGGAATTTGGTTCAAAGGAAGTGTGACGCGCGAGCAACCAATAATACTAGAAACCTAAGTATATTATAATTTTAAGTGAGTCAAGAAACACCTTTCATGAAGTACTCTTTACTTTAAGTCCAGAGCTTGCTATCACATCGGCTTTCTCCAACCTTTGTCCGTTATTATAATAGAGAACGCTCTCAAAAGCACTTTGTGGAAGCGACAAGTGTCTCTTAAGATAAGGACCACAGGCAAATGTTGGTCACGACCTTTTCTGTGTTTTTTTACCTATTCTGGTATTAATGTATTCCTACATCAAAGGAACAACAATAAACCCTTTTTTTGTTAGCATTTTTGCAAGTACTTTAAGCTTATCTTCTCTTTGACCATTGAAAGCATGTTAATTTGTAATCTACAACATTAGACAAGGTAATTCAATTATCTCTATAGATATGTTATCAATAACAGGAAAGACATATCAATGAGTATGTATAGATGTGTAATTTTTTTATGAATAGAAAATAAGAACTACGCCATCGCATTTTTCAAGAGCCCCATTCCACGTTTTAATTGATGACAATGCACAATAACTGCGTTTAGCTTTAATGTCATAAAATGACGGCGAGTTTAGTTTTTGCTAAGTCTAAGTTTGGTTCGTCTCCAGCGCACAGGTGCACCGCATCCTGTCCCGAGTGCGCACCCGCTATAATTATTGAACATCTGTCGCCCGAACTGCGCCGATCGCATTGTAAAGAGACGCTCAAACCATCTTTGTGAAATCAACAATCGTGGAACGTCGAAGGCATTATATTGAACAGAATAGCTTCACAGATGTTATAAGACCTGTTGATTCAGTCCATTTCCCCGTCAATGCGATTGTCGGAGCAGACTCGTCCTGTTATTTCCGTGCACGGCAGCGAGTGCCGCTCGACGGAAGGAAGCAATTCCCAGCTCGCTAACGGGAATTCTATGTGCACGTATCTATTAAAGTACAATGTATAAATGCATCAAACATTTACTTATCTAGTTATCAGAAAATATGTTTGATAAATTAAAATAAATAGTGTAAAATCAGGGAAATGAAACGGTGATTGTTATCAGAGGTAATTTGTTTCGCATAATAATAGTACCTACCTATTGTAATAAATCAAGAAATTCCACCGCGATATCGTTTAAACAAACGCAATAAACATGGTTGCCAACTGATATAGATCAGTATCAAGATGCAATTCTGAACGCCACTCCATTGCATTCCATTTACCTATTGGAGCATTATTTTGTTCACAGTAGAGTTCAAGATAAGATTTGATTTTGATAATATGATTTGATTTAAAATTTGCTCAAAGATTAGTTGGTCAGAATTTTTTATAAAATCTAACAGTAGTTTCATCTTTACTTTACGTTGTCAACGAGAGTCGAGAGTGCTAAGAGCCAGATTGCGCGACAATATCCTATGACGGCGGTAGACTGGGATTAAATTAAGCTAACAATCTCCTGGCAACGGCTCGGCACCCCGATGTAAACTCCTTGCGGCTCGCCTGGAAACTAATCCAAAATATGAATGCTCTAGATAACTCGATGATTGCAAATGTGTTTACATTTCGCGCATAGTATTAACGAATGCATGTTGCAATAAATTTCAAAGTATTATCTACATTAGCTATCTTAGATCGAATACTGCAATAGATTTTTATGAAAAAATATGATTTACAAAATTGAATCGATAAATATATACAATCAATACCTATAAGAGAAGTGAACTAGAATCTAAAAGCAGACAAAAACAAAACAGCCGATGTATTTCAACACAGATGTGCAGCAAAACAAATAAAACAATGCAGTAACTTGTGACGTCATAGGGACAAAATAGTCCACACATGCAGGTATTGTGCGTGGGAAAGCCGCAAGGGAACTGTCTTAATAAACAACAGAAGCTATTCAGTGCTTTACATTGTCTATTATTATTCTATGTAACGTAGCTAGTTGTAGAATTTCTGTTGAAATTGCATTCAAGGATATTTCAACATTTTCAACTTTGTTAATGTGCAATACAAATTGCATTAATTTTTAGCATTTATATTTAGCTGGAATTTGATTTGATGAATAAATATGATTTTACATCATATTGCGTTGGAAATAGTATTGCAGATCGAGGTCCTCTCAGAATAGTTGGCAAACGACGTGGTGGGAATTTTTGTCATGTATTTTCTTTATATTTAAAAGTACGATTACGTTTATGAGGAAAACCATTGTGGAATAATCCTTATCGTCTGTTCATATGTAGGTATTATGTTGTAGATAGTGAAATGTTAAACCCAGCTATTGTTTATAGTTGAATTCTTATCAATTTTTATACGTAACATGCATATCGTCAATGATATTTCGCCCACCGACTACATTACCATATTTGGTCATGAATGCTTCAATTTTGTAATTCATGATAAGATTATGCTATCTTATACTTACGTTAAATTTATCTTATCAAACTACGCTACGCTGAATTCTTTGTCAGGCAGGCAACGACTATTAAGGGGGCAATTTATTTAATTTTTTTTTAATTAGCGCTCTCCCTCGGATATCTATGGCTCTCCCACTCCTTGGAAAAGGCCTCCCCCAATCCTTCCATTTTTCGTGAACCCGCGCGTCCTCCGTCCAGTTTTGACGGAACTTGTCCAGCTCGTCCCGCCATCTCCTACGTGGTCTGCCGCGACCCCGCATCAGTGTTACAGGGCAACAGTTCTGTGCTATATGGGCCCACAGTTTGTCCGGCAGACATGTCCTGCCCAGTCCCATTTCAATGGGACAGCCATTTGAGCCACGTCAGCTATCTTTATTTTGGAGCGCAGTATTGTGTTTCGAATACGATCCGTTAAGAGCGCGTACAAAGCCAGAAAAAAAAAACAAGTTTTACCCGCGCCTCCTTGCCTACCCCTCTCATCAAACACGACGAAAACAAAACACAATCCAATCAATCAATCAACTATCTTTGTTTTGGAGCGCAGTATTGTGTTTCGGACACGATCCGTTAATTTAACGCCTGTATACTGCGCAGTGCGCTCCATTGCTCGTTGGCAGACCTTGAGTTTGGACTTCTGGATGTCAGTTAAAGACCAAGTCTGTGCACCATAGGCTAAGACGAGAAGAATACACATGTTCATGAGCCTGCGTTTCAATGCCATAGGCAATTCACCCTTAAATGGTTCCTTCATGGACCAGTAGGTCTTCCAGGCGTTTTCCGTTCGTCTTGTGATTGTTTTATCTTGCCTCGCGTGGAAAGAGTCTACTTGGCCGAAGTAAAGGTATTCCTGGACGTGTTGTATTATCTCCCCGACTACTTTTATGCTTCCAGGTGTTTCGTTGCACATAACTTTGGTCTTCGACATATTCATCTTCAGTCAAATATGTTTATTTATAATTCTATAATTTCCGGCTTTAACCTGCACTATATACTTGTATAAATAAAAACTAAACCCTTTTAAACTAGTTTGTTTTGGCTAATGGATTATTTTTTTTCTGTTTCAGCGGTAAAAATGTCCTGAATCAAAAAAGTGAACTAGAAAAGGCCCTGTCGAAACACAAAGAGAAGCAAATAATGAACCAAGTAAAGGAACACAAGGAAACGCCAGGTAAATAGATTACAGATGAGGTTTCGAGTTCCTTTCATCATACAAAATTACAAACAAATCCTTTCCTAAAAAAAGTTTATTCGGCCTTGTCGTAAAAGTGTGCCGAAAGTATGACGACGCGCGATTTGGTTATTATATCAAAATCTGTTAGAATTCCGATACATGATAATATTTATTGATTGACACGTGTACGAGTAATCTCCGAAGTATTAACAGCGTTAAAACAAAAACAAGTTTTACGCCTTTACGCGACTATAGTTAGCCCAGTTTATAACAATAGTTGAAAGCTACTGGACCTTTGCGATAACAGCGCTTATCAGGAACATCCGGCGAATGTTTGCTAATTAATAACCAATATTTGAATATGTATAGTTTGCGATTACTAGGTGGATCAGTGATCGCAGGTCGAGATATTAACTTACAAGGCTTAAGTTGTAATAAAAGTTTGATGTCTTATGTAGGCAACGGTGTCAGTCGGTCAGGATACAAAAGCGCGTAGTTTTACTTATTACATCAGAGTCGTATTATCACGTATTTGATATAATATTAGGTAACTGAATCATTAAACTTGTTAGCAAACACGTGCTGCATCCGGTGCGGTGACCTATGGTTACGTACCTTGATCGTTTTAATCAAATCTTACTACTAAGATTGCCTATTATTGGCCATTACGCGGTGTGGATCATTGAAGACCATAAAATATAACGTGCGTTATTTGCTGAGCCTACTTTTACTCTCAAAAATATTTGTCGACGATTAAATCGGGATTCCTCAAAACTCGTATGGCGTTTTTTTGCTCACATATTTGGACGCGGGCTCTTTATCCGGTGCAGTTCGATATGAGGCGCAGGTGCACTCAGCGGCCGTTCACCCTGAAGGCCAATAATTGTGGACACATTCCTTGTAAGCACACAATATAAATGAATCCTAACTCAATAGCATCGGTTTTGTGCATACTTGTGAACATTTATAACAATTTTCTCTAATTAGTTTGGTGCGGATGTCGATGACCAAGGTTGGATGAAAGTGAAACTGCATCTGTTTATTTCCCGTCCGTCCGAACTCCGATTGGTCGGACGTGGGAGAAATTACTGCAATAGATAAAAGCTGACAAGTTTTGCGGTGATTTCCTTATAGACTCATTAAGTATCGTTTGTGTTGCATTTAATTAAATGTGTCATTAAGTGTGTGTGTCCAGCAAACTCGGAAATTGCTGTAGCGTTAGCGTAATAGCCGCAGACTACGGTTAGCTCGCTCGGGCAGCTTTTGTTTTATACACTGTCCACTACACACACGCCATTAAATAATCCAGTTATAAAAACATCAGTTTCACTGATCTGAGGGATAAGACGCGGATGACAGAACGGTGGACTTTCTGGTTTACAAGAGTCGGTAATGATTTTAGAAATCAGTTTGAGTTAGAGAGCATCAACGTATTTTCCTGTTACCTAATGTTGTCGGCTTTTACCTAGGTATTAGAGCTGTAACTACCTGTTCGCAAAGACCGGTTCACCTTAACTTGCGCTTTCAATAACATTTATGACATCATTTTTTCCCATATAGGTACATACCTGCTTAATTAGCATAGAGCTAGGTCGGATTTTACCGATGAAAACCAGACGATGGTCGTCCTCAGCAAATACGGAGGGGCTCCGGGATCTTTAGTGTAATGACCACTACTGTGCTGCGCTACCGATCGCTAAAAGGCAAATGCAGCTATAAAGTTTTGCATAAACTGCAGTTTTAGAGAAAAAATTGTCTATTCTGTAGGGCTGTAGAGCGGGTAGTTGCTCGTACCAAGAAGAACAGGCTTGAAACTCCATGGTTACTTATCATGATGCTTAGGTAATCTTTTAAGTTCTACAGCTCATCCTTGGAGACAGGGAACATACTAACAGCCTCGTTGTTTTCATTCCAGAACTCGAACGTGCGATAGCAGAGCGAGCTCGTCGTCTAGAACAAGCGGAGCAAGTGCCAGAGGAACCCGAGACTGGCGCCAACCCCACGCTGCAACAGATCCGCGCGCGCCTGCGACATGCCGCGCCCGCGCCTGCCGCCTCCGCGCACTGAACATAACCCCATCCTCTACCAAACGTACCTTTAACACGATCAAAATTAGAACGCGATTGACCTTAACGCTATATTGTGACGTTTGAACTGTCAGTCACTGGCGTCACTTGTACAGTTAGGGAAATGTACAGTTTAGCAGATTGATACACTGCATCATTTTGTGGTGTTATAGCCATTTCTAACGACTAATAAAGAATTACAGTTGTTATTTGAAACGGACAATTTTAGCTGCAAGTCAATTAGCTAAACAATCCTTTTTCCTGACTATTCATTGGAAGTTGGTGTGTCCTCGTTTTAGGCCAGTCCTATTCGTATTTTGATCGCATAGTACACCCCGCATCACCTCACCTGTCAAATTCAATAATGAATCCTTTTTTCTTGATCCGCTCCTCTACAAACCTCATAGTTCTGCTGATGTAACATCGGCAAACAACCCAACCTCTAAGATTGGCTAGTTTTGTGCAAGAGCTGTTAATGCGTTGATATACACTTAATCCCTTTGGTACTCAAACCAGCAATAAAAAAAAAACTAAATTATTGTTAGATCAAGTAGTCGCACATCATAAATGTTTGTCTGTGATTAGCGCCATCTTTGTGTATTAGTACGTAACTCTTACTAACATAGTCACACTAGTTCAGGGTGATGGAAACATTGAGGAACTTGGTCTGGGGCCTAGGTGGAACTATATTGAAGTGAAACATTTCAAGGGTTGAATATATAAATAAAATACGGGATTGAGGAATCGGAAGTGCACTGTAATTATAAGCATTGAGCGAGTGTTGCTGACGGTGTGAATGATACGCTTTGATTGCCAAAGCTTGATTGATTATAAATTTATAATAATCGGTTATTTTATGAATTAAGTCGAACGGCTATGCTTTAATCTTTTTTTCAACGAAAAAGGTCACTTAAAGTGTCACAAAATTATAAACGGTAGCGATTTATTTGTTATTTACTATTATTAACATTATAACGAGTGTTGTACTGTAGCTAACCTCATGGTATTGATTCGAACATTTTTATTTATTATTTATTTATGCACACAAATTATTTAATTTTACTAATACGTAATATATCGAACAACTATATGACTGAGGAATCGACTGCGTGTGTTGTAATAAATAGGGGTAATGTCGACTTCAATCAAGAGATTACAAATATTTTTCTAAACTTTTTGACGTCACAAATCTTAACATTCGTAGCGTTCATTCGTAAGCATTTACTGTTCTTGTTGTACTCTATTAACTTATCTTTCGCTATAATATGATTTAGAGATAACTGTCAAAGTAATAATTGTAATGACTATTTTATGACATTAATTATTCTAAAGGGTAGATAGATGTTTGCAATTTACAGATGTATGGATTAGAAATATTAAAATATAATACATATTTTATTGTCAGAGTAGAAATCTTATGAAATGTAGAGTGGATCCTAAATAGATATTACCCGTACCTACATAATATTAAAGTTGAAAAATATATTCAGATACATTACAGGCCTAATCATTAATAATTGTGAATTTAACAAATAGCTTTATGGGCACATAATATTAAATAAAATGTCTAATTTTCTACAGACCCTTGCACCTCATCGGCCTTTCTTATTAATGACTCCAATTAATAGTTGACCATTGTATTAGAATTTGAAGTGTTCATGAAAGTGATAGAAAAGTATTTTTATATATTTGAGATGCCTGGAGGTGACTGCAGGTTTTCAAAGTTTAATCGATATTCGTAGTAGTCCCGAAGATACATTTAAATAATCATTACACCTAGTAGATGTTAAACAATTACAATAATAACTTCGTATTTAAGATAGAGTTATTTAAAATACCTAGAAGTTATAGTGATTCAGTCGCCATCTGCCGAATGATTTGAAGCTTGCTATTTATACATTTCGATGAATCTCTGAGTAATGTTCGACCAGTCGTTATTTTTATTGCAATTACCTTATATATCTACCAGACATTCTATAATTTTCGCTATACAGGGTCAAATTAAATTAGCTAACAAAACTGCAGAGGTGATGAGTATCGTTAACTAAATATAACATTAAAAGATTTAATGTTTTTAGGGGTCAACGACTGCTGGTAGTGTTGTTTCTTGAAGTATGTGTTGGGAAAATATGTTTTATCGTTTTTAGATATCGATACAAATCACGTCTGTGAAGTTTACACAAGAAAAAGTGGTTTTATACTGTTATTTCAAGTGAATACACTAACTGCGGTCGATGAACCCACAAACAAAAAAATTATCTAATTAATTTCTTCTTTGTTTTATCGAGTTTAGATATCGATACCCAACACGTCTGCGGAGTTTCGCTAGCTATTTAAATTTGAACCTCTATAAAATTCATTTAACATAATATACTTATTATGTTCTCTAGTGTGCCTATTTATATAAAGTTGTTATTTACTTTCAGAGTATTAATTATTTATCGTTATAAGTTAGATTGTAGTAGGATGACGATTCTCACAAAGATACCAAAATTACAAAAAAAAAAAAAACATGTATTTAACTATCATTCCACTTGTTATTCTTTCACTTGCTATGATTTTCTTTGTCAAAATGTTTTCCTTTTCTGTTAAGATTATTGTTAAGTTATTGTAACTTAGTACAAAGTGGCTCCTTCATGAATGAAGGCTAGTTATAGGCTTCGGAAGCTGCATCGTGGCCATCTAAAGTGCGACATTATTGACGGAAGTAGTGATTAAGTTAACTTACTCTTTGTATTGATAGTATGACATGGAACCTGTATGAAAATGATTTGCATAGTCAAATAAAAATGTTTTAGAATATTTCATTGTTTTTGTTAAACCCAAACAATCGTGTACCTCGCCGAGAACCATACTTGCGGGTGGCTCCCAAGTCTAGAACCTTTGGGAGCTCTTGGAACCTAATCCCCAAACCAAAATTACTTACCTAATAGCAATACACTCGTAGGCGGAATTGCCTAATTCATCAAGCTGGGCAAAAATGCCTTCTTAATTTATCGCAGATGAGGGTTTTCATATTCATTTATGAATTGCATTATAACACTATGAGTTATAAAGAGTTATGAGGAACAGGGTGTAATGTTCGCACATCCTTCATGGAAAAGGGAGAATCCTTCGACCAGACTTGTGTTGTGTCTAGTGGGCTACTGCCCGACAATTGAGGCCGGGACATTGTGTGGTGTGCCGGATTTTGCATAGCGTCAGTCAATGCGATGCGTAGTTCGCATGTCGCGTTGTAGATGCCGCCACAGTGTGTAGTTTAATTGTTTGTTGTTTTTGGCAGAATAAGGATGAAATTCAGCTCTCTAGTAGAAAAAAGAAAGAATTCTTTTTATTTTTAATTTACACTGTTACGCGCGCCCTAGCTTCATCCTGTTTAGTTCTTCCGGCTTGAACTGTTGAAACTTAGGCGCGCTACACACTTGTTCGATTCTTCACAGCCGGGTTGTAAAATAATATACAAGATTTTGCCACCGAATCATACCGACCCGCACAAATGTGTAGCACCCCTTATCCTTTGCATGGAAGTACAGCAACTACATGAAAAATAAGTCACACATTCGCAGTGAAAAAATGACAAATCCAAATCGATTAGATATCAATTAGGTAAGACTTCCCGTTGTAATGAAATGAGGCGCCAATAGCGTGCACAGTTATTTTGACATTAGTTAATTGTGCTATCGAACAAACCCAAACCAATATAATTTACGTCATTAAGTAGTAAATGCTTATAAGAAGCGGTCACATGGGCAATCAAATGGTATTAGGTGAGCAGTATGAGTCCATTTCATGAGGACCGATGGCCGGTGGAGCAGACGAGTCCTGGATTGGAGACCGCGTATCGGCAAGCGTAGCGTACTGGGACGGCCCCCAGCTAGATAGACCGACCACCCTAAGAAGGCAAAGGACAGGGAGATGTGGCGCAGCCTGGGTGAGGTGTATGCCCAGCAGTGGACTGCGATAGGCTGAGTTGATTGATTGATGAGTCTAGTCCCTATGACCACTAGCACTAGGTGAATTCAACTACTTGTTATCAGCCTGCCAGCCTTGTTATCAGTGGTGGCCCAGTGGTATCGGCTCCTATTTATAAGTTGTAGGTCGTTGGTTCGAACCCAGATAGGCGCTTTACTTTGTGTAACTAATTTCATCACCAGTGCTCTCAAAAAGATGAAAGAAAACATCGAGAGGAAACCTTTTTATTTACTCAAAGTAAAGCGCCTGACTGGGTTCGAACCTACGACTTACAACTCGTAAGTCGTGGCCGTTACCACTGGGCCAACACTGCTCCTACAGAATGGGCACTCTAGAACAACGAATAACTTATGATCTAAGACTTTCGAGATTATAGTGTTAATGTTTATAATTTAGTAGAACTGATATATAGGAACATACTTAGTTGTTTTTAGTTAGCTATAGTAAGAACTAGGTTTGGGGCCACTGTCATTTGTTTAAAGAATAAACGCACACAGTGTTTGTTCACAGTTAACAGTTTCGAAAACTTGAGGAGAAAATGCAACTAGTCGATAGAAATCTGAGGCATGTGACACCTTGAGAATATCAATACCACATGGGCTCTACCTACCTACATTTATTGACTATTGTCATGAGTTCTTGAACTATGCGTTCATTATACATAAGGTGGTCAAAATTGACTCAAAATTTTCATAACGCCCGGGCGGCGCTAAAGAAATGTATCTCAGTTTATGCATTATCTGAGTAAAAAATAAATGCATTTTTAATTTAATTTCTATGGCTATCATGTCAATATTGCTATTTCTTTTGCTTTCAATGGCCGCTCGAAATTGAATAAAATTGATATACATTTATTTTAAGTAATGTTTGTTTTCGTTTAGTTAGCTCGGAGATTTAGACGAAAACAAACATTACTTAAAATAAATGTCCGATTATATTCTATTTCGAGCGGCCATTGTTGTTTACATCTTGGCAAATTTAGTGCGGCCGGACCTTAGGTATAACCACGATGGTGTATTCAATGTTACGCACTACACTACTCCGTTTATTATTTTTTTCGGGCCTTAGTTGTATAAACGTAATTTATAGGCTTAGGGTGGATTCTTGTACATGCGTTTCCGCGTAGGTATCCCTCTTAGGGTTGATTTTTTGGGGTGAATAAACAGAATAACCGCATAATTATCTGGTCTTAGTATTTTTTATAAAATTTATGTTGTTCTCAATGTACTTTGATTTATTCAGAATTAAAATTATATGTAGGTATAGAGGCCAGCACATCAAGCTACCCCAATCTGTCAAATTTCTTTGATAGATTTCAACTTTACCACAAAGGAATAAGGTTCATATTCAATTGGGAAAATTTGACAGATTGGGTTAGCTTGATGTGCTGGCGTCTGTACATGAAAAACAAATTATACTTACCTACTTACTTAATTGATTAATTAAAATAATAATGTTATCCTAACTTAACTAAAACAATTAACAAACTAAACTATGGCGTTGGCAAATAGACATTACTACTACATCAATTGGATGACCTATTGACGTATGAAGCAAACACAGTAGGTACCTACCCCTACTGTCTGTTTGCTACCATCCCCATGTTGTTGCTCGTCGTCCCTTCCATGGAAACATACTGAAATGATTTTCATCGGTGAATCCTGTTGATTGTACGATAACATGATTTATGAGACCGTTAATGTGTACGCAGCTTTAAAAAAAAATTGTTACCTACTATGACGGAAGACGACTTTTCAAATGACACGAGCAGCCAATTACCTGCGTTGCATTAATATCATCAGATACCTATTAGCTATTATTGAATGCATCGAACGTATTATTAGCGAATAATTAGTTGGGGAAATTCGTAGAGTTGTTGAAGCGTAAAACGCTTTCGTTTTCTTAGGACACGGGAGACACGTCCACCGGCGGTCAGCGAGGAGACTCCAGCCCGTGGCTCGCGGCTTCATGAGCGTGCCGTAACGCGCCCTCGTTCAGTCGACAATCGAACTCCTTTCGTGTCTCACGTTCACGTACAATGTAAATAGTGCGTAGCACGTCGTTACCCGTATCAGTGATTAAACCAATATGTTTAACAAGAAACTTTATTTTACGTTAATAGCATTATTAGTTATTAGTAATGTTGTCTGCGGAAAGAAAACCAAAAAAAATAAACGGCCTAAGGATCAAGACGAGACAACAACCATACAACCTAATGTGGTCGCATATTCAACTTTCGGATTCAACGATGTTGGTTCCTTTGATGGGTTTGTACCGACCTCACCGGATTATGCCACCTTCCTGAGTGGTGCCAATCAGAATCAAGAGTCGACAACAAGATTATACGCTCCAGCATTTCCCAGTTCCTTGGATTCATCAGGATTTGGTGGGAATTACGGTCCTCAGACGTTTGACGGTCAATCCTTCGGCGGAAACGAAGACAACATGGGGCAATCCGGTATGTTACAGTATTCACCTGGTTCAATGAACTTTTTTAACAATCCTAATTTTGGTACAACTGGTGAACAAAATAAAAACATTGATTCTGAAGACACAAATGGGCAAAATCCAGAAGACTCTGATGCACCAGTGTACGGCACTAAAATAAATTCCAGACATAAGTACAGAGCCATGAATCCTTTTAATCATACTGAATTCAATGTGTTTAATAATGGTTATTCAAATTTGGCGGATGAGAAGTATTTAAATTTCCCTGATGTAGAGTCAACCCATGAAAATAAACCTACATACAGTGAGTCTAGTGGTAATTATCAAAATACCAACAACAATGTTCAAAACTATGATCAAACTGAAAATGAGGACTTTGGAAAACCAGCTTCTTCTAGTGTACATAATAACGTACTAAAGTTTCCAAGAGTAGTAGACTTTACAAATTTAAAACCATACTATCAAACCGAATTAGATACCAGTAAGTTTTTCTCGGGAAACAATCAACCGCTAAGTCCACAAAATTCCATGAAAAACAACCAAGTGGAAAATGTTTTTTCTAACAACTTTAATTATAATAATAACAATAATAAGTTTATGGATCCCTCAAAATTAGCAGATAATTACAATATGAAACATAATGAAGAATCTAGTGATAAGTCGGTTATAAAATCAAATTCATTTTTTGATCAAGATATGACTTACAACCATGTTAACACACGCCATAAAAATAATGCAAATACTAATAAGCCTTCTGAACAAAAAAAGAAAATCAAGCATAAGCCATCATGGTCGTCTGGAAATTACAGTAATGACTTCACAAATTGGAAGGATTCCTCTATAAAAGGCTACGGGTATTCCACAAATTTTAGTAATATGAATTTCAAATATGATGTCAGTGAACCAAAGAAACCTTTTAATCCCGATGAAATAGAACCAGCAAGTAGCAATGTAGTAGATTTGACAAATTATCAATACCCAGAAACGGATTATTCGAATTTCAAGAAATTTCCTGGATTTAATGAAGATGACGATTACAGTAGCGTTTCATTCAAAGATAAAACTAAAGCAAGTGAATATTTGAACCAATTCAAGAATTCGTTCAGCACTGTCCCCACTACGACATCATATTGGGGGACTAATTTCAAAGCAACAGATTATTCTTCCTTTAGGGACCATCCAAAAAAGACCCATTACGGCGAAATTAATAGCGATACCGTGGTAAATATTCCGAAAAGGCCCCATAAATTAAGCTACCCAAAAGCTACAGAAAACAAATTGTCTGATTGGCCGCACTCGCATCACAGCAGACCTCACAAACTGAACAAACCAACCAACGATTGGACCAAAGATTTGTTCGACACAAGATACAAATCTGAAGAGGATTTACTGGGTCTTAGAACACACGATACTTCGCACCCAACATACTTACCAACATTCAAGCCCAGTAATAATGTTTTTGACAATGATAATGAATTCAAAAACCTAGTTGAAAAATGGAAACAGTCTTACTTGAAGACTAAATACAAAGATGTGCCAGTCCGAGATTATGAAAGTTACGGGTCCGAAATGAAACCAATGCATGTGCCGATACCGAAACCGTACCCGGTAAGTGATACATTTTTTAATTTTTCTAATAAATTTATGTAAATGATCATGTTAACAATGTCTGTTTAGCAATTTCTGGGTATAATACAGCAAAAAAACCTATGATATGATGGAATGCGGATCGGAAAAGCAGACAACTCACGTCGCGCACTAATTTCCTCGGCCAGTAAAATGATGCGCGCTCGTGCGCCCAGGAGAAATCATGTAATATAACACTTGATCGGGATTATAAACCATACATGTGATAAAAGTAGGGTTTTATGTACAGGTTGAAATATAATAAATGCACTTGGAAAGTGACGCAAAAAGAAATCAAAATATGGAAATTGTGTAAGTGCACCTAGATCGATGGTTTAACGAGTAGTTGGGCGTCGATAATGAGCTCGTCGACCTCCCTGGAGTCACGCTACATTAGCTGCTATAGTAAGTAGTGAAAGCAATAACTAGTCAGCTTATCTTCTGTTCAATAAAGATAGGGCTTACACGAAGTTTAAATCAAATCTTAAATGGGTCTTAGGAAACCCGTGGGAGACTTTTCTTGTATAAATGGACCCAGACCAAAACGGAGAGAATAGGTTATAAGTCGATGAATAATCATATAAAGTTAGGAATACAGATAAAAAAATGTCAAATACTGTTTATTCCAATGCGAGGTAAGTGATCGTAACGAAGCTCACATGAAAGTTAAAACATTAGCTGTTAATCTGCGTACACGCTGCGCTGAACTTGGTAATGAAAAGGCAAGCAAGCGCGCATTACATTGCTACCGAGGGTTTCGTAGGTACACACTTACTAGGAAAACTGTAAAGAAAAAATACTAGGTGCTTAGGAGACAATAATTCATAAGTACTAACAGCAAACACGGTTTTTACGGCTTGGAAGTTTTGTGAGAAATTGTTGAGGACTGACTAATATTAGATTTAGGTATGTATTTGTGGAACCACCGTTCCCAACTTATGTAACCCTAATGAAACTGTATACACCATAGCATGTGGTCGTTCGCCCATCGTACTTTACCTTATAGCTGTTGCATGGCATGCATTATGCGTGGTACTAACAATTTCACTTTTTACCATTCCTTCGATTTCGGTGCAAGTAGAGCAGTAACAGATAGTTTGTATGCATTGTTAGAAGGACAGAAGAAAGCGTAAGCGTTCGTGATAAATAAAATATATGCTTTTACTTTTACTAGGCAATAAGCACTAGCATAATAAATTTAAAGAATCACTTATTAGATTGGTGAATTGATAACATTGTTTTGTAGACAGGGACTAGGAAAATATTTTTAATTGGGAATAATTTAAGTGTTCGCGTGTTGTTTTACTTTCTACTTGATCACCAAATGTCTTGTAAGCATTAACTTTGCAACAACTATAATATACTACGCCCCGAAATTAATTTCATTAACGAATAATGTTACCTCATACCTCAATCGAGGATCATTATTGTTCGTTTCACTTATTAACAACATCGATATTCGGAGTTTCTATCTGAAGATGAACATATCCACTTGAATCTAGATGTTAAATAATAATAAAGTACTTATAATAGTAATAAGCGGGTTGTGTAGACCGAACATAAACTTGCAGATAGAAGTCCCTCATCCGGTAATCGTTCCGGTGCCGCGTCCGTTCCCGGTGCGGGTGCCGATGTCTAGGCCGGTCGCGGTGCCCGTGCTGCGCGAGATCACCGTGCCTATCATCAAGCCGGTGCCCTACCCCGTCTACAAAAAGGTTCCCTACCCGGTAGAGAAGCTAGTCCCTGTGCCTGTTGAAAAGGAGGTTAGTGTCCTCGATGTTACAGGGCAGTGATGTGCACGTATCTAAGTGTACGTGTCAATGAAACAGCGCTTTAGTTTACGCAACGGTACCGCAACGATTTCGCGGTCGACAACGTTTACTTAGCATTTAGATGCAGAACTGACTACGTGGATCTGATGGTGGAAGTATATTCCACAGTTTATTAGGCAGGGTGCCTCAGACTACTTACTTGTGTTAACTTTGCATGTTTTGCATCCATCGATCTAATGATCTTTCACGGAAATCTATGGAAATTATTCCTTTACACGGTTAATGATTTTAATTTTCCCCACATTCAACTTGTTGCATGAAGACTGTATAATTATTTCCTTCGTAATAGTAGCGTAGAGCATGCAAATTACATGGCATTAGAGAAGCAAATTGAAATGTTTAGCACCTTGAACTGGAGTGCGTGCGACTGTACAACCATTGTTTTTGTGTCTAGAATGTTATTGTTCTTGTAATGTGTGGTGCAGGTGACAGTGCCAGTGGAGAAGCCCTATCCAGTGCACATTCCCTACGTGAGGCCAGTATTCCATCACACGAAGCCAGTGCATGAGGACCCAGAGAACATAGAAGAGGATGACTATATGCGTCGCCCCGAGATAAAGAAACCTTCCCAGTACAAGAAGAGACCCTACGGGTAATATGAATATATTTTGAAACAACTTTCTAATTTGATCAACTTCTACCACTACAGTTTCAAATTGATAAAAATGGTACCTTTTTTTTTTTTTGCTTTGGAAATCCTCATGGACTTCCTCCATCGTGGAGGGGACAGAGGGGCATGCCGGACTAAGAGCTTTTTGGTTGTAGTAAACGAGAATGCTGAAAAATGTTGCATTCTGCGACTTGGGCTGGTAAATTACGTTCTAGGGTTTTCACGCAATGTTGTTGGTTGTTGTTGTCCGACCACAAATACATTGGGATAAGGGCAAGTGGATCATGACGATCGTGTTCTTGGTTGTCTGAGCCCCATTGGTGTGTAGGGTATTATCCGTTGGAGACCTTCGATTTTGTGCGTGTGTTTAACCGATTGGGGCGGCAATTTCTACAATACCAACATACTTTTGCGGCAATTAACAATCGTTTGTCAAATAATGTTGTATAAATTAACACGCATAAAGATTAAATCATGTTTTACATAATTATTCAAACTTATGAGCAGTTACGCGTGTCGGTAACACACGAAAGGTACGACTAAAGTTCAGAGACTTCTTTGATACCAACATACCAGTAAGCCGTTGGTCACGGCTGTCATTCGTGGATCTTTGACAGTCGTTACACTCGTCAGAAGCCTGAAATTCTGATAGCAAGTCTTACCAAGGGTCGTATTGCCCAGTAACTGGGTTGTGGAAGTCAGATAGGCAGTCGCTCCATGTAAAATAGTTACTGCTGGTATCCAGTTGCATTCGGTTAGACTGGAAGCCTACCCCAACATAGTTGGGAAAAAGTTAGACAGATGATGACCCGTCATTTTCAAAGGGACACGCACACGATTATTTATTTCCTACGTGGCTGTCGTGTATTTTTGTACAGTGCTCGGTAACAGTATCTATATAGATATGTCGCAGCCAACTGGTTTAATTAGCCGTTTAGTTAACCGCCTAACCTTTTAACTAAACGGCGGCCGTTCAACTAACGGCCTGAATGGTACTGAATAGTTGGTTGGAATTGTAACCAATCACGGTCCATTATTTTTCATAAGCATATTTCGCCACAATTAGAGACGGTGATGTCGCGCCACGTCCTTGTGAGAAAGTCCTTTAAATGGGTGAAACTTGAATGAAAATCTTTGTGTGTTGCAGTACCCGAAACAGATCCCGAAGACCTTCTCGCGCAAGTTACCAGGACCGCAACAGGAGGCGGTGGCCCGACCGCCGCCGACCTTCGCCCCAAAACACTGAGTACAGACATCACTCCAGACCGACAGAGTTCCACTCTCCACCACATAGGCATCGCGACTACGAGCGCGAGGAAGACGAAGAACACAGTGATTATGCCTTGTACTGTAGGAGAACAGGGAACTGTTGATCATCAAAACCCTCCCTAACATAGTGATGAAAGACTGCTTCAACCCCAAATTATTTTTATTAAGGCCTAACCATTGCATTTGTAGATCGTTTTTTATATTTTGCGTTTTATGTTCCATATTTTAGGGAACTTATAAAGTGTCAAAGTATTCATTTTGAGCATGTGGATACTTGTTGATCAGTTAACTCTATATTGGATATTCGTAAAGTAAGTTTTTCGATTGGTGTTAAAAGCCACTGTGCCAAATAATCTTTATTGTTCTTATGTATATGTATGTACCTTTTTGTATTTTTACATGTTTGTACTTAGTTTAAGTCTATTATTAGCTCGTCTTATTTTGTATAGTAGTTGTAATTATTTATCGATTAGCCAGTAAATTGATTTTGAAACAACTCTTGTTTTTATAGGTTTGTTGACAATTACGCTAATACCATCGTCTCTACGAAAACTATGGTTACGGATACTCCTAGTATAATGATAGTTTCAAGTGGCAATTATTGATAATTATTTCAATGTATTTATGTGGAATACGTGTTTAGTTGAGGAGATCAGTCAGTTTCGCATGGGCGCCCGCTTTTACCAACGCTTCGATAAGCAGAATGCGCCTTACGCGCTAACAGAGAGAAGTAATGCGAGCGACGACGCCATACAGATGCTCCCGACACACAGTTTATTGTCCGCGCATATCAGATATTTACTACTACTATCACAAGCCGTTAACGTAGTGAGATGAGTAATGTACTCATGTATATTTAATGAAGACTTTCTCGCAGTATAACATCAATCATCGTCATTCTAGCTCCAATTAAGTAGTTAGGGGGTGCTACCGCAGACTGAGGGGTCTTAATTTCAATATGTGAGGAACTGTCACCTAACGATATACAAATAAATCGATCTGTGCAGTAGCCTTTTGTCTATAGGTCCTGCATACGATTTTTATAATGCAAAAATTTGTTATTTTCAAAGTAAAGTGTAATTTGATACATATTTTTACGGTATAACCGCAAAACCCATTTGATGAAATTGGAAGAGATAATTTCAAGGCCGAGGAAGAATATAGGTACATATTTAAATAAAACAAAGTGAAATTAGATGTTGCATGTAGTTTAGGGTTAAAGTGGACCACTGGTCGTTTTCTTTGTCCAGATCGTCCCGTCTGCCCGCGACGCCTTCTACCTGTGTCAGGGCTCCACGTGGTGGTTATTTTGCCTGGATCGAAAGAACTGGAAGTCATGGGGAGAGGCCTTTGCCGAGCACTGGGATGATGCAGGCTAACAGTAACAGTATGTAGTTTAGGAAAAACCGAAATTCACGAGGAGGAAGTTGTTCTATTTTTTTCTGCGTAGGTAATTGATGTATCCACAACGACATATCAAGCTATACATTTATTTTTAAAGGTGGGATTTTCCTTATTGAAGGTGAGTATGTAAAGCTCTCAAGGACTTCAAACGTTGTGTAAGTATCACTTTACCTTGAATAGAAACCGCTGTTCAAGGTTCTACAATTTTGATTTATTTAGGGCCGGTTTTTTCAAACGGTTGCTTAACGTAACATACACACGTACGTCAAATAATAAAAATTACGTATTCGTTATTATTTGACGTAAGTCAACGCCATAATTTTGTGAAACAACGGTTTTTCTGATTTGACGATAGTTAGTGCCATTTTTGACGTATATACGAGTAGGTACGTGCGTCAAGTGGACGTGAAACAACCCGCCCTTAGTGTCTAATGTCATGAAGAGAAGAAGACCCATGACCATTTAGAAGAGGGCAGTGTGGTAAAGTTTGATTGATTTGATAACGACTAACTTCCTCCTCAAATATCAGCACAAACTTATTGAAAATAGAAAACCGTTATGGATACGTAAGCTGACATTACTAAGTCTATTAAATAAAAATATTACAATTCACCGACAGACAACGCACAACCTTAATCGTTGGGTCTAGAAGCATGAACATCATCGTCATCATCATCAGCCTATAGCAGTCCACTGCTGGACATAGGCCTCTCCTATTGCGCACCATTCAACTCGATTTTCGGCAACTCTCATCCAGCTGCTACCAGCCATCCTGCGAAGATCGTCGCTCCACCTAACCTGAGGGCGTCCTACCTTACGTTTGCCGATTCGCGGTGTGCACTCAAGAATACCCCAAAGGCGTCGGTTCTACGGCTAATATGGCCGGCCCATTGTCACTTTAGCTTGCTTATTCTGTGAGCTATGTCGACAACTTTACAGGCACGATGCACTGATTGAAGATACCTTGCCTCTGCCTAGAGGCAAGAGCCTTCTTGGCTCTTTGTCTTTCGGCTCTGTGGAATACGCGACGAGCAGACTCGACGAAGTTTTCCAAACGCTGCCTAGGGCTAACAAGATTTGAAAGTCGTGCCAGGGACACGAAGAAGAAGATATCATACCTTAGTATACCTAACGCTCATGTCCATTTCGTAACAGTTTTAGAACTGAAATACAGGGAATCAATCTGTTTGCGTCCGAATGTCCAAAAATTTTGCAAATTTTTTTATGATTTTTCGTACTTTCAAACTCAAATAGCGGCCAGGGAGTGAATTTTAGACTTTCGTTATGATATTAAAAAATGTTCAAGGTGTTATTTCCTGTAAGAAAATAGTTTTTTTTCTGGCCCGGCACTAAATGTTTTAGGTAGGTACGAAATTAATGATGTCCTTTGAAAACCTGTTGCTAATTGTAAACCATAAAGGTATAAAAAAGGAAGGTAAAATTAAGATGCCTAACGTGTTCTGTGGTTAAACAGAGAAAAAATAAACATTATCGTCCTGCCTTTATGTAGGTACTGCGCATATCTACATACAAATAAATAGATATCTACCTACAGAAGGATGTAAATCTGTGTAGACTCGTGAAGATTCATCTTCCCATGGTTCTCACATTTCCATGGATCATTTCACAACAGATAAATGTACTTATTGCGAACCGGAGTTCGCAATAAGTATTTACATGTGATCTCGGCTGCTCCGCGCCCTACTGACTCACAAGTAGGGTATGAAAAAATATATCATACCTACTTAAGTATAGAAAAGTGAAAAGAAGGAATCAAAAAGCAATCCTATGTTTAGTTACTGTACCAATATAACTTCAAGTCTGTGTAAATTACTTTCAGAAAATAGTTAAAAACTATCCCATCATCAGAAAATCAGGACTGCTGGGTGTAAGTTTGAGGTATTGATATCATGCCGGAGTTTGCCACTTACCGTTAGAGGTGAGGCTAATCTTGAAACGTACCAACGGTACAACAATTATTATGAACCAAGTTCAGGATTTAAGTTCAAATTCCCTGAAAAAAGTAGTACCTACCTTTCAGCTGCTGCGGCTGTCTATAATCTGAACCTTTTGAGATCTACCTAAGTAGTTTTATTAAGTTAATACAGTTATACCATAGAAAATTGGGCTAACTGGGATGGTTTAAAGAAAGCAAGAAAAATGCGTTTATTGGCATTACAGCCAAATAAATACACCTTTAAACTATAAAAACAGAAAACAAAGATTATAATGCCAAAAGGGCCTCAGCTCAGCATAATGTCAGATGACAACACAAGGTGTATCATCTGACGCTGATTTTCAGCTGCAACCCACGAGTTCCATACGCTGGAATAACAAGCACATAGGGAAGTGTGTGTCCGTTAAAATAAATGAAGAGAATTCATTAAATGTGATATTATGGAACATCTCATACAAAATCAAATAAAATGTTGTGACATACATGTGTGTGTGTGTGTTGTATTGTGATTAATGAAAAACTAAAATAAATAACCAATATGTGCGTACTATACACATAAAAAAAAAGAATAGAAAGTACCTATAAGACACGAATATTGTCACTATTATTGTAGTAACTATTCAGTAATCTGTGCTATTATGTTGAATGAACTAGGTATGGCATTAGGTAGTAGCTTTTTGCATGAGAATGTGGCGGCAATTTGTGGTTGGAGTATGTTTTGGGAAACTAGATGCTGCAAGGTAACTGACATAGCCCGAAGAATTGCCAAACTTAAGTGGCAGTGGGCAGGGCACATTGCTCGTAGAACAGATGGCCGATGGGGCTGAAAGGTTCTGGAGTAGCGACCGCGTACCGGAAGACGTAGTGTTGGAAGGCCTCCAACAAGGTGGACCGACGACCTTGTGAAGGCCGCAGGAACCCGTTGGATGCGAGAAGCACAGAACCGGTCGAAGTGGAGGTGCTTGGGGGAGGCCTATGTAGACGTCTTTCTGCTGAAATGGTGATGATGATGAGATGCTGTGAGTTTTTCTTCGAGTACATAGAAATATTGTCTAGAGGAGTGCTACGCGTGGGAAAATTTGTTTACGCTGCCTTTTCTGCTAATAGTTACGGCGTTGAGTTGTAATTGCTCTCATAATTACGGCAGGGGGTGACGTAAAGTGCGCTTGATTTGGACAAAGCGAGTAATTTAATAACACTCAACACCGCACTATTCAGGGACAGCGGTTGGTGGTCACGACTAAACTAAAATGGTCGAGATTTTAGTGCACAATGCTTTTATTATAAGGATGCACTGTTCTTAGAAGCTTCGCCGTAGCGCTAAGTAACAATGGTAGGTAACTATCTATAGAATTACATTTAATTATGTTTGAACTCTGACTTCGATTTTCAACCACGCATTGTTACTGGTAAAGACAAATTACACAATCTTTTTGTACTAACTAATCAAAGGAATGAAGACAACAATGCCGCAAGCGATGTGATAAGATATCTAGCTGATGGGGCATGGGCTGATAGTGCCTGATAGCTTTAAGAAGCTAGGGTGCGGTACCTGTACGTGGAGAACTTTCTGCAAAGGTTATCGTATCCATATCGCAGACCATAAGAGCTCGGTTCGGTTAACAGGTGTGGACTATGGTAAGCTGAGTTATCAAAAGCCTCTGCTCTCCTTTAAAAGCTCCACTATTCTTTTACTCTTTTTATCTTAACTATCTGTAAATGAATAGATATTTACATCAATTACCATTGTGTATTTATGTAGGCAAAATTGTAATATAAACACAGTATTTTAAGAGGTACATTTACGGTACGGAAGGCGCTGGACAGGGTGTTGTGGCGCAGCCTGGGGGAGGCCTATGTCCAGCAGTGGACTGCGATAGTCTGAGTTGATTTTCAGAGGTACACATATAACACTGGGTTTATTATACGTTTTATACCTACACTAAACATAATAATACTGCTATTATAAAACAGTTGCTCTGTGATGTTAATCAGCATCATCATTCTCTGGCCCTTTTTCACAATTAAATTGTCGTCGTCTTCCATACCTCTGTATTAGTCGACATCATAGAAGTCACTCCTTTATAGCCAGATCGTATTTGAAACAGTAAATCCATCGTTCTTTTGGTACCTATTTAGCTAGGTACTCTTATATTCATTCAAATTCACACTCAAAACTTTCTTTACGACATTTTCCTCATTTCTCCGCAACACATGCCCATACGATGACAACCGATTTCCACACAACTTTTCAGTCACCGGTGCCACTTTCAGACTTCCTCTTATATATATTATATAGGTACCTACCCATTTCTTATTGTACCCATTCACGTAAGAACACACATTCTCCAGGCATTAATATTTATTATTAATTTTATCCATTAATATTTAAGTAAGTTAATCAAAATATAATTGGCAATTATTAGTTATACTAGCAAATAAATAACTAAATGGCAATTAGCAAGCTGAATTTGATGAAAATTGCATGATACGTTTTCTGCATGTGATATATCTACCTATTTACTCGTATATCTGTCAGGTACGACTTCAAAGAAAATTAAAATTAAGCTAAATTATAATTAGTTATTCTATGACGTTTATTAAGCAATTTGAAATCAGTGGTCGAGATTAAGTATTTCCTTTTTTATTTTATCAAATATATCAATAATTCCTAAGCTGTAATTGTAAGATATGAAGGTTGGGGTAAGAGTATGATTACTATATCGACCGACTATATATTTATCGTGGTTAATCCGATACCAGAGGGGCAATTCAAGCAATTTTAAGAACGTTCACAGTCTGATCTCAGTCTCAATCTGTCAAAAATACCTCGAATTTCCCTACATTTTGATAAGTTTTTGACATTTGTTTGTCGCCGAGATGAGACTGCGACTAGATTTTGAACGTTTTAAATTAAGGCCTTCTGAACGTTCTAAAACCGAGTTTTCCTTTGCGGATTACAGAGAGCAAGTAAGCTATTTGGTGGTACAGCTGTTGTTATACTACGTGATGCCTGTACCTATTGGTATTTTTACATTTTTTAAACTACTTATAATGTTAGGCTGATTATTATGATTGTGAGTAGTACCTAAACGTTGTCATTATGCTGTCGAGCAGTGTCATGTCATTCGAATCTGAGTAATATTCAATTCAGTATACCATTTTTGTCTTTTTGCAAATTAGTGCAGCTGTCAGGCAGTCGTGGGTACAAAATGTAATTGGTCTGTCTGAATAGTCAGCGGATGTGCTGGTCACGGGGATGGGCCTTGAATTACCTATCCGAGTCGAATTCACAACATTGCGCTCGCGCAATCGTTGAGTGTTTAAACATGACATGGTAATAGGTGCTGTATAGCAATCGGCAAAGCGTAAACAGGCGTTTAAATTTTTTTTTGGTTGAAGTTGAACGTGATTTGGCCAAATTATTTCAATCAAAAGCTATTACTTCTATCTATCCCTGCCGCAGTATTAAAACCAAAATGGTTTATGTATGAAAAGAAGTCTTTGTATCGAGAAGTTGTTACGAATATATAAAGGCTTGCGAGACCTCGAACTGTTTAGTCTGTCTACGCGGTCCCGTTGAACCGGTCGCGGCCTGATTGACCCCCACTACCTTTGGCCGCTTTACTTCACTACTTCTTAGCTTTATCACACGTAAGTTTATCAACATTATAATCTATTTAGTGCATGCTCCAGATTAATTGTACCCAAGTTTTTATTAACTTAATTACCCGCTCATTAAAGCTTGAAGATTCTTACACAATTTTGAGAACTTTTTCTTTGTATAATGATATTAGATATACTTACTCCTAATTTTCGATTTGTGCAATATTTTAATTAAAACTACAACAGATGCTTTTTAAAAATAAGCTAAACTAGGTATACAAAGATCCACCTCCATGGTTTGTTTTTGTCCTATATTTTCTTTCTTTATTGTACCAAAAAATAATCAGTTTTTTTATCAAAAGAACATCTGCTGTCGGAAAGTGTACCCTGTCGTGGGTAAAATGTTAATGCATCCAATGCATGCAATATAGGTAGGTAGGTATGCAAATCTGCGTATCGTCATACAAGGAAAAGAAAAAAATATGTTTGTTTATATTATTTTATATACAGATTTTTCCCATAGTACGTCTTGAAGTTCAGGATCTAAACCAATTACTGTTTAAGTTTAGAGTTCAAGAGTCTTAATTTTCCACTCAATCACAACAAAGTTGAAAGGGATGTTAAAACTTTAAACAAAAATTGCCTACGTAGATATAGATACCTTATTTTCTTTATAGACAGTATTTTCCAAGATTATATTGACACTGCTTTTTGCAAGATTTTTTCTGGGGCTGGGCCTTAGAAAGCAGTAGTTTTCGTCACATAGAATTAACGAAAGTAGGTTCATGTCATTATTTTACATGTTTATCGAAAGGTAAGCGAATGTTTGACATTTTTAAGAGGTACCAGGTACAGTTAACTAAATAAACCTGCTTCAGACGTGACGTGGATAATAACAAGCTGTGTTTTTTACCCTTTATTCTTCGTAAAATTCTCGTGACACTTAGTTTGCGGTTTTATTAACTTACGGGTTTTTCGGGGTATTTAAACGAATAGGTATGTAATATGTAAGTAGGTATGTACAAACTATGAGTAAATTACCTATAATCAAATAGGTGTTTCCCGTTCTTAAAATGAGATAAACGTTGGTAACGGTGACTCTACATCTAGGTTTAGTTGATATAGATTAAGGTGGTACATTGTGTTTTAAATATTAATTTTAACCACAATCGTAGCTACAGTCGCAGCATACGGGTTGTGGATACGAAAAGCTACAACTTTTCCGAAAAAAAAACTATGGGATAGCTTTATAAATGTTTATTTTGACAATTTTACACCTAGGTAGGTACTTCAAATACGGTAGTGATCTAAAAATACAGTTATTCTCAGTTCAATTTTAACTCCAATGTACAGGAAGTGTCTCACAACAATGGAAGTATTATGCAAAATAAAGTAAACTAAGTTACCAGGCAATTAGCGTCTATAGGTAGATACCAAGATTTATTACACTTTGTGCAATTATACAGGTATCATTAAATACGTTCCAAAGCTTGTTTACATTTGATGAACCTTTTAATGTGGTTTCTTACGATCGTGAATTGTCGTATTAATCCATTAAAGCTACTGGAGAGCCTTGAGCGAGCAGTCGCAAAAACTAGTGACTTGCCACATTCTCTTATACCTTATGACTTGTTCCTGTATGAGTACGTCTCACTATCGGAAGTACAAGTACGTTCGATGTAAGATGTATTATATGTATGTTCGTGTGCACACTCCACAAAACCACCGGTACAATTTGTATCGCTTTATTAACAACGCGATGTTCCTTTTATTTAGTTTGCGTAACAACGTCACAGTTCCCAAGCTATCAGAATACATAACAAGCTCGATCAACTCGATAAGGAAGAATACAGCTAACTTGTCGTTTCTCAATAATAAGATCAAGTCATCTGCAAAAACGTGAGCCAACAGTTATGATGGAGTTTGAGAGATGCTCCGCTTCACAATGCTGTCATTACCAAGTTACAACATCACGCTGGGATGAATACAATTGTCACCATTCATAAATACCAGACGCGAGATTTAATTATAAAAACTTCACTCTATGACATTAATTATGTAATTTCGCAAATTTTTCAGCTAATTGGCTCATTTATGAACGCCAAAGGGAAGTTTTTGACATTTACCTACTGCAACTTTCACAACTGCTTTTAATCATATATGCTTCAATCAAACCCCTTACCTAGCTTAATACCTGCAGTTAAAACTGTCATAAGTCTTGCAAGAGCTAAATAATAAATCACAGTTATTTTAATTGTCCGTCATGTATTTAAATGAGCAATGTGTAACCGGAAATCCTCGTATACCTACATAGAACTTGTATTAAATGCTGCATGTCATTTATAAGCTGTGTTTTTTCCAGATCAAATATGAGGGCAGTCGGGTTTGTCGTAGCCCTTGCGGTTGTGACGGTGTGCCAAGCCGCAACACCACAACTGCGGTTTGCATGGAAACAGATGGATTATACTTGGGAGACGCCAGAAAGCAGAGCAAACGCTATCAAAGACAAAATGTTTATACCTGAGAATAACCTTCCATTAGGACTAGCGCGTTGGAAAAACAAAATGTTCGTTACTATTCCAAGATGGAAGGCGGGTGTTGCTTCAACATTGAACTACGTTGACCTGGATGGGCCACAAGACCAACTACTGAAGCCTTACCCATCTTTCAAAGACAACTTTGTACCTGACACAGCAAAGGAGCTACCTTCAAACAGCTCATTGATCTCGGTGTTCCGAGTGTTTGTTGACGAATGCGACCGGCTTTGGGTCATTGATTCGGGAATGGCTGACATTTTTGGTGAGTTCTATAAATATAATACACAAATGTAAAAATTACCAGTTTAACGCACCTGATCTACCTGCGAAGGTGTTTTTAATCATACGAGTTTTATAGATATTGGCACAATGCATATTTAGATAACAAGCTCGACAGAATTTGCATAAAAGTTCACATTGCACTATCTAGTCACATTGAATCCAAGTAGGTGTGTTTCTTTGCTTTAATACGTAGGTGATATGCATCAGTCAAGTCTTTTTTGCTTGGACACTTTAATACTTCGCCAGTAGTTGACATAGATTTAAGTGCATTTAAATGCTTTATCCTTCCTTTTACCTTGAATAGAGTAACAGTAACAAATCTAAACAAAATATTGATAGGAAACGATAGATCAAGAAAAGACAGACATACAAGACATACAAATTGGTAAGGATCTAAATTCAAGGCGTTAACAAACAAGTGGGCTTACTCCTGATAAAGCCACACGAATTATTCACATTATGTATACACTAGCAGCGCCCCGCGGTTTCACCTGCATAAGTTTCGTTCCCGTGGGAATATTGGGACAAAAAGTATTATATGTGTTAATCCTGGTTATAAACTATTTGTGTGCCAAATTTCATTCAAATCTGTACAGTAGTCTTTGCGTGAAAGAGTAACAAACATCCATCCATCCTCACAAACTTTCGCGTATACGTCTGTAGTTTTTTTTAATGAGCTAAATTAAAATAATTTTTACAACTTAATTTATTCAAACATCTCTACTTATGTAAGTAGGATGTTGACATTATGGTTGGGCAACAACGGTAATGTACTCGTAGTTCCTGCCTGTTCACCGGTGAGCTGAGGGTTACACTAAACTACTAAGGTCTGTAAGTTGGCGGGGTACGAGTAGGTACTAACATAATATATACAGGGTGGCAGGGCCATCGACGCCCAAACTGTAACCATGAATTCAGCACATGATTCTAGACCACATAACGTCGAAAATGTTGGTCGGTTATTAAAAAAAAAATTACTTTTCAGTACATTCTGACCGCGTAGGTATTGCACTATTCTATGACAGCTGATTTTGTTTTTTGATAAATGACGAAAAATTTCTACCCTTGGTTTTTTTTTTAATCAAGTGCAGTATTAATAGTTACAATTTGCTCGTCGATGTACCTGCCACACTGTTGGATGAGTAGTTTCGGAGATTACTTCCTACATACAAACGCACAAAATTTACCTCAAATTTAATATGATATATTAGTATTAGTAGGTAGGATTATTGTTAAAAAAGAACACCGTTTTTTATCCTGATATTTCGTAGGATTAGGTTGTTCTGTCATGGCGATTTGTTACAATTCTCTGAGTAATCCTCAAAGCCAGACTGAAGAGCTAACAGTTTTTGTAGCAACAGCCTCTAGAAATATTATTAAATAATAAAACCGTTTAAGTAATAAGAAATTGCAAAAACGAAATAATTATACGAATCCCTCACAGTAGTACCTAAGTAGTTTTCTTATGATTTTTACTGAGTTAATAATTAGATAGTTTATTTACGGACAAAATCAAGCAAAATTAAACATTGTCGATTCATAAAATAAACAAATAATAAATAAATTATACAATAATCTAGATCAAGTCGTGATCGCCTACCGTGGTTACAAAACAACATTCAATTATCTACATATTAATAACGTTACATAAATATTGATTAAATAGGCAAATATTTTCCACTTATTACTAGTTAACTAACTGGTAACCTAGGCTTATTTAGATAATTATACTTTTCCTGACATTTTATATAATCGAACGTTGAACCAACCCGACTGTCACTCATGTTCCTACCTTGCAGATTAACTTCCCGTATACTGAGTGTACAAAATATCATATTTTGCGAATATCATATTTTGGGAATTTCATATTATGGGTTCTGTATGCTGAGTTCATTCATTTATTACATTGTTGCAGGAGCTGGCAATCAAGTCAACGGGCCTTCGATCGTGATTTTCGATTTGAAGACTGATCAGCTGATCCATCGCTACCAGTGCAAGGCTGGCGATATGAAGGAAGACTCTTTCTTCGCTAACATTGTAAGTTAACAAATATCTTGCCTGTCTGTTTACCAAATTTTTTTAACACGACCTACAGACATGTCCACAGTTTGCGGATGCATTGACTTCTGTTAAACAACTTGTAATAGCCTTGCCGAATATTCAATATTATCCCTGACACCTTGCCAGTTTAACTAGTTTCTAAGACGGATATAATTATTAATTGTTTTGCGGTCTGGTTATTTCATTATTTTTTTTGTTCCCATTACAGATCGTTGACGTAAACAAAGACACTTGCGATGACGCGTACGCGTATATTCCCGACTTGGGTGGTTACGGAGTGGTGGTGTACAGTCTGAAACAAGACGACTCTTGGAGGATTTCCCATCATTACTTCCACTTTGAACCTCTTGCTGGTTCTTACAATGTTAGCGGTATCGAGTTCCAATGGACCGATGGAGTGTTTGGATTGGCTCTATCGGAACCTAGAGAAGATGGGTGAGTCGCTTTTGTAATACATTTTAGGACCTAGTGACACTATGTGAGAAAACTAGGGATAGTAGGCAATTGCCTACCGCTGTTGGTAATTACCAACAGCAGGGAGGGTTTTCGATTTTCGTAGCGACGGCGTAGACCCTCTACGAAAAGTATTGATAGGTGAGCAAAGGTCACTGGATTGCTCTGCCAGTTGAGAGATCTTAATTACTGACCATTCATTTTTATATTAACATGTTATCCTTGTTGTATCGTTTAATGTATTCAACAAATTGGATATGCACCTATCTAATAATTGCATTTTGCTATACTGCAAAAATAATTAAGTATCTGCTAAATTGTCCTCAATTATCATCCTACTTCCTAGGTACTAATATTATAAATATGAAAGTTTGTGAAGATGTTTGGATGTTTGTTACTCAATCACACGTAAACCGTTGAACAGATTTGAATGAAAATTGGCACATAGATAGACCATTTCCTGGATTAACACCTAGTATACTTTTTATCCCGGTAATGTGTTCTCTTGGGATAATAGTTCAAAGTTACTTTTTACGCGGGCGAAGCCGCGGGCAGAAGCTAGTAAGTCATAATTATCGTAAAAACTAGTGCCAGTAATAACATTAGTTACTCACAATATGTGACGTTCGACACTGACCCCAAAATATATAAAAGCTCTTGAATCCAAGGTCGAGAGAAGGTACTCTGTTATATAGAGCCTAATTATGATTTGCATTGTTTGTCGAAGTTGCGAAAATTTAGTTCACAATATTGTTTTAATTACAGGTATAGGACAATGTTCTTCCACGCATTCTCGAGCACTAAGGAGTTCTGTGTGTCCACGGAGTTGCTACGCAATTACAAGAGTATCGACAAGATCGAAGCATTCCACGACTTCAAGGTTTGAATGCTAACTTATTACTGTGCATCCCACGCTTACGTTGAATTATTTATTAGTAACAACGAACCAATTGTTGAATCACGTTGGATCTACTGTTTCTGTACGCTAGTACCATCATAGAAAGTTTGTTCACATCTTGCATTGTTTTGGATCTAGATGTTCTATATAACATAGCTATGTTATTTAAAAATTTATATTTGATGTATGTTTTAAATGTCGTGTGGAAAAAATCTGTTATCGAAAGATCTGATTCAACCCTTTTCGTCTGACTTTATAGCTGTTGGGTGATAGAGGTGAACGTACACAATCGGCTGCCAGTGCCTACGATCCCAAGACACATGTGCTGTTCTATACACAGGTAAACATTTTTTGTTATTAGCAAAACTTTTGGTAAGCCCCTTGTGTGTATATATTTTTTTTTTTATTGACAACGTACCATTAAAGGCATTGAAAGTGGATGTAGGAATTCGTTTGCATATGCGAAGATTACTCGCCGCTTACTACCGCAATAAGCGCATTCAATAATAACCTTCGTTACAACAATAATACCGAATGCGAACCTTCACCACGCGCCACGGTTGACATTCTTTCTATATTTACTTTATCTTGCTATACAATAAGGCACGCAGCCCATAACCTTCGTCCAACGTACACAACAACAATGGAATCTATTGATAAAAAGTACTACAGAAAAACGAAGTTTATAAGTTTAAATAAAGTAACTTTTATTCTTATTACGCATGTTCATTCATCGATATTAAATGTGTTTAAAATACATTATCACTATTCAAAATACGTGCACAACAGCCTCCACAACACGATTCGCGATACTTAAATGTTACGCCCGGTGTGGCGCACCTTTGTCAGTCAGATCAAATCAGCTGCCTTGCCGCTAATTGGCTAATATTTTGACCACCATATTTTTTATTATTTTTTCTCTTACTCTTTCTTTAACGTTTCTTCCCTCAGGTGAACCGCAACGGAGTAGCATGCTGGAACTCAAACAAGCCCTATACTCCTGACAACAACCCGCTTATAGTCAGCGACCCAGAACTTTTTGAGTTCCCCAACGACATGAAGGTATGATGAACACTCTTAAGTCGTAGAAGGTTTAGATTGTTTTATGTGGAAGGGAAGACGGGGAAGTCTGACAACCAGTCGTACCATAGGGTATCGTGTACTAGGTTGTGGACGTCAGGTAGGCAGTCGCTCTATGTAAGATAGGTACTGCTATTCAGATGCATCCGGTTAGACTGCAAGCCGACCCCATCATAGTTAGGAAAAGACTATGATTATGGGAAGACGGGGAACTGTTATCATACAAAATAGTTTATTGGGAAATTGGTGTAATTTCTTTCGAAACTTTTTTCTGTGAACGAAGTTTTGCGAGTTTTAATTTATTTTTTCTCATTGAGGCAGGTCCCGTTGCATTAGCATTTGTGACCCCGGAAACTTGCTTCAAGACCTTTCTAACTTTATGTTAGAGACATAATACGACGGGCTTATATTTAGACTCATCATCATCATCATCAGTCTATAGCAGTCCACTGCTGGACATAGGCCTCTCCTATTGCACGCCATTCAACTCAATTTTCGGCAAATCTCATATAACTGCTAACAGCCATCCTGCAAAGATCGTCGCTCCATCTAGCTTGAGGGCGTCCCACGTCACGTTTACCGATTCGCGGTCTCCACTCAAGAATACGTCTAACCCAGCGGTCATCGGTTCTACGGCTAATATGGCCGGCCCATTGCCACTTCGGCTTGCTTATTCTGTGAGCTATGTCGACAACTTTCGTTCTCTGCCGGATCACCTTGTTGCGGATTCGATCCCTCAGAGAGACTAGCCCTTTCCATAGCTCGCTGAGCGACCTTGAATTTATGGACCAGCCGTACCGTGAGTGTCCACGTTTCGGCTCCGTAAGTCATAACTGGCAGGACGCACTGATTGAATACCTTAGTCTTTAGGCTCTGTGGAATACGCGACAAGAAGACTCGACGAAGCTTCCAAAACGCTGCTCACATGCTGCTGATATTTAGACTACTTATTCTATAAACTAACTTCACCTCATTTGAATTTCAGGTGGACGATGAAGGTATCTTGTGGGTGCTTACAGACAAGCTAGCTCGCTTCCTCTACAGAACGATAGACCCCGATGTGGTCAACTACAGAATATTCAGCCTCGACACTGCGCAGGCGATTGAAGGAACTACTTGTCAATAACTTTAACTTTACGCTTGACATTATTGTTTGCAAAATACCTGTTTTTTTTGTTTAGTGTTTAGTTACATGTCCTAAAATATTTATATACGTCTTATGTGAAACAGCATAAAGAGCTTACTTATTTTAGATATCTAATGCTTTTCGTTTCTACTAAAACATGATAAGAATTGCGTTCCCCAAAACTTATTTCAGAGTATCTTTGGTGTAGACTAGAAAACGAGACGTTACGCTATGTTGTGACACGATATAATTATGTAACATGGTCTTCTTACAATGTGAATTGTCACTCCACAAGTAACATACGTGTTGTTATATCTACCTTAAAATAGATTGTTTGAGATTGTATATACCTACCGTAATGTACTTCATATTATGTTACTGACTACAGCGTTTGTTTATAATGTTACTGATAATTAAGATAATATTGTACATGTTCAAACACTTCCTTTCCTATTTATGAGATCGATAAACATTTTATGGTATAGTTATGACTAGTTTCTGCCACGGGAACGTGCTACCGGGACAAAAGTAGCCTATGTCCTTTACCAGGATGCCATCTATCTGAAATCCGTTCTGTGGTTTAGGCGTGAAAAGGTATAGTGGATTCATAGGTTTTTTGTGCGGAACCCTAATTCTGTTTCCAAAATAAAAGTAGCCTAAGTTACAGTTATCTGCCAGTGAAAGTCCTGTCAAAATCGGTCCAGCCGTTTCGGAGATTAGCTGAAACAGACAGACAGGCAGAAAAAGAAGTTTTTTTTTGTATAAGTACCGTATATAATTTCATATATGCATTTAGTAAAAAACTGTTATTTTGATATTACAAACAGACACTTCAATTTTATTTGTTTGTATAGATGATGCAATACGGACTGACTGCAACCTTTGTTGACCTAATACTTATTTTTTATTTGCACTATGATAGAACGATCAACAATTTTGTTTTAAAAGACAGAAAATGTTTTGATATTTTATTGGTAATACCTAAAAATTGGTGTGCCTTTATTAAGCGTATGTCCTGTTTGATCTCAGGCAGTACTAAAAGTGAAAAAAATAAAATCGAAAAACGAAACTTTATTTATGTAGCACTAATTTTTACGAGTCATTTATCTCGTGATCGTTTATCACTGAGAGGTCAATTATATAGGCTGTTTTATTTGAATCCAAGGAAGACTTCGGATCTTTTATCGGATGACACGGATTTATCCTTTTCTGATCACCATACAAGAGAAAGTTTGTTTAATTTCAGAGAACTAAACCTTTTACGAAAATATGACTATAGTGGGGGTAATCTCAGAATTGAGAATATATTATAATAAAATTGCGATGCGATTTAAAAAACATGCAAACATTTTTTCTGCAATTTTGTTTGTAACGGCTATCTTTAATTTAAATAAACACCTTGTATCTGGATATGTATTATCGAAAATTTGGTATTTTTTTTATTAGTTGTAGTACGATAAGAGTACAAATTATGTAACTCCTAAGGTCATTAGCAGTAAAGTAATTAAAACTTTAAATTATGAACGGGTCTTATTTAATAATGAGTGTTGAATTGCCTTTTCAGGTTAATCGAGCGAACATAAAATGTTTCACGTAATTCACCCTTCGGCCTTTGTGGATGTAATTAATCATAGTTCTTGTGATTAACTACATCCACACAATTATTATGATCTCATTGGATTTACTGCCTTTTTGGGTCGAGTTCTCAGATTGTTTATTTGGTGTACTATAGGTACCTACTCCTTTGACTAAACCTTGGGGGAATACAGCCTGATGTTTTGTTATGTTCACTGATTTATCGCAAAAGCTAGCATGACAAATCTAAACTGCCTGTGTTCTTTACTGCACTTGATGATATTATAGGGTTATTCATAGTAGGACAAAAAATAATTTTAACATTAGAAATCAAAAACAAACCGAACTGATGTGCATAGAAAAATTGATACGATTTGTCCAATTACCAATTGAGTTCAATGGTTCGTTCATTGATGCATACGAGTATGTGTGAAAGTAAGCTACATAACCGACAAAATATTAAATCTATCAGGTATTTATTGTAGAAGAATACCCATTAAAGGCGTTTGAATCTTTTTCATACCGAAAGACTTATGTCAAATTGAATCAACAGACTGAAAGAAACAGACATATCAGAAGGCCAATTCTCGTAATTTAAAACGTTCAAAATCTAGTCGCAGTCTCATCTCAGTTGATCTCAGCGACAAACAAATGTCAAAAACTGGTCAAAGTGTAGGGAAGAGGTATTTTTGACAGATTGAGACTGACATCAGACTGTGAACGTTCTTAAAAATTACGAGAATTGCCCCTCTGGTCTATCATATGGTTTTTTATTAAAAACTATAGGGGTTAGTGGCTAAGTAATATCAGCCGCCCGGGTAGATCGATCAGGTTAAGCTACGCCTGCCGCGGTTAGTCTGTGGATGGTTGACCATCTATACATATCAAGACCCCTCCGTGCCTCGGAAAGCACGGTAAGCCGTTGGTCCAGGGAGGTAATTGCGTAACACACTATCAGTAGCAATGGCTTTCATTTTGACACTTCAACAACATTCATTGCGTTATTTACGTTTTTGAACAGACACATTTTTCGAACATATGAAGCAATGGATTAGCACTTTGCACAAAATGATTCAGATTGAGATTGATAGCGTGTTACGCAATTAGGGTGCTGGCTGTCATTCTTGGCCGTGGCAGTCGTTACGGGTCGTCAGAAGCCCGAACGTCTGACAACCAGTCTTACCAAGGGTGTCGTATAACCCAATCACTGGGTTGTGGAGGTCAGATGGGCAGTCGCTTCATGTAAAATATTGGCATTCGGCTTATCGGGTTAGACTAGAACCTGACCCCAACACAGTTGGAAAAAGGCAGGCAGATGACTGTAAATAAATACTTAGTATATGTACGTACTATGGTTAATGGTATCTACGTATATAATAAATATAATGTATGCAGATGGTTGTGTATCATCGTGCTGAGTTCATTGGCCATTAAGGACATTCAATTTACCTCGATTTTGCTCATCAATGCAAATGACATTATACATATACCAGTATACATGATAATGGTTTTATGTAGGTATGTGATTATTAATTGGAATGATGAATTTTTTTTTTTTAAATTACCTCAGACATTTTACTGAGTTAATAACTGGCTGTTTTCCTCATATAGAAGGAAATAGTACTGTAGGTACAGACGCCAGCACATCAAGCTACCCAAAACTGTCAAATTTTCCCAATCAACTTTTAAACCTTATAATTTAGCGATTAAGTTGAAAATCTATTAAATAATTTTGACAGATTGTAGTGGCTTGATGTGCTGGCGTCTGTACGTAGGTAGGTACTGCACTAGTGTCTAGGAATGTGTATGGTGGTGATATGATTGTTTCATATTTAATGATTTGTTTATCAATAATTTGAGATTTTAGATATCTAGAGAGAAAATACGACAAATATTAAACCGTGATCTTGAAGTGACCGCGGACTGATTGAATAACCTTGTCAAAAATGTTTATATCTAAAAATCAATTAATCTGCCTAGCCTTTTCCCAACTATGTTGGGGTCAGCTTCCAGTCTAACCGGATGCAGCTGAATACCAGTATTTATTTCTAATGATCTTATATCTAAATTGCCCTGTCATTGCAAAATCTACCTACTTATGTCCTTCATCTAATATTATTATATAAGAACTGCCTTGCTGGAGCATGCGCACCAGCGGACCTCACACTTCTCATAGTTACGTCAGTTAAAAGATGTGACGTGAAGCTTTGCAGGTGATCGTACCAGTTACTACTAAAACAGCGGTGTTCGCGTTATAGGTATAAAATTACCTAACTATAATAAGCTCATTATTATTCATAGAAGACATGCCCAATAGGATAGCGTTCTATAGGCATCCTTCTTGTGACGCGAAAAGTTGAGAGTCAACCTTGTAGCAGCGGTGATAAATAGTTTATTTAGCTGTGGTGGTTTTAAGCCCCGCGCCACGCTTGTCCGTGTCATTCACTAGTCGTGTATCGGTCGTGTTGCAACAATACCACAGCGCTATGGCCTCCGTCAAAACTGAAAAAGTTGGCATTGTTGGCAGGTAATTAATCAAACACTTTTCATTATTTGTGATGTTTTGACCTTAATATTTTTCTTGTCAGGTTATGTTTGGATTTCTTGCATATACCCAGTGCTAATAAATAATCTGCTTTATACTATAATCTGAACTAAATTCGTATAGATTATTTTATGTCTAAAATAATAATCAAAGTCAATTTACTGGTAGGTCTTAATTATGTAATTAGTTAAAACTTTAATGTTTCTCAAGTGTCGTAACTAGAGATACCTACAAAATTAAGTGGCAATAGCCTTTTACTTTAATTCTGCATCTTTAAATAACACTCCAATAGCAATAGCTATATTGATATTAGCTAAATTATATTAACGTTAGTTTACTGATACTTGTTTAAATGAAATCTAGACTTCCACAGACCCCTTCTTCATACTTAATTTGTAGGTAGTAAAGGAACGTACAAAAATTACAAACTTATCAAGTTAGATAATATATAGAATTACTCAACAACATCAAGTATTTTGTTTGTTATTGTGGTATCATTACTTAGGTACCTACGTAGGTACGCTATTGTAGGTATATTACCTAGTATGGACTGTAATTTTTACAACTCGTATTAGAATTATAGACTTTTCGGTAGGTACAACATGTATATGTGTGTCTACATAACGAGTTTATAACTTGTTTAGATAAACTGAAAAATAAACAGATGTTATATGGCCCAATTCATAGACATCAAATCATAATTATGAACTCAATTCATGAAATTGATTGATTCATTGATTGAGTGTCAGTTGTTCGTATGTTATGATAAATACATAGTGAGAACTATCGACGTAAAAACATACGTAGGTTCCAAAAAGCGTCAAAGATTCCATCACGATAGGTTTATTATTCAAAGAGATAAGGAACGCTATCATAAAGTTCACAAGGGTTAATTATTGCTTTAGATAAATTATTATTACAGTTGTTTTCATAAACAAAACCTTGATGTGTGTTTTTGTCAATAGAAAAAAGAAATTCTTGCTAACATTACTGAAATGTTGAGTGAAATGATAATAAGTGTCTAATTAAATGTTGGTTACCTATATTTATCTTATTTCTGGCGACTCATTATTTTCTTACTAATTAAAAATCAGGAGCTTATACTGACTTGATTAATCTTTAAAAGTGTGTTTAATTAAGTTATTATTTACATCGATTCCATACCAATTTACTATCGACGAGTTCGAATACCTACATACCTACCACTATACTTACTTGTCGACATTGAAAGTTTTAATTGCAAAACTTTTCGCGGTAGCTTTAGTTCATTTCGATCTACCTTAGACCACAAATGTTATGTGTATATATGTCGCAAGTTCGGACGGATTAGCGTCCACGTATTCGCTGTTGGTGTATTTGCATGTCGCATTTTTTATCAATCAGTGCGCACAACCGGCAGAGGCGCTCTCTCTTGAGAAAGATAACTCGAAAAATAAAACGAACACACTACTGATAGATATTATACAACGTTTTCACTGACAGACCAACACAGACAAGTCCGAAATGTTGTCGCTCAAACAAATTAAATGATAAATGATTTTATTTCTGTAAGTAGGTTTGCACAAATACTTTTACACGTCATTCATATTTTTTTAAAACTAGATGAGGTCGGCGTTTCCTCTCTGACTACTCTGAGAAGAAAGGCCGAAACAAACTCAGAGGTCACAGTCTCTTTTAAAGTCCAGACATCATCTTGGTCAGGGTATATGAAGACCATGTAGATCGATGTCTGAGATGGTCTTTTGAGGAAAGAATCACATAGATTGAGTGGACCTGTCCAGTCAGTGCACGCATTTGTCAGAATTCGTGCAGCTCAACTCAAAACTTAAGGAGCTCAACGATTCGACGAACAATAGCAAAGAAAGGACATTTGCGTAGGCCACATCAATTACTCAAACTGCCAGACCATGACAAAAACTAACAAAACAAAGAAAATAATAAAAATAAAAAAAAGTAAAAATAAAATGACCCACATTGTCTTCACATTCAACAATAATTAAAATAATATAATACTTTACAAAGTAAGCAAATGTCATTGTTTATATAAAATTCAATGTATTATATAGAAAAATAATAAATTGGAAGCAGCTCAATCCCCAGCTTTTTGGTCCTCAATATAATCTTTAACAGTATAAAAGGCTTCCTGGCACAACAACTAACTTAAGTGACGTCGTAAATTCTTGTGCATCTTTATGTCTAACATAAATATAATATTATTATTTTCTCCTAATTTAATTAATTTCTAATTTTCCAGCGGCCTTATCGGGCGATCATGGGCCATGCTATTCGCGTCTGTGGGCTACCAAGTGACGATCTTCGACATCGTCCCACAGCAGGTCACCGATGCCCTTGCCGACATCAATGTGCAGCTGAAGACCCTCGAGAAGGATGGTCTGCTGCGTGGCAAGCTGAATGCTGAACAGCAGTTTAAGTGTATCAAGGGTAGGTTTTGCTTTTGATAATTGTTTTAACTTAACAATACAATCAGCGCACAAAAAGGATAGGCAGATGATGAATGGAATCTGCGGGAATCGCGCAGCGCGTTTTGAAAGTGTTTGTAAATATGCAAAAAAGAAAGGCATTATGTGACCTAGCTCTAAAATACTTAGTTAACTAAAGGCATAACTAAAGGTCTTTAATTCTTTATTACGTCTTTTGATGTCATCCAATAATAGAGTGTTAACATTGGCCCGCCATTCTGTTCACATTTTATTTAAGCTAGACTTTTTATCCTTTCACAGCGGTGTTATTGCGTATCGAAATATTGGATTTTCGATTCCAAAGACAAGAAAATATTACCAAAACTTAATTGGCTGTCCCATCGAAATCGAAATAGGAGGTAAATACAGAAAAACAAAAACATTCACGTCAACGTTTTTATTTGCAAACTCGCAGATAAAAATGTATCTACTATCTAGGTACCATTGCAATAACAAATAGGTATGCGAACATTTTCGGTAGTCAGGCTCTAAAACACCAAAAACGAAAAACGTTTCAATACTTAAATGAAAAATAGAAAGAACATCGGAGTCATTATGGTCTTGTATCATTATTAATAAGCCATTAATGTTTACGATGCCTCGTATTTGAAATTTCATTTCCTTCCTCACAATACAATACCAAAAAACATACTACTCAATAAAACTTTTGCTAACGATTTTATTAACAAGATGGGATATATTATGGAATCAGGCGTTACTTTACGGAAATCCATGACATTAAGATGTTATGTGTAATATCTAGTTTTAATTCCGTGTAATAATATATATTACTTACCGTGTAATGTATATATTACACGGAATTAAAACTAGATATTACACATAACATCTTAATAACAAGATGGGAGTTTAATAGATAAAAATAATGTTTTGTTTTATTTTTACGAGGGGCATGGCTTCTTATGTAATGTTTTTTATTAAGTAGGTAAGTACCTACCTATAATTATAAACGATACGTATAATTATTTATGTAGGTAACGTGCCCAACCACCAACGCTATTATGTTTTCTGTGATCTCAAAATATAAATATACAAAATCTTGGATGTAAAGCGTTTACACCGCGTAGACGCCTACGCTGCGTTAGCTACGCAGTGCATACACAACACTTGCTACGCTGCGCCTACGCGACACTTGCTACACAGTGTCTACTGCGGTGCGCTTCCGCGGCGTCTGCTACGCAGCTTCTACGCGGCGTCTGCTATGACGCAGCGTCTAAACGCGCTTTAATTAGCGAACGTATATTATATAAACGCCAAGTGCGAAGACATTATCTTAAGTCTCTAACAAATAGGCAAACAACTAAATATTAATTTTATATCAATCCTCTGTTTGTTCAGCAGACAACACACATTGCAGATACGCAATCAAATTATGTAACCAACTCTTGATAGATAACATCTATTTGAGATCTTTGTTTATAAAACTATGGGGCTCTCTGTTACATCAGTACAGGAAATAATCATATTTACCTAATTAAGACAATCGATAATAATGAGTATTGTACTATTTGTACTTAAATCTTTATTTGTCAGTAGTTACGCTGCCATGAATGCCACGTCTAGTAATACATCTAACTTTACTTTAGATCCTTTCTTACTCGGTTGATGATAGTTGATATTTACTTTTTTTATCAGTACCTATTCAGTATTGTAAAACCCTCGGGCCGTGAGGTCCGAGTGCTCATGGTCTTTTTAAGGAAATTTCAAAACGGCTGGTTGACACTTCCCGTGACCCAAGGGCTGGCTTTTGCCTTGGCCAAAGGCATTGCCATACAACGTGGTAATGCCGCCAGTCCTCCCGTATTATTATTATACTCTTTGCGCCAGTCTCTTGGGTACATTACCAGTCGACGGAGATGCGGATGAATTTTTCGACGCTATATTTTAGTTTGTGTATAGTTTTAGTTAAGTTAGGTTTTAATTTTGTTATTTTTATTAATTAATTAATTAGGTATTTTTTTGCAAATAAATAAATGATTTGAGTACTTACAAAAAAGATAAAGATGTATAATTTCTTAATTGTATTATTTGTTCGATTATCTTTTTCCTGTTCCATGTTTACTAGAGTGCCTGATAATGAAACAAGGGATTGATTATCGATTCCAGAATGCTTGCAATTATCACTTAGATTCGGATTGCTTATCATAATAATAGGGACGTTATTGTAGTACCTATATGTACTAGAATATTTCAAGAGGCTGTACTCTTCAGATAGCTTAAGTAGTTCCAACAACGTAAACATTTGAAAATGTTATTGATTGGTTCATTACAAATATATATAGTACTAGCTTCAGCCCGCGATTTCGTCCGCGTGAAATTTTACCCTCCCCCAATTCACCCTCTTAGGGGTGGAATTTCGAGAAATCCTTTCTTAGTGGATACTAAGAAAGGGGTCACAAAGAACACACCTTCCAAATTTCATGTCTCTAGGACCTTGAATATCAGTTAGTCAGGACTTTGAATTTTATATATACCTACACGGTGTTTGGCGCATGAACCGACACAATTTTTTGGGGGTTGGGAGGGTCATTTGCGAGGTTTTACCCAAAGACCCCATAACCTATATCTATATAAAAAAGTTAAATCTGATAATATAATAGGATCTAACATTTCATTATTTATATTTCAGGAACCTCAGATTTGGCAACTGTCGTCAAAGGCGCCATTTTCGTACAGGAATGTGTCCCGGAAAGCCTTGAATTGAAAAAGAAGGTTTACTCCGACCTCGACAAAGTGGTGGATGACAAAACTATTCTGTCCAGCTCTACGAGCACCACTTTGCCATCATTGTTTTCTGAGCAGATGAAGCACAAAGCACAGGTAATTGAACTTTCATACCTGCTCGTCATAATAATCTTATTGGTTCTCGAACATAAGTACAAGAATAATCCCTTCTACTTATGTCGTTTTAAACTTTGTAAGAGCCAGAACTGTCAGAAGATAGTGAATTTGGGTCTTAGTGTAGCAGGAATTAGAGTGTAGTAAATTAGGGCCAAGTAGGATGTTGGAACTGATGAAAGTTAGGTTTTCATAGTTCCGTACCGGAACAGGGAGAATATACGGACGACATTGTAGAAAAAGGAGTGCAGGTTATTCACCATTTTTAACCGACTTAAAAAAAAGAAGGAGGTTCTCAGTTCGTCGGAGTAATTTTATTTTTATTTTTGTTTATGTTCCCCGATTCCGTAAGTCCATCAGGTCATGATCTGATGATGGGATCCTGGAGAAATCGAAGGAACTCTTCAAATATCACACCTATAGCGATTTGGGTATTTTTATAGTCTCATGCATTTGCTCTCGGAAAGCACCAGTTGGTGAAGTGGAACTGATGATGAAGACTACAGACGGCCACCGGAACTACTCCATAATACCTAAGCATTTCACGGGTTGCGATTCGATTACTTTAATATGGTTGCTAAGTAATTTATGCTTGTCACAATGCGAAAGGTAAAATGGAGCTGATAGTGAAATACCAGGAGAACTCCTCAACAATTAACGTCCCTGCATCTGGAAAAGTAATATTTTGTAAAAGGCGATGAGCAAGTTGGCATTAGGCTATTGTATCTTAGATAAGTTATAAACAGACCCACTAAAAAGCGAGAAATAAAAACTTTTCAACAAAAAAAAAAACGGAAAAGAAGTCGGTTTTTTTTTGTTAAAAAGTTTTTACTATAGTTTTGTTTGGCATTTTTGCAACGAATGTACTCATTTGTATGCCAGACAGTCGGACCACGAATAGGTGTACAAACCGCAAGAGCCAACTTGAGACTTCGCTCGGCTGACGTAAGCGCGCGCTCGACGCCTCGAGGGCGAGAGCGGTAATACCACGGGGGTCGGGAGCCGCTCGGGTCTCAAGTTAAATCTTGCGGGTTGTAAGCACACAGGTTGCAAAAAAACACATTGAGGAAAATACCCGTTGCAACCATAATAGTATATGTTTTCCTCATGCTAGGAAACAATAACTACTTTTTGTTTTTGTTGTTATTCAACTTTCATAGGTATCTGGTACTTACAAATACACATTTTTTTCCTCATTGGTAGGATATACTTACAAATTTTTACTAAGAAAACAACTCGAAACTATCACAACACTTGATGTATCCAACTATAATACCTAGGTACTTTATTGACATTATTTTGATGGTGTAATTTAAATTACCTCTCAGGTTATCGTCTCCCACCCAGTCAACCCTCCGTACTACGTGCCTCTCGTGGAGATCGTCCCCGCTCCCTGGACCAGGAAAGACGTGTGTGAGAAGACGAGGGAGATCATGCTGGAGATCGGTCAGGAGCCAGTCTCACTGAGCCGCGAGATCGACGGATTTGTGCTCAATCGTATTCAGTGAGTATACCGTTAAAAGTTTTGTTCTGTCTTTGGTTCTGTGATTATTACCTAAATGTTTTATTCCGTCAATGAAAATTTTTAACTTAATTGCAACCTGAAGTGAAATCAGTGGCAATGGGCTCGCTCACATGTACCTACGCCCTATACATAACTGGCGAAATGTGGGTCTAGGTTCGTCTATGCCGGATCTCTTCGGGTGGTTTTTATGGTTCGATACATGTACTCGTAGGTACGAGTAATATACTGAATATATATAATTGCTTAGGACTATTGCATATCTGCATGTAGTCAAAAGTTTATAATACAATGATGTATTGTGTGAGGCAGGCACCGCTGAGTAGCTGTGTGTAGTGAAGGATTGAAGTTTGAGTAGCTACTAACAGAAAATATGAAATTATTAAAAAGCCTGCGTGCCAACGTGCGAATGGAGAGGCCTACAGTGGACTGCTATAGATTGATAATAATTAAAAAGCCAATGTCATGTCTTTTATATTTATTATTTATATTATATCATTTATTACCTAATATTTTTTATCCTTTATTAAGCCCTAACCTTTTTATACTCTTAGGTACGCGATTCTGGATGAAGTTTGGCGCCTGGTCGACAACAAAATCGTTAATGTAGAAGACATCGACAAAGTCATCTCAGAAGGTCTCGGAATGAGATACGCCTTCCTGGGATCTCTGGAAACTGCGCACTTGAACGCGGAAGGCATGAAATCTTATATCGAGAGGTTCGTAAAAGTAAATAGGAAAGTTTAATGTTAAGTTGCAAACTCGCGTCACAAAAGTGCAACAAATTAACAGTGGTTTATTCTGCATGGTCATCTTTAAGTATGATCATGATTTTTTCTGTGCAATACCTTAGCATGAGGCTACTGTATTTAAACGTTCACTCCTCTAGCTTGTTAGAACGTATACGAAATAAAACTAAAACATGTCTAAATTATTTAGATACGGAGAGACCATCTACAACGTCAGCAACACGATGGGAGATATTCCACGCATGACCACAAGCAAGAGCGCCGACACGATCTGCGCACAACTGAACAAGATGGTACCTATAGACAGACTGCCGGAGAGACGCGCCTGGCGTGACGCCTGCCTTACTCGTCTCGCTCTTCTTAAGAAAGAGATGAACGAACAAAAAGTTAAATATTAGAACTGAAATATGATAATTTCTAACGATGATGCATCCAATGATAACGATAATCATGCAATTTACCTAAAATTTCGAATATCTGCGAGTGCATGAAATGCATCCGATCGTGTTATACCTAGATAAGGATCATATCTTTATATCTTTGTTATTTATTATGTACCAAATAATAATTATATTCTTTGATGTGTTTACACTATTTAAAATGTGTTTTCATTTCTGATTCATAACAAAATCTCAATATCACTGTAACGTTGTCTTAAAACATTGCACGGGCTCCAGAAAATGCTGACGAGCGCTGTTAGTCCTAAATTACAATCACAACCCAATATTAATAAAAAAATCAGAAATAATACTGAAATTCAAAACGATTTGAAGTTACCGCCTTGGCAATGCGAATAGTATCTTTTCCGGAAGTGGGCAAATGAGTTTAGATTGACGCCCTGGCTTTTGAGCAGTCAAGATTTTTTCGTTGGAATTGTTTTTTGTTAATATGTGTGATTAACCGTGGAATCTTGTCTAGATGGTGACGAGCTGACCCATAAATTATAAATGGTGATAAACTATACTTATTTTTGTAAATTGGTTCATAGGAACCTATCTCACTCTGGACTATCCATCTTCATCTCTCTGACTGACCGGATCCTTGACAATTCAAGAGTGCCCAACTGCCCATATTATTTTACTAGGAAAAACGCCTGGCCAGCCCGTAATATTTTAATTTTCTTACGTTTTTTGCAATTTGGTTAGTGTCAGGTTGTATGCCTAGATAAAAATATGAGTCGCGGTTACGGCGGTTATAAGTAATCATTTTGTTGGTCACTCAGCCAAGAACTAGTCTAGGTCATCGCACCTGCGATTATTAGGCCTGCTTGCCGAGGTGACGATGTCCGTCTTCTGGCACCCACTGCGTGATGACCCTGGCCCATCTATGAAGAAGGCCAATTCTCGTAATTTATAACGTTCAAAATCTAGTCTTATGTCGGCAACAAACAAATGTCAAAAACTTGTCAAAATATAGGGAAATTTGAGGTATTTTTGACAGATTGAGACAGATCAGACTGTGAACGATCTTAAATTACGAGAATTGCCCCTCATATGTATCCTGCAGGAGTGGCCTACTTAGTCTCACTTCCCTCGCGGTATTATCGCCAACATCGACGATGCCTGTCTTCGAGCGAATTTACAGAATTATAACCATGATGATTATAATTCTGTAAATTATAATCATCATGATTACAGCTTATTTCTTAGACTATTCAAACTTAGTCGATTTGTAAAACGGTGGCAACACCCAACACGAACATCAAATTCCATAGAGTCATAGACAATTTTGTACAAATATTTTTGTAATCTGTGGTTCGTGTCTAATGGAGCATTTGCGCGATCGTTCATAATTTTATTTACCATCATATTGTAATACAATACAAACAAAAAGAGTATAATTTTTATATTGTTATTTGTCCACATCAATGGTGTAAATTTTGAGACATGTGTAATTTAAATAAATAAATTTATTTTGATATAGCCTTCATGATCTCATGACAAAAGGCCTTGCAGTACGCATAGATTTACAAATGTGTTGTTTTGATAGATAATGGATCCAAGAATGTGTAGAAAAATCAGTAGTAGTGAAAGTCTTCCAGATACGGAAAATGTGGAATATGAGGTATCAAACATCATTGCACCGCAGGAGAGCGACGATAATTTCATGTTGGACGGTAGTCCCGAGCCGCACTCCGTGACATGGCTAGACAACGATCAAATAGATGAATTAGATCTTAATTTAGACCAAACTAATCTATGTTTTCATAGAGTCGATAGCGCAGATATAATTTATAGAAGCAAGAAGAAAAAATGCAAAATGGTAGGAAAGTATGTGATGGGAGATGTTCTGGGGGAGGGCTCGTACGGTAAAGTTAAAGAGATGCTGGACTCCGAGTCACTGTGCAGAAGAGCTGTGAAAATATTGAAAAAGAGAAAACTAAGAAGAATACCGAATGGTGAACAGAATGTACAGAGGGAGATACAATTGCTGCGAATTCTTAGACACAAAAATGTGATAGAACTAGTCGATGTTATGTATAATGATGAGAAACAGAAGATGTACCTTGTGATGGAGTTCTGTGTCGGTGTGCTCCAGGTATGTGTTACACCTACTATTCCTACTAAAACATTAAATTGCTATATTTTTTAAATGTGTTTTACATTTCTGGTTTTAAATTAACAATCAAACAAAAACAAAACATGACTGGCTTGGATTAACAATCCGAGACAATCATGTTGAAAAAAACATTAGGGTTAATGATGCGCAAAGGATATGATATTCTAGAATACTCTAGACAGATAAGTGCATTCAGACAACATAGTTGCACTGCACTATTTATGTTAATTCTATTTGACAGTAATCTCTACTAGACTAGATAATTTAGTGAGACTACTACGTGACCTTTCAAGGTCTAGAGCATTTAGCTTATAGTGACATACTATGTTGCTTGAAACAGGTTACAAGGATGAACATTGTAGAAAAGAACAAATTTCAGTAAAAACAACATCTCAGTAGCAAATAACATGGGATACTGTGCACCTGCCTATACAGGGTGCAGGGACATTGTCGCTCAACCTGCTACTACCATGGATTCAGTACATGATTCTGAACACCCCTATGTTGAAATTTTTCACCAGATATAAACAAAAAATATTGCTGTTCCATACATTTTGACAGTGTAGGTATTGCACTTTTCTATGAAACAGCAGTTTTTTTTTTTGATATCTAGAATCATGTGCTAAATTCATGGTTACAGTTGCGTTTTGTCCTTCTACCCTGTATTTATTTAGTTTCAGCAGACTCATAATTCTTCATAAATAATTATGCTAATTGTCTAGGACATGTTGGAAGGGAGTCCTGGCAAGAAGTTCCCTCAGCGACAAGCACATGACTACTTCACTCAACTCCTGGATGGGCTAGAGTACTTGCACGGCCAGGGTGTAGTGCACAAGGATATCAAGCCTGGGAATTTGTTGCTGACACTTGATCAGACACTGAAAATTACTGATTTTGGTGTTGCTGAGGTAATAAATAAAAAATGACTTGGAGTAAGCATATCTATAATTTTAATTTTAGACTGTAAGTTCCAGAAAATAAGGTGCTTTTTACAGTAGCATCTATCTAATTAAGACAGCCTATACAAAATTGCATTAACACTTGAACATCTAATTAGCTCAGTCTACTATTAATCTAGCTAGTTAATTGAATTTAAGTGACAGCACTACATGCTTACAATTATTGAATTGAAAAGTTCTTAACTTGCTGAAGGATGGAAAAATCAAACCAGGTTATCATTACCTATAGAAATTAATTTTAAATACCTCCAGGTATTTACTGGAGGTATTAAAAATTAATTTATTTTGTTTAAACAAAAAACAAATTTTAAACAGAATTCTGATAACAATCTAAAAATAAACTAGCCTTGCAGACAACTGCTGTTTCTAAACTATTTCATTTTATCTTACTCAATATGACTAGTCTTTCACAATGTTAGCCTTGATAATTTGGCAACTAAAGCCAAGATGTTTTTATTACGTAGCTTTATATGTCCCACTGTCGGGCAAAGGCTCATCACAAATCTTTCCAAAGAGTACAAGGACTTTATATGTAGGATAAACATCGTCGTCGATATAGAACATAACAGATTTCAATACTATTATTAAGGTGTTGTACAGTAATTTTTTCACAAAAACAAAATTGAACAAAATTTATTAACAAACTTGACAAATAAAGAAACAATGAAACTCAAAACTTAATGCATTTATTTCAAATAAACCAATTACAGGCACTTTTGAATAGTCAAGTGGTCAGTTTGTCAGAAAGATGAAGGTAGTTGATGTTAATCCTAACTAATATTATAAATGCGAAAGTAAGTGTTGTTGTTTGTTACGCTTTCACGCTAAAACAGCTGAACGGATTTGGATGAAATTTAGCAAATGGGTAGACCATGAGCTGGAGAAGGACATAGCCTACTTTTCAACCTGGATCGCAGACGAAGTCGCGGGCAACAGCTACTGTAAAGATAAAAATGCAATCAAGAGAAAAGAGCAACTATTTACTTATCTTTAATTGATCATCTCACAGAATATTAAACATAATGTGTTAATAATTTTTATTTTCAGGCTTTAGACATGTTTTCTCCTGAAGACACATGTTACACAGGGCAGGGTTCCCCCGCGTTTCAGCCGCCAGAGATCGCAAATGGAGCTGAACAGTTCTCAGGTGTCAAAGTCGATATCTGGAGCAGCGGAGTCACATTGTAAGTGAACGAAAATAGAACATTACCCACTAACACTGACCTTTTGTTATAGCATTGTTTCCTTCACAAAGGGCACATTTATCTTTGTGACTTTACATTCAGGATTGTTTGATTGTTATTTTGTTTTATGTTCAAAAGTCAGTTGTCAATTTTTTTGCACATTCTTTAGTTTGACAATAATTTTTAATATCTATTTTGAGGTCAGACTGCAGTCAGTGTCTGTAAAATAGACACGTTTAGTGCGCACACACACGAGCGACACGCGTCAACGGCAGAGGCAACTGCAGCCGTCGACGCCCGTCGACGGCAACCGCCGACACGTGTAGGCGCGTATCGCTCGATGTATGAGCACTTGAACAACTAATATCAGGTTCTAACAACATAACGTCACGCCTGTGTATCAGGCTTTAAATTCTATTATTCCTTCTTTTTCAATATTGGCAAAAATGATGTTGAAGAAATTTACCTTATCACTGTTCAAAGTTCAGTTACACACCTCTTGCATATTACTTTGTTAGTAAACATTGTGATTCATGATTAATTAAAAACTATTAATCATCCTCGCCCCACTATCCATGACTTACTTGTTTGTCACTTTGCATACATATAAAACTTACACAAATAAACATATCATTGTAAAACAGTGTAGGATTTGCTTCCAGTTTATTTCTATAATTATGTGGTTAGGATAAAATTACCCTGATTTACCCGTTTTACCAGCATAATAAATTGTTTTGTTGTTTAGTAGCCTTATTTATTCATATTTAATAAATCATTGTAACTTAATGGGTTTAGTACTTATATAAGGTTTATTGAACGGTACATTATCGTTAGTAAACTACAGTTCGGAATATTTTATGAAACAAACCAATCAATAACAATCGCATGAATAGCATGGCAATACACTGTACGATGAAATACTTCAAAGGCTAGCACACATTACAGCCCGAGCAGGCCGCACCGCATCGCATTCCAATTCAAATAAGTGCGGTGCGGCCCGCTTATAGAAGAAAGTGATGCAGGAGCATTTTGGCAAATGTGCGCTGCGCTTAATTCACCTCTACTCGTTACTCAAATTGTTCAGATACAACATGACGACGGGTCGGTACCCGTTCGAGGGCGACAACGTGTATCGACTGCTGGAGTCGATCGGTCGCGGCGAGCCGGCGCCGCCGCCGCCGTCCCTGGGGCCCACGCTCGGCCTGCTGCTCACCAACATGCTGAAGCGTGACCCCGACCTCAGGCCCACCGTGCACGAGATTAGGAGGCACTCGTATGTATTATACTTTTATTTATATTGTTGAAGCACCGTCCACCATTGAACGCTACGCCGCGGCAGACCATGGTAAAGATGGCGGGAAAGGCTGACCTGAACAACAGATGTGTATGTATCACAGGCTAATTGGAAAAATCGAATATTTGCGACTATCCTGAGGTTTTTTCAAAAGACTGGATTTAGTATTGGAAACTAAGAATGATTGTCATATTCATAAAAATCGTAAATATTTATTATTTTAGCTCGTATTATCATGGAAATCTTTCTTAGTTTCCAATAATCTGGCCTTTTTTCCAATTATCATACGACATTATGCATAAGAGATCACAGGCTATTTAAAAATGATTGAAAACTGACCTTTAAAAAGGTCAAGTTTATTATAGGCCAATGAAAACCTTGATCATACGGTTCTAAGTATGGTGTCATTTGCTATGCAAATGTTATCGTCAGAAATGACACATCGGCGTTTCATAAGAATAAAATCGGTTACAACAATCGACGAGTAGAATGTGACAAAGTCCAAAAGTGATCAACATTTTCGTAAGGTGATTGTACTCGCAAGTTCGCGCCTTTATAACGCGATGTTTGAATTGAACATGGTAGAAGCGAAAAATTTATGTAAGGATCGTGCACATTCTATAGTTTGTGCCTGTCCTCGTTAGAAACTGCTTAAGTTTATGTATGAATACCAAATTGAAAAGCATGGTCACTGCTTTTCGCTATCTGATCTTGGAATTTACAAATAAATGTAACAATTATTCCGCGTGGTGGATTACAGCCCACTCTATCGAAGAGAGGAGGCCTGTGTCAGTGTCCCAGCAGTGGAAACATTATCTTAGGCTGATTATGCTATAACAATTACTCTGGGCGGTGAAATCGGAATGTGCTCGTTATCACTAAAGAGGCACTGGCTGTAGAGTGTGCAAGGCTCTTGAAGATCTATAAATGGTTTAAATTATAGTCGCATTTCGTGTTTTTTGGTGTGACCGTTTTCTTCTTCGAAATTCCGCCAATAGTTTTTTATGGTCACTATCAGTCTCAATCTGAATAATTTTGAAGGATATTGCTAATCCATTGCTTCATATGTTCGAAAAATTTGTTTGCTCAAGAACGTAAATAACGCAATGAATGTTGTTGAACCGTTTTAAAGCCATTGCTACTGATAGTGTGTTATGCAATTACCCCGCCGCGCGCCGTTTTAAACTCACTAGCCATGGTCCTGCGTAAGCGATCGCCAAGAGTGCGCGCACCTCAACGTCCCTTAGAGCTGTTCCTTAGACCTACATGACAGGAGACACGAAAACAAACCCGAACTAAAATTCGATTTGGAATGTTCTAGAAAAACCTTACATTTTACCTGACCTTATGATAAAAAGTATACGCTTTATAATAAAAAGAAAACACGACATTGTTGCAGCGGGTTGACTTTATTGCACCATTTGTGTGTTGCAAAAAGTATTGGCACAAAATACAGTGGCTTAACGAATTAATTGCCACAACAGACACTCCTTATGCAATTAAATGCATATTATTTGTAACAAAAACTGCATGGCGTTCAACAAATAATTAACTTTGAATTGTATGTCTTATTATAATACCTATTTTGTCTACAAAATAACATGTAGGTAAAACGTCTTTAACGGAGGTTACGTTAGAGGTGAACATTTTAATATTACCCACTTAGTGATTGTCGAGATTAGGTTGTTTACGCATAAATAACCATTCTACTTATTCGACTTAGCACTTACGTGACTTATGTGAAGAAAATGTTTATATCATTAGTATAATGTGCGAAACTGTAAATAATATTTATTGGAACCTAAGTGTACTTGTGGTACTTGTCGTTTAGATGGGTCATTGAAAGTTGTACCTACTTGAGACATTGTTTTCACGGCTTTGTAATTCTCAAGTTTAGAAAAGACAGCTCCTTTTAAATACATACATAAACTAAAGCCTTCTTCTCATCGGGGTAAGCAGAAACTACAGAATGCCACCTGCTAAGATCCTTACAAACTCTTTTTGCTTCGTTTACGTTAATACATCTGGTCACGCACGCCGGTTGCGAGTTCTACGCACCTAACCTTTCTGAAGAACATCATCAATAAGGTATCATGTCTTTCTAGGACATCCCCACTCATATCTGCCTTGTAAATATCTTTTGTTAGTCGACTTTCATTCATCCACTCAACATGACCAAACCAACTAAGCATACTATTTTCAATTTTTGACACGACATCTTATACTTTTATTTATTTAACTAGCCATGCCCGCGCACTTCGTTCGTGTACTTGTCGAAAAACAAATTTGATTTTATGTGTTTTGTTTGCGTTGAACCCTTATTCTTTTTCTAAAATAAAAGTAGGCAAAGTGACTCCTTATAACATCAGCTATCTCAGTGAAAGTCCCGTCAAAATCGATCCAGCCGTTTTGGAGCTTACCCGGAACAAACAGTCAGACAGACAAAAAAAAAATTGTTTTTTTTTTTGTTGTAAGTACCGTATATTATTATACTTTCATATGCATTCAACAAAAACCTGTTATTTTGACATAACAACCAGACACTTCAATTTTATTTATTTGTATAGAGTATAGACAATTTTGTTTCATAACTTTACCTTTGCCTAGATAGGTAGGTTCACTTATCAATAATTCTGCCCTACACCCTAATTGCGTAACACACTATCAATCTGAATCTGAATCATTTTGATGGATATTGCTAATCCATTTCTTTGTAATTATATGTTCGAAAAATGTGTCTGAACAACAACGTAAATAACGCAATGAATGTTTTTGAACTGTCAAAATGAAATCCATTGCTACTGATAGTGTACGCAATTACCTCGCAGGTACTATTACCAATCAAATTGTTAGCCTCTTTGTTATGTTATTTCCAAAGTTTCCAAACCACAACTATGTATACATGTATACGTCCCCTATTCCGATAATTTAATACCGTCATGACTATCCCTGTGACGCATTGAAATTAAATCCAGCTTATACTGGTATGCAACAGGAAAATGGCCTCTTATGTTGTTACCAACAAAACAAAGAATTAAGTATACTTTGTTTATTCAATAATATAATTATGTTGCTGATAGCCCTGTTATCATCGGAATGTTTATTTATAACTGACATATATACTACCCACATCTATGTATAGTTCTGAAGGGCAGACAGAGGTGTACACCCACTTTTCGCCATTACAAAGTATATCTGCCTGGTAGCTATTAGGGTTTATCATCCATATTCATGTGAAGAGGCAAGCATAAGGCATTCATGAAACATGTTTTGTCGATCGAACTGGGACTGATCTTAACTTCAAATCTTGTCTGTGAGGGATTTCTTTCCTCCGTAGATTGGCAAAAGCACTATAAACTTAAGAATGTGATAGTTGGTCCCCAATATCACTACAAAGACAGATTTATTTATTTATTTATATTTATATATACTTTATTGTACACCACAAAAATACACAAAAAAAAATACAGATAATAGGCGTGTTTAATTGTCTTTATGAAAACCAACAACCATTTATTCAAAGTAAGCTGAGTACGAACACCGTTTAACACTTTTTTTTTTACGAACACATCTCCCAAAATGCTCACCCCTGACCACATTTTAGGCCCGCTTGCACCAAAAAGCACTAAATGTGTTTAAATAGCGCTAAGCATATTTAAAACATCATTCTGTCTCTGTCGTCTTTATACCATTGATTGAAACCGAACGTTATTTTAAATTGGTTAAGCGCTAAATGTATTTAGTGATTTGTGGTGCAAGTGGGCCTTAGTGATTTTTAATATAAAAAAAGTCAAATCCACCTTTTACTGTTGCAGTTGGGTCCAAGCCCGGCCGCCGCTTGAAGCTGGTGAGCGTATGGTGACGCCGCGCTCTCGCCGCTCGGACGAACTGCACACTTCCACCGTCATTCCGTACTTAGTGGAGCGACACTATCCTTCGGCGCAGGAGTACTTCACCGAGCGAGACTACAGACACGGTCAGTCTGATTCTGATGATGAACTTTTTTATGCCGTTACAGACTTTGGTTACAGCCAGTGAATAACAGTTTCAGTGTACATTCACGGAAAGAAAAGATATAGCAATTCGTTTCGTATTGTCAACATTATGAATGAAAATGACAGTACGAATTCGAATAGGTACAAGCCACATGGGAAAGCAATATATTGGAAATTTACCTAACCTCTTCATTCACTCTACATTCAACGAATCTCTATAATGCGGACAGTTCAGGCAGTCGTCATGTTGATCGCCACCAGTAAATATTGAAACCGTCGCCAGCCCGGGGTCTGGATTTGTGCCCGATCGATTGCAATAGACTCGTCCCCGTATTACATGGGACTTAAACATAACTGGCGAAATGTGGGTGTACTATAGATACACCCCTGCGTAACCCTTCAGGGAATGCAGGCGTGATGTTTGGTTATGTTTTGAAAATATGTTGTGTAACATGCTACACATTGCGCATGTAACATTCGCAATGTGTCGCAATTTAGTTTTTTGAACTTGTGGCAAGACTGGTCCTTACCAGTCTTGCTTATCCTGGCACCTTTGCCAGGATAATATTTGTAAGGTCTGTTCAAATTTATGTTGGCAATTGATGTTATTTCAAGTTAAACAAATATCAACTTTATTTCAATGAAAATTAAGTTGATTTCAGAGTGACTAGCACTATTGAAAAAGTTATAAATTTAAATGTTGAAGTTTTAACGTAAACTGAACTTTTTTGTGTAGGAATTAAAGTTATTTTTATTTGCTTACATTATTGGTAATTAAATCGCGAACGCAGATTACTTGGAACTTGTAAAGATTTGAATTTGTAAGCAATTACGTGACTGTATAACGTACACTTTCATAATGTCGTTTGCCACTTCATATCTTTGAATGGCCCTCTTAGTGCTATCAGTAGTTACATAATAGTTATGTTACTATAATTCTCATAGTCACACTGCATTGTAAACTTCACATAATTTTTGTTGCTATGCTGTATTTATTTGAACATTTTCTGAGGTTTTGGTTCACTGACGCTTGTACCGTCTAAAAACGGAATCCTATCTCAATCTGTCCTATGTTAATTGACAGAAGCCTTTTATCTATGTTAATATACAAGAGGTAAAAATAGTATAATTTTCAGAGCCTGAAGAATTGCGCATAGCTGGTCTCGTGCGCGCTCGCGTTTGTTCCTTGAGTTAGGTTCGTTGCATGCGAGTGACGGAGCCCCAATCTAGCTTCCAGGCTTATATACCACCGACCTTATTATCTATATGAACAGCCATATACCTACATATACCCGCTATAACAATATCAGGCTTATAATATTTTATGAAGACTAATTTATGTCCCAAAATATAACGTATTTATGATGCGAGTAAATATAAGATATCCGATAAATAAGTGCAGTAAAATATATTTTTAAATATACGTACTGTATGTTTGTGTGTACCTATTACTTCACTAATAACATGCTACTGAATTATATTCTATATGAGAATAACGACTTTGTAGCGAGACGTAGATTACATACTATACAGATACTTGACTTTACTCATTGGTCGATCGGCTCTACAATGTTGATTAAGAAAATTTAATTAATTATTGCGGTGTAATGCTTATTCTTACGAGAGTCAACCGCTCATGTTAAGCCAGGAAACTACATTGATAAGCAAATTGACTATCAACTTAAATAATCCGTAAATTTAAATCAAAACAGTCATTCTCAACCGTATGAAATGGCTATAACACGGTAAATTGACGTAGTTTGTCCATCTGTTTAACAATTAAGTCCCCTGACTGTACTGTACATTCAGAATTTCTTAAAATTACTTTTGCAAATGATATCTGAATAGTACAGTAGTATCTGAATAGTATGTATTGTAATCCTGGGTCGCTATAACCTCGCGTGCGTGTTGCAGAGCTGGGAGACGGCGGGTCGCGCACGCTGTCGACGGCAGAGCTGTCGGACGCGGACTCGCGGCGCAAGCGGCGCTGGCACTCGTCGTGCGGCCGCCTGCCCTCCTGCCGCCTCACGTGATGCCACTCTCACGTCTGATGATCATCAGCTTGTCACTCCTATACATGTTCCAATTCCCTGTTACTTGTTTCTCCACTTAGTAGTCAAATTTGCCACCACTGTTGTTGCCGGATAGAATGCCCAAAACTCCTCGTCTCACCCGTTTTGTCGCTAAATGAAACAGCACCTAGACCTCGTTTTCGATCGATGTTTGATCAGCATTCGCTCTGAACAAATTCGGCTTTGGTATACTTAATGTTGCTATTTATTTGTTTGTGTATGGTTGTTACATGTAGTTTTCTCTGTATACTCCTCTAAATAGTAAAGCCGTTTATAGCTTCAATAGAATTATGTGTCTGAATTGATTATTGAGAGACCAATTATATTTAGTAAATTTTCTGATATGACATTCAATCACATACACCTGTTAAAGCTAATATTACCATAGACGTGTATTTATATTTAATTACCATAGACGTGTATTTATATTTAATTAGATATCAAGGAGTTCAAGACAACAAATATCATAAATGTAAAATAGTACCTGTTTTATTTGTCCTTCAAGATGTATGATGTAAAGTGAACATGTATTTAGTGTAATTATTAGTAGATCTCAAATTTTAATGTGGCAACAAAAAGATAATATTTTTATAAAAAAAAAATATCGCTATAAAACCTAATTATAATAGAGTTCTTGCCAAGAGGGAAGCACCGATTATATTATCAATTTTAGCTAACTTGATGTTCATTTTGGTTTTATGCAACGTGGTGTGATGTTAATGTCGAACAGTAGATATGTACTTCTCATCTGAATGATTGAATCCCACGCTTTCTCACTAGTTGATTGACGGACAAATGTGTTGCTGACTGGGACGACTTGCTGTTAGCACGAAATGTTTGTTTGAATGGTTTTGGGTATGACCGATTTTCTTATTTTAGTTGTTAGATGTAAAGTACAAGTTATTATGGCGATTATTATACATTAAATTGTTGTGTAATATCGTTAAATGTCATCGATTGGAATTTATTAAAAGAAGAATGTTAAAGGATGCGAACAAATTATTGCCAGGTTTGGATATTCTAAAAGGACACAGCTTGTACACATTTCAGAATTCTGTGTAAGTACCTATTTCCTGATAATCTCTTTTCCCATCTCAACACCTCTGACGGACCTCACTTTTTGTAACTTATTTATATTGAAATAAAATTACGTTAGTATTTAGGTATAATTAGGTACACAACGCATTATTTTCTGTATTTACTATTTGGATTGTTGTTGCTGTATCATTTGTATTGCTGGACCGACGATCAATGTTACCTTAGGTCTAGATCTAATACGAAACCTTTGTCACTTCTGCGCTAAATTGTTTGTTCACATAATTATAATGTTACTTAGTTGTGCAATAACTGTTATAACTTGATGAAATGCTGTTCTAGTACGTAGTTTAGGTTAAAGCTTACTTAAGCCATATTGTAATGAGATTATTGCGCAGGTGATCTCTGTACGCCAAAGGCGGTTTTTGCTAAAAGTATTTCATTTAACTGTCATAGTTTGTGTCAACTTATGTTGCACTTGTATTTGAAAAGTGAGGTCTTACATATAACTGTTAAAACGTGTGTTTACGCTTAAATAAAATGAAAGGATGTATGTTTAGTGCCTGAAACGAAAAATAACGTAAAAAACTGAAAAAAATTAAAGAGAATATTAATATATTGTAAATAAAAAGTCAAAGTAATGTGCATTATGTTTTTCATTTATACAGAACACCACAAGCATACAATAAATAACCCTTTATTACAGAAACAATAGTTCAAAATAAACTTTGACGAGGGCCCTGTAACATAAAACTTTACAATTTTATTACAATTTACAAGTCCGTGTAGTACTAAACTTTTAGCCACACAATTGTAACGGAATAACAGTACAAATTAAATTGTAACTCATGCATAAGCATAATCAGTCTTATATTGTTCCCACTGCTCAGACACAGGCCTCCTCTCTTCGATAGGGACTGGGCTGTAATCTATGTAGGTATGTAACTCATACATATTTGTAATTTCTGTCTTACGTAATTTTGTTTACAATTATTAGAATTGTAGTCTCGTAATGTTTTGTGGTATAGAGCCCAGGCTGAGTTAGGGCTGGCTGACGAATATAGACTCGCGGTTTCTCGCATAGATAACGCCACCTATCGCTTATCAGGGGCTAAGTTAAGTACCGGTAAGACGGGGTGAATAGGGATGCAGGGGTGAATCGGGACGAAACTTTAAAATGGATTTTAACGTTGATGTAATAAAGTTTATTGCCAACAAGGACACTTAATCGTTAATTATAATATAAGTAATAAACACATTAGAGTCCTTTTTGGCAAAAAAAAAAACAGTTATTTCAATCCATTTTAAAGTTTCGTCCCGATTCACCCCTGCATCCCTATTCACCCCGTTTTACGGTAGCTAAACTCTAAAGGCTTGATCGCCGCGGTACCCGGGTGGGTATCAACTCGGCCTATTGCAGTTCACTGCCGAGTGCTGGACATAGGCCTATACTTGAAAATTCAAAATACTTTATTTCACATAAACCTACATGGGCAATTGGGCACTTATAAAACGTCAGAAGCTAGGTATACGGTTCCAAGTGGTCGTTTCCTTTGAAGAGCCGGCAAGAAACAACGGTTACTCTTAATTTTTTTACAACTGGTAGACTTGACTAAAAATATTCACCTTTCCGATACACTGCCAGTACCTACCTATTCATTTTTACTTTGCGTAATAAGTACCTTTTAAGCTTAAGAGAGTGATGTAAAAGAATTGCTCCTATCTACGTCTACTCTGCGAACTCAACAAGTTAGTTGCTTGTAGGCACTTAAACCGAATAGCTTGTACGACTGGACAACAAATTCTGCCCCTGGGTTGGCGTATTATGTCTCATAGACGATTTACATTTTCGATCGTAATAAATAGGTAGGTAGGTAAACAAAATGTGAACTAATTAGTTTTACAATCTAATCACCGAAGCAAATGTGGGCGTTTAGATTACCAACATATCATTACACCTTAATAATTATGTAGGTACACATGGGAACCTATCAGACTAATCTGTTATTCATTATTATTATCGTGTACCTAAATTTTCCTACTCATATCATCAAGCACGAATGAATCGTGCCTGATGATATTCGCTAATAAAGCTTCTGTGCCAGAACTTTGCTCACCATGAAATTATATGCGAACAATCGAAGCTAATCAAATTGACACCTTTACAGTTACACCTATAGATCTGAAAGGAAGACTTAAAGCACATTGCGTAGCTAGGTAGGTACCTACTTAGAAATAAAAACTTAAGTCAATTAAAACTAGCTTGATAAATATCGCTTACGGGGCAACTAAGGTAAGGTGTGGACAAACCACAGTACCTAAGCCATTTAGTCGCTACTGTGGTCTATTTGTGGTTGAGGTACTGACACTACTGACTGCAGAGTTGGCCTAAATAGGCAGGTAGGTAGACACGAACATTATAAACAATGCCATTATATACTGATTTCGGGAAATTAGAATGTTTCAGGGCAGATGCGCCTGCATCTTTTTTAACCCAGAGGTAAAACCACCGACGAAACGGCTACAGCGTGCGGTTATGTTATGGCAATAATTCCCAGGCATTATCTCGCCTCGTGTCCTGTCCTTTGTGTCTGCAATCTGAGTAACCTCTGTGATGCCACGTTTTAAGTGGCACTATCGACACGAAAAAGGAATCAAACGATAGGTTTAACTGTCTATCAATGATCAGGTAGGTTAGGTGCCTACACATAAATGTTACTTGGACGGGGAATTTTATTTTTAAGAATCAGCTGTTAAGTGCAAAAATATGAGTCAAATTATTTTTGAATAATTAATTTCGAACTAAAACTCATACTTACTTACTTTGAAACAAACTGTACCATCCTCGTAACATAATCGGGCATCTACCTACCGTCAAGCAATTACCGCTCCAAGACCTGCTCACTCATGGGTAGTGCGTTACCTGCATGGTGTGAATTAATATGTCGTAAGCAGGGGGCCATGCGCCCGCACCGACTTGCGAGTTGCGACCCGATTCGCAGCCACAATGCGCGGAAGTGCCCGGTGCGTTGCCCCAACGCCGCACCGCCTTCCGCCATATCAGGTCCTCATATAATTGGAGCACTGGGCTACGCTAAATATGTATGTTGAACAGGTAGGTTATGGTTATCTAATGGTATGCATCGGTTGACCGTAACATTACCTATTTCTAGCGAGTAGGTACCTTGCTAGTTGCTACACTACGTGGGATGTGGGATTACAAGCGTTTTTGTTTTGCTGCTTGGATTCGGTTCGCAGTTCAGTTGAACTGCGAACCGAATCCAAAAGAAAAATATAGTTTCTACTTTTATAAACCGACTGGTCTCCTAAATTGATCAATAAATTAATTTATATGTCAATTACCTACTTTACTTTTGTTTGCTGTCCTTATCTAAGTACCTATCTAGGTACTTGTTGATAGGTTGAGGAACAATATTTATTTCGTTTCCAAAGTAAGTACCTAGATAGTAGGTATTTCCAAACCGATCATCCTGGAGTATGTTTATAAACTTAGCAAAGGAATTTTAGGCATCACTCTTTACGGCAGTTTAATCGAATTTCCAGAAGAGGCTTGCAAATTCTTAAGTAATCGATGACTCCAGACTACTAACGTACTTACATAGATAAATGAATTAGTAGGTCCCAAGTGTTGTATAATAATATGCCTATTGACCTAAGCACGGTAAAAGTTTAAGTAACATAGGACTTGACTCTTAGGGACCTAAATCACCCCCCAACGTCATTTCGGATTACCCCCAATGAACAGCACTTTTCCGAATAACTTCCGTCCAAAATAATTGTCATTATCATAATTTCAGCACGGAATCACCCACAGATTTTTCTTTCTTTCCTTCATTCTTTATGGTTTCTTGTGTCAGGGGGACATACTTTCCAAGCCCGTCAACGAAGATGAGCCCGTCCGAAAGTAGTTGAAACTTGGGAGTGAACCATTCTACCGATTAATTAACTTTTTCGGACGGGCAATAACATATCGGGAGTAGGGACAATTATCAAATCGTATTGTTCCTTCTTAGTCCAGGCTCCAAACTGATCTTATATCTACGTGTTACAGAGTCTGCAACGCCCACAACTTCAGCCGAAACTACGGATTTCGTGCTTAGGGAGTAGACCTTCTATATCGTGCAGCTCCAAATTTGATAATGTAATCAATCTAACATGCTTCGGACATCCCGAGTTTCTTTGACCTGAACTTCCACGAAATAAAGCTAGGCAAAATCATTTTAGCACTATGCAGAATTGGTTAATCAGTGATCACTACAGCACTTAGATTAGACTGGTTATTTGGAAGGAAGAAAATTACGCTTTTAGGGTCAGTGTCACCATTTTTTTTTTGTTTATAAGTTGATAACGTTACTACTAATAGTACCTAATTTTATATTTATATTCAAACTTCAGTACCCGATACATCACTAAGGTCTCGACCCCTGAACTAGGACGTTCTGTATGACAGGTGTCGAAAGTTGGTACCTATATACCTAGGTAGGGACTGTATTTTTACAACGGGTCAAACAACAAAGTCGTAGGTAGGTAGGTAATCGTTGCGTACAGAGGAATGGTGTCATCAACACTTCATTACACGCGAAGTGAAGGGTTGCCGAAGATGGTCATTATCGTTTTTCTCATTGTCAGTGCATAAAGTTCAAGGTGCATTTTTTGTAGGTTAATCGAGTCAAACTTCCTAACAACATAGTCTTAACATGTTTCACAGTTTCACAGGTGGTTGCTGATAGATCGATGAGTTAGCTATTTTGCACTTATTTATATACTTTGAATCTTTGAGATAAGCTTTGTAGAAGACTTCAACATAAAGACTTTTGACAAACCTGAAAGACTAATGTAAAAGAAAACCTTCATAATAAGTACCTACTTATGTAGAAAGAAAGCTAACACAGGATGCTTTTAAATAAAAGAGATCGGGTTCGATTCCTGGCTCTAGACAGAAGCTTTTTCAATAAACAAAAAATGCTTTTATTTTCCTTAAAAATTGAGGTCATATTTACTTTTACCACGTTGACCTACTACCCTTCCGAATTTAACCCTGACGTGCCATCGCAAAATCATGTTCATTTACACGGCTGAAATTTCTATTCCCCTCACTTTCATGCAATTGATATTTTTTTTTGGGTTGAAGAATATCCCAAAAATCGCACCATAAGGACCAAAACTTTTTTTTAAAGATATTTTTACAAAAAAAAAAAAGTTTTGGACCTTATGGTGCGATTTTGACATGCTGTAATTTTGGACTCCTTTACCACATCCTACTGGAGCAGCTGACGCTCAGATCTCTTATGCATTAAAGCCAAACTATTATATTGTTATGATTTTCAGCTGGTATAAAATAACTTGTTGTAGGTACTATAAGCTTAGATGGCTTTCCTTCAAGGGTACTCGGAGCCCCGATTCAGATGAACCTAAGTACCTAGTCTTAGTAGCTTTAGTACCAACCTACCTACTGCCCTTTAAACAATGAGATACGGTAGTCGACTACCTAGGTACCTTATTATAAGCAGACGATGTTGAATGCAATCAAACACCACTCTACCAAGTATCTTTTGTATTAAATAAAATAGTTACGAGGTGAGTAGGTAATCGCTTGTTTAAGCGCCCATTCATAAATGCCTTATTGTAGGTCGTGAAAGGATGTGCCGAGGATGCCAGCTCGCTTTAGTCCTTGGAATAGTGTACAGACATTGTCATAGGACTATTACTAAAGTGAGTAAATATTGAAATAGGTACAAAATATGTTTCTCGCACTTAGGCTGTTCAAGAACGATGTAAAGGTATGAACTTTGATTTAAAACTGTTAAATTGTCGCAAAATATGACCGAGGAGTAAATATTTCAGTGCAACACAGAGGGATATTTCACAACTTGATTTAGTAATATTGATTAATCGATCAAAACCAGCATCTGCCTAGCCTATTCCTAATTATGTTGGGGTCGGCTTCCGGACTAAAGAGATGCAGCTTAATACAGTATTTTACATGGAGCGACTGCGTATATAACTTCTACGACCCAGTTACAGGGCAACACAATAGGTACTCCTTTGTAAGCCTGGTTGTCTGACTTTCGGGCTTCTGACTACCCGTAAAGACTGTCAAAGCTCGACAAATAACAACCGTGCTTTCCAAGGCACGGAGGGGAAGGGCACCCATCCACGGACTGATCTCGGCAAGCGTAGGATGACCTTGGATCATCCTGTGCGGCTGTTATTATTTAGCCACGAGAATTAAACACAACAGCAATCAATATTTGGCAGCTATTTGCGACGTTGCCAACTTTCAGAATACACCCTTTTAAGTGTGCACTAACTAACAGCAATGTGAGCGACTTTTGGGATAGGTACCTACCGACATTTAACATTGAGACTATTTTCACATCACATTTAAGACGATAATCATTTGCGTTGTTGACCTTCTGTGCAATAAACACGGGAAAATGCGAGTACATTCAGAAACAATTTAAAAGAATAACAGAGCAGTCTCATAGTCTCAATTCGGACCTTGTCCTTAATTGAGTAATTGTTTTTATTTAGATTACCTAGTTTTTATAAAACTTGCTGAAAGCTTTAAAACATTTTTGAATAGTAAATAAAAATAGATTTTAGAAACCTAAGCTACGTTAGCAAGTTATAGTGTTACGGATATTTCCGACTTTAATTAGGAACTAAAAATATGAATGGCCTTCTTGTTCTCAAATGCCTTTAACAAATAAATGTAAGTGATTAAAAAAATACCGACTCATGTCAAGCTTATGTGAATGACCTTTTATATAACATCAGCTGCGCCCTGCTGTTTCACCCGCATAAGTCTCGATCCCGAGAGAATATCGGGATAAAAAGGTTCCTATGTCCTAATACAGGTCAACCAAATCTGTTCAGCCGTTTTGGCGTGAAACCGCAACAAACAAGCATACAAAAAATCAAATATTTTCTCTTTCTCTAATATTAGTTTAGAAAACTCGCTTGGTAAACTATGAAAACGCAAGTCACTTCTTAGGTGTCATTGAATATTTTTGTATACGCATACTTGAGATGTACAACCTGTTGCTTGTAGCAGGTACCCATAGGATTGTGTCATCTTTCAAATGGTACTTATTTCCCAGCCGTTTTGACTGCAGAGGTCAGATAAATGCCAGCGGCGAAGCATGCGGAACTTGCTACGGTACAATAATGGGAAAATTGAATTCATGACAGTTTCTATAAGGGCAATAAATTGGAAAGTATACTCGTCATAGTATCTACTTATACATATATGTATTTATGTCGTAGCCTCAAGTTGTTTGGTTCAATTTATCATAGTCATGAACATCACAGGAAACAATTAATAGAGGTATTGTGTAGTGCCTGACATTAGTATAATTTTAGTACCGAGATCATGAAAACCAGACAACACGATAGATTGGAATGGAAGCCACGGTCTCCCCCAGTCAGTAAAGGTGATATATTCATGTGATGTCATTCCGTTAGATCATTATAGATATACCATACCTATCGACTGACTGACAGTTCAATAGGCCATGAGAAAATCAGTTCATCCGCTTTATTCATGAGGTTCTAATAAAATATGTAGTTTCGTTATACCACTCCACACTGTGGTTCATCAACAATACCAGTCTCGCACGATTAAATTGATGGGGTCAAAATCACAGACAAATGACGATCAAGAGGTGAGGAGGCGCGGGCGCCGTGAAAGTGCTCGCGCAATTCTATTGTGACTCTGATTGATTTGCAAGATAGACGATAAGTTGCGCTATCATAGATGTGCTATTGTTCTTCCGACTTGAGCAATTAAATACCATAAAATAACGCTTGGAGATAGCAATCAAAGTTGAACCTGTTACTTTTAAAGTTCTGGTGATTATGGTTCGTGAGACGTTGTTAAAATTGTGTTTCTCTGTACCGCTCAATATGTCCATGGTACCTACTTTTATAAATAGTTTTGTTTACGGTAAAACGACTAAGAGGCTGTTTCTTAGGTAGGGCTAAATAAAAAAAAAATCATAGATCACATGGGTGAGCTAGATAGAAGATAAGTTGCGCTATCATAGATGCACTTTTGTTCTTCCGACTTTAGCAATTAAATGCCATAAAAAAACGCTTGCAGATACCAATCACACTCGAACTTTTTACTTTAAAAGCTCTGGTGACTATGGTTCTTGGCTCTTTGTTAACATTTTGTAACACTACACACAAATAGGTAAGTACTAGTTCCGTGATTTTTTTCAGATAAGGCAACACTTTGAAAATATCTTACCTTTGTTTTGGAAACCGTATCCAAAACATTGATGATGAATTTTACGGATCTTTTTACACCTGCAGTCTTTATCTCCGTTTTAAAAATTAATTAATCGAAAGAACACGTGGGTGAGCTAGAAAGTGAAGATGAACGCAATACTGACGGAAAATTCAACTTAACCTACGTAACGCCATGTTTGTTAATTAGCGCCTATTGTGGGTGGAGATTGAGTAAGCCAATCAATATCCGTGACCCTTTGGATGCCATCTTAAGATGTTTTCACATGTTGTTTAGGTCAGCAGTCAAATCCATAAAGTTTATGGTAGGTAAGTAAGTATTGCATGCACGTAGGGAATGTGATGGCTTCTAGCTTTAGTATGCCATAAATTATACATTTTTTTTTTTGTAAATTGGCTAAACACAACACTTTTTTGGCCCACAATCGCAGTAGAAAGTGGAAAGTGGGAAGGGAGGCCTTTAACCCTGCAGTGGGACAACACAGGCTTATAATAATAAATAAGTACCACTTTTGTAATTTTTTTCAGATGTATATTTAGTATTTTCGTTGTTCGTTCTTAAGTAAATTTTGAAGCTTCAAATTAATGGATCTCACCTACCGTCATGTTACCACCGTCTCCGCGTCACATCTCAGGCACGACTTCATGAGTAACGAACCAAAGGTATGACGCTCTATCTACATTATTAAATTAAAGTATCCATTCACATTCGATACTCATTACGCAAGCACCATTTATAAGTCGACAGAGGCATCATAAGTCTGTGAGAATGTAGTGCTTCGTGTTCTATTGGTAGATATCGGTCTCGAACGTTACACTAACACATTGGTTTACTTTACCATTGCAATCAGTTTAAGCGTTTGTGTAATTTGTACAATCAGCGACAAAAGTTGATTAACATTTTCTGTTTTTTTTTAATCTTCACTTATCATCAGCATCATCTGCATAGCCTTAAATATTGAATGAAATCGGTACAGAAGTAAAGTGAAAATTAATAAAACTCTTACTTTTATACAGGGTGGCATACATCGACGCGTAAACTGTAACCATGAATTCAGCACATGATTCTAGAACCCCTAGCGTATAAATTTCGTCGGTATCGTCGGCTATCACAAAGAAATCAGCTATTTCATAGGAAAGTGCAATACCTACTTGGTCAAAATATATGGAACAGCATATTTTTTAAATAACCGACTTGACATTTAAGGTTCAGAATCATGTGCTGAATCCATGGTAACACGTTGCGCGTCGATATCCCTGCCATCCTGTAAATCAGTCAACTCAGCCTATCACAGTCCACTGCTTGACATAGGCCTCTCCCAGGCTGCGGCACAACACCCTGTCCTCCGCCTTCCCCATCTAGTCTAAAAAACAAATAAAAAAATTTAATGAAAATAGAAATACAATGTATCGAAATTTTTTTTAACCATTTAGATGATGTGTAAAAGTGGCAGTGTTAATTGACTTTTGTCGCCGACCGTACAAGTTCTGAGATATCCGATGGTTCGGATTCCGTCACCCGTCGCAGATTGATACAGTTCATGCAAATATGGATGTAACGGAAACGAACAGTTATGTGCGGATCGCCGTACATAACTGGGTGTTTAAGTTATTGGAGTTACTCCATCTGTGGATGTTGCCAAATGGTGAAGCTTCAATTTCATACCCTAAATTGTATATGGGCGTCATAAAAGTTAATGGTGGTCAGTTGAGTTATGGAATAAAATCTTATCATTTGACGAAAGATTTTAGAAGATCTGCTTATGAAATCGTCTTCATTAACGAGTCTGAATAAACCAATTAATGGTTTACTTAATGGAACAGACCCATGTGCTAAATGCTACGCCTTTTTTAAATTCTTGGTAGGCACATGTAATGACAATTGGCGTTAACATTTATATCAAATAATCCGTGTATGCAAAACTCAACAGATTCGTGAGAAAAAAAAAATAACAAATGCCAATACAACAATAGTAGTACAAGCAGACTATTTCGATGCATGCCTGTATGAATAGTTTTTTTTTACAATTCGGGTATGAATTTCATGGTGTAAGTGGTTTAGAATGACGGGTAGAATCACCTCATTTGACGGAAGGACTAAATCGCCACCCTGTATACAATATATCATTAAACATGCATGTTCGAGAAAGTGCATTTTTTGTCCCATTAAACGACAGAAGTCATGAGATACCTTAATACTGGCACAGCTCCTTTTATGTCAATCATAATTAGCATTTATTTACGAACGACGCTACCTGGATATGAATAACTGTACTTAATTTAAGTGTTAAACGATTGGATACCGATATTTATTGCATATTGATCCAATAAATATCAATCCAATGGATTGGATACTTTTTATTTCAGTCAAGATACGTCCCAAGAAATGTGCACATCTTAAATCAAATATTATCCATAAAGTGAACAGGAAAGTCGTCTTTAGTCGGTAATGTAATGCATACCAATCTAACGTGCGTGTTATTAACACAACAGCACGCAAAGTCCCCGATGCAACTACCGAAGAAATTGTTATCTTTTTATCATCACAGGAAACTGAAGACACTTCACATCAGACTCATAAACACACCGACTACCCTGGAATGTGTTCTTGTTTTGCCTGTAATTTGTATGCAAATTGCAGAGTTGGTGTGAAATTTAATGAGTTTGTACTGAAGGTCAGTGAGGTTGCATTGAAGCCGATAGTTGGATGGCGTCCAATTGCTGTTTGTAGATATCAATGAATGCATAAAACTCATGCAATGAATGCAAATAAGAAGGTTATGTTGTGCCTAGTTTTATATACCTTGTTTGCTTTTCTTATACACAAATAAATAAAATTGAAGTGTGTAATGTCCAAATAACAGTTTTTTACTAAATGCATATGAAAGTATATACTTACGGTACTTATATCAAACAAAAAGTGTTTGTCTGTCTGTTTATTCCGGCTAATCTCTAAAATTGCTGGACCGATTTTGACGGGACTTTCACTGGCAGATAACTGATTATAAGGAGTAACTAAGGCTTCTTTTTATTTTAGAAAAAGAATTAGGGTTCCGCGGAAAAAAAATGAAAACCCATGAAATCCAATTTGTTTTCGCGGGCACAGTTAGTCTGAAATAAATAAAGACTTCAATTTCAGAATAGACTAAAGCGTCTGTCGCTAAAGCCGTTCATGTGAACTTCAAAACACCCAATTAGTGAGCGCCTGGTCGGTCACTTGCATTTACAATTTGCAGCTTAGCTCCGTAACCTTAATTAGCGACAGCTGAAGTGTCTCGATAGTGTCTCAGACGCTAATGTTTCACACGGCATGCCACGTTTTGCCGTCGAAGTCTCATATAGCTTCATTGCGTTGCACCAATAAAAATGTCGACCTCAATTGGAGGTACATAAACGCGCGAAGACTATTACCACATTGTTGGAATTGAACGCATTTTCGACATTATTTGTGTGTCGAGTACTTCGTTTGACATTTTGAGAGATAGCATCTCCAACCTTTTGACCTCCAATATCGAAATTACTTTTAGTATGATCGGATCTCGTTGGTAAACCTCTACCATGACATGGGTAGCATAAGCATAATATCAGCCTACATATAATGTTCCCACTGCTGGGACACAGGCCTCCTCTCTTCGAGAGGGAGTGGGCTATAATCTACTTCAAATTTTTGGTTCTAGGACATGTGGGTTTCCTCAAGATGTTTTCCTTCACCGTTTTGAGAGCAGTGGTGATGAAATTATTTACACAAAAAAAAGCGCCTGCCTGGGTTCGAACGACCGTAAGACGCGGCCGTTACCACTGGGCCACCACTGCTCCTCATGGTGTGACACGGGTAGGTATACTTATTTTACAGCTTCATCCCAGATAAAACGTGAGTTCTTTGGGCATTTTAATATTGATAGACTGTTTACGCCACTTATAGGTTACTAGACAATTCTATTGTTTATTCAAACAGTTCATCGATAGAGACCTCGAAGCCGCAGATGTCTCTAAATGGAAATGTCGGGTACACTATTCTCTATTTGGGTTGCCCTTTTCGTCATCTCTCATCGACTTGGCAATATAAGCTTTCGGTGACTTTATTTGATACTAAATTCTCATTAGAAATACTATTTTGACGTCGAAGGAATCGGGAATTTGTGAGTACCTAGTTCTCACAAATTCACGATTCCTTTCGAGTAGATTCCTTTCCTTTTGAGACTTTAATTTACTCTTACTTTGAAAGTCCCTTGGAATTTATAATGTAGGTGCTGAAGAAACCTCGCACATTTAAAGTTGTGACATTAAAAACATTGAAATCGATTTGTAAATATAATATGCCGCTTCAGCTTTCTACATGATCTTGCTTTTAAAATGTTAATTTTTATCTTGATCAAAATTGCAAAATACTGCATTACGGTGATTTCATTTAAAATAATGTGCTTGGATTTATCGAAGATGAAATGGAACTTAAGGAAATTGAATTAGGTAACATTGGCTTCGCGTGGCGCCAGTAACATGATATACCTAAGGCAGGTAGGGTTGAATATTTACAGGAACTTTTCTGAATTGTCCTGAAGTTTAATTAAGCCACCAGGAAACAGTCCAACTAAAAAGCTCTGTCCGAACTTTAGTCACCTGCTATATTAAAAACGTGATAATATCTGAAGCGCGTGAAATGAGGTAACATTGTTTTAAATGGCTGTGGTGGAATATTTTCAAACATATCATTAAATTAAACGAGATGCGACCGCTTTATGAGTTGGAACTATCTTCCGGCCAATGAAATACTGGACTGGAGCTTTTCTATTCCTGGCAGCCCTATCAGGAGGTCAGGTGCAGGTCGCGATGCGCCCTCGTAGCTCGAGGTCTGAGGCTCACGGAAGCGGGCGACACGGTGGAAGGAGGGGGGAGGGAGGGGGCAGGGCTCGTGATATACCGTAGGTGAAAGCGCAGAACACAGCGGTTATCTAACCTCTCCTTAAGGGTCTACTGGGAAAATTTCTGGTAGGTACATTTGGAGTAGTATTAGTTTGACCTTAAATACATGGTAATGCCCACTGTTCCATTTAAAAAAGATGTATCGCCACTTTCTATCTTATGTTTTGTAGACGCAGAACCGGCAACTTTTATTCTATAAATTGTCGGATTCGATGAACTTAGAAAATATACTTTTGTTTAATCAAATTTAGGTTCTGTCTGTTCTTTTCTCCCGCTGAAACAATGCAATTAGAAAGCAATACCAGTACCAAGGCTCAATTAGAAATCCTACCATACCAGTAGCTAATAGCGTACCAATCAATCAATCAAACTCTCATTATCTCTCACAGATGATCACAATATTGACAACATTGAATGGAGCCAATCAGCAACTGTAATTAATACTAATCGACGTCAGTTGTTCATATCAAGTGGCATGTGGCAATACGCTACGAGGATATTAGATAAGTAGGTGATTATGGCCTCTCCTACATAGTTACAATATAAATATGGGTTACATAATGATGAGCATATTAGATTAGATGATTGTTACCAACATGGCGTAGAAGATAATTGGTGCCTTTAATAACGTTATGGCTTTTAGAGAGGTTAAAGGATTGACCACATTATATACCAGAGTGGTTGGTGTTTTGTTTAAGAATCACGAATAACTAAAGCCGAGTACTTACTGGAAGTTATCCTTTTGAAGGTATGCTCATCGAAAATATGTCTGGACTAGGCGGAAAAAAAAGAATGGAAAAGGTGTAATGATTTTATTTCTGAAACCCTTAAATTCAACATAGTAGGTACTTAATAGATTTGTCACTTCATTTAGGACAAAGATTTCTTTTTGATGCGATGAGGACATTAATAAACTGTTAGGGCGTGAGATGCGTGGCTCAATTCATCGCATTTAAAAGTACCTATTTAGTTAGATAGTCCACCTACGCCGCAATAAGAAACTACTAAGCCTACCATTACCGACACGATACCGACCAATTTTACAAACGAGCTGTTAGTTTAAGTTCACACTGCAACATTCTGCAACCTTATGATACGAGTACGTTTGCAGAATTTTATGTAACAGTTCTTTGGATGTTTGTTTTTAGATGTTTATACAATATCCACGGGAAGAGACTGTTTGGTGGTGTAGACTGGTTGGAACCTTTGTTTATCAAAGTGGAGAACCAAGAGTTTCGGCGCAACATAGAATATGCCTATGTCTACTTCTGGATTGCGACAGGCTGACTTGATTACTACTTATATGATTAGGGCCTGAATAACAATAAAATCTAAATTATCGGTTTCAAATCAACTTCCATATTCTATAATGTTCTTGCCTATTTAACTTGCAGAATCTATTGGCAACCACGCAGTATTACGGTGATCTAACGGGAAGTGATTATTAGTTAAGAAATCAAAGAGGACATTCCCCGCAATTAACTTCATGCCATAACATTTTAACACGTATGAGTTTACGCTAGAATTTCAGCAATTATTCATCTAGGTGCTTGCACGGCCTACGAACAAGTTTGCTAAAGTTTCGAAAGGGTATTAATGTACAGTACATGACTAATCGATTCTCCGTGAGTTTACACTTCACATTCTGGGTAAATGTAACGAATTGGTCATACCGAGAATGTTTAAAATACTGTGGCCTATCGTTTAGGGGGCACACATCAGAGCGCCAAAAATTATGAAATCAAATAATTTAAAGCGTGTTGTAAGAACAGAGTTATCCGCGACCTTCGGCACCCGTGAGAAGCATCGGCACGGTGCGCGTGCGACTCGGTATTGTTTCTCGTTAAATAATCGACAACAACCGCCGCGTGTTGCAACTGACACTAACAATCATAGTTTTTGATAGTCGCGTGCATCAATACGTCGTAAATATAACAAAAACATTTATGTTCGCTGCCTAAAAAGTTGGGAAGGAAACTTATAGGCCAGTTGCTTAAAGTTAGGTAAAACAGTGACTTCAGCAGGGAAACGTGTTGCCGACTTCACGCACTTTGTATGACTATACAAGAAATAGGTGATATTCCAAACCAATTATATTCAATGTGTGTGAGCCACTAAAACAGAAACAGTTATTTATCTCGGCGATCGAATGGAGCAAATTGTGGGAAATCTCTAAGAATAGACGAGCGGAACGAAAGTAAGATGGCTGTCGGTCCTCGCCTCCGGGTGCAATCACAGAGACGTAATACTGTGCGACGACTTATTTGCATTCAATTAGCAATTGTTCAACCAATTATCAGCTCCATTAGTTGCGAATTTGCGATTCGAAAGAAAGATTCTGCTGATTCGATTTCTTTTCTTGTCTTTATAATGCAAGATTCATGAACGGTAACTTTAATTACTGGAAAGCTTTAACATGACCGTAGTCATATAAGTATGCGCTGCAACTGGATACTTTTTATCAGCTTCAATTATTGTAAGCCAGTGCTGGTTGATAATTTTCAGTTAATTAAACATTCACACGGGTATTTTGCCTTCAAATAATTGGAAAGAATTGTCGAAAATGCGGAACACTTTAGACCCAATTTTAACAGTGTGGAATAATAACTTTAATAACGAGATCCTGTACGATTAAGATCTCTGAGCAACTTTAGTTCCGTGTAAAGGTCGTCAGTACAATAAGGATGCTTCTTCAACAATAACTTCCTGACCATTAGCTACTAAATTGTCCGTTTATTTATAAAATATTGCTGAGTCATAACAATTTGGAGCAAAACAATACAAAAGATGAACCTCAAGGGTATGATGTCACGGTTAAAACAAATGCGTGATAGATCGTTTATTGGTAATTTGTATAATTGTTGCAATTATTAAGCTTCTCGGTACTGTAATTTAAAATCGTTCACGTTTTATTACTCGTTAAAATCGTCGAATAGGTACACGTAATAAAACATTTTTTTTATATAGCTGGTGGCAATGTTCTAGATTACAGGCTTAGTTAATTAATGGCAGTCATGAATGATATATGAGTGATCTCCGGTCGTGGTTCTCACGCTTGTTATCGAACGCGCATCAGTCGCGGGCGCAGGATCCAGCGTGCACCCCGCCGAGCAACCAAGGTGACTACGCAACGAATGCTTCAAACGTCAAAGAACATCTTTTGACAATACAATTTTATTCTATTGTTATCTGATAAAGTTGTCTGAATTCTGGCTGTCATTGACTATTTAAAATTGAAAATAATACTCACGTCTTTATATTTCAGTAGAATAAATAAACGCTTGTCTACTTTAAAAAGTTAATGAATATAAGAATTTGCATGTTTCGGAATACCGATTCAAATGATGATCTTGATGGTGATCAAGGCAATTTATTGTAATAATAATAAATCTTGTAATAAGGTGCTTCCTAGCGCGGAATTGACATAGATTTTTATCCATCCACTTCCGAATGTGTTTACGGCTGTAGTTAGGCACCATTATGCCGCATGTTTATTGTGTGATGATCATTATCCAGCCTACTTGCGATGCTCGCAACATCTGCTTATGTAAGTAAAGTGCAATAGACTCAGAAAGCGGTAGACGGAGGAATCCTTAATTGTAGAGTAACTATGGCCATTTCCTACAGTCTAGACGTGCAATACTCGATTAGAGACAGTTATACTTGTGAATGTAATGCCAACGGAGCGGCTGCTCAGTGCTCACCAGCTTGTTGCAAAACAAATGAGGTTTTTACACAAGTGGAGTGCATATTCATTTTAAAACAATGCGTGTTATGGGAACCTTTGGAAGACAACAATAATTTTGTCGCAGTTGTTAATCTAAATTGTAATTTTGCAACAGTGTGTGTTTAGATAGATAATCTTTGCAATATTTTATATGTGCTCAACACTAGTAGCTTTGAAGATATATTGAAACGTTTTATACCAGACGTATCGCAACATGCTTCTTGAACTTTACAACTCTAAAACAAAAGTCGATACGTGTGTCGTAACTAATGAAAAAATAACAATAGATCATCAAAGATTCCTCAACAGGTTGCTTCAGTTCGCCATGGTCTGTTCGGCAGTGGGCAATGGTGGCGATCCTCGGCCACATAGCGTGAAGAACATTTGGTTCACGGCCACTAACTAGCGGTGGCGATGGCGAGGTGGAAGCCTCCCTGTCCGTAACACTCGTACGTGAGTGAGGGGCGATCGCTTCCACTGCGTTACGACTTTGTTACAAAATAATGAGTTTTGCAAATCCCATAATACCTGTACTTATGCAGATTAAATGAAAGTATCGGTGTTGTAAGGCGAAGAAATATAATAATATTTTGAGATTATTTTATGTGCCGATTATCGCCTGGTGCTGCAATTATATACCTATAATTGGCACAATCTTATCTAATCTATATTATTTGGCAGTAGCAGTAGTTTTATCGGTGCAGATACGATTGGTCCTAAAATCTCCTGTTTTGTTCGGAAACAAACAACGCTATAAAAATCGGTAAGTAACTTAAAAGCAGAAGAAATGTAAAGGAGCCAAAACACAAAAGTTAGTGTAGCAAAAATAATTTCCTCATCTAATTACCAAGTCTTCTCACAGTATCGAACACTTCGAAACGAAAATCCAGCCTGTATCACAACGGCCAAACAAACAAAATGTTGCAATATGAATACAGCACGCGACTTCGCGTTTTCATAATATCCATTATCTACAATGCATTGTTTCACAAGCCTTCTACGTTTGGCTAAAATTCGGTGCGACCTTTGACATGAGCTGCGCAGACCGGCCTTCTATGACCAACAGGAGAGGATCTGCTAAACATGGCCACTAATCAAACCGAGGTTAGATATGTGTCGCTAAAGACGCCATTTTTGGATAAATTATTGGTATTAAGATCTGTGATTAGATGTGGTTTTGTTTAGAAGGGCAAACATTCGAAAGTTGCTGCTGTGAGGGTAACCGTTTGATTGGTAAAGGAGTACGGAACAGGTGAAATTTGGAAAGCCTTCAGTCCGTAGGGTTAGGGTTAGAAAATATACTTTAATTAACTTTACCTAATATAGAATAATATTGACTACAGACGGCAGCAATGATAACATTTTAACCAAATTGAAAGTAATTTTTCACATTGGATTAACTCAGAGTAAGTAATATTTTTACACCAATCTAATGAATCTTTTCCAGAGCCAATGTCTTAGTTGCAGACCAACAGTAAATGTTAATTTATAGAATACTAGCTGTGCCCGCGACTTCATTCGATTTCATGGGAAACAAATTGGATTTCATGGGTTTTTTTTTGCGCGGAACTCTTTTTATTGTAAAATAACAATAAGTTATTACTAAGCTAAGTTACTCCTTATAACATCAGATATCTGCCAGTGAAGAAGTCCCGTCAAAATCGGTCCAGCCGTTTCGGAGATTAGCCGGAACTAACAAACAGACAAAGAGACAAAAATTTTAAAAATAGTTTTTTTGTTAGAAGTAGGTACCGTATCCTACTTTCATATGCATTCAGGTCAAAGCTACTATTTTGACAATACAAACAGACACATCAATTTAATTTATTTCTCTCCTATAGAAGATGTACGTTTATTTCACAAATCTAACATCTACGTAACGTAGTAATCTTGAAACAGACAAACTCATTAATTCATCTAAAATATGTACAGTCGCCAGCACATCAAGCTACCCGAAACTATACAATTTTGCCAATCAACTTTGAACCTTACGCTTCAGCGATAAAGCTGAAAATCTATTAAAGAAATTTGACAGATACCTACAATATAAGTAGTTCTGCCACTAATAGGAAGTATAAACGAACGGAAGGAAGCCAATGGTTCTGCTAGAGTAATTTAATATGAACTATTGAACATACAGTATCTGGAGTGGAACAACATTGGTTACTTGTATAATACAACTGAGCTGCCTATAACTGTTCGTGTGCGTAATTGGAGTTTAATTATTTCGATTGTAATGGCTTTGTTACACGATGAGGCTGTCTATGGGAACTGTAATGTGATACGAAATAAAACTAAAGTAAGTAACACTCGTTTAAAGGTTAAAGGTTAATGTCTAAAATTAACACACCGTTTAATACTTTGGTGAAATAATATTAGACTTTTCTAGTTATAATAGGGAGTGGAAAGGTAAGGCTGAACAACTCAAAATTATCAGTTCGGCGGTAGATAAAATTACTACTAGCTTCTACATCTTGCATCTTAGTATAGAAAGCAGATGACTTTTAAGTGGCATCAGAAGGCCAATTCTCGGACTAAAAAAAACGTTCAAATTCAAGTCACAATCTCATCTCAGCGACAATCAATGTCAAAAACTTGTCAAAAATGTATGTAAATTGACTGAGATTACAATACGAACGTTCTTAAAATACAAGAATTGCCCCCTCAGATTATTGAGAAATAAGTATATGACACCGATTCTGAAACGAGGGAGGTACCTACTTAGTTCAGACGTTTGGTAGCCTAATCAATGTAATCATACAAAAATATGATAGGAGTAGTTGTTTGAGTACTGACATTGCTGTTATTGGTTGAAACTAACAGCAGGAAACTGAATCGCGACTGAATATTACATAGGATGTTCAAAAACACATAGACAGCTATCTGACGTAAATGTTCGGTCAATTTGTAAGACATAGGGTCATTTCTACGCATCATTCTGTTTATGTCAGAGATCACATTGTATGATTGCCTACCTGACATAGCGAGGTCATCTGTAATGTTTTTTATGCTTTTCCTTTTTGCTCATCGCTAAATAGATAATATAGTACAAACATTAGGCAAATCCTTGAATGTGTAGGCAGTTTCTGGCTGATCTTAATTTATAGGACCTAGACCACATTTAAAATATGTTAATCGTAACGTAATAGTTGAAATGACGTGCCGTTTTCACGATTTCCGAATGGCCACTACTTCACCTAATAAAATGTAAAAACTGAACATAATTTAAATGAAATTATCTGCCAAGTAACTTAACGGGAGCTTAATCGTATATAGGTGGTGAAACAGACCCAGGGCGTGGCTTATGGCTAAGTAGTAACAGCCGCACGGGTCGATTAGGTTAAGCTACGCTTGCCGCAGTTGGTCCGTGGATGGGTGACCATCTTTACATACCAAAACCCCTCCGTGCATCGGAAAGCACGTTAAACCGTTGGTCCTGGCTGTCATTCGTGGATCTTTTACCGTATTCCTTTCGGGTCGTCAGTAACCCGAAAGTCTGACAACGAATGTTACCAAGGAGTATAGTATTACCCAGTAACTGGGTTGTGGAAGCCAGATAGGCAGGCGCTCCATGTAGAATACTGATACTCAGCTACATCTGGTAAGACCGAACATAGTTGGGAAAAGGCTAGGCAGATGCTGATGATGTGGTGAGACAGACCCAAAGTTTTTTAACAGTTGTCTCGTGACGAGGTAGTGGAACCTGTAGTCCGACCACACCGGATGCGAATGGGTCAAGATTTTATTCTTATGCCTGATAATACCCGCCCACATACGGCTCGAGTGGTAACGCAGCAACATAATATGGCAATCCTGGACTGACCCACGCGGTCCCCGGATTCAACTCCAATTGTACACGTGTGGGATATGCTCCATCGAAGGGCTTTACAAAATTTTCCCGAAAATCTGGTAGCAGATAGTAAACTTTCATGTATCTTCGTCGAACCTGGGACCTTATCCTACAAAGAGATATCGACAACCAACATCCGAGGTCCTTTTACAGATTATTAATGTTTATTTTGAAATCAATACATTGCTTCATTTAATTTGATTTCTTTATGTAATCACCACTTTTTTATTTCTACTATAAATGCCATTTTTTAAGTTTTAATTTTTTTAAATTTCCTATTAGAGTATTAAAAAATGCGTTTTTTGATATAAGTATGTTATAAGATTTACTAAGTGGTTTCTTTTCAATACATGAATAACTATAATATCCCTAGATGGTGTTGATGTGTGAACACGGTGTGTGAACATCAAAACAATTAAGATCGGTAAATAAGATAAGATCTCATTTGACCTGTGACCGTACGTTATGTACGTTGGCATTTGACTTTTAAATGATGATGCCCCTTTGCCCCCTTCTCATCGCTATAAACATTAGTGGTTTATCTGTATTACTTCCGGTGTCATAAATACTTTAGTCGTGTTTGGCACGACCAAAGTATTTCACTGATTTTTGATTCTGCCTGATGTCACATGAAGTCGAAATACTTTTTTATTATCTATTATTGCCTTCTTAGAGCATATGTGACTGTGCACCATATCTATTTCGAATCTGAGAAAGTACAAATGTATATTGAAAATTAGCTTCTGAAATTATCATTTAGTAAAAACACTGTTATTTTGTAGTTACAAACATACACTTCAACTTTATTTATTTGTATAGTATATGAACTGAAATGAGGGGCTTGTAGCTAAGAAATAACAGACGCACGGTTTGATCGACCAGGCAAAGCTACGCTTGCCGCGGTTGGTCCGTGGACCATCTTTACATACCAAGACCCCTCCGTGCCTCGGAATTGGTCCCGGCTGTCATTCATGGATCTTTGACAGTCGTTACGGGTCGTCAGAAGCCCGAAAGTCTGACAACCAGTCTTACCAAGGCGTACCGTATTAATTACCCAATAACTGGGTTATGGACGTCAGATAGGGAGTCGCTCCATGTAAAATACTGGTATCCGGTTAGACTGTTGCTGTTGAGAAAAGGCTAGGCAGAAGCTGGTGACCTGAAATGTAAAACCCATATTCCACATTCAAGTTATCATAGATTTCCGTCGAGTTTTCTCGGGCTTTGAATCAGACGTAGTGCGTATGACGCACCTAGTAGGTACACAAGTTAAATAAGTTTCCCAATACACCTAGCCATGGCTTTAATATGCAGTTATTTGCAGTACAAGTATTACCTACATACAGGTACTATTTTAAGACTACCTTGGAAAATATGCCTTCGAGTAATAGGCAATACTTTGATGGAAGTACGTTACGTTAAGTGTTTATTTGTAATTTGAATACCTAGGACCTTTGTAGAGGAAATATTCACGTATAAATACATACTAAAAGAACAGCCTAATAAACTGTAGGTTAGGTAGTAGTTAGGTAGGTTAGGTAGGTTATTCTTGGTTTAATTTTGAAGATAGGTACTGTACGTAATTGTTTCAGGAAGTGCATCAGAATACTTTTGTTTCATTCAAGGTTTAATTCGGAAGCTCAATTAAAACAATCCTTATTACAATCGAAAAATTAAATTGATTCTTTGTTTTGACTAAAAAAATATATTTTAACTAACCGTATCGAAACATTTAAAACTGCAATATTATTCGTAATATTCCGTATGTTGCATTTAAAATTTAATTTACCTATATTCTTTACTAGTTTCTGCTCGCGACTTCGTCCGCGTGAAACTTCTTGTTCCCCCGACCCACCGCGTCGTATCGCATCGCCCGCCCGTCGCTATCGCTTAGTTTTCACTAAGCGTTCTTTCCGACTTTTTTTTCTTTTTGTTCGGCTCCTAAGGATCGTGGGGTGATGTTGCCCATAATCTTTCTCAAGAATTGGGTTATCAAATGAAAAAGAATTTAGCGCTCTCAAACAAACATACTCTATTATATAATTTGCTACCTCTAAAAATTGGTCGATGAAGTAGGTACGCTTGCTTAGAAGAATCAATGTATAATCGTCAATGAATCATCAGTAGATACCTATGTCATATCAATGTTAACATCGGCGGCGAGAAGACACGCCTGTTTGAATTAGTCAATAGTATAGGCGGGAAGTTGCACGCTTCACATTTGCATACAATCTGCTCTTTTATCTAATATTGTTTTGCAAAAAATCTTCGAAGCACAATAGCGTGATTCCTAAGATCTTTAAATGTTATGGGAAGCTCGTAGTTCGGTGTTATTGCATGATGACCGTATTGGTTGATATATGTTGATGTTTTTGTGTTAAGCATTGTAGTTTCTGCCATTTTCATTACTGTTGGCACCTTTTATTAGCTTGTATTTTTCTAGCCACTTCACACATAAAACATCAATCAACAGGTATATTCACGATTATCCCATCTTTGTCTATAACAGCTCTTGTGTACGTAGTAACAAAGCGCATTGTTTTAACAATTAAAGAATAGCCCGATAGATAATATTATAAACACTTTTTGTTTGTCCTAATGAGAGGTACAATGGATTTGTTTGGTTACAAATACAGAGGCTACAGTTATAACAAATAAACACTCAATAAACAGGCCCTTCCAATCACAAACGTGGCCTTAGACATGTAATTAATTTTGGTAGCGATGCAACCGCTAAATTGCTATTGGTAAGTTAGTAATTATATTCTCAATTGATTAATGTTTGTCTCTATACTTCTTGAACTAAATAAAACAATAATAATAAAAAATATTCAGTGGTAATGACCTGACAGGCGCTTTACTTTTTATAAATTATATCATCACCACTGTAACCATTTCTCAAACCAGTAAAGGAAAACATCGTGAAGAAACCGGCATGTCCAGGAACCAAAAACTAGAAGACATGTGATATCTACGAACCCGCACTGGGCCTGCGTGGTGGATTACCGCCCGTTCCCTCTCTCAGAGAGGTCTGTGTCCCAGCAGTGGGAACATTATTGGCTGATTATATGCTTATTCTATACTTGCATTTGTGTTTCTCTTAGATATGTGGATACAAGAAGGAATTTGGCCTTTTAGTACGTTTGATATCGGAGAGACAGGTACAACACGCAAATTACCTGTTTTATTATTATCGCATCTTAACACAATATTTGATAATCATCGCATAATTTCGCACTTCATTAACACTCATTACGAATCATCTATGAATAGCAAACGGACTAGCAATAAGTAATAAGGTGTGAGCAAACCCGTATAAAATTGATGGTGAACAATAAATTCGGTTGTAGTACATCCCTAGACATAACAATAGTGAGCGGAGGCTAGAGCCTTGCGCGGACGCATCATGACGCGACGCTGCGAACGTCCGGATGCTGCGATTAATTCCCGGACAGCGTGATTAATGATGGCCGCTAATTATCTGCTCGTCTATGGGGGCGTGAGAATTAATGTTGCAGCACATACGAGCCTTTTTCATGTGGAACTGTATGTAATTACTTCATTATCTCGTTAGCCTTTATGGTGATTTAAGGTTTGAGTCGTTTCGAGTTGGATTTTAGCTTTTAAAATGGTAATTATACTAGTATTGGCCACAAATCAAATGATTGACGACCTTGGACTAACTTTTTTGGCTTATTTGGAACTGCAGATAATGTCATTAATTTCCGTATTTCCTATTTATAACGTAGTCATTAGTTATACCCTTATGAATGTTTTGTCATGTGACTAATTCAATTAATTTTATAATCAAGCTTACTGCAAGTTTAACATTAAAGGTTAGAGATATTCCATATTATGAGAAAATCAATTTTAGTATCTACTGTAGATATTACAACATAGACAAAACTACACGATAAGCAATATTTTTGACACACAAATCGATAATAACCAGTTTCCCAATTCACGTACATAACATAGTATCGTTACGTATTTATAATAATAGTTTTAAAATAAAAAACGAAACAATGCTAAGTTTCCACATAAATATACCCTTTGAACGCTGTCGGGTCGGAATGTGAGCATCCTCTAAGCTAAAGGTCACCGCGAGGTCACCGCTCGTAATGAAGATACTGGAACGTACTTTAAACTGAACACAATAGGAACATTACAATTTTGTAGAAGGTGAATCACGGAATTTAACTTAATTATTTTAATTTGATCCAATTTTACAATTATTAGTAAACAGGTAATGAATACAATTATTACACATGTATCGTCACGCGCCCCGCGGTTTCACTCGCCCAAATGTCGATCCCGTGGGAATATCGAGATAAAAAGTATTCTATGTCCTTTCCCGGACTCAATCTATCTTTATACCAAATTTCATCTAAATCGGTTCAGCGGTTTAAGCGTGAAGAGGTAACAGACAGACACACTTTCGCATTTATAATATTAGTATGGATAATCAGTCTTCAAAGTTCCCACTGCTGGGACTCAGGCCTCCTCTTTTATCAATTCAAATTTTATCACTGCTATAAGTAAAACGGAATAAGGAAAAAATAAATCAAATAGATATTATGGTACTTAAAGAAACTGCTTCGTTATCAAAAAACCTACTCATGTGGATTGTTGTCGACGGTTAACGTGCACGAAAAGCTAGCAGCACTACTACCTAGTCGGACGGTAACGTTGAATCTTTGCCCAAAGAAACGGCCAACATAATTGAGATAAATAATTTCAAACAATTCACGTTTTCATCTCAATAATCTGCAAGTAATCCGACGAAGGCATAAATATTCTAAATGCATTTCTTAATGCCTAAATATTTCGAAATATAACTGGGACCAATTTAAGTAATCTGCATGTACTAAGTTCTGCCTCTTACTTGATAATTTACAAAACGAGTCGGCCTCGAAAATAGTCTAAATAAAGGATATTTGTAAACATGCGATGTTGGCGAAGATTCTCAGGAATATCGTTGTGTTGGCAACTAGCCACACGGGACACGTAGGTATGACAAATTTCCTGTGTGGTAACGATTAGGATCAACATATAACGTTACATGGGTGAAGTAAGAGATGATTACAGCATTACACCATAGGGTCACCATAAACAAAAATCCATATTACTCATTATTATACCGCGTAAATATATGGAAATACCATGGAATTTAGAAAGCCAATTTTCCTTAAACGTAATCGTGAAGAAATATCTAATAGCTCGCATATCAATAACTTTAGGATCCCGATTGAAATTTTATTCAGAAACATTTGTCAAAATCTAAATACAATGGAACCGGACCTAACAAATACCCCTTACGCTGTAGAGATCTATAAAGGTCATATTATCTACACCATTTATCTTCGAAGTCCAATAATACTGCAGATTGAATTAAATCAGGCAAGTGTGCCAACCCACTGGGTCCACTCCGTCTCACAGAGAAGAGATCTGTGTCCCAGCAGTGGGAACGTTATAGGCTGATAATGTTGTGTGTCAAACCCAGGCACATACTCCATGACATAACTAACTAATAAAATAAAAAATCTGTTAAACGCACCTTAAAATGTTGTCACAAAACATTAAATTACTTAAGTACTTACTGTTTGGCATTCCTCACTAATGGCTCATACAATAAAAGACGTTACAACAGTGAGGTTATCTTGATAAAGCGTGTGTCGCTCATTTCGCTATCATCGCGACCTCGGGCTGATGGTGCGGTGCGGCGGTAGATCGCGGACGCTCGTGAGATGACCCCAGGCGCTGCCCGCGGCGATCTGATGCAACCATAACGTCGTAAGGCCCATCTTTGTTAGAAGAACTCGCGGTAAGGCAGGAGCGTTGAACACTTACATTGCATTCCATATGCGAGAGATTGTACAATCTCTCACATATGGAATACAATGGTTCTTAAAATCCACAGCAATACACACACGAACAGAGGAGTGTTTTAGGACAATTAACTTTTAAACCCATTCAATAAATATGTATGTTAACATCAGAGTTATTACGCAATTATGAATAGTTTGTGAAACATGTCAACAGGATTTTCCTAATTTGAAGGGCAGGGGCTTACTCATCCGTAATAGCCATACCCTTTCTTTATTGAAACACTAAATGTTACCTAGGCTAAGTATTTTCGTAAATATATCATTACTTACTTACTTTCATTTTAATCATGTCGATGACGTCGACCGTTCATGTTGACTCATTGTGGTGGATAGCAGCAGGATTATTGACCATCCATTGAGTTTTGTGGTGATCAATATCGAATGTTCGACGTCGATCGACCGCAATCTAGTCACACCTTTACATACTCGTAGTT